>OX335788.1:1775833-3259166 GCA_946896805.1 Scutellaria galericulata
TGAAAACTGAGATAATTCTGGCATATCCTTTACTAAAACAATTCAGACAGTTCCACCTAACTCTTGCAAGGGAATAACAGGAAAAACAAAAACTAAAAAAAAAAAACCTAAAGAAGTTTAAAATTTAAATAGATAAGTTTTTTTTTTTTTAACCCATTTTCATAAGGAAATATATTTTCTATATATCCATATAGTTATAAAGATTTAAGAATAATTCTACTTATTTTAGTGCAAAATCATTGTTCACTTTCACAAAAAACTCTTAAAGGAAATAATTTTTCTACCCATTAAACCTGACTTTATTTTTTAACTGAAGAAAATTTAGACATTTAACCCTATCAAATAGACAAAAGGTGGCAGGTTTCTGGAATGAACGATTTCCACAGTAACAAAAAACTTATACCGGACAGGAGTGTGGCCCGAATCCGAGTCATTCAACGACAAAGGCCTCGGCCCGATCCCGTCCAAATGGAAGGGCTTCTGCGAATCCGGAGAAGCATTCGTGCCTTCAAAACACTGCAACAAAAAACTCATCGGGGCCCGATACTTCATCAAGGGCTTTCTGGCAATCTTGAACGAAACATTCAACGCCACCGAGAACAACGACTACCTCTCACCGAGGGACGCAGATGGGCACGGCACACACTGTGCCAGCACCGCAGGTGGCTCATTAGTGGGTCATGTGAACCTCACCGGGCTGGCTCCTGGCACGGCCCGGGGAGGGGCTCCTAGGGCCCGGATAGCCGTTTACAAGGCCATATGGCTCGGCGCCGCATCATCTGCAGATGTTCTAAAAGCCTTTGATGAAGCCATATATGATGGAGTCAATGTTCTATCTGTATCACTCGGGATTGAAGTGCCTGTCTATCCAGAGTTCGATAAACGGGATATAGTCTACTATGGCTCTTTCCATGCTGTTGCAAATGGGATAACAGTGGTTTGTTCTGCTGGGAATTCAGGGCCCTTATACCAATCAGTTGAAGATGTGGCTCCATGGGTTATAACAGTTGCAGCTACTACTTTAGATAGGTCATTTCCCACTCCAATCATACTAGGAAACAATCAAGTCTTTGAGGTATGTTAATAATTCTTTTTTTAGCCTCCAATTAGCATGCTCTTTTTTTTAGGTCATATTTGGACATTTTTACCCTTCTTCTCATACGACAAAATTAGGTTGTTGCACAACTTTAGGTCGGTGAAAATCATTTTTCGTCTTGTAACTGTGGTGTCTTTCGATTTTTGTGTCATAATTATCATAATATTTCGGTATTTATAGGGGAAATTGTCAATTTAGTACACTATTTTTAGGTCATTCACCGATGAAGAAGGACAACTTTAAACACTAATTTTTCAATTTGAGCAATTTTAGGAGGAAAAAAAAACTTGAAATCACGAATTTTTGGGTCAATAGCATGATTTGGGCTTTTTTGTTGAGTGATTCAGTTCTAAATTCGTGTGAATTGACCCGAATTAAATTCATGATTTCAGATTTATTTTTATCATAAAATCGTCCAAATTGAAAAATTAGTGTCTCAATATCGAGACTTGAAAAATTAGTGTTTTTGATTGATAAATTAATGACCTAAATGTAGGATCTAAATTGACAATTTTTCCATATTTATGTTACGACAAGATTTTCTAAATTGATAATTTTACAAAATGAATCTAAAAAATTTATACATTAACAAAAAGTGAGTCTCGTGAACAGAGAAATTTGAACTTAATTAAGAGCTAAGTTACTGCGACTATAGATATTTACAAATAGATAAATTAGGCGCGCGTACATGTATGGTTATATATAATTAATTTATTCTTTGGAATTGAACCACAAGTATCAATGTTGGATTTTCCTTTATTATATAATATAGATGGTATAAATATGAAAGATTTGTGACTTGTTTTGCATGTTAATTTGACAGACTAAGGTCATGTATGTTGGAGTAGATACAGGCTTTGTAAATCTGGCTTTCCACGATCGGGAATCCCTCGGAGCAATAACGTAAAAATTTAATTATTTCCCTTCTTGCAAATAACAATTTTTTTTTTTTTTTAAATTGATTGAAGATGCAACATTTTATAACGATGCAGGAATTGTGAAGATATAACAACAAACGATACTTGGGTGGCCGGAAAAATGGTGCTTTGCTTCACGACGAAAGGCGACGAGGCGGTTATAGGTGCAGCTGCAAATATCGTGATCAAAGCTGGTGGCATTGGTCTTATTGCAACTCAAAAAAACTATGACTCTGCTGCCACCTATTACAGCCAGTTACCAGTAATGTTGGTCACTTTCGATGTTGGAGTTCAAATACTAAATTATTTTCGTTTTACAAAGTAAGTTTATATATATTACTGTCTTTTGTTTTGCAAATGTTTTGTTGGCAAACCTTATATAATCTTGGGTAAGTGATATAAAAAAAAAAAACACCACTGATATTTTTTCCGGCAGCTAATTGTGATACCATCACCATCTTTAAGTTTGTCACACCTTCCACCTTCGATTTATAATGGTGGCGGCGACAGATGGCAGAATAAGTGGTAGATTTGAGATGGTCTTGTTCAGGCGTATCTGATGGTGGTGGTGTCGTAATTAGGCCTCATGAAATGAAGTCGGTGTTGTGATTGAAAAAAAAATTGTTGCAAATAAAAGTTAATATATAAAATCTAACCTGAATTTTGCGATTTTATTTTATGTAATTGATCCTATAATCTTCAAGTTTATATTCCAATTTGTGACAAGGGATCCAATGGTTCGAGTGAGGCCAAGCAAGACGTACATTGGCAAACAAGCCACCACCTATGTTGCATCATTTTCTTCACGAGGTCCTAATTCTCTTTCCCCAACAGTACTAAAGGTACGTGTACTTAAGTAACTTTATAAAAATGCCACACTGATTATATTCACGATCATGAGTAGCATTTTCAAAAAAAAATAAAATTAGATGGTTATTTTTGTAAATAGCACGTGTCAAAGTCGCATATATCCAAATTTCGCCAATATTTACTTACCATGGAGAAAAATTAGACAATTTCTCCGACTGCTGAATCTGAATATGTGCGCACATGTTTCATGAGTCCAATTGTATGTGCAGCCGGATATAGCAGCACCAGGAGTCGACATATTATCAGCAATTCCGGGGGGTTATGGATTCTTATCTGGAACATCCATGGCTACCCCTCATATTGCAGGAATTGTTGCATTGCTTAAATCAATGCATCCAAATTGGTCTCCGGCTGCTATTAGATCCGCCATTGTCACGACAGCTTGGACAACAGATCCTTACTCCGGAGAGCCCATTTATGCGAGAGGGGAGATACCTAGGATAGCAAATCGGTTTGATTATGGAGGTGGCCTAGTAAATCCTAATGCAGCAAGGGATCCAGGGTTGGTCTACGACATGGGAACCCAAGATTACGTAAATTATCTATGTGCAATGGGTTATCCTAAAAACCCCGTCAACCAATTTACAGGCCAAGCAAAGGCTTGTCTTAAATCAGGCAACTCTGTCCTGAATTTGAACCTTCCTTCGATCACAGTTCCGAACCTTAAAAGCTCGGTTACCTTAACAAGAACGGTAACAAATGTTGGAGATTCAAACTCGAAGTACCAAGTTATTATTGAACCTCCACAAGGGACTGTTGTGGAAGTGATCCCTATGTATTTGCTCTTCAACCCTAAGATCGAGAAAATGAGCTTTAACGTGACTATAACTACTTTCCATAAGGTCACTACAGAATACTATTTTGGAAGCCTCACATGGACAGATGATGATAATATTCACAATGTTAAGATCCCAATATCAGTTAGAACTGAGTTTCCACATGTTTATGGTAATTGAATAGTGGCAATTCAGTAAGGACATCTCTAGCTCATAAACATTAATGAGAATGAAGAGATTTAATCCCTTTGTCGGAAAATTCTACACATCTTCCTGTCGTGTGTTAACATCGTTTGATGTATGACATCTGTCATTTGAAGAAAAGTTAAAAGAATTTTGATTGTTCGATTACTCTTGATTGACACATTTCACACATCTGGTAATCTCCAACATTTTGTCATACTCAAAAGAAAATTGAGAGCTTCAAAAATTCTGTACAGAAGTTCAATATTAAACATTGTTTTTACCATTCTATTGTAAATTATTGACTCACTTCTATATCAAATGCTCTGCTCACGCATAAGAAGCGTCGTACGAAGAATCTCGTCCGACATTCATGCATAGATCATCTCAAAGGGACCTAATTAGCCGATGACTCGACCACCAAGGGTTCCACCGTCTCTGTTTCACCGTTTTGTTTGGGAATAATCACCCCATAGCCTCCTGCTTTTCTTTTGTAAACTATGTTCACCTCACCTGCAAGATGATGTGTGATAACATTAGCCACTCGGAGGAGACCTATGGCCGTGTAAAGATGAATGAACGAAAGAAAAGCAAATGGGGCCCATACCTGTTTCTTCGTTCCGAAAGCCATAGAAGTCATGATCAAGATTTTCGAGCTGCTCAATTGCCTCGCTCACAGTCAAAGGAGGCATATCAAAGTACTTCGTGCGAACTATCTGAAAAAAATTTCGCCATGGAATTTATACGTCACATAAGAGAACTCATCAGATTCCATATATCAATCATGATAAAGGCAAAATCCAAACATGATTTCAGCGTGAGAAGATATAAAGCACACAACGATAAATGATGAAAGCATTAAAAAGAACCATGTAGTGACTAGTAATATAGAAGGGAAAAGACAACCTCCTTAATCGCGATGTCTTCCTGTTCATCTCCTTCGTCACGAACTGCCTCTTCATTGAGAATTGCTTCTATATCCTCTACAACTGCTAATGCTTCTTCAGGGTCCCTAACTTTCGTCCTATCAAAGCCCTTCATATGGCGACCATGGTCCGTGTCTTTCTCCTTCATCTTCCTCAACTTTCTTTGAATGATGGATGCCACCAAATCTATGCTAGCATAAAGCGATTCTGCATCCTCTTCTGCTCTCACCACTCCATGCTTTTTCGTGAACAAAGTCGCCTATCATTGACAAAACTCATTTTAGAAAATGAACTAAATCTACATGATTCGTGTAGATTAAATGTGAGCGTAGTAGTACCTCGCATCTTCGTAATTTTGCTCCTTTTCCCAACTCCCCGCCACGAACAGACAATCTAACATCGACTTCCCTTACTAAATGGCTATGCTTTTGAACTGCTTTGCCTAACTTCTCTTCCACATAGCTCTTCACCGAAGGAGACAGCTGTATTTTGAGAAAACTAGTTAATTTCTCGTTTGATCCATAAAAAGACAATTGACTCAATGGTAGGAGATGCAAGAAAACGAGTTCTTGGTTTTTCAACAACACTAATAACAAAGTAAAGATCAGCAATCTGCTCTCATGATTTCTCTGTAAATGTGTCCTTTCTTTCTTCTTCTCAAGTTATAAAGAAATTTAGACACTTTAAATAATTATGTTCTCTTTTCCACAATATCTACTTCCCTCATCAAATCCCTACAATTTTTGAGCCAACTATTCTCCATTTTTTATTACAGCCCTTTAACACAAATGAGATCATTTGTCTCATAATGTGTAGTGTCCGTCATTGATGAATGTCCTGCAGATAATATCCTAAATTTGCAATTTTTCCGTCTTGAAATTACTTCAAATTAACTGTTAAAATTATGTAGTTTTGCAAGTGATATATAATACAAATGAGGTATTACCATGTCTAAACACTAATAAATTCTCAATGAAATAAAAAGAGAAAAAAAGACAAACTTCTACAAGATTCAACTCCACAATTGAGAAAGATCTACCACATTCTATACAAATAAGAAAAATTATCCAAAATACTAACAAAAAAAGATCACTACTTAACTCGATCAAATTGTTTCCAAACACACTATTTTCCTGCTTTCAGATCATGTCTTTTCATCCTCAAATTCAACAGCAAACAATAAAAAAGACCACATTTTTATGCATAAGCAAGAAAAGGGTACCTCCAAATTTTTGCCTTGAAGAATCAGCTTCACAGAGGAGAGAGAACCATCCCACGCCATTTTAGGCCCAAACGATCTCTCACTGCCATTTTTGAAAACAAGCATTTCATGGGCTCTGAATCCGAAGCCCAGAAAACTGGATTTTTGCGAAGGAAATGAACAACTGAACTTAGATAATAAACCAGAAGACGATGAAGAAGAAGAAGTTGAGCAAGAAACATGGTGCTGTATAGAGGGAGCTGCAAATATCGTAGCCATTTTTTTATGCTATCAAAATTGAGCGTGTTTTTTAGCTTCACTCACTCTTTTGGGCTTCAAAGATGATGATGACTCGGAAGATGATTGAAAGGAGAGAGAGAGAATTTGGATTGAATTATTATCCAGATAGATTCGATGGAGGGACACGTGAAATGATGGAGGGGCACGTGAATAGGATCAAGATTTGTTTGTGGTGAAATGGGCCAAAGAATTGAAGGCCCACTTCATCTGAAATGGATAACTATTGTTGTTGAGATTTGTTGATATTGTCCATTTATATGAGTCCAATTTAATTTCCAAGCATGATTCTAGTCTCAGGAAAAAAAAAAAAAAAAAAAAGAAGAGTTATATATAGATATAATAATCATTTTACCATAAAATCAAATAAAATTAACTTTTTCTATCACCATATATAATTTTGTTATTTTATGTATTATTTAGGTGAAAATTCCAAAATAACATTACAATTACATATGCATAGTGTAAGGCTATGGATTGATATGATGAAAAGTGATATTTATGTCTTATCAAAAAAGGTAAAATTGTCATATTCTTATATTTATGGTTAATGATATATATATATATATATATATATATATATATATATATTATCCATTATGATAGAAAAGTAATTCACTATTTTTATTGTAATAAAAGAGGTGTTATCCATATATATATATAAACAATATATTTTACTAATTATATAAAACTGAGTTAAATTCGTAATGGGAAATATCAAAATCATAACAGCATTAATAATTTTTTTTATTTATAGATTATAAAAAAGACATTATAAAAAAGAAAACAAAACTTGTGACTGCACAGTATAAAGACAGATTGAGATGTTCGGAAAATTTAAGGGATAGATTTGATGCCCAAATGGCCAAATCTCAGCCTTACAAAAAATATCTTTTTCTCTTTTTATGGTCTAATTTTCGTCCACTTGATAAAAGTATCCCATAGATATTTCTCAGCAATATAAATGCACTAAAATTTTGTACTAGGATAATTAATTACTTTGAATCTAACAATACATTGTGACATCATGTGTCTTCTCATGTTACATATAGCTTCTACGAAACTTAATTTCAATCATGCACCAAGTTGTTATTGAATTATTGATGTTTTATTTGGAAAAGAAATTATACTTCTCATTATTTTTAATTGTTCTTCTCGGCTCTTCTGATCATGACCCTAACTATAACCGTCTTTTTATTTTATATATACTATTTCCATTTTAAAATACTTGTCGTTCTGAAGTTTTTGTCATTTGATTAAGAAATATAAAAACTAAATAAATATACATTTAACTAATAAAAGAATTTATGATTCAAAATTGAAAAGAGAATCAAGTTAATTCCATAAAAGTATCATATTAAATTCCTAAATTTTAAAATATTAATAGGTATAACTTGGGAATAAAATTGTATAAAAGATTAAAATGACAATTTGAAACAAAATTTGAATCTAGAACAATAATTATTTTGAAACAGAGCTAGAATATATATATATATATATATATATATATATATATATATATAAATCTGTGATTTACAATATCATATAATATATTGGATGAATTGCATTTAATATAATATTTATCCTATCTTTACACTTAACACTATGCATACAGATAAGTTTATATAAAACAAATTGATGTTACAATTGATCGGATCCATCAAGTTTTACGATAAATACATCATTTTTGTTATGCATCAATATTTTTCGATTCAATGGTTCTATTCATGAATTATCTTCGTGGAAAAAAAAAAAAATCAATTTCCGAAGAGTCTGATTTATGACAACATGACACAAATTACTAAAGTAATTAAATGATCAACTAAAATGTACTATTAAATTCAATTTTCCCATATTTTAAACTCCATACTCAAACTTCAACTTCGTATTATAAAATCATAATTTAATCAATAAATGGTATATTAATGAGTTTGTTGTTAGTTTGGAATTTTTTTTAATTAGTGTTATATATTCAATATTCATATCGATTCTCTTACAATAAAGTATTAAATTTAATTTCATCACTATATACTACAATGCTCACAATGAAATACAAAATTATAATGTCACATCTTATAAAGGATTCCTTCATTTATAATTATGGACCAATTTGTTTGAAACGTGTACCATGAGCATAAAATTTGTGGTGATCCCACCTTAGGTTGGTTGTGCTTGGAACCATGAGGCTATGTTTGAACCATAAAATGTTAGTGGATTTTGCTTATCTAATAATTTTAGAAATCCTAGGAATAATGGATTTTCTATTTGTTTGTTTTAGAGTTGAGTATAGATATTATTATGTCACATTATTCCCAAAAAAGTGGACATACTTATATATTACACTGTATTTATCACATTTCGTATAATATGGTTATATAAATACATCGTATCATGATCAAAGTGAAAAAAAAAAAAAGTTGTGTTATTTTTATTTTAATTATGAATAGATGAAAAATTCTCCTTATTCGATCGTAGGTCCCTCAATCTGGTGAGATGTAAATGAGCGAGGTTTGAACCTGCGTTGCCCGATGATTTTTCTCCATATCATTATAGAGATTACCAACTTGATTGTGTCTCTGGAGACATCCTACTTGTATCGATATATTGTGAAATGATTGTTTCACTCCAAAATTCAATATTTGAATCACAGTACTAAATGATACATATTATGTGGATTATTTTAATGATACATCGACAATTTACATATTAATATGTGCTGATAATGAATGAACAAAGATGTCTAATGACAAAAAAAAAAAGAAAAAAAAAGGGAAATATTCTAACCAACCATGAGATTACACCTCCTAGTCCCAAATTCTTAATTCTCAAGGCATATCTACTTTTCTTTCCTTTAAAAAATAAAAAATAAAGAAAAGCATTTGGACAACTCCGAAGCCACAAACCAAAGATATTAATGGTTGTATCCACGTGTCAAGGTCCTATCCATGAAAGCAAAAATATCTTCTCATTTGGACCTACACTACACAACTTGTGTATACAAAATATCTCATAAAGTATTATTTTATTCTTATTAGATGTGGAGTTTTAATATTGTCCATTGGTCCCTAAAGTCTTTTTAAATTTAAAATAAAATGAATTTGTTCCACCAATCAAATATGAGAGGGAAAAATAAAGAAGTGCAATCCAATGGCCCTTTACTTTTTGATTGGATGACCTGGGACGTGGCTAATTTGGGCCATTCATTAGTCTTCTAGATATTTTATATTTTACGTCACTTTCTATTTTGCATCTCAATTTAGTTAAGGATAATAGCACTAGACCCCCATAAAGATTGGATATTTTCATAATTCCCCCCAATAAATTTGTTTGTGAGATCTCAACAATTAAAACACTCAAATTACTGATAAGTATAAGTATATTCTATTTTTTATAAGTTAGGTTAGTTAATATTACATTTCCAGTAATGAAATTTATAATATACCCGTGACACATAACACTAAATTAAATATGGTAAATATGTAGGATAAAAAAATCAATGAAAAATGATATTATTGCCTTTCACATATTAAAATACAAGAACCACTTATGTATAACCATAATTCAAGATTACCAATAATATACACTAACTATTTATATTGTAAAAATTAAAATAAAATTTTAGATTGAAGTTTAAGACATTTTTTTACAATCTGTTAAGACAATTATTCTAAAAAGACAATTATTCTAAATTATTTTTTTAATTACATCAAAGTGCATTAAAACTTATCTATAAAACAATCTTATTATATGAATGAGAAATCTTATTTCGTAAAATACCAAAAATTATATATATATATATATATATATATATATATTTAAAGAAACTAAGGAGTTTCTTAAGAAGGAGAACGTGGTTAAAATTGTTGCAATAGTCAACTTAGGGGGTGTGAAGCACAATTCTCAAGACTTTAGGGCCAAAACTGCAAAATGTGATGCTATAGACAATAAATACAAGACCAAACATGCAAAAAATCGAACAAGGAATTTGGGCCATCAGATGTGAGGCGGTACGATGACCAATGGCAGGCCACCATAGGATCAAAATTCAAGAAATGGGGTCTCCATTCGCAGATATTTTGAGTTGAATATTGTTTTCCTAAAGGCAATAGCTTCGAGAAAAACAAGGTCTTTGAAGCCAAATCTTTCATTTATTCAACCGCGTCAGTTACCACTGCGATCCCATTATCCGATTCCAGCACCCAAAATCTTGAGAGAATGGGAGAAGCTGTGGTGAGCAGTGAAGCAAGAATGCAATTTGAAGTTCAAGAAACTGTGGTGGGAGCAGAGATGGGAATACAGAAGAACACGACGGAAGGCGGCGCTGCGGCGGCTCCGGCGCCGGAGAATTCTGCTGCTGTGCAGTGGGAGAGGTTTCTTCCGAAAATGGTGGTGAGAGTGCTGTTGGTTGAGGCTGATGATTCGACTAGGCAGATTATCTCTGCTCTTCTCAGAAAATGTAGCTACAGAGGTTGGTTTTTTGGTTCGGATTATGCTGGGGTTTTGTGGTTTTGGATTTGTAATGGTGAGGATTTGATGTCTGGGAATTGAGGGTGGTGGTGGGGTGGGGTTGGGGTGGGGGTTAAGTGCTTAGTCTTGAACCTGTTGTTAAACTATGTTGTTAATTGTGCAAGATTGTATTTTGGTTGTTAAATTTTGTATGGATGCTTTGTTGATCAGCTGATTTTAGCTTTTTTTTTAAAATTTTTTTTTTAGTGATATGATTATGATTTTATATGTGGTTTCTTTTGGAGATATTTTATTTGTTTATGAATGTGATGGACAAGAATTCCATTAGATGGTTTTAGGTACCTCAATCTTGAAATTTTGCTTGATTGGGCTGTTTGCTACTCCCTCCGTCCCACAACACTTTGCACACTTTCAGTGTAAATTACACTGAAAGTGTGCAAAGTATTGTGGGACGGAGGGAGTATTATATAATGAGTGAATTTTTTCAGTAATTATCGATATTTTGATCATATGAATTTATAATGGTTAAAGCTTTCTGGAATTATGATATTGATGGTTACAATTGAAAATTGTTTCAGAAACTATACTTTTCTGCTCATTTGACAAGGGAAACATAGATTTCGCAAGATATTCGCCTATTCTTTGTTTTTCATCTGAATATGCAAAATGCATCTTACAAAAAAAAGAATAGAAGATATGATCAATATAACATACTTCCTTGACTATGAACTCATACTCAATCATTAGAAACATCAAAATCATCAAGGGATTAGCCTATTTTATTTGTTTTCCTTGTTTCTTGGATAGAAGAGATGGTCCACTGAGCCATTTCCTTGCTTTGCCTTTAGAGGAAATTTTATTGGATAGTATTATCCATAGTAGCAAGACAATCTTGACTATGTTTTGCTATTGTTGTCATTGATTGTTAATGTTCGAAAACTGAACTCCCTTTTTGCTTGCATCAGTTGCTGCAGTTAGTGATGGTTTAAAAGCATGGGAGGTGCTAAAAGGAAGGCCCCATAGCATAGACCTTATTTTGACTGAAGTTGAATTGCCATCAATCTCTGGTTATGCCCTTCTCACTTTAATCATGGAGCACGAAGCCTGCAAAAACATTCCAGTAATAAGTACGACACATAAACATAAACGCAAACTCAAGTTCCAACTTTTTGGTTATATTTCTGGCTTTCTAATCTTACCTTCTTTGCAACAAACAGTGATGTCTTCTCAAGACTCAGTGAGTACGGTCTACAAATGCATGCTGAGAGGTGCGACCGACTTTCTTGTCAAGCCCATCAGGAAAAACGAGCTGAGGAACCTATGGCAGCATGTGTGGAGGAAACAAGCTGTGAGTTCATTCACTCCTTGTTTTCTTTTTCCAATGATTCATTGTTTTGCTTCCTTTTCTGTCTTGGAATCTAATCTTGTTTCTATCTCGTGATGTAGTCGAGCATTGGTGCTGGTCTCGGGCCTCCGGATCAAGAAAAGGATGAAGCAACTGCGGAGAACAATGCTGTTAGTAACCATTCAAGTGGCTATATGTCTTACATTCAGAAAAATCGGGAGGGCATTGAGAAAGGAAGTGATGCTCAGGTATTTATCTCGATTTCTTGAATGAATGAACGAATGAATTTGAATGAATGAATCTGAACCAACTTCATATGCAGAGTTCATGCTCGAAACCAGAGTCGGAAACCGAGGGAGAAGGCAATGAAAATGTTCTACCAGAAAGCACTAGATGTCTCTCAGATGGCACCAATGTTTCCGCCCAAGGAGAATTTGATCGACAAAATAAAAAAAGACGAGCACTTGACAATGAGACCGAAGGTAATATTCTCTTTGGCTTACTATGTTTTTATATTTTCTATTCACCTTCAAGGGTGGCAAAGTACTTACAGTTCTGCGTCTTTTGTACTTTGAAATGCAGAATTGCAAGCTGTGGCTGATGTGGATGCTGGTCGTGCAATGACACGAGAAGACAAGAATGCCGACGACATTCAAGAACAGATTAAAGCCAGTGTCAAAAACAATCAATTCCTCGAGAACTCTTCTAGAGAGGCCATTGATTTGATAGGAGCTTTTGATAACTACCTCAAAAGCACTTTCGGAACTTCTTTCTCAAACGTTAACACGAGCAAGCTCGATGTTTTGCCTCCTTTGGATCTGTCTTTGAGAAGATCTCATCCAAGTGTCTCTGTGAATCAAGTCAACGACGAAAGGCAAATGTTGAACCACTCTGATGCATCTCCCTTTTCTAGGTGAGTTGATCTTTACTGTTTTGCAAAGGCCTCAAAACGTTCGAATTTGAGAACTTTTTTGTTATATAAAACAACTCTTTCGCAGGTATGTAAATAAGCCATTGCAGCTCAGTATGTCCCCATCTCCAAGCACCTGTAATCAACACATGGACTATGATCATAATTCAGATACACATGGTCCAGTTCTAAGCTCTCCCAAGCATGTTTCCATGGCTACATTCCCAACAGGACGGCCTGAATTCCCGTTTTCTTGCTCTCAGAATAGAGACATATCTCACCCGATTCCTGTTAGAGGTGTACGATTCGAAGGCTTTATCAATGGCTACAATCCTGTAATGCCATCACCGTATAGTGCACAATCAGGCTCGGAATCCTTCTCCCAAACGGCGCCTTTCTTTCCATCCGAACCTCAACCCTCGAGTTCTCAACAATTGCATGGCTTTGGGGATCAAAGAATCAGTAATTCCATGGATCAGGTAGAAAACAAACTGGGCAATAAGGTGGAAGACTTGGAAGATGGAGGGCTCGTTTCGCCTGGAAATGATCAGAGTGGAAATAGCAAGATCAACGGAGTTTCGGTCATGAAGGCCCCGTCAGAATGTGGCAGTGGCAATGAAGAGAGCTTCCATGTCCATGATGGAGCCTCTCATCGATCAATGCAACGAGAGGCGGCTCTAACAAAGTTCCGTCTCAAGAGGAAAGACAGATGCTTTGAGAAAAAGGTATACTTCATTCGTTTCTGATCAAGGATGAAAATTTCAGTTTCGATGAAAATATTAGTAAAATTTAGAAAATTGACGAACCTTTTTAAAGAAGGGAAATTTGACATAATATTCATTACAAAATAAATTATTTATTTAAAAAATATGTTTTTTTAACGAATTTGATATTTATCGATATTTTCCCGATATTTATCGATATATCACCGATTTTCCAAATTTATTGATATTTTATCAATATTTTGACAAAATTTCTGGTTTCTTTGTTTAAAAATGAAAATATCGGAGAAATGTCGTTATAGCCCTTTTTGTATCAGTCATATGAAAAAATGGAAACATCAGTGATATTTCGGCATATTTTCGTCCATGTTTCTGATTCATCATGAATCAAGAATTGCTTTCTGGGGTCTAAAACATGCAATAAAATGTGAAAATCCTACATTTTCTTGAAATCTTACAACCTGTTTTTCTCCATTTCAGGTAAGATACGAAAGCCGAAAAAAGCTGGCTGAGCAACGACCCCGTATCAAAGGACAGTTCGTACGTCAAGTAGCCAATGAAGACCAACCTGGAAACTCATCAGCTTGCTAGCTACATCTCAAAATCCATGAACCAAACATGAACAAATTTTGGCAGACACAAATAGACTGATCAGTTAGATTTTCAGTTACTTCAATTCTTTAGCTTCGTATATTCGTTAGATCACATAGGTGGTACAGGCCGGTGTAATGATTTTAACAGCGACCCCGTCTCCTCTCTTCATGCAACTCTTGTACATGCTTTTTCTTTGTCGTTTTTCGGACGGTTTAGGCATTGTGTACCTGCAGAAGTGGTATCCTTAACCTTGTCCTGTTCATATAGGTTTGTGTTGTAACTGAGATACCTAAGTTATGTTGCAGATTCTGTTTGATATCTTTGTATGTAGCATAGATGAGACAGATTTCTTTGATCATGTTATAGTTAATATTGATTATGAGATGATAATGTTTTGTGTAGAATTTAACAGTTTTGGCAAAGTATATTTTCATGTTTGAATGGGAATTTGTTTGTGCAAAATTCTTTCTATATATTATCTAGTTTTAAACTTGCATATTGAGCATTTCTTATACCAAGAAACATTTGGTTTTTATCTCACTTTACATAGGAAAATATGATTTCTAAACCACTCATAAAAAAGACATTCTTTTACCAGTAAGTAGAGATAATAATGACTAATATACTCAAAATTTTAATTCTTATTGCAAAATTGAACATGGACTTTCATAAAATTGTAGTTTTAACATAATTTTCGAATTTAGAAAAATTAGTTATGAACTTAACATTTTTTGTCATTCAAATAATTGTCGATTTTGTCCAAATTTGTCCACGTTTGTTACCATATAATCTGTCTAACAATTTTTTTTTTTAATTATTATGAAAATTAAACAAAACGGTGTCGTTATAGTCTATCTCATTTGTAAGCCTTAATAAGATTGAAATAAAGATGAAAAGTCCCTTAATTCACAAATGGATCCTCAGAATTTGAGACTCTCTAAGTATTACTGTTACATCTTATATAAAGTATATCTGCTTCAAGTTTTTTTGGCGATGATGGTGTGACATCCAACGTTTACAAATTGAACACACGTTTCAATTTTGGACAGAAAATCTACGATGATTTGAATTTCAAAAGAATCTAAGATTCCTGATTGTTTTGCTAAACTAGGAAGTTGGTATAAAAATTGCAATTTCATAAAAATTAATGTTTATTTGCAATTAACACAATTTTTAATTACAAAATTTGTTCTAAAACCAATTAACTTCAAGACTACCACTTATACCAAATTTGTTCCAGACATTGGTCTCGAAACTCACTTCAAAGTGAGAAAAAGAAAAACATATTTTCTCAATATACTTATAAAAAACATCTTTGTAATAGGAAAGTAATAGTTTCCCATATTTCCACTTCTTAACAATCTACATATGTTTCACCCATTCTCTATAAACTCATATTCTTCTCCTAAAAAGGGAGGTTTCAAGAGCTTTCTTGAGAGTGTTTGTTTGTTATCTTTCTTGATAATTTTTTCACACTTTGCACCTTTCAAAGCCAACATTTATGGATTACCAAAAATCATATCACACCAAAAGTAAGCAAGGGGGATATTTTTATTTCATCATACATTGATTTTTTTAGTTTAATAATATTGTTATGGAAATTTTATTTGGAAATGTTAATGTTGAGTGTTAGCTAAGGAAATAGTGCAAAATTGAGATCCACAGAGTGGTTGAAGAATAGAGACAGTTAAGATTCTGTAGGCATGCAAAGGCAAATGCAAGAAGCCAACCAATGGAAGCAAAAAAGAGACACAGTCTTATCTCAATGGGCACTAATAAATATGGGGCCATTTTAATCATAGGTCATAATATTATAGTCATTTTCAATGGTGCCAAGTGCCATATACTTCCAATGTCCACAATTATTATTATTATTATTTTTTTTTTCCTTTTTCAAAGATAGACAACAAGGATGACAATTCAGTATACTTGGCATGGGATAATGATAATCCCACTAATTGTACATTAAGGCACACCCAATTTCTTGGTTTATGATACAACTTAATATTTAGGAATATTTTGTATTTTCCATCTTGATTGGATAATATTATGTATTTTATCTGAGATTGTCTGTGAATAAGTATTATATATATATATATGATCTACTTAATTACAAGATTATCAAATTACATGATCAAGTGGAGTTCGATAGCTATTTTGACCAATAGAAGATAAAAATAAAATAAAATAAATGTCGTGCATGTTTTGAAAAAATGACAAAGTAAATCTAGAATTCCTGTATTTTATCTAATTGATTCAAACAATTTTACTAGTCAATATGAGTAATGAGACAATAGCAAACTAAAGGGATTGTTGGAAATAATGACATTCACATAGGCTTCCATGGAAACTCACGATCCATTTGAGAATGATATTTAATATCTAAAGAATGTTTATATATAATTTCTGATCATTATGATACTTAAATCGAAAATGATGAACATAAATCTTTATGTTTAACTATAATACCTTCCAACAAGATAAATGATCCACGACTCTTAAATTAGATAAGTAATCGAGTTTAGATCTTCATAATTCATCTTCGAAATCTACTGATTGAAGAACCAAATTGATTCTAGTCATTCTCTCTAAATTCCTTGCAACAACGGTTTATAATCTTCTATATTTTATTGTTGTAAAAGATCACCTATTTTAAATAATATTATTGCAACTTTTATTTTAGGATTACCACCATATGCTACATAAATTAAATGACATCACCAAAATATTGTTACAAATATTGCTAATCGAAAGTTGAATTAACAAAGACACCTAGAATCTAGGCGTCAACTAGACGACTGATTTTATTTTTTATTATTCTATTAATCTTTTCTAAAAATATTAGTGTTACACATCTAACATTTCATCTTAACATTTTCATTAAAAAACATATTTTTTCTAGGTATAAATGAAAGATGAAATATCGTAAAGAATCAATGAGTACAACTAGAAAAATACATCAAACCTACTTAGAAAGAAAGAATTAGAAAATAAAGATTATGTTCATATTTCTCTATATATGGTAAAGAAATGCAGAAATGGTCAAGGGTGGGTCCTCAACAAAGTTAAATGGACAAAATTCAACAAAGGTAATTTCAGATTAGAAATCATTATTATGGGGTAGTACAACTCTTTTCCCAATACCTGAAAATAGGTTTTTTTTTTTTTTGTTAACTAACCAAATAAAAATTGATATTTCTGCCGTTATTTCAAACGGAACTTCAGAAGTATTCCTATTGAAGATTCCTAGCTAAAGGGACCCCATGCATTCCTATCAAACCTTTTCTCCCTAGTGGCAAGAAAATAGAAGAAGAATACTTGAGATTTTTTTTTTTTTTTGGGAAAATTATTATTTATCAATCAATCTACTTAAATCAAACAATGAGCTTAAGAGAGTGAGTATATATATAATATAACAAAATTATTCGCTATAGTCAACTTTTATAAATGGTTTATTACTTATTTCACTGGAACGTTGTATTGAACTTATAGACTAGGTCTATTAGTCATCCACATAGATTTGAGCTCCTAAATTATGGATATTTAAACTTTATATACATGCAAGCACTAAAATTCAAAAATGACAGAAATTCACCACTATTGCTAACCTAAACGGCTAAACCCTAGAAAAACTTTTTCTTAACCGAAAAGTTAATGGGACATAATTCTTGGGCCTAGGCTCATCCATGCAAGAGTCCAAGATTCTTCATGTCTTGCTTTAGCTTTACACTTTTAATTAATTTGTCAGTTAATCATTGCAATTACTCAAATCAAACAGGCTTTTGGAGATTATTAATCACTTTTGCTGGTGCACACTTTTTCACTTAACCATAATGGATGGGAAAAGGCTATTGCTCTTGAGTTATGGCAATTGTTACTTCTCTATCTTTTGCCTTTATTAAAAAGTGATATATTAATAACTTTCCTTCCCAATAACTCTTAAAGTTGTTCCATAGATTCCTATCTCTCTTAAATCCATGGAAAAATCTATCTTGAATTTATAAATATGAAGTTTTGAATCCTTGAAAAAATGATCTTGAAGATATACTTTTAAAGTATATGCATGATTGCGTAGTGCATGCATATTCATGAATCATTATGAAATGTTGCTTCTAGCTAGGGCTATACTAGTTAAGTGTTCTTGAAGATTAAAGTAAAGTAACTTTATCAATGTATGCTTTAGTTATTTGTTTTGTGCAAATCATGAAACTTGGTCTTTGTAGTCAAAATTTAGGTAAAATGTTATATTGTACATGATATAATACAGAAAGAGTGAGATATCATGGTTCATAAGAAGTATATGAAGACACGATATATCTAAATGGCTTGATTTGATCAGAATAGTCAACAATATATGTTTTAACAAAAAAAAAAGTACACTTTTGAAAGTGGACAACTTCAGTAAGAACAAAACGCATGCTTTGCTTGTGTATCACCTTCTTTTTTTTTTTTTTTTTGGCGAATTTCCATTGTTTTGGAATGTCAAAACAACAATAACTTTTCAATTTTACCACAAAATCTTGAGTTATTTTTGCAATTTTTAATTTTGTAGGAACCTTTGGTAAAAAAATTTATTTTCAACATGTAGGGCTAAGTTATGAGTTAGGTTAAGCCTTTTGACAATTGACTTAGTTAAAATAAAAAAAAAGTTGGAAATTTTTCACAAATTTATGATCATTCAATTCTCTTTGTATTCTAGTGAATGAGAGCCACTACATCATTTTGTCTCATACTTTAGCAAGTGGAAGTTTCACATGTCTAGAATACAATTTAAAATCAACTACTAATGAATTTGCCACAACATCTCTTAGTTGGCAACATTACATTTACCTCCAAAATTTGAACTGCTAGTCAAAAGTAGCTACCATCCATATAATTGCCACTTTTTCCATTCTTGAACCCCTTTATTAACCCCATTTCATTTCAACTTCTTCCTTTCCTTAGCATAGCAAACTTCAACCCCCTCTCTCTCTCTCTCTCCAATGTCTAAAATCACTGAAACATCACCCAAACACTGTGGCAACAAGCAAGAAATAAAGTTGCACAAATTCAACAAGAAGCTATGGTTCTACATCTCCACATTAATCCTCTCAATCCTCTCTCTCATATTCCTTGTTTGGCTAATTCTCCACCCCACAAAGCCACAATTCTCTCTCAAAGAAGCAGACATCAATCAGCTCAACCTCTCAGGCCCATCTCTCCTCAACTCCTCCATCCAACTCACCCTCATATCCATCAATCCAAACAAGAAAGTCGGAATTTACTACGACGAATTCCTCGTATACGCCTCCTACAAAGGCCAAAAGATCACCCCCGAAACCCCCATCTCGCCCTTCTATCAAGAACATGAAGAATCCAACCTACTCAGTGCTTCCTTGATCGGATTCCAACAGCCCGTGGCCCCATCCTTCGCCTATGAGGTTCAACGCGATCAAGGCACCGGAAAATTGGCCTTGACCTTCAAAGTCATGGGGAGGCTTAGATGGAAAGTCGGAACTTGGGTTTCCGGAAGGTATAGATTTGTCGTTAATTGTATAACGATCATGCCATTCGGAAACATTCCTTCGCCACCTTTACGTTCCAAACAAGGCTCACAGTGTTCCACCACGATTTGATAAGGCTTGTTTTCAATTTTATACACTTAGTAATGTAAAGCATTGAGATGCATATACTAATGGAGATCATGAAAAGATTGTATGTATATTTGTCCATCTTTTTGTGGTTTTTTTTTGTCACTAGAAAAGGTGAAAAGATGCTTTCTTGATTGAGGAATTTCTCAATATTTCCATCCCATCTCTCTTTAATCAAACACTAATGGACCATCCCTTGTCGAAAACTTATCAGTGAATAATGAATATACAGTGTGTGTGAATATTTGAAGATCCAGTGAATATTATCTCATACATGACTCGATTGAGCATATAAATTGTTGATCGAGTAAATGAGAGTAATTATGATTCTAGGAAAGTATATAAAGGAGCTTTAAGAAAGCAAGTTTCATGAAAAAATATCGCTTAATTTATGTGAAAAATGTAGGATAGGATAACTGTTCTCAATGATTGGTTTAACCAAGAAATTAATTTTAAAATAATAAAAATAATAAAGTTTTTTGTCTTTTTAGTTCCATGCACCACACGGCTCAATCAAATTTATATATCTCTCAAAACTCCTCTTCTTTTTTTTTTTTTCTTGAAAAAGTTGCAATCTAACAATGGAGAAAGGAAAAAGGTGGTGTTGCAATTTTGTTATATATACGATACAAAAACACATTAATCTTGCTCAATGATACAATAAAACACAACAAATACATAACCAACACGCACACTATAATATATATATACACAGAATTTTAAATTTTGTTAAAAATGTATATAACATGTTTTTATATTTATAATAAAACAAAATAAAGAAGACTAGTTTATATGTCTATATATATATAATGGGTGCCAATTGCCACCTCTAGAAAGAAAGAAAGATATAGAGGAAAAGGTGTTGAACTTTTTAAGAGTTTCTAAAGATCCAGCAAGGTTCAACCTAATCGTACCTACAAAAAACAAAACACATGTAATAATGCAGTCAAGAATAAATGAATTCACACACCCCTTTGAATTTACACCATAATTTATGTGAAAACAAGAAATTCAGGTCTTCCAAACAGGGGCAGAAAAAGGTATTATTAAGAGTAAGGATGTCAATAATCCAGGTCACTAAACTGCAATATAATGAAAAACATCGATCTTTTGAACGATGTTTCGTGTGGCTTTTTCTTACACTCTGCTAATGGCATAGTCATGGTAAATGACTGTATATCTCTCCCATATTTGCTAAACAAAACTGTCTCAAAACCAATTTAGTTCTTAATCAAGTTAGTCCCAAAACCAATTTATAGTTCTTAATCAAGTTAGTCTCAAAAGGATATTTTCAACAGAGATAACAGCTGGAAAAGGATAGGGATAGGCTAGAAAAATGTACGAAAAAGAGAAGCAAGGCAAGAAAAGACAGTTCTCCCATGTTATGTTTTTTTTCTTTTGGGCCTTCTATATCTGTGCACTGGGCCTGAAGCACTAATCAGTACGCAGTAGTATAAAGACCGTACATCCACTCTCAAACATCACCAAAAAAGAAAAAAAAACATCATTTACAATATACCAACTGTGGCAAAACGTAAAATGTAGAAAATAAGATTCCAATCAAAAAAAAGAGAAAAAACATTATTTACAATATACAAATCGAAGGTGTTGTCTCGTTGCTTTACTACAGATATCTGAAGTTTGAATGCTCAAGTTGTTTTTCAGATACTGAAAACTAGCTAGCACAATCAAATACCCAAATGCAGAGAATTTTATTATGTTCGATTATGGAAATTCGAATGTCAATTGCTAAATAGAGATGCAAACACTCTCTTAACGTGCCAATCGAAGATCAAATATTAAAATACTATAAAAGAAGCACTAGTATGAAGATGATCAAGATGGAACATCAATAGCAAGAAATCTGGACATTCATAGGATACACCAAGGTTAAAATGGATGGACTAATCTTCCTTTAAAGACTACAACTTGCTATATTTCATTACACTAAAACAGAATAAATAAGAATAAGAATGAAAGCCATTAACTACTTAACCACCTATCTATCTATTGAACTACTTTCTTCCATTTGGATCGGTGAATACTTTGCCATAAGCTCCGGATTTTCTTTGGAACAAAGGAGTTTAGAGCATCTACAAGCTAAACCTTGTGTATAAGATAGCAAGGCTACTAAAAGATTCAAAAAACAGCAGTAGTTTATCAATTGTATAGAATTATATCCTCATCTACAAACTAATTATCGAGAAAACCAATATGTCCACTGGATTCATTGTCTATGAAGATGTAAACATTTACACAAACTCTTGTCTTAATCATCAAATTATACAATCTTAAAAAACAACAAATTCATGATGCTAATCAAATTCACTCACACCATGCCTCAAACCCTTGCATATAAATATGAACCGCCACACAATCACTACACAAACATTTAAATCCATCTATCAAGAATCAAAGCACCAAGGATCATAAAAGGCCGAAAAGACTCGACCATTTCTCTTATTCCATTGGAACAACTAACAACAGCTTTCACCATACATTGTCATATTCACAAAAATCAGAATTTCAATCCGTATTACAAGTATATGAACTGTTACCATCATACAATACAACTATAAAATAACACTATCTATGTTCAAAACTCAATCCAAGAGGAGCTCGAAACTCACCTCGACTCAAACCGAATCCGAGTCAACCCACTTCCAATAATGCTTTTTACACGAAACTGCACAATCTGCTAAACCCCTCTCATCCAAATCCCCATACTCATCCACCTCCTCCGAGCAAAATTCCCCCTCCGGCAAGCCCGCCACCTCAGCATCCACCGTATGCAGAACGTAATGGGCCGGCAAGCCCGGATAAGACGCGGAAGCTCTCTCCTCCATCTTCTTCACATAAGACCCTGGCAAGATTTTCACAATCCCATGAATTCCACCATTGAGATCGTTAAGCTCGATACTTCCTAGGGTTCCGATTTTTACCAACGATCCTAATTCCTCTTTCACGGCGCGAAAAACGGCAGCTTCGACGGACTCATCGGGCTTCATCTTCTCCGACAGAGGCCGGCCTCGGTACCGAACGTCGCCGTTTGATAGCACCTGATGCGACTCCACGAGGACTTTTCCGTCATTTCGGACGATTCTCACAACCACGACCTCAACTGTACGAACCGGAGGCATCGAATCGGCCAAAGACGTCTCGCCTTCGGCGATCTCGAGCCACAGGTTGTGGACATTTTTTGTGCCCGGCTTGACGCCCCAGGAACCGTATAGATCGGCGGCGAGCCGCGGCTTAAGCCAATCGGACAGGGATTGGGGGGTGGCGAACGGCGGAGGGAGGCGGCCGGGGTTTCTAGGGTTTGGAGAGCTCGTGAAGGGGGAGGACATTTTGGGGAATTTGCGGAGGTGGAGAGGGAAAGAGAGCTTGCTGTTGTTGGGGAGGAAGAAGATGGGTTTGGGGGAAGCGGAGAAGAGGACGAGGAGAGAGAAAGCAGTGAAGACGACGTCAGGCAGTGACGTGGGCTTTCTCAGGAGGTGGTGGTGCGGCGACGGGGCCGGTGGTTGGGGTGGTAGAGATGGTGGCATATCAACCGGCGGCGGTGGTGGGGCTGTGAAGCGGTGGCGATTTTGGGTACATTTTTGTGATTCTTGACTTTAGGTTAAAAATTTGTTATTATCGAAAATAAGAGGTGGAAATTTGAGGTTTATTGAGGATCAGATATTAAAGATTTCTAAATTAATATTTATTGTGGTATTGTTTGTTACCATTTTAATTCCAAGGATGAGTTATGAATAAATAGATTGGACTATGGTGTTCACCAAAGAAATACTAATATATCAATATTTTGTAAAAAGAAATAATATATCAATATTGAATGCGTAAAAGATAATAGATTTCAATTTCATGAATACATTCATATTATATTACAAAATGAATTTCTTCATATGGAGTAGTTCGTAAGAGAATAGTTAAGAGTGTAGTTGACTTTTCAATTTAAGCACAATGTGCATAATTCATTTATTATACAAAAAGTTATATAAGATAATTGTTAGAAATCCAATCAAGAAATGCACAAACACACAAGCACAACACACTTGCACTAGAAAATCCTTAAAACTGATATGAAGAAGATCACAAAGAACGAGCAAGAAACCAACGATCAAACACCAGGAGTTTAGAGTGGTTTGGCTTAACAAATGTCTACGTCCACTTGAGTATACTTCATTAATCAATCAAACAAGAAACAATCGTTTACAATAAAAGAAGAAGAAACTGAATCAGAAAACTATAAGTCTAACACTCTGTTCTCTGCTATTTTCTTCTCTCTACAAAGCTCAATATCTAGAATGATGAAATAAATAACTATACTAAGATATATATACTATCCAATGCAAAGAACCGCATCCAAATCCATTGAGAAACCAACAAGATATGTGCCTAAGAAAACCGCTACTCGAAATTGAAAAACGATCCTGCAAAACAAAGATTAGCAAATAACTTAAACAACTAACTTGAAATTGCGTTTTCAAAATGCGACTTTTAAGTGTGAATGCGACTTCTCTTATACTTAGCCAAAATTTCATCAGCTTCATTTCCTTTTATTTCCTAAGCAAAATTGCTTAGATACTTCATGCTATATTTATCAATAATTTACGATGTAATCTCATAATTTTCTTTTATTTATTTATTTAGATTAAATCGAATTACCATTGTTAATTTTAAATGAAGTATTATTTACATATTATTTATGTAACGTCCACATCATTATATACATAATTTAATTTAACCAAAATCATGAATTCAGACCCAAGTTACTCACAAAATCAAGGCCCAAAAAAGACCCATAATAATAACCAAATCTAAATCTAAGAATATAAAATAGAAAATAAAAGAAAGCCCAAACAAGTGCAGGCCCATGAACAGCTTCTCCATTTTTCAGACCTCGTCATCTTCTCCACACCATCGCCGATTAGTAATTCCGATTTCATCTGTCGTTTCTCTCTGATTAAGGTGACAATTTCTGCAAATTCTATGTGTATTGTTTAAAATCCCAAAATCAATATTCACTTCATTTTGATTTTGGGGGAGTTTTGCTCCATTTCTGATTTCTGCTATGTTGAAACTTGAATATTGGTTATGTTTGTTTAAGAAGCCATGAGTATCGTCTTTCTTCTATACTGTCCTTATGTATAATCAACTCTACTAATTAATATGATAAAGAAAAATCTTTACTTGTGCTGTTAGCTGAAAATAGGATATTAGTTAAGGGGGAAAGATTTCGTTTTCTACTTGTGCAATTCTTACTTAGTCCTATGTGCAGAATTGTGTTTTTCTAATGCAATCTGTAAAACTTTTCTCCAAAAAGTTATTAGTGTAATCTCAAATTCTGCTATCATGTTTCTTTAACATGTCTTTTGCAGCTCTTACTTCAGCTCTGCTTTACCAAGTTTACATGATCCTTTCTTCATAGTTCTTACAACTTACAAATTTTAGAATTTTAGATGTTTTTTTATACTATTTCATGAAAGAAATCTTTTTTTTTTTTGAAAGCCTGTGTTTCCCAAGTTCTTGTGGAATTGATTTTGATGTTTATAATGACATTGGGTGCAGGTCTTTGCTTCTTTACTCTGCATTATACTCTAGCACGACTCTAGCACGAAAATGATACAATCAACCAAGAACATTGAACTAATGAATAGAAACATGGGAACTTAGATTGGTTAAAATGATGGAACCTAATGAATTGAAGTCAAGTCTGAAATTGAAAATAAAAACATGGACAAAATTCCCATGTCTGCAAGTTTGCGTATTTCTTTCCTCTGTGAATTTAAGATAGATTTAGTATAATATTTCCTTATCTTAAGATAGGCAAATTCTGTGTATTAAACTTTTCTATTTAATATACGAATTTCAATTTCGAAGCAGATTGCAACTGAGGGTACGACTGCACTAACATGAATTATGGTTTCGATTATTAAAACCTTTTACAGAAGAAGTGGGGTTTAAAGGCATTGATTAGTTTTGTTCCTTTTCTCAGATGGGAAAAGACTGTGAGATGAACATATGAAGGCAGCAGATAATAATGCGATTAATTTATAGATGTGTAAGAGGGATTTCAACAGTTTTATCACAAGATTTAATATTGTACAACAACCATTTTCTCTGTTCAGCCATACATTCTATAGCCAAGCAATCAGCTTGTTTTCCTTATACTGAGGAAGTCTTGGCGTCCCATCTCGCACCACTTCTTGCGCGTAAAGATTCTTCTCTGTTTCCTTCTGTTCTTCAACAAATTCAGCAAATACATGCCCAGATTACTGTTAATGGACTCCACAACATGGGAATTTTGGGGACTAGGATTCTGGGTTTGTACCTTGTGTCCGATAACTATTTTGATGCCAAGAAGTTGTTTTGGCAGCTTCAATTATGCTATGCCGCACCTTGGAATTGGATGATTAGAGGGTTTACTCGGATGGGCTGTTATGATTTTGGGATTTTGTTTTTCTTCAAGATGCTAAGTTTTGGAACTAGTCCTGATAAGTACACTTTTCCTTACCTAATCAAAGCTTGTGGTGGTCTTCATACTGTTGATTTGGTTAAGCTTGTACATGAGATGATCAAAGATATGGGGTTTGAACAGGATGTGTATGTGGGTAGTGCTTTAATCAAATTCTATGTTGAGAATGATTGTTTAGACAACGCAAGGGAGCTGTTCGATAGATTGCCTCAAAGAGATATTGTGTTGTGGAATGTGATGCTTAATGGTTACTTAAAACATGAAGGTTTAGCGGATAACGTGATCAGTTTGTTTGAGGAAATGAGAAAAAGTGGAGTCGAGCCCAGTGATGTCACTTATATGTGTGTTCTTAGCTTTTGTGGCTCGAAATCATTGTTGGGTTTTGGAGCCCAGGTTCATGGTTTGGTCGTGAAGTCTGGTCTGGAGATGCAGTCTCCAGTGGCCAACACGTTGGTTGCTATGTATGCGAAATGTCGTTGCCTATTTGAGGCTCGAAAGGTGTTTGACTTTGTTGTGCAAGCTGATCGTGTCACCTGGAATAGTATCATTGGAGGGTATGTTCAGAATGGGTTTATGAATGAGGCTTTGGATTTGCTTCGGAGAATGATATCTTTGAATGTCAAACCAGACTCGGTAACTTTTGCAAGTTTGCTCCCTTTAGTTCCTGAATTGGACTGTCCTAACCAAGGAAAAGAAATCCACTGCTATATCATTAGAAACGGGTTGATACTCGATGTGTTCTTGAAGAATTCTCTTATTGATATGTATTTCAAGTGCAATGATGTGACCATGGCTTGCAAGGTCTTTAAAGAGACCTCTGCTTTGGACATTGTCATCTGCACTGCAATGATCTCAGGGTATGTTCTCAATGGAATGAATCTTGATGCATTGGACATCTTCCGATGGTTAATTAGCAAGAAAATGAGACCAAATGCAGTAACCTTTGCAACCACTCTACCGGCTTGTGCAGGCTTGACTGCCCTAACATTGGGCAAGGAGTTGCATGTTAACATAATCAGGAGAGGGCTCGAAGGAAGATGTCATATTGGAAGTGCCTTAACTGACATGTATGCCAAGTGTGGGAGGTTAGACCTGAGTCGTCAAGTGTTCGCACGAATGCCTGAACGAGACTCTGTATGTTGGAACACGATCATCACCAACTGCAGCCAGAATGGCAAACCAGAAGAGGCCATGGATCTATTTCGTCGTATGGGGTCAGAAGGAGGTAAATATGATAGTGTCAGCATATCAGCTGCTCTTTCTGCCTGTGCCGATTTGTCCACTCTTCATCATGGCAAAGAGATACATGGTTTCATGATGAGAGGTGGGCTCAACTTGGATCTTTCTGCTAATAGTGCACTAATAGACATGTATGCTAAATGCGGTTATTTGGACTTGGCACAACGTGTTTTTGACTCAATGGAGTCAAGAAACGAAGTTTCTTGGAATAGTATTATTGCTGCTTATGGAAACCATGGTAAAATGAGCCATTTATTGACCCTCTTCGATGCAATGGAAGACGAGGGATTTCAGCCCGACCAAGTCACTTTTCTTGCCCTAATATCAGCTTGTGGCCACTCAGGCCAAGTCGAAGAAGGCAAGCGCCACTTCAACCGGATGATCCAAGATTATGGGATTGCTCCAAGAATGGAGCACTATGCTTGCTTGATTGATATGTATGGCCGAGCTGGTCTTCTAGAAGAAGCATTTCAATTAGTTGAAGCAATGCCATTCACTCCAGATGCTGGCATCTGGGGAACCCTACTGGGAGCTTGCCGGATTCATGGCAACATTGAGCTTGCTGAGTTGGCTTCTGAACATCTATTCCGATTAGACCCACAAAACTCGGGCTACTATGTTTTGCTGTCGAACTTACACGCTGATTCTGGAACGTGGGTGAGAGTCGATGAGCTTCGTAATATGATGAAAGAAAGAGGAGTGCAGAAAGTACCAGGTTACAGCTGGATTGAAGTCAATAACTCCAACCATGTGTTTGTGGCTGCTGATAAAACTCACCCACAGTCTAGTCAGATTTATGTGTTGTTGAATAATCTTCTTGTTGAGCTCCAAGATGAAGGCTATATGTGTTTGCCAATTCAGACATCCATTGAAGCTGAAGCCTATTGTTAATGTTCAACATGACATGAGTTATGACAGTAAATCATAGGCATTGAGGTTTTCTTAGTTGTTCATACTTTAAGATACAGAGTGCTTGCTTGAGAGTTGAGTTTACTGTTGAATTTGTTTTTTTCTTTTGGTCTTTTCGAAGATTTTATCTTGTAATATTCGCTGATTTAGTTTCTGGTGTTTACTGTAAATAGGGATGGAAAGGGTGGACAAGGAAAAGGTGCAGAGAATAGTATATGAGACGAGCAAATATGAATCAGAAAGTCGAGAGTATGCAGGCGCAGTTCGCGAAGCTTACTGACTTGGATATATCACATTATCGGAAGGTATATACAATTTCCAAGTCGAAGAAATTAGTCGAACAAGTGGTTTAGTTTGTGTTGGAATTCCTGATTGATATATAGTCTTTTCATGTAATTTTTTCTTACTGAAATTACATGTTAGCTCTATTTGACATTTAGATATCTTTTTCAGATTGCTGATAAGAAGATTGTAGAATTAGAAGCTACACAAGACCTGTCAAGAATCTGGCTCATGTTGATATGGATGCATTCAAGAAATACACTCATTATAATGCTTTAACAAGAAAAGGTTAAAATCATGCTTTACTCTGGATTGTGTTTGATATGGAATGTTTTTACTTTTTGCTGAATTCCCTTGTGCACATATTTGGGTTTAGTGATCCTGAAATATGATCCTGACTATTATTTAAATATATTATAAAAAGAATTTCTTCGTATATCCAGTGAAAATGAATTTCTTAGTTAGAGTGTAGTTGACTTTTCAATATAAGCATAATGTAAAATTAATTTATTATATGAGACAATTTACGGATGTAATCTCATAATTTTCTTTTATTTATTTAGATTAAAATGAGTTAATCATAGTTAATTTTATATGAAGTATTAATACATCATTAAGTACATAAAATTCAATTTTAACCAAAATAATGAATTCATTAAAATTGAAATCAAAAAGAACAAAACAACAGTTCTCACTAGTGGTGCCCATCCGGTTCGGTTCCGGTAGAACCGGAACCGAACCGGAACCAAACCGGGGTCAACGGTTCGGAAAACCGTTGACCCGGTTTCGGTTCCAAACCGAAACCGTGAACCGTGGTTCGACGGTTCGGTTTCGGTTCGAAATTTCTTCAAACCGTAAACCGGCGGTTTAACCGGCGGTTCGAACCGCCTGTTAAACCGCCGGTTTTTCTTTTTTTTTTTTAATTTATATTTTTATATAAATAATATTATGTATTTATGTTATTTTACTCTTTAATTTTAAGTTGTATTGATTATTATTATTATTAATTTGTATTATAAGTTGTAATTTTTTTAGGTTTATGGTTTGTATTGGTTATATTTAAATTGTAATTTCTAATTTTTGAAATTATAATTTATAAGTTGTAATGTAGTATTGTTGTAACTTGTAAATGTAAGTTCTATTTTTTAATTTATATCAAATTATTTACTCAAAAAACATTTTTATTTTGTAATATATAACATATAATTGTAATATTTATATGCAAATTTAATTTTTTAAAATTTTTTAAAAAAATTAAAAAAAAAAAAAAAAAAAAACAAACCGTCCAAACCGGCGGTTCAAACCGGAACCGGAACCGGCGGTTTACAAACCGGAACCGAAACCGAAATTCCCACGGTTCGGTTCCGCTTTGACCCTCCACGGTTTTTCGAACCGCCGGTTCGGAACCGGAACCGACGGTTCGGTTAAACCGGGCACCACTAGTTCTCACAATGGTTGTTGCAACCATTGTTTCAATCCCAAAACAAAAATATAGACAACAATTGACACTACCGTACGGCCACCGTTGTAAATAAAATATTGCAATATAAACTTAAAAGTTTTAGATTTTCAATAAAGGACAATAGTCACTCGAAATCCCAATATTACTATTTAATCTTTTTTTCTTTTTACAAGAAATTTGTTTTAAATCTAAAATCCCCTTATAAAGGACAAAATTACAAGAAATTCAGGCCCAAGTTACCCACAAAGAAGGCCCAAAAAGGACCCACAATAATAAGACCTTAACTTATTAACCCTAATCTAAATATAAGCATGAAAGATACAAAATAAAAGGAAGCCCAAACAAGTGCAGCCCCATGAACAGCTTCCCAGCAGCCTTCTCCATTTCTCAGATCTCGTCTACGCAGTAAAGAAGAAGAAGGTTTTCTTGTATAATTTTTATTATTATTCAAATAAATATTATTTACATTTTAAATACATATAAATAAAATACCTTAAATATTAATATATGATAGATTAATCGTGAAATAGAATAATAATAATCAATTTTTCTTTTTAAAATGGTGAAAAAAAAAAAAAAAAATCAACGCAAGATTTGACCTAACCCAACCAACGCAAAAGTTGGCTACATGCACAAAATATTGAAACCGAATTAATCTGTAGAGGGTTGCAGAAAAGAGATGAACATCTTGATACCTAAAGATATGAGGAGTACAATGAATAAGCTCCTTATGCTTTTTATCAACAAAACTATAAGACACTATCTTTCCAGGGTCGACGATGATCACCAACGTGCTCGTCTCGCAAAGGCTCCAAGTACGACTCACTGAGTCGTACAAATCGGTACGATACAAGTGAGTATTGTTTGAATCCTTAATAATACATAGAATCTTGTAATGGGGTGATGTTAGAGGATCATATGCTAAGTGAAGCCAACAACGTTGTAAGTGCTGTGATTGAGAATGAGATGTATTGATTGCTTGGTAAAGGTATTGTAGACATAGTAATCAAAATAATTACTTGGCCCGTTGCAACAACTCATGATTTTAGTGTTTGGATGGAAAGGGAAACAGTAAGGTACCATGTCGCCGTTGATGCAGAGAGTAATCGCAGGCGGGGGACGTCCGGATGACGAAAGAGTGCGGGTGGCGCCGCCGGTAGAGGCGGCGTAATAATAACAAACTATTATTTATTATTAAGTAAATGTATGTTTACAATTTCTTTAATTATGTGAGTTTTGGGGAGGGAAAAAGAATTCGATGAAAACGAAAAAAATAAATACATTATTGTTTTTACTTTGTATTTTGTTATCTATCTCCAAAATTTATAAGCAATTCACACACGAGATGACGTGGATGTAAAATCCCCATTGTCAAACACAATAATTGATTTAGTTCATATCATACAAGTAATGAGAAAAACTTAGACAAAAGTGATCCCTCGAATGGTCAAACCTTCTTCACCAAAACTAAGATTACTTCTCATTGCATGCAAACTATCCATTAATTGGTAAAAAGAAACATAATTAAGAATCTATTGCATATCATCAACATTAATAACGATTAAGAATTAATTAAATTTCATTGAAGCTCCTCCATTAGACAATCCTCTCCAAACAAGTAGACCATTCTTTCTGATCTCCATGGATCTTTTCCAAGCCTCGACTCCTCTCCATGGCCAGGCGAAAGCCTAGCTCGACAAACAGGGCATGTGTCGTGGCCAAGCTGCATCCAAGAGTCGAGGCACTCGACATGAAAAGCATGCTCACAATTGCCAAGTTTCCTCACCATATGACATGCCTCTATGCTACTCAAACACACTGCACAACATGAATGATCACCATCTTCTTCTTTGTCGTGTAGTATCGTCGCGAATTGAACCATTGGGAGATGATTTTGATGGGATTTGTTAATCAAGTGAGTTGGAAGTTGTACTAAAGAAGGAGATGGATGAAATTCATGATGTGATGAAGAGGTATTAGTGGGTGTGTCATATAGCCTCATAAGATTGATGAAATCTTGAAGGGATTCTAATGAGGAGTGATAAAATCCCATTTCAAGAAATGATGAGAAAAAAGAAGAAGATAAAATTGAGACAGAAAGAGGTAGCTGGAGAAGAGAGCATATGAGTTGCTTTAGTTGAAGTATATATAAAAGATCCATGTTTGTGTCTTTGTTTATATATAAAAATAATCAACATGGTAAGTGAAAACAATATGGGGTATTTTAAAATCTCTAAACTCAATTATTGATTGACCCACTTTTTTCAAAGATGGGTAACTGGTAAGGATATATTTTGTATCATTTCCTTTAATACATATTATTTGTTAATTTTATTTTGAAAAATGAAATGAAATAGATGATCTCATAAATATAATAATTTACATCTATGCAATTCATAATATCTCTTAATTCAATAGTTTCATTCATTTCACATGTATAATAATGTCATTTAATATACGTAACATGACTGATTACTTAAAAATAATATAAATATCTACATCAAATCAAATAAAAAAGGTCGGTTGATGATTATAATGTTTCGAGGGTCGTCTAAGATTTAATTTCCTTACTTATGTTGACTGATTCTCCATATCCTTTTGCGATAAACTCGAATTCAATTTTAGACGTAGGATATTTAATTCTTTATTTTATGATTGGTGTTGACGCAAGTTGTAATCTCTTCATAGTATTCAAAGGCATTTATCATTGTTTACACACACAACAAAATTGAAGTTGGTAATGTTGATTGAATTTTATAATATAGCCCACCAAATAAATCAATGAATAGTTGAAAGCCTTAGATTTCAACGAAACATTAACTTTATGAGACATTTTTGTTTAAATTTCGAACTTCAATACTTTTCAATATTTGAAAAGTAAGCAACTTGACAATTTTTGTACGCTTTGAATGGCCTTTTAACTCTTACTAATATCGGTTAGGTAGATGGAAACTGGTGAGGATATTGGGAGCTCAATTAATCAGATTTAAAAAAAAGAAGTAATTCAATTAATTAGAAAGCCAAATATACAATAAATACTACTACAATCGTCTTATTGATCTAATTTTGTGAGACAAATCAACTCACAATTACACATTAGTAATTATAACTCATAAAAGTATATTAAAAAAGTTTCTCGTTAAATTATATATGTATAATAAAATATATAAAATATAAATTTATGTATGATAAATTGGGTGACAGAATATTAATCCCTATAATCACTTATTAACCGCTTTTTTCAATCTTGATCTTTTCATTTGCATAATCCATGTTTCCCACGATGCAAGATGTTAATTTTTATTTCTTTTTGCCTTTCTCATGGGTTTTAATATAGTTGAGAAAGTTCAAAAAAAGTCTTGCTCAAATTTGTCCTCAATTTAATAATCAAGTTGACATATTTTTTGGCTTGTAAGAAGAAACCGTTCATAAAGAATAAATAATGGGGACATGACTCAATAGATAAATGACATTATGGCAGAATTAAGCACAATATTTTCGAATTGGATCTTCTATTACATTTGGTGTTACATTTCATGTTTCATAGCATTTATTATATGACATGTGTTAAATAGTGATGTCATCGAATACACTTGGCGTGTGGTGATTGTTTTGAAATAGGAGATGTAACACCAAGTGTAATAGGAGATCTCATGTGCAATATTTTATTGTCATATTTATGCTTTTATCGGTCTTTTAATGATATACCATAAGTTTGCACATATACGTATTTATATGAACGAAAATCTATGTATATTCATATATATTTGTCAAGTTATATATCGATAAAACCCTTGAAATTGAGGGGTATTATATTTAAAATATCATTTACTACAATGTGACTATAGTTAAGGTGATCATCAACTAGTTATAAATCTAATCGTTAGATAACTATTTAATGATATCATTTTTAAATGTGTTAGTTAATTTGAAGATGTCCCAAAGAAAGTAAGTTTGGTCCCATAAATTTGATGTGATTATAAATTGATCTAATTATTACCTCCTTAAATAAATATAAATATACATATTTACTAATTATTAATAAATTTAAGTAGATGTTAACTCATAGATTAAAAAGAAAGAAAAAACTATCAAGTGTATGATATTGTATTATCTGTAATCTGTACATGTATATCACTTCACAATTGAATAATCAATGAATTATTAAAAATAAAATAAGAAAATGGAAAAAATCAAAAAGGAAGAATAGTCTCGAAACAGTCAACACCATCGAGCTCTATACCGAACCTCGGCCCTCTCATCCTTTTCGCCGGCAACTGAGTGGAATTTACATCTTTGCCCTTCGGAGCATCAGTCTTAACCGGCGCGGCTTGCTTATTTGCCGAATAAAAGCCGATTCTGTGGCTGAAAGACTCGGCACAAAAGGCTTCGAATGAGCTGAAAATCGACATCGACATGTATACCTGATTGAATTCAATTGAATTCGAATATTCTTCTTCTTCTTCAACAGAAAGTTTTGAAGAAACTAATGTATTTTTTCTGCAATATACTGGAAAACTTGTGGAGAATGTGTTGCGTGGAACGTAGTATTTATAGGACGAAAACGAGTAGTGGAAGTTTCAAATTCAGCGTATATATGGCCAAGTTTGGCGGTTAGTGGAACAAGTCTGGAAAAAGCGTTTTTTTATTTCCACTCCATGATGGAATTGATCCTATGTTACATTTGTATTACCTCTCATGTTTCATAAAATTTGAAATGTAATACTAAATATAATAAAAAGTCTCATACGTTAATTATTTTAAAATAAAAAATATAACACCAAATATAATAGAAAATCTCGTGTGCTCTACAATTGCTCTATGGATAATGCCTAGTGGGATTTCCACAAGTTACATACAATAGATGTGGTCAACTATAATCTTCGTTTGCAGGCATATTTGACTCTCTGATTTGATTACAAGTAAAACCTAACTATTGGGATAGACTCGAAAATAATAATGTTTTAAAATTTATTAGGTACTTGTCGGATGCTTGACTAACATTTAAGATTTCTAATCGGAGTTTAGACGACACTTAATAATTGTATTTAAATTAAATAGATTTTTGTTCTTTAATTTAACATATTTGACTCTTAGATTTAACTCAAAATTAAATTTAAGTATGTGATATTGTTTCGAGATTATTTGTTAAAGTTCAATTCAATTTAACAGAACCACTGTTATACTGATTTATATGAACTTGCATAAGACTTACTCTTACTATTATTATTTTGATTTTTTATGTCATATATTTACTAATATTCATAAATATTGATCAATTCATCATAATTTTTATCTCTATAATTTTATAACTTAAAAAAAAGATATGTATATGATTAAATCTTATTTAATATAATTATCTAATACAATATTTGACCTCATTTCAAATTTTTTTACATCAATCTAGTTTCATAAAATATCTTAGAGTACATGAAAATAATGCAAACTAATAATAGTGGAAGATTAGTTCTAAATATTGCTGATTTGCGTATTATTTAAAATTTATGATATTCATCATTTTTATTATTATTTAAATAATATATGGTATTATTTTTAACATTTTAATTACATATAACTAAATTACCTTAAATATTAATATCGTGAAATATAATAACAATGGAAATTTCAAAAAATCAAAAAAAAAAAAAAAAAAGATTTATTGCAGGAATTGAACTAGAACACAAGGTTTAGGTCATGCACAAACTATTGAATCCAGCTTTCACAAAAGTGATGAACATCCTCAGATCTAAACTTAAGAGAATTATAATCAAGAAGCTCCTTATACTTGTTATTAACAAAACTATACGACATGATCTTTCCGGACTCGTTCGCAATCACCAAAGTGCTCGTCTCTTCGCCATCTGATTCTCCGATGAATCCCAGTATATGAGTCCCCTTCCATTGCGATTCTGGATCACAATACTTCAAGAACCAATGATAACTACCAGATGTCGCATTCTCTAGCAACTCCCACAAGGTGAGTGATTCACCTTTCTCGTACGAAACCACAGCCGAGTAGTAGAGACGACCACCGTATCCTTGCATTATATTGGAACGACACACTGGTCTCGGAGTCGAAGGCTGAGTCAAATACCAAATTGCTGTGGTCTCGATGACCAAGTAGAATATGTAAAGGTACGAGGTTCTGAAAAAGATTCTCTTCTTACAGTATACGCCATGCTCGAAGTCCGTATCTTTGATACCTACGCCTAGAGCGTCGCTCCAACGACGAGCCTGGCTCCAAGTACGACTCACTGAGTCGACTCCATGTAATACAAGTCCAAGTCCATATAATGCGAGTGAGAAATGTCTGGAGCTCTCCTAACACAGAGAATCTTGTAGTGGGATGATGTTAGAGGATCATAAGCCAAGTGAAGCCCAACAACCTTGTAATTGCTAGTTTGAGTACTGGGAATGAGCTGTATTGATTGCTTGGTAGTGACATTGTAGACATAGTGATTGAGATTATCAGTTTGTAGTATCATCAATCCATTGCAAGAGCTCATGATTTTAGGGTTTGGAAAGGGGAAAAGGTTATAAGGTGAAAAGTTGTCGCCGGTGATGAGTGGATTGAAGAGAAAGAAGGCGGCGGTGTCGGTTCGGATGAGGAAGGAGGGCGGGTGGCGGAGGCGGTAGAGGCGGCGGAATTGGTCGCCGGAGATATGGGAGAGCCACCGTTTGCATACGAATTTGGATTGGATTAGGTCTTCTGGCGGCACCAAGAGGAGGATTTCCGTCAAAACGTCGTCGTGCAAAGCGGCAATGGAACGACAACTTCTTCTCATCTTCGAATTAGATATGAGAGGTGGTTGTGATAGTATCAGAATTTTTAGAAGAGTGATTCGAGATTTTAGGGGATTCGGTTTCTATGTTTGAATTAGGATTACTGATTTGGAGTTCAAATTTTGTTTCAAATTAATTATGTTTTTGACTATTTTGTTATTATTTTTCCAAGTTATCTCAATCTTTAAAAGATTTTCTAATTTTGAATTTAATTATTTAATCTCTTTATAATTTATTAACACAATATTTTATAATATTTCCTTATTTCAATTTTATATTGAGTTGAGAAAGTTACAATAAAATAACTAAGGAATAAATAAAGAAAGAATAGTTTTAATTTAAGAATAAATGAGAGAGATAAATATTGTTTAAGGATATATTTGTTTAAATTTTATGTTCCTTAATTTATAAGTCAAGACGAAAAATCCAGAACGACACTTATTATGAAATGTAGGGAATATTATTTTACAAACTCAAAAATATTACTGAGTTTTCTAATAAAATATTATTATACATACCATCTGCTGATTTTGAAAACAATATAATTTCATAAACCATTCAACTCACTAAAATAATAAACATAACTCATATTTATATTAATATAAATCTAGAATCTTAAAAAATAAAATAAAATCAAATCAAACATAAAAATATTACTAACAATATAATCTATCTAAATCTTCATCAAATATATCTAATCTCCATTCTTCATATATTACTTATAATAAAAGTAATGTTATTTTAGGTAGAATAATTCTTCTGATGTTTCTTATTAATTTAAATTTTTTTAAAGTATTGTTCACATTTATATGGTTATTATTTTAAATTTACAAGTTTGTTACTTCATCTGTTAATTTTAGAATTTCGATGATATTTACGGATTTTATATAGTATAAAACTAAGATTTATTAAATAAAACTTTAAATTAAATTATACGTTTTGTATTTAAATTAAATTTAAAAATCTATTCGAATCAATCTTAATTTCGTTGAATTGAGGTTTTCCGATAATTTATAAGTGATGTGGTTGACACCCCAATTTGAAAATCACTACATCACATTTTGTATAGAACTGCCTACCCACCGTGGACACATTAATATGTGTCCACCACTGATGTGTCAGATATCCAATATACCTATAAATTTCACTTTTTATATAATCAAAGGATGAGATCATCATCAGCTATCCAACATACCTATAAATTTCACTTTTTATATAATTATGGGATGAGATCATTACACATCATTGGTGAGTATATTAATAGCTGTCCATGGTGGACATTTTAGCATTTTCTTGTGGAACTCAATTGACAAATTAATGTTATTATTTTGTTTTCGTCTTTTGCATATTTATTACTAGCTAGCAACAATTGCTAATAAATTGGTATCAAGAAAGTAAGTCGGTGCCATAAATTTGAGACTTGCTTATTTTAATTAATTTCAGTAGATATTAAAATTGAAAAGAAAGAATCAACTATCAAGTGTATTATATCGAATTTTCTGTATATGTATATTACTTCACAATTGAATAATCAATGAATAAAAAAATTAAATAAAAAATGGTAAAAATAAAAAAGGAAGGATAGGCTGGAAACAATAAACACCATCGAGCTCTATAGCGAACCTCGGCCTTCTCATCCTTTTCGCCGGCTCGGGAGCGGAATTTACATCTTTGCCGTTCGGAGCATCAGTTTTGACCGGCGCGGCTGGCTTATTGACCGAAGAAAAGCCGACTTTGTGGCCAAATGACTCGGCGCAAAAGGCGTCGAACAAGCTGAAAATCGACTTACTCTTACTATTATTATTTTAATTATTTGTTTATCATATATCTACTAATATTCATTTAATTATTATTATTTTAATTATTTGTTTATCATATATCATTATAATTTATAACTTAAAAAAATATGTATATGATTAAATTGTATCTAATATAATTATTTAATACCATATTTGAACTCATTTCAAATTTTTTACATCAATCAAGTTTTATAAAATATCTCAAAATATATGAGAATAATGTAACCTAATACTAGTGAGAGATTCTATGAATTAGAATATCGTACCCACAAAAGATCAAATTTTAAATATTGCATATAATTTTAATAATATTTATGATTTGTATAGTATTTAAAATTTATGTTACATATAAATAATATGATTTTCACTATTATTTAATACTATATAGTATCATTTAACATTTTAATTACATATAATTAAAACTATATTAAATGTTAATATAATTATATTAAATGTTAATATCTCATAGATTAATGGTCAAGTATAATAACAATCAAAATTTAAAGAAAAAAAATGAATGGAAAAAAAAATTATACCAGTATTTGACCTAGCTATGGATCCAAAGCAATGTACAAAGTATTGAATCCAAATTAATCTCTAGAGGCTTTCACAAAAGTGATGAACATCTTGAGGTCTAAACTTTTGAGGAATATAATCAACAAGCACCTTATACTTCTTATCAACAAAACTATAGGACACTATCTTTCCGGGCTCGACCACGATCACCACAGTGATCGTCTCTTCGCCATCAGATCCTCCGATGAATCCCATTAGCCGAGTCCCCTTCCATTGTGATACCGGATACTCCGGATAATACTTATCACGAGGTAGACCCGGATAATACTTAACACGAGGTAGATCCGCAACACGATGACAATACTTCAAGAACCAATGTACACCAAATCGCACACCATCCTCTTGCAACTCCCACAAGGCCAGTGACTGGCCTTTCACGTCCGAAACCACGGCCGAGTAGTAGACCCGACCATCGTATTCGCGGAGCATATTGGAATGACACACGGCGCCTACATGCTCGGTCCTCGGAGTCCGAGGCTGAGGCAAAAACCTAATTGCTGTGGCCTTGATGTCGAAGAAGAAAACGGTGCCGTACCATGTTCGGAAATAGATTCTGTTCTTGCAGTGCACGCCGTGCTCGAAGTTCATGCCTTTGATACCTGCGTGTGGTGACTCGCTGAGTTTCCAAGTGCAACTCACTGAGTCGTACAACTCGGTGTAATATGACGGAGTAGTTTTTGGATCTTTCGTGATACCTCGAGTTTGTGGAGGGTTTGTAACACTAACACAGAGAATCTTGTAATGGGGCGATGTTAGAGGATCATAAGCCAAGTGAAGCCCAACAACCTTGTGATTGTTGTTGCGAGTACTGAGTATGAGCTGTTTTGATTGCTTGGTAAAGGTGTTGTAGAGATAGTAATTGAGATCAGATTGTAGTATCATTAATCCATTGGAAGAGCTCATGATTTTAGGGTTTGGAAAGGGTAAAAGGTTATAAGGTAAAAAGTTGTCGCCGGCGATGAGTGGATTGAAGTGAAAGAAGGCGGGGTCGGTGTCGGAGTTGCGGTCGGTGTCGGCGTGGATGAGGAAGGAGGGCGGGTGGCGGCGGCGGTAGAGGCGGCGGAATCCGTCACCGGAGACATGGGTGAGCCACCGTTTGCATGCCAATTTGGATCTGATTAGGTCTTCTGGCGGTAGCAAGAGGAGGATTTCTGTCAAAACGTCGTCGTTCAAGGCGTGGATGGTTGTGCCACTATCTAATTCCGCCATGGAAAAGCTTCTGGTCAGGATTTGATGGTGTTTGTATGATCTGATTTTATACAAGAGTTATTTAGTTAGGGCTTTAATGGGATTGGTCTCTAGTTGTTAAATACTGTTTGTAATAGGATTCCCCAATCCTGAATCAACTCAAACTCTTCCGTGGATAATTATAAAGTGTTATTTTAAAAACTCAAAATTATTACTAGTTTTAATAAAAGTAATGTTATTTTAATTAGAATAATTCTTTTGATTTTTCTTAATCATTTACAAAATTTTAAAGTATTGTTCACATTTATTTGGTGATTATTTCAAATTTAACAAGTTTTTTACTTGATCTATTAAATTTTTGAATTTTGATGTAATTTATGGATTTTTTAATGATAAAATTTAGATTTATTAAGTGAAATTATAAATTAAATTACTTTTTTTAATTAAAAATGAATATTCAATTTATTTTTAAATTTATCATTTAAATTCGGCACCAGGGTGGAAGGCGATGAAGGCGTTAGTGACGCCCTGGTCGCCGGGGTGGCGCGTGGCCCAATCAGTGACGTCGTAGACCTTGCCTTGGATGGAAATCCAGAGATCGTCGGATTTGTTGTGTTTTTTGAGTTCATCAAAGGTGATGTACTTCTTCGAATCTGAATCCGCCATTGCTGTGGGTAGAGAAGCTTTGGAACGATGGACAATCAATCCCCTACAGAGAGAGTAAACATTTTGATAATGTGTACTAGAAGGAAGCTTATGTGGCAGCTACATATAAACCATGTTATTTAATTTTAACTCAAAACTTGATTTGACCAAAATAACAACAAATTTTTAAAATTATGGATGAATTGACAAAAATAAAAGGATTGGTCAAAATGGCAAAAACTTGAAAATGTTTGGATTTTTTTAGTTATTTTTACTCTTAAGAAAGGGTAGTGGTGCCCACGGTTTGGAAAAAACCGGAACCGGCCGGTTCGAAACCGGGGGTCAACGGTTCGGGGAACCGTTGACGGATTCCGGTTCCAAACCGGAACCGTGAACCGGTTTCATTCGATTTGGTTTCGGTTTCGTATATTGGAGAACCGTGAACCGGTGGTTCCAATTGCCGGTTGAACCAATTTTTAATTTTTTTTTTTTTAAATCCCACGTGTAAGGCCCGGATCGCTCGACCGTTGGAGATCAACGGTTGAGATTAGTTGACTGTTGCAAACCGGCGGTTGACCGTCCAGCAATTTTTTTTTTTTGCAAATTTTGTGAAAAAAAAAAGGATAAACTGGCGAACCGAACCGCCGGTTACGGTTCAACCGCCGGTTCCAAACCGGAACCGAACATACCCCAGTTCGGTTCCGGTTAGCACTTTCCCGGTTGGCCAAACCGGCGGTTCGGTTAAACCGGGCATTACTAAGAAAGGGTGTCTCATAAATTTGATGTAATTAAATTGATAAATTTAAGTGTATTCATGGGTGAATGTATGTGTGGGTAGCCCTGGGCTACAGAACCCAGTGGTAGCCCAAAATAATTTTTCTATATATAGGGCCCATAATTTATAATTTGAGTTAGCTCAACCCAATAAAATGTAAAAGCCCATATTCAAAAATTATCTACTGCGAATGGTTTTTTTTTTTTTTTTTTTTTTTTTTTGTCTTTTCCAAACATAAAATACAAATATTGAATCAACTTCTTGAAATTTTAGATGTGGGTTTCTTGTTGTTTTTTTTTTTTTTTCAATTCATTTAGTATTTTTATGAATATGTATGAATTCTAGATGTGGAATTTTTGAAATCCCCCACCATATTATTAAAGATAATTTTACAATTTAAATTTTTAATCGATAAGATTTAGTCCCAATATATTTTTTATTTGTTAAATTTTTTGAATTCATTAGTAATTTAGTTAGTTATTCAATTACTAATTTTAATTATATTAAGATCTAGTTTGAACTTCTAATAAAATTTGTAACACTTCATTTAATTTAAGGTGCAGGGAATTAAATTCAACCCATTAATTTGAATTAGTAGTTACTAAATTCTCTAATGTTTTATATTGGGAGTGGTTTTGGTAAAAATGAATATACACTCAATTATTGATAAATTTTATGTTTTGAAGTCTCGTATGATACAACACTATAACTTATGTAAATATCGAAATAATTGTTATGTATAAATTTTAATATGACGAAGTACTTACTTTTTAGCCCACCCACTATTAAATTATGGATCACCCTGAGTTGATATTAACTCATAGAATTAAAAAGAAAGAATCAAATATCAAGTGTATTATATTGGATTATCTGATATTAACTCATAGAATTAAAAAGAAAGAATCAAATATCAAGTGTATTATATTGGATTATCTGATATTAACTCATAGAATTAAAAAGAAAGAATCAAATATCAAGTCACTTCACAAATCAATAATCAATGAATAAAAAATAAAAAATAAAATGGTAAAAAATCAAAAGGGAAGAATAGTCTCGAAACAGTCAACACCATCGAGCTCTATGCCGAACCTCGGCCCTCTCATCCTTTTCGCCGGCTCCGGAGTGGAATTTACATCTTTGCCCTTCGTAGCATCAATCTTGACCGGCGCGGCTTGCTTATTAGCCGAAGAAAAGCCGACTTTGTGGCCGAATGACTCGGCGCAGAAGGCTTCGAACGGGCTGAAAATCGACATCGACATATATAGCTGATTCAGTTTGAATATTCTTCTTCTTCTTCAACAGAAAATTTTGAAGAAACTGATAAACTTCTTTCTGCAATTTAGTGGAAAACTTATTGAGAAAGTGTGGAGTGGAAGTAGTATTTATAAAGGAAGAAAACGAGTGTAGCGTGGAAATTCAAATTCAACGCATTATGGCCGAGTTTGGCGGTTAGTGGAAGAGTGGAAAAAGTGTTTTCTAAAGGAGTTACTATTTCCACTCCATGGTTAATGGTTATCCCCTGGGATTTCCACGAGTTGTATAGAATAGAAGTGGTCAACTAATCTTCAATTGCAGGCATATTTGACACTCAAGTTGACTCGAAATAAAACCTAACTATTTAATATTGGTTCGACATTGTTTGTGAGAGTCTAATTGGATTAAATGGAACCACTATTATACATTTAATTCATTTAACAAAAAGATTTTTTAATAAGCTGAAGAATAATTTTTTTCACTATTATTCAATTTATATTGAAGCTAAACAATTGAGAACACTTAAAAATCGACTGAAGAACAACAATAATAAAAATAAATATTTTTGACTTTTCAAATAAGGTTTCCAAATATATAATACTAACTACAAAAACTGATATTTAATTAGTAATTTTGAATAACTTATGAGAATTGTGGTATTTAGGGCATCTCCAACATTGTACTACATCTATTCAAATTTGATGTTTTTTTTGCTCTAATATTGTTATAGAAGACTGCGCCACATCTTCTCGACCGACGACATTAATGTATGTGCTAGGCTAATGTAGAGTCAAAGCATGTGGTAATTTCTTTTTCATTTTTAAATTAATTTTCTTTTCTTTTCATTAACTAGTGTTGTGTAAACTAAAATATGGAAGTACAAGAAAGAAACGTGTTTTATTTGTAGGTAAGTTTAGTGGTGCCCGGTTTGGTTAAACCGCCGGTTCCGGTTCCGAACCGGCGGTTCGGAAAACCGGCAGGGTCTAACCGGAACCGAATCGGGGTATGTTCGGTTCCGGTTTGTAACCGGCGGTTAAACCGCCGGTTTCGGTTCGAACGTCGGTTTTTCGGTTTTTATTTTTATTTTTACAAAATGTATTTATATGTTAAAAAATATACAACTTTGTATAAATATCCAAAATTTACAACTTACAAAGTATAAAACACTAAGTTTGAATTTAAAAAAAATCACAACTTACAAATAACGATTAATCGGTGGTTGAATTAAAAAAAATTACAACTTACAAACAACAAACTTCTAAGTTTGAATTTAAAAAAATTACAACTTACAAACAATAAAAAAAAAATTACAACTTACAAATTACAAATTGAAAGAGGAAAAAAATGAAAGAGCTTGAGTTTCATTCTAAGTTTGAAAGTGAATATCAAACTTAGAATAAAATTGTCTACGTATCCCTAAATTGAATTGGAGAATCAAAGCCCACGTAGTTCTTATTTCTTACTTCTCTTAATTGTAATGAGCAAAGAATGTTGTGTGGTAGATGATGTGTCTCAAAGAAAGGAGGACATAATAAGACGTGCATCTAAGACACATCTTATTATCTCCTCCTTTCTTTGAGACACATCATCTACTACACAACATTCTTTGCTCATTACAAGTAAGAGAAGTAAAAAACAAAAAATGAAAGAGTTTGAGTTTCATCCTAAGTTTGAAAGTTAGAATGAAATTGCCTACGTATCCCTAAATTGCATTAGGGAATCAAAGCTCACGTAACTTCTTACCTCAAACTTACCCATTAGTTCTGGTGGAGGAGGATGTGTTGGAATCGTAGCCATACTCGTCGGGGCCATCGTCATCAAAGACGGATAAATCTAGATGTTGTTGACGTTTCTTTGCTCGAAGCCAATCTTCAAGTAAAGTAATGTTTTGAACATTCTCTACGGTCAATCTTGCCCTTTTTGGATTCAACATATGTTGTCCTTTGGAGAAGGCGCACCGACGGAAATGTTGGAGGCGAGACTTGCAAAAATCTTCTTTGCAATATGACTTAAAATAGGATAAGTGTTGATCCTCTTTGACCACCACTTCAAAAGATCCACAGAGTTTTCAAAACAAATAAATTCAAATGTACAACTTAAATATGTATCTAATTCTTGTGTGGGATTAGACCCCTAGCTCGTTTTTGTGTTCGGTTATCATAAAAATCATAAAATGCATTAAGACCACTAACATTATATGGATTATGTGAAAAACTACTACTACCACCTACATTTTGAGCACCTAAATTATCCCCACAATCATCCCCTAATGAGGTTTTATATTCTTTAAATAAATCATACAAATAGTTTTTAACTCTAGCTGCAACTTCTACATAATTTGGAACATAGTCAACTGCATCATAATTTGATAACAAAAAATGGGGGAACAAAGTACTATAATACATGCGTAATAATTCCATTAGACCATCTTCTCTAATCCTAGGATCTAATAATTTAGCTATTAAAAATATATCGGGAAGTTCGTGAAAATATTTTAACCATTTTGCTTTAATTGCTATAATAGTGTCACCTATAATAGGACATGCACAATATTCATTCAAAATTAAAGCAATTTTAACACAATTATCTAAGGCTAATGGAGAAGTAGGATAATAAGTGCCACTTAATTCTCTAGTGGCTTCTTCAAATTTTTTTAAAAGAGCTATTAAATTAATGCATGCATCCCAAGAGTTGCTATTCAAATATATCAATTCATGTGGGTTTTCTTTATAATAATAAGTTGAATTCCATCTATGTTTTACGTCCAATATAAATTTCTTAACTTCCATTCCATTATTTTTACAAAATCTTGCCCATTTTTTATGCCATTGTGTTGATTTAGCAATTTCATGAATTGCATCCGTAATAGGTGAGATTTTATCATGCAAAGCGGTTAATCCATCTTGTACACACAAATTCAAACAATGGGATACACAACGAATATGAAAAAGTTTACCATCTATTGGAGGCCTAAAAAATTCCATTAATGTGGGTATACTAGCGGTGTTAGGAGCGGCATTATCATAACCAATCGAAAATATTTTTGTAACTATATCATAATCATTAACAATTTTTATTATTTTTCTAGCAATTGCTACGGAACTATGTTTTTCATCAAATTCGACATAGGCAATTAATCGTTTTTGCACGTTTCATGCATCATCTATCCAATGGCACGTTACTCCTAAATAATCATGGTTTCCGTAAGGATCTTTCCACACATCACAACAAATAGATATTCGTTGTGTTAAATTTTTTAGTTCTACAATTAAAGCATATTTATATTCACCTACAATTTTTTCTATGTCACGTGTAACGGTATTCCTAGATATTCTTCTACTAGCGGGTTGAAAAACTTCACAAGTAAATTCTTCATAATCATCGTCAGTTGGAAATTGAAAAGGAAGATGTTTTTTAGCAATCAATTCGGTCATTCCTTTCCTATGAGTTAATTGACTAAATTTATGAAGGAAGTTAGGGTCGTTACCTCCGGTTCCCCCACTGGAACCGGCATTTTATCGAGGAAGATGGGTTTGAGAGCGGTCATTACCCATCTTATCCGGATGCTTCTTGATGATATGGTTGTTGAACGTTCCGTAGTCCCCTCCGGCCTTGAATTTGTAGCTCTTTCCACAGTAGTTGCACGTCATCGTGAAGTCCACGCTCGAATTTGATACTTTCTCCTTTTTAAAATGTATGGAGAAAATATCACTTCGAAGTGTCGAAGTGGTTCGGGTACGTGTGTCACTCTCTTGAGTTGGACGGGCCTCTGGCTGCTCCTGCTCCTCCTCCACTTCGGCAAAGTCGGCGGCGGTCGAAGGTCCGAGAGCCTCCTCCAAATTGGCATACTCCTCACTCCAATGAGAGTGGGGAGTGTATTGATCGATAAGATCATCGACTTCAACATCTCGTGGTGGAGGCATAGGTGCCTTTCCTCGGTGAGAAGAACCGGCGGAAGAAGAACCTCTTCGAGACATTTTCGATTGAATCGGAAATTGAGAATTGAAAAAAAACTTGAGAATTGAAACTTTAGAATTGAAAATTGAAACTTTAGAATTGAAAATTGAATTGCAACTTGAGAATTGAGAGAGAATTGAGAGAGAAGTGTTGGAATGGTGTGAGGAATGAATGGGGGGAGGGGGGTATTTATAGAAAATTAAAAAAAAAAAAAAAATCGCCGGAACCGGCGGTTCGAACCGCCGGTTCACAACGGTTCTCAAATCTCGATCGTTGATCTCCAACGGTCGAGTGATCTTGGCGTGACACGTGTCTAACGGTCAAATTTAAAAAAAAAAAATGCGGGCCGGTTCGGCCCGGTTTCGAACCGCCGGTTCCGGCAGCAACGGCTCTTTTCCGCCGGACTCCGGCGACAACGGCTACTTTTTTGTCGGAGCTCCGGCAGACACGTGGCGCTATCTCATTCGTCAAAAAACTAAAAAAAAAAAAAGACCGGAACCGCCGGTTCACGGTTTTAGAAAACACAAACCGAAACCGAACCAGCTGAAACCGGTTTACGGTTCCGGTTTGGAACCGGAACCGGGTCAACGGTTCCCCGAACCGTTGACCGCCGGTTCCGGTTTTTCCGAACCGTTGGGCACCACTAGGTAAGTTAATGAAATACAAAATATAAATCAATGAAATATTAAATTAAATAACAGTAAATCAAATATAACAACTGATTTTAGAGAGTTGAATAGTATATGGCATTATTTAACCAAGGTTTAGGTCATGCACAAACTATTGAATCCGAATCTCTAGAGGCTTTTACAAAAGTGGTGAACATCTTGAGATCTAAACTTATGAGTATAACCAAGAAGCTCCTTATACTTCTTATCAACAAAACTACAGGATACTATCTTTTCGGGGTTGAGTACGATCACCAAAGTGCTCGTCCCTTCACCTCCGATGAATCCCAATAGACGAATCCCATTCCATTGGGATTCTGGATATACCGGATAACGCTCGCCATATAGTAGATGCCAAACATGATCACAATACTTCAAGAACCAATGAACGACACACTGCACCTCCTCCTCCATGCTTGGTTGATTGAGAATAAGTTGTATTGATTGCTTGTGGTGTTGTAGACATAGTGATTAAGCTGTATTTAAAAGACTTTTTTCAATTTTGAACTTATTTATTTAATCTCTTTATAATTTATTGGTACAATATTTCATCATCTTTCCTTATTTTAATTTTATATTAGTTTGGGAAAGTTATGATGAAATAATTAAGAAATAGATAAAGAAATAATCATTTTAATTTAGGAATGGTTAAATCATTTAAATATTTTCTAAGTGAATATTAGTCAAAATTTTATATTACTTAATTTATGATGAAAACTCCAGAATGGCATTTATTGTAAAACAGGCAGGGGAGTATTATTTTACAAACTCCAAAATATTACTGAGTTTTCTTATAAAATATTATTATACATAAATATGCAGAAAAAAATGTATTGATTTAAAAAAAAAAACCATAAATCATTCAACTCCTTAAAATAATAAATATAACTCCCATTAATATTAATATAAACCTATAATTCTAAAAGATATTAATAATAATAAAATATATCTAAATCTCCATCAAATATATCTCATTGTCATTCTCCATCATCGTTGAAATATATTATTTATAGTAAAAATAATGTTATTTTAAGTCAAATAAGTCTTTTGATATTTCATATTAAATTTTAAAAAAAAAGTATTGTTCACATTTATTTGGTTATTATTTCAAATTTAACAAGATTGTTACTTCATCTTCATCCGTTAATTTTTTGAATTTCGATGTAATTTACAGATTTTATATATTATAAAACTAAGATTTATTAAATGAAAGTTTAAAGAAATTATACGTTTTGTATTTAAAATAAATTTTCAATTTAATTATTAATTTATCATTTAAATCATTTAATATTTACAAATTTAATAAACTTATTTTCAATTTGAATTATAAATAGTTTGTGTCTTTGATAAAAGTTGGTTTGAAATTTATAAAGTTTTCAGTCTTTTGACCTTTACTAAATTTTAAAAATAATTTATTTAATTTTATAAATATTTAAGAATTTTAAAATTATTATTTTAGAATATAAATATTTTAGTTCAATAAAAAACTCAATTTTCTTTGAATAATGTGTTTTTTTTTTCTTTTAATAAATTTTAGGCAACTAATATATTTTAAATGAAAATATAATTGTCACATATAAATATATAATCTAAATTTAGGGTTTAATGCACCAAACCCTCTTTAATATGAAAATTCTGCGTCGCTCCCCCTCGTATTTTCAAAATGGCACCGTTAATACCTGGGTTATCAAAAAGTCGACACACGTCCCATTTTTTAGAACTGGACTTAACAGTGTTAAATTTTATCATTAATGCCCCGTTATGCCCTTAATGTAATTCAAAAAATAAAGTGACACCATTTTTTTTTCTTTCTCTCTCCTCTCTCCCCCTTCCCCTCGTTTTTTTTCTTCTTTCTTCTTTCTTTCTTTTCTTCTCCCTTCTGCAACTTTCATTCTCTCTCTTCTTTCAACTCCAGCAATCAATCCTTCTCTCTCTCTCTCTCTCTCCCTCTACATCTCTATTCTTCTTTCTTCTCTTTTTCAACACCTCTCTCCTAAAAAAATGGCAGTGGCACCACCACCGTTCACCAGCGGCCATCTCACCCTCTCGGGTCGATCTTTACCTCATGATCGGCTCCTTTCCCGACCACCGCCACACCAGCATGAAGAAGAGCTTCTGCACTTTCTCGTACTCCACTAGATCCACCACCGATTCCCCAATCCATCTTCATCCTCCGCCGCCGATCCCGATGAAGAAGAAAATTTTCTGATCGGAATCTGTTTCTGAATTTGTTAATTATTTTTTTGAAATGGAGCAATTTGGGGAAAATGGTTTAAGGGTTTTGAATTTGAGATCAGATTTTAGTTGTGGATGGTCGAGCGAGGGCGGCGCTGTTGTATGAAAGAGATGGCTGGTGGTGCTGAAAATGGCGGAGGGGCGGGGCTTGGGCGGAGGCGGCATCGGGGCAACAACTGTTGCAGAGGAGAAGAAGGCAGTCGAGAGAGGCGGTAGAGGATGAAGATGGATCTGTGAGGTGAACAGTGTGTGGGGAGGAAGAAGACGATGAACCGTGTGTGGGGAGGATTTTTTTTGTTTGTGGGAAGACGATGAACAGAATGAATTGTTTAATTTTTTATTTAATTAATTGTTAATTTCAATTGTGGGAGATTTTTTTTAACTAATTGTTAGTTTGCAAATTTCAATTAATTGATTTCAACTTCTTTATATTATATACTAGTATAGGGCCCGTGTAATACACAGGATTTAATAAAAAAAAATTAAATTTAGTGAAATTAAAAAAATTGAAATATCATTTACGCAACAAAATTAAATTTATGATTTGTGCAGTATATATCGTCTAATTTACCATTAAATATAACAAATATGAAAAAATAATTATTTAATTGTCAAAAATATGTGTTGCATTTGTAGATGATCATTTAAAAAAATATTATTATTTTGAAAAATAATATACATTGCTATACCTATTATATTATTCAACACACCCACCATTTTTTTTAGTTTGCTATTTGTTTACATTTGTAACAACCCTCAACTTTTATTTTCAAATAAACGATAAAAAATGAAAAGTCAAAATTTCACAAATAAATTCCATAATTTATTTTAAAGCATATATTCAAAAAATTATTTGATTTCAAAAATTAATAAATTTGAATAATAATTTTCAAACTGCCCAACTTTATTTTAGTTTTTTTTATCTTTTGTAATTATTTATATTTTTTCTTTACATTTTTAAATTTAACAAATTTCAAATATATAATAATATCTATCATTAAACTCTAGCATATATATTATTTAGATAAATCTAATTAATATTTCTATATTATTTATTATTTAGTAATAATAATATTTCTTATGAACAGTAAATCTGTAGCAATTAATTAGCATATTTAATATGAAAATATCATAGGCTCGTCATGTGGCACTTTGGTCTTACTTTTATACATATGAAAATAATTATTTAATTGTCAAAATATGAGTTGCATTTGTAGATGATCATTTAAAAAGATTATTATTATTTTGAAAAAAATATACATTGTTATACCTATTATATTATTCAACCCACCCACCATTTTATTTTAGTTTGCTCTTTATTGTTTACATTTGTAACAACACTTAACTTTTATTTTCAATTAAATGATACAAAATGAAAGTCAAAATTTCACAAATAAATTCCATAATTTATTTTAAAGCATATATTCAAAAATTATTTGATTTCAATAATTAATAAGTTTGAATAATAATTTTCAAGCTACCCACTTTTATTTGAGTTTTTTTCTTTATATTTTTAAATTTAACAAATTTGAAATATATAATAATTTCTATCATTGAACTTTGGCATATGTTAATTAGATAAATCTAATCAATATTTCTATATTATGTATTATCTAGTAATAATAATATTTCTTATCAACATTAAATTTGTAGCAATTAATTAGCATATTTAATATGAAAAAATTGTAGGCTTGCCATGTGGCACTTTGTCTTATTTTTATATATATAAAGATAATTATTTAATTTTTAAAATATGTGTTGCATTTGTAGACGATCATTTAAAAAATTATTATTTAAAAAAAATTACATTGCTATACCTATTATAGTATTCAACCCACTCTACCATATTTTTTAGTTTGCTTTTTATTGTTTACATTTGTAACAACCCTAAACTTTTATTTTCAATTAAATGATACAAAATGAAAGTCAAAATTTCACAAATAAATTTCATAGTTTATTTTAAAGCATATATTCAAAAAATTATTTGATTTCAATGATTATTAAATTTGAATAATAATTTTCAAGCTGCCCACTATTGTTTTAGTTTTTTTTTTTTCTTTTGTATCTATTTATATTTTTAAATTTAACAAATTTCAAATATATAATAATTTCTATCATTGAACTTTAGCATATGTTAATTATATAAATCTAATCAATATTTCTATATTATTTATTATTGAGTAATAATAATATTTCTTATCAACATTAAATTTGTAGCAATTAATTAGCATATTTAATATGAAAACATTGTAGGCTTGACATGAGGCACTTTGGTCTTTATATACATATACATATATATATATATATATAAAGATAATTATTTAATTTTCAAAATATGTGTTGCATTTGTAGATGATCATTTAAAAAAAAAAAATTTAAAAAATATACATTTCTATACCTATTATAGTATTCAACCCACCCTACACCATATCTTTTAGTTTGTTTTTTATTGTTTACATTTGTAACAACCCTAAACTTTTATTTTCAATTAAATGAGACAAAATGAAAGTCAAAATTTCACAAATAAATTTCATAGTTTATTTTAAAGCATATATTCAAAAAATTATTTGATTTCAATAATTATTAAGTTTGAATAATAATTTTCAAGCTGCCCACTTTTATTTTAGTTTTTTTTTCTTTTGTATCTATTTATATTTTTATTTGTATTTTTAAATTTAACAAATTTCAAATATATAATAATTCCTATCATTGAATTTTAGCATATGTTAATTAGATAAATCTAATCAATATTTCTATATTATTTATTATTTAGTAATAATAATATTTCTTATCAACATTAAATTTGTAACAATTAATTAGCATATTTAATATTAAATCAATGTAGGCTTGACATGTGGCACTTTGGTCCTTCTTATATATATATAAAGATTTTTGAACAATGTGTGGGGAGAAATTGTTAGTTTTTTTTTTGTTTAATTAATTAATTGATTTCAATTAATTTTGAACAGTGTTAAATTAAATGTTTTAAAAAAATTGAGAGATTTTTATTTATTTTTTGTGTCAAAGGAACCCACAATTTGAAGTTATTCTGTTTTTTTATATTATTTTTTCAAATATTTATTTTATTGGTTTTAAAATAAATTAAAAAATAAATTATATGTATACAAAGTTTAAAAGAAAATTTTAATCAAATGAAAAATAGTTTGAGCATAAATTCATTTTAAAATTAAGGGTGTAAAATATTCAAAAAAATATGTAAATAAATAGTAATAATAGAAATAATTAAATTAAATAGAGTAGAAATTTTGGAGTAAAAGAGGGATTCTATTAAATAAAGTAAATTTCCAAACATTTCTCCTACAAAAATGTAATAAGTGGAGTATATACATGATATATATTTGGTATAAAATTACATTATAAAAATGAGTAATTAAATAAGTAGTAATCAATAATTAAATTAAATTAAATTAAATTAAATTGAAATAAAGAGTGAGGCTATTAAATTAAATTGAAATAAAAAATTGAAATTCCATATGGAAGGAAGTAAAAAGACTATAAAACCAAAAGGTAAGACTATTATAGTCTTTTTACACTTAAAAAGTGAACACAAACCAACAAATTTCGCACATGTGGCGCGTGCACCACACTCCTGTCATGTTTAACAATTTAGGGGAAAACGTGCAGACTTTTCCATATCACATGTGTTAACGGTGCCATTTTGAAAATATGAGGGGAGCGACGCAAAATTTCCATATTAGAGGGGGTTTCATGCATTAAACCCTCCAAATTTAGGCTACATGTAAGAAACTCAATCCACATCAATGAATTGGGTCTAAAATCCCAAAATTGAACAAGCACATGCAATTTGGATTCAATTTTAAAACAAAAATTAGCCTGAATTCATGAAATTTCTTAAATTATTATCCTAAATTATCTATGAAAATTTTAATATTTTAAATTGACAAACCTCCTTGTGTAAATTAAATATTAAATTCTCTAATGAGAGATGTTTCGATATCATTGTCATATTACGAATACGAATGGAATAATATAATTTGAAGATTTTTATGAATTATAGATAACTTTATGAAATCAGATATAATTCTTATGAGATGAGAGTCGTCTAATCAGAACGATAAAGCGTCATATTCTATATAGTTGGACTTGGTCACACGAGAGACTTGGTCACACGTGTTTTCCTAACCACATCAAAAGACAAACATTTTCCTAATTAATTATTGTTACTCTTACACATTAATTATGATTATGAAATATTAAGTAACATATATATAGTCATTAGATACACATAATTTGAAATTACAACTGTTGACGTCAGACCAAAAAATATCGATTCGATTCAAATAAATCGAACCAAATAGGGTATGAAAATCGAATAAAATAAGAGAACACTGTGCCCAGTGCCTACTAAGGCAAATTTATTTAGTTTGTTCTGGTCGGTCAATTTTGGCCGGACAGAATGTTTTTTATTTAAGAATTGAGAGAAAAGAACTCTTTAACTGCTTGAATACAATGATCTCGGACCCTTGAACAAGGATTTAGGGCCCTATTTATAGGCTAAATATAAGATACGAAACTTGGTGATTAAGACTAAAATCCCCTATTTTTAGGGTCTAGATAAGGAAAAATCGGATAAAAATCTATCTAAATCGGATATGATCCGATCTTGATTTGTTTTTCTTCTTTGAAGACTGCTCGTCCAGTAAGTAGGGCTTGACTTCTTGGTCTTCCGTCCATCTTTGACAACTCTCCGGATGGGGTCCCTGGCCGGACAATGTTCTGCTCAGGTTGGACTCCTTCATGGGACTAATTTCTGATCGGACCGAAGACCTGGTCGGTTGGGCCTCCGGTCAAGCCCGCACCTTACCGACCAAAACACTTGGTCGGGTCTTTCTATGGCCTAGTCGACCTTCCTTTAGAGTGGGCCGTCGGTTCTGCTCTTCTTCGAGTTAACCTGACAAACGAGCTAGCTGTTGGACCGAATCGGCTGAGTAGGGGATCAACAACAACTATATTTGTATTTATTTTGTATGGACTAATCTATTCTATTGAAACTCAAGTTGTGTTTTAACATAAGCTTTACGATCTTAGTCATAAACGTAGAGAATAGTCATTTACAATTAGTAATATAGAAACTTTCTTCTTCAGGTTGGCTCATAAACCCGGGAATAAATTAATTTAGGTTGTGTTTGGATCGAGGAATTTAAAGATGAATTTAAAATATATAGTAGCAAATTTATTTATTGTGTTTGGATATATATGAATTTGAAAATTCAACACTTTCATTTTCAACAATTTTTTTAGTAATATAAGTGGATTTGAAATCCAATTGAAAACCATTCATTTAAAATTTTAAATTAATCACTCGATATATACAAAATCCAAACAAAACCTAATAGCATAAAAGACAAGTCCCAAACCAGGCAGTCAACAACTTTATATGATTATGAAAACATAACAAACTCTAATATTGAGTTCTCAAAACAACATTATTTTAGAATAGAATATAACATTTAATTATCGGAATAGACAATTAAAAATAATTATGTAATGATGAGTTGTCTTCAAGCAAACCATCACTACAGTAAAGGTGTCTGAAGGATTCTTTTGTTTATTTAGAATATTTTATGTACATATAATAAATAATTTAAAATTTTTAAAAGAAGAAATGTATATTATATGTTGAAAATAAGATAATAGCATATCTACTCTTTTAGAACAGGTCAAGTTTCTAGCTTATTTAGAATCTTACCATCTTTAAACTTTTAAACAACCATTCTCCATATTTGAGCTTCAAACAACAGATATGGCAGCTTATGCAGCTCTGCTTTCTCTGAACTTCACCATTAATCAGATCCAGCAACATCCTTCCCCTCCCATTTCTCTTGACCATCAACAGCTTCACTCTCTCACTGAAAATCTTTCTTTCTTGCAGAATTTTCTTGAAACTTATTCCACAGAAGAAGATGAGTACTTGGAGAGCCGCATCGCTGAAGCTGCTTATGCAGCGGAAGATGTAATCGAATCCCACTTAGTCGATCGAATTCATGCTGGATCCACAAGTCATGGTGAAAACACCAGCTGCGTTGACTTTTATCAAGGTCTTGAAAGAGTGATTCAAGACATGGATTTGCTCAAGAAAGAGATCACGAATATGGGACCACAACATCATCAGCTGCTGAGTATGATTTCTTCGCTTTCTATTGCTCCAGTAAGACCTGTTTCCAGGATGCAGAATAACACGTTGGTGGATTTTGGTGATATCTTAATTGGTGTCATGGATAAGCTTACCAGAAAAGATTGTGATCTAGAGATCATCCCCATCGTTGGTATGGGTGGAAAGGTTAAGACTACTCTTGCCAAAACTATTTATGCACGCCCACTTATTGTCCAACACTTTGATATTCTTGCTTGGGCTACAATTTCTCAAGAGTATAGTCCATCAAATATTCTTTCACAAATTCTTTCTGAGAAAAACAAAGAGGATCAAGAAGTTCACAAGTTAGGAGAAAGAGTGCACAAAAAATTATATGGTAGGAGATATTTGATTGTGATGGATGATATATGGAATATTAAGGCTTGGGATAAAGTTAAGTCCTTCTTCCCCAAGAACAATAATGGAAGTAAAATCATGATTACCACTAGGAATTCAGAATTGGCTTTTCAGTTAAGTGATACTCATGATTTTAAAATGAAATTTCTAGAGGATGATAAGAGTTGGGATCTCATGTGCAAAATTGTGTTTGGCAAAGAAGGTTGCCCTATTGAGTTGGAAAATATTGGAAAGGAGATTGCAAGAAATTGTAGAGGACTTCCTTTGGCAATTGTTGTGATTGGAGGTCTTTTAGCAAAATCTAACATGACACATGAACATTGGGAATATATTTTAAAGAATCTGAGTTCCCTCATAAATTTGGAGGACGAAAAACGTTGCTTACAAATATTGCGCACGAGCTATAAGGAGTTGCCAATACATTTAAAGCCATGTTTTTTGTATATGGGAATTTTTCCGGAGGATGATGAAATCCGTGTGAGTGTGCTCAAAAAAATGTTTGTTGCTGAAGGATTTCTAAAACCAACCCAAAACAAAACTTTAGAAGAAGTTGCAGAAGGATACATCAATGAACTTATTGATAGGAATCTGATTTTAGTTGATGTTGAATTGAGCTGGGAAGGGAAGAGAACAAAATTCTACAAAATCCATGACCTATTGAGGGATCTATGCATTAGAGAAGCTAAAAAACAAAGGTTTCTTTGCGTTCTAAGGGAGCAAGATCTTAGTATTCCTGAAGACATAAATACCCAACGCCGTATTTGTGTCCTTGGTAACATATCAAAGGGACTCTGCCCTCAAATCTTTGATGACGCAGAATGTGGGTCACTTACCCGTTCTTTTATTTTGTTCAGCTCAACTCTCTTTAGTTCTACTCCATCTCCTACTTGTAGAATGTTGAGGGTATATGCATGTCTTGGTTATGGCGGTAGCTTTTACCAATGCCAGATTGATCCAAAACCTGCATTCCAGAAAGCTAACTTGCGGTACCTTTCTTTATTATATTCACACGGATCACATGAATTTCCTATCTCATGGCAACTTCTTTGGAATCTGCAAACAGTTGATGTAATCATGAATATTTTTTCAAGTGTGGTTGCACCTGCTAATATTTGGAAAATGCCCCATCTTAGGCATGTCCTGTTTGGTAAAATTGAACTCCCCAATCCTCCTTGTGGGAAAGACAACTTTGTCTTGGAGAGCTTACAAACACTATCTTTTATAGGGAATTTCAAGTGTAGTGAAGAGGTGGTTCAGAGAATCCCCAATATCAAAATATTGAAACTAGACTATGGAGTTAGAGTTGGGCAAGAAGGGTTGCATAGTTTCTGTCTCAACAATCTTGCTTGTCTACAAAATCTCAAATCTCTTGATCTTAACCTTGGACGTTCTTATTTTCTTAAAAATCCAGAAACAATGCAGAATCTGAGTTTGCCACATTCCCTCAAGAACTTGTGTTTAAGAGGCACCTATCTCCTTTGGGAGGACTTGAATACAAAGATAGGTTCATTGCCTCTTCTTGAAGTTCTCAAATTGGAAGAATATTCTTGCATAGGACCCGAGTGGGAAACAATGGAAGGACAATTTTGTAGTCTTAAATCATTGTCCATTGGGTTTTGTGATCTGGAATGTTGGACGACAGACGACACTCACTTTCCACGCCTTGAGCATCTTGTTCTTCAATTTTTAGATGAGTTGGAGGAGATTCCTTTGTGTATAGGAGATATACAAACACTGCAGTCAATTACTTTGAAGTTTTGTACCAAATCTGCTGTGGATTCTGCCGAAAGAATAAAAGAGGAGCAACTGAGTTATGGGAATGAACATCTTCAAATAATAGGTATGAATATAACACCATTTTTATTTTCTTTCTGCATCATCATTCATTCTTTCTCGAGTAAAGCGGGGAATTTTTCAAATCGGGTTAAATTTTCGGGAGAAAGAATAATTAATTCTCCAAATTTTTCTTATTGGATATATTCAGTTTACATATATCCATTTTATGAAGAAGTACTTCTTTTATTATAATCCTATGATTTTGAAAATTTTGTATTTCATTCCAGTTACCTACAATAATCAGTTAAAGTGACCTTTTGTTGTTTATTTTTATCTCAAAATACATATTATAAATGAATTAATTTCTAAAATAATTACAGAAATTCATTGATTATAAATAAAAATTTTAATTATTCACTAGTAACAAAATTATTAAGTCCACATCTTATTTTAAAACAACCTTTTATTTTTTTTAAATATTTAAAATTTTAATATATAGACACCATGTAAATTCTCATAAGTTTGGATTCCAATTCAAATAAAATGTTAAGTGGACTAGATGTCAGAAGTTTTCTAAATTACAAAACTAAAATAAAAAATGGATTGATAAATGATCAAAACTTCAAAAAAAAGACAGTTAAAAAATTTAAAAACTACTTTCCCTAATGTTTTTGTTAACGTATAATGAAAATTATATTGTTGCGTTGTTTATTATTATGTATTTACGCCTTTAAGTTAGTTTTATAACAAATCTTCAAGAGATTTCAAAGAATAAAAATTTTAACCTGCCATATCAATCTTCTATTTTTCATTAATTTTTCTAATTTAGCACCAATCTCTTGATTTTTTTACTTTTAACGTGATATATATGTTTATTAATTTTGAAGGTGTTTGATTAGATTTACTTGAAAGATTTTATAAACTCTTATCGCTAATAAACTCTTAACTTTATCATGATATGTATGCATATCAAATTACTATATAACTGTTGTGTATACCTTTATGGACCCCTATGGTAAAACACAAGTTGAGAAACCTTTTAAAGATATTTTTTTAGTTAACTTTTAAAAATATTTTATTTTAGTTACCTTTTGTTAACAATAGTTGGTTGTTAGTTTGTTTTTTTCTTTTTTTAGAACGTTTTAATATATATCATCACTACCTGCTTTGACCTTTCTATATATACATTATTTTCTTGCTCTACACAATTATTTGTACATTCTTTGTTATTCTCTATATTTGCCAATCATCACACACCTTAGTATAACTTGTCAATATGTTCTTATGCAATCTTGAGATGAATTGTGATCTATTGATATGTAAGTATCTTATTTACATGCAGTATATGACGACAAAATAGGAAGATGGAGAAGAAAAGGAAGATGATGATGATGGTGATAGTACCATGGTGTTGTCATATTGTCTTGAAGAAGAAAAATATGATGATGATACCATGGTATGGTCATATTGTCTTGAAGAAGAAAAATATGATGATGATACCATGGTGTGGTCACATAGTCTTGAATGAGAGAGAATTTAGCTAGAATCAAGTCTACCATATTAAATTTTTTTCATTTAATTTTCTTTAAAAAAACAAATTAGATACAATATTTTGATTTGAACACATTTTTCTATTTCAAACACCATTTATATGTCCTTAATTTCTTCATCGACATTCCTCTTCTTTTGCGGAGGTAAAGTTTAATTAATATAGGATCATTCTGAAATAAATTAATGTAAAAAAAGGAAAGCATATAAATATTATGTATTATTTATGTTTGATATTGGTTCCTAATTAATAGTGCATAAACATTGATGCAATGCTACTTTGACTTTGGATATTTTATTTTTATCGGACATGTTTGGGACCCAACATTAGATTTTGCAATGTCATAAATATTATTTGGTCACATATGGATATATTTTATTTAAAAGGAATTTATAAACTCTACATTTTATAAGATATTTTAATGTAAACCTGATAAGATGTTAAACCTTAATTAAAAATAAATTTGAAGTGTAAATAAAATATGTTAACAATAACCTTAATTAAAAATAAATCTGATGTGTAAATAAAATATGTCCATTGTTAACATTTGAAGATCATAATTTCGATTAATTAATTGCATTTGTCATTTTCCAATATAATTTCCTAATCATAGCAAATGACCCATTAGTTAGATGTAGCCAAATTAATGTCTAGATGTAATTTGATTTTATTTTTCCCAAATGGTCGTGACTCGTGTGAAAGATGTGGGTGAAAAATTCGATAAAGCTTGATAAAATTGTATGCTTTCATTAATAATAGACAAAATTGTTAAAAACGTCTATTAATTCTGTAAGTATGGCTGAAAATATTCAATAATTTTAAAATTTCATGATAATGTTTTTTAATTTTAAATAATTGTTAAAAATGTCCTACTGTATATAGCAGACAATTCAATAATTATTTTTTGATATAATAGTATTTTTTTATTTCACTTTACTTTCAATGACTTAATTTCCATAGTTATAGGGCATTATCATAAAATTTTAAAATTATTAGGTATTATCATCAATATACAGTACAAAGTTAATAAATAATTTTGTCAATTTTCACTTAATAATATCGAGCCCTCTTTCGGCCTTTCCCTTAATAATACTATTAGATGCTTTACTTAGTATGATCTAAAGATGATTGTTTTTATCAAATTTCAAACTATCAAATATAGCCCCACCACATATTTAAAATCAATTCAATTATAAAAACTAATATTTAAAAATGACCCATTTTATAATATATCAGAAATTACTTTGCACAAGCATCATTTCAGTTTATATTAAAAATAGACATGCATTCGAATTAATTTCAAAAAAAATTAATACCAATAAAATTACGTATTTCCCTCTCGATGTTTAATTGGAATTGATTATGTTATCTGTGCATAATGCTTTCAATTATTATTGCTTGATTTGGATTGGCCAACTAGATTAAGTGTTTGATAATTGACTGCTAGAATCTTAAAGCATCGTTGTGGTTTAATTTTCATAAAGTGGTAAAGTAGGTCGTGCATCTCTAGGGTAACAGAATCCTAGAATTATTGAATCACGCGTGTTGATTTGGGGTCTTGTTCATCCTATCGTCTTGGTGATTAATGCATTTGAATGAATTAAATCTAGCGAGCATATCCTAGGTTGTTCAATTAAATAGGGTTAATTAGCGAGCGTATCCTAATTTAACTAATTTTAAGAGACGATTCGGTTTAACAGCGCGTAGTTGTTAGACTAGGGGTGATAATTTCATGATAATCTGAGAGAGGGATAATACATTGGTCAGGGAATAATTGATATCGAGGGATAATTGAACTGTTAACTGAAATATTTTGCATCTATTGATTACTTGTTTAATTTGCTTACTAGGTTTATTTCATTTAATTTAGTAATAGTTAATCAATCTTAAAACCCCCCAAATTTGTTAATTTAATTGAATTGAACAAAGGTGGCATAGTTAATCATCACTTCTCGTGGGATCGACTCTTACTTGCCCTATCTACTAGTTAGTTAGGTTAGGAAAGAAATTATTAATTTTATCGCGTCATGATGCGCGGTCAAATTTTGACGTCGTTGTCGTGGAGTGGTTTGAATTTATTGTGTCATCTTGTTTCTTTTCTTCTTTTGTTTAAAAAAAAAAATTAAAAATTTGAAAGGAAAAAAAAAAAATATATATATATATATATATATATATATATCTTGTTGTTTAGTTTCTGCATCTTTTCTGGTCTGTTTCAGTCCTGTTTCGCCTGGTATTCTGGTCTGTCTCGCCTACTGATCTGTTTTGTTTTGTTCTGTTTTTCACACTGGCAGTTCTAGTATGCTTGAGTTATCGAGTGTCAAGTTCTGCAGTTTGTTATCAGCGAGTTTTAGAGTTTTAACATAGTTTTTGAGAATCTTTTGCAAGTTAAGGATTGGAATCAAAAGGGAGAAATGACTGCAAATCAAACGTTGAAAGAGTTTGCCTATACCGCATCTATTCATCAATCGTTTTGCATTAGTTTTCCTGATTTTGACAACAATTCAACTTTTGAGCTTGACTATGATTTTATACTCTTGTTACCTATGTTTCATGGCTATGCAGATGAGGATCTATACAAATTCTTGAAAGAATTCCACTTAGTTTGCTCAATTATGAAACCTTTAGAAGTGACCAATGACCAAATTAAGTTGAGGGTTTTCCCATTCTCAGTGAAAGACTCGGTGGAAGATTGGTTATATTATTTATCAGAGTCTGTCACCACATGGACCAAGATGGAGAGCTTATTCTTGCAAAGATATTTTCCTCTATCTCGAGCAATCAGTATGCGGAAGGAGATTTGTGGTATAGTGCAATTGCATGGAGAGTCTCTTTCCGAGTATTGGGAGCGTTTCGAAAGACTAGTGGCAAGTTGTCCACATCATCAGATATCAGAAGCACTCCTAATCCAATTATTTTATAATGGGTTGTTTTTAATGGACATAAATATGATCGATGCGGCTAGTGGAGGATCGTTGGTTGATATGACTCCAGAAGCAGCAAAAATACTTATTTCAAAGATGGCTATGAATTCGCAACAATTTGACACATATGAAGCACCATTGAAAATGATGGAAGAGGTAAGTGATTGTTCTTTTAATGAAAAATTAAATGCATTAACCTCTTATGATCGTCAACTTGCTGCAGGTATTCTACATGTGAAACCATGTTCGGAATGGAGAAACTTTTCATGGGAAAAACCACATGAAGCACAATATGAGGAGAATGATTGTCCACCATATAATCAAGAGGCCCAAATTACCAGCTTCAAGATGATACTCAATCGAGTATTAGAAATCTTGAGACACAAGTAAGTCAGATGACGACGGTCGTTAATCACCTAGAGGCTCAAAGTAGTGGAATACTGTCTTCTCAGCCAGAAATGAATCAAGAGGATATCAATGCAATAATTTTGAGTAAAAAACAACTTAGAGAGCCTAAAAAGCTCGAGCATTTAGAGGAAGACGATGAGGTGGAAGAAAAACTCTTCAGTCAGCTAGACACTGGATTACCCAGTGTGAAACCGACATCTAGTGTCAAAGTGTCAGCCTACGAGAATGTGGTAAAACAACCAATTTTTGTTCAGTTTAATGTTGATCCTCTTAATGTTGATCATCTTCATCTTTCTTATAGGGTGAACTTAATTTTGAAGGACAAAAGAAAACATGTTGAAAAAATATTCGTCTTAGATGAAATCCATACACCTTCTAAAACGTGATATCTTAATTGATGTCATGGATAAGCTCACCAGACAACAACATAATCTAGAGATCGTCCCCTGTTGGGTGCAAGGGATAAAATTGAAGTACTAAAATAGATTTGGAGATAAAAGATTTTGAGATAACAGAGTTTCGGTATTGCAATGATTTTTCCAATCCTTATGCACTAAAGGTGGAGGATTTTTCATCGAGCTTACATCAAAGCTTAATGCTATATTTATAGACTTCTTGTGCCGTCATATGCTATTTCTTCATGAAGAAACTTTTGACCTCTTAAGTAGGCAATTCCAACAAGGAACATATATTAGCCACAAACTTTGACCTTCTAAGTAAACAATTCCAGCAATGCTACTTGTCGCTTTCTTGATCCATTCTACAAGCTTCTAGTAAATGCTAATGATAAGATGATGACAAATCTGCTTGTTATTTGCAAATTACTTTTCAACATCCCCATCGTTGGCATGGGTGGAATGGGTAAGACTACGCTTGCTAGAATTATTTATGCACATCCGGTTATTGTTCAACATTTTGACGTTCTTGCTTGGATTACAATTTCTCAAGAGTATAGTGTAAGAGAAATTTTTCTACGAGTTCTTTCTGAGGGAAACAATGATGGTGGGGTGAGTGAAGATGATCATGAATTAGGAGAAAGAGCGTACAAAAAATTATGGGGTAGGAGGTATTTAATAGTGATGGACGATATATGGAGTATTGATGCTTGGGATAAAGTTAAGTCTTTTTTTCCGAATAACAATGATGGAAGTAAAATCATGATAACCACAAGACTCTCAAATTTAGCTTATATGTTAAGCGGTTCTCACGAATTTAAAATGAAATTTTTAGATGATGATAAGAGTTGGGATCTTCTATGCAAAATCTTGTTGGGCAAAGAAGGTTGCCCTACTGAGTTGGAAAACATTGGAAATGAGATTGCAAGAAATTGTAGTGGACTTCCTTTGTCAATTTTTGTGATTGGAGGGTTTTTAGCAAAATCCAACATGACACTGAATATTGGGAATATACTTTAAAAAATCTAAGTTCCCTCGTAAACTTGGAGAACAAAGAACATTGGTTACAAATATTGCGAACTAGTTATAAGGAGTTACCAATACATTTAAAGCCATGTTTTCTGTATATGAGAGTTTTTCCGGAAGATTATGTGCCTAAACTCATCAAAATGTGTGCTGCGGAAGGATTTCTAAAACCAACCGGGAATAAAACTTTAGAAGAAGTTGCAAAAGAGTATGTGAAGGAACTTATTGATAGGAATCTCATTTTAGTTAATTTATTGAGCTGGAAAGGGAAAGCAAAATCCATGACCTTTTGAGGGATCTATGCATAAGAGAAGCTAAAAAACAAAGGTTTTTTTTGTGTCCTTAGGCGGCAAGATCTTAATATTCCTGAAGACATAATTAATGGCCAACGCCGTATTTGTATTCTTGAAAACATATCAAAGGGACTTCACCCTCAAATCCTTGATGATGCAGAATGTGGGCTTCTTTGATTATGTTCAGCTGGAGTTCTAGTAGACCTCCTCCATCTTCTACTTGTAGATTGTTGAGGGTATATTCATGTATTCAATATAATAATAACTTTTACCCAAGCGATGCTGATCCAAAACCTTTGTTCGAGAAAGCTAACTTGCGCTGTCTTTCTATAGGTTGGTTTAATGGAACATGCAGATTTCCTAGCTCATGGTATCTTCTTTGGAATCTACACACACTTGAGGTTTACCCTTACTTTTTGATGTCTTCAACTATAGTTGCACCATCTGAAATTTGGAAAATGAGTCATCTTAGGCATGTCAAATTCTATTATCTTGAACTCCCCAATCCTCCATGTGGGGAAGACGACTTTGTCTTGGAAAATTTACAAACACACGCAGGTATAATGAATTTCGAGTGTAGTGAAGATGTGGTTAAGAGAATCCCCAATATCATAAAGCTGGAACTATTATATCATGGATATATAGTTGAGGTAGAAGACTTGCGTGGTTTTTGTCTCAACAATCTTCATCGTCTACGGAATCTCACATCTCTTAATCTTGACCTTAGCAAGCTTACATCTTTTTGTCCTGAAAGAATGCAGAACCTGAGCTTACCAGATTCCCTCAACAAGTTGTCTTTGTGTCACACCAAGCTCCTTTGGAAAGACTTAATTAGAAAGATAGGTTCGTTGTCCTTTCTTGAAGTGTTAGAACTTGGAAGTCAATCATGCATAGGACCCCAAGTGGGAAACAATGGAAGGGCAATTTTGTAGTCTGAAATTCTTGCGAATTAAGAGTTGTGATCTAAAATGTTGGACAACAAACGACACTCACTTTCCACACCTTGAGTACCTTGTTCTTGTATCTTTATATAATTTGGAGGAGATTCCTTTGAATATTGGATTTATTCCAACATTGAAGTTAATCAAATTGGAAGGGTGTCCTAAATCTGCGAACGCTTCTGTAGAAAGAATAAAAAAGGAGCAACTAAGTTATGGGAATGGAGACCTTTAAGTTCTAATTGGTAAGAATTTAACACCATTTTTATTTCTTTCATGCATCATCATTCATTCCTTTTTGAGGAGATTGAATTTAGTTATATAATAAATACCATCAGCTACAAAAAAACAAGCTACGGAAATCATTTTGTGTCGCATATTTATATTTTTATTTATATATTTTTAACATGATATGTATATTTTGAAGGTGTTTAGTTAAACTTATTTGAAAGATTTATAAGCTCCTGCAGTTATAGGCTCTTACTTTTAACGTGATATGCATACATATCAATTATTACTTGCCCCACCTAGTCATCAAGGGCGTTTCTATATATATAACTAAAGTTTATACCTTTATGAGTATTGGGTCTAAAATCCCAAAATTCAACAAGCACATGCAATTTGGATTCAATTTTAAAACAAAAATTAGCCTGAATTCATGAAATTTCTTAAATTATTATTCTAAATTATCAGTATGAAAATTTAATACTTTAAATTGACAGACCTCCTAAATTGTTATGTAAATTAAATATTAAATTCTCTAATGAGAGATGTTTCGATATCATTGTCATATTACGAATACGAATGGAATAATATAATTTGAAGATTTTTATGAATTATAGATAACTTTATGAAATCAGATATAATTCTTATGAGATGAGAGTCGTCTAATTAGAACGATAAAGAGTCATATTCTATATAGTTGGACTTGGTCACACGTGTTTTTCCTTATCCGCAATGCAACAATCTCAATATGACACTAAACTCGTAATCCTAACCACATCAAAAGACAAACATTTTCCTAATTAATTATTGTTACTCTTACACATTAATTATGATTATGAAATATTAAGTAACATATATATAGTCATTAGATACACATAATTTTAAATTACAACTATATCTGTATTTATTTTGTATGGGCTAATTTTTTGAGACTCAAGTTGTGTTTTAACATAAATTTTACGATCTTAGTCATAAACGTAGAGAATAGTCATTTACATATGTAATCTAGAAACTTTCTTCTTCAGGTTGGCTCATAAACCCATGAATAAATTAATTTAGGTTGTGTTTGGATCGAGGAATTTAAAGATGAATTTAAAATATATAGTAACAAATTTATTTATTGTGTTTGGCTATATATGGATTTGAAAATCCATCACTTTTATTTTTAACTATTTTTTAATAATATAGGTGGATTTGAAATTCACTTAAAATCAATTCATTTAAAATTTTGAATTTCAAATCACTCAATATATACAAAATCCAAACACAACCTAATAGCATAAAACACAGGGTGCGGCCAAAAACTACTAAACACACCCCAACTCAAGTGTTATTGTTCACTTCACTTGTGAACAGTAATACTTGAGTTGGTATGTGTTTAGTAATTATGGGGGTGCGGATAGCCGGGCCCTAAAACACAAGTCCCAACCAGGCAGTCGACGGCTTTATATGACAACATTATTGAGTTCTCAAAACAACATTATTTTAGAATAGACAATTAAAAATAATTTTGTAATGATGAGTTGTCTTCAAGCAAACCATCACTACAGTAAAGGTGTCTGAATGATTCTTTTGTTTATTTAGAATATTTTATTTACATATAATTAATAATTTAAAATTCTTAACAGAAGAAATGTATATTATATGTTGAAAATAAGATAATAGCATATGTAGACTCTTTTAGAACAGGACAAGTTTCTAGCTTATTTAGAATCTTAACATCTCTTTTAAACAACCATTCTCCATATTTGAGCTTCAAACAACAGATATGGCAGCTTATGCAGCTCTGCTTTCTCTAAAGTTCACCATTAATCAGATCCAGCAACATCCTTCCCCTCCCATTTCTCTTGACCATCAACAGTTTCACTCTCTCACTGAAAATCTTACTTTCTTGCAGAATTTTCTTGAAACTTATTCCACAGACGAAGATGAGTACTTGGAGAGCCGCATCGCTGAAGCTGCTTATGCAGCGGAAGATGTAATCGAATCGCACATAATCGATCAAATTCGTGAGACAGTCTCACAAAAGAATCAATCTTCGGATTATTTTGCAACTTTTGAAAAGGTGATTATTTAATTTGTAATTTGACCTTTAAATTTATTTTTATTGGGAATTATGTGACATCCGAGGTGACATGCGAGGTGGCTCTGCTTTCTCTAAACTTCACCATTAATCAGATCCAACAACATCCTCATCCTCCCATTTCTCTTGACCATCAACAGCTTCACTCTTTCACTGAAAATCTTACTTTCTTGCAGAATTTTCTTGAAACTTATTCCACAGACGAAGATGATCAGTACTTGGAGAGCCGCATCGCTGAAGCTGCTTATGCAGCGGAAGATGTAATCGAATCCCACATAGTTGATCGAATTCATGCTGGATCCACAAGTCATGGCGAAAACACCAGCTGCGTTGACTTTTATGAAGGTCTTGAAAGAGTGATACAAGACATGGATTTGATCAAGAAAGAGATTAATATGGGACCACAACCTCATCTGCTGCTGAGTAAGATTTCTTCTCTTTCTATTGATCCAGTAAGGCCTGTTTCCAGGATGCAGAATAACATCATGGTGGATTTTGGCGATATCTTGAATGATGTCGTGTATAAGCTCACCAGAGAAGATTCTAATTTCAAGATCATCCCCATCGTTGGTATGGGTGGAATGGGTAAGACTACTCTTGCCAGAACTATTTATGCATGTCCAGATATTGTCCAACACTTTCATATTCTTGCTTGGGCTACAATTTCTCAAGATTATAGTCCATCAAACATTCTATCACAAGTTCTTTCTGAGGAAAACAAAGGGGGTCTTGTTCACGAGTTAGGAGAAAGAATGCACAAGAAGTTATATGGTAGGAGATATTTGATTGTGCTGGATGATATATGGAATATTGAGGCTTGGGATAAAGTTAAGTCCTTCTTCCCCAAGAACAATAATGGAAGTAAAATCATGATTACCACTAGGAATTCAAAATTGGCTTTTCAGTTAAGTGTTACTCATGATTTTAAAATGAAATTTCTAGAGGATGATAAGAGTTGGGATCTCATGTGCAATATTGTGTTTGGCAAAGAAGGTTGTCCTATTGAGTTAGAAAACATTGGAAAAGAGATTGCAAGAAATTGTAGAGGACTTCCTTTGTCAATTGTTGTGATTGGAGGTCTTTTAGCAAAATCTAACATGACACATGAACATTGGAAATATACTTTAAAGAATCTGAGTTCCCTCATAAATTTGGAGGACGAAGAACATTGCTTACAAATATTGCGCACGAGCTATAAAGAGTTGCAAATACATTTGAAGCCATGTTTTTTGTATATGGGAATTTTTCCGGAGGATCATAAAATCCGTGCGCGTATGCTCAAACAAATGTTTGTTGCTGAAGGATTTCTAAAACCAACCCAAAACAAAACTTTAGAAGAAGCTTAAAAATTGAGCAATTTATTGATAGGAATCTGATTTTAGTTGATGTTAAATTGAGCAAGTTAGGGAAGACAACAAAATTCTACAAAATCCATGACCTATTGAGGGATCTATGCATTAGAGAAGCTTAAAAACAAAGGTTTCTTTGCGTTCTAGGGGAGCAAGATCTTAGTATTCCTGAAGACATAAATACCCAACGCCGTATTTGTGTTCATGGTGACATATCAGTGGGACTCTGCCCTCAAATCTTTGATGACGCAGAATGTGGGTCACTTACCCGTTCATTTATTTTGTTCAGCTCAGATCCCTATAGGTCTACTCCATCTCCTACTTGTAGATTGTTGAGGGTATATGCATGTATTGGCAGTATCCATGACCAATGCAGAACCTGAGCTTGCGACATTCCCTCAAGAACTTGTCTTTAAAATACACCTTTATCCTTTGGGAGGACTTGCATACAAAGATAGGTTCATTGCCTCTTCTTGAAGTTCTCAAATTGGAAGAAAATTCTTGCATAGGACCCGAGTGGGAAACAATGGAAGGACAATTTTGTAGTCTTAAATCATTGTACATTGAGGAATGTGATTTGAAATGTTGGATGACAGACGACACTCACTTTCCACGCCTCGAGCATCTTGTTCTTAAATATCTATATAAGTTGGAGAAGATTCCTTTGTGTATAGGAGATATACAAACACTGCAGTCAATTAATTTGAAGTATTGTTCCAATTCAGTTAAGGCTTCAGCTGAAAGAATAAAAAATGAACAATTGATCAGTTATGGGAATGAAGATCTTCAATTAACAGGTATGAATTTAACACCATTTTTATTTTCTTTTTGCATCATCATTCATTCTTTCTCTAGTAAAGCGGGGAATTTTTCAAATCGGGTTAAATTTTTGGGAGAAAGAATAATTAATTCTCCAAATTTTTCTTATTGGATATGTTCAGTTTTCATATATCCATTTTATAAAGTACTTCTTTTATTATAATCCTATGATTTTGAAAATTTTGTATTTCATTCCAGTTACATGTAATAATCAGTTAAAGTGACCTTTTGTTGTTTATTTCTCTCTCAAAATACATATTATAAATGAATAAATTTCTAAATAATTACAGAAATTCATGGATTATAAATAAAAATTGTAATTATTCACTAGTAAAAAAATTATTAAGTCTACATCTTATTTTAAAACAACCTTTTATTTTTAAAAAATATTTAAAATTTTAATATATAGACACCATGTAAATTCTCATAAGTTTGGATTCCAACTCAAATACAATGTTAAGTGGACTAGATGTCAGAATTTTTTTAAATTATAAAACTAAAATAAAAAATGGATTGATAAATGATCAAAACTTTAAAAAAAAAAAAAAAAAAAAAAAAAGACAAAGTAAAAAAATTTAAAACTACTTTCCCTAATGTTTTTGTTAACGTATAATGAAAATTATATTGTTGCATTGTTTATTATTATGTATTTAAGCCTTTAAGTTAGTTTTATAACAAATCTTCAAGAGATTTCAAAGAATCAAAATTTTAACCTGTCGTATCAATCTTCTATTTTTCATTAATTTTTCTAATTTAGCACCAATATCTTCTCTTGATTTTTTTACTTTTAACGTGATATATATATATATATATATATATATATATATATATATTATTGAAGGTGTTTGGTTAGATTTACTTGAAAGATTTTATAAACTCTTATTGCTAATAAACTCTTAACTTTGGCATGATATGTGTGCATATCAAATTACATGCCCCACCTTGAGAAGGTCGTTACTATATAACTATTGTGCATACCTTTATGAACCCCTATGGTAAAACACAACTTGAGAAACCTTTTTAAGATATTTTATTTTAGTTACCTTTGGTTAACAATCCTTGGTTGTTAGTTTGTTTTTTCTTTTTTCTTTTTTTAGAACGTGTTAATATATATCATCATTACCTGCTTTGACCTTTTTATATATACATTATTTTCTTGCTCTACATAATTATGTGTACATATATTCTTTGTTATTCTCTATATTTGTCAATCATCACACACCTTAGTATAACTTGTCAATATTTTCTTATGCAATCTTAAGATGAATTGTGATCTGTTGATATATATGTATCTTATTTACATGCAGTATATAACGACATACTAAAAGAAAGAAGTAGAGAAAAAAGAAGAAGATGATGATGATGATGGTGGTGGTGGTGATGGTGGTGGTGGTGGTACCATGGTGTGGTCATATAGTCTTGAAGAAGAAGAAAAATATGATGATGATACCATGGTGTGGTCACATTGTCTTGAATGAGTGAGAATGTAGCTTTAATCAAGTCTACCATATTAAATTTTTTTCATTTAATTTTCTTTAAAAAAACAAATTAGATACAATATTTTGATTTGAACACATTTTTCTATTTCAAACACCATTTATATGTCCTTAATTTCTTCATCGACATTCCTCATCTTTTGGGGAGGTTAAATTTAATTAATATAGGATCATTCTGAAATAAACTAATGTAAAAAAAAGGAAAGCATATAAATATTATGTATTATTTATGTCTGATATTGGTTTCTAATTAATAGTACATAAACATTGATACAATGCTACTTTCACTTTGGATATTTTATTTTTATCGTACATGTTTGGGACCCAACATTAGATTCTGCAATGCCATAAATATTATTTGGTCACATATGGATATATTTTATTTAAAAGGAATTTATAAATTCTATATTTTATAAGATATTTTAATATAAACCTGATAAGATGTTAAACCTTAATTAAAAATAAATCTGAAGTTTAAATAAAATATGTCCATTGTTAACATTAGAAGATCATAATTTCGATTAATTAATTGCATTTGTCATTTTCCAATATCATTTCCCAATCATAACAAATGACCCACTAGTTAGATGTAGCCAAATTAATTAATGTCTAGATGTAATTTGATTTTATTTTTCCCAAATGGTCGTGTGAAAGATTTGGGTGAAAAATTCGATAAAGCTTGATAAAATTGTATGCTTTCATTAATAATAGAGAAAATTGTTAAAAACGTCTATTAATTTTGTAGTATTGATGAAAATATTCAAAAATTTTAAAATTTCATGATAATGTCTTTTAATTTTAAATAATTGTTAAAAATGTTCTACTATAGTCTATAGCAGACAATTCAATAATTAATTGTTGATATAATAGTTTTTTTTTTGTCACATTACTTTCAATGACTAATTTCCAAAGTTATAGGGCATTATCATAAAACTTTAAAATTATTAGGTATTATCATCAATATACAGTTCAGAGTTAATAAATATTTTTGTCAATTTTCACTTTAATAATATCGAGCCCCCTTTCCCTTAATAATACTATTAGATGCTTTACTTAATATGATCTAAAGATGATTGTTTTTATCAAATTTCAAACTATCAAACATAGCCCCACCACATATTTAAAATCAATTCAATTATAAAAATTAATATTTAAAAGTGACCCATTTTATAACATATCAAAAATTACTTTGCACAAGCATCATCCCAGATTATTTTAAAAATAGACATGCATTCCAATTAATTTCAAAAAAATTAATACCAATAAAATTTAGAAATAATAATTAATATTTAGAATCCACCATCGGAATTCAGACACCTACACTAGTTATATGCCGATTTAAAATCCATCACAAATTTACACAAATCACACAATAGGGAGAATTTAATGGGTATAAGATGTAAATTAAAGACCCATCACATAGACATACTCTTGACATTTTAATCAGTTCACAACTTGATCAAATTTTTCATTACATTCCAAACAGCAAGCAACGTAAGAGTATATCAAATATTACTAGAATCTCAACTATGTAAATTATCTAGATGTAAATTATCCAGATGAATTCATGATTGAAAAACAAAAAAGGAATAACATCACCAATTAATATATTTAACAAAATCAAGTTGCCTCATATTAGAAAATGACAACTTTTCAATAAATTTGAAATTTGTACATAACATAAGATATATATCGAATTAATTATACTTTAATGAGAACCATATAATGAATGTAAATTGAAAAAAATAACAAATGATCTAAAATTTAGAATCCTATTTTGCATTAGAGTTATTATTATTTGAACATTTGTATCAGATTAGCACTTTTGTACGAGTTGTACTATTTACGATAGATTTAATTAAGCTGAATCTGTAAATTCTAAAATAAAATAAATAATTAAAGAACATATTATAAATAAAAAGTTACAAATAGAAACATTAATGATTTTTTTTTAAATCAAGATATCAAATTATATGTACACTTTATTTTTCTTCCGAGAATAAGATAATAGCATGCATATACTCTTTTAGAACAGGACGAGTTTCTAGCTTATTTTGAATCATTAACATCTTTGAACTTTTAATTTATCAGTAATTGTAAATTTGAAAAATATCGCCTTTCATTCTTTTTCTCTTAGATTAGGAAAAAAAAAAAAAAAACACATTCTATCCATCTATTCACATCTTGCAATTACCAACCATTCTCCATATTTGAGCTTCAAACAAGATATATGGCAGCTTATGCAGCTCTGCTTTAACTAAACTTCACCATCAATCAGATCCAACAACATCCTTCTCCTCCAATTTCTCTAGACCATCAACAGCTTTGCTCTCTCACTGAAAATCTTACTTTCTTGCAGAATTTTCTTGAAATCAAGCAAGAACAGAGCCTAAAACAATGGTCATACACATTGTCATCAAGCAAAAAGTAGAGCCTAAAACAATGGACATTGTAATCAAGTAAGAACAGAGCCCAGAAAAAAAAAAAAAAAAAGCACGCTCATGGAATAAATGCTATCAAGAACATATGAGAAAGAAAAGTAGCATTTCTTGAACATAACATAACAGAGAAAACATTTTAGCTTGTCCAAATGAACTCATGATAAAAAGCCAAAAGCATAAAAGAATGATGGAAAAAAAATTCGTCTCTAAGTTTGCCCCATCAGATACAATCCTTCATATTTCACCTTGTGTTTTTCTTGTCCTTTATATTTTAAAAATGTAACCTTTTAGTCTTTTAGCCTTCTATAGCAGGTATTTTTTTAATTACAATTTGTATCGAAATAACAAAAAATAATAAAAAATGTCAATCAGTATTCTCCAGGACCCAAGCTCTAAAAATCAACTTAATCCCCAATTTAATTATTAATGTGAATTTAGGTATATTAGATAAAGAAAAATGAAAATCCCCTTCATTTTTGCGTATAAATAACAAGTAATAGTATGAAAATGATGTTTTTTTATTTTGAAAATACAAATTTATGATTAAAAAAACAAATAAATCAAACATAACATCAATAAGTGACATTTACTTGCTATAGACTATAAATTTACATTTCTTAAACATGAAGGACTAAAAACTAAAAAATAAAAGAGAAAAGATGAAATATCTAATGAAACAAACTTAAACTGTTATATCTGCACCTGGTTAATGCAAACTTAAAACTTGCACTATTCTCTTTTTCATTTCTTTTCTTTATAATTGATGAAAAATCTAATGAAACAAACTTACAAATTTGATGTTTTTCTTCTCAGTCAGTGATGTAAAAAATTTGCGCCAACAATACTCAACTGTCATCTCTACATTAGGTTAACGAAGGTATGCTCCTCTTTTCTTTTTCATTTCCTTTTTCTTTTATTTTCATTCTTTTTTTTTTTTTTTAATAAATTGGTACTTATTGTATTAAGAAAGTAGGTCCCATAAATTGACGTGATTATAAATTTGATCTTATTACCTCCTTAAATAAATATATTTAGTAAATTGATAAATTTAAGTAGATATTAACTCATAGAATCAAAAAGAATCAACTATCAAGTGTATGGTATTGGATTATCTGTACATGTGTATCACTTCACAATTAAATAATCAATGAATAAAAAAAAAAAGGTAAAAATCAAAAAGGAAGAATGGTCTCAAAAGAGTTAAGACCATCGAGCTCTATAGCGAACCTCGGCCCTCTCATCCTTTTCGCCGGCTCCGGAGTCGAATTTATAACTTTGCCCTTCGGAGCATCAGTTTTGACCGGCGCGGCTTGCTTATTAGCCGAAGTAAAGCCGACTTTGTGGCCGAATGACTCGGCGCAAAAGGCTTCGAACGAGCTGAAAATCGACATCGACATATATAACTGATTGAATTCGAATATTCTTCTTCTTCTTCAACAGAAATTTTTGAAGAAACTAATAATTATTTTCTTGTTTGCAAATTACTGGAAACCTTGTGGAGAAAGCGTTGGAGTGGAAGTAGTATTTATAGAGGAGGAAAACGTGTAGCGTGGAAGCTTCAAATTGGATATTGGTTACATAGGATAGAAATGGTCAACTAATCGTCAATTGCAGGCATATTTGACTCTCTGCTTTGACTCAAAATCAAATCTAACTACACGTATAAGTTTGACTCTCACGTAGGGTTAGAAATCATATAAATTTGTACATACCTCACGTGTAATATGAATAGCAGTGTGTTTGGCTCAGACTTGATTTATTTACAGCCATATATTCTCTGTCACTTTTGATTCCTTACTGCTACTTCATTAACTGACTTCTGAGGGATTCGTGGATCTTAGTGGGATGCTAAAAGTTTCCAAGGGATATGGCAAAGATGGTTGGCACATTTTATAAACTGTTAATCTGCGTATAATGGGAAAACATTATAAAACGATCTCTTTAACTGTTAGCATATATTCGGGCATTGATTTGGATTCTTTGTATACAGTTCTCCTTAGTGTAATTTCCAAGGAAAAAGTCATTTCTCAGATGCAATTTCGTACTATAACAAGCTAGCTGAGATCTGTGCAGAAGGTTTTGTACTTAAACAAGTCGATACTCATATACAGGTTCATGTTGAGAATGCCCTGAGAGAGGGTCATGAAGCATATGATTATTTTCTGAAATTCTTAAATCCTGTAGAAATACTTCTAACATGTGTGTTGATTCGTTCTCCAGCTTCATTAGATCGTGATGTTGGTGATGTACCAAGCACGTGTGACAAAGTGTCAACATTGAAGCAAATCGAAAGTAATAGTGGATCTGCTGCTGCTGTTATCTGCAAAGTCCTTGCAGAAGTACCGATTGAATCGAGGCCTCAAGACGTAGTGGGGGTTGTAGCTCTGCTAGGAACAGTTCCCACCATTGAGCTTAGCAGGTTGCTTCTTTTTATCAGTACTTAAACCTAGTGGGAAGACAAATTAGATGAACGAAAACTGTATTTTCTTTCATGATATAGGATGTTAGCTCAGTATCTCGGTGAGGATCAGTTGCTTGCAACTGTGTGCAAAGACTATGATGCAGCATATTATCTCGAGACCAACACCCTCCACAAGTTCGCCACTAAATTTGAACTAACTTTTAAAGGAGGATATCATGCATTCTGCATCGAGGATATTAGGTACTCAAAACAGTTTCCTCGTTTCATTGTTTTCAGACATTTCCTATAACTGATGTGGTATCATCTGAACTTACGAGAGGTGGTTATCTTTAACAGGCCAAAGTTTAGAGAGCCGAGCAGTGATCCTCAACAGCTACTGAACTTGGAGAGCCCTACCTTGCCAAACGGCAATGTTCCACTCGGTTTTTTGGGCTTTGCTGATAACTTGATAAGCATAGAAGAAAACTATTTACAGTGGAGAATCAAGAGTGGGCATGGTCTTTGAGAGACGATGTTTTATCGTCTTTTTGGTGAGCTTCAAGTCTACAGAAACAGGGACAGCATGATGGCAGCTTCATCTTGCATCAAAGATGGTGCTATCATGAGAGGAAACGGGCTCGTCTCACTCGGACATTGGTATGTATTCACAATAAACATTTCCTTCAACATAACATTTCCTGTTCTTCTTTGTACTTCAGGGAACCAAAAATCTGGTTTCCAGTGAGAGCTTGCGGGTTTCTCAGATTTTGAATGAAAGGAAGTCAGCCCTGTGTCAGATAAACGAGCTGATATGCAAGGAGCAGAACTCTTTCAGACAAGCCAACAGAAAGTTCCTTGAAACTTGAGATAAGTATAACATCTACTCATCTCAGAGCAAATCATCCTCAGCACCTCGAATTTGAGGAAACCACAATAGCTCACCAATGTAAGTCTGCACGATTTTTGTGTTATGTCATCAGCTCACACTGCTTTTGCTTGTCACCATGATCACAACTACTTATATATGAAACTATATATGTACAAAAAATGCAAGTTTTTTGCTGATCCTTATATTGTCAATATATCACATTGTAGTATAGTCATGTTTTATGCCTGAAAATATCAATAGTGCAATCTATGTAAATGCTTCATATATTTCCATCTAACAATCTGTATCATCAATGCATGCACTTCAATGAACCTTGTGTACATAATATTATGCTACGACTACTCGCGTGCATGTGTTATAAAGTAAAGCTCGAGATGGAGACATATTTTAAGTGCACGACTATATTTATGTGCAAAATAAGTGCTTGTGGCGTGCAATGTCTTCAAGTGTAATTTTCATCCATTTTTTGAATGTCTTTACGGTGTAAATCTTACTCTCGTATAATATAAATCATGTTAAAGATGTATTTTGTACCTGCTTATACTTGCATCTTTCACCATCTTTTTTCTTCTCAACACCATTCTTCTTCTCTTTTCATGGCTTTGCTCATTGCTCAGCAATGGCTGAACACAAGTACATTAGCTTCTCTTCACCACCCTTGTTTTTTATTTCACCTCCATTCTTCTTCTCGTTTCACTAGTATGTTCGTCGTTGCTCAGCAATGGCTGAACACAAGTACATTAGCTCGAGTTGAGAACACGAGTGCATTCTTAGAACTTTTAATCAGAAGATGAGCTTGATCATGATCTTCTTTATATAGGAATTCAAGAAATTCAAACATATCATGTTATAAATAATATATACAATCTCGTTTCTGCTATTGTTTTGATTTTGTTTTGAAGGAGTTATTTTCACTATTTTATTAATATAAAAACATGTTTGAATTATATTTTTCCATTTCAAAGGTCTGTTTTAAATGTTGGAAAATTTAAACTGGAATTCCGTTATATGATTTATGTGTTATCTAACTAGAAATACACATCCAAACATATTTTTAGGGGATGTTTGGACTGGACTTGGTACATCCGGATTTTGGATGTACTCAGTCCAGTCCATGTTTAGACAAGGATTTGCAAAATCCTACTTTTTCTACAATTCTCAATAAAAACATCTACTTTTTACAATTCTCAATAAAAACATCTACTTTTTCTACAACTCCCAACAAAAAACATCTACTTTTTCTACAATTCTCTATGTGAAAATGACATTTTAACTATAATTCTACTCAAAATTCAAACTCACACAATCCTTCTCAAGCCTAAATCCAGATTTGCTAAAGCCACCTTAAGTCCAGTCCAAACAACCCCTTAGTCTTTTCACAAAAGTTAATATAAATCCAAATTCCTCATTTGAAAAATTATTTATTTCTAATACCCCATTGAATTTCTTTAGACCTTCAAGTACTATGCTTCATTTCCACCAGCATTGTAATTAAATTCTAACTGTATTTGTTGATGCATTAATATAATTTAATCTTTGGAGTTTTCTTTTGAATATATATTGTGCAATTTAAGTGCATCATCCGGTGTGCTTATATTGCAACAATTTGGCTTTTAAGACAAGCAATGAGTTGGATAATGTATTAAAGTAAATGAGTTAACTATACTCTATTAACGACGAGTTGTGTGTGAACTATACTTTAAAAGACAATGTGAAATTTGTCTAAAAATGACACTAATCTTTTTATGCACAAATGTAACTCTAAACTTATTTATCAACGTTTGTCTCCACGTGTAAAAAAATGTAATTTGTATTAGGGAAATCACAATTCTTCAACGTTATTTTCCTCTTTCTATTATTCATATTTCGTATTTAGCTCACAATTTTACCAATCCTTGGCTTGTATCAATACATATGTATAATTAAGAAAACATGCAATAAAGATAAAGTATTAAACAATCAAAGACATATATGATTTATCCCAAACATAAATTTAAACTTTCAAAAAAAAAAAAAAAGTATTTAAGTAATATTAAAATTGAAATACTAGTAAAAAAAATATAATGTAAATTACATGTTTATTTTTGCACTGCTTTGTTTCCAAACATTATATATGCGCTGTTTTGTGTGATATTTAAATTTTATTAAATATTTTCCTTGATTTTTCATATCATTTATTTTATTTAAATAGAATAAAAGTTATTCGCGTAGTCATTACTCTAAATTTATTTTTAATAAGAATTTATTTTGATAGCTATTTCATATTAAGTTTATTATATTTTAATTTAAAATTAATAAATTATAATTATTTTTTCAAAAAAAATGGAGAGGGTAACGATCTCCACCAAGAAATTATGGCTGAATTAAAATCAATATTGGATGAGAACAACGTATTGGTCAAATCATTCAAAATGGTCAGAGAGAAGTTGTTTGAACAAAAAAGTCAAGATGTCAAATTAAAACTTATCAGAAGAAAGGTGAGGGACCCAAGAAATTACAATCTACCAACCATTTTTCAGAATTGACGGTGTTAGTTGTGGGTGACTTTGATCAATCAATGGGAGAACGAGATATAATAGTGGAAACCAGATTAGAAAAACTGAATATAGTTGTGTTCAGTCATGGACAATTGTATGTCGCAATCTTCAAAGTCACCAGCCGTAGGGGACTCAAAATTTTGATATATGATAAAGAGGGTGGACAAAGCAATAGAGTGACAAATGAAGTTTACAAAGACATATTTCAAAATTTGTAAACGACAATTTGAACATTACACGCAATTTATCGTATTATGCAACCAATCAATTACTTTAGTTTAATAATCCATTTATGTTGTTTGTTTTTTTTTTTTTTTTTTTAACTTGGATTGGACTACTAACTCTATATATAAATTAAAATAATTAAAATATAATGATAATAAGATAGACAATTCTTATATTTAATCCCATGCATTGCACAAGTGCACTGCTAGTAATAACAAACTTAGATGGTGTTTGGCTAAACTTATTTTTAAAGCTTATAAGTTCTTACATCTTATAAGATGTTTTTAGAGTTTATAAAATGTTTAATTTTACTTTTAAGGAGCTTTAAGCTCTCAACATCTTATAAGTTTTTTTTTTTTTTGAACCAAATACGTTACGGAGAAACTAACAAGTGCAAGACGTGTTACAAAGAAACTAATAAGTTCTTTTAAAGAGTTTATAAACTCACCCAAACACCCTCTTAGTGTGTTGTGATTATTTTAATTAGAGCAACTCACCAAATTTTGAAATGAAAAATTAGTGGAAGATTATTATTTTATAAAAAAAAACATTTTTGGATCCCTAAATTTTTACATTTTGTTTTATTCAGTTCTTTTACATTTAATTTAGTTAAACAATTAAAAATAAAATATGAAACTGCACGAATTTTTATAGGATCTTTTACCAATGTGTACTTGTTATAGGTCGTCTAAGATTTAATTTCCTTACTTTTGTTGACTGATTCTCCATATCCTTTTTCGATAAACTCGAAATCAATTTTAGACGAAGGATATTTAATTTTTTTATTTTATGATTGGTGTTGACGCAAGTTGTAATCTCTTCATAGTATTCAAAGGTATTTATCATTGTTTACACATTACACACGCAACAAAATTGAAGTTGGTAATGTTAATTGAATTTTATAATATAGCCCAAATAAATCAAGAAATAGTTGAAAGCCTTAGATTTCAACGAAACATAAACTTTATGAGACATTTTTGTTTAAATTTCAAACTTCAATACTTTTCAATATTTAAAAAGTAAGCAACTTGACAATTTTTGTGTGCTTTGAATGGCTTTTAACTCTTACTAATATCGGTTAGGTAGATGGAAACTGGTGAGGATATTGGAAGCTCAATTAATCAGATTGAAAAAAAAAAAGTAATTCAATTAATCAGAAAGCCAAATATACAATAAAAACTACTACAATTGTCTTGGTGATCTAACTTTGTGAGACAAATCAACCCAGAATTACACATTATTAATCATAATTCATAAAAGTATATTAAAAAAATTTCTCATCAAATTATATATGTGAGACAGTCTCATATAAAATATGATTCATATAATCACTTATTAACCACGTTCTTTCCATCTTGATCTTTTAATTTGCATAATGCATGTTTCCCAGGATGCCAGATGTTAATTTTTATTTCTTTTTGCCTTTCTCATGGGTTTTAATATAGTTGAGAAAGTACAAAAAAGATATGCTCAAATTTGTCCTCAATTTAACAATCAAGTTGACATATTTTTTGGCTTGTAAGAAGAAACGGTTCATAAAGAATAAATAATGGCAGAGGACGTGACTCAATAGATAAATGGCAGAATTAAGCACAATATTTTATTGTCATATTTATGCTTTTATCGGTCTTTTAAATGATATACCATAAGTTTGCACGTATACGTATTTATATGAATGAAAATCTATGTATATTCATATATATTTGTCAAGTTATATATCGATAAAACCCTTGAAATTGAGGGGTATTATATTTAAAATATTATTTACTACAATGTGACTATAGTTAAGGTGATCATCAACTAGTTATAAATCTAATCGTTAGATAACTATTTAATGATATCATTTTTGAATGTGTTAGTTAATTTGAAGATGTCCCAAGAAAGTAAGTTTGGTCCCATAAATTTGATGTGATTATAAATTGATCTAATTATTACCTCCTTAAATAAATATAAATATACATATTTACTAATTATTAATAAATTTAAGTAGATGTTAACTCATAGATTAAAAAGAAAGAATAAACTATCAAGTGTATGATATTGTATTATCTTTAATCTGTGTATGTATATCACTTCACAATTGAATAATCAATGAATTATTAAAAATAAAATAAGAAAATGGAAAAAAATCAAAAAGGAAGAATAGTCTCGAAACAGTCAACACCATCGAGCTCTATGCCGAACCTCGGCCCTCTCATCCTTTTCGCCGGTTCCGGAGTGGAATTTACATCTTTGCCCTTCGTAGCATCAATCTTGACCGGCGCGGCTTGCTTATTAGCCGAAGAAAAGCCGACTTTGTGGCCGAATGACTCGGCGCAGAAGGCTTCGAACGGGCTGAAAATCGACATCGACATATATAGCTGATTCAATTCAATTCAATTTGAATATTCTTCTTCTTCTTCTTCAACAGAAAATTTTGAAGAAACTGATAAACTTCTTTCTGCAATTTAGTGGAAAACTTATTGAGAAAGTGTTGGAGTGGAAGTAGTATTTATAAAGGAAGAAAACGTGTGTAGCGTGGAAATTCAAATTCAACACATTATGGCCGAGTTTGGCGGTTAGTGGAAGAAGAGTGGAAAAAGTGTTTTCTAAAGGAGTTACTATTTCCACTCCATGGTTAATGGTTATCCCCTGGGATTTCCTCGAGTTATATAGAATAGAAGTGGTCAACTAATCTTCAATTGCAGGCATATTTGACTCTCAAGTTGACTCGAAATAAAACCTAACTATTTAATATTGGTTCGACATTGTTTGTGAGAGTCTAATTGGATTAAATGGAACCACTATTATACATTTAATTCATTTAATAAAAAGATTTTTTAATAAGCTGAAGAATAATTTTTTTCACTATTATTCAATTTATATTGAAGCTAAAAAAATGAGAACACTTAGGTTATGTTTGTTTAGGAATTATGTGAGATTGAGAAAATCCTAATTTTGAAATCCTGGATTTTGTAGGTAAGGTAAGTAGTAAAAATATATGTTTGTTTGAGGATTTTGTAGGGTAGGATTATACTGTCAAATCAATGCTGGAAAAGGTGAAATAATGTAATATTTTATTTTGTAGATATAGGTTGTAATAATAGGGTATGATTGTATTGAGATTTTGTAATCCAAATTGAAGTTTCAAAACAAACATACTTCGAGAATTTTGAAATTCTAAATCCTGACTATTGACTGAAGAACAACAATAATAAAAATAAATATTTTTGACTTTTCAAATAAGGTTTCCAAATATATAATACTAACTAAAAAAACTGACATATAATTAGTAATTTTGAATAACTTATGAGAATTGTGGTATTTAGGGTATTTCCAATACTGGACTAGATCTATTCGAATTTGATGTTTTTTTCCTCTAATGTTGTTGTCGAAGATTGTGCCACATCTTCTCAACCGACGACATTAATTTATGTACCCACGACATTAATTTATGTGTTAGGCTAATGTAGAGTGAAAGCATGTGGTAATTTATTTTTCATTTTTTAAATTAATTTTCTTTTGTTTTCATTAACTAGTGTTGTGTAAACTAAAATATGGAAGTACAAGAAATAAACGTGTTTTATTTGTAGGTAAGTTAATGAAATACAAAATATAAATCAATGAAATATTAAATTAAATAACAATAAATCAAATATAACAACTGATTTTAGAGTGTTGAATAGTATATGGCATTATTTAACCAAGGTTTAGGTCATGCACATCCGAATCTCTAGAGGCTTTTAGAAAAGTGATGAACATCTTGAGATCTAAACTTATGAGGAGTATAATCAACAAACTCCTTATACTTCTTATCAACAAAATTATACGACATTATCTTTCCGGACTCGATCGCAATCAACAAAGTGCTCGTCCCTTCGCCTCCGATGAATCCCAATAGACAAGTCCCATTCCATTGGGATTCTGGATATACCGGATAACACCCGCCATATCGTAGATGCCAAACATGATCACAATACTTCAAGAACCAATGAATGACACACTGCACCTCCTCCTCCATGCTTGGTTCTAGGAGTCCGAGGCTGAGGCAAAAACCTAATTGCATTGATCTTGATGTCTAAGTAGAATATGGAACCGTAGCAGACTCTGAAATAGATTTTGTTCTTACAGTGTACAACATGCTCGAAGTCCATATCTTTGATACCCACGTGTGGAGCCTCGCAGAGGCTCCAAGTACGACTCACTAAGTCGTACAACTTGGTATTAAAAAAAAAATCATCAGTTTTTCAAAAATTGCAAATAATTTCTACTTTTTCAGTTTAGTAAAAAAATTCATGATATAATTTAGGTCATTTTTATCATGATCTAATTTAGATCATATTTTTATTTTCTGATGATCAGATTTCACTTATTCAGCAAACATGCCACGTCACATGTCACATCGGATGTCACTTAATTCCCAATAAAAATAAATTTGAAGGTTAAATTGTAAAATAAATTGCCACATTTTCAAAAGTTGCAATATAATTCTAACTTTTTGTATAATTAGCAAAAAAAAAAAAAAAACACAATTTTCATTCATTCTTGCAATTCATTCATTTGTAATAATACGAATTAGATTTAGGTATATCAACATGATTATTCCCAAAATCATGAAAGATATCCAGAAAATCTTTACATTTAAAGAAAATCATCTTCCATATGTTTATCTAAATTTAAAAAAAAAAAAACAAATCATGTATTATTATTTCACAATTAAAATTGATTTAATAATATAATATATGATCAAAAAATGAGTACTAAATAAAAAAATTGATTGTAGAAATATAAAATAATATAAATAATTTTTTTGATACTCACACATAATTTAATTTATGAAATGTAGGACTTGAAAGAAAATATTTTAGACATTAAATCAATTTAATAAATCATGTAAAATTATTTAGATTCATGAGCTTAGATCACCAAAGAGTAGATTCACAATTTGAATTGCAATAATGAATGAATGTTGTGAGTTTTTGCTAATTATACAAAAAGTTTCGATTACATAAAAACTCATGTGAGACGGTTTCATGAATAGCTACTGTGAGATGGAGTCTCATCACCTATAAATAACATATGAATTGTAGGGTTTGGATTGTGGATAATTGAGTTATGGGTTAACTTGTCTCATGCAATGCAAAAAAAATCTGTGAGACGGTCTCACAAGAGAGTTACTCTTTGGATTATATTGCAACTTTTGAAAAGGTGATGATTTATTTTGTAATTTGACTTTCAAATTTATTTTTATTGGGAATTATGTGGCATCCGAAGTGGCATGCGAGGTGGCATGTTTTCCGGACACGTGGACTCCGATCACCGGAAATATAAATGTTGTCTAAGTTAATGCAACAACAATATAAAAGTCAATATTTTTTTGCTAAATTTAAAAGGTTGGAATTAATTTGCAATTTTTATTAAAATCATGAATTTTTTGCAATTACGCCTTTTTCAATATACATTATACGAGTTTATTGCGCATTATGTCACACGTAGTATATGATGATTATGGAAAACGCTAAAATGTGCATCGTGGGCAATTTTTAATATGTTCATTGATGGCGTGTAATGATCTCATCACCTAGTTATATGGAAAGTGAAATTAATTGGTATTCTGGATTTTTTACACATTAGCTGTGGTCCACGGTGAGTAGGGTAGCAGGACTGTGATGATTATTTTAAAATAATGATTATATAAAAGGTTAATTTAATTTGATTTAGATAGGTACAAGGACAAAAATATCGGTATCGGTGGAAATATCGGTACCTTGATTTTACGGATATATCGACGGATATATCGATATCGGTGGATTTATCGGTTTTTTACGCAAAAAATTTTAAAAATTTGTAAAAAAAATTGAAAAAAATATCTAGTACTTTATATAATATTATAAGTAATATTAATACATATATTAAACTTAAATTTCAAATAAAAAAGATATGTTTATTGAATTGTTGTACCAATGTATATAATAATAAAATAAAATATTTGATTAAGTCTTAAATTTATGAAATTCTATAATATTTTCTCATATTGTATATCAACACCACTTAATATATAACATGTGTTCATAATTTTATATATTCGAAAGGTAATATTATGTGTGTATATATATATATTATACTAATTTTCAAAAATAAGATATTTATTTTAAAAAAGACACAAATTTTCGAATGAAAAAACATGAAATTTGATTTACATTTGTTGGACTTTGTGCAAGAGAGAGAAACCCACCATCTCCATCTCTGCTTTCCCCCAATTGTTGTCAACCAAAAATGGGGATTTCTTTCAGCACCACCCAAAGGAGAAGAGCCCCCACCCAACCCTACCCCCAACCCCTCCACCCCATGGACTGCTACCCTCCTTACCCTATGCACCACCCTCCTCCTTATCCTGCGCACCACTCTCCTTCTTCCCCCCTCTCTACTAAGGGCAGCAGTTGAGTGAAAGGCCCACACAGAGGGTTGAGTCTGACGGGGTAGGGTGAAAGACCAGTATTTTTCTCGATTTTTCTCTCCGATTTTTCTCGATTTTTCGGCGATATTTTGGCGATTTATCGGCGATATATCTCCGATAAATCGCGATAAAATGACAAATCTATGTACAACTCTTCCGATATCGAAATTCTGGTGATATTTTTCGAAATATCGGCGAAATATCGCCGATATTTTGACGGATATTTTTGACAGTGGATATCTGTGTCGGTAGCTTGAATTTGGCGATATTTCGGCGATAAATATCGTGATATTTCCGTCACTGGATAGGTATTAGTAAGCTGCTACTGCAAAATAATGTTGCTTATGCTTTCATGATTGATTTTGTAAAGATTCTCATTTAATTCTTTCTCACTGGCATCTGGAAAAAAAAAAAAAAAAAAGCGGTAAAAGTGGCCGACAAAAGAACATGTTCTAACAATTTTCTTCAAATAAAAGGAAAAAGAAAAAGGAAACACACTCTATACATCATTACATCCACATCTTGCAATTACAGACTAATTGCTACCATTCTCCATATTTGAGCTTCAAACAACAGAGATGGCAGCTTATGCAGCTCTGCTTTCTCTAAACTTCACCATTAATCAGATCCAGCAACATCCTTCCCCTCCCATTTCTCTCGACCAACAACAGCTTCACTCTCTCACTGCAAATCTTACTTTCTTGCAGAATTTTCTTGAAACTTATTCCACAGACGAAGATGAGTACTTGGAGAGCCGCATCGCTGAAGCTGCCTATGCAGCGGAAGATGTAATCGAATCCCACATAGTCGATCAAATTCATGCTGGATCCACATGTCATGGTGAAAACACCAGCTGCGATGACTTTGATCCACATGTCATGGTGAAAACACCAGCTGCGATGACTTTTATCAAGGTCTTGAAAGAGTGATTCAAGACATGGATTTGCTAGAGAAAGAGATCACGAATATGGGACCACAACCTCATCAGCTGCTGAGTAAGATTTCTTCCCTTTCTATTGATCCAGTAAGGCCTGTTTCCAGGATGCAGAATAACATCATGGTGGATTTTGGCGATATCTTGAATGATGTCGTGTATAAGCTCACCAGAGAAGATTCTAATTTCAAGATCATCCCCATCGTTGGTATGGGTGGAATGGGTAAGACTACTCTTGCCAGAACTATTTAAGCATGTCCAGATATTGTCCAACACTTTCATATTCTTGCTTGGGCTACAATTTCTCAAAAGTATAGTCCATCGAACATTCTTTCACAAGTTCTTTCTGAGGAAAACAAAGCGGGTCAACTTCACGAGTTAGGAGAAAGTGTGCACAAAAAATTATGTGGTACGAAATATTTGATTGTGCTGGATGATATATGGAATATTGAGGCTTGGGATAAAGTTAAGTCCTTCTTTCCAAAACAAAATAATGGAAGTAAAATTATGATAACCACTAGGAATTCAAAATTGGCTTTTCAGTTAAGTGGTACTCGTGATTTTCAAATGAAATTTCTAGAGGATGATAATAGTTGGGATCTCATGTGCAAAATTGTGTTTGGCAAAGAATGTTGTCCTATTGAGTTAGAAAACATTGGAAAGGAGATTGCAAGAAATTGTAGAGGACTTCCTTTGTCAATTGTTGTGATTGGAGGTCTTTTAGCAAAATCTAACATGACACATGAACATTGGAAATATACTTTAAAGAATATGAGTTCCCTCATAAATTTGGAGGACGAAGAACATTGCTTACAAATATTGCGCACGAGCTATAAGGAGTTGCCAATACATTTGAAGCCATGTTTTTTGTATATGGGAATTTTTCCGGAGGATCATAAAATCTGTGTGCGTATGCTCAAACAAATGTTTGTTGCTAAAGGATTTCTAAAACCAACCCAAAACAAAACTTTAGAAGAAGTTGCAAAAGCATACATCAATGAACTTATTGATAGAAATCTGATTTTAGTTGATGAATTGAACTTGTTAGGGATTACAAAATTCTACAAAATCCATGACCTATTGAGGGATCTATGCATTAGAGAAGCTAAAAAACAAAGGTTTCTTTACGTTCTAGGGGATCAAGATCTTAGTATTCCTGAAGACATAAATACCCAACGCCGTATTTGTGTCTATGGTAACATATCAAAGGGACTCTGCCCTCAAATCTTTGATGACGCAGAATGTGGGTCACTTACCCGTTCTTTTATTTTGTTCAGCTCAGTTCCCTATAGGTCTACTCCATCTCCTACTTGTAGATTGTTGAGGGTATATGCATGTGTTGGTTATGGCAGTGGCTTTCACGAATGCCAGACTGATCCAAAACTTGCATTCCAGAAAGCTAACTTGCGGTACCTTTCTATATTTTATTCACACGAATCACATGAATTTCCTACCTCATGGCAACTTCTTTGGAATCTGCAAACACTTGAGGTAACCATGTATAAGGCTTATTCAAGTGTATTTAAGGCTTATCCAAGTGTAGTTGCACCGGCTGATATTTGGAAAATGCCCCATCTTAGGCATGTCATGTTCAAAAGACTTGAACTCCCCAATCCTCCTTGTGGGAAAAACAACTTTGTCTTGGAGAGCTTACAAACACTCTCCAATATATGGAATTTCAAGTGTAGTGAAGAGGTGGTTCAGAGAATCCCCAATATCAAAAAGTTGAAATTGTATCGAGAAGGGTTGCATAGTTTCTGTCTCAACAATCTTGCTCGTCTACAAAATCTCAAATCTCTTGATCTTGACCTTGGAATTTTTTATCTTTATAAAAATCCAAAAACAATGCAGAATCTGAGCTTGCCACATTCTCTCAAGAAGTTGTGTCTAAGCAACACCTTTCTCCTTTGGGAGGACTTGAATACAAAGGTAGGTTCATTGCCTCTTCTTGAAGTTCTCAAATTGCAACAACGTTCTTGCACAGGACCAGAGTGGGAAACAATGGAAGGACGATTTTGTAGTCTTAAATCATTGTCCATTGGGTTTTGTGATCTAAAATGTTGGACGACAGACGACACTCACTTTCCACACCTTGAGCATCTTACTCTTGTATATTTAGTTGAGTTGGAGGAAATTCCTTTGTGTATCGGAGATATACAAACACTTCATTCAATTACTGTCCGTTCCTGTCTCAAATCTGTTGTGGATTCTGCCAAAAGAATAAAAGAGGAGCAACTAAGTTATGGGAATGAAGATCTTCAATTAACAGGTATGAATTTAACATCATTTTTATTTTCTTTCTGCATCATCATTCATTCTTTCTTGAGTAAAGAGGGGAATTTTTCAAATGGGGTTGAATTTTTGGGAGAAAGAATAATTAATTCTCCAAATTTTTCTTATTGGATATGTTCAGTTTTCATATATCCATTTTTTAAAGAAGTACTTCTTTTATTATAATCTTATGATTTTGAAAAATTTGTATTTCATTCCAGTTACCTGTAATAATCAGTTAAAGTGACCTTTCGTTGTTTATTTCTCTCTCAAAATACATATTATGGTAAAACACAACTTGAGAAACCTTTAAAGATATTTTTTAGTTAACTTTTAAAGATATTTTATTTTACTTACCTTTTGTTAACAATCCTTGGTTGTTAGTTTGTTTTTTCTTTTTTCTTTTTTTAGAACATGTTAATATATATCATCACTTCCTGTTTTGACCTCTCTATATATACATTATTTTCTTGCTCTACACAATTAAGTGTACATTTTTTGTTATTCTATTTGCCAATTATCACACCTTAGTATAACTTGTCAATATTTTCTTATGCAATCTTGAGATGAATTGTGATCTGTTGATATATAAGTATCTTATTTACATGCAGTATAATGCCAATATAAATGAAGATGATGATGATGGTGGTGGTGGTGGTGAATGGTGATGGTACCATGGTGTGGTCATATTATCTTGAAGAAGAAAAAGAAGAAAAAAAATATGATGATGATACCATGGTGTGGTCACATTGTTGTCTTGAATGAGAGAGAATGTAGCTAGAATCAAGTCTACCATATTAATTTTTTTTTTCATTTAATTTTATTTAAAAAAAACAAATTAGATTCAATATTTTGATTTGAACACATTTTTCTATTTCAAACACCATTTATATGTCCTTAATTTCTTCATCGACATTCCTCTTCTTTTGGGGAGGTTAAGTTTAATTAATATAGGATCATTCTGAAATAAATTAATTTAAAAAAAAGGAAAACATATAAATATTATGTATTATTTATGTCTGATATTGGTTTCTAATTAATAGTGCATAAACATTGATACAATGCTACTTTCATTTTGGATATTTTATTTTTAGGGTAAATTACATAATAGAAGCCAAACTATGGTCACTTTTCAACTTTGTTACCCGAACTTTCAAAGTTCACTGTAAAATAACTCAACTTTGTTTTTTTACTAAACGGTAGCCAGAAGTCATCGCCGGTGGAATATTCCGGGAATATTCCGTCACGAACTTTCAAAATTTATTGTAAAATAGCTCAACTTTGCAGATTTACCAAACGAGTGCCAGAATTAAATTAAATTAAATAAAAAATAACAAAAAAAAATACAAATCAAATTAAATAAAATAAAAAATACAAATCAAATTAAATTAAATTAAATAACTAAAACCCCAAAATCGGCCGATTTAATTTGATTTGATTAAATTAAATAACTAAAACCCCCAAATCGGCACACCAAAATCAGCCGATTTAATTTGATTTGATTAAATTAAATTAAATAACTAAATCCCCCAAATCGGCACCCCAAAATCGGCCGATTTAATTTGATTTCATTAAATTAAATAACTAAAACCCCAAAATCAGCACCCCAAAATCAGCCGATTTAATTTGATTTGATTAAATTAAATAAAATAACTAAAACCCCAAAATCGGCACCCCAAAATCGGCCGATTTAATTTGATTTAATTAAATTAAATAACTAAAACCCCCAAATCAGCACCCCAAAATCGGCCAATTTAATTTGATTTGATTAAATAAATTAAATAACTAAAACCCCCAAATCGGCCGATTTAATTTGATTTGATTAAATTAAATTAAATAACTAAAACCCCCCAATCGGCCCCAAAATCGGCCGATTTAATTTAGTTATTTAATTTAATTTGATTTATATTTTTTAGTTATTTTTAATTTAATTTAATTCTGGCACTCGTTTGGTAAATCCGCAAAGTTGAGCTATTTTACAGTAAATTTTGAAAGTTCGGGACGGAATATTCTCGGAATATTCCACCGGCGATGACTTCTGGCTACCGTTTAGTAAAAAAACAAAGTTGAGTTATTTTACTGTAAACTTTGAAAGTTCGGGTAACAAAGTGGAAAAGTGAACATAGTTTGGCTTCTATTATGTAATTTACCCTTATTTTTATTGTATATGTTTGGGACCCAACATCAGATTTTGCAATGCCATAAATATTATTTGGTCAAATATGGATATATTTTATTTAAAAGGAATTTATAAATTCTACATTTTATAAGATATTTTAATATAAACCTGATAAGATGTTAAACCTTAATTAAAAATAAATCTGAAGTGTAAATAAAATATGTCCATTGTTAACATTTGAAGATCATAATTTCGATTAATTAATTGTATGGGTAGGACTATTTACACCCCAAGTTTTTCTAAGCACCCCAATTTTTTTATTTTTCAATTAAATAAATTAAAAAATAATAAAAAACCAAATTTGTCCTTATGAATTAAAAAAAAAATTGAAAACTCTCTCATTCTTTCCTTCCTCTCTCTCGTCTTTTTTTTTCTTTCATTTTTTTCATTTAGATTTTTTAAATAATCACAACAATGAATAAAAATCATATCATGGGTTAACTAAATATGTAAAAATACTCTTAAAATCATGTAAAGATGGTGTAAAAAAACGTAAAAAAATGTATAGAATCTGATGGCTCCGACCACCAAAGTTGAACGCACTATAGCGTGTTCGACCACCAAAGTTGAACGGAACCATCAAAACTGATACATTTGTGTTCGATCATCAGGTGTTGAACACGCTATAGCACGTTCAACTTTGGTGGTCGAACACACAGACACACAGTGGTGTGTTCGACCAATAAGGGTCGAACGGAGCCATCAAATTCTATACATTTTTTACATGATTTTTACATATTTAATTAACCCATGATATGATTTTTATTAATTGTTGTGTTATTACTTAAAAAATATAAGTAAGAAAAATGGAAAAGAAAAAAAAACAGGAGAGGAAGAAAAGGAAAATTCAAAAAATTGGGGTGTGTTGAGAAGACATTGGGGTGTGGATAGTCCCTTTTTTTTTTTTTTTTTAATTTTAAGGTCAAAATTGGAATATAATTATTTTTTAATTAAATAAACAAAAAAGTTGGAGTGTGCTTGGAAATTCTTGGGTGTTGATAATCCCACTTAATTGCATTTGTCATTTTCCAATATCATTTCCTAATCATAGCAAATGGCCCACTAGTTAGATGTAGCCAAATTAATGTCTAGATGTAATTTGATTTTATTTTTCCCAAATGGTCATGTGAAAGATGTGGGTGAAAAATTCGATAAAACTTGATAAAATTGTATGCTATCATTAATAATAGAGAAAATTGTTAAAAACGTCTATTAAATTTGTAGTATTGATAAAAATATTCAATAATTTTAAAATTTCAGGAGAATGTCTTTTAATTTTAAATAATTGTTAAAAATGTTCTACTATAGCAGACAATTCAATAATTAATTGTTGACATAATAGTTTTTTTTTATTTCACTTTACTTTCAATGACTTTAATTTCCATAGTTATTGGGCATTATCATAAAATTTTAAAATTATTAGGTATTATCATCAATATATAGTGCAAAGTTAATAAATATTTTTGTCAAATTTTCACTTAATAATATCGGGCCCCCTTTCCCTTAATAATACTATTTGATGCTTTACTTAATATGATCTAAAGATGATTGTTTTTTTTATCAAATTTCAAACTATCAAACATAGCCCCACCACATATTTTAAATCAATTCAATTATATAAACTAATATTTAAAAGTGACCCATTTTATAATATATCAGAAATTACTTTGCACAAGCATCATTTCAGTTTAATTTACAAATAGACATGCATTCCAATTAATTTCAAAATCATTAATACCAATAAAATTTAGAAATAATAATTAATATTTAGAATCCGCCATCGGAATTCAGACACATACACTAGTTATATGCCGATTTGGAATCCATCACAAATTTACACAAATCACACAACAGGGAGAATGGGTATAAGATGTAAATTAAAGACCTATCACATAGACATAGTCTTGACATTTTAATTAGTTCACAAGTTGATCAAATTTTTCATTACATTCCAAACAACAAGCAACGTAAGAGTATATCAAATATTACTAGAATCTCAACTATGTAAATTATCCGGATGAATTCATGATCGAAAAACGAAAAACAAAAATGAATGACATCACCAATTAATATTTTTAACAAAATCAAGTTGCCTCATATTAGAAAATGACAACAACTTTTCAATAAATTTGAAATTTGTACATAACATAAGATATATATCGAATTAATTTTACTTTAATGAGAACCATATAATGAATGTAAATTGAAAAAAAATAACAAAAGATCTAAAATTTAGAATCCTATTTTGCGTTAGAGTTATTATTATTTGAACATTTGTATCAGATTAGCACATTTGTACAGAGTTGTACTATTTACGATAGATTTAATTAAGCTGAATCTATAAATTCTAAAATAAAATAAATAATTAAAGAACATATTATAAATAAAAAGTTACAAATAGAAACATTAATGATTTTTTTTTTTAAATCAAGATATCAAATTATATGTACACTTTATTTTTCTTCCGAGAATAAGATAATAGCATGCATTGACTCTTTTAGAACAGGACGAGTTTCTAGCTTATTTTGAATCATTAACATCTTTGTACTTTTAATTTATCAATAATTGTAAATTTGAAAAATATTGTTGAACCTCTCCTTTCATTCTTTTTCTCTTAGATTAGGAAAAAAAGAACACATTCTATCTATCTATTCACATCTTGCAATTATAACCATTCTCCATATTTGAGCTTCAAACAAGAGATATGGCAGCTTATGCAGCTCTGCTTTCTCTAAACTTCACCATCAATCAGATCCAACAACAACATAATCTAGAGATCGTCCCCATCGTTGGCATGGGTGGAATAGGTGGAATGGGTAAGACTACGCTTGCTAGAATTATTTATGCACATCCAGTTATTGTTCAACATTTTGACGTTCTTGCTTGGATTACAATTTCTCAAGAGTATAGTGTGAGAGAAATTTTTCTACGACTTCTTTCTGAGGGAAACAATGATGGTGGGGTGAGTGAAGATGATCATGAATTAGGAGAAAGAGCGTACAAAAAATTATGGGGTAGGAGGTATTTGATAGTGATGGACGATATATGGAGTATTGATGCTTGGGATATTTTTCCGAATAACAATGATGAAAGTAAAATCATGATAACTACAAGACTCTCAAATTTGGCTTATATGTTAAGCGGTTCTCACGAATTTAAAATGAAATTTTTAGATGATGATAAGAGTTGGGATCTTCTATGCGAAATCGTGTTGGGCAAAGAAGGTTGCCCTACTGAGTTGGAAAACATTGGAAATGAGATTGCAAGAAATTGTAGTGGACTTCCTTTGTCAATTTTTGTGATTGGAGGGTTTTTAGCAAAATCCAACATGAGTCACATGACACATGAATATTGGGAATATACTTTAAAAAATTTAAGTTCCCTCGTAAACTTGGAGAACAAAGAACATTGCTTACAAATATTGCGAACTAGTTATAAGGAGTTACCAATACATTTAAAGCCATGTTTTTTGTATATGGGAGTTTTTCCGGAAGATCATATAATCTATGTGCCTAAACTCATCAAAATGTGTGCTGCGGAAGGATTTCTAAAACCAACCGGGAATAAAACTTTAGAAGAAGTTGTAAAAGAGTATGTGAAGGATATTATTGATAGGAATCTCATTTTAGTTAATGAATTGAGCTGGAAAGGGAAAGCAAAATCCTGCAAAATCCATGACCTTTTGAGGGATCTATGCATAAGAGAAGCTAAAAAACAAAGGTTTTTTTGTGTCCGTAGGCAGCAAGATCTTAATATTCCTGAAGACATAATTAATAGCCAACGCCGTATTTGTATTCTTGAAAACATAGCAATTAAAGTCATTGAACCTATATAGTTGAGGTAGAAGACTTGCGTGGTTTTTGTCTCAACAATCTTCTTCGTCTACGGAATCTCACATCTCTTAATCTTGACCTTAGCAAGCTTACATCTTTTCGTCCTGAAAAAATGCAGAACCTGAGCTTACCAGATTCCCTCAACAAGTTGTCTTTGTGTCACACCAAGCTCCTTTGGAAAGACTTGATTAGAAAGATAGGTTCGTTGCCCTTTCTTGAAGTGTTAGAACTCGGAAGTCAATCATGCATAGGACCCAAGTGGGAAACAATGGAAGGGCAATTTTGTAGTTTGAAATTCTTGCGAATTAAGAGTTGTGATCTAAAATGTTGGACAGCAAACGACACTCACTTTCCACACCTTGAGTACCTTGTTCTTGTATCTTTATATAATTTGGAGGAGATTCCTTTGAATATTGGATTTATTCCAACATTGAAGTTAATCAAATTGGAAGGGTGTCCTAAATCTGCGAACGCTTCTGTGGAAAGAATAAAAAAGGAGCAACTAAGTTATGGGAATGGAAACCTTCAAGTTCTAATCGGTAAGAATTTAACACCATTTTTATTTCTTTCATGCATCATCATTCATTCCTTTTTTAGGAGATTGAATTTAGTTATATAATAAATACCATCAGCTACAAAAACAAGCTATGGAAATCATTTTGTGTCGCATATTTATATTTTTATTTATAATGTTAAAAAATTTGAGATAATTTTTCTTGACTATATTTTTAACATGATATGTTTATTTTGAAGGTGTTTAGTTAAACTTATTTGAAAGATTTATAAGCTCCTGCAGTTTATAGGCTCTTACTTTTAACGTGATATGTATACATATCAATTACTTGCCCCACCTAGACATCAAGGGCGTTTCTATATATATAACTAAAGTGTATACCTTTATGAGTATGACTATAAGATTTAAAGTTTAAACACTATGGTAAAACAAAATTTAGAAGGTGTTTGGGTGAGCTTATAAGTTCCTAAATTAAGATATTAAGAGGTTATAAGCTCTTTTTTTAAAAGTATAGATCCTGATTTATTTATAAAATAAGATTTTCTTTTCATAAACACCTTCAAATTTGATCATTTAAACACAATTGTCATTACTAATATCTTATAAGCTCCATCATCTTATTTATCCAAACACTTCAACAATTTATTAACTAAAATTAAACATCTTATAAATTTTTAAAATATCTATAAAATGTAAGAGTTTATAAATTTTAAAAACAAACTTAGCCAAACACCCTCTTAGTAACCTTTAAAAGATATTTTTTTGTTGTTTGAACGTGTAATCAATGAATAATTATTGATTTGTGAAATGATATACGTATATAGATACAATCCAATATAATACACTTGATAGTTGATTCTTTCTTTTTAAGTCTATGAGTTAATATCTACTTAAATCTGTCAATTTAATCACGTCAAATTTATGAGACCAATCACGTCAAAATCATGATAATCACAAGACTCTCAAATTTGGCTTATAAGTTAAGCAGTTCTCACGAATTTAAAATGAATTTTTTAGATGATGATATAAGAGTTGGGATCTTCTATGCGAAATCAGTATACACAGTAACACAGAGTAGAGGTTTTAGAGATGGCAGCTCTGCTTTCTGTAAAGCACACCATAAATCAGACCCAACAACATCCTCGTCCCCCAATTTCTCTCCACCAATAACAGCTCCATTCTCTCACTGAAAACCTTAATTTCTTGCAAGATTTTCTTGAGCGTTATTCGAGCAGTTGCAGCAAAGAAGAGGAGGCATTGGAGAGACGCATTGCAGATGCAGCTTATGCAGCAGAAGATGTAATCGAATCCCATATAGTCGATCAAATTCATGCTCAATTGATGTGTCTCTATTTGTATATATTTTATCATCATAATTACCCTTGATTATAGTCCATTTGTGTTTTAATTGATTTAATTGTCATTGTTATTTGTAGGAATGGATTTTGATGGGCTTTGAGGAAAAATGGGCTTAAAATGATCAAATTATGCTCAAGTTGTGAAGATGGGCTTGGGACCACATCAAATGCTCAAGTGGCTTGGTGGAAAAGAAATGGCAAAGAAGAGATTTATCTCTTATATTTTGTATGGACTCTTATGTGTCCTTAGGGGTTTAGTTCCTTAAGTTTTGTTTTAAGGGTAGATAAGACTTTGTTATGTAATCTCTCCTCTCTTTCTCTCTCTTGGGAGCCAAGACCCAAGATCATTCTATCATTCCAATCCATCATTTTCTATACACACATTCTAGGTTTTCTCTCTCTAGTTTTTCTCTTGAAGATTTACATGGAGATGATCAATCAAAGAATGAGTGGCTAAATTTCTCTCCGATTCAAAGGTCGTTTAATTCGATTGCTATTATTGTAAGGTTTTGTGCTTGATTTTATTTCTTACTTTATTTCAAGTACTTGTTGATTCATGATTTAATTCCATATAGTGATATATAGTTTTGATTGATCTGACAATTCGATTTGAATTATATATTGCTAATGCTATACATGAGTTCTTTTTTATATGTTGTTGAGATGTATGATTGATGAATGATTGGTACTTAGTAACAATAGGTTGATTATGATTTTGATGGGATTGTGTAATTGCCTAATGAATCAACAGGACTAACGGAACCATAGACTTAGTAATTGCAGCTATCTCGATTATTAGGTTCTAGGTTTCAGTTTAGGTTTAACTGTTTTCATCGGAGTTTAATGTTGTTGTTAATTAATTTGGAAAGCGCGCCAATTAGTTAATAGCTAGTTTTGATTGGATGCTGGGTTCGATCAATTAAATTTGGAAAACATGGACTTCTCTACGGCTTCGTGTTTAGTCTAAGGTTAAATGTTTGAATGTGTAAGAAGATATTTGTAACCTATGATCGGTGATGCAATCGAATGTCGACATCCTTGAATCGGAGCTTCGTGAGGTTAATTTCTCCTCTATTTCTTTTCATCTTTCGTTGTTTATTTCATTCGCATTTTATTTGATGTTTTCTTAGTTTAGTTAGTTTAGCTTCATTAGTTTAGTAGATATCATCCTCCCCTCTTTTGGTTCGTTTATGCTCAAGAGAATTAAGTCCTATTCCCTGTGAATCGACCCTACTTCCCATTATATTCGTGTTTTTGCTCATTTGGAATAGATTTTTATCTTTGTTGGTCTGACAAACCAATCATCAATCTAAAAAATCTCAAATCTTTGTATCTTAACCTTAGCTATGATGGATCTTTTTATCATAATGATTCAGAAACAATGCCACATTCTCTCGAGAACTTGTCTTTGCATCACACTAAGCTCCCTTGGAAGGACTTGATGACGTCAAAGATAGGTTCGTTGCCCCTTTTTGAAGTTCTCGAATTGGAAAAGGATGCATGCATAGGATCCAAGTGGGAAACGATTGAAGGGAAATTCTGTAGCCTAAAATTCTTGCTGATTTCTTGGTGTTTTCTGAATTATTGGACGACAGATGACACCCATTTTCCACGCCTTGAGCACTTTAAAGTCTAATGAGATTTTGAGGATGAGATATTTTATCACATTCTATGGTAATGTTCTATTTCAAATTAATTATTATCTACTAAGTGTATCAAATGATATGACTAATTAACACATGACATTTATTAAATGTCATATAACATGAGAAGTAATATCAAATATAATAAAAGATTGGACTCGGTTTTTTAGGGTCGGGTATTGCGTCAACAAAACATATATATGCTGAAAATAAACACATGAGATCTTCTATTACATTTCATGTTACATCTCATATTTCAAAATAATCACCACACACGATATGTATAAAATGACACCACTAATTAACATATGATGTATATTAAATATCATGAAATATGAGATGTAACACCAAATATAAGTATTAAAATCATTTTTCGTCTCATAACTATTGTGTCTTCTAGTTTAATTTAGTCCCATAAATATTATGATTTTCAATCTAATTACAAAAATTCAAAAATCTATTTGATCTTAGTCTTATTTCGTCGAATGAGACAGACCTAGAAATGATGTGACAGACACGTATCATCAAATTCTTATTGATTAAATGTGTCGCCACATCATTTTTAGGTTATCGAAAATCCCCAATTTAGAGATAACATGTATCCGATTTTGTATAGAATTGTATTGAGAAATTAATGCTATTTTTTTTTTGGTATCGTCTTTAATTTGTATATTTATTACTAACTAGCAACAATTGCTAATAAATTGGTATTAAGAAAGTAAATCGGTCCCAAAAATTTTACTTGCTTAAATTAATTAATTTAAGTAGATATTAACTCATAGAATTGAAAAGAAAGAATCAACCATGAACTATCAAGTGTATTATATGGGATTTTCTGTATATGTATTATACACCTACAATAATCGTATATCACTTCACAATTCAATAATCAATGAATAAAAATAATTGAATAAAAAATGTTAAAAATCAAAAAGGAAGGATAGTCTCGAAACAGTTAACACCATCGAGCTCTATAGCGAACCTCGGCCCTCTCAGAGTGGAATTTACATCTTTGCCCTCCGGAGCATCTGTTTTGACCGGCGCGGCTTGCTTATTAGCCGAAGAGAAGCCGACTTTGTGGCCGAATGACTTTGCGCAAAAGGCTTCGAACGAGCTGAAAATCGACATCGACATATATAGCTGATTCAATTCAATTGAATTCGAATATTCTTCTTCTTCTTCAACAGAAATATTTGAAGAATCGAATTATAACTTTTTTTCTGCAATCAAATTCGACGTATTAAAAACTTGTGGAAAAGTGTTGGAGTGGAAGTAGTATTTATAGAGGAAAACGTGTAGCGTGGAAATTCAAATTCAACGTATTATGGCCGAGTTTGGCAGTTTAGTGGAAGAAGCCTGAAAAAAGCGTTTTCTATTTCCACTCCATGATTGGTTAATGGTCAACTAATCATAGAATAGAAGTGGTCAACTAATCTTCAATTGCAGGCATATTTGACACTCAAGTTGACTCGAAATAAAACCTTACTATTTAATTCTCTTATCACCTTCCTATTTTATAGTAATGCTAATTAAATGCGATGAAGTATAGTAGTCTGGTAGAGTAACAATCTAATTTTCATTGGTTCTAATAGATGTAATTGAAAAAAAAAAAAAATTCTATCAGTTTTTCAAAAATTGCAAATTAATTTCTACTTTTTCAGTTTAGTAAAATAATTCATGATCTAATTTAGGTCATTTTTATCATGATCTAATTAGATCATAATTTTATTTTTCGATGATCAGATTTCACTTATTCACCAAACATGTCACGTCACATGCCACATTGGATGTCACTTAATTTCGAATAAAAATAAATTTGAAGGTCAAATTGTAAAATATATCGTCATATTTTCAAAAGTTGCAATATAATTCTAACTTTTTGTATAATTAGAAAAAAAAAAAATTCATTCATTCTTGCAATTCATTCATTTGTAATAATGCAAATTAGATTTGGGTATATCAACATGATTATTCCCAAAATCATGAAAGATATCCAGAAAATCTTTACATTTAAAGAAAATCATCTTCCATATGTTTATCTAAATTAAAAAAAAACAAATAATGTATTATTATATAACAATTAAAATTGATTTAATAATATATGATCAAAAAATGAGTACTAAATAAAAAAAATTGATTGTAGAAATATAAAATAATATATATAATTTTTTTGATACTCACACACGTGAATTTAATTTTATGAAATGTAGGAATTGAAATAAAATATTTTAGATATTAAAATAGATATTTTATTAAATCAATTTAATAAATCATGTAAAATTATTTAGATTCATGAACTTAGATCACGAAAGAATAGATTGGCAATTTAAATTGCAACAATGAATGAATGTTGTGAGGTTTTTGCTAATTATACAAAAAGTTTGAATTACACAAAAATTCATGTGAGACGGTCTTACGGATGGCTACCGTGAGACGGAATCCTATCATCCACAAATAACATATGAATTGTAGGGTTTGGGTTATGGTTAACTCATCTCATGCAATGCAATAAAAATCCATGAGACAGTCTCATAAGAGACTCACTCTTTAGATTATATTGCAACTTTTGAAAAGGTGATGATTTATTTTGTAATTTGACCTTCAAATTTATTTTTATTGGGAATTATGTGGCATGCGAAGTGGCATGTGAGGTAGCATGTTTTCTGGACACGTGGACTCTAATCACCGGAAATATAAATGTTGTTTAAGTTAATGCAACAATAATATAAAAGTCATGATTTGTTTTGCTAAATTTAAAAAGTTAGAATTAATTTGCAATTTTTAGTAAAGTCTTGAATTTTTTGCAATTACGCATTTTTTAATATACATTCGCTACAAGTTTATTGCACATTATGTCACACGTAGTATATGATGATTATGGAAAATGCTAAAATATCCATCATGGGAAACTTTTAATATGTTCACCGATGACATATAATGATCTCATCCCCTAGTTATATGGAAAATGAAATTAATTGGTATTCTAATTTTTTTAAACATTAGCGGTGGACACATTTTAATGTGATCACGGTGGATAGGGTAGCAAGATTGTGATGATTATTTTAAAATAACAAATAAAATACGCGAAATAAAGATATCCTGGTTATATAAAAGGTTCATTTAATTGTGAAGGTAAATTTGATTTAGATGGGTATTAGTAAGCAGCTACTGCAAAATAATGTTGCTTATGCTTTGATGATTGATTTTGTAAAGATTCTCCTTTTATTCCTTCTCACTCGCATCTGGAAAAAAGCGGTAAAAGTGGCCGACAAAAGAACGTGCTCTTCAAATAAAAGGAAAAAGATAAAGAAAATAATGTAAGCTAAAATAATGTTGCTTATGCTTTGATGATTGATTTTGTAAAGATTCTCCTTTTATTCTTTCTCACTCGCATCTGGAAAATAAAAAGCGGTAAAAGTGGCCAACAAAAGAACATGTTCTAACAATTTTCTTCAAATAAAAGGAAAAAGAAAAAGGAAACACACTCTATACATCCACATCTTGCAATTACAGACTAATTTCTACCATTCTCCATATTTGAGCTTCAAACAACAGATATGGCAGCTTATGCAGCTCTGCTTTCTCTAAACTTCACCATTAATCAGATCCAGCAACATCCTTCCCCTCCAATTTCTCTTGACCATCAACGGCTTCACTCTCTCACTGAAAATCTTACTTTCTTGCAGAATTTTCTTGAAACTTATTCCACAGACGAATATGAGTACTTGGAGAGCCCCATCGCTGAAGCTGCTTATGCGGCAGAAGATGTAATCGAATCCCACATAGTCGATCAAATTGATGCTGGATCCACATGTCATGGCGAAAACATCAGTTGCCTTGACTTTTATCAACGTCTTGAAAGAGTGATTCAAGACATGGATTTGCTCAAGAAAGAGATCATGAATATGGTACCACAACATCATCAGCTGCTGAGTATGATTTCTTCTCTTTCTATTGATCCAGTAAGGCCTGTTTCCAGGATGCAGAATAACATCATGGTGGATTTTGGCGATATCTTGAATGATGTCGTGTATAAGCTCACCATAGAAGATTCTAATTTCAAGATCATCCCCATCGTTGGTATGGGTGGAATGGGTAAGACTACTCTTGCCAGAACTATTTATGCACGTCCACATATTGTCCAACACTTTAATATTCGTGCTTGGGCAACAATTTCTCAAGACTATAGTCCATCAAACATTCTTTCACAAGTTCTTTCTGAGGAAAACAGAGGGGGTCAACTTCACGAGTTAGGAGAAAGAGTGCACAAAATGTTATATGGTACGAGATATTTGATTGTGTTGGATGATATATGGAATATTGAGGCTTGGGATAAAGTTAAGTCCTTCTTTCCAAAGAACAATAATGGAAGTAAAATCATGATAACCACTAGGAATTCAAAATTGGCTTTTCAGTTAAGTGATACTCATGATTTTAAAATGAAATTTCTAGAGGATGATAAGAGTTGGGATCTCATGTGCAAAATAGTGTTTGGTAAAGAAGGTTGCCCTACTGAGTTAAAAAACATTGGAAAGGAGATTACAAGAAATTGTAGAGGATTTCCTTTATCAATTGTTGTGGTTGGAGGTCTTTTAGCAAAATCTAACTTGACACATGAACATTGGGAATATACTTTAAAGAATCTGAGTTCCCTCATAAATTTGGAGGACAAAGAACATTGCTTACAAATATTGCGCACGAGCTATAAGGAGTTGCCAATACATTTGAAGCCATGTTTTTTGTATATGGGAATTTTTCCGGAGGATCATGAAATCTGTTTAAGTAGGCTCAAAAAAATGTTTGTTGCTGAAGGATTTCTAAAACCAACCCAAAACAAAACTTTAGAAGAAGTTGCAAAAGGATACATCAATGAACTTATTGATAGGAATCTGATTTTAGTTGATGTTAAATTGAGGAGGTTAGGGAAGACAACAAAATTCTACAAAATCCATGACCTATTGAGGGATCTATGCATTAGAGAAGCTAAAAAACAAAGGTTTCTTTGCGTTCTAGTGAAGCAAGATCTTAGTATTCCTGAAGACATAAATACCCAACGCCGTATTTGTGTCCATGGTAACATATCAAAGAGACGCTGCCCTCAAATCTTTGATGACGCAGAATGTGGGTCACTTGCCCGTTCTTTTATTATGTTCAGCTCAGATTTCTATTGGTTTACATCTCGTACTTGTAGATTGTTGAGGGTATGTGCATATGTTAAGTATGACAGTAGCTTTTACCAATATTATGGTGATCCAAAACCTGCATTCCAGAAAGCTAACTTGCGGTACCTTTCTATGAATACATGTTTGGGCTTTCCTACCTCATGGCAACTTCTTTGGAATCTGCAAACACTTGAGGTAGACACGTTCGATTGTGTAGTTGGCATGTATAAGGCTTATTCAAGTGTAGTTGCACCTGCTGATATTTGGAAAATGCCCCATCTTAGGCATGTCATGTTCGATTATCTTGAACTCCCCAATCCTCCTTGTGGGAAAGACAACTTTGTCTTGGAGAGCTTACAAACACTCTCCAATATACTGAATTTCAAGTGTAGTGAAGAGGTAGTTAAGAGAATCCCCAATATTAGAAAGTTGAAGTTATATTATGATGGAGATAGTGTCAAGGATGAAGGGTTGCATAGTTTCTGTCTCAACAATCTTGCTCGTCTACGAAATCTCAAATCTCTTGATCTTGATCTTGATCTTAGATATGATGTAGACGGTCCTAATCCAGAAACAATGCAGAATCTGAGTTTGCCACATTCCCTCAAGAACTTGTGTTTGAGAGGCACCTTTCTCCTTTGGGAGGACTTGAATACAAAGATAGGTTCATTGCCTCTTCTTGAAGTTCTCGAATTGGAAGAAAAATCTTGCACAGGACCCAAGTGGGAAACAATGGAAGGACGATTTTGTAGTCTTAAATCATTGCTCATTAAGGAATGTGATCTAAATTGTTGGACGACAGACGACACTCACTTTCCACGCCTTGAGCATCTTGTTCTTAAATCTTTATTTAAGTTGTCGGAGATTCCTTCGTGTATCGGAGATATACAAACACTTCAGTCAATTGAGTTGGATTGGTGTCTCAAATCTGCTGTGGATTCTGCCGAAAGAATAAAAGAGGAGCAACTGAGTTATGGGAATGATCTTCAAATAACAGGTATGAATTTAACACCATTTTTATTTTCTTTCTGCATCATCATTCATTCTTTCTCGAGTAAAGCCGGGAATTTTTCAAATCGGGTTACATTTTTGGGAGAAAGAATAATTAATTCTCCAAATTTTTCTTATTGGATATGTTCAGTTTTCATATATCCATTTTATAAAGAAGTACTTCTTTTATTATAATCCTATGATTTTGAAAAATTTGTATTTCATTCCAGTTACATGTAATAATTATTATAAATGAATAAATTTCTCTCTCAAAATACATATTATAAATGAATAAATTTCTAAAATAATTACAGAAATTCATTGATTATAAACAAAAATTGTAATTATTCACTAGTAACAAAATTATTAAGTCTACATCTTATTTAAAAACAACCTTTTATTTTTAAAAAATATTTAAAATTTTAATATATAGACACCATGTAAATTCTCATAAGTTTGGATTCCAACTCAAATAAAATGTTAAGTGGACTAGATGTCAAGAAGTTTTCTAAATTACAAAACTAAAATAAAAAATGGATTGATAAATGATCAAAACTTCAAAAAAAAGACAAAGTTAAAAAATTTAAAAACTACTTTCCCTAATGTTTTTGTTAACGTATAATGAAAATTATATTGCTGTGTTGTTTATTATTATGTATTTACGCCTTTAAGTTAGTTTTATAACAAATCTTCAAGAGATTTCAAAGAATAAAAATTTTAACCTGTCATATCAATCTTCTATTTTTCATTAATTTTTCTAATTTAGCACCAATATCTTCTCTTGATTTTTTTACTTTTAACGTGATATATATATATATATATATATATATATATATATATATATATATATTAATTTTGAAGGTGTTTGGTTAGATTTACTTGAAAGATTTTATAAACTCTAATTGCTAATAAACTCTTAACTTTAGCATGATATGTATGCATATCAAATTACTTGCCCCACCTTGAGAAGGCCATTACTATATAACTATTGTGTATACCTTTATGAACCCCTATGGTAAAACATAACTTGAGAAACCTTTTGAAGATATTTTTTTAGTTAACTTTTAAAAATATTTTATTTTAGTTACCTTTTGTTAACAATCATTGGTTGTTAGTTTGTTTTTTCTTTTTTCTTTTTTTAGAACGTGTTAATATATATCATCACTACCTGTTTTGACCTCTATATATATATACACACATTATTTTCTTGCTCTCCACAGTTATGTATACATTCTTTGTTCACTACAAGAAAATAATTAATTGGCTAGGGAATATTTTGTAGACAATAATCCCAATTTCGTAGGCATTTATATTTGCCTACGGAATTCCAACGAGAAATAATTGTAGGGATTTTGCTCGTAGGTGATTTGATTACCTATCGATTTTTGGTCATAAATTTGTAGGCATCTTGGTTACCAAATTAAATAAGAATTTGTAGGCAAAAATTCAATGTCGGAATATTTCGTAGGTAATTCCGTAGGCATGTTTAGCAACAGAAACTTCGGTAGGCAAAATTTTTATTTGCAAATTTAATTAATAAATCTATTTTTGATTATTTGCCTACGGAACCAATTCCATTGTAAATTTAAAGAAAATGTAAGAACATATACCTAGGAAATTCCGTAGGTAATCTTGTCTATATATATATATATATATAACATCATATTTATTAGTTCCAATTTTTTCAGAATACTTATAATCAATCCTAGACCAATTAATGATATTTTATAAACATAAAAATAGTTCCATAAATTGTAAAACATCATATATAAATATGAATATATAAACAAAAATTGCAAAACCATTCATATTATAAACATTAATCCACAAAGTAGCAGAGTATTAGTATTCTTACATAAAAGGTTAGGAACTAGAACAAAATATATCCACCAATCACAAAAGAAACAAAAATCTCCAAAATAGCAAACTATTCCCACATAACATGTTAGGAACTAGAACAAAATATATACAACAATCACAAAGTATGCCTACTATCACAAAATATGTCTGCAACTCTTTGGTATTCAAAAGTACTTCTGTATACGCAGCTGAAATGTGATAACTTCCATGCAGCAAAAGATATTGGTGGAACATGAATGCAAAACTTGTCAAGTAGAATAGTAGGAAGATTACCATATTGTAGTTATGTCATGAGGCTCCAATCATTGCACGTATTCGCTCATCAATTTGGCGCTGCAATTCTTCAGCAAAGTGTTGCTGCATGTCATCAAAAATCTTTCTTCGTTGAATCTCATGTTGCTCCCGCATGTCCTCGATAAGTTGATCCTGGTGATCAAGTCGACATTTCAACTCACAAATAGTCTGTTGAGCCTCAAGTCCTTATGTAGCAGATGAAGACTTATCTTTTTTGTAATATTCACATGCTAGGGAGCCAAGTCCATATACGCCATTTTTATCGTTCATTCCACGTGCATAGTCATAATACAATTTTTCTTCATCAATGTCTTCATTATTTTGTATCATTTGCACCATATTCTCCTCGATAGTATCCTTGATATCATTTGAAAAATAAGAAAGTTATCATTCTGATTACATATATAATATATAAAAAAAAATTTAAATTAAAAATTTTAAATCAATTGAGTAACTTACATTTACTTTCTTAGATTTCTCATTGATAAAAGTTTTGCCATCACCTTTCTTTGTATGAGTTTTAAGGTACACCTCTCGAGGAAAAACCTTTCGTCCCAATACTACAGCCTGCACAACATATACAAAATCTTAATCAAGTGTATATGACCTCCAAATCAATGCATAAAATGGTAGTTATATTAAAATAAAAGTATATAAATTGAAATTTATATAAAGTTTTACAAGTTTTTCCGCAGCCTTGAAATGGGTGATAGAGCCCGCATTGTGGGTGGAAGGTGCAGGAGCACTAGCACTAGTAGAACCACTTCTTCTATTTTTCGAGTTTTGTTCAGATTTGCGTTTAGCCTCAGGTGAGTCCCAATATTCCAGCCAACGTTTGTATGTATCTTCTTCCATGTATTTTGGCTTCATCCCTCCACTCTTGATTTCACTTAGCATATCACTATAGCGACCACTAGCTTTCTTATCCCAAGCTCTACGAACTTGTATCTGGATATATATCTCATTATCCCAGTAGACACTTTTCTGCATTCGAAAAACATATAACCAAGAAAAGAAAAGCATAATCAAAAGATCTTAAATTCATCAATTAACCAAGTCTACCAACCCTTACTACTCATCAACCACTAGAAACCAAATTCCCGTAAACTTCATAACCCCTAAAAATTCATTTAACAATCTCAGTATCATTAGTAATTGGACAACTAGTCAAATTCACAACTAATTACTAAGAGTAATGTAACAATATAACCAATTAGTGTACAATTTCTCTTTATTATGCAGCTCTTGAATTATAACAAAATTTATGTATCAAAGAATCCCATTAGTTGTTGTAATTTGAACAATGTCCATTATTCTTACCTTAAACTCGGAAAAATAAAAAGTTTGTCTCTTCAAAAACTTTTTTCCATGTAAACCCCTCATAATCTTGTCTTTCCTCAAAAATCTTCCTTATAGCTCGAGAGCAAGCTTCAGATGGCTCCATGTTGCACAAATAAAATTTTAACCAAAAATGTAATATTAAATTATATGCAATTTCAGCCAAACTATTGAATATAAAGCAAATCAGATAATATAAATCACATGTGAAAGTCAGTGGATGAAACTTTAATAAATTAAAGGTCATCCATGAGAATGCACTTTAGATGAAACTTGAACAAATTTTAACATTTTAAGCAAATTTTCTATGAATGATACACTCAATTAAAGGTAAGTTAACTACACTTACATATCTTGACGTAAATACATATATATACGTCCAGTGGAAGTCCTAGAATTTGTCGAAGATGTAGGGATTTGTGATGACCCTGCTGAATCTGGCGGTGGTGATGCTAATTGTCTAGGTGCAACCTGATTTGGTGTCTCTGAGGCATTTAAACCATCTTCTAGACTTTGCCCCATCAGGCCCTCAATATAGCTCATTGGCTGTCCAAAATTGGAAGGAATCCTGACACCATTTGCTCTTCTAGCCATTTCTACAATAAAATTTATCAACACAAATGCATATACAATGAAATATTAATTCAGCAAGTAATGATATTTAAATTTGCAAACATTAATATAAGTACAAATGTTATACAAACAAACAACTAAATGAAAAAAAAAGTTCCATCTATTCTCCTGCATCTTCATCTTCACTCTCATATTGATCCGAGTTTTCTGAACCTGACTCAAGTATTGGCTCATCTGAAACTTCTTCATCTTCAGCCAAATCAATAAATTCACCACCAGGATCATTTAACGGATTTGAATCATCAATGTTTTCTAATGTCTCACTGAATTCTAAATTAACCGACTCATCTTCTTGGAATGCTTTGTCAATTATAGGAACATCGACCACCTGTCTAGCTTTCACCTTAAATACAGCCAACCAATCAGACTTATCTCTTCTTGAACTTGGATATGGTACATAATATACTTGTGCAGCTTGCATAGCAAGAATAAAAGGCTCATACTTACTGAGTTTGCGTCTATGGTTAATGTCTACCAGCGCATATTGTTTATGTACCTTCATACCGATATTATTTGTTGGATCAAACCACTCACATTTAAACAATATAGTACACTTAATAAGTAGTCCAAGGTACTCCAACTGTAAAACCTCAGACAAACGTCCATAGCAGTCATTTTCGGTCTCACTGTAATTTATGCCCTTAATACAAACTCCACTGTTTGAAGTTGACCTCACCGAACCATGTGAATCTGTATGAAATTTATATCCATTAACAAAACAGATAGGAAACATCTTCACAGTTCTTAATGGGCCTTGTGCAAGTGCTTTGATAAAATTGTTGGCAATCACATTTTGACGGCCTACCAAAGAATGTAATAGACATTAAAATCTATATGTAAAACAATAGATTTAAATATTTATAAATAAACAATTCAAACACTTACATAATTTTGAAACCATTTAGCAAAATGTGTATCAAGCTGAATGTCAAGTTCCTTATTGTTGATGTCCGACGATGCTTTTAATAACTCATCAGTAAACATGCTTTGCATATTGTAAAATACTTAAGAAAATTACAGAATATTAGCTGAAAATAAAATAAGAACCAGCAATGAAAAATACTTACTTGACATACGGTTCAATCTCCTTGCAAGTTAGCAATATATAAGTTTGAGCAGCATGATATTCAGTGCTAGTCAACATCCTTGATTTTCTTTTCCATATGGTCGTCCAGGGTACTCAAAAATTGACAAATTTCCAGGAATATGTTCAAGATCACCAACATCATCATTGCGGACAACTTTTCGTAAGCTTGTATAAACATGAGGCTCAAAATAGTACGAACAAAATGTAGAAGCTTCTTCCACTAAGTATGCATTACAAATTGAGCCTTCCACTTTTGCTTTATTGTTCACATTCTTCTTTAAGCGTCACAAGAACCTACATATAAAACATATAGATAATTATACGTAAGAATTCAACTACTTAAAAATAATTTAATGTTTTACCTTTCAAAAGGATACATCCAACGATATTGCACTGGACCAACTATTTTTGCTTTATATGGTAAGTGTATTGGAAGATGTTCCATGGAGTTGAAGAAACTAGAAGGGAATATATGCTCTAATTTGCAAAGGATGACAGGAATTTCTTTCTCAAGTCTAGACATGTCTTCAACTCTGATTGACGTAGAGGTGATTTCTTTAAAAAATAAACTTAGTTCTGTTATGGCTTGCCACACATTGGCTGGAAGAAGCTCACGAAAAGCAATAGGAATCAACTTTTGCATAAAAATATGGCAATCATGGCTTTTTCATGCCAAACAACTTATACTTTTTCATATCTACACATCGCCCCAAATTTGAAACATAGCCATCAAGAAATTTGAGATTTTTAACACATTCAAACAATATCTTTTTTTGACTTGTATCTAATGTGTAGCATGCTTTTGGATATTTCCCAGTAGCTTCATTCTTTTCCAATTCAGGTCTTTGGCATAAGTTCTTCAAATCTGCTCTTGACTTGTCATTGTCTTTAGTTTTTCCATCAATATTCAATATAGTGTTGAAGACATTGTCGAACACATTCTTCTCAATGTGCATCACATCTAGATTATGCCTAATTAAATTTGTACTCCAATAAGACAAATCCCAAAATATACTACGTTTTTTCCATCCACAAGTCTTGCAAATTGGACCATTGACCACTTCACCATCAATTTCAGTTACTTTCTTCAACCCCAATTCTTCTATCTCATGTAATATTTGAGTGCTGGTCTTCACAAGAGGTGCCGGAGACATCTCAATTCTATTTTTGAGAAAAGAAGCTTTGTTACGCCTAAAATGATGTTCAGATGGGAGGAATTTTTGATGATTATCGATCCATGATGTCTTTCTACCATTGGTGAGCGTGAATGCCTGTGAATGTTCCATGCAATATGGACAAGCAAGTTTTCCAGCTGTACTCCAACCAGATAACATCGAGTATGCTGGAAAATCATTGATAGTCCACATTAATGCAACCCTCATTGTAAAATTCTATTTTTTTACTACATCATACGTAATGGCACCCACATCCCACAATTGCTTCAATTCTACAATCAAAGGTTGAAGAAACACATCTAATTTTTGTTTAGGATTGTTGGGTCCGGAAACAATAATAGATAAGAACATGTATGCCTCTTTCATGCACATCCATGGTGGCAGATTGTACGGAGTGACTATCACTGGCCATGAGGAATATTGTTGGCCCAATTAACCAAAAGGCTGAAAACCATCAGTACACAAACTCAATCTAACATTACGACTCTCAAAAGAAAAAGTAGGATGCGTGGAAGTAAAATGTTTCCATGCCTTAGAATCAGATGGATGACATTTTTCCATTTTCTTGTAGATGTTCTTCATGCCATCGCATGTGAGGTGCTGTTACTTCAGAAGCATACAAACGTTGTAATCGAGGTGTTAAATGAAAATAATACATCATCTTATACGAAACATCTTTTTTGTGATTTGACTTTCGTGTCTTATTCTTGAATCTTGCTTGTTCACAGAACTTGCAACTGCTTAAGGTACTATCAACACCCCAATATATCATACAACCATTCGGACAACAATCAATCCTTTCAACTGGAAGACCAAGACCTTGAACTAACTTCTTTATGCTATAAAAATTATCAACCATTTTGTTCTCCACTGGTAACACTTCTTTTATGAATTGGACAATATCATCATAACATCTCTCAAAAAAGTGATGATATTGTCCAATTCATAACATCTCTCAGACTTCATATACAATAACCGTGCCACTGCTGACATTTGCGAATGATTTTTGCACCTCTGCCACAATTTTCCATCAGCAAACTTAGAATATTAGTATTCCCAGACGCTCGAAATTCTATTGGATATTCATTACATTCATTACTAATCAAAATAAATTTAAATTAAAAATGAAGTTGAAAGTTCAATATTATACAAAATTAATGAATACACCACCGCAATATTTACATGGGATCGTGTTTGAAGATAACGACAAGTCAAAACACTTCTTGGATAATATTCGTTCATACAATAACATGTTCTGTTTCATATCTATGGGAGGAAAGATAGAAAAAAAGTATGAATACAGGCAATTCACCACCAGTTTTTACTCTTAATGGACAAAACTACCATTTGATTTGAAGTTTGCTTCCAAATGAGGGATCATCTCCTAAGTTTGCACAACTATACATACATGACACCAAAAACGAGGTTCAAAATAGAATAAAAGTTGTTCGATATGAGTTATTATTACTCTAAAATTATTTTTAATACGAATTTATTTTGATAGCTATTTCATATTAAGTCTATTATATTTTAATTTAAAATTAATAAATTATAATTATTTTTTCAAAAAAAATGGAGAGCGTAACCATTTCTACCAAGAAATTGTGGTTGAATTGAAATCAATGTTGGATGAGAACAACGTATTGGTCAAATCATTCAAAATTGTCAGAGAGAAGTTGCTTGAACAAAAAAGTCAAAATGCCAAATTAAAACTTATCAGAAGAAGGGTGAGAGACCCAAGAAATTACAATCTAACAACCGTTTGGCAAATTAATGTTGTTCTTGATTATTATCAATAGAATTGCATACTTGTATTTTTTCTTAAGTTAGAAGAATAATAGTATCTGGGCTGCTTGATATTTGGAAGCCCAGTATGAAGTGATACGGACAATGGGTTCATTACTTGTTGGGCCTCCAATCCACGAGCCCGTGCGACGTCGTTCCGAATTGCCTGTCAATTCTCGGTTTCGACGATTTGTCAATTCTCGGTTTCGACGATTAACCATTTCATGTTGCTCTGCAAATGCGCCAAGCTTGAACAGGGCTCTTGTTTGTGAGATTTCTGCAGAAGAAATGAAAATTCATAGAATTTCAAAATTTCTTTTTCTGGTATTCACGGTGACGATTCTCTACCGAGTCAGCCTCGACTCGGTTTCCGCGTTGTGTGAACTCATTGTCAAGGAAAAGAACAAGGTTTAGCACTACAACTTGGCCTCTCCAGTGCGTAACTTTCCGCATGGCATCCTGAGTGAAGATGGGTAATTTTCTCAATTTGTCAATGTGTGTCGATTTTAATCAACATATATTGATTAGTTGATTGTTCGAGATTCAATAAGCGATTGAGTTTAGATGTTATGCGATGTCAAAATCTGTTGAAATTAGTAATTGTGAGAAATTTATGGTATGTAGTGCAATGGTGCAATGGTGCAATGGTAAATCGGTTAAACTGTACATTTCATGAGTTTGTTCCACTAAATATTCGAGAATTAATTATCTTTTCATTCTTTTGTTTTGGCGATTTTCTCGATTTTAGGTTTTATAAAGTGGCTGCTAATGGGAGTGTGCTTTGGTTTCAGGTTGGCTCTATCAGGTTACCATATTATATTACTTTTCTTTTATTGAAAGCATTTTTTCACACAGTTCATTTTTGGGTTGTTCCTCTTGAGCTGATTGAGATAAAATTCATTTGATCATTAGTGAGTTCAACAAGTTTTCTTGCTAGTTATAATTTTCATTATTCATTTGGAGCAGCTCTGCAGCTCGATGATATTCAACCTCGATCGTCCTATATTTGTTGACTGTAAGGTGAGTAGCATTTTGCACCTTCCTTGGATATTGTTAATAATGTATTGCACATTTCTTATGAACTTATGCATGCCAATCTTCTCCATCACACAATTTTCTATTACTGTTTTGTCTGTTAAAAGATCTGGTCAATGTCACTATGAGAACCCTGGAACCTCGAGCAGCAATTAGATATGTTAATGTCATTATCATGAATGTGGTGTGGTGATATCTTTTTGCCTTTCCTTCTATTGTCTTTTCTTATTTATTTATTTATATTATTTGACCTCATGTACTTATATTAACAATTCTTATCTAAGTATATGTATTAGAAGTAATGTCACTATGGTTGTGGTACCTTCTTCTATCTGTGAATGAGTATCATCCTATTAATATTTATAAGCTATAGTTAGTTTTCTAACTTCTTCCCAGAAGACGGGACGATATTAATCTTCCTGTTGTATTTTTTATTTTATTTTTAAAAACAAATGAAATTTTAGAATTTACTGCTGACTTCTACATTCTTACTTGTGAAGGACTGCGGTGGTCAATCACACTGTGGTATGGGCTGCAGTGCACTTGTGTGCAACAAAGTAGAAGGTATCTATTCATCAATATGTTTACGTTCATCAAGCTGAATTACTTACTGTCAAATTTAATATAGATGAATTCTCCATTTGTTTAAAATCGATATAGGAGTTCTGAAGGGAATGGGATATTGTTAGATGTAAGATCTTTGCTTACAAACTCTTGAGAAGTGAAAACTTTGTTTAAAAGTCCGTTAATTTGCATCCCATCACATGCAAGATCTTTGCTTACAAACTCTTGAGAAGTGAAAACTGAAAGCCCATACATAGCATTTTCAGTTGATGTTAATAATTAAAGATAGGACTATCATACTAAATGATTTGAAGAGAGCACGATTCCTTCATCGAATTAAGAATTACAAGATGCCTTATCACCTTTTTCTGTTAATTAGTAATTTTTCTTATAAGAGGAGATGATACAAATATTACTACTTAATTTTGCAAAAAATCATTATATGGAACTTTAAATATTTTTTTATCAAGTTGCTGGTGATAAAAATCTCATGACAAAATTGAAATAATTGAGCATAATCAGATGAGGATAACCTGCGAATATGAGAAACATAACCAGATGTCAATTCCATATAGTAAACTATGTATTTAATGGTCAATTGTTTGATCCTTTTACTAAATCCATAGCATTTTTCAAATAACCATTTAAAAGGAAAATGTATTCAATTTGTATTTTGTACTGGTCAACACATACACACACACATCTGTGTGTGCTTCTCGGGACGATCCGTGGTCGGATTTTCAGGTGAATTTTTGCATTTTGTGAATGGATTTTCAGGTGAATATTTGCATTCTGATATAATTTTTTATTTCATTTCCATTGGTGCATTTAGAATGCAATTCCGAGACATTTTTGTTTTTCGTGAAAATCTCATAACAGCAGAATATTGGCTTTAATAACGATCCTAGGGACAGATTTTCATGTGAATTTTTGCATTTTTATATAATTTTTTATTTCCTTTCTATTGATGCTTTCAGAATGCAATTCCGAGACACTTTAATTTTTCGTGAAAATCTCAGAGATGCAGAATCTTCAGTAAAAATGTAACACGATATCTTAAATAAAAAGATAATATTTTTTCTACCGCCATAATTAGAATGTTTTTATAGTCAATTAATCGTGTACTCAAGTACAATGTTGCCCTTAAATAACAATTTTAATAGGATATAATAGGCATATCAAAATTTACAAAGACTTCAATACTTTTAATATCGAATTAGATATGTGCTCATGCATGAAAAGTATTATTTTAAAACCACGTAATTTGTTAAGATTTATACAAAGGAAAACAGAAACATTGTAAATTACTTATCCATTATCCATATTCTGTAATATGTTTGTTACGTACATACACCCGATTGGGTATTTACAGTTTATTCTATATAAACTGATGATTACTGATGCATCTGAACATGCAAATTTGAGTTCTATATGATTATATTCAAAGTTAGACTTGTTATGAATTAACTACTACTGATGTCCAACTTTTGCTGCAATCTAAATATTATAGCTTTGTCTACAATAGAAGAATCTTGAATCTTGAATTGTTTTATTGAGTATTTCAGACAGATTTAGCCTGCCATCATCCTTACACCAAGGCATTAAGGAATTTTGGAAACAGGGCACCTGAAAATGAAGAAGGTAAACTCCTCGATTCGTTGTATCTGGGAAATGAACTTTGGCTGGGAAAACCTCAAAGACTTTTTGAAAGATCTGGTTATGCATTTTTATGATATAATGTCCTAAAAAATGTATCATTATGTATGTGCATGTATATATGTTGAGAAATGGATATCATATTGCTATGTAGAGGTGCAAGTTGAAACCTTTAGAGATGGGAAGAAATTGACACTTGCGGAGCTGGAGAAGCAGTATAATGATTGGATTTCAGAAATGCATGTTCGTTATGATGAGGAGATTGATGCTGGCCTGGACCAACCCATTATTGTCTTTTCTTCAAAAATAAAAAGCTTGGCATATCTTCTGAAGGTAAGCTTAACAAGAGACAATCTTTGTACCCTTTTCTTTTCTTCTATATGTTTCAATTACTATATATCATCAATAAACCATTGGTAGTGTTCTAGTTAGAAGTTAGAACCAACGGTTTTTTTAGATTTTAGTTTGGTGTTATTTCTTGATATACTATTTCCACACTAATTTGATAATTATCTGGATTGTTATAGTCTTGACAGTTCATAAACAGATCCAGAGGTAAGGAAAATGCTGGATAGCTGATTAAAATATCAAGATTTTAAAGGGAGCATGTCCAGGATGCCACAGCAGCAATGTGTATGCTACACTGGAATATATAATCCTTGAAGGGCTTCCTAGGGATGCTTGTAGTAAGTGCATGTCATGTTTTGGGTTGACATTTCTTGGGTCTTCATAAGTCTTGGTTTTTGAATAGTAAAACAACCATAAATTATTTATCTTGGGTAATCAAAAGATTATGTTGAAAGACTGTTTACTGGAGCATTGTCATGAGTTCTTAATTACATCTGTGCTTTGTCGTCAGTGAATGATTTATAGCAAGATAATTTCAGGGGGTCTATTAGCAAGAACGGCAAAGTGCTTTGGAGGATTATTGTGCCGGTTGTATGTTGGTCTATTTGGCTTGAGAGGAATAATAGGATTGTCGAGGATACTAGTGAATCTTTAGAGGACATTTGGTGTAGGGTAAAGTTTAGAGTTAGTATATATCCAGCCATAGTGTTTTTAAAGGTTTTTGTATCTCAGACTTTTTTGGGGATTAGTTTTGTAAGGGATTGAGGCTTTCTCCTAGTTGGTTGATGTCATTTTTGGCTGATTGGTGCTGGGTCTTTTGAGTTATGCAACATTTTTGAGGGATCTCTCACCCCTCCCTTTTCTGTTATAGTAATACAATTTCGTTTCTTTCTCAAAAAAAAAAAAAAAAAATTGTGCTTTGCTTCATCTAATGATGTTCTTCATAAATCAGGTGAGGCTTGGCTAATTTTCAGGTATAAAATATCAACTATCTCATAAGAAATTTTTTGGTAGTTTTCTATCCAAGTAGGACTTTGTTTAAATCCATATTTTGTGAATTCCTCTGACAGGCTGCTTGGGATACCAAAAGAACATATGCACTTCAACCTGATTTTCTTTGATTAATTTTTCTGGATCTGTAACCCTTGTCATCTACAAAGGGCACCACTTTTCGTAGTTGAAGAAACATATTCTCAAGAAACATATAGAGACTGTCCTTCAGGTTCCTCAGGAATATTCTCTTAATAATTTTCCCAAGTCAACGTGTGGGTTTTTAAACTATTTTCATTCCATGTTCTCACTGGGATAATAAATCAACTTGCGACTGTAAAATATATGTCGTCCTGTCTTGGCACATGCACACAATCAACATTGTTGACACTGTCGTCATCTTTCTATGCTTTTAATATGGCCTCTTATGAGTGGAAATTTTTAATCTTTTGAAATTATCATTAAATTTAAGTTCCAGTAAACTCAAAATTTAAGATTCATAAAAGCACTTTGGTGAAGATTCGTCATCTGCATGTGCAGCATAACCACATGGGTGTTCATCCAAATATTTTCAAGAAGCTTAACTGAAATGTGACAAGGCTAGTCTCAGATTAGGTGCAAAAGCCTATATGTTTTGAATTGTTATTAACATGTATTTATCTAGCATGGTCTCTACTAAACATCCCTTTTACCTTTATGTGCATGGAGCAGCTTAAACATTAAAACTACTCTCCCAATTTGTTTTGATTTTAATCTCAGCCTGGTTGTTGGACAGCATTGGTTCTTGCTTTAAACCTCTCTCTGTAGCATGCTATGATAGAAACAACAACCGCGTCCCATTTCCAAGTGTTCCAAAACTGAATATTGAGCTCCACTCAAATGGCAAAGTTCTTGCTCAAGTACGAAGCAAGAAAGTGGATATAACACCTGACAATTTAAATATGAGAATTAAGGTAGTTTTTTCGTGCTTCCCTTATATGTTGTCCAATTGCGCCCCTACTCATATGAGTTCTAAATTCTATAGGAGATTTTCGTTGAAAGCAGTGAGTTAGATGATATTCGACCAAATTATGAAACCACCTTAAACATAAGCGGAGTAGATGAAGCAGTCTCCGTTGATTTCCCATGGCGAGGTACTCATACTTGTTGAGTGTTTCTGCGCGTGTTTCCATTGTTTCAAAAGAAATCACCATAAGTTAGAGAATTGGAAGTCTATGTCCTCGTATTTTGTCACTGAACTGCTCACTAGAGTGCCTTCCTGTTGGCAGTTATACCTGGAACACCAGAAAAGATCGATGTACTTCCTCCAAAAATAAGAAAGGAATTGGTTCAAGGGCAGATTATCGAGGAGCTTTCATTGGAGGTATGCTTGTCATCCCTGTCTTTTCCATGTCTCGCTGTTTATTATTGTCAACTTCAGTTTCTTTAAGTATTGAGTTGTGAACTCAGTAGGTAAGGGATAACATGATGTTGTTCTGTTAAATCAAATTTAAATTACATTTAATAAAACATTTCCTTTTCCTATAAAAAAAGATTTATTTATAACAGTTTTGGAAATGTCAGAAACTAGATAGCAAACTAAATGGACTTTTTTTTACTGCATTGTTTATGAAAAATTTGTTTATAATGCAGGTGTTTGATGAATATGGTAACCATGTGAAAGAAGATGAAATTATTTCCTTGAGAGTCGACGGGTTCTCAGTTCAAGATATACGTGGTGTTGTCCGGGCGGTTGGCACTGATTTTATTACAGAGGTCTGTTCACTGCTCTGGAATAGGTGCTTGAAATAAACATGTTGAGATTGGACAACCGGAGCTTCCGATCGAGCATAAAATCTATGTTATTACCTGGTAAAAACATTAAACCTTAGTGGTATTGATCGACTATATTCTTTTGCATGGCCGTGGACATCGTCCTAAACAGGACCAAGGATGCTTGAAAGATAGCATTGTATCTAGGGGTGGTACGGTACGGTATACCGAAAATTTCGGTATACCGAAATTTCATACCGTTACCTCACCGAAAATTTCGGTATACCGAAATTTAAGTATAAGAAAAGTTCATACTGTTACCATACCGTCATTTCGGTATACCGGAATGGACCGGCATACCGTTCCATACCGGTATACCGAATGGACCGGCATACTGTTCCATACCGAAAATGATTTTTGTATTAGAATTATTAAAAAATAATATTGATATTTATTTTTATACCGGTATACCGAAACTTTTCAGCATACTGAAACTGTTTGGTATACCGAAAAGTTTCGGTATACCGGTATACCGAAGAAAAAAAAAATTCATACCGTTACCTTACCGAAATTTACCGGTATGGTATCATACCTTACCGAAATTTTTGGTATACCGAAAATTTTGATATTTTCGGTATTTTTTCGGTACGGTAAGTGCGGTATATCGATATTTTCGGTATATTACCCACCCCTAATTGTATCAGACAATGATTTATTATAATATACTCTTCTTTCTGAGCTATTACAATAGATAACTGACACCATTTAGTTCGTATCTCAACTTAACCTGATTAACTTGATAGATGACTTTAACTTCATTGTGTGATTAAATCCAAATGTGGTTTTAATTTTATTTGCTTTGAGAGCATTTTAGTTTGGGAAAATATTTAAGTTGATCCCAATTAAGACCTTATTTTAGAATTGGTTCCTACTATTTATGAATAACTTAAAATAATGCCTAAATTTTATTTTTCCATTAAATATCATCCTCGTTAAATTCTGTCTAAAATTGGCCGAACCAACTAAATTTCCCCGATTTCAGTTTTAGAGTTCATTTCCCTAAATCTATGTCTCAAACCATATTTTATTTCAATCACATTCAATCTTCAAACCATTTATCATTGCATAAATTTGTCGAGCAATTTAGATCAAGTTCACTTTCAATCATGTTAAATCGAACAATTTTTCAAATTGCGAGAAAAAAAATTGCAATAATTATGAAGACATTCACGTAAATGTCCAGAATTATGAGATTTCAACACAAACCCTTGTGCTAAACTTGCCGTCTTGCGCCATAATTAATCATTAATTAATTAACCTTTTCTTGATTATCCCAACTTTACATACTCAAACATTATTGTTTTCTCCATCATTATGATTAAACTACTAATATTAAAATAATAAAATCATAAGACTATGCATTGAAACAAATATTCTTGTTGGCATATCATCTCCATATGTAGTAGCCAAGGATTCAGAAATCAGAATACACAGAAAAGGAGGATATTGAGATATGGCGGCCTATGCAGCTGTGCTTTCTTTAACCTTCACCATAAAGCAAATCCTGCAACACCCTTCCCCTCCGATGTCTCTTGATGACCAACAACTGCTATACTCTCTCACTGAAAATCTTTCTTTCTTGCAAAATTTTCTTGAAACTTATTCCAAAGAAGAAGATGAGTTGGAGAGCCGAATCACAGATGCTGCTTATGTAGCTGAAGATGTAATCGAATCCCACATGATCGATCAAATTCATGCTGGAACCACAAGTGATGATGAAAACATCAGCTCCATTGACTTTTATCAAGGTCTAGAGAGGGTGATGCAAGACATGAATTTGATCAAGAAAGAGGTGATGGAGATCGTCAAAGAGAAGAAGGGAGCCCAACATCATCAGCTGATGATCAGTACAAATTCTTCGGTTTCTATTGGTCCAGTAAGACATATTTCCAGGATGCAGAACAACATCATGATGGACTTTGGTGATATCTTAATTGATGTCATGGATAAGCTCACCAGGGAACATAATCTCAAGGTTGTCCCCATCGTTGGTATGGGTGGAATAGGTAAGACTACGCTTGCTCGAATTATTTATGCACATCCACTTATTGTCCAACACTTTGACATTCTTGCTTGGGTTACAATTTCTAAAGAGTATAGTGTGTCACATATTCTTTCACAAGTTCTTTCTGATGAAAGCAAAGGGGATCCGATAGGCAAAGTTCACGAAATAGGAGAAAGAGTGCACAAAAAGTTACGGGGTAGGAGGTATTTGATTGTGATGGATGATGTATGGAGTATTGAGGCTTGGGATGAAGTTAAGTCTTTCTTTCCTAATAATAATGATGGAAGTAGAATCGTGATAACTACTAGAATCTCAAATTTGGCTTTTCAGTTGAGTAGTACTCATGATTTTAATATGAAATTCCTAGATGATGATAAGAGTTGGGATCTCCTTTGTGAAACTGTGTTTGGCAAAGAAGGTTGCCCTATTGAGTTGGAGAACATTGGAAAGGAGATTGCAAGAAGTTGTAAAGGACTTCCTTTGTCAATTGTTGTGATTGGAGGACTTTTAACAAAATCCAACATGACACATGAATATTGGGAATATACTTTAAGAAATCTAAGTTCACTCATAAATTTGGAGAACAAAGGACACTGCTTACAAACATTGCGCATGAGTTATAAGGAGTTGCCTGTACATTTAAAGCCATGTTTTTTGTACATGGGAATTTTTCCGGAAGATTATATAATCTATGTGCCTAAACTCGTCAAAATGTGTGTTGCAGAGGGATTTCTAAAACCAACTGAGAACAAAACTTTAGAAGAAGTTGCAAAAGAATACAGTAAGGAACTTATTGATAGAAATCTCATTTTAGTCCATGAATTGCGCTGGAATGGGGAACCAAAATCATGCAAAATTCATGATCTTCTGAGGGATCTATGCTTAAGAGAAGCTAGAAAACAAAGATTTTTTTGCGTACTAAGAGGGGAGGAGGATGTCAATATTCCTGAAGACATATATACCCAACGCCGTATTTGTGTTCATTATAACATACAAGAACTATTTCCCCCTCGAATCATTCATGATGAAGCTACATCACTTACCCGTTCTTTGATTTTGTTCACCTCGGGTTCTTGTAGGCCTCAATCATCTTCTGCTTATAGATTGTTGAGGGTATGTTCATGTTTTGAATATATTAACAGCTTTTACAGTGGTATTTGTTATGCAGAACCTCTATTCAAGAAAGCTGGCTTGCGCTACCTTTCTATGGGTAGGTTACTTAAATATCACAGTCTTCCTAGCTCATGGTATCTTCTTTGGAATCTACAAACACTTGAGTTTGTTAGGTCTGAGAAGGAGTCCGCAGAAACTGCACCATCTGAAATTTGGAAAATGCGTCATCTTAGGCATGTCATGGTACCTAAACTTAAACTCCCCGATCCTCCTTGTGGGGAAGATGAATTTGTTTTGGAAAACTTACAAACACTCTCACGTATATATAATTTCAAGTTGAGTGAAGAGGTAGTTGAGAGAATCCCCAATATTAAAAAGTTGAAACTATATTATTATGGAACTGGAGTTGAGAAAGATGAGTTGCCTAGTTTCTGTCTCAACAATCTTTGTCGTCTACAAAATCTCACTTCTCTTAGCCTTGAAATATATAGTCCTTCATTTGATCCAAAAAGAATGCAGTACGTGGCCAGCTTGCCCGATTCCCTCATGAAGTTGTCTTTAAGTAACACCAAGCTCCTCTGGGAGGATCTGAATACAAAGATAGGTTCGTTGCCCCTTCTTCAAGTTCTTGAACTGCTCGACGCTGCCTGCGTAGGATCTGAGTGGGAAAACATTGAAGGGAAATTCTGTAGCCTAAAATTCTTGCGAATTAAAAGGTCAGAATGTCTGAGATGTTGGACTACAGACTGCACCCATTTTCCACGGCTTGAGCATCTTGTTCTCAAAGATTTATCCAAGTTGAAGGAGATTCCTTTGAATATAGGAGATATAGCAACACTGCAATCAATTAAGTTGAGAGCTTGTCTCAAATCTGTCAACGCTTCTGTTGAAAAAATAAGAGAAGAGCAACTAAGTTATGGGAACGAAGATCTTAAAGTTGATATTGGTAAGAATATCACACCATTTTAATTTCTTTTTTTTTACATCATCATTCATTGTTTTTCGAGGAGATCACAAGCAATAAAAAGAAGCTACGAAATGCTCGAGATCACAAGCAATAAAAAGAAGCTACGAAAAGCATTTAAATTTGGATTCGTTGTCGGTTAAATTACAATCTTTACTTTAATTGCAATATTAACCAAACTTTTGGATATTAGCAAAACAAACATGACTTTAGATATGTAGTGTCATCAAATTATCAAGTTTATTACAATTTTCGATATTTGAAAGAAAAACAAATACAATATTTGTAGCCTGAGCTAGAGATAATTCATGGTAAGTTTTTCACTTTAAATTTGTCACCAACTTTAAAATCGAAATCTAGTCAGTGATTCATATTGCATAAGACACCTTAAGTCATGTTTTTTTTTTGTTAATATTCAAATATTTTTTTAAAATTTGCAATTAATCAAAATAAGGATTTTGATCTCTACAACCTTTTGTTTTGTTTTTTAGGTGCACCGTGGGAAATACTACAATCCCTGAAGGAGCTGGAATCATTTCAAATGTTGAAAATCCAAAGAATGATCCAAAGGAAATGAGCTCAAATGATCACCAGTCACTACCACTTCTGCCTTGACAACTACTGTCTATGCGAGAGGTTTTGGTCCGGATAAAAAACAGGTTCTGATGCTTAAATTTGCAGCAACTATTGTCCAAAATAGATTGTCCTGATATCTTAGCTCTCTGGTAAGAAAATTGTCAATTTAGTCCAACAGATCATAGGGTTATTTCAATTTGGTCCTCGAAAATTAACGGCTCATAACACGTGTTACTCATGTGTCCGTTAAGTATGATAAAATATGTTTTATCTAAGGAAATTGCCGATTTATGGTCCCACATTTCGTTTAACTAGTCCCAAAAAGTTGCAAAATTAGTATTTGAAAATGTTTAAATTTTGGTATATTTGAGTTTTTTTATTTATTTGGTATATTTGAGTTTTTTTATTTATTGATTTACCAAAATTTTAGCTATAGAAGTAAAATAAAATGTGGTAGTACAAAAAAGATAAAATAAAAAGGGAAATTCGTTGTAGTAGCCTTTCAACAAAAAATATTGTGCAAATAGCCTAAGGTCGGAATTCTAATTTAAATATAAAAAGAAATTTTCCCAAACTACCAAAAGGTCTAAAATATCCTTGAAGACTCGCATGTGCTTTTTAATGATATTTTTTAAGCCATATTTTTTCCATTTTTGAGGCCTGGATCTTAACAAAAATGGTATCAGAGCTTAGGTTTATTGAAGAAATAATTTACGATTTATATTTACAATATTGATTTTATGCCTAATAGAGGAGAAAATCAAGAAAATATGTATGCGAAATATTTTTCGAGATAATACAAATTTCAGGAATATCAATTTGATGATGTTCAACAAGGATTGAAACAAAATTATTCCTGATAATTCTAAGATCTCACAAGATCTTAGAGAGATCCAAAAGACCATCCAGTTCTATGACGGCCAGATGATCAGATCTCTATCCGAGATCCAACAAGAAGTTTTAGATTTGGATGACCTCATTAAAAGTGGCCTCAACAACGCTAGATATAGAGAAAGAAAACTTCATCAGACTAATCGAAAGTAGTCTGGAAGACGAAGATGGCCTGGGAATCAACATCTACCCAAATTAAAGAAGAAATCTTTTCCGAATATAGTTTATACGCTATCATCGAAAAAATTGAAAGAATGCTTAAGGTCTACTTTATCGGAGATTGATACTTTGACCAAAGTAAAAAGGAGAAAAGTCAGAGAATATACAGAAGAAGCCATGTATACTCTCGAGTTAAGAAGGATACAATATGTCTTGCAATGTTAACTTAATTTTTTTTATAGTACGAAGAAATCTAAAATTTCAGTTTGTAGTATAGAATCAAATAGTGTAGAAACTGCTTGGGCCTTGAATTAAGATCTAAAATTGGGCCTTCTGAAAGAATATAATAGCCCAACAACTAATGTTATCTCAACAAATAGGCGCAGTTCTGAATATACCTTTAACTCGTAGGCTTGGTTCCAGGCTTCCAGCCCATTCTAAATTCTCCAAGACTAAACAACATATGTAATGATTTTTTACTTTTACTTTTCCTTTTCCGTTTAGAGAACTTCAATATTAGTATATTTGTTACTCTTTTCCTTTTCTTTTTAAAATTGTTTTTGTGGAAAACTTAGTTGTCGTTTGAAAACAATTTTAAAATTAATGATCATCTTTTAATCGAATTTCTAAGTAATCGCTTTTTGATAAGTTGTTTTTACATTATTAAAAGATGTATGGTAAAAATACATTTCGAAAAGCTTTTTAAAATGAAATCCAAATTTTCATATGAAATCATGATTGATAAATAAGATAAAAATTGCAAGAAATGACAAAAATAGCACAATTTAAATTCATTTCTCGAAAATGATAAAATATGTCTACCGTGAGCAACTTTTAATATGATCACCGATTACGTAATGATCTCATCTCCTAATTATATGGAAAGTGAAATTAATTGGTATTCTGGATTATTTATACATTAGCGGTGGACACATCTTAACGTATCCACGGTGGGTAGGATAGCAGGACTCTGATGATTATTTTAAAATAACAAATAAAATACTCGAAATAAAAGATATCATGGTTATATAAAAGGTTCATTTAATTTGATCTAGATGGGTATTAGTAAGCTGCTACTGCAAAATAATGTTGTTTATGCTTTCATGATTAAAGATTCTCCTTTTATTCTTTCTCACTCGCATCTGGGAAAAAAAACAAAAAAAAATCGATAAAAGTGGCCGACAAAAGAACATGTTCTAACAATTTTCTTCAAATAAAAGGAAAAAGAAAAAGGAAACACACTCTATACATCATTACATCCACATCTTGCAATTACAGACTAATTGCTACCATTCTCCATATTTGAGCTTCAAACAACAGAGATGGCAGCTTATGCAGCTCTGCTTTCTCTAAACTTCACCATTAATCAGATCCAGCAACATCCTTCCCCTCCCATTTCTCTTGACCATCAACAGCTTCACTCTCTCACTGAAAATCTTACTTTCTTGCAGAATTTTCTTGAAACTTATTCCACAGACGAAGATGAGTACTTGGAGAGCCGCATCGCTGAAGCTGCATATGCAGCGGAAGATCTAATCGAATCCCACATAGTCGATCAAATTCATGCTCGATCCACATATCATGGTGAAAACACCAGCTGCGATGACTTTTATCAAGGTCTTGAAAGAGTGATTCAAGACATGGATTTGCTCAAGAAAGAGATCACGAATATGGGACCACAACATTTTCAGCTGCTGAGTATGATTTCTTCTCTTTCTATTGATCCAGTAAGACCTGTTTCCAGGATATTGCAGAATAACACGTTGGTGGATTTTGGTGATATCTTGAATGATGTCATGTATAAGCTCACCAGACAAGATTCTAATTTCGAGATCATCCCCATCGTTGGTATGGGTGGAATGGGTAAGACTACTCTTGCAAAAACTATTTATGCACATCCAGTTATTGTCCAACACTTTCATATTCTTGCTTGGGCTACAATTTCTCAAGAGTATAGTCCATCAAACATTCTATCACAAGTTCTTTCTGAGGAAAACAAAGGGGATCAAGTTCACGAGTTAGGAGAAAGAGTGCACAAAAAGTTATATGGTATGAGATATTTGATTGTGCTGGATGATATATGGAATATTGAGGCTTGGGATAAAGTTAAGTGCTTCTTCCCCAAGAACAATAATGGAAGTAAAATCATGATTACCACTAGGAATTCAAAATTGGCTTTTCAGTTAAGTGATACTCATGATTTTAAAATGAAATTTCTAGAGGATGATAAGAGTTGGGATCTCATGTGCAAAATTGTGTTTGGCAAAGAAGGTTGTCCTATTGAGTTAGAAAACATTGGAAAGGAGATTGCAAGAAATTGTAGAGGACTTCCTTTGTCAATTGTTGTGATCGGAGGTCTTTTAGCAAAATCTAACATGACACATGAACATTGGAAATATACTTTAAAGAATCTGAGTTCCCTCATAAATTTGGAGGACGAAGAACATTGCTTACAAATATTGCGCACGAGCTATAAGGAGTTGCCAATACATTTGAAGCCATGTTTTTTGTATATGGGAATTTTTCCGGAGGATCATAAAATCTGTGTGCGTATGCTCAAAGAAATGTTTGTTGCTGAAGGATTTCTAAAACCAACCCAAAACAAAACTTTAGAAGAAGTTGCAAAAGGATATATCAATGAACTTATTGATAGGAATCTGATTTTAGTTAATGGATTGAGCCGGGAAGGGACAACAAAATCCTACAAAATCCATGACCTATTGAGGGATGTATGCATTAGAGAAGCTAAAAAACAAAGATTTCTTTGTGTTCTAGTGCGGCAAGATCTTTGCATTCCTGAAGATATAAATACCCAACGCCGTATTTGTGTTCATGATAACATATCAGAGGATCAAATCTTTGATGCCGCAGAATGTGGGTCACTTACCCGTTCTTTTATTTTGTGCAGCTCAGGTTACTATAGGTCTACTCCATCTCCTACTTGTAGATTGTTGAGGGTATATGCATGTGTTCAATATGACAGTAGCTTTTACCAATGTTTTGGTGATCCAAAACCTGCATTCCAGAAAGCTAACTTGCGGTACCTTTCTACGCAACCAAATCGACGTGAATTTCCTACCTCATGGCAACTTCTTTGGAATCTGCAAACACTTGAGGTAGACATGGATGATTTTTCAATTGTAGTTGCACCTGCTGATATTTGGAAAATGCCCCATCTTAGGCATGTCAAATTCTATCGACTTCAACTCCCGAGTCCTCCTAGTGGGGAAGATGAATTTGTCTTGGAAAACTTACAAACGCTCTCAGTTATACTGAATTTCAAGTGTTGTGAAGAGGTAGTTAAGAGAATCCCCAATATTAGAAAGTTGGAGTTATGTTATGATAGAGAGAGAGTCAAGGAAGAAGGGTTGCCCTTAGATAGTTTTTGTCTCAACAATCTTGCTCGTCTACGAAATCTCAAATCTCTTCATCTTGATCTTGGTCTTAGCCGTGGTGGATCTCCTCCTTCTGATTCAAAAACAATGCAGAATCTGAGCTTGCCACATTCTCTCAAGAAGTTGTGTCTATTCAACACCTTTCTCCTTTGGGAGGACTTGAATACAAAGATAGGTTCATTGCCTCTTCTTGAAGTTCTCAAATTGAAAAACAATTCTTGCATAGGACCCGAGTGGGAAACAATGGAAGGACGATTTTGTAGTCTAAAATCATTGCACATTGAGTGTTTTGATCTAAAATGTTGGACGACAGAGGACACTCACTTTCCACGCCTTGAGCATCTTGTTCTTCAATATTTATATAAGTTGGAGGAGATTCCTTTGTGTATCGGAGATATACAAACACTGCACTCAATTACTTTGAACTATTGTTCCAAATCTATTATGGCTTCTGCTGAAAGAATAAAAGAGGAGCAACTGAGTTATGGGAATGAAGTTCTTCAATTAACAGGTATGAATATAACACCATTTTTATTTTCTTTCTGCATCATCATTCATTCTTTCTTGAGTAAAGCGGGGAATTTTTCAAATCGGGTTAAATTTTTGGGAGAAAGAATAATTAATTCTCCAAATTTATCTTATTAGATATGTTCAGTTTTCATATATCCATTTTTCTTTTATTATAACCCTATGATTTTGAAAAATTTTGTATTTCAATTCGGTTACCTGTAATAATCAATTAAAGTGACATTTTGTTGTTTATTTCTCTTTCAAGATATATATTATAAATGAATAAATTTCTAAAATAATGATACAAATTCATTGATTATAAATAAAAATTGTAATTATTCACTAGTAACAAAATAATTAAGACTGTAATTATTCACTAGTAACAAAATAATTAAGTCCACATCTTATTTAAAAACAACTTTATATTTTAAAAAATATTTAAAATTCTAATAAAAAGACACCATGTAAATAATCATAAGTTTGGATTCCAACTCAAATAAATTGTTAAGTGGACTGGATGTCAAAAGTTTTCTAAATTACAAAACTAAAATAAAAAATGGATAGATAAATGATCAAAACTTCAAAAAAGACAAATTTAAGAAATTTAAAAACTATTTTTCCTAATGTTTTTGTTAACGTATGATGAAAATTATATTGTTGCGTTGTTTATTATTATATATTTACGTCTTTCAATTAGTTTTATAACAAATCTCCAAGAGATTTCAAATAATAAAATTTTAACCTGCCATATCAATCTTCTCTTTTTTCCATGAATTTTTCTAATTTAGCATCAATATCTTCTCTTGATTTTTTTTTTTTTTTTTTTACTTTTAACGTGATATATATGTATATTAATTTTGAAGGTGTGTGGTTAAATTTATTTGAAAGATTTTATAAACTCTTATCGCTAATAAACTCTTATTTTTAATGTGATATGTATGCATATCAAATTACTTGCCCCCTTTACTATATAACTAAAGTTCATGACTATAAGAAATCCCTATGGTAAAGCACAACTTAGAATTACCTTTTAAAAATATTTTTTTAGTTAACTTTTATAGATATTTTATTTTAGTTACCTTTAGTTAACAATCCTTGGTTGTTAGTTTGTTTTTTCTTTTTTCTTTTTTTGGAATGTGTTGATATATCATCACTACGTTTTTACCTCAGTATAACTTGACAATATTTTCTTATGCAATCTTGAGATGAATTGTGATATGCTGATATATATGTATCTTATTTACATGCAGTACGTGCAGGATGATATCATGGTGTGGTCACATTGTCTTGAACGAGAGAGAATGTAGCAAGAACTAAGCCTACTATATTAATTTTTTTTTATTTAATTTTCTTTAAAAAAAAATTAGATACAATATTTTGATTTGAACACATTTTTCTATTTCAAACACCGTTTATATGTCCTTAATTTCTTCATCGGCATTCCTCTTCTTTTGCGGAGGTTAGGTTTAATTAATATAGGATGATTCTAAAATAAATTAATTTATAAAATAGAAGATCATATAAATATTATGTACTATTTATGGCTAATATTGGTTTCTAATTAATAATGTATAAACATTGATACAGTGCTACTTTCATTTTGGATATTTTATTTTTATCGTACATGTTTGAAACCCAACATCAGATTAATTCTGCAATGCCAAAAATATTAGTTGGTCACATATGAATATGGTTTATAGCAACAAAATAAAACTAATTAGGCCAAGGTTCTAAAAAACTGATGAGTGCCCTGAATTAGAAAATACCTATTACCTATATAAAAATATGGATGTTTCTAACAAAATTTGAATTGTTGAATATATCTTTATCAAAGATTATTATTTAAGGTTATAATAATACTTTAGGATTTTCATATTTAAATAATTTTATATCAGAATTCTAACTAATTCAAAATATAGAATCCTATTATAATTAAAATTTTAATATATTTGTTATTTTTCGATTGTCAGTTTTTTGTTTTGTAATTGAAAATTTTGTCCAATTTCAATAATTTTTCGTCAGAATTTGTATTTTTCGGTCAATTTTCGTCAAGTGACACACATTCGCCCCAAATTTCATGATTTCCAATCAATAGCACTTATGTGGCGGTTTTTTTAGCATGTGGCATTTCGTTTTATATTATTTTCCTACCTACAATGCCACATCATCCCCCAAGTCATTAAATTGCATTAAAAATGATAAAGATATCAAATTTTAAAAAAAAAAAACAAAATTAAAAGAAAAAATGAAAAACAAAAAACACACATTTGACAAAAAAGGACCTTAAATCACCAAATCAACCAAGAACCCTAAATCCCCAAATCACCACAATAACCCTACTCAATTAATTAACTGTAATATGTTACTGTTTTGCTAAGTTTTTCTTCATTTATGTTACTGTTTATCAACTAATTTAGTTGATGAGGGGAAGATTGCTGAACTTCTGAGGTACCACTCCACATAGAGTGGTGATGAAGGAAGGCCAGATCGACATCTTCTACAGCACTGGCCGGTGAGAGCAAGAAGGCTATTAAGAACTCACCATTTCTTCTTTTTTTAAATGCAATTAAATGACTTTGGGACGACGTGGCATTTTAGGTAGGAAAATAATAAAAAAAGAAATGCCACATGCTAAAAGAACTGCCACATAAGCGCTGGTTGTCGAAATCATGAAATTTGAGGTGAGTGTGTGTCACTTGCCAAAAATTGACCGGAAAATACAAGTTTCGGCAAAGAAATTATTGAAATTGGACAAAATTTTCAATTACATAAATGAATTTTTCCCAAATTGTATGCTATCATTAATAATAGAGAAAGTTGTTAAAAACGTCTATTAATTTTGTACGATTGATGAAAATATTTAATAATTTTAAAATTTCATTAAAATGTCTTTTAATTTAAAAAAAAAATTGTTAAAAATGTTCTACTATAGCAGACAATTCAATATTTAATTGTTGATATAATAGTTTTTTTTTTTTTATTGATTTCACTTTATTTCAATGACTTTAATTTCAAAAAATATAGGGTATTATCATAAAATTTTAAAATTATCAGGTATTATCATCAATATACAGTGCAAAGTTAATGAATATTTTTATCAATTTTCACTTAATAATATCCACCTCCACCCCCTTTCCCATAATAATTCTGTTAGATGCTTTATTAACTTCCTCTTCACTCCCATTTCTCTTCACCATCCACAGCTTCACTCTCTCTGAAAATCTTTCTTTCTCGCAGAATTTTCTTCAAACTTATTCCACAAAAGAAGATGAGTACTTGGAGAGCCGCATCACTGAAGATGTAATCGAATCCCGCATAGTTCTTTCCAAGGAAAACAAAGGGGATAAGGTTCGCGAGTTAGGAGAAAGAGTGCACAAAAAACTATATGGTAGGAAATATTTTATGGTGATGGATGATATATAGAGCATCGAGGCTTGGGATAAAATTAGGACCATCATTTCCAATAACAATAAGGGAAGCAAAATCATGATAACCACTAGGCTTTCAAAATTGGCTTTTCAATTAAGTGGTGCTCTTGAATTTAAAATGAATTTCTAGATGATGGTAAGAGTTGGGATCTCCTCTGTGAAACTGTGTTTGGCAAAGAAGGTTGTCCCATTGAGTTGGAGAATATTGGAAAGAAGATTGCTAGAAATTCTAAAAAACTTCCTTTGTCAATTGTAGTGATTGGAGGACTTTTGACGAAATCGAACATGACATATGATATTGGGAATATACTTTAAAGAATCTAAGTTCCATCATAAATCTGGAGAACAAAGAACATTGCTTACAAATATTGGGCACAAGTTATAAAGAGTTGTCGATACATTTAAAGCCTTGTTTTTTGTATATGGGAATTTTTCCGGAAGATCATGTAATCCACATGCCTGCCCTCATCAAATTATGGGTTGTTGAAGGGATTCTGAAACCAATTGAAAACAAAAGTTTAAAAGAAGTTGCAGAGTACTACTTCAAGGAACTAGTTGGTAGAAATCTCATTTTAATTCATGAATTACAATGGAGAAGGAAGGCAAAATCATGCAAAATCCATGACCTTTTAAGAGATCTATGTATAAGAGAAGCTAAAAGGCTAAGGTATTTTTGTATACTAAGGCCGCAGGATCTCCTGAAGACATAAATATGGAACGCCGTATTTGTATTCATGACAGCACATTCGAGGAATTTTCCCCAAAATTCATTCGTTCCGTGGATTCTGCGTCACTTATTCGTTCTTTGCTCTTGTTCCATCGTTTACGTGAAACTTTGCCATCATTTACTTGTAGATTGTTGAGGGTTTATTCACACATTGATTATTATAGTAGCTTTCACAGAGGCTAAAATGTAATAGAAGTGATTTTGTAGAACAAATGATTTTGCAACAGCTTGCTGACAGTTTTGTTAGTGTATTAACGTAAAAATTTGAGTGGTTTCCGACTTTCCGATGGTGTTGCTATTTGTCCTTTCAGGTATTACTTGTTTTTACTAAAAGAAAATAATATTTGTATAATTGAAATGCATTACTTGTATTCATATATCTATTATTTATCATATTTTAGAGGTATTACTATTTGTCCACATAAGAAATCCAAATTTGCACAACCGTATGCGATTCACAAGTAATTCGGGTTAAATTGGAACATTCATATAGAAATTGACCAAAATCCACAACATTTCTTAAATTAGTGCCTTAAATTGTCAGTCTGAAAAGTTGCATTACCAAACACTAGAAAACAATGTAATCTCCAGATTGTAGGCATGTATAGAATTGCAAAGACCACGCTTGCTAGAAATATTTATGCATATTTCTCTTTCAAGAAAACAATGGTCATACACATTGTAATCAAGTAAGAACATCACCTATAACAATGGTCATACACATCGTAATCAAGCAAGAACAGAGTATTGTCATACACATTGGAATCAAGCAAGAAGTAGAGCCTAAAACAATGGGACATTGTAATCAAGTAAGAACAGAGCCCAGAAAAAAAGAAAGCACGCTCATGGAATAAATGCTATCAAGAACATATGAGAAAGAAAAGTAGCATTTCTTGAACAACATAACATAACAGAGTAAACATTTTAGCTTGTCCAAACGAACTCATGATAAAAGGCCAAAAGCATAAAAGAATGATGGCACCAATTAACATCTTAAAAGAAGAAAATCAAGTTCTTCATATCAGAAAACCCCAACAGCTTTGCAGTACAATAAAAGTAATAGTTCAAAAGGAAACAAAACTCTGCATTGAGCTAATTTGCAACTCAAATTAGTCTGTGATTCTGGTTCCTAACTTTGACAAACAAAAAACCATAAAATTCTTAAACACATTCCTAATCAAACAAACCGAATCCCATGTCATCATCGCTCTCCTCCTTCTCCTCCACCTATAAAAAGAGTTCCATTAACAAATCAGCATTGTTAACTTGTTCCATCCAAATATTAAATTTTGCATCCATTACCAGATTATGAGCACATATAAACATAATTTGCAACAAATTACCAGTTGTTTGTGATTATTTAAAACGAGATTAATACGGATAATAATTGACGCAGTCTATATTGTATCTTCTAGAGAATTCTATTGTATATATCTCTAGATTTGTATAGATATAATTTCCTTGTATTTCCTTTGTATCTGTATTATTTATAGTGAAAATCCCTAACACCATATTCATTGGTGATCATAATCCCTCTCTCACATGGTATCAGCCTAAACCCTACCGAAATCCCTCTTTTCTCTCTTCTAATATTCCCAGCGTCCTCTCCATGGCTTCTGCAGATACTCTTGCCACTGATAATCTCTCCTTCAACACAAAGAGCACTTTTCTCTCTATTTTCGTATATCAAACGTCATATCAAAACAGAATAATCATAGTAAACTCTTATAATCTTATGTAAAGTTTCTCATATTTGATATGTAAATTCATTCAATTTAATTATCATCTAAAGCCAAAGGAAAAACTATCCTCAGAAACTTCATTTCAAGAATTCTGCATTCGAAAAACTATCTTCTCCGTTGATTTCACCGGCGGCGAGTGTTCACCGGCATCAAAAGTGGCTACCTTTTTTTTTTCTTTTTCTTTCTTTTAATGTATTTTATTTTATTTTATTTCTTTCAATTTATCTTTGTTTTTAAATGTTTTTTTTTATATTTTTGTATTTTTTTAAAGTTATTTAATCCACATAATCCTATATCACTCATAAGGGATATCCATGTGTACATACATGTCCCACATAAGTGTGAAATGAATTTCAAATTAGCAAGTTGGACTTGGAAAAGCCTGAAATTAAGGGTTCACCTGCATTTCACATGTGATTTCGGCCAATTAAGTGATTCAGACATAAATTAGACAAAGTTTGCGAAGTCCGAAAAATTTAAGTTTTAAATTATCGATTCGAAAACTTAAAGTTTGAAATTACCAAACCCCTAATTTACTGGAAATTTAAATATAAACTCTTCTTACTGAAATCCGTAATGAAATTTGGCACTCGAAAAAAAAAACCATGAGTTTGTCTGGTATAATTTTTAGAATGGATTTTTTAAGCATAATAAAGACGGTTTTAAAATAACCGTTGTTTGAAATATATTTCTTTCAATTAAATATTATCATCGAGAAAAGTCATTTTCTTTTTCAATATTATATCTTTGTTACTCTTTACACATTAATTATGATTATGAAATATTAAGTAACATATATATATAGTCATTAGATACACATATTTATACAGATTAAACGCCTCCTTAATTAATCTTTTACAAAACAATCTTATCAGGTAATCTCAGGTAACTTTTCACAAACACCTTGTAGACACTAGCCTTTCACTTTGCAAGAATGAATTTCAACCTCAAGAAATCACAACACAAACAAGAACAATGCAAACAACACTCAAACGTTTACGTGGTTCGGCATTAAACGCCTACATCCACGGGAAAACAAGGGGAGGGATTTCTATATTAATCTGGAAACAAAAGGATTACAACTCAAAGAGAAGAATTCTCAAAATCTGCTCCTCTCTGATCAACACACTCACTTTTCTAGCCTATATTTCTCTCACTAGAAACTGGAATGCCAAAGTAAATGACACCCACTATACTTCTACATATATATACAATTCAGAATCAAGAACTACTAAAAACGGATGAGAAACGACTCTGAAAATCGATCTCAAAACTGGCTTCTTGTCTTGAAACAGATCATCTTCTAACTGATTTTGGTTGAGCAAAGTTTCAACGGCTCTCTCAAATAAGAAAACGCTTTAGCAACTTAATAAGTGGAAATGACACTTTCTTTATATATTTAAAACTCTTCTTTTCCTTTTATTTCTTTCAACAGTTTCTGACATATTTTTCTTTCAGGTAATTATTTGATCATGAAGGAGTAAATTATTAATTTAATATTAATTCTTTTTCACAAAAATAGTCTTTATATTCACTTGATTAAGAAATGTATATAAAATAATTTGAAATTACAACTATATTTGTATTTATTTTGTATGGACTAATCTTTTGAGACTCAGGTTGTGTTTTAACATAAGCGTTACGATCTTAGTTATAAACGTAGAGAATAGTCATTTACAATTAGTAATCTAGAAACTTTCTTCTTCAGGTTGGCTCATAAACACATGAATAAATTAATTTAGGTTGTGTTTGGATCGAGGAATTTAAAGATGAATTTAAAATATATAGTAGTTAATTTATTTATTATATTTGGATATATATAGATTTGAAAATCCATCACTTTCATTCTCAACTATTTTTTTAGTAATATAAATGGATTTGAAATCCACTTGAAATCCATTCATTTAAAATTTTGAATTTCAAATCACTTTATACATACAAAATCCAAACACAACCCAATAGCGTAAAAGACAAGTCTCAAACCAAACAGTCAACGGCTTTATATGATTATGAAGACATAACAAACTCTATTATTGAGTTCTCAATTATTTTAGGGCAAAAACTTATGTGTCCTCGGGACACGCCCCAACTCGTGGGCCCCACATAAATTTAAAAAAAAAAATTCACTCAATATTTTTTCATCTATATATTGGAGGTATCCATGAGATACTTGATAGGTATCACTGGATACCTATCAAAGTATCCATGGACAAGGTATCCACATATATACCTGAAGGTATCCATGGAATATTTTCAAGGTATCCACATATATACTTGAAGGTATCCAGATGTATACATCTACATATATACTTGAAGATATTCATGAAATATCTTGAAGGTATCCACATGTATACCTTCAAGTATACATATGTATACCTTAAAGATATTTCAGGGATACCTTGAAGGTATACATGTGGATACATTCAAGATATTTCATGGATACCTACGCACATCTTACCACGCCGTGTGCACATGCACCCACATCATGGATACCTTCAAAGGTATTTCATGAATACCTTGAAAATATACGTGTGGATACTTTTAATGTATACATGTAGTGTTTGAAAAAAAAAATTATTTCATGGATACCTTGAAGGTATACATGTGGATACCTTGAAAAAAAAGTTATTTTATAGGTATTTGTATATGAAATCATATATGAAAGATTTTCAAAGTTCCTTTTTTTTTTTCTGATAATTTGTTTCTTTCTCCAGTTGATTGACTATTATTTACGCATAATTTGAAGCCAACTGAGAAGGAAAATCGTGCTTGTACACCAGGATATCGAAAATCGAAGTGGAGTAGAAGTGGAGAGAAAATGAGGAAGAGACGGGGGTTTTGCGAAGCCTGTTTCCATATAGAAAATGTGAGATTTTTGCGAAGTAATGAAATCATCATTTGCAACCAAAAAAAAAAAAAAGAAAGAAAAAAAGGTCAATTGCAAATGAAATAGATTAACTGGGTTTTGAAAGGAAATGAGCCGCCCTCATACTCAGAGCGGCGGAGTGGAGGGGTGTTTCGCAATTTCTGCAGGTTAATTCCACCCCACCTCCTCTTTTTCGCTTGCGCCTCCGCAAATTTCCGATGAGCTCATCTCGCAGCTCGTCTCCGACCTCGACTCCGACAACATCGATGAGCAGAAGCAAGCCGCCATGGAAATTCGCCACCTCGTGAAGAATAAACCAGACAACCGAATCATAATCGCCAAACTCGGAGCAATCAAACCCCTAATTTCAATCATCTCGTCAGTCGATCCCCAGCTCCAGGAGTACGGCGTCACCGCGATTCTGAATATGTCGCTGTGCGACGAGAATAAGGAGGAAATCATCTTCTCCGGCGCGAACAAGCCGTTAGTCCGCGCTCTGAAGGTTGGAACCTCGACGGTGAGGGAGAACGCTGTCTACGTGCTGCTCCGCTGGTGAGTTTGTTGGAGAATGAGAATATTCAAGGAAAAATCTCAAAAAAAAAAAAAATAATATATATATATATATATACATATATGGGCCGTGTTGGGTTAGGGACACGGATCTAACCCCGGGACACAAGAGACCTACTCTTATTTTAGAATAGACAATTAAAAATAATTTTGTAATGATGAGTTGTCTTCAAGCAAACCATCACTACAGTGAAGGTGTCTGAATGATTCTTTTGTTTATTTAAAATATTTTATTTACATATAATTAATAATTTAAAATTTTTAACAGAAGAAATGTATATTATATGTTGAAAATAAGATAATAGCATATGTACTCTTTTAGAACAGGACAAGTTTGTAGCTTATTTAGAATCTTAACATCTCTAAACTTTTAAACAACCATTCTACATATTTGAGCTTCAAACAACAGATATGGCAGTTTATGCAGCTCTGCTTTCTCTAAACTTCACCATTAATCAGATCCAGCAACATCCTTCCCCTCCCATCTCTCTTGACCAACAACAGCTTCACTCTCTCACTGAAAATCTTTCTTTCTTGCAGAATTTTCTTGAAACTTATTCCACAGAAGAAGATGAGTACTTGGAGAGCCGCATCGCTGAAGCTGCTTATGCAGCGGAAGATGTAATCGAATCCCACTTAGTCGATCAAATTCGTGCTGGATCCACATGTCATGGCGAAAACACCAGCTGCGTTGACTTTTATGAAGGTCTTGAAAGTGTGATTCAAGACATGGATTTTCTCAAGAAAGAGATCACGAATATGGGACCACAACATCATCAGCTGCTGAGTATGATTTCTTCTCTTTCTATTGATCCAGTAAGACCTGTTTCCAGGATATTGCAGAATAACACGTTGGTGGATTTTGGTGATATCTTAATTGGTGTCATGGATAAGCTCACCAGAAAAGATTGTGATCTAGAGATCATCCCCATCGTTGGTATGGGTGGAATGGGTAAGACTACTCTTGCCAAAACTATTTATGCACGCCCACTTATTGTCCAACACTTTGATATTCTTGCTTGGGCTACAATTTCTCAAGAGTTTAGTGTGTCACAAATTCTTTTACAAGTTCTTTCCGAGGAAAAGGAAAACAAAGGGGGTAAAGTTCATGAGTTAGGAGAAAGAGCGCACAAAATGTTATATGATAGAAGATATTTGATTGTGCTAGATGATATATGGAGTATTGAGGCTTGGGATGAAGTTAAGTCCTTCTTTCCAAAGAACAATAATGGAAGTAAAATCATAATAACCACTAGGAATTCAAAATTGGCTTTTCAGTTAAGTGATGCTCATAATTTTAAAATGAAATTTCTAGAGGATGATAAGAGTTGGGATCTCATGTGCAAAATTGTGTTTGGCAAAGAAGGTTGTCCTATTGAGTTAGAAAACATTGGAAAGGAGATTGCAAGAAATTGTAGAGGACTTCCTTTGTCAATTGTTGTGATTGGAGGTCTTTTAGCAAAATCTAACATGACACATGAACATTGGAAATATACTTTAAAGAATCTGAGTTCCCTCATAAATTTGGAGGACGAAGAACATTGCTTACAAATATTGCGCACGAGCTATAAGGAGTTGCCAATACATTTGAAGCCATGTTTTTTGTATATGGGAATTTTTCCGGAGGATTATAAAATCCTTGGGCATATGCTCAAACAAATGTTTGTTGCTGAAGGATTTCTAAAACCAACCCAAAACAAAACTTTAGAAGAAGTTGCAAAAGGATACATCAACGAACTTATTGATAGGAATCTGATTTTAGTTGATATTGACTTGATCTCGTTAGGGAAGAGAACAAAATTCTACAAAATCCATGACCTATTGAGGGATCTATGCATTAGAGAAGCTAAAAAACAAAGGTTTCTTTGCGTTCTAGAGGAGCAACATCTTAGTATTCCTAAAGACATAAATACCCAACGCCGTATTTGTGTCCATGGTAACATATCAAACGGACTCTGCCCTGAAATCTTTGATGACGTGGAATGTGGGTCACTTACCCGTTCTTTTATTTTGTTCAGCTCAGATCGCTATAGGTCTACACCATCTCCTACTTGTAGATTGTTGAGGGTATATGCATGTATTGGTTATAACAGCGGCATTTACCAACGTGAGGCTGATACAAAACCTGCATTCCGGAAAGCGAACTTGCGGTACCTTTCTATGTATAGTTTACAAGAACCACATGAATTTCCTACCTCATCGCAACTTCTTTGGAATCTGCAAACACTTGAGGTAGTTGCAATATATAATCTTTCAAGTGTAATTGCACCTGCTGATATTTGGAAAATGCCCCATCTTAGGCATGTTATGTTTCATGATCTTGAACTCCCCAATCCTCCTTGTGGGAAAGACAACTTTGTCTTGGAGAGTTTACAAACACTCTCTCGTATACTGAATTTCAAGTGTAGTGAAGAGGTGGTTAAGAGAATCCTCAATATCAAAATATTGAGACTACTCTATGAAGGAGTTAGAGTTGAGGAAGAAGGGTTGCATAGTTTCTATCTCAACAATCTTGCTTGTCTACAAAATCTCAAATCTCTTGATCTTGCCCTTGGACATTCTTATTTTCATAAAAATCCAGAAACAATGCAGAATCTGAGCTTGCCACATTGCCTCAAGAAGTTGTGTTTAAGAGGCACCTTTCTCGTTTGGGAGGACTTGAATACAAAGATAGGTTCATTGCCTCTTCTTGAAGTTCTCAAATTGGAAGAATATTCTTGCATAGGACCCGAGTGGGAAACAATGGAAGGACGATTTTGTAGTCTTAAATCATTGTACATTAATGATTGTCATCTGGAATGTTGGACGACAGAAGACACTCACTTTCCACGCCTTGAGCACCTTGTTCTTCAATTTTTATATGAGTTGGAGGAGATTCCTTTGTGTATAGGAGATATACAAACACTGCAGTCAATTACTTTGAATCATTGTTCCAGATCAGTTAAGGCTTCAGCTGAAAGAATAAAAAATGAACAACTGTTCAGTTATGGGAATGAAGATCTTCAAATAAGAGGTATGAATTTGATGAGAATCCAATAGTGGTGCCGATTGATCGTGTGTACGTAAGGAGGAAGAAGAAACCCGAGAGCGGCAATTGAAGAACAATGGCAAATTTTATTAATTATCTTCTCTTTTATTTATTTTGCATGTAAGCCTTGGAAGTTTGGGCCATGGGCTGTACACTAGTATTTATTCTTTCTTTTGGAACTTGAGGTAGGTTTTATTTTTATTATGAATTGAAACTTATGTCGGCGTAATTGCTGTGTCTCCAGTACTTTGGAAATTCTGTTCCAAGTCTGGCAATCTCTTTTTTTGCTTGATTCCCATCAGAATTTAACACCATTTTTATTTTCTTTCTGCATCATCATTCATTCTTTCTTGAGTAAAGCGGGGAATTTTTCAAATCGTGTTAAATTTTTGGGAGAAAGAATAATTAATTCTCCAAATTTATCTTATTAGCTATGTTCAGTTTTCATATATCCATTTTATAAAGAAGTACTTCTTTTATTATAATCCTATGATTTTGAAAAATTTGTATTTCATTCCAGTTACCTGTAATAATCAATTAAAGTGAGCTTTTATTGTTTATTTCTCTCAAAATACATATTATAAATGAATAAATTTCTAAAATAATTACAGAAATTCATTGATTATAAATAAAAATTCTCCATATTTGAGCTTCAAACAACAGATATGGCAGCTTATGCAGCTCTGCTTTCTTAAAGTTCACCATTAATCAGATCCAGCAACATCCTTCCCCTCCAATTTCTCTTGACCAATAACAGCTTCAATCTCTCACTGCAAATCTTACTTTCTTGCAGAAATTTCTTGAAACTTATTCCACAGAAGAAGATAAGTATTTGGAGAGCCGCATCGCTGAAGATGTAATTGAATCCCACATAGTCGATCGAATTCATGGTGCATCCAAAACAACCCCATGGTGGACTTTGGTGATATCTTAATTGATGTCATGGAGACGGATCCACCTTAGCGCCAAGGGGGCATTGGCCCCTGAAATTTTGAAAAATAGTTAGGGGTATCACCATTTTAATAAAAAAATAGGCTAGTCCAATGCACAACATAGTTTGTTTTGCAGATTTTCTTCCTTGTCTTCCACCCAACATAAATCCCTCGGGCCTCAACTTTGTTTTTTGATTTTCTTTTCTTTCTTTCATTGTCTTTCTATCTAATTTTAATATAAACTATTATGTTTATGGTTAATTTTTTCTTTATTATTGTAGATTTATTATATCTTAAATTGTATATGTGATATAATAATTAGATAAAAAAGATTTTGATAAATGATTTTGTATTTTATTTACAAATTCTTTATCCATACTTGTAGTTATGGAAAAACAAAATTATGGTAGGTAATTGTCAAAATATTCTTTAAAATTTATAGTTTTTGTATTCTAATAGCGATAAACAATATTTAAGTTTAAGTGAGTTATAAATAGAATTTATCAAGCATTGAGTAAACGAAGAAAGTGAGATGAAATTTTGTAATCCAAGTGTTAGATATAATTAAGTTACTAATATTGGATTTTATTATTTTATAATGTAATATATTAACTTTATCGAAATCATGATAAATTATGTGTTTAGTTTAAATTTATAGTATTTTTTTTATAAGTTGACGTGGGCCCCCCTGATCGAAATCCTAGGTCAGTCACAGGATATATGGTTAGGTCACAGCTTGTTAAGTATAATCTTTGTTCAGGAATTGTTAAAGTTAGTTAGAAGAGTGGTTAGATAGGATAGTCAGCTTACTCTTCTATATATAATGTAGGGCTGATCAAAAAAATTAAAAAACCGCCCACACCGTACCACACCACACCGCATATCTCAATTTATTAGAGAACCACAATTTAAAATTGTAAAAGAAAACCACACCGCTATTACAATGCGGTGATTATTTCAATTCCTTTATAACCGAACCGCCACCACACCGTATATATTCTTAATATATATATATAATATCAACAAATTTAATTATATTTTAGTCTTTACATATATCAATTGAGATTTGACCATATATAGAATATTTCAAAATGGTATTTATAAAATTTGGTAAAGAAACTAAATCATGTTTATATTCTTCCATGTATAGATTCTTCCATGTGCAATTAAAAAATAAATTGCTAAGCATTGAACTTCATTTTCATTAGTAGATGGAAATATTATTATGCAATAAATCCTAAGACAAAAGCATTATTCTGTTGAAGTTGATGTTATGAATTTGTGGTTTTTTATTGTTGATTTCTTTTGCCAGATTCAAGAATGATTATTATTCTTGCAATGATAAGAATTATGAAGATGTTGGTTTAGTTGCTATAGGAAAACCAATGGTAAGTTCTTTTAGCATCTTGGTGGTTCTATTTTGTTGTTGATAATTGAATTGAATTTTTTGTAACTTGATTAATATATATATATATATATATATATAATTGTTTGATTAGAAAATAAAAACCGCAAACCCATATTGCAACCGCACCAAACCGCTTCAAACAGCACTTGTGGTTTTGTTTAATCAAACCGCAATTCAATTTTTTTTTGAAGAAAAACCCGCATATAACAATTTGGTTTAAAAATATTGAATATAACTGTAAAACCGCACCACGATCACCCCTAAATTATAATGTATGAGTTCAATACTTTGTAATCAAGTTTTCTAATCTAATGAATTCAATTCATCTTCTATTGCTTTCTATCATGGATAAGTTCACGAGACAACCACATAATCTAGAGATCGTCCCCATCATTGGCATAGGTGGAATGGGTAAGACTACGCTTGCTAGAATTATTAATGCACATCCAGTTATTGTTCAACATTTTGACGTTCTTGCTTGGATTACAATTTCTCAAGAGTATAGTGTGAGAGAAATTTTTCTACGAGTTCTTTCTGAGGGAAACAATGATGGTGGGGTGAGTGAAGATGTTCATGAATTAGGAGAAAGAGTGTACAAAAAATTATGGAGTAGGAGCTATTTGATTGTGATGGACGATATATGGAGTATTGATGCTTGGGATAAAGTTTAAGTCTTTTTTTCCGAATAACAATGATGGAAGTAGAACCATGATAACTACAAGACTCTCAAATTTCGCTTATAAGTTAAGCGGTTCTCACGAATTTAAAATGAAATTTTTAGATGATGATAAGAGTTGGGATCTTCTATGCGAAATCAGTACGCAATGGTAGCTCTGCTTTCTGTAAAGCACACCATAAATCAGACCCAACAACATCCTCGTCCCACAATTTCTCTCCACCAATAACAGCTCCATTCTCTCGCTGAAAACCTTAATTTCTTGCAAGATTTTCTTGAGCGTTATTCGAGCGGTTGCAGCAAAGAAGAGGAGGCATTGGAGAGACGCATTGCAGATGCAGCTTATGCAGCAGAAGATGTAATCGAATCCCATATAGTCGATCAAATTCATGCTCGATCCACATGTCATGGTGAAAACATCAGTTGCGTTGACTTGTATGAAGGTCTAGAGAGAGTGATTCAAGACATGGATTCGATCAAGAAAGAGGTGATGAGAGACCAACATCAGTATCAGCTGAAGAGTGTCGATTCTTCAGTTTCTATTGGTCCAGTAAGACCTGTTTCCCGGATGCAGAACAACACCATGGTGGACTTTGGTGATATCTTAAATGATGTCATGGATAAGCTCACCAGACAAGATTGTGATCTCGTTCTTTGCTCTTGTTCCATCATTTATGTGAAACTTTGCCATCATTTACTTGTAGATTGTTGAAGGTTTATTCACACATGGAAAATGTCTCATCTTAGGCATGGCGTGTTCGATACAACTCCAAAATCCTCCATGTGGAGAAGACGGCGCTGTCTTGGAAAACCTACAAACCCTTTCGGGCATACTGAATTTGTTTGTTTGTGATTTCTCTCATTTCTCTTTTATCGTCTGATGTGGTTTTTGTTGGTGATAGTGAACGCATTGGAGTAGATGATTGGACAGAAGAAGGAGAGGGATAAAAAGAAGGTTGATGTGGAAAAATAAAAGCCTGTGCAACAAAAGAAGATTGTTGATGAGAAGAATAAATTCTCTTGAAAAAACTTACAAGAAAAAAATGTAATAGAAGTGATTTCGTAGAACAAATGATTTTGCAACAGCTTGCTGACAGTTTTGTTAGTGTATTAACGTAAAAATTTGAGAGTGGTTTCCGACTTTCCGATGGTATTACTATTTATCCTTTCAGGTATTACTTGTTATTATCGAAAGAATATCGGAATTACTATTTATCCTTTCAGGTATTAATTGTTATTACCGAAAGAAAATATTCTTTGTATAATTGAAATGTATTACTTAAATTCATATATCTATTATTTATCATATTTTAGAGGTATTTCTATTTGTCCACATAAGAAATCCAAATTTGCACAATGTAATTCGGGTTAGATTGGAACATTCATATTGAAATTGACCAAAATCCGCAACATTTAAATTAGTGTCTTAAATTGTCAGTCTGAAAAGTTGCATTATTACACTAGAAAACAATGTTATCTACAGATTGTAGGCATGTATAGAATTGCAAAGACTGCGCTTGCTAGAAATATTTATGCACATTTCTCTTTCAAGAAAAGAATGGTCATACACTTAGTAATCAAGCAAGAACAGAGTATTGTCATACACATTGGAATCAAGCAAGAAGTAGAGCCTAAAACAATGGACATTGTAATCAAGTAAGAACAGAGCCCAGAAAAAAAAAAAATATAAGCACGCTCATGGAATAAATGCTATCAAGAACATATGAGAAAGAAAAGTAGCATTTCTTGAACAACATAACATAACAGAGTAAACATTTTAGCTTGTCCAAACGAACTCATGATAAAAAGCCAAAAGCATAAAAGAATGATGGCACCAATTAACATCTTAAAAGAAGAAAATCAAGTTCTTCATATCAGAAAACCCCAACAGCTTTGCAGTACAATAAAAGTAATAGTTCAAAAGGAAACAAAACTCTGCATTGAGCTAATTTGCAACTCAAATTAGTCTGTGATTCTGGTTCCTAACTTTGACAAACAAAAAACCATAAAATTCTTAAACACATTCCTAATCAAACAAACCGAATCCCATGTCATCATCGCTCTCCTCCTTCTCCTCCACCTATAAAAAGAGTTCCATTAACAAATCAACATCGTTAACTTGTTCCATCCAAATACAACTGAAAATAACAATTTAAGTTTGCATCCATTTACCAGATTATGAGCACATATAAACATAATTTGCAACAAATTACCAGTTGTTTGTGATTATTTAAAACGAGATAACAAAAGAGCACTTTTCTCTCTATTTTCGTATATCAAACTTCATATCAAAACAGAACAATCATAGTAAACTCTTATAATCTTATGTAAAGTTTCTCATATTTGATATGTAAATTCATTCAATTTAATTATCATCTAAAGCCAAAGGAAAAACTATCCTCAGAAACTTCATTTCAAGAATTCTGCATTCGAAATACACCACGTATGAATCTCAACTTTAAAACTAAAACCAATACCTTTTTCTCCTCGACAGCAGGAGCGGCTGCGGCTGCGGCGCCACCGGCAGCAGCTCCGGTCGGAGCAGACATAGCGACGGCGGCACCACCACCAGATCCAACATTCATAACGAGATCGTCAACGTTCTTCTTCTCGCATAGCTTGGCGAAGAGGCTCGGCCAGTACGACTCCACCGACAAATTCGCCGCTTTCAACAGCGTTGCGATCTTCTCAGCCTAAAACAAAACAAGAAATCAATCAACCCCAAAACAAATCAATTAATGTGCGTATTCGCATAAATTTGCAGCAGAAAAGAACGTTACAGTGACGGGGATGCCATCATCGTGAAGAATCAAAGAGGCGTAGGTGCAACCGAGCTCTCCGATCGACATTGTTATTTTTTGCAGTGAGAGACGGAGTGGAAATCTAGGGTTTCTGCAATGTGACTGCTGAATTTAAAGTCAGAATTAGGGTTTCTTTATTTATATATGAGAAGTTGGAGCGGATATTACAAGTTGGCCCCTGGAGTAGAATATGCATCCAAAAAAGGCCATCTAAGTTCTAGAAATGTCAAACTAACCCCATATAATTTACTATTAGTTTAGACTAAAAATTTAAGAAATTCATCAATAAGCGAATTGAGCCCAATTTCAAACCTCACTAGTTTATTCGAGTCCAAACGAATTGAATATATTTAACATTAAATTATCATCAATTAACTAAAATTAAATAAACTAGTGTGGTATATTTTGAATCTTGAGTTTTGTTTATGAATTTTAATCGACTATACTAAATGAGCTTCTTTTTTTTTTTTTAATCAAGTAGAGTTTTGAATAGTTTAAGAGAGGATCAATAGTTTTATCATTTGAAAAACAAATATTGTTGTTGTATGTCAATTGAGTAGGACTGCCAATAAATCCTTTTATATATCCTTGTAAAGGCTTTATCCTTTTAAATATTGGTGAATCTATACAACATATATATTTATGTATTATATATATTGCAATTCACAATCAGATATCAATGTTTCCCTTCACCATTTACATTTTTGTGATAGTAAAAAATTGGTAGAAGATGCACTTACATACAAAGGTAGTATCTTTAACCTGCAATGGGCAAGCTCTTCTATTTAGAACCCCATAAATAAATGAAAGTTGATGCTAAATTGCTAACTATATTGTTTATTTACCAAACTGATATTCAAATAAACTATCAAAACTAGTTTGCATATGATTGAACATGAAAGGAATGTCACTTCCCATTGATGGAGTCAAATCCTCTTCTTGAAATCAGCTCTGGAAACAGAATGTTTTTCCGTATACTATCCGAACAACATCAATACACGTAATTATAATTGTATGTTATAGATGTGGTGTATACTGGCAATATTGAATATGAGATGAAACACGATTTTGAATAGAATATCACGTGTCAAACCGAACCAAGAAACAAAAAGAAAGCTCTGTGACTATGAACAACAATCATTTCATCTCATTTCCACAATGAACAAATCTTTATGCAATCTTCTATGGATGCTCTGCTAAAATAGTCAATGCCCTGAAGAGAAGATGCAGATTTGTTATCTGCTATCTGTAAATTAATCTCCATCTGATCTGCCTCTTTGGAAATAACTGAACCCTCACTATTGTCGATTATCCAAATACTATGTACATGGGCGTCAAGAGAAAACAAGAAAAACACATCGAAAACTCTAGCATTTCATGATAAGGATACAAACAGCCCCCACCCCCAGTGAACTACTCATAGTCACAGAGTTCTATGGTCACATAGTTCATTCACAAAATCGATTTTGTAAATCTTTAGAATTATTTATGGCATCACATTTAGATTTCAAAGCCATGTACAAACTACATAAAAGCTACATTGTGTAAAGGCACTATCTCTTAGAACAAGCTAGTGAAATTGTGATATAAGAATGTAAGAAATTTAATCTCTAGTAAATGAGAAAATATATGTGTGATGTATGTATTGGCCTCGCATACAAACTGCAGGATGAAATCATGAGGAAGTTTCTTCTATTGCAGATTTGGGTTTCAACTTAACATGTTATGACATTTCCACAAATTTATGGAGATATTCTGATCAATGAGGAAATATGGAAACTAAACAGGCACCAATACAAATGAGCAAGCTGATAACTACCTATCGATCTGAAAATATTGGAACTCAATAGAAACAGACATGAACTTGGCTGATATATCTTCTATGTGAACGAATAGTGCACGAACCAATGGAGAACAAATGTATAGCTGTAGTTCTAACAAGAACATTATTTTCATTAACACATAAACGAGTTACAAGGACAACAATCATAATAGCAGAATATAAATAGCCACATCGATTCAGCTAATAGAGAACTCAGCCAATATTGAACAAACTGATGGACAAACTAGAAAACTATGTAGACTGAGCTAACAAAGACTAGAATCACAATAGTGAATGTCAATGGCCACACTATCTTCATCAATCAATCTAACAAAGAGAGAGCTTGATACAAGTTCACACATACTCATCCAACAAAACATTGAAAAACATCAACTCCCCCATCCTTTCAATCACCACTTTCCAACAATCATGTTAGCATAAAGGTTAACAATAACAGCCAATCAAGAACAGAAACACATCACTACCTCACACTTTCAGCATTTGCATCTTGTTCCCAAATGCAACGGCAATCCAATCGGGTTGCGCCACCGACCACTGAAGCTGGTTAATCTCTGCACTCGTGGAGTACATCGACATGGGATCAATCCCATTGGGCCCAGCAACTGTGGGCAGCTCCCAAAGCAAAGCCTGCCCATCATCCCCTGCAGAGCAAATATGCCTACAGCTCTGCGGTGCCCAAGCAATGGCGTTCACACTCGCACTATGCCTCTCCAACTCAGCCACTGGCATTGTGGGAGACCTAATATCCAATATCACAATCTTATTACCATCCATCAAAATCGTCGCCATGTATCTCAAATCCTGCTTATTCCAAGCCAATCTCAACAATGGTGTATCAGGCATAGGGCTCTCGTATATAATCGTGGAATGCTCCTTATCTCTCAAATCAAAGATCCTCACAGAACCATCAGCTGAAACTGAGGCAAAAACCCCAGCTTCACCCCAAGCTAAATCATAAACCTCCTTATCGTGCGCAATCAGCTGAGTTTCCACTACACCTTTTTCGATATCCCAAATCGTGCAAGTCGTATCGATGCTCGAAGTCCCAATTCTCCGTGGCTCAACCTCGTTCCAATCAAACGAAGTTAAAGGAGCAGAGTACTCACTGGTTTTACTATTATTGAGCGTGGAAACAGCCTCAACTGAAGAGTCCTTCACCTCCCAGAGGCGGAGGAAGTCGCCGGAGGAAGCCAGGAGGTTCGAAGGGGCGGAGACGGAGGGGTGAAAGAGTAATTTCGTAGGGGGGTAGGGGTGTTCGAAGGAGAGAGAAGGGACGGCCTTGATGGAGGAGCAATCTTCCGAAAACGAGAGAATGTCGACGCGGTTCTTCAACTCCTCGATGAAGCTTCCGACGGCGATGCGGCGGCGGTTCACGGCGGAGATGGCCATGGCATAGATAGGATAGGAGGAGTCGAATGTGACCACATTTTCGGAGCGGGGATGCGATTCTTGAGTCGAATTTTCCATGAAAATTGGTTAATTTTATGGAATCTCGAGTGAATCAAGAATATTTAGGGTTTATAATCGGTAGATTTTTTTCTGATTTAATCAATTTTGAGTATCTGTGTTCGCGGAATGGTAGATTGAAGCTTCTTCGTTGTTAAGATTCGTGTTTCACTTTGACTGGCGGCTAGTGGGGCCCACCTTCAGCTGAAATCGCGTTTTAGAAAAGTAAACGCCTTTGCAAATATTAGAGTAGTCGCGTTAGTCAATTGTCTGTCTGGGCCCGTTTGGGCTTTGTTGCAAGGCCCAACTAAAACAACTGACCCATTAGTATAAGATCTCTTTGAGAGAATTATATTATGGAGGTTTCCACTTTTTTTTTTTTTGTTGAAGTTAAGTTTAACAGATTTTTTGTTATTTCTTATTCCAGATCTAGCTTCTTTGGTTGGGGTTTTTTTATATCAATATTTGTGTCATAATTAATTAGAAAAATGGTTACACATTGATTTGTTTTAATGTCTGGAGGGGCTTGACATTGGCTATTTTTGGTTAGGGGTGAGCAATTAGTAGGTTAGGTTGAAAACCAAACCGAACCAAAAATTAGAATTTTTATTTTTTCAAAATCGAACCAAATCAATTTATACACAAAATTGAATTGATGTATAGATAAAAATCGGATCCCTCGATTCTGTAGGATTTTTCAGTTCCGATTCAATCCTATACTTGATGCCACTATATTGATATTCTTTTGCTCAAGTCCTTTTTTTTAATTGTTACTTTTTTTTCGTTGAAATCAAAAGAGCAATACCTAACTAGTTAGCTACCACAATATATTACTCTCTTAAAAGAAATTTTATAAACACTTCATCATTTATGAAAAAAGGATGTATTGTGTTTATAATGTTCTAATTTGAAATTTAGCTTTGTAATGTTGATTTTGCCTGAAATATAACAAAATAAATTGGTTAAGTCACCCTAAATATTATCAGTCTCTACTTGTTTAAACATGACATTCCACACAATTATCTATTTAATTAAGAACAAAATCTAGCTAGTTAGCTACCATAATATATATATATATATATATATATATATATATATATATATATATATAATCAAATAGTTGATTCTATTTGAAATAAAACAATGCGATCTGATTAAGGTACCTTAAATATTATCACTCTACTTGTTTAAACGTGACATTCCATACAAAACTATCTGTATGGATTGATGAATGGAATTGCAAACTCAATTTAACTATTATTTATGTTTCGATTTATCTCAACTTTTCACTACACCCTCTTAAATTATAGTTGGTGTCCCACTAAATTTTAGAAGAAAATAAAAAAAGAATCTTGGAGAAAAAGAGAATTTAAATTTTAGTTGACATTTTTCAAAAGGTAATTGAGTCCAAGTGGTTCGTGTCCACGACTTCGTAAAAGGCCGAAGGCCCAAGAAAATCTACCAAGTAATTAATATATCAAATGCAACACTTATATCACTTATATTATATATATATATATATATGTGTGTGTGTGTGTGTGTGTGTACATACACTGGTGTGTGTATATGTGTGTTTATATTAAAATTTATAATAAATATTGTATATGGGTATATGGTATCTATTATGTGGATTTGAAGATGCGTATCTTTGATGATGGATGCCACGAAGGAATGCAGATATTAGCCTTTTATAATGGCAAGAGATTAGAACTTGAATGAAATCACTACTCACTAAGCATAAAAAGGGCCCAAATTTGTGCTTACCAAAAGCTAGTCATTATTTAGATTTGCGGCCCACATTTTCCATTTCATTATATCTCTATCATTGCATTACCTTTTAGGCTTTTAATGATAATAGATAGAAATGATCAAATAACATAATAAAAAAAAATTATTTAGTGAAGTCTATAAAGACTCTTCAGCATTCTAAGGTATTTTATCATAAATTTTACATTATTTTAATATAAAAACTTTCATTATCTTTAGTGTTCGACATTATTCTTGCACAAAAAAATAAATATTTCATTATTTCTTACTACTATAAAAAAATTTAAAGTAAAAGAAAAGGAGAATACTATAAGTTTTATGTTTGCGTTACCTTGGTGAAGAGATGACAGTTAAGAATTGTATGCATATTCGTTTTCAGCACTGCTGGAGAAGAAAAACATCAAATTCAAATGTTTTTACACAGTGTTGAATATGCTTTAAGAAACATGTTTTTTTAGTTAAAAAAGTGACTGTTTGACACAAATATCCTACCCAAATAACATGCATACATGTGAGTGTGTGTGGTTCATACAATGCATGATTGTGTGTGTTGTACGTGTGGTTCGTACATTACATGAACTATGTAGTTTTTGTGGTTCGTGCAATGCACAAAATATGAATTTGTGTATGTGTATCGAAATTGTGTGTTTTTTAAAGATTGAAACTCATTTCATTAAGGATATTTCAGTCAATTTGACTATAAAAATTGGTTTGTTACGTTTTGAGTAGTTTAAATTATTTCTTATCGTATTTGTCTCTTACTTTTAATTCATGTTATATGTTAATTGAGCATATCTTGCATACACACAGTATATATGCTATGATTATTAGATGGAACACTCATTACAATAAGGTATTACGTGTGTTCAAAAACTCATATAAAAACTACGTCATGTATATAGTTTGGTGAGATTAGAATTCACTATCCACAATCTAAACATTTTTTTTAATTCATATATCAACATTGCGAATTGTTAATTGACTGATTTCATAAAATTAGATTTATGAAATGATGTTGATATATATAGTTCTCTTACAATGTTCCTAGGACAAGTCACAAACTTGATTATATTGTTTTCAATGACTACGAAATAGGGATAGAGTTCAAAACAGATGATTCAGCATTAGGAAATTTCTACCAAATATATGATCTTCAATTTTATGTTTCACATGCAAAATATAATACTATTGATTAATAGGCCTAATTGCAAACTACATGTCTTTTCAAAATTACTCTTTAATCTTAATTTTTTTGTAATTAGAAAACAATTGTCTCCACTGAAACGATGTTGTTTTAGATAAATTTAAATGAAAATAATTTATATATTTTTTAATTATATGCGCTTATGATGTGGCTTATAAATGGTTATTAAGTTGGACATATTGACTCAAATAATCGGAGTATAAATTTGTGATACGAATGGCAATAGTTCCTAAATTCAAAAGGTTAAAGTTATATTGTATTTTAAAAAAAAAACTGTGATCTTTTTTATTTTTTTTAACAATTAAACATAATGAATGTATACATGATTATTTTATTAAGTGAAGACATGATAAGAATAGGGTGGAAAATAGAAAATTTTGGGTAATAACGACATATATGAATACTCCAAAAAAGTTGAAGAAAATAAATGCGATAATGATATTGTCGAGTATCCCCCGTTATACAAGTTTTTTACTGTCAGCCAAGTATGTGCATATGCTAAATCTTTAATGGGACAATTTCACATTAAAACATGCCATAAATGATAAATCTGCAAAATTGTGATTTCACATTTAAATTCTGAATTTACTATTTATCTTTTTTTTTATATATTTATTTTCAAGTAATATGAATTTCACATTAAATAGTAAAAATCTGCAAATCTGCAATTTCACATTTAATAGTAAACATACCTCAAAATTTGTATTTTTATACCTTTCATTTTTTAAAATGGGGTGTCTGTATAGTACTCTTAACCTTTCTATAAATTAATAAATACAAAAAATCAAATAAACTGAATTTACTATTTATGATTTTGATTTTAAGAATGCATTTTTTTATTTGATATATATTTTCCAGTAATATGAATCCAACTAATGAGTTTTATGATAAATAAATTACAAATTAAAATACGACAGAACGCTCGTAATTTTAATTTATGTTCGCAAAATTCCAATTGTGATATTGGCAAGGATGAAAATTTTGGTTTTGTGGTATCTTAGTTTTACGCAAATATCATGGAAATATTAGTATATAAATTTATCGATATTTTTTCAATATTTAATGATATTTACTCGACATTCCACCGATATTTACCGTTATTTCCATGATATGTCACAGATTTTCATATAATTTGTAAATCAATACTGATATTTATCGATATTTCCCCGATATTTCACCTATTTTCCTATAATTTGTACCATGAAGTCACCGATATTGAAATCGATATCGATATTTTACCCATATTTTGACAAAACCAGTTATGTGGAAAAATGAAAATATCGAAAATATATTGATTGCATCCATTTTTGTATCGGTCACGTGAAAAATGGAAATATCGGGGAAATATCAGAGATATTTCCGGATATTTTCATCCATGGATATTGGCAAATAAAAAGGAATTTATGACTTATTAACAAAATAAAAATGAATTTTAAGACAACGAATTTAGAAACGTAGAACGTGGAATATGGTTGGAATGACTCATAATTAATTTCTTGGTCACCTAAATATGGTCTCAAATTATTTTAATTGAAATTTGAAATTATTATATGCAAATTGGTTCTATCAATTCATTTTAGTCAAGTTTAATAATTAAACTCAGTAGACTTGGTATCTTAGTCTTGTTGGTTGATCCAAACTTTTTCAAGAAGTGTTGATTAAGCAGAACGTTATTGAATCCGTCTATATTGAGCAAGAAGAAAATGTATACATACATCTCGTAATTGATATCAATAATATCATCTTTTGAATCATATTATATAAATCGCTCTTTCTTTTAAGTTCAAAATATCTCACACGCTACACTTAAAATGAAACAAGATCTCTTGCTAGAGTTTGCAATCTCTTTTTTTTTTAACTTATAGGTGGTTCATTTAAAATTAAATATGATTTGGTAGTACTCTAGTCTCTAGGTCTTTTTTTTTTTTTTTTTTAAGAGAATCGAAGGATAGTACTCTAGGTTAAGTGACAAATTTCAATTTTGTAATTCCCCACAACTAGCTAGGTCTAGGTCAATGGCATATATATACGATCATTAAAATTCATTAATATATTTTAATAATAATTCCATCCTCACTTGGGCAAAACCTGTAAAGATGATAACACAACACACTCAGATATTCCTTAATTATTATATATGGTAATCTATATTTAACCTATATATATATATATATATATATATATATATATATAGTGATTAGCTGAGTCACTGATTAATTTAAAGAGTGATGAAAAAGGTAATCGGCCCTATACTTTAAAAAATGTTATTTTTATATTTTATTCTGTTTTAAATATTATAATTATCATTTAAATTCTAAATGGATACAAATTTAATTTTCTATACTTGATAAAATAATATGAAAATTCGACGTTCATTTAAACCAAATCATGTGACTCATTGTGCATATCGTATATGACATTACTTCAGTGTTGTCCTTATCATGCTTTCGTATAGAAATTTATTTCTATACTTGTTTATATTTATCACTGTCATCTCATTGGAGTAAGTGATGTGTTTTGCTTTTGAAAACAAAAACAAAAAACAAAAAACAAAAAAAAAAAAAAAAAAAAGAAAAGAAAAGAAAAGAAAAGAAAAGATGGTTTTCTTTTCAAATGGGCTCACTTTAGAGCATCACCAATGGCTCTACCTCTCTTTTGGGTTTTTTTTGATGCCACGTTATCGCTACCTCAAAAGTACAAAAACATCTACCTCTAAACAAATACCTCATCAATCATTCTACCCAAAAGCCCACTATTCATGGTCCCACTATCAAATCACTCATAATTTTTATTTATCTTTATTAATTTACCATCTCTATTTATTATTTTATTTTATAATAAATAAAATATCATAATATTTCAATTTATGTAATTAATTCAATTTAGTAATACATGAAATAAAATTGGATAGTATATTATTAAATTTATTGAAAACAAATACATGGAATAGTACAATATAGCAAAATTAAATTGTGGAATATTACATGGAATAGTACATGAAATAGTGGAAAAATTCTTAATTAAAAAAAAATAAAATTACACAAATATAGCAAACGGCTAAAAAAATAAAAAGAAACGGCTAATTGAAGAAGCAGCAAATTAATTGAAGTGGGGAAAGAAAATAAAAATAATAAAATAAAATAAAAAATTAAAGAAACGGCTAAGAGCATCACCATTTAAGCATTAATTAAAAAAAAAAAAAAAAAACAAAAGCCACAATTAAAAATATATGCAAAAAAAAAAAAAATTTAATGTTGCGGACCCCACGCCACTCGCGCGTGAAAGTCACGCGCCTAAATCTGGCCAACAAACCAGGAGACTGGCCGCCACTCTCCCCCTCCCTCTCTCTTTCTTCCCTTCCTCTCCCTGGGTACAAGTTTCTCTCCCCCACTCTTCTCCCCCAACCATCCCATCTCCCCCTTCTTCTCCCCATTCCACCTCAACATCTTCCTCCTTTAGGTTTGACCATTGGTGATGCTCTTATGGTATTTTGTAAGAATCGTGCTATTCACACGTCAAAAATATTAATATATCTAAAATATATATAATTTTATAGTTTTGAATTTCAAAAAATTGAAATTTGTTTAGTATTTTATCAGATGTGTATAGTCTCATCCATTTTATAATAATGTTTCTTTTCAATTGTAAACATTATTTCTATAATAAGAAAAATAATTGGCTAAAGATCAAATTTAACAAATTAGACTATTGATAGTGAAGTTTTTATTGTATACTAATCATAATTAAATTGATTAAGTATTAATGTAACAACATTGTTTCAAAAGGCATAATGCCAACATAATGTCCACATTATGAGTGTGTCAACCTCTAAATATTGTTAATTAAACCACAATTTTGAAGAAGTGGGGTATTCGTGATCGAATTAAGAATGTAGTTGAAATTGGTTAATATGAGATATGAAATAAATGTCATGTTACAGTGATATTTATCAACTTTAAGAATAACTGATTTTGTATTTTAAAAGTTACAATTTATGATTTGTGATTAAACTAATTGGATTGTGAGTAGGCATCCATCAATTCAATTTTTCAAATTTTGAAATAAATGGTTTAAATATTCGTACTAAAGTCGAGAGTGTATAATGACTTAATTAAACAGGTTCAACGAGATACATTCATCTTTACCAAGTTTATGAGTTAAATGAAATCCAAAATTGTCCTAATTGAAGTTAATGGAAGTAAATTAGTCAAATTTAGTTGACAAAATGATCAAATTTGATAAAGATAGTTAGATTAATTCAAGGGTCCGACTATCCCACCCCAAAATCCACTAAACACATCCCAATTATTTTATTTTTGATTTAAAAAATTCAAGAAATAATAAAAAGACAATTTTACCCTTATGTGTTCGACCATTGGTCGAACACACTATAGCGTGTTCGATCACCAGGCGTCGAACACACTATAGCGTGTTCGACCATTGGTCGAACACACCTCTTTGTGTTCAACAAATCAGGGTCGAACGGGTCCTCAAATTTGTTGTTATTTTTTCGTTATTTTTACACAATTTCACATGATTATTATATACTTTGTTAACTCATAAAATGATTTTTTTAAGAGAATTTAAGTTTGAGGAATGAAAAAAGAAAAGGAAAAAGGAGCAGAAGCAGATAACTGGAGGAGAGGAGAGAGAGAGGGGTTTGATTTTTTTTTTTATTAAAAATGACAAATTTGTAATTTTACCCTTTTTAAAAATTTTAAATAATAAAAAAATAAAAAATGGGGTGTTTAGAAAACTTAAGTTGCGGATAGCCGGACCCTTAATTAAAATAAAAATGAGGTGACAAAAATGTTCATCTTGACCAGTTCAATAAGCTCTATTTATATGTTTGTGACTTAAAGAAAGGTTCCAATTGCAATTTCTCGAGCAATTAAAATTAGAATAAGTTTATTTTTGCCCTCTCTCTCTCTCTCTCTCGCTCTATTTATATGTTTGTGCCTTAAAGAAAGGATCCAATTGCAATTTCTCGAGCAATTAAAATTAGAATAAGTTTATTTTTGCCCTCTCTCTCTCTCTCTCGCTCTATTTATATGTTTGTGCCTTAAAGAAAGGTTCCAATTGCAATTTCTCGAGCAATTAAAATTAGAATAAGTTTATTTTTGCCCTCTCTCTCTCTCAAAACGTATATTTTTTTCATAAAGATGTGATCTTCGTGCGTTTTGTTTATGTTTACAATATTAAATTACCTAAATCAGTTTTGTTTTAATCATCATTTCATAATTGTTATTCAAATGAAACAAGTACAATTTTTTCAAAGTACTAAAGTACTAACTACGTACTAATGAAAGAAAGCCCCTTTTTTCTCCAATTTGCCCATCTTGTCCTCCTCTATTAAACAAGATTATTTGTATAACAATTTATATTGGATAAATTTCATAACAAAACTCAATTTATAGTTTAGTTCTCAATTCTAAACTCAATTTTTAAAATTTCTCAATAAGGGGTTCAATTTAATTTTTTTTTCTTCTCAATTTAAGGCTTAAATTTAGATTGAGTTCTCAATTGAAGACAAAATTCCATTTTCTTTTGAATTATATTTATAAAACTATTTATTTATTAATATGTATTTATATTTTCGATAAATTAAGACAAGTTAGTGCAATTTTGTAACGATCTTCATCATCGACTTGTATCAATTTATATATATATATATAATATATATATATATATAATTAATTCAATTCATAAAATATAATTTATATTAAATTGATTAATAAAATTTGGTTTCTGTACTTTTATTTATAAAATTAAGAAAATAAAAATAATCTTAATTTTATGAATTGCATTAATTATATATATATATATATATATATTAATACAAGTCGAATGAAAATCGTATCAAAATTTCACTAACTTGTTATAATTTATTTTAAATATAAATACATATTGAATATTCATGAATTTATAAATATAGATAAAAGAAAAAAAAAGAAAATGAAATTTTATTTTGAATTGAGAACTCAATCTAAATTTCAATCTTTAAATTGAAAAAAATAAATTAAATTGAGCCTCATATTAAAAAACTTTAAAAATTGGATTTAGAATTGGGAACTAAACTATAAATTGGACATTGTTATTAAATTTATTCATTTGGATTAGTGTTTGCTAGTCGGGATTTGAGATTTGGATTCATTCAAATCCCCGTTTGTTTTGATGTTAGAACAAGATTATATAATCTACCAAAATCCTACTTTATTTAAATAAAAACACAATCATTAACCATATACTATAACCTATTAATACACAAATTTCAATACATACCTAAATTTCTACTATTACAATCATCTAATCATTACCATTACATCACTCATAATATAATATTACATAATAACATTTTTTCTAACATTGATTTGACATCTACAGTGCTAATCTTACCTTACAAAATCTCTAAACAAACACAAATTTTAACTATTCACCTTTATTTCAAAAACTCAGGATTTCAAAGTCGAATTTCCCCAATCCTATATAACACCAATCCAAACATCACCTTAGGTTTCTAGAAAAAAGAAAATAAATATAATTTTAAAAAAAGACCAAGCTCTATATATGGTCAACCCTAGCTAGTTTATTCTCCCCCACCCACCCCATATATACATGTATTTTTACTATACATATCTGAGTTTCTGAAGAACATATAATGGAATCTCAGTTAGTCTCCAATGGCTTCAGACACTCCACTCTTCCTCTGAGCTATGTCCGGCCCGAGCCCGACAGGCCCAAACTCTCTGAAGTTGAAGAATTTCACAATGCTCCCATCATTGATTTGGGCTGTGGTGATACACAACTCATTGTTCAACAAATATCTCATGCTTGTCAACACTATGGGTTTTTTCAGGTCATTATTATTATTTTTCCCAATTTTTTTTTTCTTAAAAAAAGGTTAGTTTTTACAAGGGTTTTTTTTTTTTTAATAAAAACATTTGCAATATTTTTATTGGTCAAATGCATGTATGTACGTAGGTGATAAATCATGGGGTGTCAGAAGAGGTGACAGAGAAGATGCTGGAAATGACAAAAGAGTTCTTCAATTTGCCTTTGAATGAGAAAATGAAATTATACTCAAATGATCATTCAAAGAATGTAAGATTGAGCACAAGTTCTAACCTACATAAGGAGAAAGTTCACAATTGGAGAGATTATCTTAGGCTTCATTGTCACCCTTTGGACAAATATGTCAAAGAATGGCCAAACAATCCCACATCTTTCAAGTAAGAATTCATGTTTCTCTTTTACTACATTTTCCTATTTCTCTATAATCGAGTAATACATCATAACATGAAAAGATAGTGTTTCATCTTATGTTTTATTGCATCGATCAATGTATATAAATACGTCAATGCATTGTCTGTCAGTTGATTGGTTATTATATAGTGAAACTTAAGATGCACGTAAATAAATTTTGCCTGGTTTTATATTAATAATTTAATCATTAATAATTTCTAACTTTTAAATTTACATTCATGTAGCATGTGCATCTCCATAGAAATAGTAAACTCACGTGTAATGTTGGTTATATTCTTTTTTTGTTCTATGAACCTAGCTAGCCCTATATAAAGGCATGGACCATGGGTCTATAGCTAGTAGTATAATCATAAATGATAAAAATTTAATTATTGATTATTCTTTTGGTCTATATGTTATATAGCGTATCATGAAAAGATAGTGTTTTGTCTTATGTTTTATTATGTCGATCAATATATATCCCCAATATAAACATGTGAATGTATTGTCAGTTGGTTGACTATTATATGGTGAAACTTAAGATGCACGTGTATAGATTGTGCTTGGTTTTATATCAATAATTTCATCATTAATAGTTTTGAAACTTTTAAATTTACATTCATGTAGCATGTGCATCTCCATAGAAATCGTACACTCACGTGTTATGGTGGTTGTCTTCTTTTTTTTGTTCTATGAACTAGCTAGCCCTATATAGAGGCATGGACCATAAGTCTATAGCTAGTAGTCTACTAATAAATTAATAAAAAGTAATTATTACTTTTCTTTTGGTCTATATAGTTGTACTTATTTTATTGTTTTCCACGACATGAATTGTTCATTACGATGAAAATTAGTCAAATTTGCTATTTTATGATTTTAAAGAAAATTAATTGAAACCTTCACATACGTCATTTGTTCATATTTGATGGACGAAAATGCTGAAAGATTTATTTTAATAAAATATAAACATTGTAGGAATCCAATAACCGTAAAATATTTAATAAATAGGTATAACACGACTCTCCATGAACTAAAATAAACATTTAAGAAAAAAACATGATGTCACATATATTTATAATAAAAGTTTTATGGGACCATTAAATAAATTTAATATTGTAACATAGACTAATTTATAATTTATCTATGAATTTATAAAAATAGTTTATGGTGATTCGATTTCATAATTTTTATTAAAGATATTTGAGTTTTGCCTTTATGTGACGTCAGAATATTGACGTCAGCCAGATACATCATCAATTTGAATGTATTCTCTATTCTTGGACACGTTTACAAGCTGTATAGTGAAAAGCGTGTTGACGTGGGCAAAAGAATTCAACAATTTTATAATAAACATTTTTAATATTTAATATACTATATTAGTGATATTGATTGACATTTGGACTAATTCAATTGAATGGAAATATTAGTTGAATAATACAGTGGCTTGTCTGGATCTCAATCACCACTTCTAGATTTCGGCTACTATTGGAGGTGACATAATTTTTTTAACATTTGTATTTAAGTTTTTAATAAAATAAAGTAGATCAATATGACTTTTGTTAACCACTCAGACTATGTTTATCAACAACCTCCCACAACCCAACCTCTTAATAAAATATTCATTTCTCTCTCCTCCACATATACAACCTACAACACAACCCAACCTCTACAATTTTCATATTTTATCAATGACCCAACCCAACCTATAATAATTATTTATTTTATGATTTAATAATTACATTTATGTTATAATCTATTTTTTTATTATTTGAAATGTGTACGAAATATATTAAATTATATAATATTTCAAATTCGTAATTATAAAAAAAATATTTGATACACTTAAAATAAGTTACAATCTCGATAACAAAAATAAAATTACAAAAGAGATGATTTGAGATTGTGATTCAAAATGTATCAATATTAGTCTTTATTTATAGAGAAAAAAAAATCACAAATTTTGGTAATTTTTTTTTTTTATAGATAATTGAGGGTATAAAAAAATATCAAAAAAATCACACAAACCAATCATGGATTGACAAGTGGCAGAATTTTGGATAAAATGTTGTTGGAAAGTGTGCACAACTTGGGTTGGTTTGCCACCCGGTTGTGTGCCATTTTCTGAATTTTGATTTTTTTTTTTTTTTTTTGTCTTCTTCCTAAAACCGGTTGCATGACCCAACTAATAAACATGGTCTCAGGGCATGTTTGGTACATGAGTTTAGGTTGATTTGAGATTATTAACCAACCTAAATTCATGTTTGGTATATAGGTTTGAGGTCCGGGTTTAAATAGGGTTTTACTATTTAAGTGAGTTTAGATTGTTTTATTTATGAGTTTATAAACCCACCATCTTTGGTGGGTTTGAACTAATCCCAATAGTAAAAAATGATTTAAATTACATAATTGCCCTACCCTCAAATGAAAAAAGCAATACAACTTTTTAATAAAAATTACAAAGTGATATAATTTATAAACCCTATTTTTTCCACTAAACTTAAATAATTAATTAAAATTTTTTAGTGAAATTGTTAAAAAAAATTATATATAAATTATTTACTAAATTATTAAATTTTGGGATATTAAATTATATATATATAAAATTATTTTTTAATCTTTTAATATTTTAAATTATTAAATGTTGGGATATTAAATTATATAAATATATTAAATTATTTTTTAATCTTTTAATATATATATAATTAATTTAATTCATGTTTTTTGAATTATATAAGTAAGAGCATAATCGTCTTTTCATATTTTTTATCAGTCCCAACCCACAAAACAAACACCAAATTTAAATTAAACCCATATTTGTAGATAATTAATCATTCAAACCAAACATAAAATTTAATTCAAACCTATCCCAAAATCTATATACCAAACACCCAAAAAATGTTATTTTGTCTTCGGTGAACAGTAAAAGCCCGAAAAGCCCAGCCAACCCAAACAATCCCAACCCGTATACCAAACAGGCCCTCGGATTTAATTGCGTGAAAGAAATCAATCTATAATTCTCATATGATTTTGTAAAAATGAGTTTAATTCATAAATAATTGGGTTTCCTTTTATAAAATTATATTATTAGTTCTTTAGGGAAATTATTATATTAAAATATTGTATTTATTTTTAACCGTATTTGTTTAAGACATTTCTGCAATTTTTATGGTGTGAATATTTCATTACATTTGAGCTTAATTAAATAATAATACAATGGAGACAAATTATTGATATGGTTATGACAATTTTCTTGTGGAAAATTACTTGAAATCCCATCTAAATGCTATAATTTGCTTAAAAAGGTTATTCATGATTGTATATGATCATACCCAATTCCACCATACGAGCAATATCTCAATACCATAGGATGTATGATATGTGATAAATTCTGAAATTTTTTTATTAGTGTTTTTAAAAAATTTCAAACTATATCACATATTACATATTCCGTGGATTATGGCAATACTGATGTAGATAAAATAGAAAAAGACTTCTTTATACCAAAAAATTATAATTTATAGCATTTTGTTTTTTTCCTAATAAAGCAATAATGAAGGGGACAAAAGTTGACGTCTCAAAATTCTCTTATTCTTTATTTAAGATTTGTTAGCTTTTCTTCAACAAAAAGGGCTTGACTTTAGCAGTGATAGAGACTTGGGCAAAGATTCTTGTCTTTAAGAATAATTTAATCATATTTTAATTGCAAATTTTAATACTTCAATCATCTAGCCCACATACATTGGAAACTAGAACTATTCTGAAATTGAAATGCTATATTTTGATTGTATGTAATTAGTTTATGTATTTTATACGAAAATGATAAAATACTCACGGTGGACAATTTTTAACATGCCTATTTATAATGTATAATAATTTTTCCCCTTATTATATGGAGAATGAAACTAATAAATATGATGATATATCAACTGTGGACACAGATTAATGTGCCTACGGTGGGTAGGATAACCGGATTGATATTTTATAAGGGGCAAAACTTTTGTAGGATGGATTTATCAAGTTAATAGTAAATATGTATATATATTGATATAATAACTTAAAAGAACTAAAAAAATCAAAATACAATAAACCATAAAAATTCCAAAAATCCATTAAAATAAAAATATAATTGGGATCCATCTCACAAAATGTACTTCTTGAGACCATCTCGCCAGTTTTCTGTTTCACATATTAATCATAACATTTATTTCGGTTATATATAAATATATTATGAGATAGTAAATATATAGTAAAAATAGTACAATGATTTTTCATGATTGCATCTATACTATATATTTGCAAGAAAAAAAAATACTTTTATCATTTAAAATCAATCCCAAAGTCTCAGTTTTCTGATGATTCTTAAAATATTTTTCTTGAACTCCTCCGATCTACTTTTTACTTCATTGGATTATTCATCTTAAAATCTCAACAAAAAAATGATGTATTTACAAGAAATAAAATAATGCCATCTTTATATAAAAAAATATTGGTACTTCTATGTAATTAGTGGTCATCACATTAGAATAACTCTTAGACATTTTGACTTTTGAGGAAGCGTGTAATAAAAAACATCAAATTATAATTTTTTATTAAAAAGTATTTTCTTGATACTGACATTTACTGATATTTTGCAATATATCTAATATTTTCTCAGTTCCTTCATATTTTTACTATAATTCAACCAACATCGATATTCAAATCCTCGTATTAATGATATTTCGTGAGATTTTCATAGTTTAGAAAAAAAAAAAATTCATATCTAGCCCTACAAAAACCAAAATATTCATGATATATCACGATTTTTTCATCCATAATTATAACAAAAATAATCTTGAGTTTCTTGTACTAGGGAAATTGTGAGCAATTATTGCAGAGAAATCCGACAACTTGGGCTTAGATTGCAAGAAGCCATATCAGAGAGTTTGGGCTTGGACAAAGACTACATAAACAAGAGCCTGGGTGAACAGGGCCAACACATGGCCATGAATTATTATCCACCATGCCCTGAGCCCGAACTCACCTATGGGCTTCCGGCCCATACAGATCCCAACACTCTCACCATTCTCCTTCAAGACGTACAAGTTTCGGGCCTTCAATTGCTCAAAGATGGGAAATGGTTGTCTGTGAAACCCTACCCAAATGCATTTGTGATCAACATTGGTGATCAGTTACAGGTAATTACCCTATATATGTTCGATATTTGTGAATGGATTTCTATATTGTTGAGCATCTAAAGTTAGTGATGACTTGTCAAAGTAGGGGTAATCACGGGCCTGATTTGTATTCAAATGGGCCCGATACTAGGCGTGTCTAGCCAACGAATCACAAAAATGAGTTAACACGGTCGAGCGGGTTAAAATGAGTTAACCAATTACATTGAATGCATTATGATAATGAAAATTAAATCGAGTTAACTCTGTCGAACAGGTGAAGTATGAGAAGATTTTAACTGATTGGGTTTGTGATAAATGACATGTTAAAATATGGTGGTTATGTTTAAACAACATCTCAAATCTGTTAGACATTTCACGTAGTATTCTTCTTTAAATCAATGCATATGCACATATTTATATATTATCTCAAATTCAAAATAAGTGTGGTTTTGAAGTTTTTGTCATAAATTAAGAAACATAAAATTTGATAAAAATGTCCTTAGACAATATCAATCTCTCCAACAATTCCTAAATCAACATGAGATGAGATATTATAAATGAAAAAAATAAGAAAAAATTAAAATAAAAAAAGATTGTAAAATTTTGTGTGAATAAATTTGAAAGAGACTGAATCAGCTTTATCACAAACAAGTTCGAATTTAAGGAATTTAAATAAGATTATACTTCCATCTTCAACATATGATGAAGCTCTAAATACACTATTGAATGCAGGCATTGAGCAACTCAAAGTACAAAAGCACTTGGCATAGAGCAGTGGTGAATGCCCACAAAGCAAGAATTTCAGTTGCAACCTTCTTGTGCCCATCTAGCTCTACACTAATCAAAGCTCCAAAAGAGCTCATTAAAGATGATTCACAAGCCATTTACAAAGATTTCACCTATGGTGAATATTACGAGAAGTTTTGGAGCAGAAATCTCGACCAGGGACACTGTCTGGAACTTTTCAAAACTATATAGTCGAGCGGCTATGTCTGCTCTACTCATATGAGTAATATCTTAAGTTCGTGAAATCTATGACGTGTCCTAAAAAGATGCCGCTAATGTAAAATTCCAATTCAAGAATAAATGTATGTGACAATAAATAAGGCTCCATTTGATATCAAAATTGTGCAATAGTGATTCCTTATGGCCCAAACCATATATTTCCCATTTTATGTCCAAATTTGTGTAATAGTGATTGATATGGTCCAAATAATATATTCCTTGTGCTTGTTACTTTTTTTTAAAAAATGTTTTGTGGAAGTAGTTTATTTTAGTTCTTTAGATATTATTTACTGATTACTTTATTTTATATAATTATTAGAATATAATAGAAACATTTTAATCAAATTCAATTTAATTAAAACAAAAATAAACTATCTAGTATATATAATATATAATAAAATCCAATTCAATTTAAATAAAATTAAATGCTTAATTAATAGATAATATCCGTCACAAATCGGATGTTCATGTAGTGATAAGTTGTTATGCTAGTTTATATCATTATTATATCTCTATTTTATCACGAGGTGGTGATAAATGCTATCCAACACCAAATTCCATCTCTAATCCAAAACTTTATTGTTTCCATAAACCTTATTTGTCCCAATTATGTCTCAGTTTCATGCATATATAGTGGAATGAAATCATGCTACAATATTCTAGCCAGTGCCTCCACTATAATCTACAAAATCAAACAATATAAAATGAAAATAATATAATCATAATCAAAATTCTCATTCAACTCAAAAAAGGTAAAAACTTTATTAATTCCATCAGCAAGTCGGAAAATAAACGTGTACAAAGCTCACCATGTGCCTGCTCTTTTTTTCTTTTCTTTATAGTAAACTTAACTAGGTATTCTTAAAGAAAAGGTAAAAGCCCCAAAGGGCAAAATAGTAATACCACACGTAGAAAATCAACAAATCTTTTGGGCATAAAATATTTATTTGAGCAACTCCATGATCCAAGTATTGTAGGCACAGCAAACCTTTTGGAATTCTTTAAAGCCAGCAGCTTTAGCAAGGCTCTGAAATTCCTTTTCTGTCCTTTCTTTGCCACCTGGATTATGGGCCAACATGATGACATCAATATGGACAACATTCTTAGTGGCAAGCCCAGTGTCTGGGGCCTCTGGTAAAACACACTCAGCCAATATCACTTTCCCATTTTGTGGAAGGGCATCATAGCAATTCTTCAAGAACTTGATGCAATGCTCATCACTCCAATCATGGCAAATCCACTGAAAATAATTGAAAATTTGCACCAAGTTTAAGTTTTTCTTGTCCTTTTTAAGGAAATAGGAAGAGGGGTATTTTGGTAATTTAGATTAGTTACCTTCATGAAAATGGCATCCCCTTTAGGCACACTCGCAAACATGTCTCCACCAACGTGCTCAACACCTACATAGAATGAACATACATAATTGAGACGCGGGCGAAAATGGATCGATTTTAAAGATTCAGAGCATGATCTGAATTCGAACCTGAATGAGACGGAGCATCTTCGATCACATGGGGCAGGTCAAAATTGATGCCCTTAATGGATGGATGTTCAGAGACAATCATGTTAAGAGTTGCTCCAATTCCTCCACCAACATCCACCAAAGTGTTGAGGCTATCAAAGCCATGATATGTTTCTAGAATCTTCTTCATGGTGATGGTGGAATGACCTGACATTCCTTGGTTAAACACTTTGTTAAATCTTGGGTCTTTGCCATGGTACTCAAATGCAGTCATTCCATAGGCTTTGTTGAAGGGAATTCCTCCATCAAGAACTGCATCTTTAAGATGGTACCTATAATTCAACACCAAAACTTTTAACTTTCAAAATCATCTTTAGCCAATGATATTTGAAAAAAGAAAAAGGTACTCTTGATGCATAAATTTCTTATTGTATTTTTTTGTCCATTAACCTTAAATCTACATCTAGATATACAATGATCAAATGTGGAACCCACCACTTGAACTTAGATCAAAAAAAGTTGTTCACCTAAAATGTCTTAATCACTATTTTAGCTTTAGCAAAAAAAAGTTGTTCAAATAAAATGTCTTGATCACTATTTTAGCTTACACTTTTTTGGTGGGTAGTAGGTAAGATAACATCTCAACTCTACACCCTTATTAATAAGGATTAATTAGCAAGAATTGGGATCTACCTTTTTGACCTTCATTCCATAACCAACTATTTAATGTGTATATTTTGCAGTTTAGATCCTCCATTATAAAAGTAGAGATGAAATAGTGATATAAAATCACAAAAAACTTATAACAACATTTACAAATAGCATTTTAGCGACTAATAATTTAACCAAGCATTTAATCATGTTTTATTATTAAATAATAAGTCGGGTTGAAAACTTAATGTCCTCAAGAACATTTTATAAATCTGATTTTCTAATATCGATCAATCACAACTTCCAACCCATAAAATAGGGATTAATAAAATAGAGATTAACTTATAAATACTAAGTTCGGTGGATAGTGGGCCCTATCCCACAGAATCATTTTTTATCATCCTTACCTACGTGTCAAAAATAGATTGGCCCACATATTGGTCCTCTTGTCCCATTTGTTCAATTATATTGGCAATGTTCTAGTGCTAGTGAACAACACCACTCATGAATTTCAATTATTGATTCCTTATATTACTACTAATAAAAAATAGATAAGAAACCAATAATTCTCTAGTAGAAATATTAAAATAAATTTCCAATTGCAAAAATATAATAAAATTTTAAAAAAGCATATATAATTACCAGCTCTCCATGAGGATCTTATCTTGATTCATGAGCAACAAAGGAGCCATGGAAACCCCATCCTCGTTCTTGGTCAAGAACTTGCACACCGGGGCCAGCCCATAGAGCCGCTCAACGCCGCCGTCGGGGAGCGTCTCGAGGCGGCAGTTGAGGACGGAGTAGGTCGTGAGGAGGCGGAGGATCCGGTCGAGCATGACACGCGCCTCCTCGTTGGTGGTGGGGAGCTGGGCGGCGATCTCCGCCGGAGAAACGAAGGCGCCGGGGCCCGCTTTCTTGATGAGCTCGAGGAGGTCGAGTTCAATGGCGGATTTGAGGACCATGGGAAGGACTGAAGCACTGGCTAGCTGCATGGCGAATAGGAAGCCTTCTTCTTCATCGGAGCTGGTGGTTGAAGTGGCAACACTCTTTGTTGTTGAGCCCATTTTTGTGATGAAGATGGTTGGTTAGGAGTGATCAAATGTTGAGGGTGTGGTTGAGGGTAATGGGGTGGGAAAAGGGTTATATATATGGGTTTTGGGGGTTCACCAACCCTTGGTGGGGTTGGGGTTTGGTTGAAATGACCCCACCATCTATTAATTGGACTATGGAGGGTTATCCACCTCTCATTTTCTTGACATTTCTTTGTAATATGGCAATGGAAATGGAGAGAGAAGTTAGTTCATCTACTTTTTTCGTATTTCGTCTATGTGTTACATCAAAACATTTTTCAGTTACTGTTAATTATAAGATGACAATGAAGATGGGAGAGAGAAGCATAGATCATTAATTTATTCTACTTTTTCGTATCTCATTTGTACGTATATTACTTCATTTGTACATGTATTACTGTCTAAACTAGCTAGATTGAGACAATTCGGATTTTTTGTACTAAAACCTGCATGGCCGTATCTCATATTAAAATTACGTAATTTTGAATAACAAAAGAATTTCAACTTAAATTATTTTAACATCAATATTATATGATCTAAAATATGATACATGAGATAAATATTTTGGCTACAGAGGATTTGAACTTGAGGTCGGGGATAGATAAGTTTGAATCCACTGTCTCCCTCGATTGAATAGACGATATATGTTCATAATTTATGGAAACAAAATATATCTTTCAGAAGATATATATCATTGGATATTCTTTATTTTATATTAAAGATATTAAAGGTTAGATATTCTTATTTAAGGATAGGATAGGGATAAATATGCTCATAATTTATGGGGAAAAAATTTGAATAAAAAAATTTATTGAAAGCAACTAGCTAGATTGAAGACTGAATATTCTACATCCTATATATTAGAGCACTGAAATTTACCAATTCAACAATTAATAGTTGTCAATATTTGGTATAAAATTAAAATTTTGACTTTTGAGATTGTATGAAATATTACTTGGTTTAGATAAATAAATATTTGATGGCAACTAAATTGGCTACATGACTTAATTAAATGCCTCAAAATCCAATATTTAGATCAACTATCTCATCCAAAAAAACAAAAACAAAAAATAAAAAATAAAAAATAAACCAAAATGGTGTAATAAATGATGTTTACATGTATTAGGTAATTTTTTTTGAATTATATATATATATATATATATATATATATATATATATATATGATGGCTATAAATCAAGCTAAGATCAATTGCTATCTTATCTTGATCTTTTCTTAAAGAAAGCAGTACCTTTTTAATCACTGCAAGTATATGTTGTTTAAAAAGTTATAAACAGGGAGTACTTGTGAGTTGTGATAGTGGTAATTGGTTTTACACACTTCAAAACATATTAAACACACCTAAAATATTATTTTTATATATTTTAATTTTCAAAAAGTTGGACTTATTTAATAAATTTTGGAGTGTGCATAGTATCACCCAAATAAAATACCTCAACTATTAATATGGTGTATGAAGGAGTATTTCAAAATTCTAAACTATATATTTTTATTAGGACATATATATTCAATTTTGAATAAAAAAAATTTAAAATTTATTTTTAATATTTAAACAATACATTGTAACACTGAAATTTTTAATATATAAAAAAAAATCTAATAATACAATTTATAAATTTTATTTCCGGACATCTGGTTTAAAAAAAAAAAATTTAATGTTTGAGTAACTAGTTGGACTCCGAAAAAATAAATCTTGAGATAAAGAGTCATAAATCAATTTCTGCAAAATGTAGATTTCTTGGAATTATAAAACACAAACTTCGATGCTTATGCATTTTCCATGTCAAGCAGTTTCTTTTCTTTTTTTCAAGTTATGTTTTGTTCATTAATTCACTTCGTTAGGTGGGGCAGTATCTTTTAGGTTGTGTTTGAATGAACGATTTGAGAAATACTTTGAATTTGAAATATATTTCTATTGAATTCTAAATTTCAAATGAAATGCAATTTTAGTAATTTAGTTTTCCCATTAATTGACACCTGAATAATCTTGATCAATTGTCCAAACACATCTATGCATAGGTTTCTTTATTTGCTTCAATAAATTTAATTGCCTTTATATATATATATATATATATATAGTCCAAATCTAGTAGATACTGTGATTAATTGAAAACTATGGTGATTTAGAAAAGCAGTTTCATGATTATAATTTATAACCCCTCTAAGTTAGTGATCCACGATGACACAATTCTCTTTATTCTCTCAAGTAATGTTAATCCAGTTTTAGAGCAGAGTTCATAGACTTTTAAACTCCACTTTTTTTCTAGATTTGTGATTTTAATATATTAATGATTTTTTTTAAATTAAATAACTTTTATTAGATAATATAAATAAGATTATAAACGATTACTATATTGACTTGAAACACTAAATCATTTGCCGTCTTCTGACACACCTACCATGTTTCCTGGACATATTTCAATTCTAATTCAAACATGTGTGTGTATATATAAATACCAAGACATGGTATTATAAATTTATAACAGCAATAGATTAAAGTGAAAAATCTTCAAGCTTAGTCACTGATGGAATAAACCTTTCTTTATTAATCATGATATAAGTTTTATTTATTTATTTTATTTTCTGTAGTCATTTTTTCCAATTATAAATATCATAAATATTTTTCATTGCACAAGCTAGAAACCTACATATGCCATGCCTAAAAATTACTCTTGGCTAAAATATATGAATTATGGTAACAATTAATAGATATTTTCTATCGTATGCAGCTAAAAATGAAATGGATATAATAGTAGTATATTATCTGTAACATAAAATAAAATAAAAAAATCAACTTTTTAAATAAATAAAGGCCGTGCATAAAAGAACAGCCAAGTTGGTTTACTATTCCACGTTTGAAAGTCAAATGCAAGCACTACAGTCTACAGCATATAATACATCTAAGAATTTTCTTCATCAAAGAAAGATAAGTTACATGAACTCTAGTCTTTGACCATTAGTATTATATTTTATATATATATATATGTATGTATATATTATTCAAGTGTTAGGTACAACTCTCCGCGTTATTTTGTACGTGACATATTATACATATATATATATAGAGAGAGAGGTGGGGGGGGGGGGGGGGGGGTTGAATAATGGTTTAAAGTATCAGTGTTTCAATTTTATTTTTCTTAAATAGAGTTGAAAATGCAGTTAAAGTTTCAATGTTAGTCAAACGAGCTTTGTTGAGCCCGAATTGCTGGACTAAAAAGTTGGCTTATTTTTCGAAAATAATAATAAAATTATTTAATACTTTCATGTATTATATGGTTCCCTAATTAATCAAGTTATGCAAGACAACAATTATTGATAAAAGCCATACATACTCTAAATCAAATGCTACGAAGAATATGAAATTTAAATATAATTATTAATTTGGTAATTATAGTGTAGTTGTTGTCAAATGCTTTTTTAGTACTACTTGGTTGTTGGGCTAAGTGAAAAATGTGAAATGTCATATAGACAGGAGAAATGTCAGCTAAACCAAAATAGAATTTTATCATATCTAATGACAAATAATATAAATAATTAGATACTATTTAACTAATACTCCCTCCGTCCCAAATTATTTGTCGTTTTAGTTTTTGAGATTTGTCCCAAATTATTTGACGTTATAGAAATTCAAGGCATATTTTCCCAAATTCTTCCAAATTTATCCCCATTTATTATTCCTTACTAAATGTTCTATTATTTCAAAGTAGGTATTGGAAATATGTATTAAATAGAGATAGATCGGTCTTTTTGTTAATTTCCTTAATCTGCGTGAAAAATGTTAAAACGACAAATAATTTGGGATGGATGGAGTACTCGAATTGACATTTAATTCATACAAGTTGTATTGAAGTTTATGAACAAAATACTAGATGAAATACCACATTAAAATTAAAAGCTAGCCGACATTTGGATTAATAAAAAAATAAACCAACAATTAAAGAACGTAGAAAATATAACAAAAGTCAATATTAAAGTTCATAATAAAGTTAATTTTGCCATAAAAATCAACGGTTTAAGTCTTCGAAATTCATATGTCAAATTAATTAACAGCAAGATTAAGAGGTTTCTTGTTTAGCCATCATACCTGATGCATTATTTATATACATATAATTATTAAATATATATAACTGATGTAAAGATGTGTTGGTGTAATATTTTCAACTATATTTTGGATTGAAAAGGACTACTCACCAACCCCTAGCCTGACAAAAATGCCCACTCTAAACATTCAATGAGAAAAATTTGTAGGATTTTTATTTTATTTTTCAATTTGATGTGGTATAATTCAAATCTGATGGATAATCAACTTTTAGACACCAAATTAATTATGAATTATCACATATATTTAATATATTTCACGATAAGCATTTTAACAGGCAATATACATTAATGACCATTTAAAGGTTGTGAAACTTTCATTTTTGGAAAAAAATTTGAGTTCGAGCCGTTTACAGATAACATTTCGTGACACGGGCCTCCACCCAGTTCATTTCATTTTATTATTAAGTTAATTTTTTTTAATTTTTTTTTCTAGATTTGCTCCTCTCATGAATGCATATTGCATACAAAATTAAATCAAATAGAATAATTATTTTATCAACTGGCTTGGTCCCTTAATTATTATATCATCACAACGCCTAGTAATTATTTCATATTCTTATTATCATCCACATTTTGTAGGAGTTACGTCACTTTGATGACATAGTAAAAACCCTTATATTTTATTTATCTATGTAATTATACATACTATATATTTGTGGATTAACAAAATAAAATATAAAATTACAAATTACAAATGAAAAAAAAAATCCATGCATGTGAACTAATTAATTAAATGATCGATAAATATATAAATACATACACGTACATATTGTGTGCGTATAATCATTATTAAATAGTATAACTCTTGATGTACATTCATGAATTAAGTACATAATTATTATTTTTGTACTTTTTTTTACAAATACATACATATATACTCACACTCATCCAACCATTTAAGTTTGAAATGTATTGAATTATTAACACTCATCCAACCATTTATGTTTGAAATGTATAACATTCTGTAAATTTAAGGCATCTGTAACCAAAATTATATATCACACATATGTGTCATGAAAATATATATTGGATAGATTTATTGATATAAGTATTGCATTCAATTCATGTCATAATTAATATTCATATGAACGAATATCCACCTAACTTTGAAAGTTATATTTTAATTATATAATATCATGATGATCCATGTACGTGTAATTAGTTAACCACTACAACTTTTTTGGAGTTCTTAATTGCATTAATCCTATATAGGAGTATGAAATTAAATTCCCCTGAAATTGAATTCATACATACCAATTAATGTCAAATATTATTATATAATTTGTTGGACGGTTTAGCAAATCTTTCAAACCAACAAACATTGAATAATTTGCACTGTTTTCAATGCTCTTTGCCTTTTCTCCAACCTAAATTGACTCATAACATTTTGGAGAATCTATCATTTAAAAGATGGTTTTAATTTTAAATGAGAAATGATAAAACTAAGACAACTAGCTTCCAATATTCAGTGACAGACTCACAGCTTTGATTAAACAATTGGATTTTAATAATTTTATTTGTAAAGGCACTTCAAATTATCCAAAATATACAATGAGAAATAGTTATTTTAAAGGAAAACACTGCTTCTTAGATATAGTCTATTATTAGAAATTGGGTTGATAAGGTTGGTATTAATAAATCTTCGATCAATTTTATATATTATTTCATTTGATGAAATTGAAAACAAGTTAAAACTTTGAAATCTACATTTCGTGTAGGTAATCCTAATGAACTTACATTCTCAAAATCAGATTCAGATGAATAAAGAATCAATGCATAAAGTAATTAAACAACCAAACATGTTAAATTGCTGTAGTTTGGTGATGGTCACGTAGGAAAAATAAAATAAGATCTATCGTCTTATAATAAATAGATTCACTTTAGATGATTATTGATAGTTATTGCAATCTAAATTCTCTATTACATTTATTATTCGTCTGATCTCATCTTCCATCGTACTAAATACACACACTATATAATAATTAATAATTTATTGAGATACATAGTGTGTTGTCATTATTATGGAATAGGAGATGAAATAGAATATCTGATATTATGATATTTTTGTGATAGTCTTTAGGTTCAAGCTCCGAGAATGCCGTGCTTGTCACATTAAACCTTTTAGAGAAGCACTTTCCAAGTATAAATAGATAACAAATCAATAATTTGATTGTATCATCGATAACTTTAGATTCACGGTCTTATCTTGACTTTATATTTTTTTCATTACTCCATCATTTTTCAAGTAAACTCATATCAGCAACGGTCTATACATATATATTTCCTTATATTAAATACACTTATACTGTTATACAAGTGATCAAGCTTCACTCTTCCTTTGGTTTTCCAATATTTTAAAATCTCTTTAATAAGTATGTAATAGTCATTTTTCTACTTCCATATTTAGCCCATAACTTGGGCCCAAATAATAATTAGAAAATTTTAAAAAAGCCCTCAAACCCGGCCCATATAGAGTGACGCCTCTTCTTCTTCTTCTCTTCTTACCGTTGCCTCTGAAATCCAAATTTGAAAATTAATTTAGATTTTCCAATAAAATTAAAAATAAAAAGAAAAACCCTTCATCTTCTTCGAGGGTTTTGCAGAGAAATACCCCTTCGAATATGGGAAGAAAGAGCACCGCCAAGAAGCGGCGATTTTCGGAAACCTCTCAAATGGAAAAAACGGAATGTGAAGTAATTGAAATCGATGATTCTTGCCCATCTCCTGATCAAAATACCACTCCTTTGCGAACTATTTTTTGCCTCAAAAATAGGGATGAAATTAATAAATTCGAGGCCGAAGAAGAGTGCTTTATTCTCGAATTTGATCCCTACAATGATCTGGATTTACTCAAGTTGGATGTTGCTGATGCTGAGGCGGATTTGCGCGTAGTTGCAGAAAAAGGGCAGGTGATTTCTGGGTTTTAATCTTTCTTTTTTTTTAATATTGTTTTTGAAGTTTAATGTTTGCAGTTTTGCTAGTTTTAAGAAAGTTTTGATTTTTGAGCATTTAATGTTGATTCTGTTCGATTAAATGTTGGTTGTTACATTCAGAAATCAAAATTGCTTCGTTTTGGTTAAGTATTTGATTCAAATTATTCAATTGTTTAATGCTAATTTAGTTCAGAATTCATGGCTTTCTTTATCCATGTTTTTAGGGCTGTGAAGTGAGAACAAACATTCATCCTTAGTTTTCTCAATTGAGTATATTAAACTAGTTGTAGTAATTGAAACTATACAATTAGATGGGGCTAATTCAAATTTGTCTGAAAATATCACGTGTGATGATGTGGCTACATGTGTTAATCAATAAGAATTTGACACGTGTTGCCACGTCATTGGAAAACCCCAATTTAGCTAAGTTGGACTGAAGTTGGTCGGATTCTTGAATTGTGGAACTATATTGAAAATCGTCATAATTATGGGACCAAATTGGAAGACACCGTAGTCCCGATAAAATACGTAGTTTAGACTTATACGATAGATTGCTAGAAACAACATGGACCAGTGCTTCAATTACTTTTATACACAAACTTAATATACTATCAAGTAGCTATACTTTTTTTTTTTATTATAAACTTGAAGCTTCATAAACTATCAAGCAGGGTTTTAATATACTATGAAGTAGCTATACTATTTATCTATTCAGGTTTATTTCTGGTCTCAGTGTTAGGTGTTGGGATGATGAAGTAGAACTGATACTTCTTTGGTTTTCGTCTTTGGATGATTGAATAGGTGGCTTGCAGAGACTATCCACATCCAAGAAACACTTGTGCCAAATATCCGTTTGAGAAGACACCTCATGATCATCATTGTGAACTGGTAACTCGATTGGTTTCATTCTTATCAAGAAGGGTTGTTTTGGGGTGGATTATTTGTCAATTATAGTGTGCGTTTTGTGCTTAACGTGCAGTGCTTCTGCTACGTTTGTGATCTATCCGCTCCTTGTTCGAAGTGGAGTGGTCACTGTCATGCATTCAACAATGAAGCTTGGAACAACGAGAAGCAAGTGTCGAGACGATCAAAGTAAAAGGAATCATAAGATTGCATCAAGGTTTTGTTTTGTGAATCTTGGCTTCATGTATAGTTGATGGTATTTTGTCTCGATTGCTTGACCATGGTTGCTATTTTTGCTGCTATAGACGAATGCATCTTTCTTGCATCGATGAATAGTTTATGTATATATCATAGCAAACGCATGAAGAGAAATGGGAATCGGATCGAGTCCCTTATTTGAAATTATCAGTTTTGATCGTTTATTCTAGCCATTGGATTCTGACACAGGATTGTATTCTCTTATGAGTTATGAGCTATGTTAAGACTATTATTATTATTGTTCATATTATTGAATGAAATGATCAAGAATTATTCTATAATGATATAATCTGACCTGCGTAGCTTCTTGTTATACTCGGTCTATAAAATACTACTGATAAGACTACTGATAAGGTTATTGACCACCGATTAAATAAAGTCATTCAGGCCACTGATAAGGCTACTGGCCATTAATTAAATTAAGTCATTTAGACTACTGACCACCGATTAAATTAAGCAATTCAAGCTACTATTAAGTCATTTAGGCTACTAATTAGGCTCCTGACCAACGATTAAATTAAGTCATTCAAGCTACTGCTACTGACCATCAATTAAATTAAGTCTACGAAAGATCAACTCTTCTTCCACTTCATTGACCTATATAATGATTACTAGTATAAAGCCTGTGTGATACACGGGAATTTTAAAAATAAATATTTTTAAGAAATTAATATAAAAACATAATACATTTTGATTAAAAAATAATAATTTGGAGAATACGGTAATCAAAAATGATTTTTATCGAATAATATTTTAACATTTTCTTTTAATGATTTTATGATTGTTTTTTTTTTTTTTTTGCAAAATTTGTAATATATATATACACACACATAATTTTCTTATTCAAGATATGTATGAAATATATATTTTTCAATCTTTAATGATTATATATATAGAATTTTACTGTATGCATTTAAAATAATTGATATTGTATTTTTGCAATTAAGATAACATCGTGAGTGCACTTAAATTTAGATCTTCTCAAATTTGATTTGTTTCAAAAATATTTTAATTTTATTACATGTAATGAATGAAACAATATTAATGAATAAAATAATAAATAATATTTCTTTTTCTATTTCAACATTAAGAAAGTGAGTTAATATTGTTATATATTGATTGACATTTATAATAATTTAATAGTTAATAATTTATTTAATTTAGCATTAATGATATAAAATAAATTTAAATATAATTTAATTGTGGTTTGGGAGAGAAACCAAATGAGTGAGAGAGTGACATGTGTACTTTAGTGTTATTACTTTAGGATATATTAATTAAAGATTAAAGATTTGTTATCTCCTTCCATTTTTTTCTTCTTAAATTATATTTTTAACTAAATGTTAGAAATATTAAATGGATTTGATGATCGTGGACAAAGGCTTCTCCAAGCAAATCTATTCTAAGGGATATTAAAAAAAAAAGTTATGTTTTTAATAATCAATATACAAACATAGTAACTTTAGTATGTTTTACATCTTTGAAAGCAAACAATATTTAACAAAGATACATAGATATAATACTTCACATAAAAATCCAAAATAATCAAAATAATATTTTTCAGCATATAAAATATAATTTTCAACTAGGCTGGGTGGGGGAGGTCGGATCGCACACAAATTTTTTTTGGATAAGTATTATATATTTATATTCGTCTTTAACAAAAATAAGAAATAGTCATAGTATATATTTATATTTATGTTTAATTGCAAAAAAAAAAAATCATCATCATTTAAAAAAATTACAATTTAATCACGACTTTTAAAATTTAACAAAATTAAATCACAACTTTAACTCACTATTGCAATTTGAAGCACAATTGTATTCTTCAAAGATTTGAATTCGCGCCCTAAACAAAGTAGCATGTTAAAGTTGAATTGCAATAGTGTGTTAAAGACCTAATTTTTATGCAAATATTGAAGTTGTAATCTTCAATAAAATTTAAATGTGACTCAAATTGCAATAATTTGTTTAAGTCTTTTTTTTTTTTTTATAGCTAATTTTTAAAAATTAGGATTAAATTGCAATTTTGAAAAAAAAAAAAGAAGTTTTATACTAAATTCAAAAAATTGAGATTAATTATAATTTTGGGTAAGGTATTTCTTTTGCAATTAAACGTTATTACATATACATATTCAAAATATATGTAACCAGTAACATACAAAATTGCGCAAATGGAAAAAAAGAAAAATTAAAAAAGGAAATCATTTGGGCTTGAAATGGTAGAGCCCAAATAAATGGGCTAAACCCAAAATACGAACCCTAGAAATAAAAGCCCCATTCATTCATTATCTATTCGCACTTTCTCACTCTATCCACACCACTTCCGCTCATCAATTTCCTCAGATTCCGCCATGCCAGGTCCCGTTATTGAAGAAACCGAAGTCGAGAAAAAGTTTCTGGTATCTTATTTATATATTAAATCTCTTTTCTTTCAATGTATTTTAAGCAATATTATTGAAAATACCGTCGTTGTTTTGCGAAGGATGAGCCAGTGGTGGAGGACGTGAAGGAAGATGAGGAGCATGATGACGATGACGTTGATGATTCCGACGATGAAGATGACGACAAGGATGATGGCTCTCCAGGTTTTTTCTCGGAATTGTTTAATTTCTATTTTTTAATGGAATTTCTGGTTTTGTTCGTCGATTATTTGCCGTCAATTTTTTGTTTTCGATTTTGTTGTTCGATGATTCGAGGTTTTACGAAATGCTTGACCTTTACTGATGTTATTGTCATTGAAATGATGAGAAAATAATTCTGCTATTTTAGGTATCATATCCATTAATTGTTGTGTGAAATAATTCGAGCTCTTTGATTTTTAAATTAGGAATTATAGCTTTCTACGTCGGATTTTGAATAATAATTCTGCATTATAATGCTGCTCAGTTTATTTTAGCAAATTCGGAATGCTTTTATCAAAAATCCTTTGTGGAATTTTTTTTCTTGTGTGTTATAAAAGCATTGTTACATGTCATCCAGTAAAGTGAAACATATACATAGTGTTTGTTGATATACAATGGTAGAAATAGCCTTAGCAATAGTTCTTGTTTGTTCTCATATTATATAAAGATAGTTTCTACATATCTTGCTTGCAATGATGAATCTGTGTTTTCTATACTGTATTAATTGTAGGATGTTTTGTTGATGAGTAGTTTCTGTTGTTGTTTGTTTATCATTTCTTAGAAATTCATTAGCTGGAATTGTGGGAGTGATTGTGTTATTTTGCTGAAAAATCGTACAGGTGGAAATGAAGGTTCCAAGCAAAGCAGGAGCGAGAAAAAGAGTCGTAAGGCTATGTTAAAACTTGGAATGAAGCCTGTTGCTGGTGTTAGCAGGGTCACGATTAAGAGAACCAAAAACGTAACCCTCTTTTACAATTTTCATTCACCATGCTCTTTATTCCATCACATTGCTAGTCTAATCCAAACCATAAATTTTGCAGATATTGTTTTTTATCTCAAAACCCGATGTCTTCAAGAGCCCAAATTCAGAGACCTACATCATTTTCGGAGAGGCTAAGATCGAGGATTTAAGCTCTCAGCTGCAAACACAGGCTGCCCAACAATTCAGGATGCCCGATTTGAGCTCTGCAATGGCGAAGCCAGATATAGCCAATACAGCTGCAGGTGATCAGGCCGAAGAGGAAGAGGAGGAGGTCGATGAGACCGGAGTCGAGCCTCGTGACATTGACTTGGTTATGACTCAAGCAGGAGTGTCCAGGACCAAGGCTGTTAAGGCTCTCAAGACTCACAATGGAGACATTGTAAGTGCTATTATGGAGTTGACCACCTAAATCGGTTAGTTTAGCCTTTGAATGAAGGTTGCATTTTGTCATAATTTTTTTGGAGTCAATGGTACAATTTGGTGTCATTATTTTCATTAACTGAGCTTTTTCTTAAGTGATGAAATTGTGCCTCTTTGTTCTGTTTTCATGAAGAGAAATGCTGCATTTTATTTATATAATTTTGAAGAAGTATTATGTTCCAAGTTTTGCCAAAGGTTTATGCTTCTTTGGACATAGTATGTAAATGAGCTTCAATATGTTAATAAAGCAGTCTGATTGTTGATGTGGCACGTAGTGTACGAAAAAACACGGCTTTATTTAAGTTTTCGATAGCAACACAACACAACACACAAATAACTTGTATCGATATGTTTCTTTTTCTTAAATTTCTTATGAATTCTCTTAGAATCTTAGCTTCATCTTGCATGGAAACAACTCAAAACCCAAACCAAATCATCCTTAATTGTTTTAGCCATTGATCACTCTACAATTTCTTCGAATCTCACCAGCACCACCAGTTACAACTCCTATGTTTCCCATACTCACCATTGCATCTGCAAATTTCCTCCACCATAGAAACTGATTCTGAGCATTTTGGAACACTTGGGCTCGTGTTTGTGGGCTCGTCAACAAAGTTTGATCTGAAGTAAGCAACCCTTTATTTGCCAGCACACCACGATAGTAGCTAACATCGGACACAGCCGGGGTCGGAGGGTCCATCGGAACCACGAGGTTTGGGTTCGTACTGCCCTGTGGACACTGTATCTTTAGTTGGTTAGCGTACAGTGGATCCAGAGTCGGGTCCTGGGTCGAGCTTGTGCTGAAATTGTATAGCCGGTTATTGAAAGATGTACAATGAGACCGGCCCAATGTGTGCGCTCCTGCACATACATCATGAAAAGAAGTTTCATCTCATGTTTCGTTACAAACCAGACATGAGATTGAAATACTTACCGGAAAGAGTAACCATTTCATCTTGTGATAAACCCTTGTTGGCAAATGCTCGAGTGAGTTGGTCGACATTGAAAAAAGGTGGCGGCAAGTTTGACAACGCCTCGGAAGCTAATGAAACCCTACCATCTTTCCTTCCTGCACGAACATCATAGCCAATACCTCCGGTCTAAAAGAAAAACGAAGAAAGAAATTAAATATCCATGCGTAAAATTATGACCGAACGAATGCCTACTATATCAATTCAAACAAAGCTTCGTACAATCTCAACACTATCCCTAGCCGCATAAGCAAGGATATCAGCACACGAGACGACACCCGGGCAAGATGCTTCAAGCCTATCCTTTATCATGTCAACAACTTCAAAACCTCGAAGGCTTGGATTATTCGGAGGTGAATCTTTCTCTGCAGTGTTTGATCGCGTCGAATCTATCAGCACTGATCCATCACAACCCTAAATTCACAAAGAATGCATTATTTGTTCAATCTTTTGATGAACTATAAATGTTTATGACCTTCAATGTAATTTCTTACCCTAACGAAACAATCGTGGAAATGAAGTCGAACAAGACCAGCAGCTATGCCATTGTCTCTAGAGAAAGCATTTTGAACTTCTTGTTTCACTATCAATTCAGCAAAACCACAAGAAAATTGATAAAACCCTATTTGAAGCTGAGCTTCAGACAAAACAATGTAACAACAAAAGAAAGCTGCAAGAAATTTACAACTCATATTGCTCAATTTTGTTTCAATTATTAGTACTGAGTTTCATGCACTAGGAAAAGCAATATATAGACGAAAACTGAGGCCCATCAACTCATTTTTATATCTTATTTAGTGGCAAATGAGTAGGAAACTCACTGTAAGTGTCTTTAACTTGTGAAGTAGATTAAAAAGAAGTAAATAATAACAAAGAAATGACGAAGATTAACGCGTAATACGCGTGATTATTGCTCATGTCGATAGTATATATAATAAGCCTTAGACTTAGGTTTCATGCAATAACAGATTAAATAGGATCCACTTACATTGACTTAGTTGCATGAAAATCCAAGATTAGTGGTTAGTTTAGATAATATCTATCGTTTTATTATTTTATATATGAAAATATGATTGATTTATGTGTAGCTATGAGGAAGCAAGTGGGGTTAATCTTTCGATTGATTTGTGTAATGGGGCCAAAGATCTGATATTACTACTGATTTTATATAATTTTTCTATTACCTAATTTTTTTTCTATTACCTAATTAGTTGACGTTGTCTAGGTTTTGAGACATTGATCACAAAATCAACCTCAGTTATTTGAGGGAAAAAAATTAATATTTGTTGTATAATTATAGTGTCTTCCGATTTTGATCTCATAGTTAGCATGATTTTCAATTTAGTCATACAATTTAATAATATGTCCGATTCAATCTGATTCTGCCGGAAAATGTCACATGTCAAATTCTTATTAGAATTTTGATTTTGACATTCCACTAAAATAAAATTGGCACGTAACATTTTTCAGCGAAATTTGTCAAAATTGAATAGAAAAATCGGACATATTCTCAGATTTGTGGAACTAAATTGAAAACCGTGATAAATTTAAAACCAAAATCGAAAAATATAATAATTATTATGAGACCAAAAATGATTTTAGCCCTTATTTTTTACTTGCGATAGTATCTACAAGATTTAAAGATAAATATTTTTGAATAATTGCGGTTTTCTTCTTTGGTAACTTAGCAAAGATCTTGTTAATTATAATTGATTGCATTGTTAGTGACTATAAATTATCTTTGTTGGATAAAATGTTCGAAATATGATAATTAAACATATATAGGGTCGAAAAGTTCAACAAAATCTCAAGTGAAAAGAAAGTCAATCAGGGGTGCATGTGAGTTGTTGAGATCTGCGAGTTTTTTAGGGGAATAGTTGAGAATAGGATTGAAAAATAATTATTTGCATACATCAATAATTGGTTTGTTTGTCCAGAAAAAAAGTTCTCCAACTTTCTCATTTTATATTATCAATGAGTTTCACATGAGAATGTCTTACGTAAACGTGAAACGGGTCAACCCACAATCCATCATTTATAATTCACATGTAAATAAGTGAAAATGGATTTAATTTATGAGTACAAAGGATATGTCTAACGGAAACTATTCGTGACACTATTTTAGGCAAGTTTTTGTGATCATTTATCTATCCATTTGTTTTAGTTCTATAATTAAAAACTTCAATTTTTTTCAATCTGTTTACCTATAATAATAAGTTAAACACTTAAACCCATCGATTGTTGTTTACCTTATATCCAAACTACATAATATACATGAATACATTTTTAAAATAACTATATAAATTCATTGATAAATCAGACTTGTATCATTTCACCATAAGAAAAAAACAATAACTGTTTTATTGTTTACAAAAATGATTTTATAATTATTGATATAACTTTTTTATTTTAAAACTATTCAAACTTTCAAATAGGCATCATTTTAATAAAATGATGTAAAACACATATATTTGGATATCAAATAAACAAAAAACGGGTGACTTTGATATGTTACAGTGGGTTAATTGGACTAAAATCAGAAGTTTTTATAATTATAGGAGTGAAATAGATAAAAAAGATAAATTAAGGATTAAAAATTAAAGTTGACAAAGTTTGACGACTTTTTTTTTTTTTTTAATTGTAGTCACACTTCAAATCTTTTCTTAATGATGAAAACTAAACTTGTACAAGAAATTTAATAATAGGATAATGATAACATATGTTACAAATTTTTATATTTTGATAGCAAACCTTTTTCTTTTTCCTTTTCAAAAAATTGGCTGAGTAGTCATCTATTTAACTAAAAAAAATAAGTTAGATGATCAAAGGTAAATGATCATTCTTGTCTCTTTTCAACACTTGAATAACAAAACAAAAAACTAGTTGCTTCTAAAAGAAACACACACTCGTATATTTGTGGGTATGTATATATCGCCATTACAAAGGGCAAGATCAAAGCATGGACGAGGTTCAACAATAAACCCAATTGGAAACAAGTACCAAATCCATTTGTACAAAATATACAGCCACTGAAATAGTCATTACAACTATAGATCCAAGTAACCCCAAAGACTTTTATTTACAGGCTAATAATTCCATATTAATAAATTCCAATTCAGAAAACCAGAAGAGGTAGCATGCATCCCCAGAAAAGAGTGGCATTGTGCCTCTTAGTAGCACCATAAATCGCGATCAATCCAACGCTGACAAGTTCTTCCACGAAAAATCATCTTTCAGAACATGTTCCCAGTCTGAAGAGGAACTATCACGCGATCCAGAGTTATCTCCATCGCTCATCATGCTGTTCTTGAATGGATGGATTGTTTGATAATTCATAACTGAGAGATGATAGTCATTCAGGGGTTCGTATCCAGCAACGTCTCCATATGAATCAAATTCCCTGTCTCTGTGACTGCCAGTTTGATGCGGTTTCTGACCCAAGATTAAAGTTTCGTCATTTAAATGACCCCTGATGTGTGTCTGGAGGTACTTCTTCCCTGCAAACTCAGGATTGATCATCTTAGGTTGTTTCTCCTTGTCAATACTGATTGATTTTGAGTTATCTTCTCGTGATTTGAGGATATTCAATCGGTCCATAACAGAACCTGCATCACCATCAGTAATCTTCGGTTGTTTTTCCTCATCCATACCGATTGATTTAGAGTATTCCTCGCGTGATTTCAGAATATTGAATCTGGACATGATGGCACCTGCATGATCATCGATAATCTCAGGTTGCGGTTCCTCTTCCATATTTATCTGTTTCAGATTGTCATCTCGAGATTTCAAGATGTTGAATCTGGCGAGAACAGAAGCCTCAACATAGTCATCAGCATGTCCACTCGTGCTAGAAATTGAATTGTTCTGTAAGATGGGCTCCAGAGATGAGATATGACGAACATTAGGAGATAGCTCAGAAATGGTGATTGGATCAGGTGAACCGCAAACCTGAGATGTCATTTCTGCAATATCCTTGTTTTCTGAGAACATCAAGAGATCATGATTAGATCATAGATAAAGAAGATCATCATACCATGATATAAACCTAACCTTTTGGTGGCTTCCGCTTAATTTCCTCAATCTGAATCTTCATTCTGTCAAAGCGAGCTTTGTAACTGATGGAACATAGTTTAGCTTCTGCCTCGAGCCACAAATTCTTGAAAAGAAGTGCTTGTGAGGGTATTTCTTCATTTAACAGGAAATTCTCATCAAGGACTGTCTTTATAACCTGCTAGGCAAGTAAGGCTAAAGAAAATGAAGGGCAGATTATATCTAGAAACGAACTTGGGACTTGGTGCAACTTTCTTACACTTCCCATTCACAAAAAATACTCAGGTAACAATGCATATTTTAGAAACAACGAGCATTACCTTGGTCATATCATCATTTCCCGTTACGTCTAAGTCATCCCTCAAGAGTGAAGAGTTCGGTGATTTCACAACTTTCTTACCAGGAAAGCTGTAGTTTCTCTCCTCTTCATGCATGTGCAGATAATTAAACTTGATGTGAGAATTTGCAGCTTCACTTTTCATATGAGGACCCCCTGAAATCTTACCCTGACGAAAAATAAAATATTCAGATTATTGTTTTTTAAACAATATATGGAAAAAATCTAAAACAGCAAGGGAGATTTTGTACATATGAACCCTAAAAGGATATATTTAATTTATTCGCATAGTTATGGAAGTTCAAAAACTGAGGCATACCACATTATAAGACTCCCCAAGTATCTCGGAAGTGTCTCCCACGGGATCGTTATTCGATTCAGGCTTGCTAGTTTCCAGGATGGCTTTTTTGCTCAAACAACTATCAATGTTGCTTATTACTTGCTGGAGAGTCTCCATGTTATCCTCCCCTAGGGATACTGTATTACTTGAAAGATGAAATCGAAGCAACTCCGAAAGATTATGTATTGCCTTAATCATTGTTGATACATTCAAATTCGGATCTGGTACCATAGCATGCTCAGTTGCATCTTCTTGAGAAGCAGGTGAAGCTAAAACCTTCTCTGCCGCATGAACTGCAACAGCAGCACCTTCAGAGACATCATTTACAGTCATCCCCATACCCTCTTCACCAGTTAATTGCTTAGAGTCTGAAACTTTTATGCCAAAAACACTGGTTGAGTTGTTCAGGGGATTGGGTTCTTTATTTAGCATATTTGGACTATCAATTAACTCAACCCTCTTTTTTCTGGTCATAAGTGAAGTCCAAACTGCATCTTTTGCACCATCAAATAAACTATGTTCCTTAGTTGAGCAAATAGCACTGAGGGTCCTCTCCAAAGCAAGTGATACACCATTACTTGCACATATATTCTCTTTCCCCATGTTGCCATCAACTTTTTCAGAGTCTGGGTGCAGATTTTTATGTTCTTCACCACCAAACCCATAATGTTTGTCCAAATTAACTTTGGCATGAGAAGAGTTGCCAGCTTCAACATCAAATGGTGAAAACTGAGATGGAGCTCCTTTCCAGCAGGGTGAATCGACAGCTGTGTTGTGATGATCTACCGTATCTGAAGAATCCTCGGTGGAATTAACTACTGGAACATCATCACCAGCCATTGAAAAACCTCTTGAAATATTTATATCTGGTAATTGAGATCCAAATTTAGCTTTAATCTTGCGATCAGAAGAATCCCTAGAATGCAAAGGACTTGACTGTTCTTTCACCAAAGCTGATGACGCAAAACCACTCCCTTGCTTAGAAAAATCGAAAAGGTTCGTCCCAAAGGACTCGTATGTGAATTTGGAGCTTGATTGTAAGCTAGATGAATCCTTTAGCTTTGAGGGATTTGCAGAATCAAAACCCAAACTGTGGACACCACCAGCATTATCATTACAAGCAAGTTTACGAGAAGCAGTACCTTGTCCCGAATTGGTATAGGTAGCGGGCGGTGGCCTAATAACCACTGCAGGGGAAGCCCTTATTACTGATGCACGGCCGGGAAAAGGCGTATCAACATGCCTGACACATTTGTCATAAGTACTACATGAGTTTTGATAGTGTGGATAATTCTTCTGCATTTCACATGATATCGCTGAAGGATAAGGTTCTGGGTAAGGAGAACTGGGTGTCGTGACACATGTTCCATTTGAATTATAGGGAATGAAGCCAAGATTTTGCTCAAAAAATGAGTTGTCTTCCATATGTGCAGTAACTGAGGAACCAGCATGGCTTTCTCTTTCAGAAACCTGATTAAGACTTTGATAGAAAACACCCGAATCTTCTTTAGATTTGTTCCAGTTTTCACTGTTGTGACCTCCTGAGTTACAGCAAATCAATTAACTTAGGGTAAATCAATACAAGAACTTGCAAACACATGCTGTCAAGCACACACCAACTATGACGGTACGTAGAGAGGGAAGGGGCAATATGCAAATTTGTGTAATGAGTTAATACATGAGAGTAACCCACAGAGGACATACTATGAAGAAAACAAAAGGAAAAGCAGCAGCCTATAATTCTATAAAGATAATAATCATAGATAAGTTTCAATCTTCAACCAGGAAAAAAAAACAAAAAAAAACAAACGAATTTGGATATGCTAAAGCAGAGCCTATCACAAGAACCTATAATTCGAAACTGATGTTCACGATGCTTTAAAATTTATATATAACCTACATTTAAGATTCAAGGTAGAGATGTCAGAAAAATAATAGGTTCTGGTAAAGTTATTTGCTTTCGGAATTCACATACTCTTGTTAACATCTTTAATAATATTTGGTTCTATTACAAGAATCTGGTACACTTCACATGTTCTATTTCTAGAGGCAACTTCTACTGATTGTCCCCTATGATATGCTTCTGCAATTTGCTCTGTGCTTGCAGTCTCTAAATTGCTCATTCACTTCTTGTTTCCCCTTTCTGACCAGCTTTTCACAGGAAAAACGGTAAGGAGTAATACACCAGTTTCAGAATTAGAACAGGCCAAATATCATAATTTTTAAGTTCCAATCATTAAAACAAGAGCAGGAAGAATCGAGCAAATAACTCTAAATTATCTACTAAGTTATCTCCATATCTCCACCTAAGCTATCGCCGCACATTTCAACAATCTAGAAAATGGAAAACACGTGTCATCACAGAAACAACATTTCTAGCAAAGATGAAAGGCATACATACCTTGATACAGCTGATTAATGTAATTATGAGAGCCACCCACATTCGCTTTCTCAGATGAGAAACTTCCACCAAATTCCGATCTCTTAGTCCTCTTCCCATCATCGAATCCCAAACCATCCACCCATCGAGGTCTATACTCCACATCAAACAAGCTCTGAGTATAATCATGCGGAGATGCCACACTCAGCCCAGAAGAAGGCACCACATTGTAATGTGACCCCTCATCCTCTTCTCCAAGCAAAGGAGCAACATAAGACGAATAATAAGGCTTCACTTCACCACCATAACCAAATCCGCTGCCCATAGCTTGAGTACCCGAATTAATAACCGGCCATTTAATGCTAGACGAACTATTAGACGCAGAAGCCGAAAATCGATAGCCATCAGATAGCGGCGTGCTACTAATCCCAGACGAATCGATACCCACTTCAGGTGTAGGGGCAGAAGGGGGAGCATAGTTCCATGGGTGGCTAAAAGGTTCCCCAACATAGGCCGATTCAGAATAATGCAAACGAGGGTTTGCAGAGGGCTTAGGGTTTAATCTATCGACAGTAAACGGAGGGGCTAGCGCTGATAAATTCGAGGTTGATGATGACGAATTCCCTCCTCCTCCATTACCCATAGCACCAAAACCCATCATCGTTGCACAAGGATTAAAAATTTAGCTGATCAATCAAACCCCATAGAATAATTTACATGAGCAAAATAGTGATGATCTCAATGAACACAACATGGAATCAATCGTTGATCAACAAAAGTAGAACATAAATCTTCAATACTAGCAGATTGAGATACAAACAGCAAGCAAAGTGGAATTGAGAAAGGGGGGAATCGAACCTGATAAATTTAGGGAAAAGAGAAAAACGCAGAAATTCTCTCTCTACACTTCTCCTTCAACGCGAAGTATAATCCACTGTGCTGCGAATTTTTTTGTGTTTTTGGGTTTGTGGGGTTCTTATCTCTCTCTGTTTGTATCAAACACGTTTTTCGTTTCCAATTCTTCGTCAACCGATCAAAGGCGAAGATAATTAATAATCAATAAATATTGTTTCTTTAAATATGTTATATTTTGAATCATAGTATTATTATCGAAATAATATAACTAAATAATTAGGAATTTAAAATTTCGTGGGAACTTTGATCGTGTTATAGTGCACCTTGGATTGATCTATACCAATATTCATAGATCATTGATTATAGAATGAACTTATCAAAAATTATGAATCTCAAAGTTACCTTCCAAATTGTTGGATTCAAATACAATAAATACATTAGTCATTTACTATGTATGTATATTGTATGTTATATGTATTATAAAGTGATATCACATTTTTCGTTATTAAATATATTTTACCAAATACCTTCTAAGAGATATTTTTTCAAAAATTTAGCAACTTCACGTGAGATGAAACTTTATGTAGTCTTATATGAGATCGATATTGACTGTGTTTAATGGTTGACTCATTTTTACTCATTCATATAAATTTCGTTTTACATAAGGTTTCACATGAGACCATCAGACTACTCCAAATCAGACTACTTCAAAAAATTTAAGGCTTCATTCGGATAGAGAAATTTAAAATATAAAATTTCAAATGAATGAGTTTCAAATCTACTCAAATCCATTTGAAATCCACTCATATTGCTAACAAATTAGGTAAAAATAAAAGATGTGGATTTCAAATTTATATTTATCCAGACGTCAATGATTGATATACTCCCAACAGATAAACTTCAAGAATTTTAAGTCTCGAATACAAGATTTGAAATCAAATTCACTCGATTTAAAATTCATTAATATTACTAAAAAAATTAATTCAAAATTCATATCCATCCAAATACATAGTATTAAAATTTTCAATGCTCTCCTTAAATTCATATCCAAATAGACCTTTAATTGATTTACTCTCTATAAAGAGTAAGTCTCCTGTGCAACCGTCGCACATGCGACGGTCAAAAGTATGTGATTTTCAAGTATAAGTATGTGATTTTAAGGCATACTTATGGTCGAAAAAGACATACTAAAAACATACTTATGGTCGAAAAAGACATACTATTAACCGAAAAAGACATACCAATCGCATGTGCGATGGTCTCACATGAGTTTTTGTGCTCTATAAAATACTAAACTACATAGTCAGAAACTACAACCATATATCTAAAAGTTTAAAATCGAATTTTTTTCTTCATTTGGATCATTTTTCTCGCTGGGTTGGGCCCTTGGATTGACCACTTAAGTATAATATTTACACAAAAAATTCATATCCTAAGGGATTAATTACATTTTCCAACCTTAATTATGAATATTTTTTCATTTTTTATTAATTTTTTTTTCTCCAATCACAACCTATACTACACGTTTTATTTACTTTTGCAACCTGCAGTTAATATTTTCCGACGAGAAAGCGTCTATGTGATTTTCCACACTAATTTAGGGTTATTTTCATCATTTGCACTTCTAAGACATGAGTAAATTTGGTTAATCAATTATTTTCAATGGTAAAAAGATCATATTTTTTGTTTGAACCTCACCATTAATCTTTATTTGTTTAAACAATTTGCAAAAGAAATGGGAGAAAAATTAGGGCTAAATTTGATTTTGAAGGAAGAGTTTAATGGCCTAAAAAATGAAAAAAAAAAAAAAAAAAAAACCACCAATTGCCTTGGAAAAATCACGTGGACCATTTCTCGCCGGAAAATATTGGTCGAAGATTACAAAAATGAACAAAATATATAATATATATTGTGGTCGGAGAAAAAAAAATTAGGATGGAAAATTAAAAATCATGCATAATACAGATTGAAAAATGAAATTAACCTGTCCCGGATAAAATGTGAAACATGGTCACTTAATTTGGTTAAATGATTGATCCAACCCTTTGTCGTTTGAAGTTATTTTTTCCTTGACTATATTTTAATAACGACCTACCCCACATTCTTGACTATATTTTAATTTGAACACATTTAGCATATGGTGTGAAGAGTTTGCTAGTTTAGAATATCATATCTCAAAAGATCTTCAATTGGGATATCAATTCTGGATTTGGAGAATCAATCAAGATCTTCTTAAATTGCCTAGTAAGATTGATAATTTGTTTAGTACTTCATAATAAAATAAAATATTTATTCATTAATATAGCCTAGCTCCATAAAACCTAATAAATTCAACAACTTAACCGGCAACGACTCTAATAAATTTACCAAATTATCAAACTATATTTAAGAAAAAAAAAACAGAAAACTAGTACTATAATAACAAGTTAGGAATGCTAAAGGACTGTAATTTAGTTGAAAAATTAGATTACATTTAATTATGAATTAATGATGTTTAGGCTCAGAAATGATATTGTGGCAGGCCAGGCCTGCAAAGACATATTTGCCCCTAATGACTTGGTCATATTATAGGAAGAAAATATGAATTAAGAAATTAATTAATAGTAGCAAAATTGATTTCTTTGTTTTTCCAATTTTTGCTTTTCGGCAGCAATTATTCTGCAAGGGAAACAACATCCATGTGATAATTATGAAGAAAGTCCAAATAGCGAAAAGCTCTGATTTAGAAAATAATAAAATTTAAATTATAATATTCTATGCCATTCATCCACGTGATTTTGCAATTTGAATATCGCCATTATTTATTTAAATAGATGCATTGAGTATTTTTTTATTGAATAAAAATAAATGGACCTTATATTTCATATCGGATTTCAATTTCATATATTTTTTACTATTCTAGAGTTTGAATTTTGTTTCAAATTAAGTAGTTTAGGCTTCTAAGTAGTTTTGTTCTCAAATTATCTATATTAATATTCCTTAGCTAAAATTTAGGGATTCAATATGATACTTTTTATGGAATTAATCTGATCCATTTTTTAGTTTGAATCTTAGATTTCTTGATTAGTAAGTGATATATTTGTTCCATTTTTACATTTTTTTAATCTATGACAAAAATTCAATAACAATATTTATTTTGAAACGGAAAGTGTATATATTAATAATATCAAATTTAAAATTAAACCACAATGGACAAAGAATAATGATGCCAAATATAGTTGTTAATTTGGAGTAGTGCACTTGAAATAGGGATTATATATGGGATATCTGCAGACAATTTATCACCAACTAATCATCGCATGTTCTCTGGAGCAAGACCCTCTCTCTCTAATTTGTTTCTTTCTTTTCCCAAATTATTTAAAAATGCAAAAAATCTTCACTAAAAAATAGAATGAAATTATTTATTTCTTATATATATATATATATAAACCATCTTATCTCACAGAATAGAGACATGGCACCATTCTATGTGGGCCATTATAATGAAATAATAATATGGGCCAATATTGTTTTATTATTTAAAATTTGATCCATGTTGGCTGCGATGGGCTCACCAATTTATTAACATGGAGGTCAAATCTAGCCTGACCCATTTCATACATGTGGTTCTTAATCTATTTGTATAAAGATAAAAATAAAAATAAAATTAAATATCTCAACATCATAGCCTCATATCATTATGACTATCACGTTCAAATTTTATTAAATTCTAGAAGATAAATAAATTCTCTTATTAAGAATATAACCCTATGTAGGTTATATTTCATTACTTCAAGTTCTTCTTGGATATTAATGACAATTAACAATGTAGGTTAATTTTGTTCATAGGAAACAATTAAGATATCAAAATTATTTTGTCGAAAATCTGTAGATGTTCAGATTAAAATTAAAGCCGATTGAATAAGTTGCGATGATGAAAGAACAATACTTACAATATGGAGTAATTATGATTTTTAATTATAATTCAATGTGATGCACAAAATGTCAAAAGTTCTATATTTATTTTTTCAAATTTGATCATACATTGATACAAGTTAAGAAAGTATTATTCATGTAAAGGGATAAAGAAAAAAAAAAGAAAAAAGAAAAAAGGTGAAGTTATGAGGTATGGCAATTTATGAGACTATGAATTGATGTGTGGTATACATTTGAACATGTAACATGTTGTGTTCCTAAGATTAGGGATTCCTCAAATCATTGTCGTGAACAAACAAATACGATAAATTTCAATTAAATTCTACATTTAGTACACCAACAAACAACATGAAATGTATATATGTTTGATGATATAGTTCGAAGTGAAAATGTTTTGTTTAACGTATATTAAAAATAAAGATGGTAACAAATAATATCAGGATCGTGAATCAGCCTGACCTTCGTCATTTCCACATAATCCATCATTTTCTCTCTTCTATCATAATCATTAATAATTGTGTTTTATTTGAAAACGATAATGTAGTTATTTCAAATTCTATAATTGGTTCGATAAGATTTATAGTCCACAAGTGCAACTATAAATTTATAAATCCAATAATAGTATAAGACAATTCCAAATGTGATAATTATTTAATAATTGGATATTTTAACTTTTATTTAAAGTAAAATACAAAAGTACTTTTGAAATTTAACTTATTCACAGAAATAACACTGTTTAAATTGTCTTTATCTTATAAATGTATCAACACCTTAAATTCATAAAATGGGTCCAAGTATCACTTGAATTTCATTATAATATATGAATATATCAATATATATATATATATATATATATATATATTATAATTGCTATTAAGTATATACGAGAACATGCATTTCACAACTAAACACACTTATAACACTGTTCCCAAATTTGACTAATTTTATATATTTAAACTACAAGGTGTCTCAATTACTTTTATACCCTTATCTAAATTAAATGATATGTGCCTATTACGTGGATCAAGTTTTATTTAAATATTATGCACATTAATTAATCAAATCATTATAAAACTATAGTCGACACACTTCCTCCATTCCCTATTAATTTTCATTCTTGTATTTATTTCAATAAATAACAATAACAATAAATAAAATAGTAACTCTCATCAGACAGCTAATTAGCTTCCAGAATTTGATTGAATTAACGTACACGAAAGAAAGATTGCTTAAAATAAAGAAAGCAAAAAAATTCATCACTATTCTCATATCAAAATTTACAATGAATTCAACAAATTAAACCTTAAAAAAATGACTCAAAAAAAGGAATTTGACTTTTTTTTTCTTTTCCCAGCAGAATTACATTAAAAACTGAATGATTTAATTCGAGTATAAACGAGATGTATGTATAAGATCCCAAAAATTCCAAAAAAATAAATAAAAAAAAATTCTAAACTAAAAATAGACAAGAAAAGAAGAAGAATCTGCATAAGTAGAAGAAGTAGCAGCAGAATGAAGAGACCTGAAAAATTGAAAATCCAGATTTGGGAGAAAATAAAGATGCTCTCTCATTCTTGCCATTACCAAGCTGTATTCTTCCATCAATTCCACCATTTTCCCTACTTTTATCATCTTCAAGCTTTCTCTCTCTTCCTTTCTCTCTCTCAACAATGCATACACTGATTTGTAGTTGAAGTTAATTTGTGATGTGCTGTCCATATATATATATATATATATATATATATATAAAAGGTGGGTGGGGGTGGGGTGGGGTTGAAATTTGGAAAGTTTTCATGATTTGAAGAAGAAATTTATCCATCTTGATTTTAAAAGTCTTCAATTTCTTGAAGTTTAGCTATGTGAAACTGCTGTATGTGGTAGTTAGGCTATTCAGGCAACTAGATACTTTTTTTTTCAAAATGGCCCGAGGTCAAAAAAATAGTACATGTATGATATAAGGTTATGTTATTTTGATTAATAATTATATAATTGGTTAAAATGACAATTCGAATAAAAAGTTAATATTTTTTCTGCAATTAACCCATAAAGTAATTATAGTAAATATGTTTATAAAATGTATAGCAACAAATGTTAATTTAGATTGAAAAATGTCAGATGGTTGTAATATTTTATATGAAAATGTATTGCTTTTTAATAATTACTTAATTAGTGTATGTATTATATTGTAAAAATGTCTTGTTGTGACGATTGATGTGTGTGTATGTATATATATATATGTGTGTGTGTTTTATATGAGAGAAATTTGATGGATGTAAAATTTCAATACGAGTTTCGAAATTACAAACTCGGGATTTCGTTTTTTTTTTTTTTTATTTAAGTTGGAAATTCGAAGTTGAAGGCGACCCAAATATACCCTAATGATTTTGACTTCATTTTATATATTACCATTATTGTCTCATGGACGACATGTGTGACAGGACAACTACTAATTACACAAATTAATCATTAATGGTTGCAAATTCTTATAACTTGACACTATCACAGCCTAATTAGTCTCCTCAAAACGTGTACTGCGTTTCTTATTAAATAAAAATATTTTTTTTCAATAAGATTATCATTAGAAGCAAATGATGGGTATTGGTCCACACCCTAACAACAGTGGTTAATAATAATATTAAATGATTAATTGGGAGAATAGAATAAAGAAGATGGTTATAACTACACCATTTAATTATTAGATTATAAAAATGGATAATTAACTCTGAAAAGAGTTCATCATTTGCTATGTGTCGTCGTCTTATGTCAAAAAAAAAAATCAAGTGTTCGTTACCTTTCAATTTGATATGAATGCCTAAAATTTTGTAAGTGTTATAAATTAATAATAATTTTACCAATTAAACTTTTCTTTTTCCTAAAGAAAAATTTAATGTTTTCTGATAAGCCACGTTTTTTCACCTTCATGTGTATGGAAAACTTGGTAAGTCGGAATTCTCTTTCATAGCGTAAAGTAAAGAAATTCATTTGTGATTTTTTTCTTTTAATTTATAATTAAATTTTTGGGTCATTTGGATAAGATGGGCTGGAAATTTTATTTTATCTAAATGTCTTAGGGCTAACTAAAATATATTTTCAGATTTTTATAATTATACTAAACTTTTCTACCACAATTTTATCAGACATCTTAGGAACAAAGTATGATTCATTTGAGACAATTTTACACATTCAATTTCTAGAATAAATAAACTCACAATTTACAAATGAATTTGATTTGTGGATAATGAAACATTATCTTAGTAAATTACATCTGCATGAACGTTTTATATAAGTTTGTATAATTATTAAGCTTTTAAGAAGTTGTAGCAACTATAAATAAAAATAAACAATGGCCGATGTCATAATTTGGTTGGGTAGTTTTTTTTTTTTTTATTATTAACAAATGAATAGCACAATTAATTTGTTTAGATAATTAGAGGTGGCTTAAACGACTTTTGAGATCTTAATAAATTGTAGTCTCACAAAGTGGATAAAAAAATAAATATATATAAAAAGGTTGGCCGACAAGTTCCTAATGTGACTAAAAAACTTTTTGGAATTTTCATGAACTCATATTCTTTATATCCATAGATGGTCCAAAAGTTACAATTTTTGTGGAATCTTATCAATCTACAATTTTCACACACGTAAACCCAAGGCCAACCATACAAGTTTTGTTCATTTGCTCTTTTATTTAGTTTGTTAATAGTATATGTAGAGATATATGCAAGTGTATTCAATCGAATATAAATAAACGATAAATGATACATTCATAGAATAAGTTTAATTTATCTCACCATTTTAATATATGTAAATATACGATGATGATGATATTGACGGTGAACTAACATTATAATGATAATAAAATATAAGGTAAGATAACATATTACACCTTATTAATTTGTCGAAAGTGAGTTGAAAATAGAAAGTGACTATTTGACTCTGATTAAAGAAATACGACATGAAGTACATAATCACATGTTTTACGACTCTTGTTCTTCGTCCACATACATCAACTTTCATTCAGATTTTCAAAACGAATACGATCTCGTGAATGCCTTCTTTAGAGTTTTCCAATTTAACGATCGATTCTTTATCAAAGACAAATTTAAGCTCAAAGATTGACGTTTAATCATTGCCAAATAGCGTGCAGAGTACTTAGGAAGGGAACAAGGTTGTGGCGAAGAAAGCGCTGAATGAGAATGCGACTCTTCAAGTTGAATATCATCTTCTGAACCCCAAAAGCGTGTTCCTTTTCTCTTGCTCTTTACAATGGAGAGTACATCGTATTTGTCGCAAATTCCCCATACTGTCACTTTTTGTTGATCATAATCCACATTAACTGAGTATATACCTATAAATCATGGAAAAAAAAGTGTTATATCAATTCTATTTATTTATTTCAAATTATGAAAACAATTATAAATTTTTATTTTTCGTGGAAATCGTAATTCTTGGTGGATTCTCACAAGAAATGTTGTTATGTGTTGTGATCTCAACTTTTGTTAATTTTTAACCATTTTGGTAAATTTATATTTTTCTTTATTTCCTGGTACAAGTAATTAGAATAAGATGATCTATATTTGGATAGTATAGATTGATAAAAACAAAATGACTAATTTTTTTGGTATGAGTGATGATGGTATGACCTAAAAACGGATGATATAGATTAATATAATAGTGTAGAAAATATGAGGAAAAAAAATTCCAAATTTGATGAAAATCATCTTTTTCTAGCCCATTTTTTGTTATTGGGCCAGTGGCCCATAGCAGCGAAGATACTATTGGGCTAATATATGAGATTATGAGCTGGGCTGGGCTCATACCTTCATACTACAATAACTCAATAAGAAAAAAGAATCAAGAAATGAGAATAAGAAAACACATTTAAAAGAAATTAAAAGAACAAATTGCAATAATGCATCATCCAGAGATTCAGTATAAATCATTAATAATATGCCATTTTTAAGAATGGAAGCTAAGATTATCTTGAAAATGAGAAAATGAAATTAAAATTAAATTACCTTTGAGATTGGCTAAAGCTTTCTTGATTTTCCTTTCACATCCCCAAGAATACAAAGGCACCATCATTTCCACATACTGTGCCTCCACATTCTTCCCTACTGGAACTATTTGCAAATGCTCTTCACCCATTCTCATTTAACTTTGTTGTTTTCTACACCTTAATGATGAAGTTTGATGTTTATATATATAGTGTTTGTGAGATATATATATGTATATATATGTGTGTGTGTGTGTGTAGATTATAGATAACAGTTTGAGGTCATGTTTGGATGATATATATAGTTAAGTTTATCCCAATTCTTGAAAAGCTAGGAGACATAAATCTATGCAGATTCCTTCTATAAAGATGGATTAGGCAACTTTATCTTTCCATTTACTTCACCCTTTAAAGTTTCTTATGCATTGTCACATTGTGTTTTGAAAAAGAAAAAAAAAATAGTTGTGTTTGAATTGATATGAATTCGAAATTAATCATCACGTTCATTTTGAAATGTTTTTTTAAGCAATTTGAGTGGATCTTAATAAACACATCTATGATTTGGGTGCATTTGAACAATTCATTTATATGAAATGATCATATATTTTAAATTACTCAATCCAAACACAATCTTACTAATTTGTAATTTTCTTATTTCACAATCCCTTCACCTACATTTACAATGCATAGTCAATCATGTCATCACATATTTAATACAATTCATCTTCCATTTCTTTGTCCAAAAATACTAAGAGTGTGTTTGGATGGACAGATTGAAAATCTATAATGACAAATATATTGATGATGTTTGAACAGATGTGAACTTAAAATTCATCACTTTCAAAAATCCTAAATTTCAAATCATTTCTCGTAGACTTGTTTGGATAAATAAAAAAGAAGTGTATAGTGAGTCAGACAAGTTTAAATATGTGTCACATTCTTTGTGTCCATGTGGGCTGTTTTTCTTAGCCAAGAAGTTGAGTGTTTGGACAATGTTGATCTAATTTCTTTATATGTATCTTTTGCATGCATGCACATGTTCTCCAAAGTGTGTCTAATCATCAAGTCTATTTTATCTAGTGGGGCACAAACTCAATTTCAAGTCAAAAAAAAAAAAAAAAAACAATATTATTTCATGAGATTAAATACATTTTATAATGAAGTGGATCCAACATCAACATAGTTCTCTTAATTCAAATAGAGGCAGTTATGGTTTATGAAAACTTCACACTTTTTGGAGCAAGAATATTCTCATTTGGTTGGCTTCATGCTCATGTATTATTGTTATAATATGTTTTATTGTCTTAATACCATAATTAATACTAACACAAACCACCTGATTCCAACACCTATGTACATTTATGTGTTTTTTAATAAAATAATAACAAATTAATAATGCATTCAATATATTTCACCTTGTTATAAATCAATCAATCTACTGTATATGCCAAATGTAGCATGATTATGTTATCTTGATAGTCAACTATATATACATAAATTTTTTTCTAATTTGATAATTTCAACATCACAAATTCATGGCATATATTAGAATTTTGTCGTGTATATCGTTTATGATTTATGATGATGTCAGTGATATACTGCAGTTATATGCCGAGAAATGAAGTCGATTTTGTAATTAAAAAATCAAAATTAAGGATTAGAGTTCATTTTGCAATTAAGAATAGATTCATAATTAATATTTTATTATATTCAAGACGAGCCGAAAGCGAGCCACGTCAGACGCCATCTGACTGGTGGGTTTGATACCATATTCGAGTTATGGTGGGTCCTACCACGTTGGATCCATTTAAGATATGTGGATCGATTTGGATCCGGATGGAATCTCCTCTCACAAACTCCAAAACTAATTGCATCAGATTGATCTTCTTTTTAGACTCTCCCATGTGACATGATTAATCAAAACCTAACCAAACAATTTATTAATTATTTAGAAATGTTAAAATAATCACCTAATTTTTTTTTATTTTATACATTGATTTAGTTTGATTTAGGAAGAATACCCTTTTTTATAATTTTCTATAATTGCTTATAATTGAAATAAGAGGAAGTGAAGAAAAGGTGAGAACAAAGGTATGGTTGGTGTATATCATTGCTATAAGTTTGTACCTTTTCTTGTCTTTTTTTATTGAAAAGGTAGATTATTAAATCAATATGTTAAAAGGGTTTTATTCTTTATAGTTCATACAATTTGAATAAGTGTTTTTAATTAGTCAATTTCCATAATCAGTTTACTATATAACTAAAATTGATGTGCACCGACTCAAGATCTAACTTTTATTTACGAGTCATTTTATGATCTGTAACTTATAAAATAAAAATTAACTTGTAAAAATATGCCTGAATTATGGATAGTGGACTGCGTTTCATGAAATGATATTCGTTTCAATTTTGAATTTTATAATTTAGCTTTTAGTTATTGTGACTTAATTTAATTTAATATACTCATACTAATGACAATTTGATTGTTTTTTATCAGAGTCGATTTAATAACCATTCATTTTCGAATGTAAATTGATTTAAAAAAAAAAAAGTTAAATCCTGTATTTGAATGATTAAATTGCATTTCATTGAGGTACACCACCCCCTTTCATATTTTTTCCTAAAAAAATGGAACAACATTTTCCCTCCTTCAAAGTTCTTTAAGCATTTTGGTTCAAAATGTTCTAAAATTATTTCAAGATGGTATAAATAGTTCAATATATATGTAATCCAGTTAAACATGAAGTTAAGATTAGTAATTCTTTTTGTAAAAACCACTCCAAATTAATGGTTAATTAGAGTGATGTAATTAAAAATTATGGCATTACATATTAATGTATAGAGAATTACAGAGATTGACAACACTTGAGTGAGAACGTCTCACTTATTCACGTTGAGTGAAATATAATTATCTTACCCCAATTCATTCAATTTTATTATTTAATATTCAAACATATTATTTATATCCGAGCTTTTTAGATAAATGATGAAGAATTGTGAAAAAGTAGCAAGAAAATGTCTGGAAAAGATTAATATCGGATAAGGTTATTGTCTCCATCTTTCCTACTTCTTGTGAACCCACGCACCACTGAAAAGCAATCCAGTTTTTCTTTTTAAATGATCTTATACTTTATGTTGTCAATACATTGTACATGTCACAACATTTATTTCAAAATTAACATGAAAGTAAAACTATCCAACACATAATAATTATTGTAATTTTCAATTTAATTTCATAATTTTAAAATTTATTCAATATCAGTCTAATTTTGTCAAATTGAGATTTTCTAATGACCTAAAACTGACTGATAACACATGTAAAATTTTTATTGATTGACATATATTGCCACATCGCCTATAACTCACAGGAAAACCCTAATTTAGAGATCACATGCATCGCACATGACATTTTCCTACGAAAGTTGAATTTTTCAATCAAAATAGATTGAAATCGGATAGATTTTTAATTGTGTGACTAAATTAAAAAACCACGATACATACATGATCAAAATCGAAAGACACTTTAATTATAGGACGATAAATGATTCAATCTTGTTACTTTTTACCTTACACTCTTGATATGTAATAATAATAATAATAATAATAATAATAATAATAATAATAATAATAATAATAATAATAATAATAATAATAATAATAATAAAGAAGATCAAATCAAAAATAGTTTTTTATTTCATTATTATATTTCTCGCAATATCTTTTTCTCTAAAATTTCATGAAACTTCTAATTGCATAAAAAAAAAAAAAAAGGCACTTGAATAGATATTCTGCATTAATATCTTATTCTAATAAAAATACAAATAAGATATAATCACAGAATAATAATGGTATATAAAATTACAAGAAAAAGAAAAAAAAAGTTTTTTTTTTTCTTTTCTTGTTTCCCAATTATTACATTACACTGCATGCATTAGGATTCTCATCGGAGAAAAGCTGTGGAGGTGGAATTCTTTCAATCATATAAACAGGCTGATAAAGATTATACATCATTCTGTGCATGGATTGCTCCTCCACAATCTTCATCACCTCCTCCTTGCCCTCGCCGTCTCCGGCGGCAGCGCCGCCGTCCTTTTTTTCCTCCTCCGGCGGCGGGTCTTTCTTCTCGCCGTCGTCTTTCTTCTCCTCCTCCGGCTTTGCGGCTTCTTTGCCGGCTTCTGGTGGAGTTTCTTCTTTCTTGTCTTCGGGCTTGGGCTCCTCCGGTGGCTTCTCGGGCTCGGGCTCGGGCTGAGGCACTATCTTGGCTTGCTTCTTTGTTCGCCGGTAGACGTACTCGACGAGCTTGTCGGCTTCCATGGTTCCGGTCACTGTCACTTTGCTCGAGCTTAGCTCTGTCTCTGCGGTTCTCACCCCTGCAGTTATTTACAAATTACAAGGGATAAAAACAAAATAGATATTAAATATTTATAATATTTCTTGTTTAACTATCGGAGAAAATAAAAGAAAATCTGATTATTGAAAATGTATAGTAAAATTGCAATTTTTGGTTCCGTAATGTAGGTTTTGTTTACCATTTTACCACTAATTTTATGTATTGCAATTTTAGTTCTTTAACTATCACATTTTTTTCAATTTTCATTTAATTTTTATTTGAAATTTTAACTTTTGCCTACATAGACACTGAAATTGGCATCCACGAGTGTAGGAATGATATTTGAACAAAATTAGACAAAAATTGAAAAAAAAAAAAAAAAAAAAGTCGGAGGATCAAAATTGTAATATATAAAATTAATGATAAAAAAATGCTGACAAAGTATAACTTACCACATGAAAATTGAGATTTTCCTAAAATTTATTATGCGATAGATTGTGTGGTTTAAGAAAAAATTAATCCAAGAGCCAACATGAATTTTGAAAATTTATTACAAAATTATGTTTTTATCTTACTTTATTTGGCCTAGTAAATATCTCACTATTAGCTAAAGAAATTAAACTCACAACGGATAAAGAAATGTTATACTATTATAGTGAAAAAATATTGAAAAATAAAAGTCTATTTTTATACCAAAAACAAAATATACACCTCTCATTTTGAGTATCATTTTCTTGAGCTGCTCTGCACAGGCCTCACAATGCATGTTCACATTCAGCTCAACTGTAGTCAATCCACTAACCTGCATTCACATAGTAAAACCTCATAAAAATAAACAAATATTTCTATATCACAATAATATCATACTATAAGAGCGATATGTATTGATGAAATAAAATACGAGATTAAAACCTGGGAGGCAACAACTTGTGGGATAGGTTCACCTTCAGCCTCGGGCAAAGGGGACAACACTTTAGCCTCTCTCTTAGTTTTCTTCATGATTTTATTGCACACAGCATGAGGCTCAATCACTCCTTTTATAGTCACCTCATTCTTCGTCATGTCGATGGCCACTGCCTCGACGCCTGTTATGATCAAACTTGTTATTCATATTAAACGATCAAATTTTTATACGAATTTAATTTAGAACGAAGAAAGCGAGACCTCGGATCTTTAAAATGGACCTCTCAATCTTCTTAGCACATCCAACACAATGTAAGTCTACATATAACACAAATGGAGATGGGGGTTTTGGCTCTTCTTCTTTCTTTTCTTCTTCTTTCTTCTCTTCTTCTTTCTTCTCTTCTGGCTTTGTTTCCTCCTTCTTCTCTTCCTGAAAAATTAATAAAATTTCAAGAATTTTGGCATTTTTTCATGATTAATGGAATTGGATTTTTTCATGCAATGATGAATACCTGTTTGGCTTCTTCACCCATTGTGATGACTTAAACTTGGGTTTTTTTTTTTTTTTTTATTGAAATAAAAAAATGTGCTAAAAAAGATTAGAAGAAATTGAGAGCATGAAAATTGAAAAAGATGACGAGTACTAAAAGAGAGGGAGTTTCAATGGAGAGAAAAAGCAGCCATATTTATACGAAAAAAGGATTTTGTAAAGGAAGAAATGGACGGTGGAGATTGATTTGCTTAAAGTAGGAGTATGTGATGGCACAGCACATGCAGGAAATACACTGTAGAGAGAGCCTTTTAATCAACTTCTTTTTTTAAACCTATTCCATTTGTTTTTTTCAAAATAAAAATTATTTTTTTATTTAGTCTTTTGTTGATTATTAGATAGAATTATTTTTTTCTTAATTTCAAGAAAGATGAATAATGAGTGGCCTAGGTTTGAAGAAAGTAAGTTTGGTTGATGTCATTCTTGCAACCTCGTAATCGTATACCTAAAAAAGAAAGAGCATAGTGTAAGTGTGCAACAGTAATTAGGTAACTATAAAGACACTACAACAAAGGGTCAATTGGATTCTTTTAATCTAAATATGTTTCTTGAAAAGTATGTTAGTCATGGATTATGAAATTTTGGGTTCTTGATTTGATCCTGAATTTGGTCAATTACAAAAAGACAATTATGATTCATGGATTTATTTTCAATTGTAGCATAAACTTTAAAAAATATCAATGTAGTAAAAAAATTTCGTTCACATATTGCAATGTCGCCTTCATCATTGGTCATGTATTGATTAATCCGTCTCAAATCCATTGTGTCATTTACTACCATCACCGCCACGAATTATATTAAGGATTAAAATTAGAGTTTGTCACGTCTTTCACACTTGATTTATGACAATAACGGTGACAGATGGTAAAATTGATGGTCGATCTGGAATTGCTATGTCAAATTGCATCAAATAGTTATATTGGCGTTACAATTACGTGTTGGTAAAAATGTTGTCCTTATTGTAATTGAAACAATTTGTTAAATTGATACCTTTTAAGCTTTCATGTTACAATTGATGAAAATTGACCCATAATTCTTTTTTTCTTTTTTCCTTATGAAAATAGTAATTGAAGGTTGGTTGATTGGTCCAATCAAGATTAATCACTTGTGTTTTCTTAACGTTATTAACATGATCATGAATTTGGTTAAACTCATCCTCAACCCACACCTCACTTTGTTTCACAAAAATGTCCCATACACATAGAAAAATTAACTATAATTAATCACTCATTTCTTGCATTGATTTGGAAGGAAAAGATTAACCATTCACTTAAAGTGTCATTTAATTTATGACACATTTTTCATGAGCAGATGGGTGGGTGTAATTAAGAATAAATTTATGTGTACTTTTTTAATATCATTGGAAATTGAACAAATTAAAACTTGCGGTGATGCCAAAGTGCTTAAGATTTGCGTGTAACCATCTTCTTGATAATAAGTTGGTGTCACATGGGTTGTTTTATTTCACATCTTACCACTTCATTTAATAATTTCTACTCTTTCTATAATCAATTTTTAACTATTTTTTAGAACGATGGAAAGAAAATGATTCATTAAAAGTATATAACATTAACATCAACTCAAGATTTGTGATAACTTATAGTTAGAGCCTAGTGTTTTACTCACCTCAACTTCATCCCATTTATAGATTTGTTTCCTTTATTCAAATGTTTTAAGTATAATATCAACTTCCTATAGAAAGTACATGAAATCTAATGCTCGCAAACCAAATTAATTTTCATTAACTTATATATATAGATTTGAAATTGTAGATTGACCCACCCACCTCACGGAATTAAATTTATGAGTCTCATGTCTCACAAGATTCCAATTATTATTATTATTGTTGTTATTTAGCTTATTTACTAATATACTCATATTCAATATGTATTATTAAGTAATATGCTCCAGAATATAATGGTTCATTTAAATATTGACATGGTAGAAAATTGATTTGTTTGATTGTCTTTTCCGATATATTTTTAAATTATCGTGAAAAATATAATCAATTTATATGTACATAAACAATCTCTTGTATTTATTTTTCTTGCTACTATTGTAAATACACCTATGCTAATGGTATTATTTACCTACTAATGAGATCACAATGAAAAGCTCTTGATACCTAAGTGGAGTAAGATTGTGGGTACCCTACATGTGATATTTCCACCAACCTTACCAAACAACTAGGTCTTGGGGATTGATGTTGACATACCAAGAAATTAAATTACTTATATACCCCTCGTATCAATAAATACTACCATTTAGATCCATGCACCATTTATTTGGACCTGAGAAATTGACCATTAATAACATTTGAATCACTGCTATAAACACATTTACTTTTGAAATCTCAATTGAACTGAATTAAACTTTAGGACGGCAAATTCCACCCTACATGTGATGGTATTACCATCACACATTAAAATGTTGTCATATGTGTATTTTGTATTTAAAATGATAGAAAAATATACACTTATGACATCAAAAGTGCACACATGGCAACATCCTAAGGTGTGATGGTAATACCATCACATGTAGGGTGTAATTTGCCCTTTAGGACCACCATTTCGAATACGAATGTACTTGCAGTCGATATAGATGAGATCTGGACCTTAAAAAAAGATGAGATATTGGTGATGGAGGTTTTTCCATCAAACCATGAACACTTTTGATGGTAAACTTGAAAGTAGAATTGCATGGTCCAATTTGTCACTTAGTCATTGTAAGAAAACCTTTCCAATCTTGTACCAATGCTGACAGGGCTTTTGTCCCTTTTTTCACACCTTTGTTTTTCTCTCGTGGAAATGACTCAGCTTGGGATTAATTAGCAGCAAACATTTCCACCTCCTAAAAGAGAGCATATGCATCCCTAAAAGGGATACTTAACAAAATTCAATTTTAGGTTGACCCCATTTACTTAATTTATTCACATTTATTCATTAAGGGAGTGGTTAAAAATAGTCACTATTTTTTATTTAATATTTTACTCTCTTCCTCCAATCAAGGTCTTTATTGAAAATTTAACCAAATTTTGGATTTTGTGAAGAAGAAAAAATGTAACATCTGCCGTATATATATATATATATATATATATATATATATATATATATATGTTGTAATCGAATAATCGATCAATATTTCAGACTTTCAGTGATTGGACAATGGTGTGTTCGATGTTGAAATTGCTTCATATTATCATTAACAATATGACGTCTGATCAGTCGTAATAATTAGTGTTCTAGATGTATATATATATCATTGAAAAGTTAGACATTATATGATTTAATTATGATTATGATGCATCAAATGGCTAAAGTGACTAGTTTGGTTTCAATTAATCAAGAATCCTTTGGCTTATAAGAAATGAATTATTTGAATTTGATTAAGAGGTGGTTGTAAGAGAGGGAGGGCAACTGTCATTGCAAGAAAGCTGATTAGCAGTACTTAGACACTTTGCTTTCTGTCTGTGGCTATAAAAGCAATCAAAAGCTCAACCACCCATTTTTCCACAACTTTTTCTTCATACAAGATTTCATTTTTAATTCTATTTTTTTATAATCCAATTTCAAACTAACACCTGACTAATTTGGATAAATTTTGATCGATCAATTTCTTCACTAATTACGATAATCAACTAGTGGATATCAAGAAAGAATAATACATCTTTTTTTTTTTTTTTGGGTGTTGGTAACAGTTAAATTCAAGCAATGATTTTGAAAGAATTTAAGGAGGAGCCTAACTGCTGAATCTTATAAACAGTTAAATAAATTATCATAGAAAAAGAGAGGTCCTTACTCTATAGTATTTTCATTCCATTTCCTTTTTTAAATGATTGGAATTGGAGTTTAATTCTTTCCAGCTGGAATGATGAGCTTTGGACAAGCTACATGTGTCTCCAAAGTGAAAGTGTCCCAATGAGAGAGAGAGAGAGAGAGAGAGAGAGAGAGAGAGAGAGAGAGAGAGAGAGAACATGGTTTGCCCATAACCATTTGGATATTGGAGTGAAGTGTGATCCCAGGTGGTCTAATTTCCTTTGAATCTTTGAGTCAAAACAAAACAATGTCTTAATAAAATATTCTCAAATTCTTGATGTTAGTTTTGTGTTCCAAATACTATGGATATTTGAGTGCATTGAATGTATGGAGAAAGCATGGATCTCCATGTATTTTCCTGTCCCTCATTACTGTTGCACAAGAAAAATCTAAATCAAAAACTTTCCCCAAACTTTCTATGTTACACACTTGCGCTTGATGAATTCCATCGAACTTGACATTTTCATCTATTTTACGTGACACGACTCCACCAACTATAAACCATTTTTCCCGCCTATATGTAGTCGTTCTCAAACTTAGATTTAGAATAGTTGCGTTAGATTGATGTCCAGCGTAAAAGTTTGTCGTACTTCATGGTGTGGACCATATCGACACCAAGTAAATCGAGCATGATGGCCAGAAATAATTCATATAGCTGACCCGATGTGGCGAGATAAATTGTATGTATCATGCTATATACATTTGGTATAATCCATCTAAAATGTGTCACATTGCCATATTATTCTCTTCAAACAAACAATAAAAGCCATTTTTCATCATCTAACATTGAAAGGGCAAAGAAGACCTTTTCTTCTAAGAAGAACATCAAAAGGTATTGCCATGAAACATCATCTATACTTGTAAATTTCTCTACAAATCAGAATGGCTTCGATCTCTCAGATATAATTCCACGAGAGCAGTGTGCATTGCCGCTCCAATTGGAAGCACATCCTCGTCAAGGAAAAAATACGGAGAGTGAGGAGAGTGGACCGAACCTAATCTCTCGTTTCTCATCCCGATGTTGAAGATAACCCCCGGGATCACCTCTTGGTAGAAGGCAAAGTCCTCACCGGCCATGACCTTTTTGCCCTTCTTCACATTCTCCGGACCGAGTAGGAGGCTCCCGACCCTGTTTACGTGTCCGTGTAATCGCTCGTCGTTCATGCAAGCTGGATATGCAGGGAATTCATCGTTTTTCATGTCAACATGAGCTTTACATCTGTGTACAATTGCCTGCCCTTCAATCACCTATACACACTCAAGCATACATACAAGTCTAGTCATTTTGTACTCAAATCTATTAGTGAAAGTAGTTCAATATGCCAATGCTTAATAGCTAAAAAGATCCAATTTTTTTGCTAAATTTTGCCACTTTGACTAATTCTTTGTTATGGGTATGAAGGGTTTTGACGATGCTATACCAGGTGAAGTATATTCAATATAATATCGACTAATACATATACATATGAACACAGAAACACAACTAATATAGTACATGGAGATCCAGTGATTTGCAGATCAAACGAACTCATCAACTCACAACACATTTTCATAGCCAGTTTATAATTGACAAATTAGGAATAACAAATCCATAAGAGAGATTGAGTTAAAGCTACCTCTTTCACCCTTCGTTGGAGTTGAAGCAACCCTTCAGTTGTAAGACTTCTAAGAGTGCCCCCGAATAGAACAGAGTCTGGAATGACATTAAAAGCACTTCCACCTCGGATGTACGTAACAGAAAGCACCTAAATGAGATAATACAGCTCGTTCAACTACTCAGGATCAACTCAAATTAAAAAAATCAAATTCGGCTCGAAATAATCAAATCAAGTTCAAGCAAATTGATACTAGATGAGCCTAATCGAGCATATGTTAAATTTAATATTTCGCTCTTAACAATTTATTTATTTACATTAAAATTTCCATATTTAATCATAGTTTTAGGAATTTAAGTTATTTTATTAAATATTATTCAGGTATCGAGTCAAGTCGAGCCGAGTTCGAGCTCGAGTCTGGCAGGTACTGGACTCGTTTACACCCCTATCAGCACTCATAACTTATAACTTTAATTCTCTGTTTCAATGCAAAAAACTTAGCATCTCGACTTTCAAGAAACGTCACAAGCAAGCTTAGAATCCGAAATACAAAATGCAAGACGGGCTGGATGTACATACTTGACTATGAAGGGGGTTGACTTCTCTTGAGACGAGCTGTTGCAATGCCTGTATTGCAAATGATGAAGCAAGAATTGGATCGATGGTGGTGTGGGGTGCAGCAGCATGTCCACCCAGCCCAACGATCTTCGCTTCAAAGAAGCATACGGCTGCTAGAAATGGTCCCGCAATACTTCCTATACTGCCCGTTGGTTCGGTGAAATCAACATGCATACCGAATATGGCTTCAGCATTACCAAGTGCACCTTCTTTTATCATAAACGAAGCACCTGCACCTCCCTCCTCCGCTGGTTGAAAAATAAGTCTCACTGTTCCCTTTTTCATCCAATGGAAACGCAAGAAAATAACAATTTCAAACGTTTAATTTCAAAAGAATTCCATGCTGAAAATGTCTATTACATCCAAAACCTCTCATTCATGCCTTTTTTTCTACTACGTCATGAAAAGAAAGTTTCTTGAAGTTTGAAACTTTCACTTGCAAGTTTGTTCAACTCAATTCCAAAAGCATTGGATGTAACTATAAACTCAATCTCTCAAGCACTTTGCTCTCAAGAGTGCAGAATTCTATGAAACAAGATCACACAGATATCACAATTTCAAGAATGGCAAAATCACCAAAAGCAAATAGTGAAAGAAAAAAACATCAATCACTCCAATTGAATTTCATTGAGAAAACAAGCATTCCCATGATTCATCAAACCTAAGAACAACCTTAAGCTTGTCCTTCCTTTGATTGAGCAACTTAGCAGCACCTAGCAGCATTGTAGTATGTGCATCATGCCCACATCCATGCATTTTACCCTCCAATTTGCTCTTATGCTCCCACTCCACTAATTCCTACAAGAATCAAGATTCTATCAAACCACACATCAAACAACATTTATTCTAACAAAACCCATCATGTTTATAGCCCAATTTTCAATATCCACGGGCCTCGTAGCTCAAGTGGTACCACACCATTATATAAGTACAAAATTAAAGTGCAAATTTTGATGAAACCTTGATCACTCAAATTTCTAATCTTTATTCCATACCTTGAACCCCCTCTAGAATCTAGCCCATTTAAAAAAAAAAAAAAAGGCCCAATTTTTAATAAAGAAAACAATTCATACTTTCACATCATCAAACCCAATATAATTCACAAGAAACCATTATTTCAAACATCCATTCACTATGCTAAAAAATCTAAGTAAAGATTCTACAAATAGGGAAACCTGCAAGGGGAGAGCATCCATATCAGCACGGAGAGCAACAACGGGTAGAGAACCCGACCCGATTTGGGCAACCAAGCCCGTTTTAGCAAAAGGGTACTCATAAAAAATGCCAAGCTCATCGAGTTGACTTCGAATGAGAGCACTTGTGTTGAATTCTTGAAATCTGAGCTCTGGGTTTTCGTGAATCTTCCTTCTGATTGAAACTAGCCAATCTTTGTCCTTTTGGGCTGAATCAAGAATCTGGGCTGCATATTCTTGATCAAAGCTGACAACTTTGGTGGGTTTATATGCCAAGTAAGCGATCACTATGAGCAGAAATGCAAAGAATTTGGAATTAGAAAACATGATAATTATGCCCTTTTCTTGTTTTTGGTTGGTTTATATGCTAAGCAAATGCAATTGGCGCTGCTATAAGAGTGACAGTTTGTCGGGGTAAGATTTATGGATTAAAAATAGAAAAAGAAAATAAAATTGGTGGGTGATAGTATGCAACTTGAATTGACATTGTCGAGTTTCGTTAAGGTTAGTCAATAACAAATCTTCGTTCTGAAAATTTGAATCGAATATGAATGGTAGATAGAGTTGCATAACTTATATTTTAGGAGAAAAATGTGATTTTGTAAATAATTAGTTAAATTCTGAAAAAACAAATAAAGAGGGGTGGTGGCGCAGTTGGCTAGCGCGTAGGTCTCATAGCTACACTGAGTTATCCTGAGGTCGAGAGTTCGAGCCTCTCTCACCCCATAAAATATAATTTTTACTCCTTTTTTTATTTTTTAGTCTTTTTTTAGCATAGAAATTAGATAATTAACAATTTAGATATTTATTATTTTGATGTATGTTTATATTTAGATGTCATTTTAGTTAAACGGAAGAATGTATTGCTTTTAATAAATGTTTGATTAGCAGTTAATCAAACATGGTCAATATTAATCAGAATGAAATAGTAAAAACAATTTGGATTGAGTTGAAAAGAAAAATAATAATCTTGTTGGTCAATTAGAGGAAAACGTTGAATTTGCCTGAATGCAAAGGATGAACTGATCTTTGTTCAATTATATAGAACTAATTAAATTCTCTCTACATATATATATTTTTTATAACATCATTGGAGTTTGTTCCTTTTTTGGGCCAAATTGCATTTCAAGCCCTCCAACTTGAAGACTGTTCCATAATTCCATTTGGGTCTTTGATCTTCATAGTTAATATCTTGTATTCTGGTTCAACTTTCATTTTTATTCACATTGAATCCCTCTAAACACTTAATAAAGTAATACAAAAAACAGAAGTAGGATGGCTCAATAAAACAAAATGTAAGAGTTGAAGGGCTTAAACTAATAATTTTATTCTAAACAAATTCTTAAAAAAATACACATGAGAAACTATTACACTGAAGCATTGCTACAACCAATCCAAGAAAATATTTACAAACAAATCACAAAAAAACTAATCCCTGTAAGTCTATAAAGATCATTAAAATTTAAGAGTCGATACACATATATCCATAGCATCCAGGCGTAAATTTTTAAAAAAATTCCGACGCCTGCTGTTAACCTACCAAGCTAAAGATCATATAAACACTCGAGTCCTATACAAAAACAAGTAGCTTCTGTCAAGTTAGTTTTTATTCAACACTACAAAATACAGCCACACAGCAACAAGTACGATAACGAGACTGAAAGCCACGAGAAGCTTAGACATGTAGTAGGATGGTTTAACTGCAAGTCCAGATGCTGAGCTGGCCAGCGGAACCTTCTCGGGTTCGTTGCAAGGTGAATCATCACTAGCCTTCAAATTTGTGCTTGAATCTTGAGATTCTCCATCTTCGTTTGATGCCTTCAATTCATCCTCCAGAGTGAATGTATTTGTTGTTTTGTCGTCCTGTATAAACCAACAAAGCAAATTCTAGTATATACTGAATAAGGGCATTGATATTGGTAGACTCAACCGAGAACGATGTCTCACCTCAGTGTCCCCTTCTCGGATTGTTTTCTCGTCAGTTGGTCCCTTGGAAAGGCTGCACTGGACTGGTCCGACTTGATATCTCTTCACTAGGCGAATTCTTTTAGGTGCAGTGCCGTGCACTCCAGTTGCTGGCGCGTTAGTTTGGTTTGAAAATTGACGACTCCTTATGACAATTCCAGTCCCAGAAGAGGCGTTCTTCACTGGAGGGTTATAGCCACCGGCTCCTTCAGTGTTTGAGGTGTATGGATTATAACTGCCAGCATTGCCAGCATGGACAGTTGAGATATCGTTCGATAATCCATAAAACTCACTCGCAAAACCCATGTTATTGTAGTTACTGGTAACATGAGAATTGGGACCGTATTCCTCGATAGCTTCCATTTCGGAAGTAACTTCACTCTGAAAAGGAGATTCTTGCTTGATATTGTCAACCTAAAGATATAAAAGGATTGTCAGCTTGCAAGAACAGTTCGATTGCTTTTACACACACACACTAGGATTGCGGTGAAATAACTCAGCATACCTGTTTCTGAGTCACCTCGCCCTCGGATTCACTACACGAGTTACTCTCCTTCACATGTTGAATCATGTTTATGTACTTGGGACTTTCGCCTGATGACGCGTTGTAAGTGCCACCGAAACTCTGCTCCTCTGGTTCGATAAGAACCGAGCTCAAGAAATCACCAAAATCAGAAGCAGCATTTGTTCCATATTGAAAAGGGATGCCCTGTTGGTTATTGTTGAAGTCACCAGTAAAGGAGTTGTACATGTATGGATTTCCAAGCTCGGATAGCATCTGAGAGTGCAATGGGGAGAAAATTTTACATTCTGATGACTGTTGAACAGGAGGACAAAATTCATCCAATAACTTTTCCAGCTCTGGATTAGGCTGAAGAAAAACAATGCAAAAAATAATTAGTAAATGAACATAGAGTGGACAAAATTCCCAGAAAATTAGGTTACAGTTCATTACTCACTGGAATAGATCTTGTATCTAATTCATTTTGCTCCATCTCATCAGCAATGGAGATATAGCTCTGCCAATCAATAGGTACTGAGTCATATATAGGTTTCTCAGAATTTGAAGTTGGATGGCTTTGGACACTAGAGAGTTGCATTTCAGTCGGGCCACTTAAACTTATAGTAACTGATTCCGACTGTTCATCTTCCCCGGAAGATTTAACTTCAGCAGTAGGAGAAGAAATTATCTCTTCAACTTCGTTGATGTTTGAAGATTCATCTGGTTTCAACTCAGCCTTTCTGAACAGACGGCAGAGTACATAAGCACCCTAGTAAAAGAAATCATCACACCAGCAATTAGAAAAGGAGAAACGTCACGCAAACTGTACAAAAACATATACATTGGCTAAGGTTCACAAATTCCATGTTAATTGCACCCCTCAAACAAGCAGTCTAGGTTATACAATCCACCATATTCATTCATGAGGCAGATAACAAATTAAGTTTTCATTCACGAGTTCTCAGATATATATGATGGCATTTAACAACATATATTCAACATAGATCAGCTTATTCAAATTGATTGAGGTCATAATACAGTTGAATATATAAGTTCAGAAGTAGACTACAAATCGAAAAATTCAAGGAGAAGTCCTCCTCTTTCTTGGCCTATTTATTCAAATTCGTAGTAGCATGGAATGCCATTGCCACAATTAAACTGCAAACTTCCAAAATTAATGCACCATCAACTAAAAAGATTTGTGCATTTCTTTTCTTTAGTAAAATGCAGCAGAATTACGACTTAACTTCAAAAGACATATCATTCAAAAATTTTACCAAGAAAAATAAAAAGAATTTATACGAGTACCCACAAACTAAATAAAAGGACTGAAATTATAGTTTAACAATGTGTACACTCAAGTCCCAACCTGGCCAGGATGGGTGCCATCTAGAGACTTATCAATAGCACGATACTCGTGAATCACCCAGTTAGTCCTCTTCCCATCCGGTGCACGGCCCGTGTAGAAAACCAAAGTCTTTTTCATCCCGATCTTTACTCCCTTCCTCGAAGTTATATTCCTATCTTTACCGGTTGCTTTCCAGTAACCCTTTTCCGTTGCCCGATTCAATCTCTGCCCATTTTGATATTTTCGATCTTTAGGGCAGAAGAAGAACCATTCATTGTCATTAGACTCTACCACAGACATATCTGCAAAACATAGATATATAAACCTTCATAAACATCAGCAAATTCATAACCTTGGCTATCCATCCACAGCAATGAAATAGAACTGAATTTAAGAGAAATTACTCAAAATATATAGCTTCTAGTAAAACATTATTGAGTTACAAGATACTACATTCTATTACACATAAATTAAGCTAAACACTGCAAGAACACATATCAACACCGACCTAATTACATATAAAGCAACAAGATTTTCGTAAAAAACACTTTAGCGAAACCCTAATTGAGTTCAGATCCACCAATCTTACCCGCCCAAAACCCTATTCTCACTCCTCAACAAAAATCAATCCACATTACTTTTATCCCCACACAAAAACAAAACTAAATCCCAAAAAAATAATCGCAAAAAAACATCATAAACTGTAACAACAATTACCAGGCAAATCCCACGGCTCCCATTTACAAACGTCAATTTCACGAATAACACTGACATCTTTGTCACGCCTGTTGATTTTAAGCCTTAAATAGTGATCGATCAGCTCCTCATCCGTTGGCCGGAATCTATAACCCACCGGCAAAGCCTTCGCCGGAAGCACCGCCATAAATTACACTCTTATCTTTTACTTTTACTAAAGAGAGGGTAAAAATAGAGAAACGCGTCAAGGTAAAGTGTATAAAGAGAAGAAACAGTAGCTAAAGATATTATGATGCAAAAAAAGATGTGAAAGATTCAACAAAATCCAGTGGGGTTTTGAGCAATCGATATTTTTTAGAGAGAGAAAGAGAGAGTGTGAGGAATTTTCTGAGAAGGTGAAGAGCTGATGATGACCGCGTTCAATATCAGTGTATATACCGTGTGAGAGTGAAATGTCCATTTTACCCTAAGCAGGAGGGAAATCTGCTTTCTGATTTGTTGTTTTCTTTTTTCTTTGTTAGTGTTTTTAGAAAAAGGAAATTCAAATTATCGTCTAAATTATGAATTATTTTTTTCAGTTTATCAATATATATTTTTTCAATGTATGATACAAACTTTACAATTTATTGTATTCTATGTTTGGATTAATCTCAACCGTATATGTAGCTAGTAATAAACGATTATGAATTACATGAGACGATAAAATACAACAAATTGCAAATACTTCTAGAACAAAAAATAATTATATGATATACTATAACAATCATAATTCAAATAGCAAATTGTAATTATAAGAAATCATAAATGATAGAGAGTGGAAATATTATAAACATATCATCATTATTATACATAATGAATTCATATATTAGATATATATTATATTTATTTATATTATTAAATTACATTATCAGCTTAAAAAATAATGTATATTAGGATAAATTAATAATATAAAGCAATAATATCTGCTTTAAAAACTCTTTCCTAAATATATCAAACATATCTCACAATATTCATTATGCAATAAGTTTTGGTTGCAAAAATTAAAATTGGAAAGAAAGACAAAAGAAGAAAAGAAATCACATATTAATCAGTTTTATTTTTTAGGGAACAAAAATAAATGTACAGTTAAATTTATTTATTTTTAACTTTTGAAGTATTTTTTAAGGAGCGAGTCTTATGTGAGACCGTTTCACGAATCATGTTATTGTGAGACCGGTTAATCTACAACCCACACTTTACAATTCACATACAAATTAATAAAAATGAATTTGATTTGTGGGTTAAAAGAATTCGTCTCACGGAAACTTCGTGAAACTGTCTCACATAAATTTTTGAAGTAAAATTTCAAAATTGAGTTATATTGGGGTGAGTAGAAACTCTACGAGGGTATATTGGGTAATCCGCTGAATCGTAATGACGAAGCTAGAGCTGCAATGAAAATAGTCATACAACCAATGAGAACTTGCCACGTGGCGATGTCATGTCAATATATTATGTGCCGACTTGACTACTTTTTAGTATTTGTTTTGTAATAAAAAAAATTTAGTAGTGATTATGTTAGACATACATTCACTCAGGTGACAATTTAATTTGGAGTTTATACAAAATATATATTTATTTATAAATAATAAAACAAAAAATGAATTATATATCTATAACAAAAGTAGAGTAAATTATATTTTATAAAAAAAAATTCATTATAAAGACAAATGTGATAGTCTTCATCGTTCAAATCTACTTAGATCAATAGTGCATAGTTTTTATTAAAATGTTCAAAGTCTTCCTAAACTCATCTAGACTTTCTAAAACTAATCAATTTTTATAATTCAATGACATATTTTATTGAAATGCTCAAAAACTTCTCAAGTCATCTACTTTCCATTTCCATAGAAATCTTAAAATCTTCTAAAAATATGGCAAACTTAATAAAAAAATTAAAAAATTTGGACGATATTTAACTATAGGGTATATCTTTTTTAAAAGATCGGCTTTCTAGAAAATTAATTAGATATTTATAAGCTTTCTCTAATTATGAAGGAATAGCCCAACAATTAGTTTGTCTCCTTAATGAAATTTCTGATTTCATGTATACATATATTAGTTTATATTATTTGGTCTATCAATGTATTGAATTTCTAAAAAATTATCCTCCAAAACTTTAGTATATATATTTAATTAGGTTATCAAATACTTTTTAAATAATGGCAATGTAACCCGGCAGGTTCCATCCATGCAATGTGAAAGCGTGATAAAAAAAGTCAATATCTTTCCGGCCAAGGCAAAATGTTTTCCCTATTTATTTTTACTCTATATATATACTAATATAAATATGTGAAACCAATTCATAATCAAATCAAAACTCTATCCAATAAAATTATATTTATAACACAAAAACTCATGTGCACCACGGGTCGATCCGGCCCGAATCCGTGAATTTCTATTTTTTTTTCCAAATTTTTGTTTTGACCCTTATGTACAAACATCCATACATTTATGTCTGTAATTTATAAAAAAAATGAAGATTTTCAACACAATTTGTATTGTATACATTTATGTGATATCAATGTGACATTTATGTTATATTTATGTACAAATATTCTGACCTTTATGTAATATATAAAAGTGCATAAATGTCAGAATATTTGTACATAAAGGTGATATGATATAATATAAAGGTCACATTGATATCACATAAAGGTATATAGTTCAAATTATGTTGAATATCTTCATTTTTTCTAAGTTATAGTACATAAAAGTCATGATAGTTGTACATAAAGGTCACATATTTATAACATAAAGGTCATACTAATACAATATAAAGGTAACAACGTGAAGCAAAAAAAAAAACTAAATTCAAAAAACACGCGGATTCGGGTCAAAACTGGATCGACTCGAATTGCATGTACACCAAGTGCACACAAGACCAACTCTATTTATAAAGGTTTTATGGGATACAATGTTAGATAATGGTGTGTTGTGTTTTATTTTATTCACATAGTTTAGCAAATATTCAATTATAATCAATGCAGAATGAACTTTGATGATGACCACACAAGAAAATCAATTCTATTAAAAAATTCTACATGAGCAATTTCCTAAATATGATTGAAAGGTAAAAGAAAAAATAGTAAATTTTATACGTTAAATTATATTATGTACAGTATATCATTTTCAAAACATATATAAGGTTAATTTCAATTTGCTACCCGAACTATTGCACTTTTTTTCATTAGGTGTCTAAACTCAAAAAGTTTTTCAATCATTATCCATTCTTTTCAAAATTTTCTGATTGCTACTCCAAACACTTATTTTCTGATCAAAATTCACCGAAAAACTTAAAAATGCAACTGACCTCCAAATATAAGCCAAAATTATATGATTCATATGCTAAAATGACTCTCATTCAAAGTCAAATTATAATCCTAAGTTAATTTAACGATTTTTGTTTAATTTAAACTTGAATCAAACAAAAATGTGTTCAAAATCCTGGAATTTTTTTGTTCGATTCGTGATCGATTCGAATGAGATTTATGAAATCGATTTGAGGTTATAATTGGGCTTCGAATAATGGTCATTTTTGCATATGAATTATGCATTTTTTTTACTGATATTTGGAGGTAAATTGCATTTTCAAATTTTCCGTCAAGTTTTGAACGGAAAAGATGTCAAAAATTGAGTTTGGGGTGGGAAAATTTTTAAAAAAATGGGTAGCGATCTGAATTTTTTTTGAATTTAGACACACACGGGAAAAAAGTCAAATAATTCAGGTAGCAAATTGAAATTAACCCTATATATAACACATATGTATATTCGCAAAAAAAAATTATTGTATCTTGTAAAATTCCTGTAATAATAAATATCATTTAGAAAATAAAAAAATTAAGCAGTAAATACTATGACAAATACAATATGTACTACCTATATGCATAATTATATAGAATATAAATATGGAATAAATGCTCACCATGTTTACGAGGAATCCAAAATCAAATTCAATTCAGTGGTTAGTTTGTACTTAACTACGACGTAGTATTGGGAAAATATTAAGGGGCGGTTGAAAAGTGCTATATAGCTTTAACTTTTTTTCTTTCTTTCAGAAAATTGAATTTAGAAAAATAATATATTTACACTGGATATATTGTATCAAGTACAATAGAATTTTTCTTACATAAAGAGACCAGAAGGGATGTACACTTAATTCCTATCATCAAAAAAAAAAAAAAGTTGGGCAGAATAATTCTTTGTATCTTCTCATTTTGATCCATATTGGTATTATTGGTCATCTTTTAAGGTTCAAATTTAGAAAAATAATTGAAGTTTTTTTGTTAATCAGCTTTAACTTTATATCTGTAATGGCCTTTTCATGTCTTTTTATACTTTGTGAAAAGGCTTTATGCTAATTCCTAATAATGTGCACAATGTGACTGATTATTGGTAACCCCACTCACTTTCTAAAAGGGTACTGAAAATATCCATAGAATGTCTAGAAAGATCATAATTTTTAAATTTTTCACTTTCAAGAATTTTAATTTTTCAATTTCAGCTAACAATAGTATGAAAAGGTCATGACCCCAACAAAAAGAAAAAGGAAAACAGTGAATTTGATATGTTTTTATAGGTAGTTAAAATAGGGTTACTTGAATGAAAAAGACAGTAATCATGAATTTTGGGCTGGTTTTTAACTACACCATCAACCTAAAAACTTATCAATAGTTGTAAACTATAAAATTTTCCAACTAATTAGATGTTGGAAAATGAGATTAATATGGTCATTGAAATTCATGAGACCTAAGTAGAGATGAATCTCTTCCATTTTATGACATGAAACAATGGAGAATAGCTAGTATAGTATAGTAGGCACACTATAAAATTATATCTTGCAAAAAAAAAAAACCCTCAAGAAGGAAAAAATCTTCAAAAGGTGATATTTGCACACAATTACAAAAATCCTTGCAATCCAAAAATGTTTGCAATCTTACAAAACTACAAAATAAGATTGCAAATCCAAAATTGTCACTATATATATACACTTCCTATCATGACTTCTATCCATCTCGTGTTTTTCACAAGTGTTCTTATTTACAATGAGCTCGAAAACGAGAAGCATTGGCGTATAAGCACAGCCAACACAAGGCATCACAGGCGAACTAGGTACCTTTTTGAGCCGTATATAAGAAAAATTATACTTCAGCTACCACCAATGACCTGGCCAACAAGCATCATGATGATGTCAGACGAGAGCACGGCATTCTCAGTGGTGAGAAAACGACAGTGAGTCGAGCATGGTCAGAAAGAGAGTAGTCTTCGGGCCACATTCCTTTCTCGACTTCTGTGGGGAAGAGAACTGCATTCTTCACACTGAATCCAATGGTTTCTTCCGTCCCACATGCCTCTTCATTCTCCACGCCTTGCTCGGACCGCGAGGCGTTCCATATCCTTTGCTGCACCAGCGATTAGAATATAAAAACCACTTTTTTTTTTTTTTACGAAACATGTAATTAGGGCGTGTTTGGATGGAGGGATTTGAAGTAGATTCGCTACTATGAATTTCAAATTCTTCCTTAAATCCATCTATCCAAACACAGCCTTAGTGTGGAAACATACACGAATATAAGATAAAAGGGGAGAAGAATCTGATACCTTGAATTCTTTATAGTCGAGGACACCATTTCCATCGATATCTGCCTGTACCCACAGTTCTTGTATCTCCTCATCGCTCAATCCATTACAATGGCCGATCAAATTGAGCTGTAGGATGCAGATCAACGCATACAATTAATCCTCCCGAAAATATGAAGTGATACATTAAAACGAGATAACATCCAACATTGCCTACCTGTCTTAGGGCTTCACAGAATCCCGAGTATGTGATGTAATCACCGTCGCTATCAGCCTTCAGAAAAACAAAGGCCGATTCTTCTGTCAATGAAGCGCGCCTAAGTTGATACTGCAAAGCAAAATACTCAAGATTTAAGCAAATTTAACGAGCAGAAAGATGTCCGATTTCTTCTTCTTTAGGATAGAGAGTGAATCAAGATTCAAAAATCTCACCTTGAACATACCAAACACGGCATTACTCCAACTAGTTTTAAGCAATTTTCTGTAACTATTGGGATTAAGAAGCCATATAAAATCGACACCACAGATGTTCCCACGATGGTTGCGGTGACTGATCCACTGCAAAAAAAACCCATGACATCAGAAACAAGAACTTTAAGGCTGTGTTTGGATGGCTGAAAAATAAGTCAGAATCAAGAAAAATTTACCTTGTGAGCGTCTGCATCAGTATACTGATGAGCAGTATCATATGACGATACAAATCCCTGAGATCTTAGAAACTTGTAAATATGGCCCCGTTTACTCCCGTTCCAATCACTGTAAAAGTCAAATAAAGTTCTTGAGTTTCATGTTGGATTAGCATAAAGTGAAAAAGAAAGGAGTGATAGACATACCCGCAAAGCAAGATAGGCAAGGGATTGAGTTCGTTTTCCTTTTGATATGCTTCCACATATTGCAATATTTTGTAGACCTATTAAACACGATACCGTGAATAAAATTGATTCCGAAAGACGGAAATGGTTGGTGTAGAATGTAGCATACCTGGCGTAATCGTTCCAAGCACAAACTTGAATTGTGTGGAAACAATAAGTGTGTGTTCACTATAAGAATTTCTTGCTTTACATTACAGTTCCGATTTTGTGAAATGGGTGCGATCAGTTCCACGTGCAATAACTGAGCAACACGATCACCAAAATCATTGAAAAGCAACTCCCTGTGGTTTATGATCCTAAAATAGTCCTTATGAACGGCCGTTAGCAGACCTGTAAAATTTCAAGAAACGAGCATTTATAAAGGCAGTTGATCGTCAATTATAGAAAAGAACACAAATTCTTGAGATGATTGTAACATGGACACATTCATAAACGAGACTGCAAACTGAATAGATGTCTAAACATGAGAACTTCAAAAGGGCATTGCTACATCTCTAGTCAAGTATTGAGTCTATGAACGATTGAAAAAATACACATATTTCCATCAAAGAAGTAATTTCCAACGAATTTCCTAATTACATCCTCTACCTTGTGATTCCCATCTCATCCTGTTCTACCCCTACCAAAATTTCCAAACACATCTGCAAAATTCAGATGTATTAGCATCACACACACACACACACAACATACAGACAACAAGTAAGAAAAGTATACCAAAGAAAATTCCACTATCTATGAGGTGTACAACCAAACAAGATATGACCAAATTCGATGTATCCACATATATACAACAAACAAATCCCCTAAACCACCATTGTGCTTCTAATGAAATCTCAAACACACATGATTGCAAAGATCACATTTTCAGCATCAAAATTATTCGAAACCATGTAAAGGGGCTCGTTAGCATACCATCACCGCGATTATTCGTTCTTGCAAGCTTGAAATTGATATAACCAGCATCGCCAAGCCTCTTATCGTAAATACTCACAAGCTCTTCATTCCCAACCCAGAATTCCTGCAATACATCCATCTTTGGTGTCATAAAAAAGATCACATCTTTGTGCGCAAAAAAAAAAAAAAAAAAAAAATATATATATATATATATATATTAAAATTTGGAAAAAAAAAATGCAAAACCTGTAGACAGATTATGGAAGATCTTTCACACAGCAACCAATTCAAAATACTATGGTTTCTATCCAACCAATAATCTTTAACATCACTTTCCCTGTAACTGGGATCCTGCAACCACCCCACAATGCACATTACAACAAACCCATTAAATAATTTTCAAGAAACCATTACACTAAAGCAATTTATGCAAAGTAAAAGAAACCCACAATAACAAACCAAGCAATTCAGAAACACCAACCTCGTGGTTGATTCTTTTGTAAATAGGAGCAAGAATATTGAAGGTTGTGCAAGAAATACAAGTGGGGTCCTTAATTGATGAAGCTATTGCATAACTGCCAATTCTTGACACCCTCCCTTTGTTTATTCTTCTGTTCTTCCTCCCCATTTACACACAAGGAAAAATGTATGATTCTGCAAACTGATGTTGTTTATTGATGGATGAATGAATGAACCCACAAAGAGCAGTGGGAAATTTAATTCAATAATTAGAATAAAAAAACCCTGAGAAATAGAAATCGTTTCTTTTTTTGTGAAAGAAACGATTGCTTTTGTATTGACAATGGTTTGTATATATGGTGACGATTAACACAACGAACGATTTCAATTGGCCTCGAACCACAATGTAAGATGTGTGTGTATATATATATATATATTTGAGGAGAGAGAGAGAGAGAGAGAGAGAGAATAATTATTTTATGTGTGTTGAAGTGTGTAGATATTAATTTATATTTTTGTTTGAGAAATAATTAGTGGGTATAATTAATTGCAAGTTGTGTTGTAGAATACAACCTTCTGTATATTATCTTGTTATTATTGACGGTTTATAAAAAAAGATTTTTGTTGATTTAAAATTGAATAAAATTGTAGCAATCACTCCAGTATTTATATTAGAGTAGGACTTTTTTGTGAACAAATCTAATCTCTAGGATGAATCAATTATCAATCTAAAATCCAGAATTTGTTAAAATGGATTTAATTGGTTTGTAGTGAATTTTAATTTCATAAATTTATATTGATAAAAATAATATTATTTTATATGAATTTTTATGTTTATATTTTCATGTTTTCAATAGTTGAAACAAACACGACTCTGCCACTCATCAAAATTCCACTCCGTTCAATTTGTTGATGCTCACTAAAGAAATATTTATTTAAACAAAAAATTAGAAGCTTTTTCTGTAAATAAATCTAAATATATTCGAGATATTTCTACTATATTTATGTTCTGTGTTTGTGGAGCCAAATCAACAGATTAAATAATAATAATTTTCTTTCTTTTTGCATTTTTAATAAACATTGTTATGTAATATGTAATAATTTTATTTTAGACACAATAGTAAAATGCAATATACATATTATATTCTAAATCCTAAAAAATATTTAAAATTTTCCATAATTATTTTTATCATTTTGTTACGAAAATAATAAATTTATGGGTTTCCGGTTTTTTCCTTCTCTGATTGAACATACCGATCTGATTGCATAAACATTGTTCTTATCAATTTTAATTTTGTCATTATTTTTTGTATAAATTAAAAAAAAAATTAAAAGAATATTTCAACATTCATGATTTATCCAAATTATAAAAGTTCTCAAGACCTTTGTAACAAAGACCAAATTAAATGAACCGACATATTTTGTTCTCAATTTCAAAGATGCTACGTTTTCTGAACAAGAATTGCAGCTGCCAACTATTAAGCATCTAAAGAATAGGATTCCTAAATTAATTCAAATAAAAATATTACATCTTGGCAATGATTTCTGTAAATATGCACATATAATAATCAAATATTGATGGGATATAGTACAATATAAATTGCTTGAAATATAAGCATGTTAAATTATTATAGAATATGTAACATAAATATTAATAAGAACCTTTCGAGCTTCATTACCTACACCAACTCAAATTAATATCACAAGTCAATCTTTATTGTGCGTTTATAAATTTATCCATTATGTTTTATAAAATTAGTTCTGTTTTATTTCTATATTATCCATTTTAGAAGAATAATTCAGGAAAAAAAAATGTTCTTTCCTCTTCCAAATAGAAGTCTATATTATGTTTACCAAAATCATTATTCATTACCTTATTTTCTTATTTTAGATAAGAAAACATAATTATAATTTCACATTTTTTACATATTTTCACATTTTGGTAAATCAAATATTTAGATATATGTTTGGTTTTAACTTTACATGAACGAATTTTGGATGTTAAAATACCAAATTCACATTACTTTTCAGATGTAAAATCTAATTTCTCAATTCAATACAATTCTACTATAATTACATTCAGTAATATCTGTTTTTACAATTTTTAATAAAACGTAATTCATTTCATCTCATTTCATTTTTATTAAACTTATCTTATTACAACATAAAATTACAGTACTTCACATTTACAATACATCTTATCACAATATAATATTATAACAATATACCTTTTTTTTAGTATTAATATAATATTCACGCGATATCCCTATAATATATAATCTCATAACAAACATAAAACCTATATTTATCAAAATTTCTCAATTCCAGGACTCCAATTTCAAATGGCATAATTCAAATACATCTTTAGAATATATGTGAAAAAAAAAAAAAGAATATTAAGAGTTTTATTGGAATATTATATTAGGTCTAAGTTCTTGTTTGCCAAAAGATTTCTTTTTTAGTTTTGAGTACAATTATCTATCACCAAAATAAAATTCAAAAAATAGATGATGCGGATGACTAAGATGGACATCCAAACAAGGAATAAAGGCAAAAACTTTTGTGCACAAGGTGTACGGATCCAAATTTGTGCACAACAATACTGTTATATTATATGAAGTAATATTGTTATATTATATGAGTGATACTGTTATATTGTTATATTATATGAATGATACTGTTATATTAATATAACAGTATCACTCATATAATATAATAGTATTGTTGCACCTTGTGCACAGGAGTGTCTCTCAGGAATAAATGGGTTCCACGTGACACCCGCAACGTATCCACTAAAATATCGACACGTGGCTTGATCAGAAGCGCGTTAGTCTGGTGGAAATTGGTCTTCAGATTTCAACCAACTCAGGAAAACTAGTTTCATATTTAACCCCTGAATTTAGTTATATTAGACTTCAGGCCCCACAATTTTATTCCTATCACACGAAGTGGACAAAAACATCAATTTTTATGGGTTTTTTTTTCTAAAGTCACTTTTGTCGGTGTGATGGGCTGTTAGTGTAATTATTACGGTTGGATGGTTCTAAAAGTGTGATAATTTGTCCTAAAATCACATTTAAAAGTACTCAATTAAACTCTAGAATGACACGTGGATTAAGATTATATATGATCACTAGCTTTTAAACAATAATATATGATGTTGTAATAGGTATAAACTTTTGAGAGTTATTGGAGTTATGGTGTGGACTGACTTTATATAACTTCTTTGTTGGATAATTATAATTCTTTTATTTTTTCATGAATCTTAACGATATTTCGTTTAAAATTAAAAAGGAAATATCCTATCGAGAAATAATCTTCAAATTTTGGTATTTTATCACGTAGAAAGTTACTTATTTGATATATTAAAAAAAAAAAAAAAACAGAGAATCGTAACTCGAGTGTCTAATATGATAGTTCATTCAATAACGTCAATCTTTTATTTATTCAAAATAATTCTCACTAAATTTCACGGTTTTTATCAAGTAGATTTTTTATTTTATTTTTTCTAAAAATTATAGAAAATAAAAAAAGCAAACAATTATTAGTGAATGATATAAAAATCTATTGAAGCAAAAGCTTTACTTTCGGTTAAGACGGCTTACAGCATTATGCTTGACGCTAAGGATAACGTGTTATTAGAATTTCAAATCAAATCAAATTATTTTAAAAAGACAAAAATATGAATGAAATGATCGATTTCACACTTTTATTAAATCAAAACGTGTATTTTGATGTTCATTTGCTGTTTCTAATTTCTGTAAACAGATTTAGATATAACAACATATCACAAAATTTATATAAAATTGTTTTACGAATATATTATAATTAAACGAATCAAAGTAGACTCAGTAACCTTCAAATAAGATTAATAGATTTATTAAAATGTATTTAAATAGTGGATAGTGGAGCTTCAATATTTTACAAATTCAGTTTGTAAGATACTTCAAAATAATTATTTTGAGAATATATTGAAGAAATAAATGTTTTTTTTTTTTTTTGGTGAGTAGTAAACATATCAAAAAAAGTAAATACAAAAGGAGTGGATTTGATAAGGTTTATGGTGATGTAGGGAGAAATCATCCGACAACACATATTTAAGTTCTGTGTGGAGCAGATTTCCATTGAAATATTATGGAGATTTGTCATGTATGTATCATGTTGACTCTCTATTACAGGTTATTCAAACACATCTCTCGATTTACATATCATCCGACTGAGGAGTATACGGTCAGATGGATGGATGAATGTATTCATATGATCCCTAATCAAAAGGTTATGCTCAATTTATTAAATGTAGTTATTAAATGTATGATTATTGTGGAATTTTTATCTGACAATTCTAATAATTATAATAAGTGCAGATTTACATGAAAGTGTAAATAAGCCTCAATAGATTTTGTTCGTTTTATATGAGCTAGAATTGCAGCTGCCAACTTTTAAGCATCTAACTAAGAATATGATTCCTAACACAACTTTTTTAATTTAGTATTATTTTTAAATGTGTCTTCTAAGTATATATGTTAAATATTCCAATTCCTTGTAAATAAAATGTTTTTGATTATAGTTTCATTTTATTCTCTCATAAAAAAAAAAAGAATATATATATAAAACAAGGTTTTTTTCCCATATGTTTCATCTTAATCGTTTGTTTTGGGTTTCAAGAGTCAGAATCTGTGATTAAAAAAATCTCAAATATTGTTTGTTTTGAGTTTACAAGTAGGATTATATAATCTACAAAAATTCCACTTTATTTAAAAAAAAAAAAAAAAAAACTGCAATCATTAATCCTCTATAATCTATTATTATACAAATTTCAATACACACTTAAATTTCCCTCCGTCCAAATTATATAGGCTTGTATTCCTTTTTGGGATGTCCCAAATATATAGTCTATTTACTATGTATAGTAAAATTTGTTTAAGTCATTTACTAATGTACCCATATTGATTAGTCTTGAAAAGATAAATTTGAAAAAAAAAATTGAAAAACTAAACTCATTAATACGAGCATAATAGAAATTTACTTGTTTTTCCAATCATTTTTTTAATCTCCCTGAAAAACCAACAAACCGATATAATTAGGACGGAGGGTGTATTACACAATAATATTTTTTCCAACATTAATTTAACATGTACAATACTAATCTTACCCTATAAAATCTTCAAACAAACGCATATTTTAATTATTCATATTTATTTCAAAAATTTCAAATTCAAAATTTCCCAATTCTACATGAGCCCAAAATAAACACGTTTAAAAACTATTGTTTTTATGGCCTTTCAATAAAAGTAGGGTAAAGATGGGTCTTTTCACGTTTAAAGTTTACAAAGCTTCTAGAATGACACGTGGATAAATTTATTGGATTGAACTTCAAGATATGATTTTGCTAGGTAGATACTTTTTAATACAAATCACATATAGTAGAAATTATATAGACATGATAAAAACACCACATAACAAGTTCTTAATATTTAAACTATGACAAAACCAAAGTACGAATTTAATTGCCGACATGAAAATGTGAAAAATATTAATATTTGCTAACAATTGATTAGATCAATAGTCCTCTTATTTTTATTATGAGAAAAACTGATCCTGAATGGAAACTAAATAGAAACAAATTCTTTATTTTTAGAATCAAATAATGTATTTCAAAATCCACTAAAATGAAACCAAACATAATGACTAAGATTAATTATAAACCTTACAGTCGTTTTTTATTTTTTTTAATTTTTAAAACCGCAATAAGAAAAGCAAACAAATTGCCAATATGAATTTATCAAATTGTAGGTTATTTAGTACAAAAATATATTGTCCGTTCTTATCCTTTATATATTTTTCAATATTTAATAATTTTAGTACATGCTAAATATTGAAATAATTTTACTAGTTGGAGTAAATTTCATTTTCCCAACTAATTATAACAACAATTTTCGTGCATAGTATAGCCTATTTCTTTCTTTGTTGCAATTATAATCCAAATTATACATGTTTTACATTATGCAAATTTTTTAAATAGAATCCAAAATATTAGGGTATAACCCAAAAAAAAAAAATATTTGAATTATTAAAAAGAAAAAAACAATCATATTTTCAAATTAACCTTATATTATGTGTAAAATATGTTTTTAACATTAAAATACTAATAAAACGTGAAATTAAAACTGGTGTGCGCGCATGGTAATTGGTACATAAAGTAATGGAGAGGACAGAATTCACTGTACCAAAAGCGTGTCTTTCGGTTTTGACGACTTTACGCCTTTTGCTTGACGCAACAGATAATAACGCTTTCTGCCATGACAAAATCTAAACTACTAAACAAAAGTCAAGTTTGTGATCTAATTTAATTGGACTCAACTGACCTATCATAATTATGTGGTGCCCATTCATTTTGGCTTTTAACTCTACAAAGATTCTCTCTTAAAGTACTTATCAGAGTATTTAAATATAGTATTTATCATTTATGTAGGTGCAAATATTATTGTTCCATCATAAAAGATAGTTTTGTTATTTTTTTATTATAAAAAAAGAAAAAAAGAAAAAAAAAGACAGGTTTTAGACTAATTTTACACGATATGCACCTTTTCATATCGTGTGACCCTATAAAATGGACATATCGTGTAACTCCGATTGTTTGTTGCTTATTATTATTATTTTTTTATTAGAATGACAATTTTATTAAATTTCTTAATTTGTGGTAGAAAGTAATAAAATTATCATTTGTGGTAAAAAAAAAAATTATTATTGCTTTGTGGCATTTGAGAGTATTTTTCCATGTAAATAATTAATGAGTTAAAAATATGAGGTGTTTAGATCCATAAAAAGAATTATATACGTGTGTATATATATAAATATATGTATTATTATATAGGTCTATCATCTATGAAAATAAACAATACATTGTATCTAGTGCACTATAATTTGTATCATTTAATGCTGGTGCAGGTTTTCTTTTTGTTTTTTTAGGAGTTTGGTATCCATATGTTATGCTTTGACTAATTTTAGTTGTAAAAGATCTTTCCACTAATTTTTTGGGTACATGCTCAAGGTGAAAAATTATTTGATAATTATTGTTATACTAAATTAAATAGAAATATTCTACATATATACATGATCATAGTTCATTTCTAGATGTAACTATGAGTATATATATATATATATTGTCACACTCATATACCACCGGTAATTTGGTAAACAATACAAATATGAGTCAAAACTTGTATAATAGTATAATGCTCAAAATTTATATGTATATTCAAAAAAAGTTCAATAACTCTTATTGACTTACCAATCAACAACATAACTCGTATAGTCAATGAACAACATTTTAATATGTTCATTATTCATATTTTTCATTAAATAAACTTTTTAGTTCATACAATATTTTAGCCTCGTATTTTATTTCAACTTCATGATCATTACAACCATATAATTAATTCACTAAGATATTTGCAAAAGAAAAAAATATCTACAATATCCAATTAATTTAAGTTTTCTATGTATAGAAAAGAAAAGAAATGAGGTTGTCTTTTACTGTATCTAAAAGGTTCCCCATGTGATTTTCAGTTGCTACATTTTTTATTTTTTGAATTATTTATTTTCTTCTCAAGTAGAGTAAGACATGGTAGACACAATGGAGACAAATGTTTTCTAAGTGGGGAACATATTAGAGAAAAATAGGGATTGGTAGTTATGCTGCTTTAATATTATATTATTCACCTATATTAATTATGTCACATAAATGTTCTGATGAGTGATGGAGTATAAAATCAGGTAGTGGGGATTTTCATGTCCATGTATAAAGAAAAATATAATGTTTTTATATGCAATTTATAAAATATGTTTACACTTTTACATAAAAAAATCCCTCATTTTCTTCTCACTTAAATAACCCATTATTCTTTCACAATTTTGAGATGACACTAATTCAAGATTTCGAACTTCGAAACAATATATTTCGATACTTGTAAGTTTTGAGATAACAAATTTGGATATTCATACATTTGAAAATTTATCATGTCCAAACTTTGAAAAGGGGTGGCCCACATACAACTAAAAAATAATTAGAAAACATTTTCTTATAAATAATCAGTATATAACATGTTTTCTAATAAAGTGGGTTGAATACATTTTTCATTATACATATATATGATATTTTTATACATTATAACTATAAAATTATGCATTAATTAATGGTGAAGATCAATTGTGTTTGATAAGATATGCTAGTTGACTTTTAGTACCACGTCATCACTTCATTACATGCACAATTAGCTGACTAATTTTCGTATGAAAATGATGTTAAGATATTTATTATCATATCTCAACTAATCTCAGATGGCTTTAATTAGTGTTGTTGAACGTTTTTTGGGCTCTCAATGATGCCAAAGGGTACATTGAATTTGAATTAATTAACAACATAAATACATTATAATCCTTACAAATTAACACAAACAAACGGAAAATAATCCACACAAAAAGGACAGAAATTACTTAGTAAGAGTCAATGAATTATTTTACACAAAAATTTATATAAGATTGTATGCAATAATAATTCAATGAGACGGGATCCTACTACGTACCCATAACTTAATCATTTTAATATATAAATTCAATCTCTATTTTGTGAATTATTATCAATTATGAGTTTATACATCTTACAGTCACATAATTAAATTTATAAGACAATTTTATAATAATTATACTAATAAAAAAAATTCATACACATACTACCATCATATTCATCACAAGATTATGCAGAACGAAATTAATTCCTGCACAGGTCACAAGCTCCAATTAATATTATCTTTTAAAGCCACACGCTCCAATAATTTAATGAGGATGTTTAATAAAAAAATATTATATTCTTATTTTATATATGTCCTATAATTATGTATTTTGTAAACAATTTTATTTATGATAATCTAACCCATATATACAACAAACATCAAGCTATAAATGAATAAAATGCATGTCTTAATATGTTGTGGGCTTTAAAACTTATAAGTTGGACTAACCCATGAACCATAGAGAAACATCAATGGGCCTATTCTTGGATATTCCTACCATCTTCTACAAAATCAGGTTGATTCATATAAAACCATGATTTTTTTTTCTTTTCAAAATTTTCAATTTAATCATAATCTTTCTATTATAATATTTTGAAGTATAACATTTGCAAAATTCACAAAATATTATATTTTTTTTATGCAATAAACTCAACAAATATATGTCATTTATATCAACAAAAAATAGGCCAATATTAACACTTGAGGCACTTAACACAAATCAAAATTACGATTAGATCAAAATTAGCATAGAAATCATTCATTTTGCACTCAAATTCTCTTAAAAAAAAAAAAACTTCTAAAATCCAGAGAATGTGTTTTGAGATATTTCTTCTAATTTAATCTCGTAGCTGATCGATAACCCTAATTTTTAGTGGAAACTTTGATACTTTCAAATTTTTTTACTAAAAATATGTCAAATCAACCATATATAGTTAGGATGAGATAACGTATTTATCGAAAAATTCAAAACCAAAAAACATATAATGGTCCAAAAGAACATGAGCTCCATTCCTACATCTCATGATCTGTCCCCAAACACACCCACAATCACATGCCCTCATTTAACACCCCACCCCACCCCTACCCCGCTCCATGCAGCCATGTTCATGCACATACATTTATTTACACATAATTCTAAACTATACACAAAACACAAGCTATATATTCTATATATAAACATCTGAATTGTCAAAACCAAAAGCTACTAAAAAAACATGGGAAATGAAAATCAAGAAAGCACTTTAAAAATGAGGAAGAAGAAGTACTTAGAGAGGAGAAGTTCAAGAATGGTGAGCTTTTCAGCCAAGTTGCCTGATGACGTGTGCGCGGCGTTCGGAGATTACTGTCTGTGTGTCGTGAAATGTTCGACGAATCCGTTGTCGGAAATCAGAGAATCCATAGTTGAAATGATAGAGCAAATGGGGATTGAGGATTGGAAGGAGATGGAGGAGTTGGTATACTGTTATATTGCTCTTAATTCTTCTGAGGTTCATCATTTTATTGTTAATGCTTTTCTTAGCCTCATTTCTAGATGATTTTATTATTATTTTTCAGAATTTTATTTAATAATTGTGTGTGTTGTTGGAAAATTAGGGCAGATAAGTGATAACTCTTGTGTTATCAATTTCAGATTTTTTTTTATATGTAATGATTTTTTCATGTGTATTAGTTGATCAAATTTTATTAGCAAAATTATTAAATTTTAAGAGTGAAATATGAGATTCGTGGGATAGATGATATCGTTTGTAATATAACCCTGCATCCTGAATTATTTTATTTTATTTTATTTTTATGATTATACGTGAAATCTTTATTTAAGGGCAAACTAGACAAGTAATCTTGGGGTGTGAATAAGGATGTAAATATCAATCAATTCGCTCGTGAGTTATTCAGAACTCAATTCGGTTAAAGCTCGTTTAAAATTGTTTTAAACTTTTATGTGATTCGTTATAATGAATAAACAAGTTTGAGATTGATGATAGTCAATCTATGAACTTGTGAGCAAGATCATAAGATAGCCATATGATATAATTTTAACATATATTTAGTACGTTTCCACTCAAATAAACTAGTGAACAAAAAATATACTTGGTAAATTTAATTCGAGATCGTTTAATAAAGTTCAATGTTGCATATGGCTCCACATCCTTCAATATTAATAGTTTTTGGGGCTAACCTATTAAAAATAAGTAACACATAGGATTGATTATTTTTATTTTAGTTTTTTGAAAAGTTTGAGAAATACCCTGGAATTGATACACAGATTATATTGATATCTTTTAGGGCCCAAAACCCCTACGTACTTAGGCTCCAAATACACAAACTAAAATCATGGCTCAATTGAACTGGGCCTTGCTAAGGCCCATTAGCAAAATTAATCTTGTAATTGGGCTGAATAAAAAGCCCAAATTAAAATCATTTAGATTGTCCATTAAATGACATACACATAAATCATATATGTTCTCTTAGTGTACCTTCAACAGTATAACAAACAAACAAAATTCTTTCATCCAACTAATTATTAAGGATCATCATTTAAGCACAAAATAGATATAAACTGGAGGGTCAGCTACCCTACCTATATAGTGAGCACGTATTAATATGTCCGTTATTAATGTATTTGAAATCTAATACAATAATTAATTTTAAAATATCATCTTTTAGGGTATTAGTTTACATCTAGATGTATATATATAAAATTTGAATTGGAGTGACTAGTTATATTCATTTATATTTAATATCTTGATTAATTAATATAATTAAAAATGACCCTAAGAATATTAATACAATACATAAATAATAAACATTTTATAAATAAATTTTTTTATCGACTCTAATCACTAGTATGAGAAGCAGCAGGAACAATTGTGGCTGAAAATTGCAACCGTGAAGGTTCTGATGACGTGGCTTTCCGATCATCTCCATCGCTGCCGCCGCCGCCTGTTTCTTTAAGAGGCAGGGTGGCTTTAATTTCCTTATGCTTTCCCAATAAAAATGAATACAACCCCACAATGATCAAACACATACCTATCAAGCTGCATTAACAAAATAACATTCATTAAAAATAGTCACAAAAAAAAAAAATCATTATTATAAAGTAATTAATTAATAATATAACCTCATAAATCAACAACATTCTTCGAATCCTTTTGTTTTGGGTGCGGTTATCCGCACCCCACTATTTACTAAACACACCCCACTTCAAGTGTACACTTGAAGTGGGGTGTGTTTAGTAAATAGTGGGGTGCGGATAACCGCACCCTTTTGTTTTTAAAGACAAAAAATCTCGAAACACAATATTTTGATAAGAAATTAACACATTTTTTATATGGTGTATACTTTAAAAATAATTAGTACAAAACTTTGCAGAAATTTAATATTCGCAAAAATTATATTAAATCGTCTCACGGATATTAATTCCATGGGATTCAACCTATAACCCAAACTCATTTTTCACAAATCAATTTTGATTTTATCGATCATAATTTGTAAGTTGTTCTGTCTTACAAAATTAAATCTGTTAAATAGTCTCACATAATGATATTTTTTTTTTTATATTTTTTTTATATTCATACCTCCCGAGAAAAATGTTTTCACCAAGAAAAAGGGCTTCAATTATAGCAATCAAAATTAGAGCCAATGGATTGAACATAGAAGGATATGTAGGCCCTTTTTGTGTAATCGCCATTGAAAGCAAAGAAAATGTTACAGCTGTGGCCAAAATTCCCTGCAATTGAAAAAAAAAAAACACTTAGAAAAACTTGAAAGCAATTTAATTTCTTTATTTATAACAAAAAAAATATTATACAAAATCGAATTCTGATAGAATTACCGAGTAGAAAATAGTAACAAGCTGCAGATTCCAACCCAAACGCCAAGATTTTGGGTTTCGATCAATGCATAATCCAATCACAGTAGCTTGAATTGCAGCTTTAATGCAGGTTAGCAAAGTTGCCCAATATTTATAAGGAAATACTTTGTATAATTTCACCTGTTATATAATTAAAGCATTTATCATTAATCATTTATCTTTCATATATTATAGATCAGAAATGCTCATCTACTAACTATAGACACATATAACGTGTCGATTGTTGATGTGTTAAGATCACATAATAAGAAATTAAAGTTGTTACCTGGATAATAAACCAGAGACCAAAAGAGAGGCAACTTGCGACCAAAAATATTGTTCCTCGAGTCATATTCTTCGATTTGTTGATGATGATGATATGTTGGTGGTCATGACTGAAATTGAAAGATTTACCCTTGTATAAAGCCATACACAATGCCCCTCCAAGGCATAGCATTGCTCCAATGGTTTTAATCTTGCCTCTCTTAGTTCTTAGTCCCAATCTTTCTATTCTTGATTTTCAAATATCAGAAATTAAGAATCAGTATTGACAATTAAAATTTTGTGTACATAATTGAAATCAGGGACGGACACACATGAGAGTTGTTCCCCCTGAAATTTTTCAAAATAAGTAGGGGTATTTAGGTAATTTCATAATATTAATTAAAAAAAAGAAAAAAAAAAGTTTCAGCCTTTCAGCTTATAGCTTCTGCGTGCGCCCAACTTCTTTTCTTCCTTCTTCAATCAAAATTTTCCCTTTTTTTTACAAGACAAACCCAAATTTTCTCCTTATCTAAATTGTTTCTTCATCTAATTTCAAGGTTAAATGTTATCTTTATATTATTTTGTTGCTTTTCTTTTTCCTTCATTATTGATATTTGTTTATTTATCTTTTTTTAAATTTAGTGATTAGTTGGAAATATTTGACAAATAATTTTACATTTTGTTTACGGGATTCATTATCTACGGTTAAATTAAATTGTGAGAAAAATAATCATTGTTGTAGGGGATGAACAAACTTATTTTTATTGAATTACTATGTTATTTTGTTGTTTAAATTACTGTAAGATTTAGTCTCTTTTGAGGAAGAAAAAAAATCAAAATATTCTTATAAAATTAGTAGCTTTGCTATTTTAATAACGACAATTAATATTTAAATTTTGGTGAAGATATAGAAAAGATATATCAAGCATTGAGTAAATGACGAAAGTAATAAATCTTTTCTTTTAAAAGTATGTGACAAAAGTCAAAATTAAGATATATCTATGTTCTTAGTTTATAACTATTGTATTTTTTATTAATTGATTTGGACCCTCGAGTTGAAATCCTGGGTCCGTCACCTATTGAAATGCAATATATTAAATAAAAATATAAAGTGAAACCATTAAAAAGTTTGGTATTTTATGTACCTTAGAATAGTTGAGAAGAGAAAAGTGACCACTGGAATAAGATTAAGAAAGTTGGTAGCATATGTAGCTGTGGTATCCTTTAGACCATAATAGAATAGTCCCATCGCCATGCATATCCTGCATTATATATTACAAATAAATTAATTATCAAGCCAAAAAAATTGATGAACAAAAAAAAAAAAGGAGACAAATGTAAATGCAAATTATAGTAATGCAATTTAAATTTATAATTTCCCATTTCTATTTTCTGATGTTGAAATGTGACAGGACTATATGTCTCTAATTTGCCAGAAAGCCTCGCAAGAAACAAAATTTAAGTACATAATTAATTGTATGCTAGTTAGGTCAAAATTTTGGTATTATAAATTAATATTCAAATTTAGAAAAATTATATGGCCTCAACAATTCCTAAATAAGTTTTTAGTACCTTAGATTTGATTTAATATCTCCTTTCATGTCAAGTCAATCTTTAATTAATGAATTATAAATTATCGATTGACTAGCCTTGTGCTACACTCATAAATCATAATCATATGATAATTCATTGTAGTTTTTTCTCAAATAAAATTCAAACTTCAATAAAAACATGTTGCTAATATATGAATGTGATATCATTCTGATTGTTTAATTACAAAATGGTATTTCATTTCATACTTCATTTTATCAAATATGTGAGACATTATTTTTCATCATTTAATTATATGATATAACTAAAATTGAGGTACTTTTATCTATGAAAGGGTTAAGCAATCTATTGATTTTTCTATCATACCAAACATACATTATCATTTTCTATTCTAATATAATTTTATTAATATTCAATTCTCATATTATCAATACATCTCTCAAATTTACATACATTAAGATATAAGATGTAATTACATTTAAACAAAAATGCATACAAGTTGGGTTAGTTTTAATTCTAAAAATGACAAATCCACCAAATTTCTTCAATGATGCTAACGCTGAGGACAATTTGTTTGGTAACTATCTCCTCATCAATAACAAGAATTAGGATCATGTAACAATTTCATTTTATTTATTTATTTATTTTCGAATAGAATCATGTAGCATCTTTATTAATTTTTCGTGTGTCAAACTAAAAATTTAATATTTGGAGTATCATGTGTACTTGTACAAATCTGGAAATGAAAATATATTTATTTTGTAAATTTTACTTAAAATATAGAATGGTAGTAAATTACAAAATAATTTCGTACACACAATAGCCGTGAAATCCAATGAGATTGAAAAACAAATTGTATAAATATTAAATAGTTACATAAATTAAATGTAAATTTTCTTTTAATGTTTGAACTTTGAAACATCGATACATATATTAAAAATACTATTTCAATGAAACAAAAAAAAATTCACATGCAATTACACCATTTTGCACCTGGCAAACTAGTTTAGAAATTTGAATACTCTATTTGCAAGTTGCAATTCCAATATTCTCTATTGTATCAAAATTAGAAGAAAACCCTATTTACAAAATTGAAAGGATCACATCAATGAGTTGATGATCATATAATTTTCCTTAAAAAATAAATATAATTCATGTATGCATGTCAGATATTATTGAAATAAAAGGAAAAAAAAAGTTTAATTCTTACCCAGTTAATGCCACCATGAAAAGCCAGAAAAAAGCAGCTAAAGTAAGCTTTTTCACAACACCTCTGAGAATTAAAAATTAACAAAAATTAGCCAAAACACACTTCAAATAAACAAATAAATCACAATATATTTATTAAATAAAACCAAACCTCTCTAAATAGAGGGCAAAAGGTGCAACACTCAATGCAGCAACGACATGGCGATAGACCATGAGAGCAAATATGAAGGTGCCCTCACTCAATATAACCCTAGAAAGTATTTGCAGACCTGTTGCAATCACTTGTACCAATAGCATCCCCAGTGGTACTCTTGCATCCACTATCCATTTCTTCATCTCCATACTCGTGTGTGTGTGTGTGTTTGTGTGTGAAAATAAATAAATTGTACAGTCAAGTATATATCTAAATGCGCAAAATCTGGAGAAAAATATACCCTTTATTAAATATATATATACGAATATATCCTAATTAACTACACAATCTTTGGTTTTCATGAAGAATAAAAGAAAACACTAAGGATGCCCACGAGTTATAAGGAGATGGAAATGGCTATTTTAGGGTTTTAACATGTGGGATTTGGTGAAAGGAAAATGGGAAATTAACAAAATTATAAAATTCATTGCTATGTTTCCTATATCTATAAAAAAAAAAAAAAAAAGGATTCTTTCGATATAAATTAAACTAATTGTTAGGGAAAACTCTGAATCAAATCAAGCTGGCATGAATATTGTTATTGTTTGGCTAAGATTCTTGTAAAATCGTTACCTGAAATTATCAAATTAACTTATGAAAATGAATTTAAAATAATATCGGTTTTTACGGAATTAGATAAATAAAACATTTTCGTATAAGTTTTTATAAATATGAAATATATATAGTGATGGGCTCTAAAATAATGAATTAGAGAGTGAAAAAATGTTGGAAAAAAAATTGTTAATAACAACGTAATTTTCTCTCCCTTTTGTATAGGGAATTAATGTGATTATGTATCCAACATAACATAAAAGAAAATCAAGTTGATATTTATCTAAAATCTGTAGAATTTATCTAACTCAAACTTTCAGTTAATTAGTATCTACCTATATTATATAGGTATGTAGCTTGTATTATATAAAGTAATAATGACTAGAAATATAAGTTTCTTATAGAACAGGAATTTTGGGTTTCTCATTGAACAAAAATTTCTCATACTTATTTATTTTCTAATTATTGAAGGTCCCGTTTAAGAGATTTGAATATGATTATGATGTTTGTTGAAAAAAAAAAATCATGTATTTGAGTAGATAATTAAAAAAGTTTTATGATTTATTAATAAATAGGAAAATGAAAAAAAAAAGTCTTCTAATATTAGGTCGATGCACAATTTACTATATAGTAATTAATTAAATTTAATATACATGTTATATGTAATCAACAAATTGTATATACTTTATTATTGTTGTTATTATTATTTGAAATAAGAGGATGTAAATAATCTTTTTCATGATCGAATGATGTATATATTTTTTTGTGTTTTTCTTTGTTTTTGTTAATAGAATTGATATAGACAGTATAATTGTACATCCAAATTTGGGAATCATATTTTTCAAAAATTGGTGAATCGTAATTTTTGAATTTTATTTCCATAAAATCCATAGCAAAATGATTTTTTTTTTTCGTTTCCCCATAAAAAAATGTAACAAAATGATCGTTAGCTATAATATATTTCCATAAAGTCCGAGGCAAAAAAAATTGGAAGAATGAGATCTACATGTGTTTTTGGATAAATTTTTTTATAGGTGATCTTCCTTAATTTTATAGTTATATTAATAAATTGAATGGATTTATTTGTTTTATTAATTGGTAAATATAATTATATCAATTTACGATTGAAAAATATTATAAAAGTGCCAAAATGGTTTAGATCTAAACGTGTCTTTATAATTTTTAGTAATCTATTTCTTAGAAATTGGAAAACATGATTTTGGTGATTGAAAAATAGTATCATGATACCAAAATAAACGCAAATTTGATGAAAGAGATATATATATTTTTTAAAGTATATTATGAGAGATTAAAATAATGAAAAAGTGAAAATTGAGATTTTGGATGGAAAGTTTCCACTTAGTAAAACTTTTTGGTGGTGTTCTATTAGATATATAGATTTATTAACTTTTGTACGATATTTCTAACCTCAAGATCGTTAAAAAAAAAAAAATGTTGTAAATAATTACGATAACTATAAAATAAACTAGAAGTAAAACAAACAAAAAGCGTACGAAAGCAATGCGTAAATAAAAGACAAGACGAGAAGATAAAAGTTGATGAGAGAAGAGAATTTGTTGTTGTATTTCTTCCATTCCATTACATATATTTATAGAGAAAAATTTGATACAATAGCCTTGATCTCCAAGTTTATGGCTTGATCACCAAGTTTATATACAAAACCTTGATCACCAAGTTTGATGCCTAATTAAGCTATATTCAATATTATAATACTTCCCCTTGAATTTAGCTTTGTTATGTCATGTGCATAAGCTGTCTCGTTAAAAACCTCAAACCAGAAAAACCCATTGGGATAAAAACTGGGATAAGGGAAAAATAGTACAGCGCATACTACATTGTTTCTGCTTCTCCTGAAACGAGCAACTAACCCCGAGTTAGTTGTATTATTTGAATATAACAATCCTAAATTTATAGTACCACGGAGATAACGGAAAATATGTTTAATTCCATTCCAGTGTCTCCGGGTTGGCTCAGAACTATATCGAGCAAGCACATTGACCGCAAATATGATATCTGGTCTTGTACATTGTGCTAGATACATCAATGCTCCAATAGCATTAAGATACGGCATTTCTGGGCCAAGTATCTCTTCATCAGACTCTTTAGGTCGAAATGGATCTTTATCAGAGTCTAAGCAACGTACAACCATAGGGGTGCTTAAAGAGTGAACACTCTCCATATTAAACCTTTTGAGCAGTCGCTCAGTGTATGCAGATTGATGAATAAAAATGTCATTTGCTCTATGCTCTAGCTGAAGACCGAGATAGAGTTTGGTTTTCTCAAGGTCTTTTAGTCCCACCAAGGGTGAATGTGGACCTTAGTCCTTTCACAGTATAAAGTATGACACAACACATGTAATCACAACATCTAGTATTCCGCAATTCATACATCAAATAGGGAAAACTAGTAAACACATAAAGATTTAGAAATTACCCCCATGTAACCCAACAATATATATAACAACAGATAAACAAATAACAAGTATCATGGTACCGATAAACGTTACTCTATAAATCATTTTGTAACCTTCTCTGATAAGGTATTCACTTAGTCTGTGATACCACATGCGACCAGACTGATTTAGTCCATACAATGATCTTTGTAATTTGATCGAGTATAGCTCACGGGGATTACCCGTTTTTGGTATTTTAAATCCATCATGAATTTTCATGTAGATATCAGAATCAAGTGAACCATATAGATAAGTTGTTACTACGTCCATAAGACGCATGTCCAAATTTTCATGGACAGCCATACTAATAAGAAAACGGAAAGTGATCGTATCCATTACCGGTGAATACGTCTCATCATAATCAATCCCAGGTCTCTGAGAGAATCATTGGGCAACAAGTCGGGCCTTATATCTTACAATTTCATTATTCTCATTTCTCTTACGGACAAATACCCATTTATACCCAACAGGCTTTATATTGTCCGGAGTTTGAGTAATAGACCCGAATACATTCCGTTTATTTAGTGAAGCTAATTCAGATTTGATTGCTTCTTCCCATTTAGGCCAGTCATCCCTTTGACGACATTCTATTATGGAACGTGGTTCACTATTACAATCATCGCTTAAAATCTCTTGAGCAACCGAGAATGCAAAAATATCATCAATAATGATCTCATTTCTATCCCATACATAATTGTAGTAGCTTATGGAATTCTCGATATTTTTTGGATTTGATATCGTCATGATTGTTTTACTAGGCTCTACAGATTCATCTGGAGCTTGCTCATTAGAACTCACTTGATTAATGGGCTCATAAACCCCTTTCTTGGTTTTTCGAGGAACAGAGTCCTTTGAGCCAATGGGTCGACCTCGTTTTTGTCTTGGTCCATCAAAATTCATTTTCACATGTTCATTAGGAACATCGATCCTAGTTGGAGCGTTCACAGCTGGAATATGAGACTTCGTGACTTTACTGACATCATTAAATGCGTCAGGGAGTCTATTAGCAATATTATGTAAATATATGATTCTATTGACCTCATTTTCACATTCAAGTGTGCGTGAGTCTAGATGAGACAAATTCGGCTCACACCATGTGAGATTCTCAACATGCATATGTTTATTATTATCAAGGATTATCTTACCGATTGATGGAAATGTCGTTTCATCAAAATGACAATCCGCAAACCTAGCAGAGAATAAATCACCTGTCATTGGTTCCAAAAACCTAATGATCGATGGTGAATCAAAACCAACATATATGCCGAGACGGCGTTGAGGACTCATTTTTGTCCTCTGTGGAGGTAAGATTGGTACATGTACAACACACTCAAATGTGTGAATGTGCGAAATATTTGGCTCAAAGCCCAAAGTTAATTGCAATTATTGTCATAAGATTTCTCCGTGGGCATCTTGCCTTTGTCACGGTTCTACTGAAATCGGTTCCCTTGATTGACCGGATAATTATTTGGACGAGAATAACCACGTCCACGTTGGTTATCTTTATTAATATCATGACGTCCACCTCGGTTATCATGATGGGGACTACCACGTCCACCTCCTCTCCAGGCACCACGCCCGGATCTTTGTCTACGGCCTCTAAATTGGCCCATTGATTTGTTAGCATGTGCTTCTAGCACTGCTTGGGACCCACAAGGTCGCAAATCATGATTTTTTAATAGCAGCTCATTTGTTTTTTCTGCTGTGAGTAGTACAGAGATCAACTCTGAATATGTTTTAAATTGGCGCTGCCTGTACTGCTGTTGTATTACCAGATTTAAGGCATGCATGGTGGAGAATGTTTTCTCTAATTTGTCATATTCAGACAATTTTACACCACATAGAGCCAAACGAGACTCAATCTTAAAGAAAGCCGAATTATAATCGGAGACTGATTTAAAGTCTTGCAGCCTTATATGCTGCTAGTTATACTGCGCCCGTGGCAGGATCACAATTTTTGTGTGATCAAATCTTTCTTTCAGTTTTTGCCATATTTCCGATGGCCTTTCAAACTGTATGTACTCATCTTTCAAATCCTCCGATAAATGGTGGCGTATAAAGATCATGGCGTTAGCCTCATCTTTCCTGTTGGCCTCATCGATATTTACACATTCAAGAGTTTTCACGAGATCCAACCCTTGTAAGTGTAGTTTAATATCTAGGCACCAGGACAAATAGTTTACGCCAACAACATCGAGAATTTGAAATTTTTGATTTTCAATTTTAGCCATAATAAAACACAGAATATAACGATATAAAGTTTACAAACCTTTTCCCGAGCAAAAACTCGTGCTGATAACGTGTTGTAAATAATTATGATAACTATAAAATAAACTAGAAGTAAAACAAACAAAAAGCGTACGAAAGCAATGCATAAATAAAAGACGAGACGAGAAGATAAAAGTAGATGAGAGAAGAGAATTTGTTGTTGTATTTCTTCCATTCCATTACATATATTTATAGAGAAAAATTTGATACAATAGCCTTGATCTCCAAGTTTATGGCTTGATCACCAAGTTTATATACAAAACCTTGATCACCAAGTTTGATGCCTAATTAAGCTATATTCAATATTATAATAAAAAGATTTAAGTAATTTTAAATCATACAAATATTTAAGATTTGGATATCCCTAATATTTAGTGGGCCAAATTTAGGCCCATTAATTAAAGACCTGATTTGGACATTCCCAAATTTAGTGGGCCAAATTCAGGCCCATATATGAAAGACCTATTCTTACCATTATTAGGCCGTGGATATATCAAGCCCAACACATAACTAGGGTTTTGCTCATCTTCCAATATAAACCATTTTTGTTGAACCCTTCTCTCTCACTCTTTCTCTCTCGATATAAATTAAACTAATTGTTAGGGAAAACTCTGAATCAAATCAAGCTGGCATGAATATTGTTATTGTTTGGCTAAGATTCTTGTAAAATCGTTACCTGAAATTATCAAATTAACTTATGAAAATGAATTTAAAATAATATCGGTTTTTACGGAATTAGATAAATAAAACATTTTCGTATAAGTTTTTATAAATATGAAATATATATAGTGATGGGCTCTAAAATAATGAATTAGAGAGTGAAAAAATGTTGGAAAAAAAATTGTTAATAACAACGTAATTTTCTCTCCCTTTTGTATAGGGAATTAATGTGATTATGTATCCAACATAACATAAAAGAAAATCAAGTTGATATTTATCTAAAATCTGTAGAATTTATCTAACTCAAACTTTCAGTTAATTAGTATCTACCTATATTATATAGGTATGTAGCTTGTATTATATAAAGTAATAATGACTAGAAATATAAGTTTCTTATAGAACAGGAATTTTGGGTTTCTCATTGAACAAAAATTTCTCATACTTATTTATTTTCTAATTATTGAAGGTCCCGTTTAAGAGATTTGAATATGATTATGATGTTTGTTGAAAAAAAAAATCATGTATTTGAGTAGATAATTAAATTTTTTTTTATGATTTATTAATAAATAGGAAAATGAAAAAAAAAAGTCTTCTAATATTAGGTCGATGCACAATTTACTATATAGTAATTAATTAAATTTAATATACATGTTATATGTAATCAACAAATTGTATATACTTTATTATTGTTGTTATTATTATTTGAAATAAGAGGATGTAAATAATCTTTTTCATGATCGAATGATGTATATTTTTTTTTGTGTTTTTCTTTGTTTTTGTTAATAAAATTGATATAGACAGTATAATTGTACATCCAAATTTGGGAATCATATTTTTAAAAAATTGGTGAATCGTAATTTTTGAATTTTATTTCCATAAAATCCATAGCAAAATGATTTTTTTTTTCGTTTCCCCATAAAAAATGTAACAAAATGATCGTTAGCTATAATATATTTCCATAAAGTCCGTGGCAAAAAAAATTGGAAGAATGAGATCTACATGTGTTTTTGGATAAAATTTTTTATAGGTGATCTTCCTTAATTTTATAGTTATATTAATAAATTAAATGGATTTATTTGTTTTATTAATTGGTAAATATAATTATATCAATTTACGATTGAAAAATATTTTAAAAGTGCCAAAATGATTTAGATCTAAACGTGTCTTTATAATTTTTAGTAATCTATCCCTTAGAAATTGGAAAGCATGATTTTGGTGATTGAAAAATAGTATCATGATACCAAAATAAACGCAAATATGATGAAAGATATATATATATATATATATATATCTATATATATTTAAGTATATTATGAGAGATTAAAATAATGAAAAAGTGAAAATTGAGATTTTGGATGGAAAGTTTCCACTTAGTAAAACTTTTTGGTGGTGTTCTATTAGATATATAGATTTATTAATTTTTGGACGATATTTCTAACCTCAAGATCGTTAAAAAAAAACAAAAAAACAAAAGATTTAAGTAATTTTAAATCATAGAAATATTTAAGATTTGGATATCCCTAATATTTAGTGGGCCAAATTTAGGCCCATTAATTAAAGACCTGATTTGGACATTTCCAAATTTAGTGGGCCAAATTCAGGCCCATATATGAAAGACCTGTTCTTACCATTATTAGGCCGTGGATATATCAAGCCCAACACATAACTAGGGTTTTGCTCATCTTCCAATATAAACCATTTTTGTTGAACCCTTCTCTCTCACTCTTTCTCTCTCTACCCCCTCCCCCCACTCTCTCACTGCAGACACTCGTAAACACACAGAGAGATGAAGACTATATTGTCCTCCGACACCATGGATATCCCCGACGGCGTGAAGATCAAGGTGAAGGCGAAAGTGATCGAGGTTGAAGGCCCCAGGGGCAAGCTTTCTCGGAACTTCAAGCATTTGAATCTCGATTTCCAGCTCATCACGGACGAAGAAACTGGAAAGAAGAAGCTGAAGATCGACGCGTGGTTCGGTAGCCGGAAAACCACCGCCTCCATTCGCACCGCACTGAGCCACGTGAACAACCTCATCAACGGCGTCACTAAGGGTTACCGCTACAAGATGCGTTTTGTGTACGCGCATTTCCCGATCAACGCTTCAATCACCAGCAGTGGAACCGCGATTGAGATCAGGAACTTTCTTGGCGAAAAGAAGGTATGAATTTTTTTTTTTATTTTATGCTTATTTTTTCTATTTTAGTCATGTTTATTGTATTTTTTAATTTGTTTCTCCGCGCCTTTTATTTACTATTTTGCTCTGATTTGATGAATTCAGTTGGTTTTATGATCATTATGTATGTTTTAAACTTGCAATAATGTAGATAATTACTGTTAATGCCTGTAATTTTGATAGAAATATATATTAAATTGCAACAGTTTTTGATTGATTAGAGTTGAAATGTTATTGTTTAAATTGACAATACCTATGTGTCTCTACGGTTAGTTTTTGATTAAAATCATGATATGATTTGTAGGCACTCCAATAGTAACATTGTAAGTGTTGATTTGCTTCTATGATCAATTCAGTGTAATAATGGTTTACTATGTTCAAATTTATATACTTATAAGCACGAAATATCTGTTAAATTGTTGTACAATACAGCTCTACTTGAACAATTATTAACACCAAAAATAATGTGGCAAAATGATGAGCTTGTTATAGCTATTTGCATATCTAATTAGGTATAGAAGTGTGATCAATGATTTCCTTTTTGTTACGTACAAACAGGTGAGAAAGGTCCAGATGCTCGAAGGGGTCTCTATCGTACGATCAGAGAAAGTGAAAGATGAGCTCGTCTTGGATGGAAACGACATTGAACTTGTCTCTCGGTCTGCAGCATTGATCAACCAGGTAAATCTTGCTCTCTATTCTCTATTTTGTACCGATAACTTCATAGCTTCAATATTCCCTTGCTCGATGCTAAATGGGGATCATTTTTTCGCAGAAATGCCATGTCAAGAACAAGGACATTAGGAAGTTTCTTGACGGTATTTACGTCAGCGAAAAGGGAAAGATTGTTGAGGAAGAGTAGTGTTTTGTAGGATGTTTCATTTGGACTGGTTTTTATTGTTGTTTTTGTTGGTTAAGTTTATTGTTGACTTCTTATTACAAGACATGTTTAAAGAATGAATCTACAAATTTTGTGTTGGCATTCTTGATCTATTATGGCCTTTACTCTTTTATGATTGTGTTCAATGATGATATACTTGTATGCTTGATTTACATATAAGTTTTCATGTGCTTGTTTTTGCGTTTCTACAGATTTGAAACATCTAATCATTGATATCAAATTATGAATTGGATTAGTCTGATCTAATACATTATTTGTTGTAGACATATTTAAAGATGTTCTAAAGATGAGTTGCATGGAATGGCATTCTTGATTTTTGATTCAGTTTCGTTCTTGTTTTGACTCAATGGTGTATTTGCACTCTTGATTATGTATTAGTTTTGTGTAGTTGGGTTCTGGATCATGAAAGTTATATCCGTGAGATTGTTTCATATAAAGTAATGAAAATATCAATCTACTATTGCTCTTCTTATTTCACTCATCACTCTGCAGGTAACATGAGGTTTGATTGTTTCAAAATTGTGTTTTTATATAATTGATTCAAAATTGTTATTTTATATCTTGTTCTGATTTCATCAATGCAATATGTGTATGTTTTGTGAAGTCATTTATACATCATTTTTTACAGGTGAATAGAAGAAACTAGTTTAGTAATTTGAATTATAAGGCCTTATTTGGTTTGAATTATGATCTATTAATTTTTACTAAAGAAAAATGCTCTTTTTGATATTATTTTAGGGGCAATCTAAAAATAAATTAGGCAAGTCTTATTTTTCAATTAAATAAAGAACATTGAAATATACTAAAAATCTATCCTTATTATTTTGGCATTTCTCTGTTTGTTATGAATTTTTTCATTTATGTAATTCCCTTTCTTTTACAAAATAATTTATCGAAGAGTTAAAAGAATACAAATAAATTATTTTGAGGAAAAAAATATCAAAACCTAATAAATTAGTCGACTCTTTTCTTTGCCAAAATGGTGCTTAGCCATACTGTGTGGATAAAATCAATAAAGAAAAAAATAAATAAAAGTAACATTTCCAATTTAATTAGGAGAATCTCAAACCAAACATAACACTTGTTTTTATCATTATAGACAAAACATTATTTGGACCACCGCAATTATCAATTGACATACTTCTTTACCTTCATGTTATCATAAACTGCAAACTCTCACACAATTCAAACAACATAAAAAAATCAAGATAACAAACACACTTCACTTCATCATCTCGATTTCCCAACCATGTTTCTCCATAAATTTCTCTTATCATTCATCCTCTTCACAACCACACACACAAACTCAGCCCAATCAGCAAGCAAGAAGCCTGAATTCGGGCCCGAAATCAGCATCGTAAAGCGCCTCTCCTTCCCCGATTTCAGCCCGAACAATCCAAGAATCATCAAAGAAGACATCACACTCTTAGGCAGCGCAGCAATCTCGAAAAACGGATGCATCCAAATCCCAGAAAACAATCTCCAATACTCTGCGGGCCGGGCCATCTACTCTTCCCCGACCCGTTTACTCGACCCGAACACCCGTCTCCCCGCCTCCTTCAACACCACCTTCACCTTCCAAATCCAGGGCCCTAAATCTGGCTCGGGCCCGCCTTCCGGCGGGTTCAGCTTCGTCATCGTCCCGGACGAGCTCACCGTAGGCAGGCCCGGCCCGTGGCTCGGCATGCTGAACGATGCATGCGAGGACGAGTACAAAGTGGTTGCTGTTGAATTCGACACTCGTATGAACCCTGAATTCGGGGACACGAATGACAACCATGTTGGCATCAATCTCGGCAGCATAGTTTCGACCATATCCATCAACGCTTCAAGTTTCGGAATTGATCTCAATGATGGCAAGGTTCATCGGGCCTGGATTGCTTATGATGGAAACAAGAAGTTCTTGGAAATCCATCTCGGGACCGATGATACTCTGCTTCCCAATAGGGCTGTTTACTCTGGTAATCTTGATCTTTCACCTTATTTGAATGAATACATGTTTATTGGGTTTTCGGGCTCGACTGGAGGTAATCACACACAGGTTCACAGTGTATGTTCATGGAATTTCACTTCTGTTAGTCGTGCTTTTCTTCGGGTTCCAAAGCCCGAAAGCTGTGCAAGTAAGATCACAGTCGAAAATGGTGATAGCAATCAACATATTTCCAGTAAAACACCAAGTAGTTTCTTCATTTTTGTTGCTGTAGTTGTTCTTGTGTTTATAGTCATGATTAATTTGTACTTTAGTAAGTCGAAAAAGGATAACAACTCCGATGAAATCGCTATGGTTGCACCTGAGAAACATAGGCCCGGCCCGCCGACCAGGGCCCGGAAGTTCAACTTGGCTGAGATCTATTCTTGTACAAGGGGCTTTGGTGAGTTGCAAGTCTTGGGAAGTGATGCTAAGAGTGTGACTTATAAGGGTAGTTTATTGAATGGTTGTAGTGTGGCTATAAAACGTTTCTTGAATGCACACGTGGCAGACAGGCGTAAAATGATCGCTAAAGAAGTTAAGTTGATCGGAAAGATTCGTCACCCGAATTTAGTTTCGATCAGAGGATGGTACTTCGATCGTCAGGAAACAATCGTTGTTTATGATTTCATGCTTAACAGTAGCCTTGATAGGTGGTTGTTCGGGTTTGGAGTTTTGCCGTGGACACGACGGTTTAAGGTTGTTAAGGATGTGGCCGAGGCATTGGCCTATCTACATTCCAAGGGGCTAGCACACAAGAATGTGAAGGCTAGTAGTGTCTTTCTTGATGTTAGCTTTAGGGCACTTTTAGGGGATTTTGGGTACATTCTCTCGTTGACCGAGTCGGCTCAGTTCGAGTCGACAGTGAGTCAAAAAGTGGATGTATTTGAATTTGGGGTCTTGGTGTTGGAGATTGTCTCGGGTCGGAGAAGGAAGTCCGACCCGGGTGAGTTGGACTTGTTGGATTTTGCGTGGGCTATGCACGAGGCTGATGAGAAGGGTAAAATGGTCGATAAGAGGATGGGTGTGGTCGTGAACCCTGATCAAGCGATCCGGGTCGTGGAAGTCGGATTGATGTGCACATTAAATGACAATAAAGGGAGGCCTACCATGGAGAAAGTGTTGGAGTACTTGAATTTTGAGCGACCCTTGCCCGAGTTGCCAACGAGTCGACCCGTTTCGTTGTTCCCCTACAGCAGCACCACAGGATTATGCAATGGTTACTCGTGTGCTCCGTTCAAGTGAGGCCACATGGACTTGCATTTTGTGTGGTAATTTTAATGTTCCACATGTAATAGAGTTTAGAACATATAAAGATCCATTTAATTATTTGGAGCCCATAAGAAAATGACTTGGATGGGTACAAGAAATTAATGTTGTTATTGGTAGAAAAGTCGTGTATTTATCTTTCTAGGGAAAAAAACAAAATTATATTGTACAAATGTTTAGGTTGTGGTAGTGTGTTTTTCTAGTAATTTGTCCTAATGAATTTTAGTGGTTATGTTATGAGCAAGGATGAAAATATCGCGGATACGGATATTGCGATATGGATATTGGGTGTTAATGTATTTCTTTTTGGGTATCGTGGATATATCGCAAAATATCGCAAATTATTGCTATCGATATCGATATCGGTTCAGTGTAGTACAAAATTGGATGGAAATCGGGAAATATCGCGGATATATCGCAAATTATCGCATATATATTAAAATTGGCGATTTTGATTCAAAAAAATTGAAACATGTGATTTTTTTTTACTTTGTATTATGTATTCACAAAAAATTCTATGCCCCAGGGGCACGGATCTTAGATCCGTGCCCTCAACCCGACCCGCGCACGTGCATACACTGTAGTTGTTGTGCGCCGCGCGCACACAACGCACACAATTGAAGGCCACACACGCACACTTAAATTATTCTTCAGGTATCACCTGATTTACATTCAGGTATCACATATCTACCCTTAAGGTATTATGCAGAAACAATGTTGTTTTCTTTTTTTTTCTTCTTCTTTCTCCTTCTTCTTCTTAGTCTATTTTTTATTGATTTGTTATTCATCTTATTTGTTTAATGCATAAATACTTTATAGGTAATTCTCAAATATTACATATGATTTACTCTTCAAGTATCACCTGATTATCACATATAATTTATAGGTAACTCTCAAGTATTACATATGATTTTCTCTTCAGGTATCACATAATTTACTCTTCAGGTATCACACATTTACTCTTCAAGTATCACATATCTACCCTTAAGATATTATGCAGAAACATGTTATTTTCTTCTTTCTCTTCTTCTTAATCTATTTTCTTATTGATTTGTTATTTTTCTTATTTATTTAGTACATTCTTCTTCTTCTTCTTTTTTCTTGTATATCTTCTTGTTTCTTATTCTTCTTCAAATTGTCATGAAATCATTTAAGGTATTACATAAATACCTTTTATGTATTACACAAAGTAGCTTTTAAGTATCACATATATTACTTTCTGGTATTATATAAATACCTTATAGGTTTTTGTATATATTATTCTCATGTATTATATAAAAATCTCTTAGGTATTACACAAATAACTTATGGTATCATAAATATTTCTTTTAGGTATTACACACACTTGAAGGCCGCGCGCACACACCTGATTTACTCTTCAGGTATCACACATTTACTCTTCAAGTATCACATATCTACCTTTAAGGTATTATGAAGAAACATGTTATTTTCTTCTTTCTCCTTCTTAGTCTATTTTCTTATTGATTTGTTATTTTTCTTATTTGTTTAGTACATTCTTCTTCTTTTTCTTCTTGTATATCTTCTTGTTTCTTATTCTTGTTCAAATTGTCATGAAATCATTTAAGATATTACATAAATACCTTTTAGGTATTATACAAAATAACTTTTAAATATCACATATATAACTTTCAGGTATTATATAAATACCTTGTAGGTTTTATTAACCCTTGATTGAAACTACTCTCCTTGAATGCTTAACTTCAAGTTCATGGGATCGAATTTGATGCCACTCATATGGTCCCAACTCTTGTACATCTATTACTACTACTATATACAAATAATTTCATGTGTTTCTTCCATTTCTTGCAATAAAAGGTGCGAATAACCTTTAATAATCAAAAATGATAGACAACATTGGATGGGAAAACTCCCCATTTTGCTTTAATTGATCCTGAAATTGTAATTCAAGCTACAAATGAGAAAAGATACAATTATCTCAATCAATGCCATGTTGATATCTCTCCTACATAATACAACAAACACATGGTGGGTACTCTGAATGTGTCTCAAATGTTATTTGCACTGAATTCTTTGAAGCTCTCAGCACAATCACCACCCTACAATAGAAAGGCGTTTCCAAGGACGGCTTGTCCGAGCCTCTCCTCGAAGTTGCGGGCTTCGCCGGCGAAGACGATCGGCGGGAATGATTCGAGGGTTTTGAAGACTGATTCGAGGGCGGTTTCATCTGGGTATTTCGGGAGTTGGGAGGCTTTCTTCATTTTCTAGCTATCGAGACTCCAGCTTTTAGACGGTGGAGTGGCGGTGGGGGAAGGTGGTGGAAAGGGAAGGATTTTGTGAAGGATTGAGGAGTTGGGGGGAAAGAGATTTGCAGAGAGGAGAACGCAGAGGAGAATGCGAGAAAGAAAGAGAAAAAAAAAGAAAAAAAAAAGAAAAAATGATGCGGGTCTTACCGGGTCGGAGCGGGTCGGATCCGTGCCCCAGGGGTACAAGAGTGCTCTTCTTATGTATTTTGTTTGATAATAGAAATAATATATTCTCTTATCACATCAATCTTTCTTTTTTTCATTTTAGTTGATAAAAATAACATTTTATTGGTATATTGTAAATTGATATGCTTAATTGGGCTAATCATGTATATGTTGGGTGAAGCATTAATAGTTAACTTTTAGAAGTTTATTATAAAATAATAATTTTACAATTAATTATGTTAAGGTCATAATGACGCTTTTTAAATAAGTGTACTTATTCAAAAAAATTACTTAAAATTTTAGAAAAATGTTTTGCATTTTCCTTAATTTAAAAAAGTTTTTGTAAAAATTTCCTTATGTTAAAATAGTTGTTAACAAGTTTTTTTGAAACTATATTGATAAAAAGAAAATCTTTACAACCCTGACCATATTAAAATAAATATATATATATATATATATATATATATATATATATATATGTTTTGTCTTGGTATCTTTGAATTTAGGAAATATAAGAAAACTGACAACACACGTCATTGGGTAATTGAAAATCTGGAAAAAAAAATTGTTTGATAATTGAAAACATGACTTTTATATATCAGGGCATAAAATATTGAATTAAAATATAATTCAAAACATGCATCTTAGCATATATAAATTTAACCAACATCTTATAAAATTGAAAATATATTTGGTGCTACACAAATATAACATTAGCTAGAGACTACAATTTGGGGCTTACTAATTTTATAAATTGTGGCTTAATTACTTCCAATTAAGTCTTACATTGAAGCTAGAATTGAAAACATGACTTTTATATAATAAGACTTACAACATTGAATTAAAATATAATAGGAAACATGCATCTTAGTATAATCCAACGTCATATAAAATTGGAAATATACAGTATTTGGGTAATTTGCAACCACTCATAGACACTGCACAAATATAACACTAGTTATGGACTATAATTTGGGCTTACTTTGAATTAAATTTTATAAATTGTGGCTTAATTACTTCCAATTAAGTTTTACATTGAGGCTACAATTAGGGAATTTTGAGATGTGGAGAAATGTTTATATATGTTTGTTCCAACATTAATCGAAATGTTGTAATTTGAGATTTCAAATTTCAAAAATCAAAGAGATCAAGAAACTTATGAATGACATGTGCATAACTATATCCATGAGTACTTTAATGTGATGAGTTGTTATCAGTACTGTCTGGTCAAAGATGACATTCCATCTATTATGTTTGAACCTCATAGGTCATCTTTTTTGTTCTAGTGTATTGTATCATGTAATTTTAGTAATTTTGTATTGTATTATGTAACATATTATCAGTTTTTTACTATTCAGTATAGTATTTATAAAATTTATTATCTATATGTTAGTTTTAAATATATTATTTTATTGTGATTTTGGGTGGAATATATGTGTAATGATGTGTTAAAATAATCCCTAAAATTTCATATTAAATTTCCAAAAATTTAATAAGATATCCGTCACTTTTTCAAAATTTTTGCGATATCGATATGCGATATCGATATATCCATCGATATATCCGTAAAATTAAGGTTGCGATATCACTTGCGATATCGATATTTTCATCCTTGGTTATGAGTTGACGATGGATAAATTTTGATATATAGCTTAAACAACCATCCAATTTTCTTATTTTTATTTTTATTTTAACATTAAGAGCATGTATTGAAAATTCTCAACTTGATTATCACAGTGAATCAAGTTTTTGGATATCGAGTTATTAAGATTAAACTAACGTTTTATGGTTTAGAGAAATGACAATATTTTTTCCATTATTCAAATTGAATGTGATCAAATTTAGATGGCAACATTCACATGAGATATCTAAACATTCACGTGGTATTATCAAGATTTAACATAAAAGTGAACTTGAGTATGAAATTCTGATCCAATATATTTTAGCATATGCAATTCTTAGTCAATAGCGTATAACATCCATAGACTTTAACATGCAATTCCAACTATATCATGTTTGGATGCATTAATATGAGCCACAACCAATTTAAACCTAAACCCAACCTATAAACCAGACAACAAACTTCACTGGTTTGAGACTTTCTAAGTCTTAACCAAACCTAACCCATGATCCAAAGAATGCCTTTATAAGTTTATGTTGTATTTTTTTTTATCGTCATCGTTGTGGTTGATATTGTTATGATATGTGCAATTGCTTTTGATTTTGGAGAAACAAAAGAACATAAATTAGTGTTTGGCAAAAAGGATCACAAAAACAATACAATATAAAATGTTAAGTTAAAGTCACAAATATTTACAAAAGGCCCAAAAATAGTTTTAAGCAAGAGAAGTTTTATGGATTTCAACTCTAACCCTAATCATATATATATATATATATATATATATATATATATATATATATATATATATATATATGTAGTTACTCAAAAACAATTTTTATTTTTAAAAACAAAAAACTAATTTAAAATGCAAAAACCAGTTTCAAATCTTACAAAATGACAATATATATATATATATATATTTTACATGGGTATGATACTGAAAATCTATGATTTTTATTTATTATTAATACAATATATTTGATATTAAACCTTTTTTTTTTTTTTTTTTAGTTTCTTGGTCATCAAGTGATTTACTATTTTGGGTGCCAAAACCATTCTCAATTCCCCCAAATTCTTCTACTAAAACCTCCAATTCTCAAATTTTCGTGAATTCGCAAAGATGAATCTCGTCAAATCGAATGCTCTCAACAAGCTTCGAACTGTGAGGAATCTCGTCGCCGCTCAATCGGTGATCGCCTGCCGCCCAATCTCCACCGCTCCTCCACCGCTGCTCAATCAATCGTCCAATCGCACTTCGCTTTCTCAGCTCCCCTCTCCGTTTCTCGCCACTGTCCGCCACTTACGCCAGACCCGTGAACCCAGCACTAGGTATTACTTGTAGCATTTTTGTTATTTGTATTAATTTTCTCTGTATTCAATGATTTACTGCATTTAATCCTGCTGTGTGCATTTTCATCCTTTTTAAGATAGTATTGCTAGTTGTAGCTTATTTTCTCTTGCCATTAGTGCTTATTCTACTTATGAAGAGATTGTGCTAAAACTCCTAGAAGTGAGCTAATGATGTCTAAATAAAATAAAATCAGGGTTTGGATTAATTGAGTACTTGAAGGATAACTATAAAATGAAGAATGAGTTGGGAAAATGTATATAAAGTTTCAGTTATAATTAAATCTTTAAGTTTGAAATGATAATGTGAAACTTGTTAGAGAGTTCTTATTAGTCTGCTTAAATGTTTGTGACTTTTGGTGAAGGTATGAGACGCCGCCACCCGTGAATTGGGGAGTCCGTATTGTGCCAGAGAAGAAGGCTTATGTTGTTGAGCGTTTTGGGAAGTATGTGAAGACTTTGACTCCTGGAATACACTTGCTGATTCCGTTTGTTGATAGAATTGCTTATGTGCATTCACTGAAAGAAGAGGCAATTCCCATTCCTGACCAGTCTGCTATCACCAAGGACAATGTCAGCATTTTAATTGATGGAGTCCTCTATGTCAAGGCACGTAAGCATTTGGTTCAGTGGTGTGGGTGGACATGTTTATGGAAAGCTACAAATGAAACTTCTGAATGTTCACTTTTTCTGTTTTTTTTTTAATAACAAACTACTTCAGATAGTGGACCCGAAGTTGGCATCATATGGAGTTGAGAATCCATTATATGCTGTGATTCAACTTGCACAGACTACCATGAGAAGTGAGCTTGGTAAGATAACTCTTGACAAGACTTTTGAGGAAAGGGATACTCTCAATGTGAAGATAGTGGTGAGTATTTAAAATTTGGCCTTTCTGATTCTCACATTTAGCAGGAAAATTCATGGTTATGCTGTTCACTAGTTTATATTCAAGTTTTTCCAGAGCATATTACATATTCTTACATTTGAGAACTACATTAAGTTGCAACTTGTTGTCGGTCGACTATGTTTACAATATCTTGTCAAAGCTGCTATTTATTAAATCAACCAATAACTTATTTATAGATGTCTGTACTTCTAAACCAGCTATACTGAGGTCGCTATAGGATTTAAATTGTACAGTAGCACTTGTAGTTGATTTATTTCAATTCTGTGTTGCATTTTAAAATTGGCAAACTGATCTTTTTAAAAGATACTGTTTGACTACCATTAAGTAAACATAGACTCTGGAAACGTACATTTTTTATGACTTGATGAATGCTTAGAGTTACAACTCTATCTTAATATACCAAGGATAACACTGTGACTTCTTAAATCATCCATCTGACTTTCTCTTTTACATTCATTGCAACATGACTATTGTTGCCTGAATGTTATTCCTTATGTTTCTATGTGTATAGCTGCCAGCTAGAAAAAAATGTATACAAACAGGCATGTTCCACAATCTCTCCTTTCATAGTCCATTTGTCTTAGAGCCTGAACATCAGCTTGTCTGAGTTAAGAACAAAAATTAAAAGAATGTCGGTGCTGGACAGAGCGTTTTAAGTGTCATGCACCTTCTCAACTTACTTGAGAAAAAAGTTCATTTTAGTCTCTTCATTCCTTCTGTTTTGCATACTCTGCGGTTTAAGATCTTGGACTAGGTACTTAGAGACGCTATGGCTGAGCATGAGGCTATGAGGTTGTTGTGCATCTGGTCCTGATCCTTTTTAATGTCTTTTCATGTTCTCACATTCCTGTTGGTTTATTAGATAATATGTGTTAGCAGTTTGCAAATAATGGAACCTATAATTTGCAATCAGCAACTATTTGTGCTTGGTTTTTTTTTGCTTGATAGTTCATTTTGTGTTGATAAACACTTGCATCTGATCTGGTGTTCAGTCAATTTGCACCTAAGCATAGATTTTGGACTGTCTGGTCACATATGTTTGGTGCAGATTTCCATCAATGAAGCTGCAAAAGATTGGGGCTTACAGTGCCTTCGTTATGAAATAAGTGGGTAAATCTTACTAGAAATATATGTTGGTTTGGTTTAATAAAACCTTCGGGTTTTTCTATTATATCATATTTAGTTCTGTATTCTCTTCATCAAATTAGGGGATATATCTCCTCCAAGAGGAGTAAGGGCTGCTATGGAGATGCAAGCTGAAGCAGAGCGCAAAAGGAGAGCTCAAGTTTTAGAATCTGAAGGTAATTGTTTTGACCTTCTGCTCTCTGGACAAGTTAATTTACCTTTATTATGGCCATAAAAGCTAAATCTTGTACACAAGTAAGCGCTTTTTTGTTTTTCTTTATAGTTGCCTGATATGCATTTTGATTTGAAGCGTGTATGAGATTTATAGAATAATATACTATATTCAGCTATGAATAAGTGATTGTGACGAAGGGAGTAAATTCTGATTACACCAAATTCATTCATCATATCTGTGTGTTAGATATTCCTGTAAATGATATTACTTTTAAGGTAAGCTCAAGCACTTTGGGAATACCTGGGGTAGGAGAAATGATACAATCTCCAAGGATAATCGTTGGGGTTACAATAGCCTAATGGTGTTGAAGAAACAGCTCACTGTAGTGTACCTTCCAGAAACAAAAAATGACCCCAATGATGTTCTTGAACAATACTTTTTTTTTTCTCTCATCTTTTGGAGTAAGAAATACTTTCCTGATGACTTTATTTACTTATTTATTATTTTCTGCTTACTTCTTAGATGAAATTTTCAAGTCCTATTCTTCATTCAGTTGTTTATAGCTCCTGGCAATTCTGCAGTGATGAATTTATTGATTTTCAATTGTTTTCCCACCATCAAATGATAAGACTTTTAATTACTATTGTTATTAGATTTAATGAATATTCATTAAAAGGCAAAAGAGTAATTAACCTTAGCTGGCGAAAAAATGAATATGTGCCTACTGCATGATTTTAGATTGTTCCTCAGAAAATTCAAGACAGTGCATATTCGTTCTCTTTTTATTCATGAATCAATGTATGGGTTATATACAGGAGAAAGGCAGGCAAATATTAATATTGCAGATGGAAAGAAGACTGCAGTGATCCTTGAATCAGAAGCTGCAAAGCAGGACCAGGTCAACAGAGCTCACGGTTAGCTATCCCATTGCATTTGTCGTTAGTTTTAGAATCCTTGAATTGTTGATTGATGTTTCACAGCTGAAAAGCTGAAGAGGGAATGTAACAAGACATATTGCTGTCCTTTATGCACCAAATTTTCCCGAAACTTGAAAAGATTATAATAAATACCAAATATAGTTAGTCGAGAAAATTATAGACATTTTCACTTCCAGTTTTACATTTTCACATTCTAGTGTTTGGATGTTTTAAAAACGCTAATCCATTGACTTTATGCAATATCAGGAGAAGCAGAAGCTATCCTTGCTAGAGCACAAGCGACTGCAAAAGGTATTGCTTTGGTATCAAAAGCCCTCGAGGAAAACGGTGGTGTGGAGGTGAGGTTCTTCATTTCCTTATCATCGACATTTTTATTGGAACATCTTGAAAATCTCTATATATTTTTTAAGCAGCCTTCATATATTTTGGTTTAGTATTCTCGACTTCATTGCACTAGCTCCCTTGTGGAATAATAGAGATTCAATTTGTTTCCTGTACCTAATTTTGGGAGTTCTGTTTCTTCTTCTTCTTTGTTATACATGATGAATTGGATTTGCAGGCAGCCAGTCTAAGAATTGCTGAGCAATATATTCATGCCTTTGGTATGATTGCAAAGGAGGTAAAATTGCAGATCTAGTTTAATGCCATGTCATAATTCCATTAAACTTTTATGGGTATTTCATTCTTTTCCATTCATATCGTCTAGGGAACAACCGTTCTACTTCCCGCCAATGCTTCAGAACCTGCCAGCATGGTGGCTCAAAGCATCTCTATATTCAAGAACTTAGTCGGTCAAAAGTCTGGCAATGGGTTAATTGGGAGTTCCAAAGCTGGTTCACTAGATCAAATTAGGCTCGATGAATCTGGTGAAGAGAGCTCCCAAACAGCCGAAGCTGCAGATGAAGACCGTGTAGGTGATCCCGTTTTCTCTCTACAAAGCCCGAAGGACAGGAATTAAAAGAGACAGTCGATATACATCCATGTCAAGAAAGGTATTCCCTTTTTACATTGTAACTTTTGAGGGTTCGTTGCGTAACAATTTGTTTCCTTGAGGCCAAAGTACTGACACAACTGCGGGGATAGAAAGTAAACTTGTGCTACCCAATCTTTGCACGTAGTCGTCTCTGTGTTGCATTCGAGGTGACCATTCAAATTGTAGAAAATAATTTGGGATTCTTTTTTCAGGATCGATGTGCTCAGAGGAGAGAAAACATTATCTTTTGAAACAAAATATCCATCTCGAATTGTTCATGGAAGTGCATGATTATTCCGTTCAATTTGTTCGATTTCAAATGAGACCGTTGGAGAGACTTTTCTTGTGCTCTCACTTAGAAATATCATTGGATTTTGCACAAGAACATGCTACTTAGAAATATATTACTAGCTATTTTTGGTGATAATGACTAATGAGTAGTAAATTTCTTCCAACACATTCTCGTCTTTTAGCAGTATTTGTTTTCACATTCCCATTCATTGGTCCAATCCTCAAGTCTCCTTGTTAGAATCAGACAAATCCTACTTTGGAAAAAAAGATGTAGAAATCAAGGGTTTATGATGAAGAAAACGATCTCCTTTAATGTGGTTGTTTGATCTTGGGGCCATCTTGGCACCAACACTTGTGACCTAATAAACTATAAATAACATATCAACTCCGGACAATTTTATCATGATCAAGTAGGTATTACTATAATCTACATAGTGTATGACATCTCGTATAATTAGAACAAAAAAAATGATTGATTTATTTGTTATAATGTGTCACGTCACACATTATGTTGGAATAGCGACTGTAAAAGAATTTTTTTTTGGTTCTCAAGATTCGAATTTGAGAAATTCAAATAAGAATGTTTATCTAGATCAGTATGTTAAAGAATACAAATTTGATTGTTGTTGTATTTGATTCGAAAATGGACCATCAAGCTTATCGCTACACCAAAAGGATATCTTATGGGCATAGGACACAACTTTAATGTCTTATACTCGTGTAGCTTTGCGCTCACGGTTTCGAATCTGGCAGAGCCAATTTTTTAGGTTCCGACCCAAGGCAGGATATATATATATATATATATATATATATATATATATATATATATATATATATATATAAACGGGTTAATTGCGCGAAATCCCCTTATGGTTTAGGAAATCAACGTGAAACCCCCATGTGCTTTCAAAAATGCACGAAACTCCCTTATGGTTTTCTAAATGTAGTCCGAAATCCCCAACTCCGTTAAAGTTAACAAAAGTGTTATGCACGCGCTCTTCATGCGTTTTTTGTGTTTTTTTTTTTACTTTTTTGCTATAAAATGATATATATACATTTTTTTACTAAATTAAAAGATTAATTCTTGTGTGGGGTTTCTTGCAATTGCAAACTCTTCATTATATTTGATTTCTTGCAACTAAGTATTATTTGTTTTTTTTTCAATTAATTTTTTTATAATGTTAATTTTATATATAGTTATTTATTTTATTATTTTTAATACTAACAGTTGGTACGTATGTTTCTTTTTTACTTTTGTTTATTTCAATTTTTTTTCAATATTGATTTTTATTTAGTTATTTATATTATTGTTATTATTGATTTTTTCTTTCTTTTCTTTTATTTTTTTTCAATTAATTTTATTGTTTTGCAATAATTGATACATATATTTCTTTCTTTACTTTTTTTTTATTTCATTTTTTCAAAATGCTAAATTTTTTATTGTTATTAACTCTACTATTTATGAAAATTATATTAAATAAATAAGACTTGATATTAAGGAAAATATAAAAGAAATAAATAAAAGACTCATTATTTAATAATTGTTAGGTATAACAAACAAAATTAACCATACCAAGAAATAATTAACATACCAATTTATCATAAACATAATAATAATAATAATAATAATAATAATAATAATAATTATTATTATTATTATTATTATTATTATGCAAGAAAACTTGGAACATACCAATTTGTAACTACAAACATAAGATAAAAAAAATTATATTGAAAAACTTGGAACATACCTTGTACTAGTTTTACGTTCTCATTCTAAAATAAAATGTACCTCAACAACAAAATTTCTTATTGTTCACGCTGTTAATCATCTATATTTCTCCAAGAAATTCAAAGGATTTTTAATTTTTTTTTTATGAACATCGAATATTTTTTTGACGCAAGATAATAAACTAATTATATTTTAGGGTTAATTTGATGTGAAAATAATATATTATCAAATATTTCCACATCCTCCTCATCAATAGTCAACATTAGTACCAATAAAATAAAAAAAAATGAACATTGTAAAAAATGAATTGAAAAAACCAAAAACAAATAAAGAAACATACGTAGTAGTGTCATCAATAACAATAAAATAAATAACTAAATAAAAATTAACGTTGGAAAAAAAAATGAATGGAAGAAAACAAAAGTAAAAAAAAAAAAAACATACCAACTATTAGCATTAATAAAAATAAAATAAATAACTAAATAAAAAATTAACAATGTAAAAAAATTAATTAAAAAAAAATACATAGGTGTTAATGTAGAAAACAAGTTTGAAGAAAGTGTTTGCAATTGCAAAAAAACCCCCCACAAAAAAATTAGTGTTTTATTATAGTAAAAAATAAGTAAATATCTCATTTTATAGCAAAAAAGTTAAAAAAACAACACCAAAAAACGCATGAAGAGCGCGTGCATAGCACTTCCGTTAACCTTAACGGAGTTGGAGATTTCAGGCTATATTTAGAAAACCATAAGGGGGTTTCGCGCATTTTTGAAAGCACATGAGAGTTTCAAGCCGATTTTTCAAACCATAAGGGAATTTCGCATAATTAACCCATATAAAAACACATTAATATGTAATATTTTATGTACTTATAAACACCTAATTGTAATATATGTATATTTAAACCATTAAACTGTTTTATGTACAGACAATTACTGTAATTTTTAAATTAATATCGCAATCCAGTTAAATTTTGTAAAGAAACAAAACACCGATATAAATTTCTGAATATGAGTACTGAATTTAATTGAATATATATAAATCAATCATATTACTCTAACTCTATCCACCATTGTGTGTCAGATACCTAATATATTTATTAATTTTACATTTTATAATTTAAAAGGATGGAATCATGATATATAACTGGTGATTTTAACATTTTTGATATATGAGTTTAAGAGTGATAGAAGATAGGTGGGGTGGAATTAGTGATTGAAAAAAAGTGGACCCCACCCAACTTGTTGCTATATATATATATATACACACACTAGGATACCAGTAGATCTGTTAAAATAGGCTGGGCCCGTTGGGCCAGCCCGCACCGCCAAAAGGAAGGGTTGGACCAAACATTTAGGAGCCCGCCTTTGGTGGCCCTCGGCGGGACGGGCTAGCCCGCGGGCCAAGTGGGTTGACCCGCCTTAATTTTTTTTTTTTTACACATGTATAAAATATGTATAATAATGACACAAATTACCATCTAATGCAAAGTAATGATGTTTGATATATTAAATTTGGTCACTTATTTATATTAATGAAAGAATTAAAAAAAAATTCTATTTTTTATAATGTTTTTTTTTGTATTTTACATGTAATCAATGCATATAAGGTTGAGTAAAAGGTAAAAAATATTATAAATAATATCTTTATTCTTTTAAAAAAGAATAAAAAATTAAAAAATTAAAAAATTAAAAACAAAAAAAGAAAAAAAAATTAAAAATTCAAATGGGTTGGCCCGCCCAACCCACGACCCACCGATGGGTTTGGCTGGGTTGGGATTTGAAGGTCCGCACAATAAAAAGCCCACCCTGCACTGCCCCGCCCCGCCAAAGGGTGGGCTAAGGTGGGTTGTGGACCGACTCGCCCCACCAGCCCGTTTCGACAGCTCTAGATACAAGATTCACATTTATTGAGATTCTCTGCCGGCCTTCACTGCTCTTTCCACACCTCTTTGTTAAATGATGACTTTGCCTTTCCAATATTTTTATCATATATATAATTAAACATAACACAAGATTCTAAGTTGGAATACAATCAAGAAGCTAACAACAATAACAAAGATGGATTCAGATTAATCATATATTGACGAAAACTCGGACGTGACCCTTTAACAAATCATATTTTGCAAGATGAAAAGATGTTCTGCCTCATTATTAAGTTAAAATTAATTATCTACATTCGAATTTAGAAGGTTAGTTTCGTTTTACTAGTCAATATCCGGACACAATTTTACAAGAAATTTCTCTGTGGAATTAAGACAACTTCATTTAAGAATGTCACTTTCAATTGACAATCGAAGATGACTTTTGTAGCAGGCAATTGTCATAATATATTGATTGATGCTTCCAAATATTTTCCACCTAAAAAATTATTAATGACTGGATTATCTCCATCTGCATATTCATTATCAAAACATTTACTTGTTTTATACAATATGAGAAGAAAAGGATTATTTTTCTACTTTATTTTTTAATTTTTCTGGAGCTTTTTGCCACAATAAATTCATTATTTGGCGTGTAGTGAGATTAACCTGTATATGAGAGAGATTATCGATTTCCCCTTCAAAAAATCAAATATGAACTTATATTTCAAGGACAAATAAATTATGAAAACCAATAAATGACCCATATCTCATCACTATCAATAGAACATAATATAAAATTAAAACACAATAAACATAAAAAAATATCCTGTGTGCCGGGATGATATATAGTACCCAAGATTCATTCTAACAACCTTCACAAACATTAAACGTTAACATTTGTATATTCAAGATATGATTTAGAATCAGACCATATGTTTGTAATCTAGTGCATTGTTTCCACAGTTCTTACACATCACTAATTTGACTTATTTAGTCACATACATTTGGCAGTTCTTGAGCAATTCTTGCTGTATTTGCAATAAAAATACTATAGTTGATAACCCTAATAACAAATTAAGAAAAAATATTATGGAATATTTTTATTTTTATATCAAGCATAATAATGTCTAAATTAAGAAAGAATTCTAGACGTACAAGTTTGACGTTTGTTTATATAATGAACTGAAACCGTAGCTCCACATTCACTGTCAAGCTTACTCAAATTCCATTTCTCCCACTCCAAATCCGATCAAAATCCAATCTTTGATCAAAATCCAAATGGGTTTCGAGAAAGATGAAGAGACCGGAAAAGGGTCACCGGAGGTCCCCCTAAAACCCTCCCTTTTCCGATACAATTCTCCCTTAGTTCAGATCATTCTCATCGGATTAGTCTGCTTCTGCTGCCCCGGAATGTTCAACGCACTTTCCGGCATGGGCGGCGGCGGCCAAGTAGACCCCACCGCCGCCAACAACGCCAACACCGCCCTCTACACCACCTTCGCAGTCTTCGGGGTTTTAGGTGGTGGAATTTACAACATTCTAGGCCCTAAGCTAACCCTATTATCTGGTTGTTCTACCTATGTTCTCTACGCAGGTTCTTTCCTCTATTACAACCATTACCACCACCAGGCCTTCGCCATCGTCGCCGGAGCATTTCTCGGCATCGGCGCCGGCCTCCTGTGGGCCAGCCAAGGGGCAATTATGACATCTTACCCACCGCACGATAGAAAGGGTACCTACATTTCCCTGTTTTGGAGCATCTTTAACATGGGTGGTGTGATTGGTGGTTTTATCCCTTTTGTGCTGAATTTCCATAGAACTGACGCTGTGTCTGTCAATGATGGCACATATATTGGTTTCATGGTGTTTATGGCGATTGGAACTGTTCTTACTTTGTCTATTCTGCACCCGAGCCGCGTGGTTCGCGACGATGGCTCGCGGTGCACGAATATTAAGTACTCGAGCGTGGGAGTCGAGGCTCGGGAGATCTTGAAGCTGTTTCTTGATTGGAAGATGTTGTTGATGGTGCCTGCTTCTTGGGCTAGTAATTTTTTCTATAGCTATCAGTTTACTAATGTGAATGGTGTGTTGTTCAATCTTAGGACTAGGGGTTTGAACAATATATTCTATTGGGGTGCTCAGATGATTGGCTCTGTGTTTATTGGTTATGTCATGGATTTCAGTTTTAAGAGTAGGAGGGCTCGTGGGCTATTTGGGATCGGGATTGTCTCTGTAGTCGGGACTGCTATTTGGGCCGGAGGGTTGGTTAAACAGCTTGACTATTCTCGTAATGATTTGCCTAATAGGTTGGATTTCAAGGATGGTTCCGATTTTGCAGGGCCGTTTGTGTTGTACTTTAGTTATGGTTTGCTTGATGCTATGTTTCAGAGTATGGTTTATTGGATAATCGGAGCCTTGGCTGATGATACCGAGATTCTTAGCAGGTGAACTCTCTTGTTTTTATGTGTGAGATTATGGTTTAATCTTATAAGATATAGAATATGGAGATAATTAGAATTAATGGGATTTGTATATTTCAGGTACACTGGATTCTATAAGGGAGTGCAGAGTGCAGGGGCGGCAGTGGCGTGGCAAATAGACACGCATAAAGTTCCGTTTAAGAATGAACTGATAACTAATTGGGCACTCATGACAGCTGGCTATCCGTTGTTGGTTTTGCTGATATTACGAGCAGTGAAAGATGACGATGAAGATGAAGGAAAGGCGAAGGAGGGGGGAGCAATCCCGGGGATTCATTGACGATGCATTTGTCAAGGTAGCATAGATTCTTGATAACAGATACTGTTAATCAAGAAAATGTTGTTGTTTAAATGGTTGTATTTCTAGTTTTTGGTGTATCAAAGTGATATGAAAAGGCAATGCATTCCCTTGAAGAATGATTTAATTTGTTGCTCACTTGTCATGTAATCTGCTTAGTGATGTTTGAGGGTCGTAATTAAACGTATAACTGATTCTCATGCCTTCTTAAGCCCGTGGAACACTAAGTGTAGATATTGAAGCAAGAACATAAATTTCATCTCTAAACCTGACATAAAATAACAACGTTGATAAGTTCAAACAGATTATGGATAATCGGCCTGCACAAGGAAACAAAATCGAAGAGAGTTTGTCCAAAACAAGTTGGCTGTGTTTCTTTCATATGTCAATTGTGTAAACAATTTTTTTTTGGTCTAATATATTACATTTTCATCAGTAATCTTCTGTCCTATTAATACATCATCAAACTATCCAAACTCGGTTTTTATTTGACAGGAGATCTTAGTTTACTCATTTGTTTTAAGAATTGGAGTCCTTAGTGACAAATTCTTGGGATTTTAGAGATAATTTTGTTCTGTAGTATTGTTAGCTTACAGTTCTATATTGTTAGCTTACAGTTCTTGCATGACTTTTGTTTGTTTTCTTTGATTATCTAACAAATGTTTCAGATTATACGGAACTTATCCAACCACACGTTCGTCCCAGGTATGACAATTCAGGTAAAGAAAAGGGTGGTAGAATGTAGGAAAGGATTACCAAATTATGGGATTTATTTATTTTCAAGAATGATACAAGAATAGTGGGAAGGTGTTCATGAGAGTAAATTTACTAGTTGAGCCTCAATGAATAAAAACAATATTTAAAATACATCTCCATATTGCCTTATGATAAACATAGCAATACAAAATGAAACTTATAGCTAATAGTGCATCATTTTGTCCTCAGAATGTTTGCAGAACCTGCTCATTTGTGGTGTGCGAAAAGAGTTTAGGCGACCACCTCTTTCTTGGCCTCCTCGGTCTTAGGGGCCTCCAGAGCTGGCTCAGACAAGTCTACCAAAGGTTCTTCCTCCTTTGCCTCAGCTTCATCTGTCTTCTCCTGAAAGTATTCGTCGAAATATATCATGAAAAATAAGGACGAGGCGATGTTTCTGCCTATTATACATAACATAAAATGAAAAATATCCACTTAATAAAAAAAATCCATGTTTTCTATTCAGATTGATGTCAAATTACATAACTACCTTGAACTGAAGTTGGTCTTTTTGCTCACGATGCTAAAAGGGCATTTAAGGCATTTGAGAAAGTTTGGGGTAAAAACCTTGTTTTGTTACGACCATTGATTAGAAAGACACATTTCCATAATAACATACTCCCTCCGTCCCACAAAGATAGACGCACTTTATATTTTACACAGATTAAGAAAACACGTTTAGTTTACTTGGAAAAGTAATTTAAGTCCACAAACTTCCTATTATACCCTTATTTATACACATTGATGATCAAACAAAAAACCCACAAACATTTAGAAAGTGATAATTCCAACAAACATTAATTAAGGGTAATTTAGACAAATTATACCCTACAAATAAGGATAATGTCTATAATTCGGGACAACCAAAAAGGAAAATTTGTCTATTTTTGTGGGACAGAGGAAGTATCATTCTAAACACATAAAACAAGATTACAACATGGTATCAAGAATTAAAGGATAAATAACAAATAGAGTGGCCAAAGTCAAGAATCACTTACTTGTGGGACGGTCTCGGGCTCAGCCACGTCAGCAACGGCTGGCGCCTCGACCGGGGCAGGGGTGTTCTCGTTGTCCAAGTCCTTAGGTCTGCTTGCACAGCCTCCCATGATTATCTTCGATGGTTTCGGAAAGCGAGCAGAGAGGCTGGGCAACGAAAACGACAAAGCTTTTTCTTACAATGCAGTCTTTGTTTTTGTTTTTTTTTGCTTGAGGCTGATTGAGAAAGACACAGAAGATGTTATATAGAGATGGAATGGAGATAGCTGCTATTTTTGGACCATTGAATCATGTTTGTGGACATTTTTGTGTTGCTAGTTTTTCATTGGAACTGCGTATTTTTTGTTGGCTTGTTTTGGGAAAGAGGGAAAGGAAAGTCTTGTTTTTTTGAAAGTTAGTTATGACCGTTATTTTCCTGTTATTTTACACCAAATGTTTATTTAGATGTTATGTTCGGTTTTTGTAATAAAGTAATTTGAATACACTCAAATATTCGATTAATTGATTATTACATATTTGTCAATAGTTTACGTATTAAGACCATGTACTATTAAAAATTGAAAATCTTGTTTTCTTCATTTAAAATAAAATAATTCCATTATTAGTAGCGATTTTGTGTGTGTGTGATATAAGTTAGTTAATCACGAATCTTTTACTGCAATTAGTGTAACATGTTATATTTCATTTTGCAACTACTCGTTTAATTATACACATAATATTTCAATATAAGTGAATAGTGATGGTACGCAAAAATATTATTTAATTTTTCCTATCAAAATATGTTATGTTCACCTCATAAAAAACAAGTATTTTTGTTAGTGCGATGGGGTTAGGTATTGGTAATTGGGTTTTTGATATATTTGGCGAGTAATTATGAAGAATGTTGAATTTTGTATTGGTAAATACCCAACTTAGAATATACTTTTGCTTGTACATTTAAAAAACAAAATTCGAGTACATTTAAAATACTTAATTAGCCTTATTTATGGGTATGTAGGATTGCAAATAAATTGAGTGGAGACTTACTAGTCAAAACATTTTTTTATTAAATTACATTTGTCCTTTTATCTTTAAACAAATTTGGGCCCCAATTAGAATTAGTTAATATACCAAACATAAATCCAAATTATTTGTTTGTCGGCAATCTTGGTTTGATTTTTGACCCTATAGAAAAACAATAAAAAATTACATGTTATTAATTACTCCCTCCGTCTCGGGATAATTTGTACACCCCCGAAAAAAAAAAGTAATTTGCACACTTTCCTCTTAATTTTTGTTGACTTTTCAACTCAAAAAACAAAAAATAACATTTTCTTATTTCACGTGTCGGGATGAGTGTGCAAATTATCCCGGGATGGGGACGGAGGGAGTATGTTGATTGGTGGATTAGTTGTTGTTTTTTTAAGAACTTTTCACCTTTTTTTAATTGCTAACATATAACTCATATATAATAATTTCATAAATATAATTTTATGAAACATGTAAATTAAAAACATCTTAAATCGAACATATGATTGAAAAAGTACAAAATTGTATCTGAAAAAACTCTAACTAATCAAACATCAACCTTCTCATCCTTCTCTTCTTGTGCATTAGAAGAAAACACACTGCCCAAATCAGAAGCAACATCCAGAAAATAGAGCAAGAAAACCAGCACAAGACAACACAAAAACATAGGAATTGGTCCAAAGATCCACAAAAATAGAGGAAATGAAAAATAAAATGCATGTAACCCTAATGACCAAAAATAACTACCCCTATTCACTGTTCTCCACACATATTCTGATGTCACACTTTCCTTGAAATTGTCAACATTTGACCCACTTTTTCGTGGCACATTTATCAGCATACTTGCATGACTATAGTACCTTATTGATTGCACATTGAGCAAGAATGCCCCTAAGAAGCACACCAATATTGAGAAGCTTTTTATTGAGAATCCCAACTCACTATTGTCGCCGTACACCATCCCGATCGGGCGGTGGCCGCCACCGGACATCCACACCGTGATAATCGAGCTCAACATGATCGCCATTGACGCTAGAACCGTTGATGCCATTATGTTGTTTCTTAGTGTTTGTACTGCCAATATTCCATTCTTGCTCGTATCCTGCACTTAAGTCATTTTAATTAATTCATTCAAGATTTTTAAATTTTTTTTTTAGATAATTGCAAATTTAGAACAATATGTTTTGATCATTCACAAATGAAGTATACAAACTTTTCAATTTGTGTAACTCCAAGACAAAAAACCGAAATCACGATTTTCAAGCCAAATTACATGAATTTCAGACTAAATCACACGAAAATCTGGCCAAATCACTTAAGCGAAAAGCCCAAATCTCATGCAACCCGAATTTTGTGATTTTAGTTTTTTTTTTGTCCTAATTATCCAATTTAAAAAATTAATGTCCTAATATCGGGGCCTGAAAAATTAGTGCCTAAAGCATTCCCCTTATTATTATTATTTTTTTCATGCATGATCAAATTAATTAGAAGTAATTATTTGATTTTGTGAAAACCTATTTTGGAAATGTAGGATTCATCTTGATTTTGAATTTCAAGAAACTCCCTAAAAAATTTAAACTGAAGAGTGGAAAACAATTAGAGTTGGCTAAGCATGTGTGAATGCATTAAAGAAAAATAATTATTTAGAAAAAAACAACAACTTTTTCTTGAAGAAAAAGAAATGGAACCTCCATCATGGCGCGGACCCAGAGGCGGCGGTTGACAGCGTTGATGCCGATGACGGTGGTGGTGGGACGGCGGAGGATCTGGCGGAGCAGCCACAAGTGATAAGAAAGCATCACCAGAAGCCCCAGTGGCACCAATACACAATCAAGAATCTCTTTCTCCATCTGATATTTTCTAATTGAAATTATTATTTGAAAATGAATTACTTCAAAAATATAGAAATCTGAGACACAAAATTGAATTGCGAACTGCGGACTCTGCAGCAATCTGCTATTTAAATAAATCTATTGTGTGTGTTTGTCTGTGTTTACTAATGCGCGCGAGTGAATAATTTATACAGAGTACATAATTCGATTATGTCACGTATGACGTATCCATGAATGCTTCTCCTAAAAAAAAAAAAAAAAAAAAAAAATATATATATATATATATATATATATAGTGACAGACCGAGAGGGCGGCTGGGGCACTGGGCCCCCTGAAATTTTACTAAAATAGTAGGAGTATTTTTGTCTTTTCATATTTTTAAAATTAAAAATAAAGAAATAATATTAAAAAATATGGAGAAACATGCGTGTATCAGTGAACTCTTCTTACAGTCCAGACTTCCTTTTCATCTTCATTCTTCACCCCCTAATTTTCCCCTCTTTCTTTTACTCACACAAACCCCGATTTCATTTTTCCCAATTGTTTATTCCTATAATTTCAAGGTAAAATATTCTTTTTATATTATTTGTTTTTTTTTTCCATTATTATTGTTGATTTATTATGCCTTAAGTTATATATGTGATAGTAGTGTTAAGTTGGAAAACATTGATAAATAATTTGACATTTTATTACGAATTGTTTATCTATACTTAATATTTGAATTATGAAAAAAATTATGTTGTGGTAGGAGATGGGAAAACTTATTTTGTTGAATGCCTAAATTATTTTATTGGTTAAATTACTATAGGATTTAATTTCTTTTGAAAAAGAAAAAAAATCAAAAAAATTGTTTTGTTTACTTTAACTCTTGAAATTTCAAAATATTTGCTCAAATCTCATTTTATTTTACTTATCTCTTGAAATTTAAATTATTTTGCTCATAGGTTTTACCAAGTTCTTGAACTTTTAATGTATTTCTAATATTTGTCCTATTTTTATAGATAATGGAATTTTACTTCGGAAAAATACAACCTACTATGAAGACATCATCATCTTCTGTCAATGCACCTCTTGTTCAATTTCAACTATCATCGAGTCAAGATAACAAAAATAAAGTTGATATGAAAAATCTTCCGAGTGATCCAGGACTACGACCCATCACAATGAGCTATCCACCTAATTTAATTGAACATGTTCGTAGAGCGTACTTACTAAAAGATTGTTTAATTGCATACATTGAAAATGATGTATTTAAAAATGTTAGTAATGAAGCTATTATGCAACGATTTCAGAATATGAAAAATAGAAGAGAAATGTTGTTTATCGAAATTGCGATATATGCTCTTTCTCTAATATTATTGTTCTAATATTATTGTATCTTTTTATTAATTGACTTGAGCTCCCCTGAGTCAGAATCTTGGGTCCGTCACTGTATATATATATATGTATATATATATTACGTTTTATGCACATATCACGTTTATTCGCTCGTTTATCACATAAATACCAAAAAATTATAAGTTTATTTTGAGTCATGTGCTAATTAATGATGTTTTCTACATAAATATATTTAATTAATATTGTTGATTTATATTGAATAGTGATATCATTTATACACGTGACGATTGTCATATGGTGAATATTTTAATTAGCACATAAAGAAATTTAAAATCTTATTTATTTATCTATTTTTGAAACCTAATTACAATTTGATGTTACTTTGCCCTGTTATTTGGATAAATGGGTTGATTTTTGTTGTATACATATTAAATATTATTTTTAAATAACGATTGTACACAATTTTGGACATAATATGTACAAGATTGTAACTATTCATGTTAATTTTTTTTAAATAAAATATATTACCAAACTATAAATTATTTATATGTTATGTTCCATTTCGCATTCTATCGTATTTAAATAAAGTTAATTAATGTGTCATTAGATTTATAGATTTAATAAACTATTTTAATATATTGTATATAGCATATGAAATTATACGTTATATTTAAAATCAGAACTATACATTATCCTTTAAAATTAGTGAAAATGATAAAATGTCCACCGTGGTAATATCCACTGTAAAAATCATATCCTTTTTAAATATTTTAATTTGAAATTAATGATTGTTCTAAATTCATGATACATTAGTGGTTGACACATTAATATGTACCGACGGTGGATATGGTAATATTAAAATTAGAACTATACATTATTTTGAAATTAGTAAAATGATCAAATGTTCATCATGATAATACCCACCGCTGACGTGTAAAAATTTTATTTCTTTAAATATTTTAATTTGGAATTAATAATTATTCTGAATTTATAATACATTAATGATTGGTAGGTAGGGTAAGATAAATTTTGAAATTAGAGCACCTTATTCCTGAGTTTGAAGAATTTGATTTCCAAAAAATGTTGACCTCATTAAATTCTTAATGAAACCCGCATTGAAATTTGGGACTTAAGAAAGTGCATGAGTTTTGTTTGGTATAACTTTCAGAATATATGGATTTTTAAGCATAAAGATTGTTTTCAAATAACCATGCATGGTTTGAAGAATACAAGTTATTTCAATTAAATTTTATAATTATCAAGAAAAGTTATGATTATTTTTCAAATTTGCACCTATCATATTTTTACTATATTAATTTGTTTTTACTCTTACACATTATTTATGATTATGAAATTTTATAATTATCAAAAAAAGTAAATGATTATTTTTCAAATTTGCACCTATCATTTATTTTTACTATATTTGTGTTTACTCTTACACATTATTTATGATAATGAAATTTTATAATTATCAAAAAAAAAAAAAAAGGGTAGATTATTTTTCAAATTTGCACCTATCATTTATTTTTACTATATTTTTGTTTCCTCTTACACATTATTTATGATTATGAAATATTGAGTAACATATATAGTCATTTAATACATATAGTTATACATATTAATGCTTCCTTTTAATTAATCTTTACGAAACAATATTAACTAGTAATTATTTGACCATGGAGGAGTAAATAATAAATTTAATATTAATTAATTTTCACTAAAATAGTCTATATATTCACTTGATTAAGAAATGTATTTAATATTATTTGAAATCAAGTTTGTCTTCATACCCACAGGGACACATATCAATATGTCCAATATGTCCATCGATTGATGTATGTATCATAAATTCAACACAATCATTAATTTCAAATCACAATATTTATAAAGATGATCTATTAATATGTTAACGGTTGACATATTAAGACCACAATGGGTAGAAGATCATTATTTTATTTTCCTATATCTTTATTAATGTTATTTCCACAGACGAAGATGAGCACTTGGAGAGCTGAAGCTGCTTATGCGGCAGAAGATGTAATCGAATCCCACATAGTCGATCAAATTGATGCTGGATCCACATGTCATGGCGAAAACATCAGTTGCCTTGACTTTTATCAATGTCTTGAAAGAGTGATACAAACCATGAATTTGATCAAGAAAGATATTAATATGGGACCACAACCTCATCAGCTGCTGAGTAAGATTTCTTCTCTTTCTATTGATCCAGTAAGGCCTGTTTCCAGGATGCAGAATAACATCATGGTGGATTTTGGCGATATCTTGAATGATGTCGTGTATAAGCTCACCATAGAAGATTCTAATTTCAAGATCATCCCCATCGTTGGTATGGGTGGAATGGGTAAGACTACTCTTGCCAAAACTATTTATGCACGCCCACTTATTGTCCAACACTTTGATATTCTTGCTTGGGCTACAATTTCTCAAGAGTATAGTCCATCAAACATTCTTTCACAAGTTCTTTCTGAGCAAAACAAAGGGGTCAAGTTCACGAGTTAGGAGAAAGAGTGCACAAAAAGTTATATTGATAGGAGATATTTGATTGTGCTAGATGATATATGGAGTATTGAGGCTTGGGATGAAGTTAAGTCCTTCTTTCCAAAGAACAATAATGGAAGTAAAATCATGATTGTTGACGTCAGATTTTGTAAAGCACAAAATCCTAGCCTAACACAAAGAAATCTCGATCCGGCTTAAAGAAATCGAACCGGATAAGAAGTGCAAGAATCGAATAAAACAAGAAAAGAAATGGCCCGGTGCCTACTCGGGCAAATTTGCTAGGCTTATTCTGGTCGGTCAATTTTGGCCGGCCAGAATGATTTTATATATAAGTATTGAGAGTAAATTAACTCTTAATTGCTTGAGTGCGATGATTTTCGAACCCTTTGAATGAGGTTTTTAATCCTATTTATAGACTAGAACTAGGATATGAAACTTGGAAAATAAGAATCAAATCCCTCGATCTTAGGGTATAGATAAGGGAAGAAAAGATTAAACCATATCTAAATTGGATAAGATTTGGTCTTGATTTGTTTCCTTCTTGAACTCCCTGGAAAGATCAGACTCGGCTGCCTTACGCTGACTTCCTGGACGGGTCGTCCGATACCACTGCTCGGGTCAGCCGATGAGCTGGTTGGTTTTATGTAGACGCGGCCTTCCATTCTGGTCAGGTCCGGTTCGCTTGACTCGGTGGTCTTTGGCTCGGCGGCTCGGGTAGATTTTTGGTAGGGCACAACACTAGCCCCTTAGGCCGTGGCCAGTTATTGGTCTGGTCGGGGCCTAACCTCATTTAGCCCTGTTACAGCAAATTGCCCCCGAGCCGCTGCTCCTCTAAAATTCAAACTGGAGGACACGCATCAAGATCTGGCCACGTGTCACAATCTCGGTGGCCGGAAGTCGACAAGACGTGATGCTCTACTATAAATAAGCGAGAAACAAACTCTTTTCTCCACTTCTCTTCTTCGCGATCTCCAAACTCTCGCTCTTTTTCACTTTCTTTCCGAGCAACAAAGACCGACCTTAAGTCTCCGTCCAAGATATACTGTCCTCCAACATCCCAAGGTATATATATTTGTTTTAACTTATGGCTTCAGACTCGTCTACTGGTGGTTCGGTGCAGGATTACGACCAGGGGGTCGATCCTGCCTCAGAACCATCGTACTCCTGGACCTCCAGCTCTTCCGACTCGTCCTCGTCTTCCGACCCAGGAAACACTCCTGCTGCTCAGCCGACTGGCGATGCCAACAACGGGCCGACTCCCTCTGCTCGAGGCTTAGGCGAAGCCAGCACCTCGGGGCGGGAAATTTCTGTCATCCCCGAAGGGATTCCCATCTGTGCCGCCTCAACCGGACGACTGGCTCGTCGACGTGCCTCGAATCCTGGCTCGGAGGCCTTTGACTGTCCGTCCTATGCCACCATCGCTGAGCTGAACAAATGGCGCACTCTCTTCGATATTCCTGAGAGGGTAACTTTCTCGGTCCCCCACCCGGCGGATCGGATGGACCAGCCGCCAGAAGGTCAGGTTGCCATCAGCGTCCGAGCTCTGGAAGCCGGATTGCGTTTCCCACTTGCCTCTACCTTGGCCGGCTACCTCGCGCAGTGGGGAATTGCTCCGGGCCAACTGCACCCCAACGGATGGACATCCATCATCGGCTTGGTGGTGTTGTTTTGGCATTTCGGCCTGGGAGTTCCGAGCCCCCATGAGGTGGCATGGATGTTCAGGCTAAAGATGGTTCCCGGCCTGAGGAACCACTTTTACTATTTGTCGGTACGGAAATACCGACCTCAATTGGTGCGATGTTTGCCATCGTCCATCAAGGACTGGCGCGGCAAGTGGTTCTGGGTCGGTGGAGAGTGGATCGACTCATCCGTCCGGGTTAACTGCCCGACCTGTTTTGGGGATGCCCAGGGTATTTAATGTTTCAACTTTTTATGGTTTATTAACGTCTCTTCTGATCGTTAACTTCTTTCTGTTCTGCAGACATCACCCCGAAGAACCTGGTGCTCGGTGAGACCTTCCTGCGGAAGCTGCGCTACCTCCGTGATTTCTCCTCCGAGGCACAGAGGCATTATAAGGTTCTGATCACCTCGGAGAAACTCCGTGGTGCCGGTTTGGTCTTGCCATTTCGCGCTTCTCCTTCTCCCGTTCAAGGTGAGTCTCTTATCACTTGTTTGATTAACTTTTATCTTGCTTCTCTGACCGGCCTTCGTTTCAGTTTCCCTTCCCGGCCAGGGTATCTCTATTAGGATGGACCCTGCTGAGCGCCTCCGACAACGCTCCCAACGTGCATCAGCCCCTGCTCGGGGTGCCCCCGCTTCTGCCCGAGGACGGGGTGCTGCTCGCCCTGCACCATCCCGGGGCACTGGTGCTCGTCGGCCATCTGGGTCTGACGCGGCGCCGAACAAGAGGGCTCGTCTTGAAGAGGGTGGCCCTTCAACCGCAGGCCGACCATCTGCTCGGCAAGTGCCTGCCTCAGGCCCGGGATCGAGTCTGGCCGGGGCGGTCAGTATCACTGGCTGGGACCCCGAGCGGGTCGTTCATACCGAGGAGTGGCTGGGGCGAAGGCCTCCCTTCCAGATCAGCTTCGCCCGCGCCCGCTCTCCGACCGAGGACACCAACCTCCCATCGGGGGTGGCGGAGTCCATGGAGGCTCCTGCTCGGGCCTGGACTGAGGAGCTGGAGGACTATGCCCAGCACATGACTGGGATCGATCTGGGTACCTGCTCCTCCATCCTTCTTGCCCAGGCCTCTGTCTTCTCTTGGAGGGCCCAGGCTGCCCACGAAGCTAACCGGGCTCGGTACGAGCGTCGGCGGGATGAGCTGCGTGATGCTCGGAATGAGGTGGCCACCCTCAAAGATCAGAAGGTCACCCTGTCCGCCAAGTTGGCCTCTTCCCAAGAGCGGCTTGATGAGGTGACCCGGGCCGCGGAGATTGACCGGCAGAGGGTGGCGGACCTCACGATGGAGGTTTCTCGGCTTCGGGGCGAGCTGGAAGAGGCCCGGGCCTACCAGCTAGATGAGATGGCGGTTGCCCAGAAGTTCAAGTTGTCTGCAGAATACAAGTACGAATGTATTCTGACCTACGTCTTGTCCTATATGGACAACATCCAGACCAACCGTGCTGCTGGCGTGGACGACAAGCCGCTGATGGAGGCCCTGGCCTCCTTTCTGGAGAAACAGCCCCTGCCCGCTTATCATCTCCGGATGATGGATGACCTGGCGGGGTTCCTCCCACCGGGGTTCGAGCATCTCCTCAGGCCGGCTCCGCCCATCGAGTTCATGTCGATGCATCCCCCTGCTGACCCTGAGGCCGAGGAAGGCGGCGACGTCGGGGTTGTTGAAGGCGGCTCGGATGAGGCGGCTGAGGCGGAGGTAGCGGCGGAAGCGGATGGGGCGGCCGCGGTTGCCGAGGCGGATGATGTTGTCGGGGATGTCGAGGTGGTCGACATTGATGAGCGATGACTCTTTTGTCCCCTTCCTTTTCTTCCTTCAATTTAATATCGTGGTCGTGAGTTGCTGCCAGGTGTGCCTAGTAAGCAGGTGGCACTTCGTGCTCGTTATTACATTGAAGGCCCCCGACCAACGATGCCTTCTCCTCATTTTTTGTCTAGTTCAGATCTTTCGTGTTTCTGTTGTTCGACTTTCTGCTTTTTGTAAGAGGTTCCGGCCTCCAAACCGGGTTTTTTGTGAATGATAATCATGTTTTTTTTTTTTTTTTTTTTTTTTTTTTTTTGCTCGTTTTTTATTGCATTCATTGTACAAGTTAGTGAGGCTCGTTTGTTATTGCATTCATTGTCTGTTCGTGGTCGGAACTTGAACGAGCCCCTGGTGAGAATCCGAGCCCCGATGAATGGGCTAGGATCGTGAATCATCTCGATTGGGTCGGAACCCTTAACTGGTCTTCTGGCCTTTTGATCGGATTTCTGAGCTCTGCAGGTGAGCTCGGGTTGGCCGAAGTCTTGGTGGGATCGAAACCCTTAAATTTGATTCCGAGCTCAGTGGGGGAGCTCGAGTTGGGCTGAAGCCTTTTTTGGGCCGGAGCCTTCAAGTTTGATCCCGAGCTCGGCTGGCGAGTTCGGGGTGGGCCAAAGCCTTTGTGGGGTCGGAACCCTTGTGGGCCGAGGCCTTAGTGTTTGACCTCAAGCTCGGCTGGCGAGCTTGGGGCGGGCCGAAGCCTTTGCGTTTGGCCTCAAACTCGGCTGGCGAGCTTGGGGCGGGCCGAAGCCTTTGTGGGGTCGGGACCCTTATGGGCCGAGGCCTTAGTGGGGTCGGAACCCTTGTGGCTCGAAGCCTTAATGGGGTCGGAACCCTTGTGGCTCGAGGCCTTAGTGGGGTCGGAACCCTTGTGGCTCGAGGCCTTAGTGGGGTCGGAACCCTTGTGGCTCGAGGCCTTAGTGGGGTCGGAACCCTTGTGGCTCGAAGCCTTAGTGGGGTCGGAACCCTTGTGGCTCGAGGCCTTAGTGGGGTCGGAACCCTTGTGGCTCGAAGCCTTAGTGGGGTCGGAACCCTTGTGGCTCGAGGCCTTAATGGGGTCGGAACCCTTGTGGCTCGAAGCCTTAGTGGGGTCGGAACCCTTGTGGCTCGAGGCCTTAATGGGGTCGGAACCCTTGTGGCTCGAGGCCTTAGTGGGGTCGGAACCCTTGTGGCTCGAGGCCTTAATGGGGTCGGAACCCTTGTGGCTCGAGGCCTTAGTGGGGTCGGAACCCTTGTGGCTCGAAGCCTTAGTGGGGTCGGAGCTCTTATTTGGGTCGGAACCCTTGACGCAGCAAGTTTTTATATCGAAAATAGAGTTTATTCAGAGTAAAGGGAAAATTACATATGAATGAGTATAACCTAAATGAACTAAAATCTAGTGATAATACTTCTTCAGATGTTCTGCATTCCAAGGCTTGGGAATCTTTTTTCCGCTTAGGTCGGCTATCTCATATGCGCCTCTGGTCAGTACTCGAACTACCTGATACGGTCCTTCCCAGTTTGGTCCGAGCGGGCCGGCATTGAGCTCTTTTGTGTTCTGCAGTACTTTCTTTAGGACCAGGTCTCCGGCCTCGAACTTTCTGGCTCGGACTTTGGAGTTGTAGTATCTTTCGCTTCTCTGTTTGTAGATCGAATTCTTTAGCTCGGAATCTTGCCTTTTTTCTTCCAACAAGTCTAAGCTGTTCAGCATTGCGACTTCGTTGTCCTGTTCCTGGAAGTTCTGAGTTCTCCATGTGGGCATACCAACCTCGACTGGTATGACGGCTTCCGAGCCGAAGGCCAGGCTGAAAGGTGTTTCTCCTGTGGAAGTTCTGGCTGTTGTTCGGTATGACCAGAGTACGCCTGGTAGCTCGTCCGCCCATGTTCCCTTCAAGTTCTCGAGCTTTGCTCTCAAGGTGTGTTTGATGATTTTGTTTATGGCCTCCACTTGGCCATTGCCCTGGGGGTGATATGGGGTGGAGAGCAGCTTCTTGATGCCTAAGTTCGCGCAGAACTCGTTGAATCCCGACGAGTCGAATTGCCGGCCATTATCGGAGACCACGGAGTGTGGAATGCCGAAACGACATATGATGGACTTCCAAACGAAATCGGTTATTTTGGGCTCGGAGATCTTTACGAGCGGCTCGGCTTCTGCCCACTTAGTGAAATAGTCAACCGCTACGATTGCGAATCTCACGCCTCCTCTGCCGGTCGGTAGAGGCCCGATGAGGTCAATTCCCCATTTGGCGAACGGCCAAGGCGCGATTACCGAATTCAGCTCTTCTGCTGGTGATTTCATCAGCGGGGCACACTTCTGGCATCTCTCGCATTTGCGTGCAAAGTTAATTGCATCCTTTTTTAAGCTCGGCCAGAAATAGCCCTGCCTGATAATTTTGAAGGCCAAAGCCTACCCTCCTGTGTGATTCCCGCAAATTCCTTCGTGCACTTCTCGCAGTGCGTAATTGGCCTCGTGCTCGTCTAAGCACCTTAGTAATGGTAGGGAAAAACCTCTTTTGTAAAGGATTCCGTCCTTCAAAGTGTATCGGGCAGCTCGTATCCTCAGTCTTCGGGCCTCGATTACGTTATCGGGCTCCTTCCCCCCTTTCAAGTATTGGATGATCGGAGTCATCCAAGTATTCTGCTGCTCGGTGTTGTATATTGTCTTTTGTTCCAGAACTGAGCTTTCTATCATTCCGATATTTACCGAGCCAATATCTTCTGCTCCTTCACTTGTTGCCAAACGGGCCAGTGCGTCGGCTTGGGCGTTTTTTGCTCTCGGAACTTGCTCTGCTCGGATATTCTTGAAGTCTGCCAGGGCTATCTCCACCGACCTCAGATATCTGGCCATCTTTTCATCTCTAGCGGCGTATTCTCCCGAGACCTGATTGACGACTAGAAGTGAGTCGCTGAAAACCTCGAGGTCGTCTGCCCCAAACTGTTTGGCCATCTCTAACCCGGCCAGAAGTGCCTCGTATTCTGCTTCGTTATTCGTTGCTGGAAACTTGAAACGTAATGCTGAGCAGAAATATTTGTTATTGGGGCTGATCAGAACGATCCCAGCCCCAGCTGCCGCCATCGTGGATGACCCGTCCACGAACATCTTCCAGGGCCTCTCGACCTTTTCCTCTTGTAGGACCACGACGGGGGTGAACTCGGCGATAAAGTCTGCTAGGGCCTGACCCTTTACTGTTGTTCTCGGCGAATAATGGAGGTCGTACTGCCCGAGTTCGACCGACCACTTAAGTAGTCTCCCTGAGGCGTCTGGTCGGCTTAAGACTTGTTTCAAGGGGAAATTCGTTAGGACTTCGATCTGATGGGCCAGAAAATAAGGCCTCAATTTTCTGGCCGAGATGACCAGAGTATACGCCAATTTCTCCATGGCCGGGTATCTCAGTTCGGCGTCGTGCATTGACTGGCTCACATAGTACACTGGTTGCTGGGAACCTTTTTCTGCTCGGACAAGTACCGCGCTTACGGCGTAAGACGACACTGCTAGGTAGAGTTGTAACTTCTCACCTGCTTCTGGTTTGGCGAGTACTGGGGCCTCCACTAGTGACCGTTTTAGTTCTTCAAGAGCTTTTTGGCACTCAGCGTCCCATTCGAAATTTCCATCCTTTTTAATCAGTTTGAAAAAGGCTTTGCACTTATCCGTTGATTTCGAAATGAATCTGTTCAGTGCTGCCACCTTCCCTGTTAGGCTCTGGACATCTTTTACTCTCCTCGGGGGAGTGAGCTTCATTATTGCCGAGATCTTTTCGGGGTTAGCTTCGATTCCTCTCTGGCTTACCATGTAACCGAGGAACTTTCCTGATCCGACCCCAAAGGAACACTTCTTGGGGTTCAACTTCATCCTGTACTTCCTTAGGACGTCGAACATTTCTGCTAGATCTTTGACGTGGTTCTCTTTCTTCTTCGACTTGACTAGCATGTCATCTATGTAGACCTCCATGGTTTTTCCGAGCTGAGCAGCAAACATTTTGTTGACCAGTCTTTGATATGTTGCTCCTGCGTTCTTCAGGCCAAAGGGCATCATTCTGTAACAGTACAGTGCCCGATCAGTGATGAACGTCGTATGTCGTTGGTCGTGCTCGGCCATAGGGATCTGATGGTATCCCGAATAAGCGTCCATAAAACTCATGATTTCGTGCCCTGCTGTTGTGTCGACCAGCTGGTCGATGTTCGGCAATGGAAAGCAATCCTTGGGGCATGCTTTGTTGAGGTCGGTAAAATCTATGCACAATCTCCATGCCCCATTCGCCTTTTTTACTAGAACTGGGTTGGCCACCCAGACGGCATAATCGCATTCCCTTATGAAACCGTTCCCGAGCAATTTTTGGACTTCCAGTTCTAAACCTTGATATCTGTCTGGACTCAGTCTCCTCCTCTTCTGTATTATCGGCTTAGCAGCCTGGTCGATGTTCAGGTGGTGGCATGCATCCTCGGGTCGGATGCCCTCCATGTCTTCGTGGCACCAGGCGAAGACGTCTGTGCTCCTTTTGAGGAAGTTTATTAGTTCTCCCCTGAAAGGTTCTTTCAGCTCCTTGCCGATTTTGAGCTCTAGTTCGGGTCGGCTTTCATCTAGTTGGACCGACTCCAATTCTTCGATAGGTGTTGCTCTGCTCGGTGGTGTATCCTTCCTCGGATCCAATGTTTCCCATTCTTCGATGGTTGGATTTCCGTCCTTTGCCCCCGTAACTGTGAGTCCGCTTGCTCTTGAGTCAGTGTCGTCCTCGATTATTATGGTCGGAGTCCGGACTTTTGACTGTGTGGTTTCGGAGTTGGGGTCGGCCGATTTTTCCGTGCATCCAACCGGGTCATCTATCTCCGTCGCATTGTGTTCGGATTGGTCGGCTGATGATGATTCGATGATGTTGAGCTCTCTCGGCCTCAGGCCCGACTCGCATTCCCGAGCCGCCAGCTGATTACCTCGAATGACGAAAATGTTTTCCCCTACCGGGAACTTGATGGCCAGATGATGTATTGATACAACTGCCCTCAACTTTGCCAACAATGGTCGGCCCCAGATCGCGTTGTAAACTGAATTTAGGTCTACTACCTTGAATTCAGCTGTTGTGTAGACAACTTCGTCTCCGGTTCCGAATACGACTTTCAACTCGCATTTCCCGATCACGCGCGTGACTTTTCCCCCGAAACCTTGAATTGAGTCAGAGCAGGGCACAAGGTCGGAGGCGGGAAGTCCCATCCTTCTGAAGGTGTTCAGATGGAGTATGTTTGCATAACTCCCCGTGTCGACCAGAACTCTATGGACCATGGTGAGGCAGATATTTAGAGATACTACCAGGGCGTCGCTGTGCGGCTGCACTATTCCCTCAGAATCCTGCTCGGTGAAAGTCAGTGGTGGATGGACTGGCTCTGGCCTCGGGGGGTTACATCGTTGGTAACTATTCCTTGCATCCCTGAGCTGCTCTCTCCTCATTCTTTTTGAGAGCCTTTGTTCTCCACAGTTGTTGTTTACGAGGGTGTGAATTTCGCGGATGGCCCCTAGCTGCGGCGGTGGTGGGGGTTGCTGCTGTTGTGGCCTTTGCTCGGCGTTTTTGACATATTCCTTCAGATGACCTCTGTCGATCAGCTTCATGAGCTCGATCAGGAGGGACCTGCATTTATCCGTGTCATGTCCTGGGGACTTATGGTACTGGCAATACCTGTTCTGATTTAACCACTTGGGGTCGGCTTTGATTGGTCTCGGGGCCGGTAAAACATTCTGGCCCTGTAGGTCGGTCAAAACTTGGGCGGGGCTGACTGTTAGGATATGTCGGACTCGGTCCAATTCCTCGTTTTGGTAGACCTTGAACTCACCTGGAGGCTTGAAAGACGTGTTCTTCCTTTTCTCTTTTCCTTCTTTTTCTGAGGTGGGTTTTTCCTCTGGTATGGCCTCCTCTGCTCCGATGTACCTTTCTGCCCTGCTCAAAAAGTCGTGGTATGTTTTGGGGCCGTGTTCGTGTACATTCCACCAGAATCTGGTTTTTGGGCGGAGGCCGGCCATAATTGCCATGAGTACGGCGTCGTCCGACACGTGCTCCATTTCCAAGACGAGCTTGTTGAATCTGTCCATGTAGGACCTTAGTGACTCATCCTTGCCTTGTTTGATGTTCACCAATCTCTCCTTCGGCGTTGACCTGGTCTTCGAACCCATAAATTGTGTTAGGAAGAGGTCGGTCAGTTCCTCCCATCCTTTAATTGAAGAGCTTGGCAACGATCGGAACCATCTTTGAGCTCGGTCTCCCAACGTGAGGGGAAAAGCTTTGCACATGAGCTCTTCCCCGACTCCTTGCAGCTCCATCCAAGAGGCATATTTGTCGATATGCGAGTTCGGGTCAGTCTCGCCGTTGTAGAGGCCGATCGGTGGTACTTTGAATTTTGTGGGGGTAACTCGGTCAGAGATCCGATCTACGAAAGGAGAGTTTTTCTTCCGCCTTTTTTCCTGTTCGGGCTTCGGTTTGTTTGCTTCGATTTCGGCCAGCCTTTGCCTTAGCTTTCTTTCCTCTTCCTCTTCGGTGATGGAAAGTTTGTATCCTTTCCTCCTCTCATTCTGTCGCTGCTCGTTCCCGAAGTCCAGGTTTCTCTGAGATTTCCTGGCTTCGCGAGCAGAAGCCGGTCCTATCCGATCAAATACGCTCCGCGTCTTGGTCAAAGCCGAAGGTCGGGTCGGGCAGCGTTGAGTTTCTGGTAGACTTTCGTCCAGCGACGGGGTTTCTTCTCGTCGCTGGTCGGTCTCTATTTCCTTCGCCCTGTCCTTCCGCTTCTTCCTCGACCCGTCTGAAGATTGTGTGTCCTCGAGATCGTGGGCTCTACGGCTCCTCTCCCTGGCCTCGGCTTCCCTTAGTCTCTGACTAAGCTGGAGCATCTTGGCCCTGATCTCCTCCGAGTCCATCTCAGTCTCTCTGGCCTCCGTTACCAAAGGGATCCCAGCAAGATTCCTTCCGAGTGGGGTGTTGGTAACGATCCCTGGGGTATCATGCAGCTGCCGTTGGTTAGAGCTACCAGGCAACAGAACCTGGTTCTGGGGATCGGATGAGATCCTCAGGTCTTCGCGATTATCAAATGTGTTGGTTGTCATCGAGCTATGTGTTTCGGAGGTTCACCCCCTCCTTCTAGCGCCAAATGTTGACGTCAGATTTTGTAAAGCACAAAATCCTAGCCTAACACAAAGAAATCTCGATCCGGCTTAAAGAAATCGAACCGGATAAGAAGTGCAAGAATCGAATAAAACAAGAAAAGAAATGGCCCGGTGCCTACTCGGGCAAATTTGCTAGGCTTATTCTGGTCGGTCAATTTTGGCCGGCCAGAATGATTTTATATATAAGTATTGAGAGTAAATTAACTCTTAATTGCTTGAGTGCGATGATTTTCGAACCCTTTGAATGAGGTTTTTAATCCTATTTATAGACTAGAACTAGGATATGAAACTTGGAAAATAAGAATCAAATCCCTCGATCTTAGGGTATAGATAAGGGAAGAAAAGATTAAACCATATCTAAATTGGATAAGATTTGGTCTTGATTTGTTTCCTTCTTGAACTCCCTGGAAAGATCAGACTCGGCTGCCTTACGCTGACTTCCTGGACGGGTCGTCCGATACCACTGCTCGGGTCAGCCGATGAGCTGGTTGGTTTTATGTAGACGCGGCCTTCCATTCTGGTCAGGTCCGGTTCGCTTGACTCGGTGGTCTTTGGCTCGGCGGCTCGGGTAGATTTTTGGTAGGGCACAACAATGATAACCACCAGGAATTCAAAATTGGCTTTTCAGTTAAGTGATACTCATGATTTTAAAATGAAATTTCTAGAGGATGGTAAGAGTTGGGATCTCATGTGCAAAATTGTGTTTGGTCAAGAAGGTTGCCCCATTGAGTTAGAAAACATTGGAAAGGAGATTGCAAGAAATTGTAGAGGGCTACCTTTGTCAATTGTTGTGATTGGAGGTCTTTTAGCAAAATCTAACATGACATATAAACATTGGGAATATACTTTAAAGAATCTGAGTTCCCTCATAAATTTGGAGAACAAAGAACATTGCTTACAAATATTGCGCATGAGCTATAAGGAGTTGCCAATACATTTGAAGCCATGTTTTTTTGTATATGGGAATTTTTCCGGAGGATCATGAAATCTGTGTAAGTAGGCTCAAATAAATGTTTGTTGCTGAAGGATTTCTAAAACCAACCCAAAATAAAACTTTAGAAGAAGTTGCAAAAGGATACATCAAAGAAGGGACAACAATATCCTGCAAAATCCATGACATATTGAGGGATCTATGCATTAGAGAAGCTAAAAAACAAAGGTTTCTTTGCGTTCTAAGAGAGCAAGATCTTAGTATTCCTGAAGATATAAATACCCAACGCCGTGTTTGTGTCCATGGTAACATATCAAAGGGACTCTGCCCTAAAATCTTTGATGACGCAGACTGTGGGTCACCTACCCGTTCTTTTATTTTGTTCATCTCAGATTTCTATAGGTCTACACCATCTCTTACTTGTAGATTGTTGAGGGTATATGCATGTATTGATTATAACAGCGGCATACACCAATGCCAGGCTGATCCAAAACCTGCATTCCAGAAAGCGAACTTGCGGTACCTTTCTATGTATAATTTACGCGAACCACATGTAGTTCCTACCTCATGGCAACTTCTTTGGAATCTGCAAACAATCGATGCATTCATTTTACCTTATTCAATTATAGTTACACCTGCTGATATTTGGAAAATGCCCCATCTTAGGCATGTCATGTTCAATTAAGGTATGAATTTAACACCATTTTTATTTTCTTTTTGCATCGTCATTCATTCCTTCTCAAGTAAAGCGGGGAATTTTTGCGGTTAAATTTTTAGGAGAAATAATAATTAATTCTCCAAATTTTTCTTATTGGATGTGTTCAGTTTTCATATATCCATTTTATAAAGAAATACTTGTTTTATTATAATCCTTTGATTTTGAAAAATTTGTATTTCATTCGTGACCTTTTGTCCTTTATTTCTATTTCAAAATACATATTATAAATGAATAAATTTCGAAAATAATTAAAGAAATTCATTGATTATAAATAAAAATTGTAATTATTCACTAATAACAAAATTATTAAGTCTACATCTTATTTTAAAACAACTTTTTATTTTTAAAAATAATTTAAATTCTAATATATATACACCATGTAAATAATCATAAGTTTGGATTCCAATTCAAATAAAGTGTTAAGTGGACTAGATGTCAGAAGTTTTCTAAATTACAAAACTAAAATAAAAAATGGATAGATAAGTGATCAAAAACTTCGAAGAAGACAAACTTAAAAAAGTTAAATACTATTTTCCCAAATGTTTTTGTAAACATACAATAAAAATTATATTCTTGTGTTGTTTATTATTATGTATTTACGCCTTTTAGTTAGTTTTATAACATGCCATATTAATGTTCTATTTTTCATGACTTTTTCTAATTTAGCATCAATATCTTCTCTGGTATATTAATTTTGAAGGTGTTTGGTTAAATTTACTTGAAAGATTTTATAAACTCTTATTGCTAATAAACTCTTATTTTTAACGTGATATGTATGCATATCAAATTACTTGCCCCACCTAGAGAAGGATGTTACTATATAACTGAAGTTTATACCTTTATGACTATAAGAAACTCATATGGTAAAGCACAATTTGAGTAACCTTCTTCTTTCTTCTTCTTCAAGATAATGTGACCACTCCATCATCATATATTTCCTCTTTCTTCTTATAAAAACTCCCATTCGGATGGGAGTAACAAAATTTTCATTTAAGATGACACCTATTGCATGTAAATAAGACAGATCATTCTTTTACAAACACTTGAGTTTAAGACGTATGCACCATCTCATTTTGTAAAATGCCTCATCTTAGGCATTTCACGCTACCTAATCTTATACTCCCAAATATTCCCCACGAGAGACACGCAGAGTCGATTCTGAGCTAGAGCGACGAGGTCGATGGCCTACATATTTCAAGGCTCCCAAATTCAATCAAATAATTAACTAACCGTTCCAATTTCAAGATGTCTGCAACGGTATAAAAAAGATTATTTAAATTGCAGTGTTTGTAGTTAACAAATTAAAGAAACAACACATTCAAACTAATTGTGACTACATGTTCGAATTCTTCTAATTTCATGAATACATCATCCAATTTCAATTTCCAATTTTTTTATATACTCTAATCCATTATGTAATTATGATACAAATCCAAACTATAAAAAGAAGTGGACGATATCAAATCTAAACTTTATGTTGATTGGGTTGCTGAAAATTGATATTTGCTTCTAAAAAACACTAGAAGATCTAGATATTTTCAATGATAAATTGAAACTTATTTTTACTTTTATATTTGTTGGGGTTTCATTTATCCAATATTCTAGATGGACAAAAAAAACATATTGAAACTTGATCCATATACATAACCTTTTGAATGGAAGAATATTTATTTTTTCTTCTTATTTTCAAGTTTTTAAATTATATTTCTCGTTTAAGTAAAAAAAAAAGGATTAAATGCAAAAAACAATCCAAACTATTGGCTTTTTTCATTTTGCAACCTAATTTTTTTTTTTATCAGATTGCAACCTGAACTATTAAAATTTATCAAATCGCAACTTTTGAACAATTTTTCGGCAAAAACGTGAATACTTGACACACACGCTAACTTCATATAAGTGTCACATTTAATTAAAATATTATAAAAATACCCTTATGTTTTCGGTGTGCCGATTACGTGTTCTCGTTTTCATCGAAAAATAGTTCAAAAGTTGCAATTTGATAAATTATAATAGTTCGGGTTGCAATCTAATAAAAAAAATTAGATTGCAAAATGAAAAAAAACCAATAGTTTGGGTTGTTTTTTGCATTTAACCCAAAAAAAAAAAAATATATATATATATATATATATATATATTCTCCATTGGGCCCATTTTTTTCTATTTTGTCATTGGCACCCAAAATTTCAGGACCGGTCCTGGAGACACGACACGGTCTTGAAAAACTTACAAACACTCTCGAACATGAAAATTTTCAAATGTAGTGAAGAAGTGGTTGCGAGAATACCCAATATCAAAAAGTTGAAACTATATTATAGTGTTGGGGAAGAAGGGTTGCGCAGTTTCTGTCTCAACAATCTTTGTCGTCTATAAAATCTCACTTCTCTTCATCTTGAAAGATATCCTCCCCCATCTGATCCAGAAACAATGCAGAATCTTAGCATGCCGAATTCCCTCAAGAAGTTGTATCTAAGTTACACCGGGTTTCTTTGGAAGGACATGATTACAAAGATAGGTTCGTTGTCCCTTCTTGAAGTTCTTAAACTGCAAGAAGCTTCATGTGAAGGATCTGTGTAGGAAACAATTGAAGGGCACTTTTGTAGCCTAAAATTCTTGGAAATTTCTAGGTCTAGCTATCTGAGATGTTGGACTTCAGACGAAACACATTTTCCACGTCTTGAGCACCTTGTTCTTTATTATTTATTCAAATTGGAGGAGATTCCTTTGAGTATTGGAGATATTCCAACACTTAAGTCAATTTTAGTTGACATATTGTCTTGAATCCGCCAACGCTTCTGCTAAAAGAATAAAAGAGGAGCAACTGAGTTATGGGAACGAAGATCTTTAAGTTGATATTGGTATGGTTTCAACACCATTTATATTTCTTTTGTGCATTATCATTCTTTCTTTTTGTTTAGGAGATCACAAGCTAGGTATAAAAAGAAGTTATGGAAAACATTTAAATTTGGGCTAATTGCCCATTAAATCATGATATTTATATATTGCGTAATTTGAATCATTGAGTAGATTTCGATTTTAATAAATAAAAAAAAGTCACATCCGGGGTAATTTTTCTGGAATAAATGTTTTTAATCTTCCCACTTTACCTTCACCCATTTTTAGTTCTCTATTTATTAACAAATCTGTAGAAATTTGCTCAAAGAATAAAAGAGTAATGGAAAATTAGATATGCTGCTGCACATACCAATCTTCTTTTTACCAAAATGTTTTCTAATTTAACACCAATATTTTGTCTTCATTTTTCTACTTTTAACAGGATATAAATAAATATATTTCCTGATATATTTATTTCCAGTCTTCAACATTATTTGCAACCAATTCCTTTATCATCAAATTACTATGTTCGGAGGCATATAATTGATTAGTATCGATAACAGAAACAATTATTTTTGAAATCGAATAAGATTAAACACTTTCAGAAACATACATGAATCTACTACCTTAATTATCAGCTAAATATCTAGAATTGTAGAAAGTTCCTTTTTTATAGATAAATGACTGGGAATCCAAAATGAAATATCTAAAACAAACTAAATAATGATTGTGATTTCTAGTGCCTTTTGTTGTGCTTTTTTAGGTATGTCGCAAGGAGAACAACTAGGAAGGCGTGGAAAAAGAAAAAGGTTGTAATGCTTAGATTTGCAACAAATGATGTTTCAATTGCTTATGGAATATTGTCCAAGACAGTTTGTCTTGATATGTTAGCATTCTGGTCGCATCATTCGTGAATTTCAGGACTTGATTGCCAATGAATGTTGACCTCTTGAGAAGAGATTTTTTGGGAGGCCATTTGTTGTTCTCTCTCTAACTTCTCTCAAATCAGTTGGCATTTAATTTTTGTTCAATTTTTTTTGAGAAATTGGGGGTCAATTCAAATAGGAACCTTGAAATTGATATAAGATTGGAATGAGTTCGACGAGGGAATCATTTTAATATATAAGTTTATATATGATGTTAATTTTTCGTTCTTCTCCGTTGATTTCACCGGCGACGAGTGTTCACCAGCAACATAAGTGGCTACCTTTTTTTTTCTTTTTCTTTATTTTAATGTATTTAATTTAATTTTATTTCTTTCAATTTATCTTTGTTTTTAAATTTTTTTTTTTTTTTTTGTAAAGTTATTTAATCCACATAATCCTAAATCATTCCTAAGAGATATCCATGTGTACATACATGTCCCACATAAGTGTGAAATGAATTTCAAATTAGCAAGTTGGGCAGGAAAAGTCTGAAATTAAGGGCTTACATGCGTTTCACATGTGATTTCGGCCCGATTGAGTGATTCAGACATAAATTAGGCAAAGTTCGCAAAGTTTGAAAAAAATTAAAATCTTAAATTACTGATCTGAAAACTTAAAGTTTGAAATTACCAGACCCCTAATTTACTGGAAATTTAAATATAAAATCTTCTTACTGAAACCCGTAATGAAATTTGGCACTCGAAAAAAAAAAGCATTGAAATTTGGCACTTGAAAAAAAAAAGGCATGAGTTTGTCTAGTATAATTCTTAGAATGGATTTTTAAAGCATAATACAGACTGTTTTAAAATAATCGTTGTTTGAAAAATATATTTCTTTCAATTAAATTTTATCATCAAGAAAAGTTAATGATTCTTTTTCAATATTATATTTTTGTTACTCTTACACATTAATTATGATTATGAAATATTAAGTAACATATATATATATATATATATATATATATATATATATAGTCATTAGATACACGTATTTATACAGATTAAATGCCTCCTTAATTAATCCTTTACAAAACAATCTTATCAGGTAATCTCAGGTAACTTTTCACAAACACCTTGTAGACACTAGCCTTTCATTTTGCAAGAATGAATTTCAACCTCAAGAAATCACAATACAAACAAGAACAATGCAAACAACACTCAAACGTTTACGTGGTTCGGCATAAAACGCCTACATCCACGGGAAAACAAGGGGAGGGATTTCTATATTAATCTGGAAACAAAAGGATTACAACTTAAAGAGAAGAACACTCAAAATCTGCTCCTCTCTCTGATCAACACACTCACATTTCTAGCCTATATTTCTCTCACTAGAAACTGGAATGCCAAAGTAAATGACACCCACTATACTTCTACATATCAATACAATTCAGAATCAAGAATTACTAAAAACGGATGAGAAATGACTCTGAAAATCGATCTCAAAACTGGCTTCTTGTCTTGAAACAGCTCATCTTCTAACTGATTTTGGTTGAGCAAAGTTTCAACGGCTCTCTCAAATAAGAAAACGCTTTAACTACTTAATAAGTGGAATGACACTTTCTTTATATTATTTAAAACTCTCTTCTTTTCCTTTTATTTCTTTCAAATGTTTCTGACATATTTTTCTTTCAGGTAATTATTTGATCATGGAGTAAATTATTAATTTAATATTAATTCTTTTTCACAAACATAGTCTTTATATTCACTTGATTAAGAAATGTATATGATATAATTTGAAATTACAACTATATCTGTATTTATTTTGTATGGACTATCTTTTGAGACTCAAGTTGTGTTTTAACATAAGCGTTACGGTCTTAGTCATAAACGTAGAGAATAGTCATTTACAATTAGTAATCTAGAAACTTTCTTCTTCAGGTTGGCTCATAAACCCATGAATAAATTAATTTAGGTTGTGTTTGGATCGAGGAATTTAAAGATGAATTTAAAATATATAGTAGCAAATTTATTTATTGTGTTTGGATATATATGGATTTGAAAATCCATCACTTTAATTTTCAACTAATTTTTTAGTAATATAATTGAATTTGAAATTCACTTGAAATCCATTCATTAAAATTTCAATTTCAAATCATTCTATATATACAAAATCCAAACACAATCTAATAGCATAAAAGACAAGTCCCAAACCAGGCAGTCAACGGCTTTATATGATTATGAGTTCTCAAAACAATTAGACTAGCATTTGTCTTTTCTATATGATAGCGGAATAGAATATAGCATTTAATTATCGGAATAGACAATTAAAAATAATTTTGTAATATTGAGTTGTCTTTAAGCAAACCATCACTACAGTAAAGGTGTCTGAATGATTCTTTTGTTTATTTAGAATATTTTATTTACATATAATTAATAATTTAAAATTTTTAACAGAAGAAATGTATATTATATGTTGAAAATAAGATAATAGCATATGTAAACTCTTTTAGAACAGGACAAGTTTCTAGTTTATTTAGAATCTTAACATCTCTAAACTTTTAAACAACCATTCTCCATATTTGAGCTTCAAACAACAGATATGGCAGCTTATGCAGCTCTGCTTTCTCTAAACTTTACCATTAATCAGATCCAACAACATCCTTCCCCTCCAATTTCTCTTGACCAACAACAGCTTCACTCTCTCACTGAAAATCTTACTTTCTTGCAGAATTTTGTTGAAACTTATTCCACAGACGAAGATGAGTACATGGAGAGCCGCATCGCTGAAGCTGCTTATGCAGCGGAAGATGTAATCGAATCCCACATAGTCGATCAAATTCATGCTCGATCCATATGTCATGGTGAAAACACTAGCTGCGTTGACTTTTATGAAGGTCTTGAAAGAGTGATTCTAGACATGGATTTTCTCAAGAAAGAGATCACGAATATGGGACCACAACATCATCAGCTGCTGAGTATGATTTCTTCTCTTTCTATTGATCCAGTAAGATCTGTTTCCAGGATATTGCAGAATAACATATTGATGGATTTTGGTGATATCTTGAATGATGTCATGTATAAGCTCACCAGACAAGATTCTAATTTCGAGATCATCCCCATCGTTGGTATGGGTGGAATGGGTAAGACTACTCTTGCAAAAACTATTTATGCACATCCAGTTATTGTCCAACACTTTGATATTCTTGCTTGGGCTACAATTTCTCAAGAGTATAGTCCATCAGACATTCTTTCACAAGTTCTTTCTGAGGAAAATGAAAGGGGTCAAGTTCACGAGTTAGGAGAAAGAGTGCACAAAAAGTTATATGGTAGGAGATATTTGATTGTGCTGGATGATATATGGAATATTGAGGCTTGGGATAAAGTTAAGTCCTTCTTCCCCAAGAACAATAATGGAAATAAAATCATGATTACCACTAGGAATTCAAAATTGGCTTTTCAGTTAAGTGATACTCATGATTTTAAAATGAAATTTCTAGAGGATGATAAGAGTTGGGATCTCATGTGTAAAATTGTGTTTGGCAAAGAAGGTTGCCCTATTGAGTTAGAAAATATTGGAAAGGAGATTGCAAGAAATTGTAGAGGATTTCCTTTGTCAATTGTTGTGATTGGAGGTCTTTTAGCAAAATCTAACATGACACGTGAACATTGGGAATATACTTTAAAGAATCTGAGTTCCCTCATAAATTTGGAGGACGAAGAATGTTGCTTACAAATATTGCGCACGAGCTATAAGGAGTTGCCAATACATTTGAAGCCATGTTTTTTGTATATGGGAATTTTTCCGGAGGATCATCAAATCTGTGCGCGTATGCTCAAACAAATGTTTGTTGCTGAAGGATTTCTAAAACCAATCCAAAACAAAACTTTAGAACAAGTTGCAAAAGGATACATCAATGAACTTATTGATAGGAATCTGATTTTAGTTGATGTTAAATTAAGCAAGTTAGGGAAGACAACAAAATTCTACAAAATCCATGACCTATTGAGGGATCTATGCATTAGAGAAGCTAAAAAACAAAGGTTTCTTTGCGTTCTAGTGGAGCAAGATCTTAATATTCCTGAAGACATAAATACCCAACGCCGTATTTGTGTCCATTGTAACATATCAAAGGAACTCGGCCCTCAAATCTTTGATGACGCAGAATGTGGGTCACTTACCCGTTCATTTATTACGTTCAACTCAGGTTACAATAGGTATACTCCACCTACTTGTAGATTGTTGAGGGTATTTGCATGTGTTAGCTCAATCCCATGCCGGGTTGATCCAAAACTTGCATTCCAGAAAGCTAACTTGCGGTACCTTTCTATGTTTCCAAATCGACGTGAATTTCCTACCTCATGGCAACTTCTTTGGAATCTGCAAACACTTGAGGTAGAAATGCATACGTTTTCAATTGGAGTTGAATCTGATGATATTTGGAAAATGCCCCATCTTAGGCATGTCATGTTCAGTGAATTTGAACTCCCCAATCCTCTTTGTAGGAAAGACAACTTTGTCTTGGAGAGCTTACAAACACTATCTTTTATAGTGAATTTCAAATGTAGTGAAGAGGTGGTTCAGAGAATCCCCAATATCAAAAAGTTGAAATTGTATTATGATAGAGACATAGTTGGGCAAGAAGGGTTGCATAGTTTCTGTCTCAACAATCTTGCTCGTCTAAAAAATCTCAAATCTCTTCATCTTGATCTTGGTGTTCATTTGGACCTCTTGTATGGTGGATCTCTTTCTCCTTTTCATCCAAAAACAATGCAGAATCTGAGCTTGCCACATTCCCTCAAGAACTTGTCTTTAAGAGACACCTTTTTCCTTTGGGAGGACTTGAATACAAAGATAGGTTCATTGCCTCTTCTTGAAATTCTCACCTTGGCAAAAAATTCTTGCATAGGACCCGAGTGGGAAACAATGGAAGGACAATTTTGTAGTCTTAAATCATTGTACATTGAGTGTTGTGATCTGAAATGTTGGACGACAGCCATCACTCACTTTCCACGCCTTGAGCATCTTCGTCTTCAAGCTTTAGAGTTGGAGGAGATTCCTTCGTGTATCGAAGATATACAAACACTTCAGTCAATTGAGTTGATAGGGTGTCTCAAATCTGCTGTGGATTCTGCCGAAAGAATAAAAGAGGAGCAACTGAGTTATGGGAATGAAGATCTTCAAATAACAGGTATGAATTTAACACCATTTTTTATTTTCTTTCTGCATCATCATTCATTCTTTCTCGAGTAAAGCGGGGAATTTTTCAAATGGGATTAATTTTTTTGGGAGAGAGAATTAATTCTCCAAATTTATCTTGTTGGATATGTTCAGTTGTCATATATCCATTTTTCTATTATTATAACCCTATGATTTTGAAAATTTTGTATTTCAGTTCGGTTATCTATAATAATCAATTAAAGTGCATTTTGTTGTTTATTTCTCTCTCAAAATATATATTATAAATGAATAAATTTCTAAAATAATTATAGAAATTCATTGATTATAAATACAAATTGTAATTATTCAATAGTAACAAAATTATTAAGTCTACATTATGTAAAAACAACTTTTTATTTTAAAAGTTATTTAAAATTCTAATATATAAACACCATGTAAATAATCACAAGTTTGCATTCCAACTCAAATAAAATGTTAAGTGGCCTAGATGTTAGAGGTTTTCTAAATTACAAAATTAAAATAAAAAATGGATAGATAAATAATCAAAATTTCGAAAAAAAAATTAAAAAAATTTAAAACTATTTTCCCTAATGACGTTTTTGTTAACGTATAATAAAAATTATATTGTTGTGTTGTTTATTATTATATATTTACGTCTTTCAATTAGTTTTATAACAATTCTCCAAGAGATTTCAAAGAATAAAAATTTTAACTTGCCATATCAATCTTCTATTTTGCATGAATTTTTCTAATTTAGCATCAATATCTTCTCTTGACTTTTTGTACTTTTAACGTGATATATATGTATATTAATTTTAAAGGTGTTTGGTTAATAATTATTTGAAAGATTTTATAAATTCATTTCGCTAATAAACTCTTATTTTTAACATGATATGTATGCATATCAAATTACTTGTCCAACCTAGAGAAGGGTGTTACTATATAATTAAAGTTTATACCTTTATGACTATAAGAAGCCCCTATGATAAAGCACAATTTGAGGAATCTTTTAAAGATATTTTTTTAGTTAACTTTTAAAGATATTTTATTTTATTTAACAATCGTTGGTTGTTAGTTTATTTTTTCTTTTTCTTTTTTTTGGAATGTGTTAATATATATCAGCACTATCTGTTTTGACCTCTATATATATACATTATTATTTACATGCAGTATATCCCAAAGAAGAAGGAAGAAGAAGAAGTTGATGATGATGGTGATGGTGGTACCATGAAGTGGTCATTTTATCTTGAAGAAGAAGAAGAAAAATATGAACTAACCCTACGGCCTACCATATTAATTTTTTTTTCATTTAATTTTCTTTATAAAAACAAATTACATACAATAATTTGATTTGAACATATTTTTCTATTTCAAACACCATTTATATGTCCTTAATTTCTTCATCGACATTCCTCTTCTTTTGGGAAAGTTAGGTTTAATTATTATAGGATCATTCTGAAATAAATTAATGTACAAAAAAGGGAAAATATATAATGTATTATTTATATTTGATATTGGTTTCTGATTAATAGTGTATAAACATTGATACAATGCTACTTTCACTTTAGATATTTTATTTTTATCGTACATGTTTGGGACCCAACATCAGATTAATTTTGCATTGTCATACATATTATTTGGTCACATAGATATGGTTTATAACAACTAAATAAAACTAATTAGGCCAAGGTTCTCAAAAACGAGAATCAAAGATCTTATGATTGCCATGAATTAGACATATATCATTATATAAGTAATTATATAATTTATTTAAAAAGAATTTATAAACTCTACATTTTATGAGATATTTTAATATAAACCTGATAAGATGTTAAACCTTAATTAAAAATAAATTTAAAGTTTAAATAAAATATGCATCAATTGTTAACACTTGAAGATCATAATTTCGATTAATTAATTACATTTGTCATTTTCCAATATCATTTCCTAATCATAGCAAATGACCCACTAGTTAGATGTAGCCAAATTAATGTCTAGATGTAATTTTTTTTTTTTTTTTTTTTTTCCCAAATGGTCGTTGTGAAAGATGTGGGTGAAAATATCCGATAAAGCTTGATAAAATTGTATGCTATCATTACTAATACAGAAAATTGTCAAAAATGTCTTTTAATTTTGTATTATTATGAAAATATTCAATAATTTTAAAATTTCATGATAATGTCTTTAACTTTTAAAAACTTGTTAAAAATGTTCTACTATATCAAACAACTCAATATTTAACTGTTGATACAATAGTTTTTTTTTTTTTTCACTTTACTTTTAACAACGTTAATTTTCAAAGTTATAAAGCATTATCATAAAATTTTAATATTATTGGGTATTATTATCAATAGTTCAAAGTTAAGAAATATTTTTGTCCATTTTCACTTAATAATATCGCACCCCCTTTCCCTTAATAATATTATTAGATGCTTTATTAATATCTAAAGATGATTGTTTTGATCAAATCTGAAACTATCAAACATAGCCCCACCACATATTTAAAATCAATTCAATTATATAAACTAATATTTAAAAGTGACCCATTTTATAACATATCCGAAATTACTTTGCACGAGCATCATTTCAGTTTATTTTAAAAATAGACATGCATTCCAATTAATTTCAAAAAACTTAAGAGTTAGTCTCTTATGAGACCGTCTCAAGGATCCGTTGCGTGAGACGGATCTTATTTGAATATGCTTGGAAGAGAAGAAATAGATTGGGCCTGGAAAATTAATTGTAAAGGAGAGCAGTCATTTAGTGTGGGCTTAAGAAATTGAGGAGGGCTCATCTCATTTCATTAAATGGAAAGAGGATATGCCTACCGGTAATTCCCGTCAACATTACAACAATATATATTAGCTTATGCCCGAGTATTGAGATGCGACTTTCATAACCAATTACAATTGCACACCTCATAAAATATTTGCACTTAAATTTGTTAAGTTCCCCAGCTAATTAGCTTTCTTTACATGGAGAATGTCCAAATAATGTATTTGATCTGATTCAATCACGTTACTTGTATAATAAATCTAATCTATTAGATTATTATAAAATCGCATTAATTTCATTCAATTATAGCAACATAACAATAAGAATAAAAACACATACTTATAGCTTTAAAACACATAATTATATAAAACACTTATATAGCAATTTGAGAATTTGAATATGTGAAGAAATTAATTGGTTGCAATTTTAAGTTTATTTTGTTCTGTGTTATCGCTTCTAATTGCAGAAATTAGAACATTTTTCTTAATTTTTAGTTTCAGTTGCAGAAATGGTGCCAATTGTGATTGTGCATATAATGGGACTTTCATATTGTGCCAATTTGATATGCTTGAAGAGATGCTTGAGTTGGGAATTTCTCCTGATGCATGGAGTTATAATACATTGATGCATTGTTTTCTCAAAATGGGAAAGCCTGTATAAGGTTTACCATGACATTTTTCTCAAAAATAATTCTCCTTGCCAAGCCACATTTAACATCTTAATCAATGGTCTTTGCAAGAATGGGTACACTAACAGAGCTTTGAGGTTATTTAAGAATTTGCAGCATAATGGATATATGCCTCAGATAGTGACATACAACATTCTTATGAATGGTCTGTGCAAGTTAGGAAGGTGGAAGGATATGATCAGCCTTTGATATATTTGGCGAGTAATTATGAAGAATGTTGAATTTTGATTTGGTAAATACTAAATACCCAACTTAGAATATACTTTTGCTTGTACATTTAAAATACTTACTTAGCCTTATTTATGGGTATGTGGGATTGCAAATAAATTGAGTGGAGACTTACTCGTCAAAACATTTTTTTATTCAATTAAATTTGTCCTATTATCTTTAAACAAATTTGGGCCCCAATTAGTTAATGTACCAAACATAAATCCAAATTATTTGTTTGTCGGCAATCTTGGTTTGATTTTTGACCCTATTGAAAAACAATAAAAAATTACATATGTTATTAATTATGTCGGGGAATCAGGAGTGTTGGTGGATTAGTCGTTGTTTTTTAGAACTTTTATGAAATTTTATGAAACAGATAAATAAAAAAGGTCTTTAACACCATGTATAAATGTAATTGCTATTTTGTTTACAGCTGTTATTATTAAAAAGAAAAAAAAAAAGAAGAAAAGAAAACCGTATACACTTAAATCGAACATGTTAATGATTGAAAACATATAAAACCGCATCCGAAAAAACCCTAACTAATCAAACATCAACCTTCTCATCCTTCTCTTCTTGTGCATTAGAAGAAAACACACTGCCCAAATCAGAAGCAACATCCAGAAAATAGAGCAAGAAAACCAGCACAAGACAACACAAAAACATAGGAATTGGTCCAAAGATCCACAAAAATAGAGGAAATGAAAAATAAAATGCATGTAACCCTAATGACCAAAAATAACTACCCCTATTCACTGTTCTCCACACATATTCTGATGTCACACTTTCCTTGAAATTGTCAACATTTGACCCACTTTTTTTTGGCACATTTATCAGCATACTTGCATGACTATAGTACCTTATTGATTGCACATTGAGCAAGAATGCCCCTAAGAAGCACACCAATATTGAGAAGCTTTTTATTGAGAATCCCAACTCACTATTGTCGCCGTACACCACCCCGACCGGGCGGTGGCCGCCACCGGACATCCACACCGTGATAATCGAGCTCAACATGATCGCCGTCGACGCTAGAGCCGTTGATGCCATTATGTTGTTTCTTAGTGTTTGTACTGCCAATATTCCATTCTTGCTCGTATCCTGCACTTAAGTCATTTTAATTAATTCATTCAAGATTTTTTTAAAATTTTTTTTTGTTGAGATAATTGCAAATTTAAAACACTATGTTTTGATCATTCACAAATGAAGTATACAAACTTTTCAATTTGTGTAACTTCAAGACAAAAAACCGAAATCACGATTTTCAAGCCAAATTACATGAATTTCAGGTTAAATCACACGAAAATCTGGCCAAATCACTTAAGCAAAAAGCCCAAATCTCATGCAACCCGAATTTTGTGATTTTAGGTTTTTTTTTGTCCTAATTATCCAATTTAAAAAATTAATATCCTAATATCGGGCCTGAAAAATTAGTGCCCTAAACAATTCCCCTTTTTTTCATGCATGATCAAATTAATTAGAAGTAATTATTTGATTTGTGAAAACCTATTTTGGAAATGTAGGATTCATCTTGATTTTGAATTTCAAGAAACTCCCTAAAAAATTTAAACTGATGAGGGGAAAACAATTAGAGTTGACTAAGCATGTGTGAATGCATTAAAGAAAAATAATTATTTAGGAAAAATAAACAACTTTTTCTTGAAGAAAAAGAAAAGGAACCTCCATCATGGCGCGGACCCAGAGGCGGCGGTTGACGGCGTTGATGCCGATGACGGTGGTGGTGGGACGGCGGAGGATCTGGCGGAGCAGCCAGAAGTGATAAGAAAGCATCACCAGAAGCCCCAGTGGCACCAATACACAATCAAGAATCTCTTTCTCCATCTGATATTTTCTAATTGAAATTATTATTTGAAAATGAATTACTTCAAAAATATAGAAATCTGAGACACAAAATTGAATTGCAAACTGCGGACTCTGCAGTAATCTGCTATTTAAATAAATCTATTGTGTGTGTTTACTAATGCGCGCGAGTGAATAATTTATACAGATTACAGAATTCGATTATGTCATGTATGACGTATCCATGAATGCTTCTCCTCAAAAAAAAAAAAAAAAAAAAAATATATATATATATATATATATATATATATTGTGTAGTGATGTGTAAGCATTTAAATGAGTAGGTGTAATTTTGATTTTTATTTGGATTTTTTTAATCAGAAGAGATTATGAGGGTCAAATAACATTTTCCGACAATATTTTGGAAATTTTCCTATCAAAATTTTACTTACATTGAACAATTTTTCAAATTGTTGGATTAAAATTTAATACATACGATTATTATTAGATAATTTGCGTAAATACCATGAACACGTATATGTTAGTTTCTGGTTGTGCGAAATAAATATACTTGATTTGCAATTTGCACGAAATTGACAAAACAAGACTTTTCTTATCTTATCCACCCTACATTAATTAAAGACATCGACAATTAAAAATAATTTTGAAATTGTTGACGTCAGATTTTGTATGGCACAAAATCCTAGCCTAACACAAAGAAATCTCGATCCGGCTTAAAGAAATCGAACCGAATAAGAAGTGCAAGAATCAAATAAAAAACGAAAAAGAATGGCCCGGTGCCTACTCGGGCAAATTTGCTAGGCTTATTCTGGTCGGTCAGTTTTGGCCGGCCAGAACGATTTTATATCTAAGTATTGAGAGTAAATTAACTCTTAATTGCTTGAGTGCGATGATTTCGGAACCCTTTGAATGAGGTTTTTAATCCTATTTATAGACTAGAACTAGGATATGAAACTTGGAAAATAAGAATCAAATCCCTTGATCTTAGGGTATAGATAAGGGAAGAAAAGATTAAACCCTATCTAAATTGGATAAGATTTGGTCTTGATTTGTTTCCTTCTTGAACTCCTTGAAAAGAACAGACTCGGCTGCCTTACGCTGATCTTCTGGACGGGTCGTCCGATGGACTGCTCGGGTCAGCCGATGAGCTGGTTGGTTTTATGTAGACGCGGTCTTCCATTCTGGTCAGGTCGGGTTCGCTTGACTCGGTGGAGTCTTTGGCTCGGCGGCTCGGGTAGATTTTTGGTAGGGCACAACAGAAATGATAAGTCGTCTTTTAAGAAACCCATCACATTAAAGGTGTCTGAATGAGTTTATGATTAATTTAAAATATTTTATTTACATATTATTAATAATTAAAAAAAATTAAAAGAAGAAATGAATATATGTTGAAAATAAGATAGTAGCATATATATATACAGACTCTTTTAGAACAGAAGAGTTTCTAGCTTATCTAGAATCTTAACATCCTTAAACTTTTAATCTATCAATAATTGTAAATCTGTAAAAATATTGTTGAATCTTCCATTTCATTCCTTTTCTCTTTGATTTGAAAAAAAAAAAAAAAAGTGGTCAAAGCTGGCTACCGACAAAAATAAAATACACGGTTTAAAATTTTCGTACAAAAAAAAAAGAAAACACACTATATATATATATATATATATATATATATGATCAAATTGATGCTGGATCCACATGTCATGGTGAAAACACCAGCTGCGTTTACTTTTATGAAGGTCTTGAAAGAGTGATTCAAGACATGGATTTGATCAAGAAAGAGATCATGAATATGGGACCACAACATTATCAGCTGCTGAGTATGATTTTTTCACTTTCTATCCAGTAAGACCTGTTGCCTGTTAGAAATAAAAGAGCATAAATCTCTACAAGAATATAAGACTCAAGAGTGGAGGGAACTAATTTTGTATTATCAACTCAACTTCACTTTTTTTTTTCACCGTACAAATGATGAATATATGGAGTATTTATAGGTGATACTCAAGATGAATCATACACAAATTCATGAACCACAATTAATTCTATGCATGAACTTCTAATAAATCACATACATGTATTGACCAAGAGTCCAAAGGTCATTCATGTATCCTTCAAACTTTATCCATATTAATTTTGTCTCAATTAATCTAGTTTAATATTTCAACATCCCCTCTTGAGCTAGATTAATTACTCCAAGTGAAAAACGCAGCTTCTTGAAGACGTCGTACTTTAACGGTTTGATAAAGATGTCGGCAACTTGATCTTGTGACTTTATGTACTCAAGCTTCACCTCCTCATTCGATATGCATTCTCGAATAAAATGATACCTAGTATCGATATGTTTGCTTCTTTCCATGAAACACCGGATTCTTGGCCAAAGCAATTGCAGATTTATTATCAACATAAATCTTTAATTTGTCTGATCTTCTTGTGCTAAATTCAATTCCTTCAATAAGTTTCTTAGCCACACAACATGACAAACACAAGAAGTAGCAGCAACCTACTCCGCTTCACAAGTAGAGAGAGTCACAATAGGTTGTTTCTTTGAATTCCAAGTAAAAGCTGAATTTCCCATGAAGAAAACAAACCCGGTTGTGCTCTTCCGACTATCAACATCACCAGCCCAATCGCTATCGCAATAACCAACAAGTTTAAAATCATCGGAGGAAGCATACAAGAATACCATAATCAATTGTACTTTTGATGTAATGGAGTATTCTTTTGGCAACATTCAAATGTGAAGTAGTTGGAGCTTCCATGTAATGACTCACAAGTCCAACGCGAAAAAGAATATCCGGTCTCGTACAAGTTAGATACCTCAAGCTTCCAAAGAGACTCTTGAAAAAGGTTGGATCAACTTTCTCACCATCTTGATTCACATGCAACTTGATTCCACACTCCACAGGTGTGCTAACAGCCTTGCTTTTCTCCATCTCAAACTTCTTGAGAACTTCTTTAGCACATCCTTCTTGAGAAATAAATATGTCATCATCTCGTTGCTTTACTTCAATCCCAAGGTAGTAGGACATCATGCCAATGTCCGTCATCTCAAACTCCTTTGTCATGGCTTTCTTGAAATCATCAAACATCTTTGGATTATTGCCTGTAAAGATCAAGTCATCCACATACAAGCAAACAAGTAACATATCACTATTTTTATCAATTTTTACATAGAGAGCATGTTCATGTGGACACTTATTAAAGCCATTTGCTTGGAAATATTTATCGATTCTGCTATTCCAAGCACGAGGGGCTTGTTTCAACCCATAGAGAGCTTTCTTCAATTTTAGAACTTTCTTCTCTTTGTTGGGAACAACATAACCCAAAGGTTGATCAATGTATACTTCTTTCTCCAAATATCCATTCAAAAATGCGGATTTCACATCCATTTGATGGATTTTCCAACGGTTTTGGGCTGCAAGAGAAATGATCAAACGAATTGTCTCAAGGCGGGCAACCGGCGCAAACACTTCATCATAGTCAATTCTGGCCTTTTGCTTGTATCCCTTTCCAACTAATCGTGCTTTGTATTTTTCAAAGTCGCCTTGTGCATTTCTCTTTATTTTGTACACCCATTTCACTCCAGTGGTGTTTTTGCCTTTCGGTAATGATACTAGCTCTCACGTATCATTCCTTGTAATTGCCTTAATTTCTTCATCCATGGCCTTTCTCCACTTTTCATCATGAGCAGCATCCTCATAATTTACAAGCTCGGTTTCTGCAAGTAAGCAAAATTGAGTAAAATCACTCAAGTTTACCTCTTCAGTGGTATTATAAATGTCATCCAAACATCTAAATCTTCGAGGCCCTTCACTTGAACTTGCTTCCTCAATTTGTGCATTTTGTGGTTGTGGTTGTGGTTGTGGTTGTGGTGGTGGTGGAGTATTAGCGGGTGACACGTCTTCTTCTTCCTCATCATTATCAAAGAGAGAACTATATCAACTCTCTTTCTTTGTGGTACTCCATACCCAAACACCTTCTTCATTGAAATCCACGTCTCTGCTTATAACAACCTTCCCATTAGTTGGATTATACAACTTGTAGCCTTTAGAACTTTGATCGTATCCGATGAATAGATACTTTGCACTTTTATCATCAAGTTTGATTCTTTTCTGATCAAGCACATGTGTGTAGGCAATGCTTCCAAACACCCTCAAGTGTGAGACACTTGGCTTGTATCCACTCCAAGCTTCTTGAGGCGTCATACCACAAACACTTTTAGTGTGACATTGATTCATCAAATAAACAACACAAGAGATAGCTTCAGCCCAAAACTTGTTTGGCATGTTCTTGCTCTTCAACATGCTCCTTACCATGTTGAGAATTGTTCGATTCTTCCTCTCCGCCACTCCATTTTGTTGTGGTGAGTATGGAGTCGTCATGGGACGATAGATGCCATGTTGCTCACAAAAAATCATGAATTCATTAGATGTGAATTCTCCACCTCTATCAGAACGAAGAGCTTTGATTTGATAACTACTTTGTTTCTCCACCATCAATTTGAATCTTTTGAAGGTTCCAAACACCTCCGATTTTGCCTTCAAAAAATATACCCAAGTTTTCCGAGAATAATCATCAATGAAAAGTACAAAATATTTATTCTCACCAAATGATGATGGATTATTGGTCCGCATACATCCGAGTGTATCAACTCCAATGGATGTTGAGCCCTTGTCAAAGACTCATTTGGAAAGCTCTTCCTTGCTTGTTTGCCAATAAGACATCCTTCACAGAGTTGATTAGGATGGTCTATAGAAGGCAAATCTTTCACCATTCTTCCTTTGCTCATCATTTTCAGCCCATCAAAATTTAGATGTCCAAATCTCATATGCCATAGCCAAGATGGATATTTGAAACAAGATTTCAAGCACATGGGAACACCATTTTGAATGTTAAGTAAAAACATTCGATTTCTCGTCATAGGCACCTTAGCAATCAATCTCCCACTTTCATCTTTCATTGTTAAGCATTTATCTTTCAAATGAATATCATAATTTTTCTTCAACAATTGACCCAAGCTCAAAATGTTACTTTTCATGGCCAGCACATAAAACACATTGGAGATTAATTGATGACTTCCATCATTTGAATGAATCAAAATCGTACATTTTCCCTTTACTTGAACTTTTGAAGAGTCTCCAAATGTTATATCTCCTTCGGTTGATTCATCAAGTTCCACAAATAAATTTCTCCTTCCGCAAATGTGGCTACTTGCACCAGAGTCAAGGTACCATTGATTCTCATTCTTGTCTTGATTATTTTTGCAAGCTAGAAGCAAAGTAGAGTCTCTATCTTCTTTTGCATTATTGTTTTCCGCAAAATTATTTGTCTCCTCCACTTTACTTCTACATTCCCATGAATAATGCCCAAGACGATGACAAGAAAAACACTCAACTTCAGATTTTTCATACCTTGATTGGTTTGGCCTATTTCCTCCACGGCCTCTTCCTCTTCCACGATTTCTTCCTTGACTAAAATTTTGGCCCGTCTCATTATTAATATTTGAGGTGTGTCTATCACCTTACCCCCCTCTTCCATGACCGCGTCCTTGAGATCCTCCACGTCCTCGACCTCTTTGGGATGTGCCTCGATTTGTCTCCTTCAAAGACAGTTTTGCCTTCAAAGCTTGTTCAACCGATTCTTGAACCGGTTTCAATAATCTTTCTTTATGAGCTTACAAAGATCCGGCAAGTTCATCAATACTCATGGTGTATAAATCTTTGGACTCCTCAATGGCGACAACTATGAAATTAAATTTTGGATCCAAAGATCTCAGAATTTTTACAACAATGCGATCATCTTTCATGTCTTCTCCATATCTTTTCATTTGATTCGTGATAGCCAAAACTCTTGAAATGTAATCCGAAATAGATTCGGAATCCTTCATGTGTAGAGATTCAAACTCCCCTCTTAATGTTTGGAGACGTACCTTCTTCACTTTATCAACACCTTTGAATGAAGCTTGAAGAGTTTCCCATGCTTGCTTGGAAGTAGTCGCCGCAACGACTTTCTCGAATAATTTCTCATCCAAACTCTGATGGATGAGGGTGAGTGCCTTTTGATCCTTCTTCTTGGCGGCAACATCATTTTCATCAACACCATTCTCCATAGGATCCCAAGCTTCATATGCTCCAAACAAAGCCTTCATCCTTATGCACCAATTATCATAATTATCCTTGGTGAGAGATGAAACAACAAATGGGGTTCCATTCGACATTTCTTCAAGCTTTGTCTCCAAACACAAGTGGCTCTTGATACCAATTTGTTAGAAATAAAAGAGCATAAATCTCTACAAGAATATAAGACTCAAGAGTGGAGGAAACTAATTTTGTATTATCAACTCAACTTCACTTCTTTCTTCACCGTACAAATGATGAATACATGGAGTATTTATAGGTGATACTCAAGATGAATCATACACAAATTCATGAACCACAATTAATTCTATACATGAACTTCTAATAAATCACATACATGTATTGACCAAGAGTCCAAAGATCAATCATGTATCCTTCAAACTTTATCCATATTAATTTTGACTCGATTAATCTAGTTTAATATTTCAACATTGCCAGGATGCAGAATAACACGTTGGTGGATTTTGGTGATATCTTAATTGATGTCATGGATAAGCTCACCAGAAAAGATTGTGATCTAGAGATCATCCCCATCGTTGGTATGGGTGGAATGGGTAAGACTACTCTTGCCAAAACTATTTATGCACGCCTACTTATTGTCCAACACTTTGATATTCTTGCTTGGGCTACAATTTCTCAAGAGTATAGTCCATCAAACATTCTTTCACAAGTTCTTTCTGAGCAAAACAAAGGGGGTCAAGTTCACGAGTTAGGAGAAAGAGTGCACAAAGATAGCTTCATTGCCTCTTCTTGAAGTTCTCAATTTGGAACAATGTTCTTGCACAAGACCCGAGTGGGAAACAATGGAAGGACGATTTTGTAGTCTTAAATCATTGCACATTGATGATAGTGATCTGGAATGTTGGACTACAGACGACACTCACTTTCCACGCCGTGAGCATCTTGTTCTTCAATATTTAAATTTGGAGGAGATTCCTTCGTGTATCGGAGATATACTAACACTTCAGTCAATTACTGTCAATTATTGTCTCAAATCTGCTGTGGATTCTGCCAAAAGAATAAAAGAGGAGCAATTGAGTTATGAGAATGAAGATCTTCAATTAAGGTACAACTGAGTTATGGGAATGAAGATCTTCAATTAAGGTATAAATTTAACACCATTTTTATTTTCTTTTTGCACCGTCATTCATTCCTTCTCAGTATTTTAGACTCTTCTCGACTCAACTATAGTAAAACTAGATAGTCCTACTATGAAGTATATGAATTGAGGGATAGAACCTCCCCCAAATTTTTTTTTTTGAATTCGGTAACGTAAAAGGTAAATAGAAGAATTCCTATTCTCCATATTCTAAGAGCGAAACGAATTCCATTCCCTGTTGGATTTATCATTAGAAGGACCTATTCGTAAAAGGTTTGCTTTATTTATTTTATCTTTGTTTCTGAATTTTGCGAATCTATGGATAAAATAAATATGATAAAGCCAATATTTTACTATTATAAAGACAATAAAACCATATTTTTACGTTTCCACATCAAAGTGAAATATAGTATTGAGTTATTTTTTCTTTCAATTCATGTCTATTGGTGTTCCAAAAGTACCTTTCCCATTGAGGAACAAGAAAATACTGTTTGGATTGAATCCCGATGAAATGGTAGAGGGGCACATTCAATCCTTCTTTGTCTATTAGTTTTTACTTCTTCTCTTCAGCGCAGGGTAGAGCAGTTTGGTAGCTCGCAAGGCTCATAACCTTGAGGTCACGGGTTCAAATTGTCTCCGCAACATCTTTTTTTATTTTATCCAAAAATTGGAATTCTTTTAATAATTATTAATTCTCCAAAATTTTCTTATTGGATGTGTTCAGTTTTCATATATCCATTTTATAAAGAAAAATACTTCTTTTATTATAATCCTATGATTTTGAAAAATTTGTATTTCACTCCAGTTATCTGTAATAATCAGTTAAAGTGACCTTTTGTCCTTTATTTCTATTTCAAAATACATATTATAAATGAATAAATTTTGAAAATAATTAAAGAAATTCATTGATTATAAATAAAAATTGTAATTGTTCACTAATAAAAAAATTATTAAGTTTACATCTTATTTTAAAACAACTTTTTATTTTTAAAAATAATTTAAATTCTAATATATATACACCATGTAAATAATCATAAGTTTGGATTCCAACTCAAATAAAGTGTTAAGTGGACTGGATGTCAGAAGTTTTCTAAATTACAAAACTAAAATAAAAAATGGATAGATAAGTGATCAAAAACTTCGAAGAAGACAAACTTAAAAAAGTTAAATACTATTTTCCCAAATGTTTTTGTAAATATACAATAAAAATTATATTCTTGCGTTGTTTATTATTATGTATTTATGCCTTTTAGTTAGTTTTATAACATGCCATATTAATCTTCTATTTTTCATGACTTTTTCTAATTTAGCATCAATATCTTCTCTTGTATATTAATTTTGAAGGTGTTTGGTTAAATTTACTTGAAAGATTTTATAAACTCTTATTGCTAATAAACTCGTATTTTTAACGTGATGTGTATGCATATCAAATTACTTGCCCCGCCTAGAGAAGGATGTTACTATATAACTGAAGTTTATACCTTTATGACTATAAGAAACTCATATGGTAAAGCACAATTTGAGTAACCTTTTAAAGATATTATTTTAGTTAATTTTTAAAGATATTTTATTTTAGTTAACAATCTTTGATTGTTAGTTTGTTTTTTCTTTTTCTTCGTTTTGGAACGTGTTAATATATATCATCACTACTACCTATTTTGACCTCTATATATGTACATTATTTTATTGCTCTTCAGAGTTATGTATACATTCTTTGCTGTTCTCTATATTTGCCAACCATCACGTCTTAGTATAACTTGTCAATATTTTTTTATGCAATCTTGAGATGAACTGTGATTTGTCTTATTTACATGCAGTACATTACGTCATAGAAGAAAAAAAAATCCTTATTCTGATTGGACATTTGACATCATAGAAGCAGAAGAAGAAGATAATGATGATGATGGTTTCATGGCATAGTCACATTGTCTTGAAGAAGAAGAAAGAAGAAAAATATGATGATGATACCATGGTGTGGCCACATTGTCTTGAATGAGAGAGAATGTAGCTAGAACTAAGCCTACCATATTAATTCTTTTTCGTTTAATTTTCTTTATAAAAACAAATTACATACAATATTTTGGTTTGAAAACATTTTTCTATTTCAAACACCATTTATATGTCCTTAATTTCTTCAACGACATTCCTCTTCTTTTGGGGAGGTTAGGTTTAATTAATATAGGATCATTCTAAAATAAATTAATCTAAAAAAAAAAGGAGAGCATATAAATATTATGTATTATTTATGTTTGACATTGGTTTCTAATTAATAGTGCATAAACATTGATACAATGCTACTTTCACTTTGGATATTTTATTTTTATCGTACATGTTTGGGATCCAACATCAGATTAATTCTGCAATGCCATAAATATTATTTGGTCACATATGGATATGGTTTATAGCAACAAAATAAAACTAATTATATAATTTATTTAAAAGGAATTTATAAACTCTACATTTTATAAGATATTTTAATATACACCTAATAAGATGTTAAATCTTAATTAAAAATAAATTTGAAGTGTAAATATAACATGTCCATTGTTAAAATTTGAAGAATATAATTTCGATTAAATAATTGCATTTGTCATTTTCCAATATCATGCATTTCCTAATCATTGCAAATGAGCCCACTAGTTAGAAACTTAGATGTAGCCAAATTAATGTCTAGATGTATTTTGATTTTGTTTTTCCCAAATGGTCGTGTGAAAGATGTGGGTGAAAATTCCGATAAAGATTGATAAAGTTGTATTTGTATGCTATCATTAATAATAGAGAAAATTGTTAAAAACGTTTATTAATTTTGTATTATTGATGCAAACATTCAATAATTTTAAAATTATATGATAATGTCTTTTAATTTTTTAAAGTTTGTTAAAAATGTTCTACTATATCAAACAACTCAATCTTTAATTGTTGATATAATAGTTTTTTTTATTTCACTTTACTTTTAATAAAGTTAATTTTCAAAGTTATAAAGCATTATCATAAAATTTTAAAATTATTAGGTATTATTATCAATGGTTCAAAGTTAAGAAATATTTTTGTCAATTTTCACTTAATAATATCGCACCCCCTTTCCCTTAATAATATTATTAGATGCTTAATTAATATGATCTAAAGATGATTGTTTGTTATCAAATCTCAAACTATCAAACATATCCCCACCACATATTTAAAATCGATTCAATTATAAAAACTAATATTTAAAAGTGACCCATTTTATAACATATTAGAAATCACTTTGCACAAGCATCATTTCAATTTATTTTAAAAACAAACATGCATTCCAGTTCATTTCAAAAAAAATTAATATAATAAAATTTAGAAAGAATAATTAATATTTAGAATCCGCCATCGGAATTCAGACACCTACACTAGTTATATGCCGATTTAGAATTCATCACAAATTTACACAAATCACACAACAGGGAAAATTTAATGGGTATAAGATGTAAATTAAAGACCTATCACATAGACATACTCTTGACATTTTAATTAGTTCACAACTTGATCAAATTTTTCATTACATTCCAAACAGCAAGCAACACAAGAGTATATCATTTATTACTAGAATCTCAACTATGTAAACTATCCAGATGAATTTATAATTGAAAAACAAAAAAGAATGACATCACCAATTAATATTTTTAACAAAATCAAGTTGCCTCATATTAGATAATGACAACTTTTCAATAGATTTGAAATTTGTACATAACATAAGATATATATCGAATTAATTATATTTTAATGAAAACCATATAATGAATGTAATTGAAGAAAATAACAAACGATCTAAAATTTAGAATCCTATTTTGCGTTAGAGTTATTATTATTATTTGAACATTTGTATCAGATTAGCGCATTTGTACGAGTTGTACTATTTACGATAGATTTAATTAAGTTGAATCTGTAAATTCTACAATAAAATAAATAATTAAAAAACATATTATAAATACAAAGTTGCAAATAGAAACATTAATGATTTTAAAACAAAATCAAGATATCAAATTATATGTACACTTTATTTTTCTTCCGAGAAAAAGAGTATTCATTTCATACATATAAAATTTACACTAAAATATATATAGTTATTTTTAATTTAAAAATAAATTTCATTATATTATAAGTACATCAAACATAATATACACTCGTGATTAAAATCGAGATTTATTTTTATTTCCTTTTTTTGGGTTTTTCACAACAAAAAATAAAGTGAAATTAATTGACGAGAAAAATCTCTGTTTCTTCTTCCTTCTTCTTCACCTTAACCTATTTGTTGAAATGAATTGTTCAAGCTTATTTGAGAATTTGAATATGTGAAGAAATTAATTGGTTGCAATTTTAAGTTTATTTTGTTCTGTGTTATCGCTTCTAATTGCAGAAATTAGAACATCTTTCTTAATTTTTAGTTTCAGTTGCAGAAATGGTGCCAATTGTGATTGTGCATACAATGGGACTTTCATATTGTTCTGCTCCACATTTTGGCGACATTACGTTGAGATAGACATGCTTTCCAATTAATTTAAAAGAGATTAATACCAATAAAATTTAGAAAGCGTAACTGCATAAGTAATATTTAGAATCCACCATCGGAATTCAAACACCTACATTTATAGTTATATGCCGATTTAGAATCCTCACAAATTTACAAAAATCCCACAAATTAGTAGTTATTCTACAACAAGTTGAATTTAATGGGTATAAGATTTAAAAGACCTATCACATAGATCTCACTCGTGACATTTCAGAATAATTATCTAAAAACTTTATTCTTCTGGTTGGCTCATAAACCCATGAAGAAATTATTAACTTATAGTAGCTAAAAGAGCAAGTCCCAACCAGGCAATATTCATCGACATAATAAACTCTGTAATTGAGTTTTCAAATCAACATCACTTTAGAATATACTAACATTTGTATTTTCTACATGGTATCAGAATAGACTATATCATTTGATTTTTTTTTTATGATGTCGAAATTATTTGTCCATTTTATTTTATTTTTTCTTAATCACGTGGAATATAATTAGTGATGTGAATATTCTCTTTCATTTTTGAATCTTTTTTAGGATCACATTTGAGTAATTATTTGTTTGTTTTCAAAACTTTTATGATGTACAATTCATTATAATTGTAATATAATTAGTCATCAGAAAGTCTTAATTCGAGGGTCATGTGCAACCAAAGACGGACTCAGCGCCCAACGCTGGCCAAAGGGCACTGGATCCCTTGAAATTTTGAAAAATATATAGGGATGTTTCAGTAATTTCACCATATTTTAATTAGAAAAAAAAAAAAGAATTACCAAGTCCAGGCTGTCCAGCTACATTAGTTGCAGATTTTCTTCCTTCACTCAACACAAAACTCCTAAACATTTTCTCTTTCTTTCCTTCCTAATTCTTTCTCCATCTAATTTCAAAATAAAATAAAATACTATCTTTATATTTTTTTCTTACTTTTATTTCTATTCATTATTGTAAACTTTTAATACCTTAAATTGTATATGTGATATAATGGTTAGTAGGAAAAAGATTGATGTATGATTTTCCATTTTATTCCTCAATTTTATATCTTTTTGCTTGAAGTTATGGAAAATCATCGTGATAGGAGATGGACAAACTTATATTTGTTGAATGACTGGGTTATTTTGTTAATTAATTTACTATAATGTATAATTTCTTTTTAGAAAGAAAATCTATCAAATATTCTTTAAAATTATTAGTTTTGTATTCTAATAATGATAACCGATATTTAAGTTTCAGTGAAGATAAAAAGAGAAACTATGAATTATTGATTAAATTAAATGAAGAAAGTAAGGTGAAATTTTGTAATTCAAGTGTTGAGATGTAATTAAGTTATTAATTTTGAATTTTATTATTTTATAATGTACCATGTTCACTTATCAAAATTATATTAAATTTATACTCTTAGTCTAGAATTATTATATATTTTTATTAGTTGGTTTGGAACCCCCTCGATTGAAATCCTGGTTCCGTTACTTTGTGCAACTCACATGACATTTTCTTGTGATTTTGAATTTTCCGAACAAAGTTGTACTTGCATAACAGTTTCTTAAATTATAGGATTAATTGAAACACACCATTATTATGAGACCATTTGCGTAAGCATATACCTGGAGTTATGAGATGAACTCATATATATTTCTGGTTTTTCAAAACTCTAAAATAAATATATTTGATTCCCAATTTGCTACAAATGAACAAAACATGACTGTTCCTATCCTATCCACATCTCTTCACCACCGTATATTCAAGATAAAAAATAATTTTTTAATGAACTTCAAGCAAACCATCACAGTAAAGTAAAGGTGTATGAATGAGTTTATTATTTATTTAAAATATATATTTTTCAATTATTAATATTTTAAAAAAATTTAAAGAAGAAATTTTTGCGTTGAAAATAAGATAATAGCATGCATAGTCTCTAAAGTTTAATTTAGAGACTATTGTAAATTTAAAAAATATTGTTGAACCTCGCCTTTCATTCTTTTTCTCTTAGATTAGGCACAAAAAAAAAAAAAAAAAAAAAAAAAAAGAAAAAAAAAAAAAAGAAAAAAGAAAACACATTCTATCTATCTATTCACATCTTGCAATTACAACCATTAATTCACCATATTTGAGCTTCAAACAACAGATATGGCAGTTTATGCAGCTCTGCTTTCTCTAAACTTCACCATTAATCAGATCCAGCAACATCCTTCCCCTCCAATTTCTCTTGACCAACAGCAGCTTCACTCTCTCACTGAAAATCTTTATTTCTTGCAGAATTTTCTTGAAACTTATTCCACAGAAGAAGATGAGTACTTGGAGAGCCGCATCGCTGAAGCTGTTTATGCGGCAGAAGATGTAATCGAATCCCACATAGTCGATCAAATTCATGCTCGATCCACATGTCATGGTGAAAACACCAGCTGCGTTGACTTTTATCAAGGTCTTGAAAGAGTGATTCAAGACATGGATTTGCTCAAGAAAGAGATCACGAATGTGGGACCACAACATCATCAGCTGCTGAGTATGTTTTCTTCTCTTTCTATTGATCCAGTAAGACCTGTTTCCAGGATATTGCAGAATAACACGTTCGTGGATTTTGGTGATATCTTAATTCATGTCATGGATAAGCTCACCAGAGAAGATTCTAATTTCAAGATCGTCCCCATCGTTGGTATGGGTGGAATAGGTAAGACTACTCTTGCCAAAACTATTTATGCACATCCAGTTATTGTCCATCACTTTGACAATTTTCGTGCTTGGGCTACAATTTCTCAAGAGTATAGTCCATCAAACATTCTTTCACAAGTTCTTTCTGAGCAAAACAAAGGGGGTCAAGTTCACGAGTTAGGAGAAAGAGTGCACAAAAAATTATATGGTAGGAGATATTTGATTGTGCTGGATGATATATGGAGTATTGAGGCTTGGGATGAAGTTAAGTCCTTCTTTCCAAAGAACAATAATGGAAGTAAAATCATTATTACCACTAGGAATTCAAAATTGGCTTTTCAGTTAAGTGATGCTCATGATTTTAAAATGAAATTTCTGGAGGATGATAAGAGTTGGGATCTCATGTGCAAAATTGTGTTTGGCAAAGAAGGTTGTCCTATTGAGTTAGAAAACATTGGAAAGGAGATTGCAAGAAATTGTAGAGGACTTCCTTTGTCAATTGTTGTGATTGGAGGTCTTTTAGCAAAATCTAACATGACACATGAACATTGGGAATATACTTTAAAGAATATGAGTTCCCTCATAAATTTGGAGGACAAAGAACATTGCTTACAAATATTGCGCACGAGCTATAAGGAGTTGCCAATACATTTAAAGCCATGTTTTTTGTATATGGGAATTTTTCCGGAGGATCATGAAATTTCTGTAAGTAGGCTCAAAAAAATGTTTGTTGCAGAAGGATTTCTAAAACCAGACCAAAACAAAACTTTAGAACAAGTTGCAAAAGCATACATCAATGAACTTATTGATAGGAATCTGATTTTAGTTGAGAAATTGAACTGGGACGGGACAACAAAATTCTGCAAAATCCATGACCTAGTGAGGGATGTATGCATTAGAGAAGCTAAAAAACAAAGGTTTCTTTGCGTTCTAGTGCGGCAAGATCTCTGCATTCCTGAAGATATAAATACCCAACGGCGTATTTGTGTTCATGGTGACATATCAGAGGGACTCTGCCCTCAAATCTTTGATGATGCAGAATGTTCACTTACCCGTTCTTTTATTTCGTTCTGCTCAGATTTCGATAGGTCTAATCCACCTCCTACTTGTAGATTGTTGAGGGTATATGCATGTCTTCGTTATCGCGATAGCTCTTCTCCACACCGGGGTGATCCAAGACCTGCATTCCGGAAAGCTAACTTGCGGTACCTTTGTACGGGCCTTTCTCAAATTCGTGAATATCCTGCTTCATTGCAACATCTTTGGAATCTGCAAACACTCAATGTATGGTTATCAACTGTTGCACCTGCTGATATTTGGAAAATGCCCCATCTTAGGCATGTAGGTCGCGGTACACTTGAACTCCCCAATCCTCCTTGTGGGCTAGACAACTTTGTCTTGGAGAGCTTACAAACACTATCTTGTATAGGGAATTTCAAGTGTAGTGAAGAGGTGGTTAAGAGAATCCCAAATATCAGAAAGTTGAAGTTATTATACGAAGGAGATAGAGTCAAGGAAGAAGGGTTGCATAGTTTCTGTCTCAACAATCTTGCTCGTCTACGAAATCTCAAATCTCTTCATCTTGATCTTGATGATAACTTTGGTGATTTTGATCTTTCTCCTTTTGATCCAGAAACAATGCAGAATCTGAGCTTGCCACATTCTCTCAAGAAGTTGTGTCTAAGAAAGACCTTTCTCCTTTGGGAGGACTTGAATACAAAGATAGGTTCATTGCCTCTTCTTGAAGTTCTCAAATTGGAAGAATATTCTTGCATAGGACCCGAGTGGGAAACAATGGAAGGACAATTTTGTAGTCTTAAATCATTGTCCATTGCGTTTTGTGATCTAAAATGTTGGACGACAGACAACACTCACTTTCCACGCCTTGAGCATCTTCATCTTCAAGGTTTAATGGAGTTGGAGGAGATTCCTTTGTGTATAGGAGATATACAAACACTGCAGTCAATTATAGGCTTTCTTTGTTCCGAATCAGTTAAGGCTTCTGCTGAAAGAATAGACGAGGAGCAACTGAGTTATGGGAATGATCTTCAAATAGAAATAACAGGTATGAATTTAACAGTATTTTTATTTTCTTTCTGCATCATCATTCTTTCTTTCTTGAGTAAAGCGGGGAATTTTTCTAATCGGGTTAAATTTTTGGGAGAAAGAATAATTAATTCTCCAAAAATTTTTTATTGGATATGTTCAGTTTTGAAACCCTATGATTTTGAAAAATTTGTCTGTCAGTTCGGTTACCTGTAATAATCAGTTAAAGTTACCTTTTGTTGTTTATTTCTCTCTTAAAATGCATATAATAAATGAATAAATTTCTAAAATAATTACAGAAATTCATTGATTATAAATAAAAATTGTAATTATTCACTAACAAAATTATTAAGTCTACATCCTATTTTAAAACAACCTTTTATTTTTAAAAACTATTTAAAATTTTAATATATAGACACCATGTAAATTCTCATAAGTTTGGATTCCAACTCAAATAAAATGTTAAGTGGACTAGATGTCAGAAGTTTTCTAAATTACAAAACTAAAATGAAAAATGGATTGATAAATGATCAAAACTTCAAAAGAAATAAAAGACAAAGTTAAAAAATTTAAAGACTATTTTCCCTAATGTTTTTGTTAACGTATAATGAAAATTATATTGTTGCGTTGTTTATTATTATGTATTTATGCCTTTAAGTTAGTTTTATATCAAATCTTTAGGAGATTTCAAAGAATAAAAATTTTAACCTGCCACATCAATCTTCTATTTTTCATTAATTTTTCTAATTTAGCACCAATATCTTCTCTTGATTTTTTTACTTTTAATGTGATATATATGTATATTAACTTTGAAGGTGTTTGGTTAGATTTACTTGAAAGCTTTTATAAAATCTTATCGCTAATAAACTCTTAACTTTAGCATGATATGTATGCATATCAAATTACTTGCCCCACCTTGAGAAGGCCGTTACTATGGTAAAACACAACTTGAAAAACATTTAAAGATATTTTTTTTAGTTAAGTTTTAAAGATATTTGATTTTAGTTACCTTTCATTGGTTGTTAGTTTGTTTTTTTCTTCTTTTTTTTTTTAAACGTGTTAATATATATTATCACTACTTGCCTTGACCTTTCTATATATACATTATTTTCTTGCTCTACACAATTATGTGTACATTCTTTGATATTCTCTATATTTGCCAATCATCATGCTTTAATATAACTTGTCAATATTTTCTTATGCAATCTTGAGCTGAATTGTGATCTATTGATATATAGGTATCTTATTTACATAAATATATCATCACGACATAATAAATTTATAATAATAAGATGAAGAACATGAATTTTTATGTTGAAAAAAAGTTTAAGTTATTCACTTAAAGATTATGATATCTGTACATAAAAGTTAAACTAATATAACATAAAAATTATACTATTACAACATAAATGTTATAACATAAATTAAAAAAAAGAAAAAAACCAAGACGCAGATCCAGGCCGGGCTTAACCCTACCCGTTCCGCGCGCATCTAGTTATATGGATTCATGATTCATGTACCTGATTCACACAAACACTACTCTTTCCCTAATAACATTTGTGTTAACATATAATGAATATTATATTGTTGCGTTGTTTATTATTAACGTTTGACCTACCATATCAATCTTCTATTTTCCATAAATTTTTCTAATTTAGCATCAATATCTTCTCTTGATTTTTTTTTTACTTTTAATGTGATATATATGTATCTTAATTTTGAAGGTGTTTGGTTAAATTTACTTGAAAGATTTTATAAACTCTTATCGCTAATAAACTTTTATTTTTAACGTGATATTTATGCATATCAAATTACTTGCCCCACCCAGAGAAGGCCGTTACTATGTAACTAAAGTTTATACCTTTATGACTATAAGAAACCCCCATGTTAAAGCACAACTTGAGAAACCTTTTAAAGATATCCTTTTAGTTAACTTATAAAGATATTTTATTTGAGTTACCTAATTTAGTTAACAATCCTTGGTTGTTAGTTAGTTTTTTTTTTTTTGAACGTGTTAATATATATCATCACTACCTATTTTGACCTCTATATATATACACACATTATTTTCTTGCTCTCCACAATTATGTATACATTCTTTGTTGTTGTCTATATTTGCCAACCATAACGCCTTAGTATAACTTGTCGATATTTTCTTATGAATTCTTGAGATGAATTGTGATGTGTTGATATATATGTATCTTATTTGCATGCAGTATATGACACCACAAAAGAAGAAGACGGAGAAGAAGAAGAAGATGAAGAAGACGACGGAGAAGAAGAAGAAGAAGAAGACGGAGAAGAAGAAGAAGAAGATGATGATGATATATGATGGTGATGATGGTACCATGGTGTGGTCATATTGTCTTCAATAAGAAGAAGCAAGAAAAAGAAGAAAAATATGATGATGATGATGATGATACCATGGTTGAATGAGAGAGAATGTAGCTAGAACTAAGCCTACCTTTTTTTTTTTCATTTAATTTTCTTAAAAAAAAACAAATTTGATACAATATTTTAATTGAACACATTTTTCTATTTCAAATACCATGTATATGTCCTTAATTTCTTCATCAACATTGAGAGAGAATGTAGCTAGAATCAAGTCTACCATATTAAAAAAATTTCATTTAATTATCTTTAAAAAAAGCAAATTAGATACAATATTTTGATTGAACACATTTTTCTATTTCAAACACCATTTATATGTCCTTAATTTCTTCATCAATATTTCTCTTCTTTTGGGGAGGTTAAGTTTAATTAAAATAGGATCATTCTAAAATAAATTAATGTAAAAAAAAAAAAGGAAAGCATATAAACATTATGTATTATTTATGTCTAATATTGGTTTCTAATTAATAGTGCATAAACATTGATACAATACTACTTTCACTTTGAATATTTTATTTTTATTGTACATGTTTGGGACCCAACATCATATTGTACATGTTTGGGATCCAACATCAGGTTTGCAATGCTGTAAATATTATTTGGTCACATTTGGATATATTTTATTTGAAAGGAATTTATTAACTCTATATTTTATAAAATATTTTAATATAAACTTGATAAGAAGTTAAACCTTAATTAAAAATAAATTTGAAGTGTAAATAAAATATGTCAATTGTTAACATTTGAAAATTATAATTTCGATTAAGTAATTGCATTTGTCATTTTCCAATATCATTTCCTTATCAAAGCCAATGACCCACTAGTTAGATGTAGCCAAATTAATGTACAAATGTAATTTGATTTTATTTTTCCCAAATGATCATATGAAAGATGTGGGTGAAAAACCGATAAAGCTTGATACAATTGTATGCTATTATTAATAATAGAGAAAATTGTTGGAAACCTCTATTAATTTTGTATTATTGATGAAAATATTCAATGATTTTAAAATTTCATGATAATATCTTTTAATTTTAAAAAAAAAATTTAAAAATGCTATACTATATAGCATACAATTCAATATTTTATTGTTGATATAATAGTTTTTTTTGTTGATTTCACTTAACTTTCAACGACTCTAAGTTCCAAAGTTATAGGGAATTATCATAAAATTTTAAAACTATTAGGTATTAATATCATCAATATACAGAGCAAAGTTAATAAATATTTTTGTCAATTTTCACTTAATAATATCGCACCCCCTTCCCTTAATAATACTATTAGATGCTTTATTAACCTTAACTCAGATTGTCATTTTAACCAAATTTTTAATTATTGGTTATTTATAACATTATAAAAGTTGTATGTTTTTTGATTAAGATGGTGAAAAAAATTCATTATCTATGCATGTACAACTTTTTACTCAAGTTTTCTAGTATTTCTTGTCTCCCTTCCCTCCCCTCCACTCACCCAAACTTATTAATTTAAAAAAAAATATACAACTTTTACAAAATTGATTTTAATTATAAAACATATTGTATATATATGGTTTTGTTACTTTAACCAATAGTTTACAAGTTTGGTTAAAATAACAATTCAAATAAATGTTAGTAATTTTTCTGGCAATTAACCCTTATTAATAAGATCTAAAGATGATTGTTTTTATCAAATCTCAAACTATCAAACATAGCCCCACCACATATTTAAAATCAATTCAATTATAAAAACTAATATTGAAAAGTGACCCATTTTAAACATATCAGAAATTACTTTGCACAAACATCATTTCTGTTTATTTTAAAAATAGACATGCATTCCAATTAATATAAAAAAGAAAAAAAAGGATAAAATTTAGAAGAATGATTAATTTCTTTTTAAGAGATTAAAATGGTAAGAGAAAGTTGCAACAGATTGAACAAATCTTACCCATCGTTCCTAAAAATGATTCAACGTAAATCTATATTATCCACCTGCATATGCCGATTTATAATCCATCACAAATTTACAAAAATCGCACAAATTAGTAGTGATTCTATAACAGGTTGAATTTAATGGGTATAAGATGTAAAAGACCTATCACATAGATCAAAATTTTCATGACATTCCAAACAACAAGCAATGTAGGAGTATATCAAATATTACTGGAATCTCAACTATGTAAATCAGTCCAAATGAACTCATGATCGAAAGACAAAGAATGATGACACCAATTAACTTATATCTTACAATAACAAAACTAAGTTGCTTTATATCAGAAAATTCTAAAAACTTTCCAATAAATTTTAAATTTGTACATAACGTGAGAATATACAAATCAATCATCTTCTTATGCTCTATAGGAAGCATATAATGAATATAATTGAAAAAAATAACAAGAGATCTAAAATTTAGAATCCTATTTTGCCTTGTTGTTGCTGTTTGAACACTTGTAGCACATTTGTACGAGTTGTATTATTTACGATAGATTTAATTAAGTTGAATCTGTAAATTCTAAAATAAAATAAATAATTAAAGAACATATTATAAATAGAAAGTTACGAATAGAAACATTAATGATTTTTTTTTAAAATCAATATATCAAATTATATGTACACTTTATTTTTCCTCCGAGAATAAGACTATTCATTTCATACATATAAAATAAAATTTATACTAAAATATATATATATAGTTCTTGATTGATGGGCTTTGTAAGGCTGGCAATTTCGATGTTGCACAGAGACATCTAAACCATATGAAAATGATGGGGTTCAATTGCTTAGTTGCTTCTAATTGCTTTGTAGATCGTCTTTGTAAAGCTGGCCATTTAGATTATGCACTGCAAGTTTTTAACTCAACAGATATGAGGGATTCATTACTTACTCAACAGATATGAGAGAGTTCAAGAAATATAAGCTAGAAATCCGGATTGCCAAAATGATGACTATGCATTACCATAATGTTTCGAACATGCTGCTGCATGGAGAGAATCAAGGTTGTTCATTTTTACCATATTAATTATGCCCGATTATAGCTACTAGTCCTCATCATATTATTTCTCTTTCCAGATACATATTATAAATGAATAAATTTCTAAAATAATTATACAAATTCATTGATTATAAATAAAAATTGTAATTATTCACTAGTAACAAAATAATTAAGTTTACATCTTATTTAAAAGCAACTTTATATTTTTAATAATATTTAAAATTCTAATACACCATGTAAATAATCATAAGTTTGTATTCCAACTCAAATAACATGAAGAAATTGACATTAGTTTTACTACCATCTTGGCAGGTTTGGGGCTCTGATATTGACGGATATTTTATTTTAAATTTTTTTGATACCCACACACGTGAATTTAATTTTATGAAATGTAGGACTTGAAAAGAAAATATTTTAAGGATATTAAAAAAATATCTTAAATTAATTTAATAAATCATGTAAAATTATTTAGATACATGAATTTAGATCTCAAAAAAAAAAAAAAAAAACTCATAATTTGAATTGCAACAATGAATGAATGTTGTGAGTTTTTTGCTAATTATACAAAAAGTTATGATTATATTGCAACTTTTGATAAGGTGATGATTTATTTTATAATTTGGCCTTCAAATTTATTTTTATTGTGAATTATGTGACATCCGAAGTGGCATACAAGGTGGCATGTTTTCCGGACACATGGACTCCGATTCGCTAGAAAATATAAATGTTGTCTAGATTAATGCAACAACAATTAAAGGTCATGATTTGTTTGCTAAATTTAAAAAAATTGGAATTAATTTGCAATTTTTAGTAAAATCACGATTTTTCTGTAATTACGCCTTTTAAATATACGTACATTATGAGTTTATTGCGCATTATGATTATGATACACATAGTATATGATGATTATCTTAAAATTAGAAATAAAGTACGCTATGAAATAGAAGATATAATGGTTATATAAAAGGTTCATTTAATTGTGAAGGTAAAATTGATTTAGGTGGGTATTAGTAAAGCTAAAATAATGTAAAGATTGAGTTTATGCTTTGATGATTGATTTTGTAAAGATTCTCCTTTTATTCCTTCTCACTCGCATCTGGAAAAAAGCGGTAAAAGTGGCCGACAAAAGAACGTGCTCTTCAAATAAAAGGAAAAAGATAAAGAAAACACACTCTATAAATATATTTGATTTGCAATTCGCTACAAATGAATAAAACATGACTATTCTTATCTTATCCATATTTCTTCACCACAGTACATTAGAAATTATTATTTGAAAATGAATTACTTTCAAAATATAGAAATCTGAGACAGAAAATTGAATTGCGAACTGCGGACTCTGCAGTAATCTGCTATTTAAATAAACATATAGTGTGTGTGAATAATTTATACAGATTACAGAATTCGATTATGTCACATATCCATTAATGCTTCTCCTCAAATGTATATATATATTACATTTTATGCATATATCACGTTTATTCACTCGTCTATCACAAAAATATAAAAAAATTATAAATTTGCTCTAAGTCATGTGTTAATTAACGATGTCTTCTATATAAATATATTTAATTAATGTTGTTGATTTGTATTGAATAATGATATCATTTATGTACGAGACAATTGTCATGTGGTGAATATTTTAAACTTTAATAAAGTAATTTAAAATATTATTTATTTATTTATTTATCTATCTATTTTTGAAGCCTAATTAAAATTTGATGTTACTTTGCCCTGTTATTTGGATAAATGGGTTGATTTTTGTTGCATACATATTAAATATTATTTTTAAATAATGATTGTACATAATTTTGGACATAATATATAAAAGATTGTAACTATTCATGGTAATTTTTTTAAAAATAAATTATATTACCAAACTATAAAATATTTATATGGTATGTTCCATTTCGCATTCTATCGTATTTAATAATGTGTCATTAGATTTATAGATTTAATAAAATATTTTAATATATGTATATAGCATATGAAATTATACGTTATATTTAAAATCAGAACTATACATTATCCTTTGAAATTAGTGAAAATGATAAAATGTCTACCGTGGTAATACCCACTACCGATGTGTAAAAATCATATCCCTTTCAAATATTTTAATTTGAAATTAATGATAATTCTGAATTCATGATACATTAGTAGTTAACATTAAAATCAGAACTATACATCATTTTGAAATTAGTGAAAATGATAAAATGTTCATCATGATAATACTCACTGCTAACGTGTAAAAAATTTATTTCTTTAAATATTTTACTCTGAAATTAATAATAAATTAATGATTGATACATGAATATGTGCGTCGGTAGGTAGGGTATGATAAATTTTGAAATTAGAGCCTTATTCCTGAGTTTGAAGAATTTGAAAGAAAAAAATAAAAAAATGGCAAACAGGTATTACGTCATCGTGCTTACGTCAGTATTTGAATGAACATGGGATGGGACACACACAGTGAATAGACTATTTATTTTAGTCACTCATAAAAATTATAGGGATATTTTTGTCAATTTCAAACTTTTTTTAATTTTATATTTTTTAAATGTGGAAGCAAATTGTTGAATTGAATCTATGGATAAAGTTTGCCAATATTGTTGGGAAATAGTACAGAGAATTAAGGCTGCGTTTGGACTGAGGGATTTGAGATTTTAAGTCATTTAAAATGAATGGATTTTGGATTCCTTCAATTTAAAGTCCACTGATTTGAAATTTCTTATTTGGATAAAGTATGGATTTATTTTACAAATCCACAGATTTCAAATTTATTGTTTGGCAAACTTAATGAGCATTTGAAATTTTCTCTTCATCATTTTTTCTTGCTTATTATTTAATAAATAGTGTAAAATATAATTTTATTGAAATTTAATATAAAATGTAATAAATACAAACTAAAGTACAAAGTAGCAATATTAAAAAAATTTCCCATAAACTCCATTAAACAAAAAATATAAAAAATCTAATTGTTAAAAAAAAAAAAAAAGATCTGAAGAAACCAACATAAAAACATGGGGATAGATGGAAAAATTTTAGAAATAGAAGAAGTGATAATTCATGAGGCAAATTACAGGTAAACCAAAGAGTGACCAATATCCATGATATGAGAGAGAGAGAGAGAGAGAGAGAGAGAGAGAGAGTAGTGGAGTAGAAGAGAGAAGATATAGACGGATTGCCAGCAAAAAAAACATAGCAGATGATGAGAGAGAAACGTAAGGAGAAGAAATCAGATCCGTGAAGAAAAACAAAGCGAGATGTTGATGAGAGAGAAACGTAAGGAGAAGAAATCAGATCCGTCTGATGAGAGAGAAACATGATGATGTTGTTGCTGATGACAGAGAAACATGATGAGAGAGAAAACCTATGAGGGGTGCGAAATTGAGAATAAGGCAGTGTGTATGGCAAGAGATTTCAAATGACTAGGTTTTAAGAAGTATTGTAAATCCTTCCAAATTTAACTACAAATCAACATGGCTCAAATCACAAATTTCAAGTCCATTCATTTTGAAATTGGGATTTGAGAATCCATTCATTTATTTTTTTATCCAAACAAGTAGAATGGATTTAGAAAATGATTTTTAAATCCACACCCCAAATCCCTCAATCCAAACGCAGCCTAAAACAAATCATGGACTCTGGCATCCATAGTATATATTCTAATAAAACTCAAGTTGAAAACCTATTTTGAGTAATTTAATTATTGCTTTTGGATGGAATTTGTCTTCCTACTTATCTGTGTAGTAATTTAGTATCTAAATAAGTTCCGAAAATATAAATAATAGAGAAAATCTCATTAAATTCTTATTGAAACCCGCATAGAAATTTGGCACTTAAGAAAGTGCATGAGTTTTGTTTGGTATAACTTTCAGAATATATGGATTTTTAAGCATAAAAATTGTTTTCAAATAACCATGCATGGTTTGAAGAATACAAGTTATTTCAATTAAATTTTATAATTATCAAGAAAAGTTATGATTATTTTTAAAATTTGCACCTATCATATTTTTACTACATTTTTGTTTACTCTTACACATTATCTATGATTATGAAATTTTATAATTATCAAAAAAGTAAATGATTATTTTTCAAATTTGCACCTATCATTTATTTTTACTATATTTTTGTTTACTCTTACACATTATTTATGATTATGAAATATTGAGTAACATATAGTCATTTAATAAATATATTTATACATATTAATGCTTCCTTTAATTAATCTTTACGAAACAATATTAACTGGTAATTATTTGATCAAGGAGGAGTAAATAATAAATTTAAAATTAATTATTTTTCACCAAAATAGTCTATATATTCACTTGATTAAGAGATGTACTTAATATTATTTGAAATCAAGTTTGTCATCATACCCTCCTGGGCTCATATCAATATGTCCAATATATGTATGTATTACAAATTCAAAACAATCATTAATTTCAAATCATAATATTTATAAAGATGGTCTATTAACATGTTAACGATTGACATATTAAGACATGCCCACAATAGGTAGAAGATCATTATTTTATTTTACTATATCTTTATTAATATTGTTATTTGAAAAATGGTTAGTACAAACCCTTAGTTCCAAAAAAGTATTGAGTAAGAGTAATGTGGATTCTTTAGGTTTAATTATTGTGTAGTGATGTGTAAGCATTTGAATGAGTAGGTGTAATTTTGATTTTTATTTTTTTTTAATCAGAAGAGATTATGAGGGTCAAATAACATTTTCCGACAATTTTTTGGAAAATTTCTGATCAAAATTGTACTTACATTGAACAAATTTTCAAATTGTTGGATTAAAATTTAATACATACGATTATTATAAGATAATTTGCGTAAATACCAAAAATGAGACGAAAAATGATGTTGACCCAATATATCGGCCCCATTTTGTGATCATCCTTCTCATTACTTGATATATTCCATTTCTTGAAAATGAAGGGTTTCAGAAATTATCTTGAATGGGGCTGATCAATTAACGAGAATTAAAGGATCATTACAATACATATCATCGGCTATTATTATATAAACTATTAGTTGTCCCTGTGTATTGCACGGTTTGTTATATAATATGTAGTAAATATCAACTATTTTATAATATAGTTTAACTAATTATAAATATTTTGAAAATATAAAATATTTAACAATTAAAAAAATATGAATTTACTTAACTATATAATATATATATATATATATATATATTAAATATCTATCTAATTCATAATAATCTTGTTTATTATATATATCTAATTGGGCAATTTGTATCAACTATGAATTTCAAATTAAACCCAATTACTTTTATCTAATTCATAATAATCTTGTTTATTATATATATCTAATTGGGCAATTTGTATCAACTATGAATTTCAAATTAAACTCAATTACTTAAATTACAGATATATATATATATATATATATATATATATATATATATTAGAAACAATACACAAAAAATGGAAATTTTACTTAAGAACTTGATGTAAACAATGTAAATCATGTATTGTAGACCTTCATTGTAAAATAAATTGAATTTTAAAAAAATGACATTTTTAATATCGCTTAACATTGAAAATGACAAATAGCAAAATCATGTATTTTATATTTGAATATTTAATAATATTTTCATCATTAAAATATATCGGTAAAAGATAATAATATTTTCCATATAATGTTGATGGTATTACATATTTAAATATACAACTATTAATGTAAAAAATATTTAGAATGACATATAATTCCATTACCATACTACTACTACACACATATTATATATAAATTTCTTTAACAATGTTACATTTATTTATTTATATTAAATATGATATTAGATATCCCTAAATAAATTAATATTTGTTGTTAAGTTTATTTTTTAACAATATCTGTTATTGGGATTTATGAAATTATATTCAATAAAAATTAATTTAATTAAGACCAAGAAAATATATATGAACAAATAAAATAATTATAATATTAAATCAAATGGACCAATTATATAAATTGAAAAATCTATACAATATTACAATTCCTAATACAATTAATTCATTTATGAAAAAGCCTATTACATTTAAAAAATATATTGCATAATAACTTGGGAAAACAATTAAATTAAATATGCAAAAAACCAAAATAAATAAATAATATTAATGATTTGACTTTTTTAAGAGGAAAAATAGTATTTCTGTAAATTTTTCCAACTTCTTTGATTTTATATAAGTATAGATGTTTGGTTTTGTAGGGCAAACAAGATTCATTATTCTACATTGATGTTTCATCTGGTTTTCAAAAATAACCGCCACACATAAAGTGTAAAAGATGACATCACAAATTTACATATGATATGAATTAAAAATAATGAAATATAAAATGAAACACCAACTTAAAATAGGGATCCAATTCAACTTTAATAGATCTTTACACAATATCATGAACACGTATATGTTAGTTTCTGGTTGTGCGAAATAAATATACTTGATTTGCAATTTGCAAGAAATTAACAAAATAAAATTTTTCTTATCTTATCCATGTCTCTTCACCACCCTACATTAATTAAAGACATCGACAATTAAAATTAATTTTGTAATGATAAGTCGTCTTTAAGAAAACCATCACATTAAAGGTGTCTGAATGAGTGTATGATTTATTTAAAATATTTTATTTACGTATTATTAATAATTAAAAAAAATTAAAAGAAGAAATGAATATATGTTGAAAATAAGATAGTAGCATATATATATACACACTCTTTTAGAACAGAAGAGTTTCTAGCTTATTTAGAATCTTAACATCCTTAAACTTTTAATCTATCAATAATTGTAAATCTGTTAAAATATTGTTGAATCTTTCATTTCATTCTTTTTCTCTTAGATTTGTAAATAAAAAGGTGGTCACAGCTGGCTGCCGACAAATAAAAGAAAATAAAAACAAAACACACTCTATATATACATCTATCATTCAATCCACAATATTCACATCTTGCAATTACAACCATTAATTCTCCATATTTGAGCTTCAAACAACAGATATGGCAGCTTATGCAGCTCTGCTTTCTCTAAACTTCACCATTAATCAGATCCAGCAACATCCTTCCCCTCCAATTTCTCTTGACCAACAGCAGCTTCACTCTCTCACTGAAAATCTTTCTTTCTTGCAGAATTTTCTTGAAACTTATTCCACAGACGAAGATGAGTACTTGGAGAGCCGCATCGCTGAAGCTGCTTATGCAGCGGAAGATGTAATCGAATCCCACATACTCGATCAAATTGATGTTCGATCCACATGTCATGGCGAAAACATCAATTGCCTTGTCTTTTATCAAGGTCTTGAAAGAGTGATTCAAGACATGGATTTGATCAAGAAAGAGATCACGAATATGGGACCACAACATCATCAGCTGCTGAGTATGTTTTCTTCTCTTTCTATTGATCCAGTAAGACCTGTTTCCAGGATATTGCAGAATAACACGACGGTGGATTTTGGTGATATCGTGAATGACGTCATGGATAAGCTCACCAGAAAAGATTGTGATCTCGAGATCATCCCCATCGTTGGTATGGGTGGAATGGGTAAGACTACTCTTGCCAAAACTATTTATGCACGCCCACTTATTGTCCAACACTTTGATATTCTTGCTTGGGCTACAATTTCTCAAGAGTATAGTCCATCAAACATTCTTTCACAAGTTCTTTCTGAGGAAAACGAAAACAAAGGGCGTCAAGTTCACGAGTTAGGAGAAAGAGTGCACAAAAACTTATATGATGGGAGATATTTGATTGTGCTGGATGATATATGGAGTATTGAGGCTTGGGATGAAGTTAAGTCCTTCTTTCCAAAGAACAATAATGGAAGTAAAATCATGATAACCACTAGGAATTCAAAATTGGCTTTTCAATTAAGTGATACTCATGATTTTAAAATGAAATTTCTAGAGGATGATAAGAGTTGGGATCTCATGTGCAAAATTGTGTTTGGCAAAGAAGGTTGCCCTATTGAGTTAGAAAATATTGGAAAGGAGATTGCAAGAAATTGTAGAGGACTTCCTTTGTCAATTGTTGTGATTGGAGGTCTTTTAGCAAAATCTAACATGACACATCAACATTGGGAATATACTTTAAAGAATCTGAGTTCCCTCATAAATTTGGAGGACGAAGAATGTTGCTTACAAATATTGCGCACGAGCTATAAGGAGTTGCCAATACATTTGAAGCCATGTTTTTTGTATATGGGAATTTTTCCGGAGGATCATCAAATCCGTGCGCGTATGCTCAAACAAATGTTTGTTGCTGAAGGATTTCTAAAACCAATCCAAAACAAAACTTTAGAACAAGTTGCAAAAGGATACATCAATGAACTTATTGATAGGAATCTGATTTTAGTTGATGTTAAATTGAGCATGGGAGAGACAACAAAATCATACAAAATCCATGACCTATTGAGGGATCTATGCATTAGAGAAGCTAAAAAACAAAGGTTTCTTTGCGTTCTAGGGGAGCAAGATCTTAGTATTCCTGAAGACATAAATACCCAACGCCGTATTTGTGTCTTATCAAAGGAAGACTGCCCTCAAATCTTTGATGACGCAGAATGTGGGTCACTTACCCGTTCTTTTATTATATTCTCAGAACCTATTTGGTCTCCTCCATTTCCTACTTGTAGATTGTTGAGGGTATATGCATCTCTTCATAATGGCAGAAGCTTTTACCGTTGCCTGGGTGATCCAAAACCTGCATTCCAGAAAGCTAACTTGCGGTACCTTTCTATGTATTATGATATACTTGGATTTCCTACCTCATGGCAACTTCTTTGGAATCTACAAACACTTGAGGTAGAATTGCATGATTTTGCAGTTGGAGTTAAACCTGCTGATATTTGGAAAATGCCCCATCTTAGGCATGTCTTGTTCAGTGAATTTGAACTCCCCAATCCTCCTTGTGGGAAAGACAACTTTGTCTTGGAGAGATTACAAACACTATGTTTTATAGTGAATTTCAAGTGTAGTGAAGAGGTGGTTAAGAGAATCCCCAATATCAAAACATTGAGATTACTCTATGATGTAGTTAGAGTTGAGAAAGAAGGGTTGCATAGTTTTTGTCTCAACAATCTTGCACGTCTACAAAATCTCAAATCTCTTGATCTTAACCTCAAACTTTCTTATTTTCATAAAAATCCAAAAACAATGCAGAATCTGAGCTTGCCACATTCCCTCAAGAACTTGTGTTTAAAACGCACCTTGCTCGTTTGGGAGGACTTGAATACAAAGATAGGTTCATTGCCTCTTCTTGAAGTTCTCACATTGGAAAAAAAATCTTGCATAGGACCCGAGTGGGAAACAATGGAAGGACGATTTTGTAGTCTTAAATCATTGTTCATTAAGAAATGTGATCTAAAATGTTGGACGACAGACGACACTCACTTTCCACGCCTTGAGCATCTTGTTCTTGATTCTTTATATAAGTTGGAGGAGATTCCTTTGTGTATCGGAGATATACAAACACTTCAGTCAATTAAGTTGGTAGACTGTCTCAAATCTGCTGTGGATTCTGCCGAAAGAATAAAAGAGGAGCAACTGAGTTATGGGAATGATGATCTTCAAATAACAGGTATGAATTTAACACCATTTTTATTTTCTTTATGCGTCATCATTCATTCGTTCTCGAGTAAAGCGGGGAATTTTTCAAATCGGATTAAATTTTTGGGAGAAAGAATAATTAATTCTCCAAATAAAGTGTTCAGTGAACTAGATGTCAGAAGTTTTTTAAATTACAAAACTAAAATAAAAAATGGATAGATAAGTGATCAAAACTTCGAAAAAGACGACCTTAAAAAAGTTAAATACTATTTTCCCTAAAGTTTTTGTAAACATACAATAAAAATTATATTCTTGCGTTGGTTATTATTATGTATTTACGCCTTTTAGTTAGTTTTATAACATGCCATATTAATCTTCTATTTTTCATGACTTTTTCTAACTTAGCATCAATATCTTCTCGTGTATATTAATTTTGAAGGTGTTTGGTTAAATTTACTTGAAAGATTTTATAAACTCTTATTGCTAATAAACTCGTATTTTTAACGTGATGTGTATGCATATCAAATTACTTGCCCCGCCTAGAGAAGGATGTTACTATATAACTGAAGTTTATACCTTTATGACTATAAGAAACTCATATGGTAAAACACAATTTGAGTAAGCTTTTAAAGATATTATTTTAGTTAACTTTTAAAGATATTTTATTTTAGTTAACAATCTTTGGTTGTTAGTTTATTTTTTCTTTTTCTTCTTTTTGCAACGTGTTAATATATATCATCGCTACTATCTGTTTTGACCTCTATATATATATATATATATATACATTATTTTATTGCTCTCCAAAGTTATGTATACATTCTTTGTTGTTCTCTATATTTGCCAACCATCACGTCTTAGTATAACTTGTCCATATTTTTTTATGCAATCTTGAGATGAACTGTGATCTGTCTTATTTACATGCAGTACATGACGTCATAGAAGAAAAAAAACCTTATGTTAATTCGATATATGACATCCTAAATGAAGGAAGAAGTAGAAGAAGAAGAAAAATATGATGATGATGATACCATGGTGTGGCCACATTGTCTTGAATGAGAGAGGATGTAGCTAGAACTAAGCCTACCATATTAATTCTTTTTCGTTTAATTTTCTTTATAAAAACAAATTACATACAATATTTTGATTTGAAAACATTTTTCTATTTCAAACACAATTTATGTGTCCTTAATTTCTTCAACGACATTCCTCTTCTTTTGGGAGGTTAGGTTTATTTAATATAGGATCATTCTGAAATAAATTAATCTACAAAAAAAAGAGAGCATATAAATATTATGTATTATTTATGTCTGACATTGGTTTCTAATTAATAGTGCATAAACATTGATACAATGCTACTTTCACTTTGGATATTTTATTTTTATCGTACATGTTTGGAATCCAACATCAGATTAATTCTGCAATGCCATAAATATTATTTGGTCACATATGGATATGGTTTATAGCAACAAAATAAAATTAATTATATAATTTATTTAAAAGGAATTTATAAATCCTACATTTTATAAGATATTTTAATATAAATCTGATAAGATGTTAAACCTTAATTAAAAATAAATTTGAAGTGTAAATAAAATATGTCCATTGTTAAAATTTGAAGATCATAATTTCGATTAAATAATTGCATTTGTCATTTTCCAATATCATGCATTTCCTAATCATTGCAAATGGCCCCACTAGTTAGAAACTTAGATGTAGCCAAATTATTGTCTAGATGTAATTTGATTTTGTTTTTCCCATATGGTCGTGTGAAAGACGTGGGTGTAAATTTCGATAAAGCTTGATAAAATTGTATGCTATCATTACTAATACAGAAAATTGTCAAAAATGTCTATTAATTTAGTATTATTATGAAAATATTCAATAATTTTAAAATTTCATGATAATGTCATTTAACTTTTAAAAACTTGTTAAAAATGTTCTACTATATCAAACAACTCAATCTTTAATTGTTGATATAATAGTTTTTTTTTTTTTTTTTTCACTTTACTTTTAATAACGTTAACTTTCAAAGTTATAAAGCATTATCATAAAATTTTAAAATTATTAGGTATTATTATCAATGGTTCAAAGTTAAGAAATATTTTTGTCAATTTTCACTTAATAATATCGCACTCCCTTTCCCTTAATAATATTATTAGATGCTTTATTAATATGATCTAAAGATGATTGTTTTTATCAAATCTCAAACTATCAAACATATCCCAACCACATATTTAAAATTGTGCATGGTAATGTTGTGCCCTCTTTGCTTGCCAAAAACCCCAAGCGTTTGGTTTTACCGAAGATTATACCATGAAGAAATTGACATTAGTTTTACTACCATCTTGGCAGGTTTGGGGCTCTGATATTAAAATTGATGTAGTGACTTACAACATATTGAAATCAATTTTTTGGGTTTGATGAAGGTTATTCTGTTACTCACAGAATGAAAGAGGCTGGGATACCTCCGAATGTTATTACCTATAATTCATTTGATTTTGTTTTTCCCATATGGTCGTGTCAAAATACATTCTATCTTTCCACGTTATTCACATCTTGCAATTACAACCATTAATTCTCCATATTTGAGCTTCAAACAACAGAGATGGCAGCTTATGCAGCTCTGCTTTCTCTAAAGTTCACCATTAATCAGATCCAGCAACATCCTTCCCCTCCAATTTCTCTTGACCAACAACAGCTTCACTCTCTCACTGAAAATCTTTCTTTCTTGCAGAATTTTCTTGAAACTTATTCCACAGACGAAGATGAGTACTTGGAGAGCCGCATCGCTGAAGATGTAATCGAATCCCACATAGTTCTTTCCAAGGAAAACAAAGGGGATCTGGTTCACGAGTTAGGAGAAAGATCGAGTGCACAAAAAACTATATGGTATGAAATATTTGATGGTGATGGGTGATATATGGAGCATCGAGGCTTGGGATAAAATTAGGACCTTCATTTCCAATAACAATAATGGAAGCAAAATCATGATAACCACTATGCTTTCAAAATTGGCTTTTCAATCAAGTGGTGCTCATGAATTTAAAATGAATTTCTAGATGATGGTAAGAGCTGGGATCTCCTCCGTGAAACCGTGTTTGGCAAAGAAGGTTGTCCCAATATTGGAAAGAAGATTGCTAGAAATTGTAAAAGACTTCCTTCGTCAATTGTAGTGATTGGAGGACTTTTGACGAAATCGAACATGACATATAAGTATTGGGAATATACTTTAAAGAATCTAAGTTCATCATAAATCTGGAGAACAAAGAACATTGGTTACGAATATTGGGCACAAGTTATAAAGAGTTGCCGATACATTTAAAGCCTTGTTTTTTGTATATGATAATTTTTCAAGAAGATTATATAATAAGTGTCCCTAAACTCATCAAGATGTGTGTTTGCTGAAGGATTTCTGAAACCAATTGAGAATAGAACTTTAAAAAAAGTTGCGAAAGAGTACGTGAAGGAACTCATTGATAGAAATCTCATTTTAGCCCATGAACTGCGCTGGAATGGGAAAGCAAAATCATATTCCCCATGAGAGACACGCAGAGCCGATTCTGAGCTAGAGTGAGAAGGTCGATGGCCTAAGGCCCCATATTTCAAGGGTCCCAAATTCAATCAAATAATTAGCTAACCTTTCCAATTTCAAGCTGTCTTCAACGGTATAAAAAAGATTATTTAAATTGCAGTGTTGTAGTTAACAAATTAAAGAAACAACACATTCAAACTAATTGTGACTACATGTTCGAATTCTTCCAATTTCATGAATACATCATCCAATTTCAATTTCCAATCTTTTTATATACTCTAATCCATTATGTAATTATGATACAAATCCAAACTATAAAAAGAAGTGGAGGATATCAAATCTAAACTTTATGTTGATCGGGTTGCTGAAAATTGATATTTGCTTCTAAAAAACACTAGAAGATCTAGATATTTTCAATGATAAATTGAAACTTATTTTTACTTTTATATTTGTTGGGGTTTCATTTTTCCAATATTCTAGATGGACAAAAAAACATATTGAAACTTGATCTATATACATAACCTTTTGAATGGAAGAATATATATATATTTTTTATTTTCAAGTTTTTAAATTATATTTCTCGTTTATGTAAAATATATATATATATATATATGACCTATTTTTTCTATTTCGTCATGGGCACCCAAAATATCAGGATCGGTAGTGGAGACATGACATGGTCTTGAAAAACTTACAAACACTCTCGAACATGGAAATTTTCAAGTGTAGTGAGAAGTGGTTGCGAGAATACCCAATATCAAAAAGTTGAAACTATATTATAGTGTTGGGGAAGAAGGGTGGCGCAGTTTCTGTCTCAACAATCTTTGTCGTGTACAAAATCTCACTTCTCTTCATCTTGAAAGATATCCTCCCCCATCTGATCTAGAAACAATGCAGAACCTTAGCATGCCGAATTCCCTCAAGAAGTTGTATCTGAGTTACACCGGGTTTCTTTGGAAGGACATGAAAACAAAGATAGGTTCATTGTCCCTTCTTGAAGTTCTTAAACTGCAAGAAGCTTCATGTGAAGGATTTGTGCAGGAAACAATTGAAGGGCACTTTTGTAGCCTAAAATTCTTGGAAATTTCTAGGTCTAGCTATCTGAGATGTTGGACTACGGACGAAACACATTTTCCACATCTTGAGCACCTTGTTCTTTATTGTTTATGCAAATTGGAGGAGATTCCTTTGAGTATTGGAGATATTCCAACACTGAAGTCAATTTAGTTGACATGCTGTCTTGAATCCTCCAACACTTCTGCTAAAAGAATACAAGAGGAGCAACTGAGTTAGGGAACGAAGATCTTCAAGTTGATATTAGTATGGTTTCAACACCATTTATATTTCTTTTGAGCATTATCATTCATTCTTTTTTTAGGAGATCACAAGCTAGCTATAAAAAGAAGTTATGGAAAACATTTAAATTTGGGCTAATTGCCCATTAAATCATGATATTTATATATTGCGTAATTTGAATCATTGAGTAGATTTCGATTTTAATAAATAAAAAAAAGTCACATCCGGGGTAATTTTTCTGGAATAAATGTTTTTAATCTTCCAACTTTACCTTCACCCATTTTTAGTTCTCTATTTATTAACAAATCAGCTTGAAATTTGCTCAAAGAATAAAAGAGTAATTGAAAATTAGACATGCTGCTGCACATACCAATCTTCTTTTTACCAAAATGTTTTCTAATTTAACACCAATATTCTGTCTTGATTTTTCTACTTTTAACAGGATATAAATATATATATATATATATATATATATATATATATATATATATATATTTCCTGATATATTTATTTCCAGTCTTCAACATTATTTGCAACCAATTCCTTTATCATCAAATTACTATGTTCGGAGGCATATAATTGATTAGTATCGATAACAGAAATAATTATTTTTGAAATCGAAGAAGATTAAACACTTTCAGAAACATATATGAATCTACTACCTTAATTATCAGCTAAATATCTAGAATTGTAGAAAGTTCCTTTTTTATGGATAAATGACAGGGAATCCAAAATGAAATATCTAAACAAACTAAATAATGATTGTGATTTTTAGTGCCTTTTGTTGTGCGTTTTTAGGTATGTCGCAAGAAGAACTACTAGGAAGGCGTGGAAAAAGAAAAAGGTTGCAATGCTTAGATTTGCAACAAATGATGTTTCAATTGCTTATGGAATATTGTCCAAGACAGTTTGTCCTTATATGTTAGCATTCTGGTCCCATCATTCGTGAATTTCAGGATTTGATTTCCAATGAATGTTGACCTCTTGAGAGCGATTTTTTGGGAGGCCATTTGTTGATCTTTCTCTCTCTAACTTCTTCAAATCATTTGGCATTTAACTTTTGTTCAATTTTTTTGAGAAATTGGGGGTCAATTCAAATAGTTACCTTGAAATTGATATAAGATTGGAATGAGTTCGACGAGGGAATCGTTTTAATATATAAGTTTATATATGATGTTAATTTTTCGTTCTTCTCCGTTGATATCACCGGCGGCGAGTGTTCACCGGCAACAAAAGTAGCTACCTTTTTTTTTTCTTTTTCTTTCGTTTAATGTATTTAATTTTATTTTATTTCTTTCAATTTATCTTTGTTTTTAAATGCTTTTTTAATATTTTTTTATTTTTTTTAAAGTTATTTAATCCACATAATCCTATATCATTCATAAGGGATATCCATGTGTACATACATGTCCCACATAAGTGTGAAATGAATTTCAAATTACCAAGTGGGGCGGGATAAGTCTGAAATTAAGGGCTCACGTGCGTTTCACATGTGATTCCAGCCCAATTGAGTGATTCGGACATAAATTGGCAAAGTTCGCGAAGTCCGAAAAATTAAAATCTTAAATTACTGATCTGAAAACTTAAAGTTTGAAATTACCAGACCCCTAATTTACTGGAAATTTAAATTTAAACTCTTCTTACTGAAACCCGTAATGAAATTTGGCACTCAGAAAAAAAAAAAAAACCATGAGTTTGTCTGGTATAATTTTTAGAATGGATTTTTAAAGCATAATAAAGACTGTTTTAAAATAACTGTTGTTTGAAATATATATTTCTTTTAATTAAATGTCATCATCAAGAAAAGGGGAAAATTGGTAAAAATACCCCGTATCTATACCCTAATTATGATCTTACCCTTTAATTTTTTTGGGTTTTTAAAAATACCCTGTATGTTGGCGCTTCTTGTTGAAAATACCCCATCACCTGTTGTAGGAGGTAACTCGCTGATGTGGCCGGTTATTTCACACGTGGAATATATTTCTCATTTGTTGTTTTTACCAAGTCAGACAATGTGTGCCAAGTCACACAATCCTCCCACAAATCCCCAAATCAACGAGAAGGTTAAGCCTCCAAATTCCCAAAAAAAAAAAAAAAAAAAACTCTATTTCTAATTCAAGAAAACCAAACCAAATTCTCTCTCAAATATACCTCAAATCCTTACGTATTTACCATGAAATTCAGAGACAAGAACAAGAATGATGATCCCCCTCCTGAAATTAGTTCTTCACGTAGCTAATTTCCTTTCGACTTTGCGTTGGCTCAGGAGCAGCAGCCTTGGAAGAAGCGGCCCCACCGGAAATAGTCCTCGGAGGAGCCGCCTTGGTTGGACGAAGCCGCCCCAGCTGAAAAGGTCTTAGGAGGAGCCGGCTTCTCCAAAGCCGGCTCAGTTGAAGAAACGGCCCTCGGAGAAGCAACCCTAGGAGAAGCGGCCCTTGGAGACACAACCTTAGGTGAAGAGACTCTATGAGATGAAGCCTTGGGTGAACCAACTCGTGGTGAGATTGGCCTTACTGGTAAAGTAAGTGGAGTTTTCAGCTGTTCGGAAGGAGTCGAAGGCCTAATGAGAAGCTGATCAGCTTCTCCTAATATCTTCTCGATGCTGCTCGGCTCCCTGAACAGGGGAATGAACGATTTGGATTCTCCATTTCTTAGTATTCCTTTACCCTTCTTTTTTTCCTTGCTACTCTTCTCGTCTGGTCCCTGAGATTGAACATATCGAAATCGAACATTCAAATCAACCAAAAGCAGACAACAATGGTAAGATACAACTTGATGATTCTAATAATGTTTGACATTCTTTTTGTGGATGGGTAAGAGAGATATTGAGGTGTTATGTTTTGAGAGGATTTGGGAGGGAAATGGTTGAATTTTCCCTCCCTTTCTCAATTGACATGGAAAAGAGAACAAAAAAAATCAAAAAAATGATTACACATGTGTATTTACCTGTCACGTCAGCATGTGACCGGTTAGTTACCTCCTACAACAGGTGATAGAGTATTTTCAACAAGAAACGCTAACATATAAGGTATTTTAAAAAACCCAAAAAATTAAAAGGTAAGATTATAATTAGGGTATACATACGGGGTATTTTTAAAAACCCAAAAAATTAAAGGGTAAGATTATAATTAGGGTATACATACGGGGTATTTTTAAAAACCCAAAAAATTAAAAGGTAAGATTATAAGTAGGGTATTCATACGAGGTATTTTTACCAATTTTCCCTCAAGAAAAGTTGATTCTTTTTCAATATTATATTTTTGTTACTCTTACACATTAATTATGATTATGAAATATTAAGTAATATATATATATATATATATATATATATATATATATATATAAAATCATTAGATACACATATTTATACAGATTAAACGCCTCCTTAATTAATCTTTTACAAAACAATCTTATCAGGTAATCTCAGGTAACTTTTCACTAACACCTTGTAGACACTAGCCTTTCACTTTGCAAGAATGAATTTCAACCTCAAGAAATCACAACACAACAAGAACAATGCAAACAACACTCGTGGTTCGGCATTAAACGCCTACATCCACAGGAAAACAAGGGGAGGGATTTCTATATTAATCTGGAAACAAAAGGATTACAACTCAAAGAGAAGAACACTGAACACTCAAAATCTGCTCCTCTCTCTGATCAACACACTCACTTTTCTATATTTCTCTCACTAGAAACTGGAATGCCAAAGTAAATGTCACCCACTATACTTCTACATATATATACAATTCAGAATCAAGAATTACTAAAAACGGATGAGAAACGACTCTGAAAATCGATCTCAAAACTGGCTTCTTGTCTTGAAACAGCTCATCTTCTAACTGATTTTGGTTGAGCAAAGTTTCAACGGCTCTCTCACAAATAAGAAAACGCTTTAGCAACTTAATAAGTGGAATGACACTTTCTTTATATTATTTAAAACTCTCTTCTTTTCCTTTTATTTCTTTCAAATGTTTCTGACATATTTTTCTTTCAGGTAATTATTTGATCATGAAGGAGTAAATTAATTTAATATTAATTCTTTTTCACAAACATAGTCTTTATATTCACTTGATTAAGAAATGTATATGATATAATTTGAAATTACAACTATATCTGTATTTATTTTGTATGGACTATCTTTTGAGACTCAAGTTGTGTTTTAACATAAGCGTTACGGTCTTAGTCATAAACGTAGAGAATAGTCATTTACAATTAGTAATCTAGAAACTTTCTTCTTCAGGTTGGCTCATAAACCCATGAATAAATTAATTTAGGTTGTGTTTGGATCGAGGAATTTAAAGATGAATTTAAAATATATAGTAGCAAATTTATTTATTGTATTTGGATATATATGGATTTGAAAATCCATCACTTTCATTTTCAACTAATTTTTTAGTAATATAATTGAATTTGAAATTCACTTGGAATTCATTCATTAAATTTTGAATTTCAAATCATTTTATATATACAAAATCCAAACACAATCTAATAGCATAAAAGACAAGTCCCAAACCAGGCAGTCAACGGCTTTATATGATTATGAAGACATAACAAACTCTATTATTGAGTTCTCAAAACAACATTATTTTTACAATAGACTAGCATTTGTCTTTTCTATATGATAGCGGAATAGAATATAGCATTTAATTATCGGAATAGACAATTAAAAATAATTTTGTAATGATGAGTTGTCTTCAAGCAAACCATCACTACAGTAAAGGTGTCTGAATGATTCTTTTGTTTATTTAGAATCTTAACATCTTTAAACTTTTAAACAACCATTCTCCATATTTGAGCTTCAAACAACAGATATGGCAGCTTATGCAGCTCTGCTTTCTCTAAACTTCACCATTAATCAGATCCAGCAACATCCTTCCCCTCCAATTTCTCTTGACCAACAACAGCTTCACTCTCTCACTGAAAATCTTACTTTCTTGCAGAATTTTCTTGAAACTTATTCCACAGACGAAGATGAGTACTTGGAGAGCCGCATCGCTGAAGCTGCTTATGCGGCAGAAGATGTAATCGAATCCCACATAGTCGATCAAATTCATGCTGGATCCACATGTCATGGTGAAAACACCAGCTGCGTTGACTTTTATGAAGGTCTTGAAAGAGTGATACAAGACATGGATTTGATCAAGAAAGAGATCATGAATATGGGACCACAACATTATCAGCTGCTGAGTATAATTTCTTCTCTTTCTATTGATCCAGTAAGACCTGTTTCCAGGATATTGCAGAATAACACGTTGGTGGATTTTGATGATATCTTAATTGATGTCATGGATAAGCTCACCAGACAAAATTCTAATTTCGAGATCATCCCCATCGTTGGTATGGGTGGAATGGGTAAGACTACTCTTGCAAAAACTATTTATGCACATCCAGTTATTGTCCAACACTTTGATATTCTTGCTTGGGCTACAATTTCTCAAGAGTATAGTCCATCAAACATTCTTTCACAAATTCTTTCTGAGAAAAACAAAGAGGATCAAGAAGTTCACAAGTTAGGAGAAAGAGTGCACAAAAAATTATATGGTATGAGATATTTGATTGTTCTGGATGATATATGGAGTATTGAGGCTTGGGATAAAGTTAAGTCCTTCTTTCCAAAGAACAATAATGGAAGTAAAATCATGATTACCACTAGAAATTCAAAATTGGCTTCTCAGTTAAGTGATACTTATTTTAAAATGAAATTTCTAGAGGATGATAAGAGTTGGGATCTCATGTGCAAAATTGTGTTTGGCAAAGAAGGTTGCCCTATTTAGAAAACATTGGAAAGGAGATTGCAAGAAATTGTAGAGGACTTCCTTTGTCAATTGTTGTGATTGGAGGTCTTTTAGCAAAATCTAACATGACATTGGGAATATATTTTAAAGAATCTGAGTTCCCTCATAAATTTGGAGGACGAAGAACGTTGTTTACAAATATTGTGCACGAGTTATAAGGAGTTGTCAATACATTTGAAGCCATGTTTTTTGTATATGGGAATTTTTCCGGAGGATCATGAAATCTATGTAAGTATGCTCAAAAATATGTTTGTTGCTGAAGGATTTCTAAAACCAACCCAAAACAAAACTTTAGATGAAGTTGCTGAAGGATACATCAATGAACTTATTGATAGGAATCTGATTTTAGTTGATGAATTGAGCCGGGAAGGGACAACAAAATTCTACAGAATCCATGACCTATTGAGGGATCTATGCATTAGAGAAGCTAAAAAACAAAGGTTTCTTTGCGTTCTAGGGGAGCAAGATCTTAGTATTCCTGAAGACATAAATACCCAACGCCGTATTTGTGTTCATGGTGACATATCAGAGGGACTCTGCCCTCAAATCTTTGATGACGCAGAATGTGGGTCACTTACCCGTTCTTTTATTTTGTTCAGCTCAGATCGCTATAGGTCTACACCATCTCCTACTAGTAGATTGTTGAGGGTATATGCATGTGTTGGTTACCATTGCCAGGCTGATCCAAAACCTGCATTCCAGAAAGCTAACTTGCGGTACCTTTCTATATTTTATTCACACAAATCACATGAATTTCCTACCTCATGGCAACTTCTTTGGAATCTGCAAACACTTGAGGTAGACATGTATCGTTCTTCAAGTGTAGTTGCACCTGCTGATATTTGGAAAATGCCCCATCTTAGGCATGTCATGTTCAGTGAATTTGAACTCCCCAATCCTCCTTGTGGGAAAGACAACTTTGTCTTGGAGAGCTTACAAACACTCTATTGTATAATGAATTTCAAGTGTAGTGAAGAGGTGGTTAAGAGAATCCCCAATGTTAAAATATTGAGTTTACACTATGATAAAGATAGAGTAGAGGAAGATGGGTGGTTGCATAGTTTCTGTCTCAACAATCTTGCTCATCTACGAAATCTCAAATCTCTTGAACTTGAACTTAGTTATCCTTTTGATCCAGAAACAATGCAGAATCTGAGCTTGCCACATTCCCTCAAGAAGTTGTGTTTAAGAGGCACCTTTCTCCTTTGGGAGGACTTGAATACAAAGATAAGTTCATTGCCTCTTCTTGAAGTTCTCAAATTGGAAGCATATTCTTGCATAGGACCCGAGTGGGAAACAATGGAAGGACGATTTTGTAGTCTTAAATCATTGTACATTGAGTGGTGTGATCTAAAATGTTGGACGACAGAGGACACTCACTTTCCACGCCTTGAGCATCTTGTTCTTATACATTTAGAAGAGTTGGAGGAGATTCCTTCGTGTATCGGAGATATACAAACACTTCAGTCAATTACTGTCAGTGACTGTCTCAAATCTGCTGTGGATTCTGCCAAAAGAATAAAAGAGGAGCAACTAAGTTATGGGAATGAAGATCTTCAATTAAGAGGTATGAATTTAACACCATTTTTATTTTCTTTCTGCATCATCATTCATTCTTTCTCGAGTAAAGCCGGGAATTTTTCAAATCGGGTTAAATTTTTGGGAGATAGAATAATTAATTCTCCAAATTTTTCTCATTGGATGTGTTTAGTTTTCATATATCCATTTTATAAAGAAGTACTTCTTTTATTATAATCCTATGATTTTGAAAAATTTGTATTTCATTCCGTTTATTTCCTTTTTTTGGGTTTTTCACAACAAAAAATAAAGTGAAATTAATTGACGAGAAAAATCTCTGTTTCTTCTTCCCTCTTCTTCACCTTAACCTATCGCCGTCTCTCTCTCTCTCTCTCTGAAATCGAAATCTTGTCATTTCCCAATTGATTGGTTCTCCACTCTCGTTGACTCCTAAATCTGGAAAACTGTATGTCACTCACTTGACTTGATGAATTTGACGGAGGAATTCGGTGATTTCTCAGTTGATGAGTTTGACGGAGGAATTCGGCGATTTCGCAGTTGATGGAAGAAGAATCAGGAGCGGTGACGACGAATGAATTTATCCTGGCATCATTTTCTCATCATCTTCTTGTTGCGACATAGCAAAGGTCGGTCATTGAACTGGTGAGTTTCTTCGGAATCAGGAATGTTAATTGAAATGAATTGTTCAAGCTTATTTTAGAATTTCAATATGTGAAGAAATTAATTGGTTGCAAGTTTAAGTTTATTTTGTTCTGTGTTATCGCCTCTAATTGCAGAAATTAGAACATTTTTCTTAATTTTTAGTTTCAGTTGCAGAAATGGTGCCAATTGTGATTGTGCATACAATGGGACTTTCATATTGTTCTGCTCCACATTTTGGCGACATTGCGTTGAGCACGCAATTGGGAGCAGAGGAAAAAGGCAAGCTTAGTTGTTTTATTTATTTTATACTTTGTCCCCTTTGAACTTGGTAACCATGAAACTGGATAGTATTTAACTCCTACTTTTGCACTCTGTACAAAATATGTAACTATTTTAATGTTTTTTATGAAATTCTGCATGGTAATGTTGTGCTCTCTTTGCTTGCCAAAAACCCACGCGTTTGGTTTTACCGAAGATTATACAAGGAAACATGAAGAGATTGACATTAGTTTTACCATCTTGGCAGGTTTGGGGCTCTGATATTGAGTGTGAATGTGGAGAATGTTCCTTAGATTGTCGACTAGGTTGTTAAATATATCCATAGCTTCACTTTGTAGAACAAAGCAATTGGAGAAAGCTGAAGCTGCTATTATTGATGGTATTAAATTGGGAGTAGTGCCAGATGTAGTGACTTACAACATTTTGATCACAGGATATTGTCAATTTTTTGGGTTTGATGAAGGTTATTCTGTTACTCACAGAATGAAAGAGGCTGGGATACCTCCTAATGTTATTACCTATAATTCATTGATGGCTGGGGCCACCAGACAGCATTCTTTATCTCGCTGTCTTGATATGCTTGAAGAGATGCTTGAGTTGGGAATTTCTTGAAAATGAAGGTTTCAGAAATGATCCCATTTTGCTTGCAGAAGAGAGAAAAATTTCATGAATCTTTAGTTTCTTGAAAATGAAGAGTTTCAGAAATTATCTTGAATGGGGTTGATCAATTAATGAGAATTTAAAGGATCATTACAATATATATCATCGGCTATTATTATATAGATGTTTGGTTTTGTAGGTTTCAATGCAAACAAGATTCTCTATTCTATATTGATATATGTTTCATCTGGTGTTCAAAATAACCACTACACACAAAATGTAAAAGATGAGATCACAAATTTACATATAACATAAATTAAAAATAATGAAATATAAGATAAAACATAACTCGAAATAGGGATCCAATTTGACTTCAATGAATCTTTACACAATATCATGAACACAGTATATGTTTGTTTCTGGTTGCGCGAAATAACTATACTTGATTTGCAATTTGCAAGAAATTAACAAAACAAGACTTTTCTTATCTTATCCATGTCTCTTCACCACCCTACATTAATTCAAGACATCGACAATTAAAAATAATTTTGTAATGATAAGTCGTCTTTAAGAAAACCATCACATTAAAGGTGTATGAATGAGTTTATGATTTATAAAATATTTTATTTATATATTATTAATAATTAAAAAAAATTAAAAAGAAGAAATGAATATATGTTAAAATAAGATAGTAGCATATATATACACTCTTTTAGAACAGAAGAGTTTCTAGCTTATTTAGAATCTTAACATCCATAAACTTTTAATCTATCAATAATTGTAAATCTGTAAAAAATATTGTTGAATCTTTCATTTCATTCTTTTTCTCTTAGATTTGAAAGTAAAAAAGTGGCCAAAGCTGGCTGCCGACAAAAATAAAATACGCGGTTTAACAATTTTCGTAAAAAAAAAAAAGAAAAAGAAAAAGAAAACACACACTATATATATATCTATCATTCAATCCACAATATTCACATCTGTCAATTACAACCATTAATTCTCCATATTTGAGCTTCAAACAACAGATATGGCAGTTTATGCAGCTCTGCTTTCTCTGAACTTCACCATTAATCAGATCCAGCAACATCCTTCCCCTCCAATTTCTCTTGACCAACAACAGCTTCACTCTCTCACTGAAAATCTTTCTTTCTTGCAGAATTTTCTTGAAACTTATTCCACAGACGAAGATGAGTACTTGGAGAGCCGCATCGCTGAAGCTGCTTATGCAGCTGAAGATGTAATCGAATCCCACATAGTCGATCAAATTCATGCTGGATCCACATGTCATGGTGAAAACACCAGCTGCGTTGACTTTTATCAAGGTCTTGAAAGAGTGATTCAAGACATGGATTTGATCAAGAAACAGATCACGAATATGGGACCACAACATTATCAGCTGCTGAGTATGTTTTCTTCTCTTTCTATTAATCCAGTAAGACCTGTTTCCAGGATATTCCAGAATAACATATTGGTGGATTTTGGTGATATCTTGAATGATGTCAAGAATAAGCTCACCAGACAAGATTCTAATTTCGAGATCATCCCCATAGTTGGTATGGGTGGAATGGGTAAGACTACTCTTGCAAAAACTATTTATGCACATCCAAATATTGTCCCACACTTTGATATTCTTGCTTGGGCTACAAGTTCTCAAGAGCATAGTCCATCAAACATTCTTTCACAAGTTCTTTGTGATGAAAACAAAGAGGGTCAAGTTCACGAGTTAGGAGAAAGAGTGCACAAAAAATTATATAATAGGAGATATTTAATTGTGCTGGATGATATATGGAGTATTGAGACTTGGGATGAAGTTAAGTCCTTCTTTCCAAATAACAATAATGGAAGTAAAATTATGATAACCACTAGGAGTTCAAATTTGGCTTTTCAGTTAAGTGGTACTCATGATTTTAAAATGAAATTTCTAGAGGATGATAAGAGTTGGGATCTCATGTGCAAAATTGTGTTTGGCAAAGAAAGTTGCCCTATTGAGTTAGAAAACATTGGAAAGAAGATTATAAGAAAGTGTAGAGGACTTCCTTTATCAATTGTTGTGGTTGGAGGTCTTTTAGCAAAATCTAACTTGACACATGAACATTGGGAATATACTTTAAAGAATCTGAGTTCCCTCATAAATTTGGAGGACAAAGAACATTGCTTACAAATATTGCGCACGAGCTATAAGGAGTTGCCAATACATTTGAAGCCATGTTTTTTGTATATGGGAATTTTTCCGGAGGATCATAAAATCTATGTAAGTAGGCTCAAAAAACTGTTTGTTGCTGAAGGATTTCTAAAACCAACCCAAAACAAAACTTTTGAAGAAGTTGCAAAAGGATGCATCAATGAACTTATTGATAGGAATCTGATTTTAGTTGATGAATTGAACCAAGAAGGGACAATAAAATCCTGCAAAATCCATGACCTATTGAGGGATCTATGCATTAGAGAAGCTAAAAAACAAAGGTTTCTTTGCGTTCTAGGGGAGCAAGATCTTAGTATTCCTGAAGACATAAATACCCAACGCCGTATTTGTGTCCATGGTAACATATCAAAGGGACTCTACCCTCAAATCTTTGATGAATGTGGGTCACTTACCCGTTCTTTATTTTTGTTCAGCTCAGTTTTCCATAGGTATGCTCCATTTCCTACTTGTAGATTGTTGAGGGTATATCATTGCTGGGCTAATCCAAAACCTGCATTCCAAAAAGCTAACTTGCGGTACTTTTCTACATATTCTCTACATGAATTTCCTACTTCATGGCAACTTTTTTGGAATCTGCAAACTCTTGAGGAATACAAGTATGCTTGTTATTCAATTGTAGATGCATCTGGTAGGAGAATACATTTTAGGAGAGTACTAGTTCCTTCAATTGTAGATGCACCTGGTAGGAGAATACATTTTAGGAGAGTACTAGTTCCTTCAATTGTAGTTGCACCTGCTGATATTTGGAAAATGCCCCATCTTAGGCATGTAGGTCGCGGTACACTTGAACTCCCCAATCCTCCTTGTGGGAAAGACAACTTTGTCTTGGAGAGCTTACAAACACTATCTTGTATAGGGAATTTCAAGTGTAGTGAAGAGGTGGTTAAGAGAATCCCAAATATCAGAAAGTTGAAGTTATTATACGAAGGAGATAGAGTCAAGGAAGAAGGGTTGCATAGTTTCTGTCTCAACAATCTTGCTCGTCTACGAAATCTCAAATCTCTTCATCTTGATCTTATACGTGTTACATCTGTTTATCCTTTTGAACTAGAAGCAATGCAGAATCTGAGCTTGCCACATTCCCTCAAGAAATTGTCTTTAAAATACACCTCTCTCCTTTGGGAGGACTTGAATACAAAGATAGGTTCATTGCCTCTTCTTGAAGTTCTCAAATTGGAAGAATGGTCTTGCATAGGACCCGAGTGGGAAACAATGGAGGGACGATTTTGTAGTCTTAAATCATTGCACATTGGTCGTTGTGATCTAAATTATTGGACGACAGACGACACTCACTTTCCACGCCTTGAGCATCTTAATATTCAAAATTTAGATGGGTTGGAGGAGATTCCTTCGTGCATCGGAGATATACAAACACTTAAGTCAATTTATTTGATAGGGTGTCTCAAATCTGCTGTGGATTCTGCTAAAAGAATAAAAGAGGAGCAAGTGAGTTATGGGAATGAAGATCTTCAAATAAAAGGTATGAATTTAACACCATTTTTGTGGTAATCATAAGTTTGGATTCCAACTCAAATAAAGTGTTAAAGTGGACTAGATGTAAGAATTTTCTAAATTACAAAACGAAAATAAAAAATGGATAGATAAGTGATCAAAACTTCGAAAAAGACAAACTTAAAAAAAGTTAAATATTATTTTCCCTAATGTTTTTGTAAACATACAATAAAAATTATGTTCTTGTGTTGTTTATTATTATGTATTTACGCCTTTTAGTTAGTTTTATAACATGCCATATTAATCTTCTATTTTTCATGACTTTTTCTAATTTAGCATCAATATCTTCTCTTATGTAGTAATTTTGAAGGTGTTTAGTTAAATTTACTTGAAAGATTTTATATACTCTTATCGCTAGTAAACTCTTATTTTTAACGTGATATGTATGCATATCAAATTACTTGCCCCACCTAGAGAAGGATGTTACTATATAACTGAAGTTTATACCTTTATGACTATAAGAAACTCATATGGTAAAACACAATTTGAGTAACCTTTTAAAGATATTATTTTAGTTAACTTTTAAAGATATTTTATTTTAGTTAACAATCTTTGGTTGTTAGTTTGTTTTTTCCTTTTCTTCTTCTTGAAACGTGTTAATATATATCATCACTACTACCTGTTTTGACCTCTATATATATATTATTTTATTGCTCTCCAGAGTTATGTATACATTCTTTGTTGTTCTCTATATTTGCCAATCATCACGTCGTAGTACAACTTGTCAATATTTTTTTATGCAATCTTGAGATGAACTGTGATCTGTCTTATTTACATGCAGTACATGATGTCATAATAGAAGAAACAATGTCTTATTTTCATTCGGCACATGAGATCATGGTAAAACAAAGTGTAAGAAGAGGAAAAAGAAGAAGATTATGATGATGATGGTTTCATGGAGTAGTCACATTGTCTTGAAGAAGAAAAAGAAGAAGAAAAATATGATGATGATGATACCATGGTTGGCCACATTGTCCTGAATGAGACAGAATGTAGCTAGAAGCCTAGAACTAAGCCTACCATATTAATTCTTTTTCGTTTAATTTTCTTTATAAAAACAAATTACATACAATATTTTGATTTGAAAACATTTTTCTATTTCAAACACAATTTATATGTCCTTAATTTCTTCAACGACATTCCTCTTCTTTTGGGAGGTTAGGTTTAATTAATATAGGATCATTCTGAAATTAATTAATCTACAAAAATGGAGAGCATATAAATATTATGCATTATTTATGTCTTACATTGGTTTCTAATTAATAGTGCATAAATATTGATACAATGCTACTTTCATTTTGGATATTTTTTTTTTATCGTACATGTTTGGAATCCAACATTAGATTAATTCTGCAATGGCATAAACATTATTTGATCACATATGGATATGGTTTATAGCAACAAAATGAAATTAATTATATAATTTATTTAAAAGGAATTTATAAACTCTACATTTTATAAGATATTTTAATATAAACCTGATAAGATGTTAAACCTTAATTAAAAATAAATTTGAAGTGTAAATAAAATATGTCCATTGTTAAAATTTGAAGATCATAATTTCGATTAAATAATTGTATTTGTCATTTTCCAATATCATGCATTTCCTAATCATTGCAAATGGCCCCACTAGTTAGAAACTTAGATGTAGCCAAATTAATGTCTATGTAATTTGATTTTGTTTTTCCCAAATGGTCGTGTGAAAGATGTGGGTGAAAATTCCAATAAAGCTTGATAAAATCATAAAAACTCATGTGAGACGGTTTTACGGATAGTTTTCGTAAGACGGAGCCACATCACCACAAATAACATGTGAATTGTAGGGTTTGAGTGGTAGGTAATTGGATTGTGGGTTGATCCGTCTCACGTAATGCATTAAAATTTTATGAGACGGTCTCACAAGAGACTTACTCTGATAAAATTGCATGCTATCATTAATAATAGAGAAAATTGTTAAAAGCGTCTATTAATTTTGTATTATTGATGCAAATATTCAATAATTTTAAAATTTCATGATAATGTCTTTTAATTTTTAAAAAATTGTTAAAAATGTTCTACTATATCAAACAACTCAATCTTTAATTGTTGATATAATAGTTTTTTTTTTAAATTTCACTTTACTTTTAATAACGTTAATTTTCAAAGTTATAAAGCATTATCATAAAATTTTAAAATTATTAGGTATTATTATCAATGGTTCAAAGTTAAGAAATATTTTTGTCAATTTTCACTTAATAATATCGCACCCCCTTTCCCTTAATAATATTATTAGATGCTTTATTTAATATGATCTAAAGATGATTGTTTTTATCAAATCTCAAACTATCAAACATATCCCCACACCCCACTACATATTTAAAATCCATTCAATTATAAAAACTAATATTTAAAAGTGACCCATTTTATAACATATCAGAAATCACTTTTCACAAGCATCATTTCAGTTTATTTTAAAAACAAACATGCTTTCCAATTAATTTCAAAAAAATTAATAAAATTTAGAAAGAATAATTAATATTTAGAATCCGCCATCGGAATTCAGACACCTACACTAGTTATATGCCGATTTAGATTTCATCACAAATTTACACAAATCACACAGCAGGGAGAATTTAATGGGTATAAGATGTAAATTAAAGACCTATCACATAGACATACTCTTGACATTTTAATTAGTTCACAACTTTATCAAATTTTTCATTACATTCCAAACAACAAGCAACGTAAGAGTATATCAAATATTACTAGAATCTCAACTATGTAAATTATCCAGATAAATTCATGGTCGAAAAATAAAAAAAGAATGACATCACCAATTAATATTTTTAACAAAATCAAGTTGCCTCATATTAGAAAATGACAACAACTTTTCAATAAATTTGAAATTTCTAAGTAACATAAGATATATATCGAATTAATTATAAATTGAAAAAAATTGAAAAAGATCTAAAATTTAGAATCCTATTTTGCGTTAGGAGTAGTAGTCCTGTGCACCTAATGCACACATACACTCGGGTCGGGTTGACTCGAATCAACGCACTTTTACTTTTTTTTTTTTTTTTTGGATTCTGACCTCTATGTTATGCTAGTTATATCTTTATATTATACTAGTTATACATTTATGTTATATTAGTACTATCTTTTATGTTCAAATATTAAAACTTTATTTAATACTTTTAACTTTAAAAAAACCCTAATTTCGTCATAATTTGTACATGTTTACCTTTATGTGGTAATACTCATACCTTTATGTGATATTACCTATATATTTATATCAACATAGTCATACCTTTATGTAATATATAAATGTAATATAATTAAAAAGTATATCTAACATAACTAAAAAATATGACTGTTATAATTAAAATGAATGAAAGATTAATATATTTGTCTAAAAAAGAATGTTAAGGTACAACTAACCTTACAAAAGGTATGACTAACATAACTAAAATGTTTGACTAATACTACTAAACTGTATGGTTAACATAATATATAAAAGTCTAAGCAACTTGGAGCATGTTTGTGCGGATTTTGTCAGCGACCTGGTAGCACATGTGGGTGTGTGGTGGACCCACACACATTTATATGTCCTTAATTTCTTTATCGACATTCCTCTTCTTTTGGGGAGGTTAAGTTTAATTAATATAGGATCATTTTGAAATAAATTAATGTAAAAAAAGAAAAAGGAAAGCATATAAATATTATGTATTATTTATGTCTGATATTGGTTTCTAATTAATAGTGCATAAACATTGATACAATGTTACTTTCATTTTGGATATTTTATTTTTATCGTACATGTTTGGAACCCAACATCAGATTCTGCAATGCCTTAAATATTATTTGGTCACATATAGATATATTTTATTTAAAAGGAATTTATAAACTCTACATTTTATAAGATATTTTAATATAAACTTGATAAGATGTCAAATTATAATTAAAAATATATCTGAAGTACAAATAAAATATGTCCATTGTTAACATTTGAATATCATAATTTCGATTAATTAATTGCATTTGTCATTTTCCAATATCATTTCCTAATCATAGCAAATGACCCACTAGTTAGATGTAGCCAAATTAATGTCTAGATGTAATTTGATTTTATTTTTTCCCAAATGGTCGTGTGAAAGATGTGGGTGAAAAATTCGATAAATCTTGATAAAATTGTATGCTATCTTTAATAATAGAGACAATTGTTTTATTAATTTTGTAGTATTGATGAGAATATTCAATAATTTTAAAATTTCATGATCATGTCTTTTAATTTTAAATAATTGTTAAAAATGTTCTACTATAGCAGACAATTCAATAATTAATTGTTGATATAATAGTTTTTTTTTTTTTTTTTTTCACTTTACTTTCAATGACTTTAATTTCCAAAGATATAGGGCATTATAATAAAATTTTAAAATTATTAGGTATTATCATCAATATACAATGCAAACTTTTCATTACATTCCAAACAACAAGCAAGGTAAGAGTATATCAAATATTACTAGAATCTCAACTATGTAAATTATTCAATGAATTCATAATGGAAAAATAAAAAATAATGACATCATCAATTAATATTTTAACAAAATCAAGTTGCCTCATATTAGAAAATGACAACAACTTTTCAATAAATTTAAAATTTATACATAACATAAGATATATATCGAATTAATTATACTTTAATAAAAATCATATTAATTATACTTTAATAAGAATCATATAATGAATGTAAATTGAAAAAATAACAAAAGATCTAAAATTTAGAATAAGACTATTCATTTCATACATATAAAATTAAATTTATACTAAAATATATATAGTTATTTTTAATTTAAAAATAAATTTCATTATATTATAAGTACATCAAACATAATATACACTCGTGATTAAAATCGAGACTTATTTATATATTTTTTTGGGTTTTTGACAACAAAAAATAAAGTGAAATTAATTGACGAGAAAAAGCTCTGTTTTCTTCTCCCCTCTTCTTCACCTTAACCTATCGGCCCATCGCCGTCTCTCTCTCTCTCTTCGAAATCGAAATCTTGTCGTTTCCCAATTGATTGGTTCTCCACTCTCGTAGACTCCCAAATCTGGAAACTGTATGTCACTCACTTGACTTGATGAATTTGACGGAGGAATTCGGTGATTTCGCAGTCGATGGAAGAAGAATCAAGGAGCGGTGACGACGAATGAATTTATCCAGGCATCATTTTCTCATCATCTTCTTCTTGTTGCGACATAGCAAAGGTCGGTCATTGAACTGGTGAGTTTCTTCGGAATCAGGAATGTTAAGAATTTTTGTGAGGTAAGGGAACTGATAGTGTGTTTGTTTCTTAATGATTGGGGTTTTTCTTTCGGTGGTTTTGTTTTGATTCTGCATTTGTTGAAATGAATTGTTCAAGCTTATTTGAGAATTTGAATATGTGAAGAAATTAATTGGTTGCAATTTTAAGTTTATTTTTTTCTGTGTTATCGCTTCTAATTGCAGAAATTAGAACATTTTTCTTACTTTTTAGTTTCAGTTGCAGAAATGGTGCCAATTGTGATTGTGCATACAATGGGACTTTCATATTGTTCTGCTCCACATTTTGGCGACATTACGTTGAGCACGCAATTGGGAGCAGAGGAAAAAGGCAAGCTTAATTATTTTATTTATTTTATACTTTGTCCCCTTTGAACTTGGTAACCATGAAATTGGATAGTATATAACTCCTACTTTTGCACCCTGTACAAAATATGTAACTATTTTAATGTTTTTTATGAAATTCTGCATGGTAATGTTGTGCCCTCTTTGCTTGCCAAAAACCCAAGCGTTTGGTTTTACCGAAGATTATACAAGGAAACATGAAGAAATTGACATTAGTTTTACCATCTTGGCAGGTTTGGGGCTCTGATATTGAGTGTGAATGTGGAGAATGTTCCTTAGATTGTCGACTAGGTTGTTAAATATATCCATAGCTTCACTTTGTAGAACAAAGCAATTGGAGAAAGCTGAAGCTGCTATTATTGATGGTATTAAATTGGGAGTAGTGCCAGATGTAGTGACTTACAACATTTTGATCACAGGATATTGTCAATTTTTTGGGTTTGATGAAGGTTATTCTGTTACTCACAGAATGAAAGAGGCTGGGATACCTCCGAATGTTATTACCTATAATTCATTGATGGCTGGGGCCACCAGACAGCATTCTTTATCTCGCTGTCTTGATATGCTTGAAGAGATGCTTGAGTTGGGAATTTCTCCCGATGCATGGAGTTATAATACATTGATGCATTGTTTATTCAGAATGGGAAAGCCTGATGAGGCGTATAAGGTTTACCATGACATTTTTCTCAAAAATATTTCTCCTTGCCAAGCCACATTTAACATCTTAATCAATGGTCTTTGCAAGAATGGGTACACTAACAATGCTTTGAGGTTATTTAAGAATTTGCAGCATAATGGATATATGCCTCAGATAGTGACATACAACATTCTTATGAATGGTCTATGCAAGTTAGGAAGGTGGAAGGATATGATTAGCCTTTTTGAGGAGCTTAGGGAATCAGGTCTTGAGCCAAATGCTATTACTTACACTACGATGATTAAGTGCCTTTTCAGATGCAAACGCTTCAAAGAAGGACTTCAAGTTTTCTTCGAAATGAAGACTAGAGGATATGCATATGATTTGTTCGCCTGCTGTACAGTTGTCGCCGCTTTGCTGAAGTCAGGCAGAAGGCAAGTTGCTGATAAATGCATTGCTCACATGATTAAGATTGGGTATGAGCTTGACATAGTATCGTACAACACCTTGATCAATTGGCATTGCAAGGAAGGTAAACTAGAGAAAGCCTACGACTTGTTAAATGTGGCAGAAGAGAGGGGATTAGATTGTGATATTTATACTCATACAATCTTGATTGATGGGCTTTGTAAGGCTGGCAATTTCGACGTTGCACAGAGACATCTAAACCATATGAAAATGATGGGGTTCAATTGCTTAGTTGCTTCTAATTGCTTTGTAGATCGTCTTTGTAAAGCTGGTCATTTAGATTATGCACTGCAAGTTTTTAACTCAACAGATATGAGGGATTCATTTACTTACTCTTCCTTGGTAAACAACCTTTGCAAGGAAAAGAGGTATCGTTTGGCTGCTGAACTCTTGCTATCTTGTCTTAAAGTTGGCATGAAAACATTAAAGCCAGATCAAAAGACTGTTCTTCGTGGTCTTGAGCGTACATGCTCCAAGAGGGAGTTCAAGAAATACAAGCTAGAAATCCGGATTGCCAAAATGCTGCGTCATTAATATGCCAATGATGACTATGCATTACCATAATGTTTTGAACATGCTGCTGCATGGAGAGAATCAAGGTTGTTCCTTTACCGTATTATCCATCATGATATTAATTCTGGCCGATTATAGCTACTAGTCCTCATCTTCCACCTCGTTATCATTATATGCCTTGGTCTGCAAATATTTTCTTACTCTGGAAAGATTCTGCTGAAGGGTGGAGTTTGTAAAACCCGAAGAAGGGCTAGTTTTGTGTTATTTTATGTATCCAAGTTATGATAGCATGCAATATGGTGTTTGGTCCTAAATTGGCCACATGGATGCATTCTCTGTTATCAACTGAAGGAATTGAGTGAAATTATCATGATGTGGGTACTGTAGTAGCATGTGAAACACCGTGCAATTTGAGGTATCAAACCCCGATGAAAGTGGAAATAGAATACTCTGGTCCCTGTCTGAATATCTCTCCTTCTAGCCCTGGTAAGACAGGCATGAACTTAAAGAGTCCAAGAGAGAACGGTGGCTGGACACAATTGTTGTTGATGGGCCAGGTATAAACTTTTTCGGGTTGGCTTTTAAGGTTCAGATACATAGCTTCATGCTTACAAAATCTCATACATTTTCAATTCTTGTTATCATTTATGTCTCATATTTACGATTCTTTTGTGTGTGTGCAGAATTTTGCCGTTTCATAATATGCCTTTTGATATGATTATCCTCATATTGTCACTAAAGACTTAAGTTCAAACAAGTTTATCTATATGTCCACACCTCGTCATCAATTCCCATTGATCTTTTGAGCATTTTTAGTCCATTTATCACTATAAAAATACCATGATCCACTACTATGTTAGCTGATGCACATCTTGCTCGAATCTTCTATCATAGCATTCGGTTTTTATGGTCCTTCAGTTGCTAAGAAATCTGTATGTACTTGGCAACATCTTCTCTTCACACTTGTTTTCTTATTTTCTCATTCCGATTGTTTCAGATGCAACCTTTCCGAGTTTCATGAGTTCCAGCTATGGCAGATAATTAAGAACATAATGTCATACTCATTGAGCAGCTGGTGGAAGCAATTTCTAGGTGGTGCAGTAATGGTGGCAAAGTTTATAGGCCATGAAGACATGAAAATTGAAGATTGTGGGTCCTGCAACGAGTCGGTAAATGGAAATATATTGGAATTTTTCCGTGGCCAAGTAATGAATCTGATCAGGTTCTCAGATCAAACATTTACTCTCCTCGCAATTAGATGAGGAGTTGTAATTAGAAAAAATATATTCTGAAATTGAGTGCACAAATGATGTCTTTTGAAGTTCCTTATTGTGGTCAAATTATTGTTGTTATGCGCTACCAGATTTAAGGTTAAAATGACCTCTTTTGAAGTTTCTATTTGGAGATAGACTTGGAACATTGAAATTCTTCTTTAAGTTTGAAGTTGTAGCAATAAATTCATTGAATTTAATTGGATATGTGTGGTTATGATATGATAAATTTTAGAATTTTGAACTCCTATTATCAATCTATTATTTCTACTATTATCATATCTATTATTATTACTATCATCTACTTGAGAGTTGAAACTAAATCCGTTCAAACAAACTAGACCTCGAACTGGAAAAAAGCAATTAAATTTATCTAAGGTTATTATTTTTGTCTTGCCACTTGTAAAAATACATACAACAATTTTATGTGTTTATGTAATTAAAATTTTATGCTATCAATCTATTGTTATCCTTCTCCGTATGTTAAATTTGAAATTAACTTATTATATAATTTAAAATATTATTTTACTTCCCAAATTTAAAAATCAAATTTTTTTACCCCTCATAGGACTTAGAATGTATATAAATCATATAATCCTGCTTAATTTCCATTATCATATTCTCTCTTATTTAAGAGGAAAAAAAACATATAACAAAAAATCAATACCACAAATTTAGAGCTGTAAATGAATCAAAACAAGTCCGACACATCGAGCTTCAAAATCTATATTTTAGCTTATTTAGTAATTAATCAATATGAGCTCAAACGAACTTTAATTAAATTTAAATAATTTAATACTTTTACATTTGTTTTACCTGTTTTTATTTTTCAAACTCGAATTCAAATAGAATTTTAGACATGAACTCAAATAAACTATTAACAAATGATGTCAAAAATATTTTAATTTGCTTTTTCACTCAAACAAACTCAGCAGCTTTTACATCACACCAAGTATTAATCCTCTCTCTATACTAAGTTACTAACTTTCTTATTTGCCATTTTATGTGAAAATGTAAAAACCCATGAGAAAGCTCATGGAAACTTCCAACCGCAAAATAAAAAGGGAAATCAACGAGGAAAAAAAAAGAGACCCAAAGTCAAAACTTGGTAGTAATTTCTCTCTCGACCACACTTCTTTCTTACTATCTCATTCTCCCTCTCTCTTGCTTTCTACCCAGGAGAGAAGTAATATTTGTCAAAGGGACTTCGAATTTCTGTGACCCATATGGAAAGTGAGGTAAAGTTCGAGTTTTTTGCGCTTTGGGAAAGTCTTTTTTTATTTTTTTATTGTATTTTTCAAGAACTATTGCTGGGATTCGATTAATGCCTTTCTGGGTTTTGGTGGGATCAAGGGAAGTATTGGGGAATGATTTGTTTGTATAGAATTTAAGTGCTTGTAGATTAAGCAAGAAATTGGTGTTTTGAGGCAGATAATTGTGTGTTTGAGTTTGTTAATGAGAGTGAGATCCAGTATATATGTAGTTGCATATGTGTGTATGTATAGGTGTATATGTATGTGTATCTATTCATTATGTGTTTTTAGGGTAGAATAGTATTAAGATGCATAATTCAGAAGTTAACCTAGAATTATTAGCAGTTGTTTTTGTGGTTCATGATTGATTATAAGACGACGAATAGTTAAGCGAAGAAGCTCAGGTGTTCGTTTTTATGTTTTGCCGCAATGATGGAGACAAATTATGTTGGATTACGAATTGTGCAATGATAACTCTTATTTTTTCAAGAATTGTATATGTGATTGGATTATCTTTTACCATTTTATATGCAGAGAGGCTTCCTGTAGTTTGAACCCGTTTTCTTGGACTGTGGGTCCCGATCGCCTTCTTTCCCAAGAGTGAATGAATGTAGTTGTTTCAGTTTAAAGCACTGATCTTGGAGATTGTCGAGTGTCCAAAATGGCAGATGCCAGTCCTATGACAGATACTTCTACCGATGCCGACACGGAAGATAAGAATTTGAGGGTAATGTTAAAAGACGATACATTACAGTATTATACATATTATCTTATGCTCTGAGTTGACTCAGAGATTCTGCTCTTGAATTGTCGTAATGCCCTATGATTCCTTCTTTCTAGCTGATGAAACTCTTATGGTTGGTTGTGCAGTTTCAAAACAGTCAATTACAGGTTATTGCTTCTGATGGCAGTGATAAGTCCAGAGATCAAAAGGTCTTTTGAACTCCTAATTTTATGCGCATGCATTTTTATTTGTTTTAATTTAATTGTATGACTTTGACTTCTTCCAGCAGACTCTCCGTAGGCTTGCTCAAAATCGTGAAGCTGCAAGGAAGAGCCGCTTGAGAAAAAAAGTAGGTATTTGTTGATACTATCTTTTCATTTCACGCTGTTATGTAGGATCACTTCGTATTTTTTATAGTCTTTTGAGTTCATATGGTAGAATTGTGGATTTTCTATTCGATTAGACTAGGGTTTTAATTATCTTTAAACTATCTGAGTTTTGATAAAGAACCGTGACTCTATAAGCAGAGTTAAGATCTAGAGAAATTGTAGTTGTTCCCATCGATGGTGTGTTATCAGCCAAGAGAACTGCCTTTTTTTTGGGTGGTGGTATTGTTGTAGAATTTTTGCCTTTTTGAAACAATATTTATTATTTTTCCATCATTATGACAGATGGACGAATTGTGAGACGGGTTTCTGTATTGTGAGTTTAAATGATATAGTAATCCAAAAAAAAAAAAAAAATAGTGACAAACAATATATTAACCATCATAACAGATTGACCAACCTGCATTTAAACAAACTCTATTCATTTAATCACTCCAACACAATTGCTGTTACCTCCAAAAGAATTGTAGTCTTAAATCTCTCATTTTCGACACATTTAAGACTTTCTTCATCCATCATTTGTCTGAGGGATTGGAGAATTTCAAAATTATATGTCCCTTGTAATAATCTTAAGATCTTACTCTAGAAACGTAATGTTTTAGTTAGTCTGTAAAGTCTGAGAAATGAAGGAGAAGAGTAGAAACAAATTTAACCATAACCTTGAATTTTTGTATTTTCTCCCATTTGTAACTTTTCTCCGTATTTGGAATCTAGGCCTATGTTCAACAGCTTGAAAGCAGTAGAATGAAATTGACACAACTTGAACAAGAACTTCAACGAGCTCGACAGCAGGTTCTAACTCTGTTCTCACCATAATTTACTTTCAAATATGTAGTTTTTTTAAAGTCTATTGTTTTCCAATTTAGTGAACGAGATTTTCTTTGTTGAAGGGGATTTTTATTTCAAGTTCAGGAGATCAATCTCAATCAGCTGGCGGAAATGGTATGATCATCTTATTTCGACTATCTGATTCTGTTTCCATACAAGAAGTCTTTTTCATCCAAAACTGGTCGATTTAGTGTTTTTTCCATATCAAATAGTTCATTTTAGTTTTAGTTGGACAACTGAATGTCTGTCGGAAAAAGAAAGGTGCTTAGAACCCCCACCATCTTTTCATCCTAAAAATTTGTCATCTAATTTTTATGATATAAAATAGTACGCTCGAGAGGTTGAGATGCAATTCACAAGACATCAAAGAACTCAACCTGTAAATGTATTTAAATGGTGCCTTTTCTATGAAGACTTACAAGGATGTTATCAAAATATATTTAAATGGTGATTTTATTTTATTTTTTGTATTCGTTTAAGGCACTGTTTCCCTCTTCTAAATGGTTGTAGATTTGAATGCTTTGTTGCTTGGCATGTCACTTCTGAATGAACATTTTTACATCACATGCCAATTTAGGTACTTTTCCTAAGTTGAAGAGTGTTTTTTTAGCCATCTTGAAACTTAAATCTACTTTTTACTAAAAATTCTGTTTCAGCGACTTTGACTTCCATGAATATCCACTGGTAAATCCCATATTTCTAGGTGCCTTGGCCTTTGACGTCGAATATGCACGGTGGCTAGAGGAGCAAAACAGGCGGATTAATGAGCTTAGAGGTGCCGTCAATTCCCACGCTGGCGACACTGAACTTCGCATAATCGTGGATGGCATTGTGGCACATTACGACGACATTTTTAGGATAAAAGGGGATGCTGCAAAAGCTGATGTCTTTCACATCCTATCTGGGATGTGGAAAACACCCGCCGAACGGTGTTTCCTCTGGCTTGGTGGCTTTCGTTCTTCTGAACTTCTTAAGGCAAGTCGCACCACGCCCTTTTCTTGATCCATTATATTTAGTTCGTTTTGGGTTTTAACGGTTCGACATTCGTGGTTGCAGCTTCTTGTTAATCAGTTAGAGCCATTGACTGAGCAGCAGTTATTGGCTATCAACAGCTTGCAACAGTCGTCTCAACAAGCAGAAGACGCTTTATCACAAGGAATGGAAGCTTTGCAGCAGTCCTTGGCCGAGACGTTAGCAGGCTCTCTTGGTCCGTCAGGCTCATCCGGAAATGTCGCCAACTACATGGGTCAAATGGCAATGGCTATGGGCAAGTTGGGAACTCTCGAGGGCTTCATTCGTCAGGTTATCCTACTTCTTAGCTTCATACATGTGTTTACTATCGTTCCAACTAGAAGTTAGATCATCATCATTCTTACATGCAACACATTGTGTTTTTTTTTTTGGGGCCCTTGATGCAATTATTTAAAAAGGGGGGAATTACAAATCCAAAGCATTAAGGGTGTATGTTTGGACCGGGATTTACCCATCTGGATTTGGGATAGGCAAAATCTTAATCGTGTTTGTCATGAGATTTTGATAATCCTATAACTCTACCCTAATCTTTAAACTTTTCTACAATTCCTAACATCTACTTTTTTTTTTTTTACAATTCTCAATGTGATATTGACATCTTAACTATAATTTTACCCTATAAAATCCCAAAACAAACACATGATTATCAAAATCCACTTAAATCCCAAATCCAGACTTGCAAAATCCACCTTCCCCCACTCCTAACATACCCTCGAGCTTCTACACTTCTACCTTTTACACTTTTATTTTTCTCACTTTACCATATTAAGCACATGATCTTTTGCATATATCGATCTTGGGCTGCCCAAAGCCAACTCCCAGCAAACACTTGACTCGAATTCTAGGCATGTGTCGGTTTTAGGGTAACCCAAGATGGCGCAGTGCAGAAGTTTGTGTGCTTTAAATGTCAAAGTGAAAAAAAAAAGTTCATCTAGTGAAGTGTTAAAACAACATTATTCAAGTTATGTAATAAACGGAATTGTTGGTTTCAGGCGGACAATTTAAGGAAGCAGACCCTGCAACAGATGCACCGGATACTAACAACGCGACAATCGGCTCGTGCTCTCCTAGCCATCAGCGACTACTTCTCTCGTTTACGAGCTCTCAGCTCTCTTTGGCTCGCTCGTCCTCGAGAGTAACACCAATCTCTTGATTCTAGTATTTAGTTGGAAGATACAGATCTTGTGGTTCTTGATGACAAAAATGGAGTGAGTTTGTTGTTTACCATTAAAGTTTGGAGGCAGCGATTTAGACTATGGGTGGTGGGAGTCAATGGGATAACTGCTTGTATAATTTCTCTCTTGTACAATTTATAGCTTTTAGTTCTCTACTTGTAAGTGATTGTTAACAGTCTTAGTTTTATAAAAATTCAAGAATTGGTTGATTGTACCCTTCTTGACCTCACAATTTTGCCCAACTTCTACTCGGGGTTTTATCAATGCTACACCCCGACTGGTATTACCAGTTGAGGTGTAGCATCTTTACAGTGTTAAAGATAGATGACCAAAATTAAAGAAAAAATAGGTAAACAATCACAAGTAAGATAATCATTTGTATCAAAATCTCAATAAACAAGTACAAATTAAATGACTATTTACAAAAATGATATTCACAAGAAGTTCTACTTTGTACAAGATTTTTTTTTTTGTTTTTTTGGGGAAGTAATAAAGTTGATTTTGAAAAATGATGTTGATTTTTAATTTTTATTATTTTATGGGGTACTTTTCAAAGAATATCCAAACATGGCCTTAAGTCTGTTATGCTAGAATTTTTACAATTATTCTTTGCGCGTTGACTTGATAATTATTATCTGCAACTGCTCTATCTTCGCAAAAGTGGAGGCACATAAACGGCGTCGTCTTATCAGCCCAACGGCGGCGATTTTCGCCGGAGACTGCCGTATGTTTGCTTCTCATACTTGTACCTCGTATTATGCATCGATATGTTGTACTTTTTACATGCAAATTAGCGGTTAAACACCCGATGTTTGGCAAAATCTCTGTTTCTTCTTCTATAATTTTTATTTATGTTTCCGTGTTTCCATTTGATCAGAATCGTGAAAATAATTTTTAGTTTTCTTTTTTAATTTTTTTTAATCGTGTTCACATGTTTTGAACTTGCGTGATTCTGCTTTTAGTTGATTGGATTACAATTTACAAATATTTAAAATTAATTGTTCTCGGAAAACTCTAAACCCAGAAAAGAAATTTATCCATATTTTATTTTACACGTTTTTTTTTTCGCTTCGAGTAGCTTTTGATTTGATATTGTTATCTTTTTTTATGATGATTAAAATAATTTTGTTTTTTTTCCTTTTTCAGCAATTTGTACAGTTAATCTACGATAGCTGCATTTTAAATGTGAACTTTGTTTATTTTACCCATGTTACGAACTGGCAGTGGTTCTGCTTTTAATTGATTAGAATACAATTTACATGAATTTAAAATTAATTGTTGTAAGAAAACTCCAAATCCAGTACAGAAATTGGTCCATATTTTATTTCCACGTTTTTATTTTTGGCTTTATTTAATTAATTAATATGTATTTTGTTATCTGGTAATGAACTGGACTTTGCTGTTCAATTGTCTATATACTAAGCTCAAATTAACTTGCATATTCTCATAATTTCTTGTCTTTCAGTTCATTAAGTTTGTGAATTTTTACTTATTTATCCTGTTGTTTAGTGATCATCAGATCCAGTTGATCTACTTAGAGCAGAATTGCAAGATAATAGATTTTTTAGATGATGATTGGTAACAGCGACGATCTGCTTCTAGAGATCCTCCTCTGGCTGCCAGCAAAATCCGTGATTAGATTCAAATTAGTATGCAAAAAGTGGCTCGATTTAATCTCGAGCCATCAATTTTCTAGTCGCCACACTCTGCGCATTCGTTCCAAACCGGAGCCTTCCCTCCTCCTTCGCCTTGCAGAGACACCGGACTTCTTTTACCTTCAGAACAGCCTCTATGTCAAGAAGTTGGTGCCATATTATTTCTCTCCGACTCTCGTTGGACCAATAACTATAAGAAGCTTTTCCAATGGCCTTTTTCTGCTTCAATGTCGCCATGTTGAGAACCCCCTAGAAGTTTTCCATGTCTACAATCCAACCACTAAGCAGTCAAGAAAAATGTCACTCAACGTTGACGACATCTACATGTGTGTTCTGGGGCTCAACATTGCATTCGATCCTTTAGAATCGCCTCATTACAAGATTGTTTGTGTTAGGGCGGCTGTTAGGAGCTCGGCTATTTTGTGGCGGAGTTGGTGGAGGCGATGCCAGATTGAGATGTTCAACTCTGAGACGGGCTCTTGGAAGCTTTGCGGTGAGCCCTTTTTGGCCCCACGTAGCTTGAATTTTGACCGTGGGGTATACTGGAAAGGCGGGATTCATTGGCGAGGGATCTTTTTCGATTTTCACGAGGGTGTTGTTAAAAATCATCCAGGAGTTGTGGTTCCGGGAGATACTGTATTGGAGAAATTTCGAGACCACTACACGGAGTTTAATGGCTGTTTGCATAATATTGCATTCTTTCCTGAAAAGAAATCGGTGATGGTGTTCAAACTGCAGAGTGACTATTCTGAATGGTCGTTGAAGTATCATATCGATCTTGATGAAGCTTCTGGGCCGCTATCTGTGCTTAGTATCGTTAAGGGAGAGGATGAAGAAGATAGCACGTTGGTGCTTCATGAACCAGGCAAAGTTATGGCTTGCAAGCTGCGAGAAAACTGTTTCAAAGAGCTTATTGATTTTAGAGCAGAGCCATTTTACCAGGAGGGCCGAACTCAATTTGCTTCTGACCAAGCTTTTGAATTCATCGAGACTCTAGCTCGTGTTTGATTGCTAATCCGCGTGGTTAATTTGGTATGCTTTCGTTTATTTTCTCCTCTATAATTCTGGTGATGTTTAGAGCGTGCTTCAAAGGTTTATTATCTTTAGCTAGCTTGTCATGTTCTTGAGTTAATACACGTTTCATTTCAATTTGTATTAGAGATTATATTCAATTTGTGTTCCATTTAGCATTAGCTTATTTTTCATGCTTGTTTGGTTATTTATTGAAATTGTGTTCTGATTTATGTGATTTTGAAGGTCCTTGCGTTTTGAAAGGAGTTCAAGCCTTTTTTTTTTTTTTTTAAGGATTTTGATGAGCTGTATTAGATTGTTGGGATAGGGTTATATATCTAAGACAGATTTACTTCTCACGAAAATTTTAATGAGGCTCATAAAAAAAAGATTATTAAGAAATAAAGTTCCCAAAAAAATCTAGAATATCTCTGTTTCATACTAATCATAAACATTTAGTATTTACTGGATTCACATTCGTGCAATGCACAAACATATAATCATGCTTTTGATAGTGTTGGTTTGATGTAAATATAAAACGGAAGCATATATTCAAAATGTTTTGTTTCTAATTTCTTAGTAGCTAGTAAAATATAATTCTGTTAGAAATATTTTATTTGTTTGTTTAGCTTAAAAAATGTTAGAAGAATTAATTGTAAAAAACATGTAAAAGAATTTGAAAAAAAGTTCTTAAATAATTTTCTAAGTAATTGAAGTGCGATGCTGAAATATATTGGGCCGGTACTTGCATAATTTGATAAATTTACTAAAATTAAAAAAATAAATATTTTTTAATGATGTGGATATGGTTTTATGATGTGTAAAATTTAGTTTATGATCCTAAATTTTTAATTAATATTAACCAATAAAAATTTGCAGGTGTTGTCAATCACACTCGAAATCCCAAAATATTGAGGTCACGTGGATCTCACATGATATTTTTCGTCAAAATTCAAAATTTTCAATTAAGATTAAATTTAAATTGAACAAAATTTTAAATCATAGAACTAAATTGAAAATTACAATAATTATAAAACTATTATCGAAAGAGTCCGTGAATATGAGACCAAAATTAATTTCAACCCTTACAATATCTTATGATCCATTTTTAGTTTTCTTTATGTAAGATTCAATAATGTCTTGTATACCATGTTTTTAATATTGCATAGTACGTACAAACTAGTTGCATCTAGCTTATTTGTCTTATGTCCCATTAGACGCCCATTATTTTGACTATATTGTTTATGTTGTAGAAGTTGCAATATCAGAGTTAATCGAAATTGATTCAACTGAGAACAAAATGCACAAAAACAACAATTTCCAAACAATACACTTTCACTCAAATATCTCAATAGACAACGAACTACAAATGTAACTAAACTGAAGAAAGTAAAACGCAATAATATCAAGATTTTTTTACGTGTAAAACCCCTCAAAAAAAGGTAAAACCACGGGACCCAATTCAGGAAATAATTCCAATATGTCAATGAGAGCTACTTTTTCTTGCACATGAGCATCCGGACACTTTCAAAAACCACGGGACCCAATTTAGGAAATAATTCCAATATATCAACGAGAGCTACACAGTCGTTTGTATTTTTTTTGCACATGAGCATCCGGACACTTTCAAAAACCACGGGACTCAATTTAGGAAATAATTCCAATATCTCAACGAGAGCTACACAGTTTACTTCTCCATTGCAAATAGATGAATCAACAAAAAATCACCAAATTATCCTCAAGAACACAATTTTTGACACACAATGAGATTTAAAAAGATAACAAACAAAGTATTAAAAAAAAAAAAAGCAAATCACTGATTTCTTGTCCTACCTCTTAGAGACGTTTTGTGATGATCTATTCTGATCAAAATGAAAACATGTAACCACGAACTACCCTCAAAATTTGAAGCAAAACGATGAAGAAACGACTTCAGAAATCAACAATCCCTTCCTTTTTTTTCTTCTCCTTTTCTTTATCTTCCTTTCCCTCTCATTCTGCTGTTCACGCAGTGTTACAAAACAGCTCACATGTCTCCTTTAAAAAATAAAAATAAAAATTCTAATGAGCTTATCTTTTTTTGGGCCCCACAAAAAAGGTCTGTGGCCATGCTTGTTCAAGCTCCTTGAGTTGTTGATATGAATTTGATGATGAGTCAAAATTGTATCTAATCTAGGACTAAGATGAAGTCTTATTGATAATCAAAAAACTTCAAATATTAGAAAGCAAATACTCAGGATTGAAACAACAAATTAAGAGAAAGGAAATATGATTATTCCAACAATTTTAACACTAATCAATCCAAGGTGGCGGAGAGAAGAAACTTGTGCAAATCAATCACCGACGATCCATTCTCAACCACCGCCGCCCTGGCCGAGCTTTTCATTTCCCCGACTCGTCGCCTCACATCTCTCCCCTTCTTCGACTCCATCAACTCTCTAACTCGTTTCTCAAACTCAGCCGCCGTCACCAACCCATCCGGCGCTGCCGTTGCCGCCGCCTCCAACGGCAGCGCCACCTGCATCTCTTCCACCATTACGGTCCGATTCTTCATCTGATCCGCGTACATCGGCCAACCGATCATCGGAACCCCAAACCACAACGCTTTCGAAATGAAGCTCCTCCCACAGTGAGTCACGAATCCCCCCACCGAGTCGTGGCTCAGCACCTCCTTCTGTGGGGCCCACGACTTTACTACAAAACCCCGGTCTTTAGTTCTCTCCACGAAACCCTCAGGCAGCACCTCATCCAAATCAGCTCCATCCGTTGGATTTCGCACCGACCAGAGAAATCTATGGCCACTGTTCTCCAAACCAATCACCATTTATGTTCTTCTCACAAATCACTTCTCCTCTATCACTCGTATTTTTTCTCTTTTGTGAATGTCTCTCAAATGAATAAAAAATGATATTTATACCTAAACTCAAATTAATTTAACCGCCCCGGAAATATCGCCTCACAAAGCCACTAACACAGAACGGTTACCCATGTTGTAAATCGTGGGTTAGAGTGATATGAATCATCTCGCCGTCATTCTCGTCAAAATGGAATATCCGAACTGAGCTGTCCTTCTCGACTTTATAAATCTATCTCGGATGCGAGACAGATCCGAGGGCTCCGAAATCCACCTTAAGTATAGCGGGATATACTGATATTTATAGCTCTGAAATATATCACTCAGGTAAATCTATGCGAGATAATAATTCGCCTTGTATCTGTATAGCAACATCTCGACTGCATACACCGAAATATCCATTTCGAATTATTAGACATCTTGACCATATCAACCACTCCCCCCGAAATGATGTGTGTGTGAACACACATCTAGAAATGAATCGGAGTTATGTTTCCCATCTTTACGAAAAACGAAACGTCTTTAACACGCTTCGGGGTAAGACACGCGTCCGCATTTTCCCGCCTTGATTAACGAGATTTGAAAATCAAAAAAGGCATCCTTTAATCTGAACCGTTGCCTCATTTCAAAATTAATGGTCAAGATATCGAGACCTTCCAAATACCAGTCAACATCGCCTATAAATACCCCCAACACAATTCAAAAAACACTTTACCCTAATCCTCCGTCACTCAAGGATTCTCCTTCTTCAAGCAATTTACAGGTACTCTCTTCTTTCTAACTCTATTCGCATTTCTGATTTCAATCACTATGACATCTTCTACTTCCCTCCACTCTTCACATCGTGGGCCTGACTCAGAGGAAGAAATTGATAATATCCCAGTAGAACTTCCCCATGATCCGAAAAAGAAAACCCGAACCTCTACCTCTGTAATTGATTCAGAAATTCCTCCCCAAAAAAAATCTCGTAAGAAGTCGGAATCCGAAGTATTCGGCCCGCCGAGGATAAACGAGAAACATCTCTCTCTGTTAAAATAATTATTACGAAGTAGATATCATGGGGGTGTAAAATACGAAATAGCTATTCCTGCTCCCACAGATCGACCTCAGAATGCTCCTGAACCTTTTCGCACTTGGTTCCTGGAACATGTTCCTTTAGGCCTAGTTCCACCAGTTCACCCCTTCTTCGTTACTATGGGTAAAGCATACGACATCAACCCCAACCAATTTCACCCTAATTCGATTCGCTATCTTGTTGCTTTTTACATCATATGCAAGTGGATGGGAGTGGAACCTACTTCTCGCAGATTTAAAACCTGCTTTCTGATCTGAAGTTCGAATCCCTACCAATTCTATGTTGCCCCGCGAGCTCATGATAAAAAGGCGACCTTTTTATCTACGGGTGTCGAGAAAGTGAGCTCATCTTGGGAGAAATCCTTTGTTTACATAAAAGCCCCTTAAAATAATCCTTTCATTACACCTCAATGGGCGACATACTTGAATCCTCAAGCAAATACTCCCAGTCTTGGATTAGATCAAGCCATTGTCAAATTGAACACTCTATTTCGGAAAGGGTGGTTCAACATAGTAGGATTGACCTCGGATGCGTCTTTGCTTGCGTATTGGGGATTCTACCCAAATGTCGAGATAGCCAGGGGAATTGATTTAGGTTGTATTTAATTTCTTTTATCTACCTTTATCATTATTATTGATCTCGACTTAATTGTGTTTAATTTGTGAGAATGTTCGATTTTGTAGATATATCGATGAACAAGTACTTCTCGTTTATGAAGGATGTCCCCAAGGAGGCACAAACTACATTCAGAGCATCTGTACACGCGGTGGATCCCGCTCAGGCACAGGTTAACCGAACAGAGATAGAAGTTCATTTGTCTCCTCCCCAAAATCCTTCTATCTCCCCTTCCGAGACACCAGTTCCGCTGAACACTATAGCTGAAAGCTCATTGACTCCTACTCGCTTATCTCCTACACCCCTTCAAGACTTAGTTGACTTAACTAGGGATGTCGATAGCGAGGAAACTGAGAGAGAGTCCGCTCTTACTCGTAGAAAAAGAAAAGCCATTTCTTCTTCATCTCCATCTCGTTCCATGGCACTTCGCACTCGTTCGAATGTTCCTGCTGAAGATCATGAGATCACGTTAGATAATATTTCCCTTCTTCCTCCTATGCCACTTCTCGAGAAATCTGCATCTATTAGGCCTACCACCTCATAGGGATCCGACAAGGTGACCGAATGCCGAAGACATATATCTCGCCTAGCTACGGCACAGAAATATCTCATCTCTTTGGCTAAAGATATGACAGAGGAAGAGAAGGAAATCGAACAATTACGGGAAGAAAAAGAGACTGTTGAAGAAGATTTCGCTGCCTTTCGCAGTAAAATTGATGAATTGTCCTCGAAGGTCGAAAATGGGGAGATGGATTTGGCGCTGGCTCGATCTGAAGCCGAGAAGAAAGATGAGCAGCTCCGCTCCGCCGAAATGATAGATAAACATAAGGATATTAGGAGTAGAGATCTTTTAATATCTGAACTGTGAAAAGAACTGGAAGAAGAAAAGGAGAAAAGGAAAATGGAGACTGAGTTATACTTCCACGAGGGACGATTAGACGACATGAAGATAGGATATCAGAAGGGGTTCTCAGCTTTTCCGAAAAATGAATGGATGCAGAAGATCTCTGAAGAGTATAGGTCCAAACTATTTAATCGGATGTGGGATTCAGTTTTATTTCTTTCCAAAGCTGCTCCGATGGCCGAATCTTTTTTCTTCGAAGGGGTTCGCGTCTGTCAAGAGAGGGTGAATCAATATCTAGAAACAGTGCGGGCTCATTTAGCAACGAACAATATCTCCTTGCCAGAAGACCCTTTAGTCTTTAACTTAACCGAGTTAGGAAGTCAGATATCTTCTGGACCCCCTCCAAACTGGCATGGAGATATGTCGGAAGCCGAAAATGCAGAATGGTGGAAAGACTTTCTTCATCAAGCAATTCTGGCCAATCCTCTTTCCGACCCAATTCCTTTACCTCAGGACTTAATCGGTGAATCTTCCCGAGATGGGACAGAAAGTGATGCCACCATGATCAGTTTACCCGACGAAATATTCCACCCTGAAGGTCCCCGAGATATGGGGTTATAAAAAAGCTTGTAGAACAATTTTCTTTTATTCATGTAAAAAATATGCTAGATACAATGATCTCTTTTGCTGAATTCGTACTTGATTTCTTGAATCATTTCGGGAATATATCGATGTAATTGAACTCAATTTTCCTAGATTATCTTGAGAACATATTATCAATGAACTCACTTTTTGATATCTAGTTTTTCAATAGTTGATTGATCAACTCCCTAGATCGGATTCGAAAGATCTCGATCTCTCATTTTCAATAGTTGATTAGTTAATCAACTCCCTAGATCGGACCTGAAAGATCTCGATCTCCCTTTTTCAATAGTTGATCAGTTAATCAACTCCCTAGATCGGACCTGAAAGATCTCGATCTCCCTTTTTCAATAGTTGATCAGTTAATCAACTCTCTAGATCGGACCTGAAAGATCTCGATCTCCCTTTTTCAATAGTTGATCAGTTAATCAACTCCCTAGATCGGACCTGAAAGATCTCGATCTCCCTTTTTCAATAGTTGATTAGTTAATCAACTCCCTAGATCAGATCTGAAAGATCTCGATCTCCCTTTTTCAATCCTTGTCGAAATAAACAAAAAACAAAACACACGATTTACGTGGTTCGATCTCAACTAGGCGAGATCTACATCCACGGAGAGTTTGAAGAGGATTCACTACTAACCAAATTCAAACATAATACATCATAAAAACAACAAAAGAAAAGAAAAGAAAAAGTACATGCTGTAACATTGCCTTACGAATAGTACTTCTTAAGGTGACTAATGTGCCATGGCCGAGGTAACATCTTTCCTTTATCATCTTGCAACTCATATGCTCCTCCGAATAAGATTTTAGTCACTTTATATGGTCCTTCCCATGTTGCTTCAAATTTCCCTTTTTCTCGCAAAGTATCTGTTTGCCGGAGAACCATCTCGCCAACTTGGAAATCTTTATTTTTTACCTTTTGATTAAACACAGCTTGCATTTTCTTCTTGTAAAGATCATGTCTGGCCCTTGCTTCATCACGCTTCTCTTCCAGAAAAATTCTATCCACCTCTAATATCTCATCATTGTGAATAGGGTCAAAACATACAATTCGCATGGTTTCTCCTTGTATCTCGGCTGGAGTAACTGCTTCAGCCCTATAAACCAAACTGAAAGACGTTTCTCCCGTAGTGGATCTCGGTGTAGTTTGATAAGCCCATAAAATAGAGGGTAACTCCTCAACCCAGTTAGACTTTTCATGTTCTAACCTCTTTTTTATACCATCCAATAAGATGCGATTGATCATCTCGACTTGCCCATTAGCCTGTGGATGTGCTACTACCATAAAAACTTGTGTGATCTTCATCTCGGAACACCATTCATTTATCTTCTTTCCTTGGAATTACGGCCCATTATCCGAGACCAGTATTCGCGGCAAGCCAAAACGGCAACAAATGTTTCGCCAGATAAACTTCATCATCTCAAATTCAGTTATTTTGGCTAAAGGTTCTGTTTCAACCCACTTAGTAAAATAATCAACCGCCACAACTATGAATTGCTTACTTCCTTTTGCTTTCAAGAACGGCCCAACGATGTCAATACCCCATCTCACAAAAGGACACTGCGAAGTAACTGCAATCAATTCAGTTGATGGTGTATGGATCCTCGAACCATATTTTTGATAAGTCGGACATTTTTTCACCATCTCTTCCGCATCTTTCTTCAAAGTAGGCCAATAAAACCCAGCTCGAACAACTTTCTGAGCTAATGCTCTAGCCCCTGCATGCTCCGCACATCCTCATTCATGTACCTCTTTTAACACCATCAAACCCTCCATATGCGATAGACATCTTGCATCTGTCGGAGAAAAGGTTTTTCGGAAAAGAACACTATTCAGCAGATAATAGAACCTTGCTCTTCTTTCCATAATCTCTCTTTCTCTAGCCGTTCCATTTCGATCTCCCTTCAAATATTTCTGTATCGGGTATCTCCAATCCTCTTCATCTCTTTCTAGGACCATGACATCCTTATCCTTGGGAATTTCCATCACTGTGATATTTCTTTTCGTGCAATCTTGTAACGAATTACCTATTTTGGCTAAAAAATCAGCTTTCCGATTTTCATCTCGAGATATTTGTTCGATCTGTATTTTTTCAAATCTTTTTTCAAGCTCCCTGATTTTCTCTACATATGCCCACATCCGATCCTCTCTGATCTTGCACTGATTAGCCAATTGTCGAGTAACTAGTTGCGAATCTGACTTCACCTTTAGGCATCTTATTCCCGTCTGTTCAGCTAATTTCAATCCCTGTAACAAAGCCTCATACTCAGCCTCATTGTTTGAAGCTTTAAATTGGAATTTTAAAACTCTAACTCATCTTTCTCGGGACTAACAAGAAGTATTCCAGCTCCTGCTCTTAATCGACTTGATGAACCATCCACATACAATTCCCATTCTGGATTTTCTTTCAACCGAGTTGTTTCCTGGATGAAGTCGACTAATGCTTGTGCTTTAACTGTTGTTCGAGGCTCATAATAAATATCGAACTGTCCGAGTTCAACTGCCCATTTCACTATTCGTCCTGAAACTTCTGGTTTCCCCAACACCGAAGTTAGCGGATAATTAGTTCGTACAAGAATGGTAAATCCAAAAAAATACGGCCTCAATTTCCGAGCTGAAATGACCAAAGCATATGCAATTTTCTCAATGTCAGAATATTTCGTCTCCGCCCCATGCAACACTCGGCTACAAAGTAAATAGGATACTGATCTTTTCCTTCCTTGCGAACTATCACCGAGCTAACTGATTCTTTCCCAATTGCCAAATACACAACCAACGGAGATCCGAAGATGGGTTGCTTCAATCTTAGTAATCCACTTAGAAAATCTTTCAATTGTTCGAAAGCAACTTGACATTCCTCTGTCCACCCAAATTTTCCTCCTTTCCGAAGTATCTTGAAGAAAGGTAAACTGTGATCTGCTAATCGCAAAATAAATCGGCTAAGAGCAATTATCTTTCCCGTCAACATCTGAACTTCTTTAATGCTTTTCGGCGGGGTCATATCCAAAATAGCTCGTATCTTGTGTGGATTCACCTCGATTCCTTACCGAGTAACCATATAGCCCAAAAATTTACCAGCTTGAACTCCAAATGAACACTTCGCAGGATTAAGCTTCATACCATAATGCCGAATTGTGGAGAAAGTTTCCTCCAAATCTGCAGCATGAGATTTAGCTTGTCTACTTTTTACCAGTATATCATCAACATATGCTTCCATATTTCGGCCCAACTGATCTTTAAACATCTCGTCTATCATTCTCTGATATGTAGCACCAGTGTTCTTTAATCCGAATGGCATTACTGTATAGTAATAAGTCCCTGACGAAGTAATAAAGGAAACATTCGGTCTATCTCCTGGATATAACGCTATTTGGTGATACCCTTGCGCAACATCCATCATGCTTAGTAACTCGCATCCCGCAGTAGCATCAACCAACCTGTCAATCAGTGGCAAATGATAATGATCTTTTGGACAAGCCTTATTTAAATCTCGAAAGTCAATACACATCCTTCATTTGTTTCCAGGCTTGGGTACCAATACCACATTGGCTACCCATTTCGGATATTGTATTTTATCAATATGCCCAATTTCTAACAACTTCTGCACTTCTCTTTCAATCACTTCGTTCTGTTCTGCTCCGAAATGCCTCATCTTTTGCTTTACAGGCTTGGCATCTGGTCTAATGTTTAACCTATGCATGGCTATGTTAACCTCAATTCCAGTCATATCCTTCGGCTCCTAAGCGAACAGGTCAGCATTCTTTTTAAGCACCTCGATAAGCTCATTTCGTATCTCCCCCTCTAACTGACTTCCGATATTGACTGTATGACCAGGGTTATCAGGTAACAATTCCACACTCATCAATTCTCCCGGTTCAAACTCCGAAATTCGCGGTTCTTTCCCCTTCCGTCTCTCCATCTCCAATGCCTTGTCCACCTCATCTCGCTGTTGAGTTGCTCGTTTTCTGGTTTCCGAATGCCTTATAGCTGCTACATAACATCTCCTAGCAGCTTGTTAATTCCTCCGCACTATTCCAACTCCAACTGTTTTATCATCTTCATCCTTCACTGGAAATTTCATCATCAAGTGAGCTGGTGAAATGATTGCGGCATAATCAGTTAAGGATGGTCGATCCAAAATGACATTATACTATAAAGGGGTATCTACCAGCAAAAAAGTAACAGTCTTATTCTGCCTCCACAACTCATCACCCAGTACCATGGGTAATTGTACTTTCCCATATACATTAATTGAATCTCCCGAAAAACCATATAGCGAAGTCCCCACTAGCTTGACTTCTACTGATGATTTCATTTTCTTGAAACAATCCAGAAACATAATATCCACCGAACTACCAGTATTAACAAAAACTCTTTCTACATTATACCCTCCTATCTCGGCAATAATCACCATGGCATCCGACTGAGGTGATTGGATATCCACTGTATCATCTTTCCCAAATTCAATAACCGCTTCTTGTAGGATAGTGTGTACCTCATGTTTTTGTCGAACAGAATTTAAGCGAGATTTTCTGGCACGATTCGAATCCCCATCGGTGGGTCCGCCCATAATTATATGGATAGTAGGTCTCTCCTCTCGATTCTGCTGATCTCGACGAGGAAAAGACGGTGGAGGTGGATTTACTCGGCCATTTATTTCCCTTCCCATTGCTCTTAGATCTCGTTGAGGTTCCATTCGAACATTTCTCCTGTAGCTGTTACTTGTCGGGCTCGAGCTACATACCTCGCCAACTTATTATCACGAACCAACCTCTCCAACTCATCTCTAAGATGTGTGCATTCATCATGATGATCTTGATCTCCCATTTTCAATAGTTGATTTTTAATTAATCAACTCCCTAGATCGGATCATGATGATCTCGATCTCCCCTTTTTAATAGTTGATTTTAATTGATCAACTCCCTAGATCGGATTTTGATGATCTCGATCTCCCATTTTCAATAGTTGATTTTTAATTGATCAACTCCCTAGATTGGATTTTGATGATCTCGATCTCCCATTTTCAATAGTTGATTTTTAATTGATCAACTCCCTAGATCGGATTTTGATGATCTCGATCTCCCGTTTTCAATAGTTGATTTTTAATTAATCAACACCCTAGATCGGATTTTGATGATCTCGATTTCCCATTTTCAATAGTTGATTTTTAATTAATCAACTCCCTGGATCGGATCATGATGATCTCGGTCTCCCATTTTCAATAGTTGATTTTTAATTAATCAACTCCCTAGATCGGATCATGATGATCTCGATCTCCCATTTTCAATAGTTGATTTTTAATTAATCAACTCCCTAGATCTGATCATGATGATCTCGATCTCCCACTTTTGATAGCTGTTTGCTATCGAAATTTAAAGGACAAAACAAGTGATTTACGTGGTTCGATCTCGTATAATCGAGATCTACATCCACAGAGAGTTTAAAGAGGGTTCACTACTAACCAAGTCTGAACAACATACATCATGAAAACAAAAGAAAATGAAGAAGGAAAATTACAACATGCTGTAACATTGTACTACGAATAGTACTTTTTAAGATGACTAATGTGTCATGGCCGAGGTAATATTTTTCCTTTATCATCCTGCAACTCATATGCTCCTCCGGATAAGATCTTGGTCACCTTATATGGTCCTTCCCATGTCGCCTCCAACTTCCCTATTTCTCGCAGAGCATCTGTTTGTCCGAGGACCATCTCGCCAATTTGAAAATCTATTTTCCTTACTTTCTGATTGAACACAACCTGCATTTTCTTCTTGTAAAGATCATGTCTAGCCCTTGCTTCATCACGCTTTTCTTCCAGAAAAATTCTATCCACTTCTAATATCTCATCATTTTGAATAGGGTCGAAACATACAATTCGCATAGCTTCTCCTTGTATCTCGGCTGGAGTAACTGCTTCGGTCCCATAAACTAAACTGAAAGGTGTTTCCCCTGTAGTGGATCTCGGTGTAATTCGATAAGCCCATAAAACAGAGGGTAGCTCTTCGACCCAGTTAGACTTCTCATGTTCTAATCTCTTTTTTATACCATCTAGCAAAATGCGATTGATCACTTCAACTTGTCCATTAGCCTGTGGATGTGCTATAGCCGTGAAAACTTGTGCAATCTTCATTTCAGAACACCATTCATCTATCTTTTTCCCTCGGAATTGCGGCCCATTATCCGAAACCAATATTCACGGCAAACCAAAACGACAACAAATGTTTCACCATATGAACTTCATCATTTCAAATTCGGTTATTTTGGCTAAAGGTTCTGCTTCAACCCACTTAGTAAAATAATCGACCGACACGACTATGAATTGCTTACTTCCTTTTGCTTTTGGGAACGGCCCAACGATATCTATTCCCCATCTCGCAAATGAGCATGGTGAAATAACTACAATCAATTTGACTGCTGGTGTATGGATCCTCGAACCATATTTCTGACAAGTTGGACACTTTTTCACCATCCCTTCTGCATTTTTCTTCAAGGTAGGCCAATAGAAGCCAGCTCGAACCACTTTTCGAGCTAGTGATCTAGCTCCCGCATGCTCTGAACATTCTCCTTTATGTACTTCTCTCAACACCATCAAACCCTCCTTATGAGAAAGACATCTCGCATCCGTCGGAGAGAAGGTTTTTCGGAAAAGCACATTATTCAGCAAATAATAGAACCTTGCTCGTCTTTCCATAATTTCTCTTTCTCTAACAGTTCCATTTTGATCTCCCTTCAAATATTGCTATATCGGGTACCTCCAATCCTCTTCATCCCTTTCTAGGACCATAACCTTCTGATCTTTAGGAACTCCCATCACTATGATATTTCTTTTCGTGCAGTCTTGTAATGAATTACCAATTTTGGCTAAAAAATCAGATTTTCGATTTTCATCTCGAGATATCTGTTCGATCTGTATTTTTTCAAATCTTTTCTCGAGCTCCTTGATTTTTTCCACATATGTTCGCATCCGATCCTCCCTGATCTCGCACTGATTAGACAATTGTCGGGTAACTAGTTGCGAATCTGACTTCACCCTTAGACATCTTATTCCCGTCTGTTCAGCTAATTTCAATCCCTGTAATAGAGCCTCATACTCAGTTTTATTGTTGGAAGCCTTAAACTGGAATTTCAAAGAAAATTCTAGCTCATCTTTCTCGGGACTGACGAGAAGTATTCAGGCTCCTGCCCCATGCCGACTTGATGAACCGTCTACATATAATTCCCATAGTGGGTTCTCTCTCAACCGAGTTGTTTCCTGGATGAAATCAGCTAGTGCTTGTGCTTTAATTGTTGTTCACGATTCATAGCGGATATCGAACTGCCCTAATTCCACTGCCCATTTCACCATCCGTCCGGAAACTTCTGGCTTCCCCAACACTGAAGTTAACGGATAATTAGTTCGTACAAGAATGGTGAATCCCAAAAAAATATGGTCTCAATTTTCGAGCTGAGATAACCAAAGCATATGCTATTTTCTCAATGTCGGAATATTTCATCTCGGCACCATGCAACACTCGACTAACGAAATATATAGGGTACTGATCTTTCCATTCCTCACGAACTACCACCGAACTAACCGACTCTTTCCCAATCGCCAAATATACAATTAATGGAGATCCAAGGATAGGTTGCTTCAATCTTGGTAATCCATTTAGAAAGTCCTTCAGCTGTTCGAAATCAACTTGATATTCTTCTATTTATCCAAACCTTCTTTCCTTCCGGAGTATTTTGAAGAAAGGTAAATTGCGATCTGCTAACCTCGAAATGAATCGACTAAGAGCAACTATCCTCCCTGTCAACATTTGAACTTCTTTAATAGTTGTCGGTGGAGTCATATCCAGTATAGCTCGTATCTTATGCGGATTCACCTCAATTCCCTGCTGAGTAACCATATAACCCAAGAATTTACCAGCTCGAACTCCAAAGGAACATTTCGCAGGGTTAAGCTTCATGCTATAATGTCGAATTGTGGAGAAAGTTTCCTTTAAATCTGAAGCATGAGATTTAGCTTGTCTATTTTTTACCAGCATATCATCAACATATGCTTCCATATTTCGGCCCAACTGATCTTTAAACATCTCGTCTATCATTCTCTGATATGTAGCACCAGCGTTCTTTAATCCGAATGGCATTACTGTATAGCAATAAGTCTTTGACGAAGTAATAAAGGAAAGATTTGGTCTATCCTCCGGATATAACGCTATTTGATGATACCCTTGTGCGGCATCCATCATGCTTAATAACTTGCATCCTGCAGTAAAATCAACCAACCTATCAATCAGTGGCAAATGATAATGATCTTTTGGACAAGCTTTATTTAAATCTCGAAAGTCAATACACATCCTCCATTTGTTTCCGGGCTTGGGTACCAGTACCACATTGGCTACCCATTTCGGATATTGGATTTTTTCGATATGCCCAATTTCTAACAACTTCTGCACCTCTTTTTCAATCACTTCGTTTTGTTCTACTCTGAAATGCCTCATCTTTTGCTTTATGGGCTTGACATCTGGTCGAATATTTAATCTATGCATGACTATACTGGCATTAATTCCAGTCATATCTTTCGGCTCCCAAACGAATAAATCAGCATTCTTTTTAAGCACCTCGATAACTTCATCTAGAATCTCTCCCTCTAAATGACTTCCGATATTGACTGAATGACCGGGGTTGTCAGGTAACAATTCCACACTCATCAATTCTCCTAGTTCAAACTCCAAAATTCACGGTTCTTTCTCTTTCCGTCTTTCTATCTCCAATGTCTTATCCATCTCATCTCGCTGTTGGGTTGCTCGCTTCCTAGTTTCCGAATGCCTTATAGCTGCTACATAACATCTCCTAGCAGCTTGTTGATTACCCCGCACTATTCCAACTCCAACTGTTTTATCATCTTCACCCTTTATTGGAAATTTCATCATCAGGTGAGCTGGGAAAATGACTGCAGCATAATCAGTCAAGAATGGTCGACCCAATATGACATTATATTGTGAAGGAGTATCTACCAACAAAAAAGTAATTGTCTTAGTTTGCCTCCACAACTCATCGCCGAGTACCATGGGTAATTGTACCTTCCCATATACATTAACTGAATCTCCCGAAAACCCATATAGCGAAGTCCCCACTGACTTGACTTCTACTGATGATTTCATCTTCTTGAAACAATCCAAAAACATAATATCCACTGAACTACTAGTATCAACAAAGACCCTTTCTACATTATACCCTCCTATCTCAGCTATGATTACCATGGCATCCGATTGAGGTAATTGGATATTTATTGTATCCTCTTTCCCAAATTCTATAACTGCTTCTTGTAAAATAGTATGCACCCCGTGTTCCTGTCGAATAGAATTTAAGCGAGATTTCCTGGCACGATTCAAATCCCCATCAGTGGGTCCACCCATAATCATATGAATAGTCGATCTCTCTTCCCGAATTTGCTGATCTCGACGAGGAAAAAGTGGTGGAGGTGGATCTACTCGAGCATTTACTTCCCTTCCCATTGCCCTTTGATCTCGTTGAGGTTCTACTCAAACATTTCTCCTATAGCTGTTATCTTGTCGGGCTCGAGCTACATATTTTGTCAACTTGTTATCAAGAACCAATCTCTCCAATTCATCTCTAAGATGTGTGCACTCGTCAGTACTATGACCATATTCATTGTGGAACTGACATAACTTTTCATTCCCAAACGTTGGAGGATTTCTCGGATTCGGAGCCCACGAAATCGGCCACTTTAGTTGGGGATGACTCCAAATTTCCATTAACAACTGCCCAGGTGGCAATGTCAATTGAGTGTAAGTATCATACCTAGGACCTCTTTTCATCTCGGTTCGAGTATTCGACACTAATCCTCTTCCCCTCAGATCTACCTCTCTCATTACTTTGTTCGAGTCTTTAGTTTTTGCTTCCTGAAATGCAACTCCATCTTTCTTAATACGGAGCGCCTCTTCCAAATTAATGTACTTGGTCACTCTCTGAAGCAAATCATCAAAACTGTTCGGTACTTTCTTCACCAGTAAAACATGTAAATCACCTTCTCTCAAACCTTGCATAAAAGCACTAGTAATTAAGTCGTCTGAAGCTTCAGGGGACTCTAAGGTAACAGATGTAAATCTCTTTACAAAAGTCCTTAATGATTCATTCTCATTTTGCTTTATCCCGAACAACATTTGAGTTGACTTAACCTGCCGACGTGATCCTGTGAACTGGTGCAGAAACAATGACGACAACTGATCAAAACTCTGGATGACTCCATCAGCCAATTGACTAAACCATGTTTGTGCGGATTTCGTCAATGTAATAGCGAAAACTCTACATTTCATCCCATCTGTGTAGCGATGTAACAATGCTGTATTTTCGAAACGACATAAATGATCCCAAGGATCCATAGTACCATCATATTCAAAACTCACCGGTCTAAAGGAAGCCGGTAATTCGTCTTCCATTATGATTTCCGAAAAAGGGTTACCTCTCTTACCCCGAAAACTTGATCTGATATTTCTCTTCACTTCCTTGATTTCCCTCTGCAAATCCTCAACTCTCTCAGATAGATCGGTCTGTGATCGACCTCGGATCAAGGGAGATACTGAACGACTTTCTCTTCCATCGAAATGTCTTTTTTCTCCTCGGCTTTGCATTTGCTGTTTATCCGTATCACCTTGTTGTGACTCCAAAAGACGTTTGCTCAAAGCTTTTTGTACTGCTGCTGCTGCAACTATCTCATCCAATTCTTCCTTAGTTAAAGTGATAGTATCCTGACGAGGATGATTTGGAGCAGCATCTGACTCTCCCGATCGATCATCATTCGGTGCAATTCTAGATCCTTCCCCAACTTCTGTTCTTCTTCGAGAATTTCGTGTATTCACCATAATAGCAATGATCTAATAATCTCACGTCTTAGCTTGATTTTTCCCACAGACGGTGCCAATTTTTTCTTCTCTAAAATCACTTCTCCTCTATCACTAGTATTTTTCTCTCTTGATGTAGACGTCTCCTCTTCAAAATAAGGAAAAAATGATATTTATACCTAAATTTGAATTAGCTTAACCGTTTCTAAAATATCGCATCACGAAGCCACTAATACAGAACAGTTATCAGGATCTTAGATCGTGGGTTTGTGGGGCATAAAGTATCTCGCCTTCTTTCTTAACGAGATGTAATATTCACGTCGAAGTACACTCTTTGGTCTATATAGATATATCTCGAATGGATAATACTTTAATTTTGCCGAGATATCATACTGTCTTTATTTCGAGGTTTATTGTTCGGAGCTCTTGCTCTTAACTGCCGATCCGAAATAATAATGTATACTGCATAGCTATGAGTATACTTGGCTTCCTTTGCCGAGATATTTATTTCAATTCACTTGCACATATCCACCGTATCGAGTATCTCGATATTCTTCTTTGGAATACCAAGGTATGTTAGATTTATAAACGCATTTGTTAATTCATATTCTCAAAATGTTTATCTCCATTAGACAACTTGCTATGCATCTCGAGTTCAGATGTTATCTCGACTGATGAGGCATTTCGGCCATATCAAAGTGGGTATTTTCAGACTCTCAGAAACTTCATAGGCTGAGTAGCAGAAGAAATCGATTACAAGGGCTTTAATTCTTGCTTTCTGGGAGATTTCTAGCAGGGCATTGCGAAGATTAGGGTTGTTGAGACGAGGGATCTCGAAGAAGAGTTCGATGGGATGTTTCGTAAAGTTGGGAGGAAGAGTTGGGGCCGGAAGGCGGTGGTAGGTGATGGAAGGCACGGCGGCGGGGGCGGCGGTGGCGGAGCTGAGGAGTATGATGGGGAGAGAAGGGCGGTGTTTGCTGATAAACTTGGCCAGCACTAACATGGTGTTCAAGTGCTCTGGTGTACTATACAAAACAAGAGTGTCTTCCATTGATCTTTTCTCTATATTGAAGAAAAATGGGACTTTGATTCTTGATGTATTATGGTAAATGGCTTAATGGTATGTATATTTATATGATAACTTTTTTCTTTTTTATTTTTATTTTTTTTAAGCTTTGACGTATTTTGTCATGGAAATAATATGCGAATAGTGTGAACGTTCAGTGAAAATTTAGGTGAAATGCAAATGAAATGCAGAAGGATTTGTCTTTAGCTTATAAGGTGGTTGCGAGAGTTAATGTCACTCTTTTCTAAGGGCACCGCACTCTATTGTATTAATGTGGGCCCACACACTGATAGGGTATGGTGCCTTTAGAAAATGGTGTAGTGTCTTTAGCACATCCCTAACGTGAATTCGAGTGAAAGTGAACGCGGTGACCCCACATTTTGCTTATTTTCTATTGATATTTATTTTTAATACATTCATTAATTAACTAATTATTTGAATGCAACGTCATCATCGTTAAAATTCATTTTTATTTTTTTGATATCTTTTGAATTTTACTAATTGTTTTTATGATTTGAATTTCCTCTTCTATTATTTTATTAATTTTTTATGATGGGCATTCAAATTATCATGTTGAATTTTCTCAGTCTATTTTGGGATTTTTCAATTGTAGGTCCATGTAAACATTCCGGTAGGTAGGAAATATTTTTGGCAAAAATTGGACTTAAATTTGAAAATAAAAAACAATAACTAAAGAACCAAGATTAGAAAAGGCCTAACTTACTTAGATGAAATATGATATTTTCCAAAAAAAAAAAAAAAAAAAAAGTATTCTTAATCATCTTTACTTACAAACATTCTTTTTTGTTAAATTGTTAAATTTTGTGCTTTTTTATTCAACATAAATGATTTTTACTCAACTATACATTTCTAACGTTTGCTAGTAACTGTAAACAATAAATCAAGAAAATTTCATGAAACTGGTTGGTCATAACTCTATCTTCACATGTTGTGATACTTGCAATTTTATTATTGATTGAAATTGTTTTTTTATAATTAATATTGTTAATATTGAGGATAATTTTTATTAAAAAATTATCAAAAAATTCACATTTTTAATTCTCTATAAATAGAGCTCAATATTAACATACTTCAATTTCATATTTCAACTATTGTAATTTTAATTTTGTTATGGTGTTTGTAGCTTATTTTTAAGTGTGTGGTAAATTTTATCCTTATTATAATTATGGATTTTAGAATATTAAATATTTTTATATATTTCTTACAACTTTTAAATATAATAAAAGTTGATTAGAAATAATATATATTTAATAAATAATGTGAAAAAAATTATTTTAAATGTGGATTGAAGTGACTAATAAAGTATAAAATAATTGTAGTTGGATTGAGTTTTAGATTGTGTATATAAATTAGAGAAATGGATTTTTTATTAGAATTGGGTTCTTGATAAATGTAGTCTTAATAGTAGTCATGATACAATTCAAAATAATGGATCTCACTTTATGGCAGGCATACTCATTTGGACAGTCGCAATGATTTATTTCTTTTTAACTTCATTTATACAGTTTATCTCCCACGCAATTCAAAAGTATATGTGGAACACATGCACTTTAGTACGTAAATTTATCTACCACACAATTCAATAGTTCTATGGAACACATGCATTAATTAGTAGCCATACGTACTCATGTGACAGTGATCATGTGACAGTCCCATTTTCTCCTTTTTCCGCTACATATATATTTCATTTGACCAAGGTCTTAAGAGGTGTTTTTAAATATTTTTGGGTTCTTGCAGTTGTTGGGTTATGAAGTTTGATTGTCTATATACTGATCTACGAGTACGGAATTTTTTTTTTTTGGCCCATCGGATCGAATGGGCTTTTAGGGCTATGGTCCAGTTTCGGGTATAAATAACTATTGATTCATTGTATTTGTCAACACACAAAAAATTAGTAAATTCTCCTGGCTTGGTAGTGCCCCAGACATAGTCATTATTGACGAATTGGGTGATCAATCGTTGTTATTTATTTTTCGTCCATATCAAATGCTCTGTAATTATGCATAATATCCTAACAACAGTGTTGTTGTAAGAAGTCGTGGTCATGCTTATTCAAGCTCCCTGAGTTGTGGACATGAATTTGATGAAGAATCAAAATTGTTTCCAATCAACTTTCTTCTAATTAAACAGCATATTTTGCATCAGTTCTAGCAGCTTATTTTATCACTAATGAATCCTTGCTTACTAAAATTATGACCTGATAAAAAATGGGAAACTTACCATGTTGAATTTCAGGACACAAGTAGATTTAGGGTAAACTTAATAAGAAGAAGATAAAGTTTATTGATAATAAAAAAACTTCAAATATTACAAAGCAAATGCACAGGATTGAAACAACAAATTAAGGAAAAGGAACACAACTTTACTAGAAATTAATCAAGAAATAATGGAACGCCATTATTCCAACATTATTGATACTAATCAATCCAAGGTGGAATAGAGGATCCTGTTTGGGAAATGAAACACAACTATACTAGAAATCAAGAAATAATGAAACACGATTATTCCAACATTATTGACACTAATCAATCCAAGGTGGCGAAGAGAAGAAACTTATGCAAATCAATCACCGACGATCCGTTCTCAGCCACCGCCGCCCTGGCCGAGCTTTTCATTTCACCGACTCGTCGCCTCAGCTCTCTCCCCATCTTCGACTCCATCAACTCTCTAACTCGTTTCTCCAACTCAGCCGCCGTGACAAACCCACCCACCGCCTCCTCCAACGGCAGCGCCACCTGCATTTCCTCCACCATTACTGTCCGATTCATCCTCTGCTCCGCATCCACCGGCCAACCAATCATCGGCACCCCAAACCACAACGCTTCAAAAATGGAGCTCCTCCCACAATGAGTCACGAATCCCCCCACAGAGTCGTGGCTCAGCACCTCCTTCTGTGGGGCCCACGTCTTCACTACAAAACCCCGGTCTTTAGTTCTCTCCACGAAACCCTCAGGCAGCACCTCATCCAAATCAGCTCCATCCGCTGGATTTCGCGCCGACCAGAGAAATCTATGGCCACTGTTCTCCAAACCAATCGCTGTTTCCTTTATCTGCTCAGCAGAAAACACACCTCTTCTGCCGAAACAAAGGAAGACGACGCTTTTACTCGGCTGTGTATCAAGCCACCTCAGACATTCATGCTCTTCGCCACCGTGGATACCACCGACTAATGGCCCCATAAAGTAAACCGGAGGAGTTGGCCCATTGGGAAGGCAAAGGCCGTTAGATATGGCTTCCTTAGCTCTATAATCGAGGGCATCGAACGCGTTCACGATGAAGCCTCTTGATTTCCGCATGTTTTTCGAAACGCCAACCATGTGCTTGTAAAAAAGACTCTGACGCAAATGCACATCTTTGGGGAAATCCAGTGAGTAAATGGGAGGCAAACCAGGAAGCTCAACAAAATCCTTAAACTCTCCAAGATCAACAGTGATGGTTTCGTGAATTGTTGCGAAACACAAACAGAATATGGCCATAGGCGATCCGGCGCTGAAAAAGAAATAAGTGGGTATTTTCAGACTCTCAGAAACTTCACAGGCTGAGTGGCAAAAGAAATGGATTACAAAGGCTCTGATTCTTGCTTTCTGGGAGATTTCTTGCAGGGCATCGCGAAGATTAGGGTTGTTGAGACGAGGGAGCTCGAAAATAAGTTCGACTGGATTTTTGGTAAAGCTGGGAGGAAGAGAAGGGGCGGGAAGGCGGTGGTAGGAGATGGAAGGGACGGCGGAAATGGAGGCGGAGGCGGCGGCGGCGGACAGGATAATGATGGGGACTGAAGGCTGGTTTTTGCCAATGAAGTTGGCCAGCACTGACATTGTATTCAAGTACGCCGGGGGACTATAAATAACAATGGTGTCTTCCATTGATCTTATACTCTATGTGTGTATCTATTCAAGAAAATTGGGATCAAGTTTATTTGATTCTTGATGTGTATTGTAAATGGCTTACTACATGTATATTTATATGCAAAAGTACACAACTTTTTTTTTACACTGACATGGAAATAATATGCGAATAATTCTAAAATTTAGTGCAAATTTAGGTGAACTCAGGATGAAATGTAAATGAAATGCAAATGAATTTATTTTTAGCTTAAAAGGTGGTTGCAAGAGTTGATGTGAATTCCAGTGAGACGGAGCTGCATACCAACCTTGTCCCACTACTTAAATGACACCGTTTTGGAACATAATTGATAAAAGGTGTCATACATTTCGGCGCGGCTGTGAGCCGAGCCATTGTAATCTTTTTCCTTTTTTTTTTTTTTTTTTCATTTCCCTACTGTTTCATGTGGTTCGCTTATGAATTTGAATTTCTTTGATTTTATTGCAAGAATTCATGTTTTAATTTCACTTAATTATCATTAAAATTCTTGCAAGAATTCTTGTTTTAATTGAAATTGAAGTTATACTGAATCTGATATCATTATATTTTGGCAGAAATATAAATCAGTTTTTTTTTTTATATTTTGATTCAATTATTTCATTTTAGTTGGAAATGGACGGAGGCAAATTCTATTTTGTGGCAATGACATCACTTACCTGATTTTAGATGTTTTCTCCAACTTTCAGTTGTTTTCTTGTCAAGATTTATGGAGGTTAAATGAATCTAACTGATTCTCAGGTTACCTTCTTGGATTTCAATAGAAAAAAAGAAGTTGTATTTCTTAATATACTTAGTAGTCCTGGGGTCTTTAAATTTCAGCCAAAAGCTACTAGGAATAAGAGTTAACAAAGGAAATAATATGCCAATAATTCTAATATTTTATTGCAAGTGAGAATGAAATGCAGATGGATTTGTCTTTAGCTTATAAGGTGGTTGCGAGAGTTGATGTAAATTCGAGTGAAACCGGACACGGTGACCCCACATTTTGCTTATTTTCTATTGATACTTATTTTTAATGCATTCATTAATTAACTAATTATTTGAATGCATCGACATCATCGTTAAAATTCATTTTTATTTTTTTGATATCTTTTGAATATTACTAATTGTTTTTTATGATTTGAATCTTCTCTTCTATTCTTTTATTAATTTTTTTATGATGGACATTGTTGACGTCGATTTACGGCTGGTTCGTAATCTCAGTCAAACACTCGAATTGATCGTTTTTCTAGCCCAACCTAATTAGCCAAGTTAAAAGAGCTAGGTCAAATGAGGTAGGAAGTTCAAGGGAATGTAGAACACTTGTCTTTTTCTCATTTTTCCCCTAAAAAAAAAGAATCCCCTTTCCAAAGGTTTGAAGGGTCTTATTTATAGACCCTTCACCTGGACAGCATCCCCCGAGTCAGGGGATCTTGTCCCTATAGGGCCAGGGCTAGATGCTCCCTGTCCCATACTATTACAAACCGAGCCGAGCTCTTTTTATATTCTAATTTTTAGACATATTTCTAGGTAAGGAGACTCTATCAACCGTTATCCGAGCTGAAATCAGGTCGGTTTGGTCAGGTCGGCTTTGTCTCTGATGGGATGCGGAAGGTCGGTCATTCTGGCCGAGCCGGTCAAAGAAGGTCGGCTTTTGCTCACGTTGGCGTTTAGGAAGACTTGATTCGAGCTCTCCCTCCATTTTGAGTTCTAGGAAGCTGGTTTCATTGAAGTATCAACAGGCCGGTTAAGGGGTTCCTGGACGGCCATGTTCTGCTCGGCTCGGCCATGTCATCCCTCTAATTCGTCCGAAACATAGGTCGGCGAAATAACCGAGCCGGGCTGGAAGACCGGTCACAGCTGCGGAACGGTCATATTAGTTCGAGTGGGGTCAGGCCGGGCCGAACAGGGTGACTGGACTGGGCTGTCAGGTGATGGGGCTGGTCCTCCTCGGTGCATTGGGTCAGATGGCCTTTAGTTCGGGTCCGAACTCGATCCATGTGTGGGCGGCCTAATATTGAGGGCCCAACATTAGCCCCTCGGACCCGAGCAGAACAACGGAGGCTCGAGTTCGATCGATGGGCCCTAGTTTGCGCGGATACGTCCCGTGGTGATTTGAGACACGTGTGTCGCCACGTGGCGCATCTGGGTCCCACCACCTGTCCTTAATCCGATGGCTGGAAGGCGAACGGTTTCTTTCCTTAACCTATAAATAGTGGTCCCCTCCGCCATTTGTGCTCCATTCTTCTCTCCGCGCTCTCAACTTCCGCAACTTTCTCTCTGAATTCCGAGCTAAATCGCCCGAGCTAATTCCACCGCCCTCTTCATCCTTAGGTAATTATGTCTGCCGTAACCATTTCTTCATCTTCTGAAAATGACCAAGGTTCAATGGGGCGGCTTGAACGACCGGCCTTTACTCCGAGCCCTAGCCCCAGCTCCCCTTCGTCCCCTGGCGACTCCTCGGAGTCTGCCTCGGAGGAGCGGCCTCTTCCAGATCTGGCGGACGGCGACGACCAAAGCGAGCCGAGCACTTCGGGCCGAGGCGATATTCCTATGGGGATTCCGATCACCACTTTGGACGACGAGGATTTGAGGCCGTTCCGTCCTTCAGTCGGTAAAGACGAGCTGTCTAAGTGGCGTGCGCGGTTCAAGATTCCGAGCTCGGTGACATTCGAGGAGCCGGTCAATCTTGCCTGACCAGATCAGCCCCCTCCTGGTCATGTTGCCGTGTCCCTCCGAGCTCTCGAGGGCGGGTTGAGGTTTCCGCTGGCACCGGCCATAACCTCGTATCTGCTCCATTGGGGGTGGCCCCGGCCCAGATTCATCAAACGGTTGGGCGTCCATCATAGGACTGCTCAGTCTGTTTTGGGAGTTCAGCTTTGGAACGCCGAGCCCCGCGGACTTGGAGTGGATCTTTGTGCTGAAACAAGCGTCGGGCTCGCCTCTACCGATATATTATACATCGGTTCGGTCTCGGCGTTCGCAATTGGTCGTCGCCGCCCCGTCCTCCGTGAAGGAGTGGAAGACGAAGTGGTTCTGGGTGGGCGGAGATTGGCAGAGCCCTTTTGAGGTGGACGACCAACTCACACGGGTCGCCTGCCCGGTCATTTTTAAAGAGGCTCAACAAGGTGAGCTTTGTTCCGAACCGAACACATTTTGCATTTTTCTGATCGTTGATTTCTTTTTATTTATTTCAGTTCGGCATCCTCGGGAGAGCCAGACATCTGGGCTCATCTCTCGCCAGCTCGCCTACCTACGGGACCAGGTATCCGAGGAGGATAGGAATTTCAAACAGCTGGTGGCGCAGCGTCGTCTGGAACAGGTCGGACTTACCGTCCCATTCTGTCCCGTACCGAGCCCCCGAGCAGGTATGTTTTGATCAGCTGAGCTCGTTTTCCTTGTGTATTATTTTTGGTAACTTTGTTTTTCTTGGCAGTCAGCAACCTCCCCGTTCTTGGCTTGATGGCGGACCCAGCGAGCCGTTTTGAGGCAATGGGTGCCGTTCGGAAGAGGAAGCAGCCGCCGCCTAACCGATCTGAGCGGGCTGACAGGGCACCGACCCCCCGGGCTGAACAGCCACCGCGTCAAAGGATTCGGATCAGCCGATCCGGGTCGTCTCGTGACCAGGAGGAGCCCCGTCACGCTCCTTCCGACCGATCTGGGGCTGATGTTAGACCGGCGGTCTCCGCCAGTCCGCCAGCTCGTCATGCTCCGCCGGCCACTGACATACCTGCCGGGCCCTCGCGTATCTCCTCCATCCTTGGCGACGATCCGGAGAGGGTGGAGGTGACTCGCCGCTATGAGGGGAAGAGGCCTCCTTTCCAGCTCGCCTTTGCCAGGGCACGGGAGCCGTTCACCGGCCAGGAGCTCCCGCCTCACGTGGCTACTGCCCAGATCAACCTTCCCAAATCCTGGACCCAGGACTTGGAAGAGCACGTTCAGAGGATGATCAACCCGGTCGACCTCCAATGCAGCGCCGCGGTGTTGGCTGCCCAGGCCAGCGTCCTCCAGTGGCAGTCTTATGCTGTTGCTGTCGAGACGGAGGAGCGGTTCCGGGCCTGCCGGACCGAACTGGGTAAGTCTAGGACCGAGGTGGACCGGTTGAAGGCCCAACTGGAGGCTGCCATTGCTAAACAGGAGAGCCTGGCCAAAGGTGTTCAGAGCGCCCGGGCAGAGGTCAATCGGAAAAGGGACGAGCTGGGTCGGACCCGGGCTGAACGGGACGAGGCCCGGAAGACAATCACTTCCGCCCAAGCGGAGGCCGTCCGTCTTGGGAGGGAATTGGAGGCCGCCAGGAAGGCTTCGTCGGCCTCGGCTTTTGGGGCTTATCTCCGGGCCTTCTTCCGGTCGGCGGAGTACAAGGCCAGGAGCTCGGTGGGGTACCTCTTCGCCTTCATGGACATCCTTGAGAAGGTGAAGGCGGATGAGGGGAACATCGCTCCCCTTTAGGACGCCCTGGCCACGTACCTCGCCCAGAACCCTCTTCCGCCGGACTTCCTGGACGTTCTAAAGGAGAGGCTGGAGGTAGGCTGTATATATATATATATATATATATATATATATATATATATATATATATATATTTAGTCCATTTAAAAAGCCACTGTCCAATTTTCATCCACTATGGAAGCGGTTTTCAATTTTAGTCCAATTAAGCCAAAAATCGTCACTATTTGGTCCAATTTTTTGCCGGAATACCACTCTCGCCGGCGATTGTAATACAGACACTTGTGGTATTTTGGCGAAAAATGGACCAAATAATAACAATTTTTGACTTAATTGGACTAAAATTGAAAACCGCTTACATGGTGGACGAAAATTGGACAGTGACTTTTTAAATGGACTAAAATTGAATTTTCCCGCATCTTTATAGTTGAGTTGTTAGTGTAGTAAGCTAGACTTTATCTTTAGATTGCAGAAGATATATATCTATATATAGTAGTAGTAGCTCATTAGAATAATTATTGCAGTTGTAATCTTCTCATTCCATGTGATCTTTCCTCTAATATAATGAAATCAATCTTTCTTCTCATTTCCTCTTCTTCATCAACCATCTAGCTGCAGATTCTTGATTAAACAGTCATGTCTGCCTTTGAGATTTTGGAGTGAATGTATTCTTACAGCTGCTCATTTGATTAATAGAACACCTAGTTCTGTGTTAAATAATAAGATTCCTTTTGATTAATAGTGCTTTGTTAGACAATAATGAAATTACAAGTTCTGATAGCTTAACTGATCATATCATACATGCACCTCAACTTTTTGCTGAAAATATTATACATGATAACATCATTGTGCATACTGATTTACATGATGAGTTAGATCAACATTTGTCAGCTCCACAGACATTTACTCACATGAACACATATTGCATCAACATAACATTCATGTTTATGGTAACCAAGAGGAAGAAAACTTCATGCATGGATGTAGAAAAATTTACAAGATGGATCCATTGAAGGTATAAAGCAAGATTAGTTGCGAAGGGATACACTCGAGAGGAAGGTATTTATTACTTTGACACATTTTCTTCTGTTGCTAAAATAATCACCGTTAGGATTCTTTTAACTATTGCAGTAGCTAGTGATTCGCATATTCATCAACCTGATGTTAATAATGCATTTCTACATGATGATTTAATTGAAGAAGTCTACATGATTCCCCTCCAAGATATTGTAAAGAAGGTGATAATAGGGTTTGTAATATCATATTAGCAGGATTTAGATTGGAAGAATTCAGAGTGTTAAAACATATCTAGACAACAAGTTTACAGTAAAGGGTTTTGGCATACTCAAGCATATTCTTGGAATAGAAGTTGCAAGCAGTAATTTAAATCTTTCAGTACTTCATTAGAGGAAAAAATTCATGTCATAGGACTCGTGTAGGATTTGAGTTCTGCTTATTTCAATTTTTCAATTTAGTCATCTAATTGAAAATTTTGTCCAATTAATTTTTTTTTCTACCGGAATTTGTATTTTCCGGTGGTTTTCAGCGAGTGAGATACACACACCTTCAATATTATTATTTCTGATCATTTACGATGATGTGGCAATTTTATGCTAATGTGGCAATTCATTTTACATTTTGTTCCAACAACAAAAACACATCATTTATGCCACAACATTTACTGAATTAAAAAAAAAATGTACTAAATAAAATACACAAAAACAGAAATTAATCACGTAATTTATTGAATTAAAAAAAAAACTAAAAATGAAATCAAAGATTGAGAGTCCACTCTTGACAAAAACGTGAAATTCCCACACAAAAGCTCTAATAGAAGGAAACCAATCCTCAAATCCCAAGTCCTCAAATCACGTACAAAAATCCTAATCTTAAAAAAATACACTTATCTGACTACCGCTAAAATTAAAACTCAACCCCATTTAAAAAAAAAAAAACCATCTATCTGACCATCTCTTAGGTATTGGGAGGATTTGGGGGATGAAATTCAATTTTCCTTTTTAGATTTTTTTCTAATTATGTGACTTTAAATTAATGATGTGTAAATTACATGTTCATTTTAAAAATTTGTTATCCAACAAATTAAATTGGAAAAAACCACGTGTTGCTACATCATTTTTAAATGATCGAAAATATTAAAATTTAAGATCACGTGCATCCAGAGACGGAACTACAGTCTAGGGAAGCCACTCCCCCAACTTGTAAATTTCTTTTTAGGGATAATTTCAATTTTGGTATTGTATGTAAAAAAAATTCATTTTTAGACAACTAAGTATACATTTTCTAATGTTGGTCTTATATGTTTCAATTTTTTCCAACTTTGCTCCTATATGTTTCATTTTTTTCCAATTTTGGTCCTGTATGTTTCAATTTTTTACAATTTGAATCCAATTTTGATCGGACGGCCGCTAGAAAATCTCACGTGACATCACAAATTTTGGAAATTCCAACCAAAATTGGACTGAAATTGGAAAAATTGAAACATACAGGACCAAAATTGGATTGGATTGAAATTGGAAAAAATTGAAACATACAAGACCAAAATTGAAAAATGTATACTTGGTTGTAAAAAAATCGTATACTAACCCTTTTCTTTTACCCCTTACATCTATATCCCCTCAGTTTATGCATGCAACACGCGTGACTCTATCCAATAGATTATGAGACCATTTTTGTAAGTGATTAAAGTTAGTTTTGGGACAAAATTTTAAGGTGAGTATCTATATTGATTCACATTTGTGGCAACACTGTTGTCTCTCCCTTTATCTCCTCATGAAGACTGCTTCTATAAGTGATTATGATGATACATAACAATGATTTGTTGGTAGTCTTTGGCTTCCTGCAAAATCTCTAACCAGATTCAAATCGGTATGCAAACAATGGTTTTTCCTCATTTCCACCGATCAATTCTGTCGTCTCCACACTATCCGCAACCCAAACCCACAACCCTCTCTCATCCTCCGAAGTCCGAACCCATAACTCACAATTCATATACTTTCATCCAATTCTCAACCGTCGTAAACTGATACCTTATAGTTTCCCTAATATTTCCAACCCCAAAATACTGAGGTCTTGCAATGGCCTACTATTGCTACAATCTGATCAACCAAACAAGAATTGCTTTGTTCACAATCCCACCACTAAGCAATCAAGAAAGATCAGTCTTTCCAACAATGACGAGTATACTGATGTTTTGGGGCTTAACTCAGCTTTTGATCCTTCAAAATCACTTCATCACAAGATTGTTCATGTTAGGGCAACAAGAAAAATGAGCATTTGCGAAAAGGCTTTTGCGATAATAACTCAGCAACAAAATGTTGTTTCTGCAACAATTATCAATATTTTTGGGACGACATTTTGTTGCCGCAAATACTCATATTTTTGCTTGTAGTGTGATTATTGCAGTTTATGAATTGCAAAAGGGTTATTCAAAGTAGTGGTGGATGAAATACCAAGATGGATTTGGTCGGCTTCTGGGCACGTCTCGTATACTGACATTTGTATGAGGAGACGATGGAGAAACGTGCACCATGGTGACCCATGTCCCTGGCAAGATGACAACTTACTGGTTTTTTGACAAGAGCTCGGGTCAATTTCGCTGGCGTGGTTATTAGATTTTAATTTTTTTTTTTTTTTTATAAAAAAAAAATTGGTGGATTTGTTCATCCTTCATCGTCACCTACGCCTGCAATTCCTCTCTCTTCATTCCCAACCCCCAATTCCTTCCAGAGCCCTAACCCTAGAATTGTTTTCCACAAATTAAACATTCATAAACCACCCACTTTCATCATCTGCAAATCCACCGAAACTGATACCCCCAATTCCAGCCCCTCCGCCCCAACCAGAGGTGAAATCTTTCTCCGGCACCACCAACGCAGACCAAGAAGAAGAAGAATAAAAAAAAAATTCCAAAGGTTTGTGCCTACTTGATGCTCTGGGTTTCGTTGAACTTGAGACGTAGAATCTTGTGAGAATAAACTGTCCATATGTGAAAATAAACTCCACTGGAGAAGAGAGAATTTAATCAACCTACAGAGGTTTCAATCGAATAGGATTTTTGCAAATTGAAGCAAATTGATGCTCCGCAGTCCACTGTGTACGGTTTGATGACCCAATCGCAAGGCCCTTCACCGAAGAAACAGGATTCAAGAGAAATCGACAGATTCAACGACGAATTCTTCCGATTTCCAATTCTACCCCCTTTCTTTTGATTTCTTTTATTCAAAGTAATAAACAAAATTAAACGTTTTATCTACGTGGAAGGAATTTTTTTTAAATTAGAAATGCCACAAGTGATAAATAAACACCACATTAGCGAAATTGGTCCAAAAAGTCCAAATTGACGTTCACATGCAATTCCAGCCCAATTGAATGATTTGGGCTGAAATAGAGTAAAATTCGTGAAGCTCGAAAAGTTATTATTCTAAATTAACGATTCGAAAACTTAAAGTTCAAAATTGTCAGACCCTCTAATTTACTGGGGAAAAAAATAATAAACTCTTTTTTTTTTAAATCAGACGGAGTATGGACTTGTGTAGATCAGTGACGAAACTAAAAGTTAGGGGTCGGTAGCCCTAGCCCCCCCCCCCCCCCCAACTTATAATTTTTTTTACTACTTCCATATATTTTAATAATTAATATATATATTAATTTGTTGTGTGACCATTTTTCAATTTGCAGTTTAAATTATTTCCGATTACAATCTTAAAGTTCTGGAGTTTATCCGAATGCAACCTAAATCACTTTTCCTATCATTTTTTCGATAAAATGGAGATTAATTTTTTCATTTCACAACATAAACTTTGTAAGTTTATTTTAGATTATAAGTTTAGTGTATTGGATATGAGCTATATAAATGTGTTGTGTTAATTGGACATGACCTATATAAATTTATCATGTGTGCTTAGAATATCATCCATGTTTGGGTTTAATTTAGACCTTAAAATGTTACACTTCATAATAAACTGATCTAATTTTGTGTTTTTAATATCATATAAATTAGCATAATGCCTAATTATCATGTGTTATTAAGACTTTTTTCCATGTATTATGTTAATATTTTTGAATGAAAAGAAATTTTTTGAGGCATTGTCATGTGTTAATCATGAAGAAATCTCTTTTCTAGCCATAGTTTATTGTGTTTTATTAAAGTGACTATTTGTTTTGATTTAAAAATCTTGATAATGTAGCAAATATATTGAGGAAAGGAACACCACAATAAATGTTGTATATAAAAAATTGTTTCAAAATTTGTAACTTATGAGATTTATTTTCATTTTAGTTGATTTTGTCATATAATTTTTTAATATAAGTTTTAAAGACTATATCATTTATTCAATATCAAATAACTTAAAGTTGGAAACCTATTCATTGAATCATCTAAAATCCATTCATTGAATTTAATTCGTTCCATGTGTAGACAGTGTAGTGTGTGCTTATACATCGTTTAAATTTTCTTCCCACTCGTGACTAACATTTTCATCTTGAATTTCCATCAAGCACAAATAATAATAATAATAATAATAATAATAATAACAACAACAACAATAATAATAACAACAATAATAATAATAATAATAATAATTGAATGAATAATTAATAATAAAATAAAATATTTTTTATATTCATTACAATTTCTTCTATCCATGATGTTTAACAATAAAAAAAGTGTAGAAATGATAGATGAATACAAATTTTATTAATTTATCGAATATAGTCATGATTTATGAGTTCACTAAATATAAATTATAAATTATAATACACATCAACTCATTGATATAATAGAAATAAATTATACATTCTAAAAGACATATAATATATTATCTAAAATCGATTTTGGAATGAAATTTGTTTTCATTGGCGAGGGATCATTTTCGATTTTCACGAGGGTGTTGTTAAAAATCATCCGGGGGTTGTGGTTCCGGGAGATACTGTAATGGAGAAATTTCGAGACCACTACACAGAGTTTAATGGCTGTTTGCATAATATTGCATTCTTTCCTGAAAAGAAATCGGTGATGGTGTTCAAACTGCAGAGCGACTATTCTGAATGGTCGTTGAAGTATCATATCAATCTTGATGAAGCTTCTGGGCCGCTATCTGTGCTTAGTATCATTAAGGGAGAGGATGAAGAAGATAGCACGCTGGTGCTTCATGAACCAGGCAAAGTTATGGCTTGCAAGCTGCGAGAAAATTGTTTCAAAGAGCTTATTGATTTTAGAGCTGAGCCATTTTACCAGGAGGGCTGAACTCAATTTGCTTCTGACCAAGCTTTTGAATTCATCGAGACTCTAGCTCGTGTTTGATTGCTAATCCGCGTGGTTAATTTGGTATGCTTTCGTTTATTTTCTCCTCTATAATAATACATGTTTCATTTCAATTTGTATTAGAGATTATATTCCCATTGAGCCTTATGCACGCTTTATGTATTGACAGATGAGTTTCTAAGCTTTTACGATCCTCAGTCCAGAATTTTATGCATCTATGTTTTTCTAAAATGTGTTGCATATTAGTTTTTTCTGAAGCCGTGGTTGGATCAACGGTGTTGAAGTTGCGTAATTGCTAATCATACAACCTTGCAAGGGTTGACTGATGAATCACCAGAGCCCTGAAGAGCATGACGATGAACTCATGGTTGCATTTGTTGCTCTGTTCCCTTACCTTTTCTGAATGAACAATCTTCTTGAAATCCACCTTGTTTGGGATTCAAAAGATTGTGTTCCTTTGTAAAATGACAGTTCACATTTAGCATTAGCTTATTTTTCATGCTTGTTTGGTTATTTATTGAAATTGTGTTCTGATTTATGTCATTTTGAAGGTCCTTGCGTTTTGAAAGGAGTTCAAGCATCATTTTTTTTTTTTTTTTTAAGATTTTGATGAGTTGTATTAGATTGTTGGGATAGGGTTATATCTAAGACAGATTTACTTCTCACGAAAATTACAATGAGGCTCATAAAAAAAGGTTATCTCTGTTTCATACTAATCATAAACATTTAGTATTTAATAGATTAACATTCGTGCAATGCACAAACATATAATCATGCGTTTGATAGTGTTGGTTTGATGTAAATATAAAACGGAAGCATATATTAAAAATGTTTTGTTTCTGATTTCTTAGTAGCTAGTAAAATATAATTCTGTTAGAAATATTTTATTTGTTTGCTTAGCTTAAAAAATGTTAGAAGAATTAATTGTAAAAAACATGTAAAAGAATTTGAAAAAAAGTTCTTAAATAATTTTCTAAGTAATTGAAGTGCGATGCTGAAATATATTGGGCCGGTACTTGCATAATTTGATAAATTTACTAAAATAAAAAAAAAATTAATGATGTGGATATGGTTTTATGATGTGTAAAATTTAGTTTATGATCCTAAATTTTTAATTACTATTAACCAATAAAAATTTGCACGTGTTGCCAATCACACTTAGGTTATCGATATTTTAATATTAAGGTCACGTGGATCTCACATGATATTTTTTGGCAAAATTTTAAATTGTAGAATTAAATTGAAAATTGCAATAACTATAAAACTATTATCGAAAGAGTCCTTGAATATGAGACCAAAATTAATTTCAACCCTTGCAATATCTTATGATCCATTTTTAGTTTTCTTTATGTAAGATTCAATAATGTCTTGTATACCATGTTTTTAATATTGCATAGTACATACAAACTAGTTGCATCTAGCTTATTTGTCTTATCGCATTAGACGCCCATTATTTTGACTATATTGTTTATGTTGTAGAAGTTGCAATATCAGAGTTAATCGAAATTGATTCAACTGACACTACAAGAAATCACACATTTTGTGACGAATATTTTTGCGACGATAAAAAAATCGTCACAATTTGTTTTTTAAAGGCGACAAATGTTATTTTCGTCATTAAAATACTAGAAATTGTGACAAAATTTTATTGTCACCATTGATAATTTTATTCGTCACTAATTTGTAAATTTCATGACGACATAAATTATTTCGTCACAATAATAATAGGTGACGATTTTAATAATAATTGGTGACGAAATTCGATGTCATAAAAATACATATTTTCATGACGAATTAAAACGGAAGCATATATTAAAAATGTTTTGTTTCTAATTTCTTAGTAGCTAGTAAAATATAATTCTGTTAGAAATATTTTATTTGTTTGTTTAGCTTACAAATGTTAGAAGAATTAATTGTAAAAAACATGTAAAGAATTTGAAAAAAAGTTCTTAAATAATTTTCTAAGTAATTGAAGTGCGATGCTGAAATATATTGGGCCGGTACTTGCATGATTTGATAAATTTACTAAAATTAAAAAAATAAATATTTTTTAATGATGTGGATATGGTTTTATGATGTGTAAAATTTAGTTTATGATCCTAAATTTTTAATTAATATTAACCAATGAAAATTTGCACGTGTTGTCAATCACACTCGAAATCCCAAAATATTGAGGTCACATGGATCTCAAATGATATTTTTCGGTAAAATTCAAAATTTTCAATTAAGATTAAATTTAAATTGAATAAAATTTTAAATTGTAGAATTAAATTAAAAATTATGATAATTATAAAATTATTATCGAAAGAGTCCGTGAATACGAGACCAAAATTAATTTCAACCCTTACAATATCTTATGATCCATTTTTAGTTTTCTTTATTTAAGATTCAATAATGTCTTGTATACCATGTTTTTAATATTGCATAGTACGTACAAACTAGTTGCATCTAGCTTATTTGTCTTATGTCCCATTAGGCCCATTATTTTGACTATATTGTTTATGTTGTAGAAGTTGCAAAATCAGAGTTAATCGAAATTGATTCAATTGACAGACCAAAATGCACAAAAACAACAATTTCCAAACAGTACACTTTCACTCAAATATCTCAATAGACAACGAACCACAAACAGTAATTAAACTGCAGAAAATAAAACGCAATAATATCAAGATTCTTTTACGTGTAAAACCCCTCAAAAAAAAAAAAAGGGTAAAAACCATTGGACCCAATTTAGGAAATAATTCCAAAATGTCAACGAGAGCTACACAGTTTACTTCTCTATTACAAATTGATGAATCAACAAAAAATCACCAAATTATCCTCAAGAACACAATTTTTGACACACACAATACGATTTAAAAAGATAACAAAGAAAGTAGTACACAAAAAAAGAAAGAAAGAAGCAAATCACTGATTTCTTGTCCTACCTCTTAGAGACGTTTTGTGGTGATCTATTCTGATAGAAATGAAGAACATGTCACCACAAACTCCCTTCAAAATTTGAAGCAAAACGATGAAGAAACGACTTCAGAAATCAACAATCACTTCTTTTTTTCTTCTCCTTTTCTCTATGTTCCTTTCCCTCTCATTCTGCTGTTCACGCACAGTGTTTAAAAACAGCTCACATGTCTCCTTTAAAAAAAAAAAAAAAAAAAAATTCTAATGAGCTTATCTTCTTTTGGGCCCAACAAAAAAGTCTGTGGCCATGCTTGTTCAAGCTCCTTGAGTTGTGGATATGAATTTGATGATGAATCAAAATTGTATCTAATCTAGGACCTTAGTCTTATTGATAATCAAAAAACTTCAAATATTACAAAGAAATACTCAGGATTGAAACAACAAAAGGGAAAGGAAGCACGATTATTCCAACATTATTAACACTAATCAATCCAAGGAGGCGAAGAGAAGAAACTTATGCAAATCAATCACCGACGATCCGTCCTCAGCCACCGCCGCCCTGGCCGAGCTTTTCATTTCATCGACTCGCCGCCTCAGCTCTCTCCCCGTCTTGGACTCCATCAACTCTCTAACTCGTTTCTCCAACTCAGCCGCCTTGACAAACCCACCCACCGCCTCCTCCAATGGCAGCGCCACCTGCATTTCCTTGACCATTACAATCCGATTCATCCTCTGCTCGGCATACAACGGCCAACCAATCATCGGAACCCCAAACCATAACGCTTCTGAAATAGAACTCCTCCCACAGTGAGTCACGAATCCCCCCACCGAGTCGTGACTCAGCACCTCCTTCTGTGGGGCCCATGACTTTACTACAAAACCCCGGTCTTTAGTTCTCTCCACGAAACCCTCGGGCAGCACCTCGTCCAAATTAGCTCCATCTGTTGGATTTCGCACCGACCAGAGAAATCTATGGCCACTGTTCTCCAAACCAATCGCCGTTTCCTTTATCTGCTCGGCAGAAAACAAACCTCTTCTGCCGAAACAAAGAAAGACAACGCTTTTATTCGGCTGCTTATCGAGCCACCTCAGACATTCATGCTCTTCGCTACCGTTGTTCATATCACCGACCAATGGCCCGACAAAGTAAACCGGAGGAGTGGGCCCGTTGGGAATGCAGAGGCCGTTGGATATGGCTTCCTTTGCTCTATACTCGAGTGCATCAAACGCGTTCACCATCACGCCTCTCGATTTCCTCATGTTTTTCGAAACGTCAACTGAGTACTTGTAAAGAGGACTCTCACGCGAATGCCAAACTTTAGGAAAATCCAGAGAGTACATGGGGGGCAAACCAGGTATTTCGACAAAATCATTCAACTCTCCAATGTCAACAGTGATGGTGTCGTCAAGAGTTGCGAAATACAAATGTAATGTGGTCACAGATGATCCAGCGCTGAAGTAGTAATAAGTGGGTATGTTGAGGCTTTGAGAAACTTCAAAAGCTGAGTTGCAGAAGAAATCGAGTACTAAGGCCCTGATCCTTGCTTTCTGGGAGATTTCTTGCAGGGCATCGCGAAGATTAGGAATGTTGAGACGAGGGATCTCCACGAATTGTTCGAAGGGGTCTTTTGGGAAGTTGGGAGGAAGAGGAGGGGTGGGAAGGCGGTGGTAACTGATGGAAGGGACAGCGGCAGACTCGATGGCGGTGCAGAGGATTACGATGGGGAGTGAAGGCTTGTGTTTGCTAATAAACTTGGCCAGCACTGACATTGTATTCAAGTGCTCCGGCGTACTATACAAAACAATGGTGTCTTCCATTGATCTTATACTCTATGTATGTATCTATTCAAGAAAATTGGGATCAAGTTTATTTGATTCTTGATGTGTATTGTAAATGGCTTACTGTATGTATATTTATATGCAAAAGTATACAACATTTTTTTTTTTAAGCTTGTTCTACCTACTGTGTCATGGAAATAATATGCGAATAGTTTGAACGTTGAGTGAAAATTTAGGTGAAATGAGGATGAAATGCAGATGGATTTGTCTTTAGTTTATAAGGTGGTTGCGAGAGTTAATGTGAATTCGAGTGAAACCGGACGCGGTGACCCCACATTTTGCTTTCTTTTTTTTTTTTTCTATTGATATTTGTTTTTAATACATTCATTAATTAACTAATTATTTGAATGCATCGTCATCATCGTTAAAATTCATTTTTATTTTTTTGATATCTTTTGAATTTTATTAATTGTTTTTATGATTTGAATTTTCTCTTCTATTCTTTTATTAAATTTTTTATGATGGGCAAAATTATCATGTTCAATTTTCTCAGTCTTTTGAGATTTTTCAATTTTAGGTCCATGTAAACAATCCGGTAACTAGGAAATTTTTTTGGCGAAAATTGAACTTAAATTTGAAAAAATATAAATAATCAATAATTTGTAATACTTGACACTTTATTATTGATTGAAATTGTTTTCTTTATAATTAATATTGTTAATATTGAGGATAATTTTTATTAAAATATTATCAAAATTCACATTTTCAATTAGGTTATGGTGTTTGTAGGTTATTTTTATTTTGTTATGGTGTTTGTAGGTTATTTTTAAGTGTGTGGTAAATTTCATTCTTATTATAATTAGGGATTTTAGAATATTAAATATTTTTATATATTTCTTACAACTTTTAAATATAATAAAAGTTGATTAGAAATAATATATATTTAATAAATAATGTGAAAAACATTATTTTAAATGTGGATTGAAGTCACTAATAAAGTATAAAATAATTGTAGTTAGATTGAGTTTTAGATTGTGTATATAAATTAGAGAAATGATTTTTTTATTAGAATTGGGTTCTTGATAAATCTATATATATAAAAGGGGGCTTTGGTTCTCCGAAAGCTTGTCACCTCAGCATTTTGGAGAAGTTTGCATCCGCCAAGTGTCTCTCTCACAGTCTGACGAGTGTTATCAAAAATATTGAGAGACATGGAATATGAGAAGTCCCCACCCCACCTCTTCATCTTCAGAAATTGAATCAATAGCTTCGAGTTAATGAAGTTGAGACACCGGAATGCAGAAGAGGTAGAATGGGTTTGGGAGTTGGCTTTAGGTTTCTCTCATCTTTCTCCCCTTTCACCAACTCTAACGAGTTGTTCAGAATTCCAATACGACATTTCTCTCTCTAAACCTTCATTTCGACCGTGTTTTTTGGTTGACATCTCAGTACTTCTTGATCTGTAGAATCCTCGAGTATGTTATTTAATCATTGCACAAAATTTTATTTCTTCAATTTGGAAGTAGTAGCAAATTGATCGTTTCAGGGTGTGGTTGGATTGAGGGGATTTTACATTTTTTTTTGGAGCTTTTAATATTATATTTTCATTTTGACTTTTTTATTTTTGGCTTATTTGGGTAGATCTTTCCTAATTGTTTATATGCAATTGGATCTTGAACATTGATTTGAATTTGTTGTGGGTTCTTAGAGATTTCGATGGAATAAGGGTCAACTTTTGTCTTTTCGATTAAATAAAGGTCAAATTTTGTCAATGGTAAAGTTTCAATGACTGCCTTAATGTTGATTATTGTTTCATAATTTTTCCATTCATGCTAATTTCTTAATTTATTAGTGCTTTAGATTAGTGGTTTTAGTATGGAGTCGCAATGTTGCAGCAGTTTATAATGATGGTTGTCAAAGTCCAAGAATGATATTTCCTTTCTCCGTGTCATCAAAGTGTAGCTTGCTTTCAAAAGCTCAAGGATGCAAATTAAGAATAGATAGTTTTGCATAGTCTAATTTACCAATATCAATAATTCCCTGGTGTATTTGAGAATTCACACTTCATGACAGTCCTATCCCCATTGGTATGCCACATTGATTATTGTTAGCTTTTGAGTTTCTTTTAGCTGTATATGATCCCGACACGAGTTTCTTCGGAAACTGGGTGAGATCAAGAGCAAACATCTCCAAGAATTCGACAACCAAGTTTAGGGTTTTAGTAGAAGTTGAGAATTTCTATTGAGGTTTCAGATGATCAGCAAGGAATCGCAAGAGGAAACGTAATGATGGATACTCTTTTCCAAGCTCCTATAAGGCCTGGCACACATGATGCGGTCTTAAGTTCCTACGAATACCTCACTACTGGTTTGAGAGAGTAAGATTCTTGCTAAGTTGAACTATTTGCAAGACTTTATTTTTTTGTGGAGTTTATTAATTACGCCAAGTTTCAGATTCAAATTTGATAATAACATGAATGGATACTACATTGCTCCTGATTTCTTGGACAAACTTGTTGTCCACATTGCAATGAAAATTATGAACCTGCCACATATCAAAGTTTGTTATTTGTGAAAATTATTATGAGTATTAAGAGACATTACTCGAGCAAGGATAAAACTATATATTTATAAAAGTTAAGTTGCAACTCTAATAATTCAGTCATCCCTAATTCTCTCTGTCTTCCCTCCACCATAACTGCTCCTCTTCGACTAAGATTTCTGCAGAGGAAGAAAAAGAGATAAACAAAGAAGTCCCAAACGATGCAGAGAAGAGTCGGGGAAGAAGCAAGTAGAGGAGAAAGATGTCGATGCGGGGAAAAAATAAATGCTTTGAAAAAACTAAATATGTAAGTTGCAAATGCTTTGAAGAGTGCTTTGAAAAAACTAAATAATGTATTTCTACATGATGATTTAATTGAAGAAGTCTACATGATCCCCCTCCAAGATATTGTAAGGAAGGTGATAATAGAGTTTGTAATATCACATTAGCAGGATATACACTACAACAAAAATTAAAAATAGCGACGAAAATTGGTTTCGTCGCTAAAATTTATTTTAGCGACGAAATTTTAGTATTTGTCGCTAATATTAGGCGAAATTAAAGATGTCGTCACTAAAATGTCTAATCTAAATTTAAATAAAATGGAAGAAATGTTAGCAACATAGTATTGTATTTTCGTTAATAAGTTAGCAACGAAGTTAGAGATGTCATTGCGAAAGGGCTATCTAAATTTAAATAAATAAAAAATATTAACGACGAATACTGTAGTTGTCGTCACTAAGTTAGCAACGAATTTTCATTATTTCGTTACTAAATTAGCAACGAAATATGATATTTCGTCACAAAAAGTCTCTTTGAATGTAAATAAAATTGGGGAAATGTTTAGCAACAAAGCTTTTATTTTCGTCACTAAATGATTTATCTAAATTTAAATAAAAAGAGAGAAGGTTAACAACAAAAACATAGAGTTTTCGTCACCAAGTTTGCAACGAATCTTTTATTTTCGTCACCAAATGTATGTAAGACAAACCCGCCAATTCTTTCCCCAAAAAAACACTCGCGCCTTCACTCATTTTCCGATCACGGAAAATTGCTCTCAAATCTTCCACACTACACTATGCCTTCTTTCCTATGATTATGGGGTGAACTCTGCGGTGGTGCCGCCGCTGACTCCGAGCATCAGATTGAAGAATTTATGGTATTTCTATTAACTGGTCGGAGTAGAAAACTGAGATTAAGAGAAGTGATATTGAGGAGAGTTTCCGATTAAGGGAAGCCGGCGGCGATTTACAAATCGGAGAACATTTTAGGTATGGTTTGATTATGCATTTTTGTTTGTTCAACAAAGATGGAAGAAATATTACTAATTAGTAGTTGTTGCCCTAGATTTGAGTGTTTGAGTGTTGATTCTGTTAGTCTGAGTTGAATTACTGTAGTGCTTATGATTTTTTACTTGAATTATCTTTGTGCATATGTGTTTGATGAATTGCATGTGAATTTTGTGATGGATTCTTGTAAATTCAGCTTGTGATGTTATTTCCTCGGTTTTTTGTTGGTCAATTTTGTGGGGTTTCACATCAAATTCTTTAATTCTCTGTCTAGTCATCAACTCAATGAGTATAATCTGACATATTTCTTGCACTGGTGTATATGCTGCAGCAACACAGAGGTTCTAAGACAAGAAATCAGTTGAGGTTTAGATTTGATAAAGCAATGTGTTGTTCATTTCATTGCTTAATGTTTCTGATGCCAAAAGTTTCATGTATGATTCTTTTGAATTTATTCTGAAATTTTAGAAAATCCATTACTGGTTTTGCCTCTATGGAGGGAAGTTTTATTCATGAGTCTTTTGAGCTGAACTTACTAGTCAAAAGACCGTAATATTGTTTGTTTATGCCATATTGAATTGCTATCTTCCAAGGGCATCCAAGGACAATGATGCTTGCTCACCTCTCTAAGCCGAGCCCTCTATTGTTTGTTCCAACATCAATTTGTTTAGTCAAAGAATAACAATATGGTCGAGTTTGGACTTGGTAACTTCTAATTTATCAAACTTGCTTAGAGAGTTGGGTTTTAATATGTTGGATCAGAGCAATCCCTGTCTTTGTGACTTGTGTGTTCATTATCTATTCTAGAAGTGATCTTCTACATATGTAATTGATGTAGTGATACTTACAAGTCATCTTGTTAATCTCCTTGCATTTGTTATTCCTTGGATTTCAGACATTCTTATCATGTTCGTCATATAATCATGCTTGAAGGAGAAATACTTTGGTTTCTCATTACCGAAATATATAACTGAGGAGTTTCAGAAACACATTCCGAATGCAGTGTTCTTGAGTAATCCGTGCAGGTTTTTTTCTGAATGCTTGCTATAAAATTTATAGAATGAGGAGGGACTTCTTTATCATTTGAGTGTGCATGAATTAATCGTCATCTGTACTCTATGGTCACTTGAAGGCACTTTAGTCTGACTGAGTTGTTTTGATTTTCACATCAGAAAATGAAGGTTGTAATTACCTTTATTTTTTTCTGTTATTGTTTTTGAACTGAGGTTAACTTGTTATTTGGTTGAAACAGAATAAAATTTTATACCCAAGAAATTGTGTTTTTCCAATTTCATATCTCCTTCGACTGAAGAAAAGAGTGATCCTTTTTAGCACGTGAGCCCATTCTTCTACTTTCATATCTAGTGTGGATAGTATGAATCATCTTCTTAGAATACTATCTCATCATTTTCATTTCAAAGCCATCTGTGCCCTCTGCCTTTGAGTGTACAATCCATCATCTGCTACCATAACACATCAAAGCCATTTGTGCCCTCTGCCTTTTAGTGTACAACCCATCATCTGGAACTTTGTATCCAACTCCACAAACAGTAAGAGTTAGTTGTTCTACCATTAAAAGAACTGTGTTAAACTTGCTAATTGTGGTTTTTTAACTTCGTAAATTTTCAGGATCCAGGATTGTTCTTATTCCAGTCACTGTAACTGAGTAGCCTACAACAATAAACACACTTGTAATCAAGGCCCAGGTTCTCCAATCATAGCCTCTTTTCTTCTCAATTTAATTTTCCTATTCATGATCTTATAACTGAAGAATATACTGAATCATGACTACTTAATACAGCTAGCAACAATATGATATAGTTTGCTCGTTGTTTTGGATTTAGTTGAATAACCTTAGCTCTTATGGGTGTTTATAGAACACAAAATATATGAAGGTACTTCCTCATTGGTTGGAGATTTCCTAATATAAATAAATACGTGTAGCATGTTATCTTTCTTTAATTAATTGTGAAATGTTTGCGCTTTATAATAATGCCAAGGAGGTAGTCCAGATTCACAATTTTGCATGTCAGTTGCAACTTGAATCTGCTTTCTAGGTGGCCTAAGTACTATGCTATTAGTCTCTTTTTAGGTTATTAAGTTCTCAAATACTTAAGTGTAGCTTCATAAAATCATTTCCCAAGATGGGGTTTCATAAACTGGAATGATGTTGTATTGGTTGCAATTAGGACATTGGTGTCTAATATGTTTCAATTATTCAATTAATTTACCAATGCTTAATTCATTACTTATTAATGGGGTAAAATTCATTCAAATGTGCCATTGAGCATCTTTTGATCATGAATATACGCTAAAACTCATACGGCATCTTTTGCCTTGTAATATTAGTATCATAAACCTATTGCAAAAGCTAATGAAACCTAGCTTGGAATCAATAGTAAAAATAAAAACCTCTGGTGTAGCTTAGAATTTGAGTGTAATTTACAGGTTATGGTCCGAAAGATGCCTGAGGTTTTTCTCTGGTGTTGATGTATCCATAAATACAAACCGTGTGTACAACATTAGATTGAAGATTAGTACATGGACTTAACATTAAATAGTTTTTGATTCTGAGAAAAAATAGTCTCTATTTTCATCTGTTTGTTAAATAAAGACCAACTCTATATAAGAATCTGCTATAATGAAATTTACATTCTTTAGATTCTTGATGATACATGTGTGTCTGTTGGTTTAGAGTTGCTATTCCAGTGGTTCATAAAGTCAGTGTTATGGTGACATTTATAAAAGTCTGAAGAGTTGCAACCATTAAACTATTGTTAGGAAAGATTAATGCTGCAAAAACAATTAACATTGTTTCAAGTCATACCAATTTCTTTTCTCACTCATTTTAATATTTCAACATTTCTGGAGTTGAAGTGTTAATTTTCCGATTATCAAAGATTATTGCAACTGGTGGTATTTGATATATAGCTTGCCATTTTTTAAGGTACATTGGTAGTGTCTGCAATTCTCTATGTACTAATATTTATTCTATATTTTTTTTACAGGTTGATGATCAATCGAACGAGATGCATTACTATTGATTTGCTTTTGTATTAGAACACATTTAAGATGTTAACTAGAGTTAGAAGTTGATGAATTGTGTTGGATTGGATATACTTATTTTGACTTAGCCTTTATAAAATTCATCGACATCTTTGATTTGATTTTATTATTAAATATTGCATATTGTAGCTTGATATTGAATATTTATAGGTAAAAAGAACCAAAAATCAAAAGAAATAAAAGTGCAATAATATTTTATTTTAGCAACGAAATGCATAAAAGTCGTCGCTAATAAATAAAATAAAATTTTCCATTAGCGACAAAATTTAATGCAATTCGTCGCAAATGTTAGCGACGAATTTATAATATTATTGTCGCAAACCAATTTTAGCGACTAAATTATATACATTGCCACTAAATTTGTGGTGAACTGATAATATTTTGTTGATAACTTAGCAACGAAAATCATGTATGACTTTTGTCACTAATTCTAGTTTTAGCGACGAAATTTGCAAGGTTAGCGACGAAATTTTGTTGTTTATAACTTCGCGACAATGTACTAATATTTTGTCGCAAATAAGGTTAGTGACGCTGCCATAGCGACGAGCCTGGCGACGAAAATAAATTGTCACTAAATCATATTAGCGACGAAAATTATGTTGTTAGCGACGAAAATTTTCGCTACTAAATATCAGTTTTCTTGTAGTGATATAGATTGGAAGAATTCATAGTGTTAAATAAAAAAAATTATTGAATTAAAATACTAAAAATAAAATACACTAAAACAGAAATTAATCACGTAATTTATTGAATTAAAAAAAAAACTAAAAATGAAATCAAAGATTGAGAGTCCACTCTTGACAAAAACGTGAAATTCCCAAACAAAAGCTCTAATAGAAGGAAACCAATCCTCAAATCCCAAGTCCTCAAATCACATACAAAAATCCTAATCTTAAAAAAAATACACTTATCTGACTACCTCTAAAATTAAAAACTCAACCCCATTGAAAAAAATAATTAAAAAAATAATAAAACCATCTATCTGACCATCTCTAAAATTAGGCATTTGGAAGGATTTAGTGGGAATCCAATTTTTTCTTTTTTCTTTTCAGAGGGATACGAGAAGATCTTGGCAAACTTAATGTTTTGCAGTAGAAAAAACACCTACCTGACCATCTCTAAAATTAGGGTATTGGGAGGATTTGGGGGATGAAATTCAATTTTCCTTTTTAGATTTTTTCTAATTATGTGACTTTAAATTAATGATGTGTAAATTACATGTTCATTGTAGAAATTTGTTATCCAACAAATGAAATTGGAAAAACCATGTGTCACTACATTATTTTTAATGATCGAAAATATTGAAATTTAAGATCACATGCATCCAGAGATGGAACTGCAGTCTAGGGAAGCCACTCCCCCAACTTGTAATTTTTTTTAGAGATAATTTCAATTTTGGTCATGTATGTAAGTGATAGAGGAATTTTGAGAGCAGAAAGGAACAAAGAGAAGAAGGTTAGGAGAAGGAAGATAATTTATTGGCAAGTAAAAATGTCCTTCATTCATTCGGCTCATATCATATAACTTACAACTGGAAGAGAAAGATAACTGCAATGCTAAAGAAAAGGAGATAAAATAGAAACCACTAACACCACTTCTAACACTAAAATAATTAAAACAACTTGACCCACTAACAAGTAAAACCAGATTGACAAGGTCTCTGGCACTCCACTATGCAGTGCTTAGCAGTTAGCACATATCACTTCTCCCCAACCCGGAGATCCTTGTCCGCAAGGATGAAATCTGGATAGGACTGAGAAAAACGTCGTTCATTTTCCCAAGTTGCATCTTCTCGTGGAGCTCCTACCCACTTTACTAAGATCTCAGATTTTGGGCGGTAACGGCCCTTGCGAATCACACGCCGATCTAAGACAGCTTCCGGTTGCGGAAGAACGGTCAAGGAATCCGAGACTGGAGGTAATTGAGCTAAAGTAGGAATGATTGACCCCATACATTTTCTTAACAAGCTCACATGAAACACATTATGGATTTGAGAATCAGGAGGTAAAGCCAATCTATAAGCTACAGAACCAACCTTTTCAGTGATTTGGAACGGCCCAAAATAACGTGGAGCAAGCTTCATATTACCACGAAAAGCGACAGAACTCTGCCGATAAGGTTGTAATTTCAGATACACATAATCTCCAACATCAAAAGACACCTCTCGCCGATGTTGATCTGCTTGACATTTCATGCGGTCTCGGGCAACGAGGAGGTTCTGACGGAGCTCACGGAGAATGGTGTCTCTATCCCGCAAATACTCATCCACCGCTTGAATGTTAGAAGTACCAGGCACATAGGCAAGAGGAGTTGGCGGCGGAATGCCATAAACAGCTTCAAATGGCGTAATCTTTGTGGAGGAATGGACCGATGTATTATAACTAAACTCAGCCCAAGGAATCCATTCCAGCCATTTACGCGGTTGGTTCCCTGCAAAACACCGTAAGTATTGCTCCAGTGTGCGATTTACTACCTCGGTTTGACCGTCGGATTGCGGATGGTAACTTGAACTCATGCAAAGTTTGGTCCCCTGCAGCTGGAACATTGTTCGCCAAAAAGAGCTGATAAAAACCTTGTCGCGATCATTAACAATTGATGTCGGAATGCCATGAAGACGTACCACATTGGCCACAAAAGCCTTGGCCACAGTGACTGCAGTAAATGGGTGTCTCAAGGCTATAAAGTGAGCATACTTCGACAATCGATCGACGACTACCATGATGACAGTATGTCCATTGGAGGGCGGTAGTCCTTCAATGAAATCCATGGAAATATCTGTCCAAATTCGAGAGGGAATTGGCAGTGGCTGAAGTAAACCAGCGGGCTTCATACAATCAGTTTTATATCGTTGGCAAACATCACATTCTTGAAGATATTGTTTTACTGACTGATGCATGTTGGACCAAAGAAGTTGTGCTTGATGCGGGACAAAGTTTTATGGAACCCAAAATGGCCACCTGTAGGTGATGAATGACAATCATCAAGTATCTTTCGGATTAAAGATGATGTGGGGCTTAATAAAACTTGCTCACCTCTGAACCAAACGCCGTCTCGTTGGAGTAAGTTGTGTGGTGATCTGGAAAGACGTTGTTGCTTCAGATTCTCATAGAACGGTTCTTGTTTGACTTCTTGCTGGAGTATCTGCCACCAATCTGCACGTGGCATAGATAAAGATAGAAATTGAAATTCAACTACACGTGACAATGAATCCGCACCTTGGTTTTCAACGCCTTTCTTGTATTCAATTTCATAATCATAACCAAGAAGTTTCGGAAGCCACCGATTTTGTGCCGGAGTAGTAATTCGTTGTTCGAGCAGATATTTGAGACTTTTCTGATCGGTTCGGACGATAAATGGTTTCCCGAGCAAATATGGGCGCCATTTCTTGATTGCCTTAACTATAGCCAACATTTCTTTCTCATAAACAGATAATGCCAAGGCCGAACCTTTCAACGCTTCACTGAAATAAGCCACTGGTCTATTTCCCTGAATAAGAATTGCCCCAATTCCGATTCCACTTGCATCACATTTGACCACAAATTTTTGAGAAAAATCCGGAAGGCATAACACAGGTGGTGAAGTTAGTGCAGCCTTCAAGTGAGTGAAAGCCCTCTCTGCTTCCTCATTCCATTGAAACCCATTCTTAGACAAGAGTCGAGTCAAAGGAGCTGCAATACTGCCAAAATTACGAATAAACTTGCGATAATAACCTGCTAGACCAAGAAAGCCACGAAGCCCTTTCACCGTGGTTGGAGTAGGCCAATCAATTACTGTTTGAATTTTCTTTGGATCAACCGCCACTCCCTCCTCAGAAATTATGTGCCCCAAGTATTCGACCTGTAGAACTCCAAATTGACATTTTGATTCCTTCACAAACAAACTATTAGCAGATAGAATTTGTAGAACAGTTTGCAGATGCAGGAGATGATCGCCCCATGATTTAGAGAACACTAAAATGTCATCAAAGAAAACTAAAATAAATTTTTGAAGATAGGGACGAAAGAGGTCGTTCATGAGGCTTTGAAATGTCGCTGGTGCATTAGTGAGACCAAACGGCATCACTATGAACTCATAATGGCCCTCGTACGTTCTGAAGGCCGTTTTTGGAATGTCGGCTTCTCGCACTCGAATTTGGTGATAGCCCGAGCGTAAATCCAATTTAGAAAAGAATTTAGCTCCATTAAGCTCATCCAACAGCTCGTCGATCATCGGAATTGGGTATTTATCTTTGATTGTAATTTCATTTAAAGCTCGATAATCCACACAAAAATGCCAAGTTCCATCAGTTTTCTTCACCAATAACACAGGAGATGAGAATGGGCTGTTACTTGGCCTTATCAAACCAGACCGCAAAAGCTCACCCACCATTTTTTCTATCTCGGCCTTTTGGTAATATGGATATCGGTAGGGCCGCACGCTAACAGGTTCTGCATTTGGCTGTAATGGAATGTGATGATCATGGGGTCTTATCGGATGAAGGTGGTTGGGTGGTTCAAAGACTTGAGAGAATTCTTCTAAGAGGCGGTTGTGTTTGGTGATGGCTTCGGTATCCCTGAGTTTAGTTGCGAGCGGACTGGTTGGTTGACCTTCCTTTGCATCTGGTTTCGTTCCTCGATGAGTCGAGCCACTCCAATAGTATCTGCCAAGGTACGAGGCTGTTTAATTTTCACATCGATGCGAATATCGTCCCGAAGGCCAGCGATAAAACAACCAATGAGGAAATTCTCAAGCAGGTTGTCTACACGGTGGGAAAGTTTCTCAAAGGCTTCCTGATAAGCTGCCACAGTGGTGGTTTGGCGAAGCCGAGATAGAGCTTCTGATGGGTCTTCATAGTCGGCGGGGCCAAATCGAAGTAATACGGCCTTAGTAAACTCATTCCATGTAAGCGGTCCACGAAATTTTATCAACCACCGATGCCATTGTAGAGCAATGCCTTCTAAGTGAAATGAAGCCAATTGAACTTGCTGGTCTGCTACAATATTTTGAAAATCAAAGTATTGTTCTGCCTTGTAGATCCATCCTGTTGGGTCATCTCCATTAAATTTTGGGAAAGATAATTTGACTTGCTGGTGGGAAATATTGATGGTGTTGGATCGAGAATTATGTGAGTGAGAGGAGCCTTCACCTGCAAATGGGTTGGTCTCAGGATTGGTAGTATTTGTGATATTTGTGGTTCGAAGGGCTTGAAGTTCGGTTAAAACAACTTGCAACGCAGCATTCACTTGATCGAAGCTAGACTCATGTCGTGCTAAGATTTCGTTGACCTCGTTGCGGAATTCGGCATTTGTTTTGCCGCGAGTGTCCATGACCGTAATGGCTCTGGATACCACTGATAGAGGAATTTTGAGAGCAGAAAGGAACAAAGAGAAGAAGGTTAGGAGAAGGAAGATAATTTGTTGGCAAGTAATAATGTCCTTCATTCATTCGGCTCATATCATATAACTTACAACTGGAAGAGAAAGATAACTGCAATGCTAAAGAAAATGAGATAAAATAGCAACCACTAACACCACTTCTAACACTAAAATAATTAAAACAACTTGACCCACTAACAAGTAAAACCAGATTGACAAGGTCTCTGGCACTCCACTATGCAATGCTTAGCAGTTAGCACATATCAGTAAGTCCCTTTTCATTTTTGGACAATTAAGTATACGTTTTCCAATGTTGGTCTTATATGTTTCAATTTTTTCTAATTTTGGTCTTATATGTTTCAACTTTTTCCAATTTCGGTCAAGTTTCCAATTTTGGTTCTATATGTTTCAATTTTTTTCAATTTCAATCCAATTTTGATCGGACGGCCACCAGAAAATCTCACGTGATATCGGCAATTTTGGGAATTTCAATCAAAATTGGACTTGGAGAAATTGAAACATATAGGATCGAAATTGAAAAATGTATACTTGGTTGTTAAAAAATGGAAAAAACTTTACATGTGGGATAAAAAATGAAACGAACCCTTTTTTTACACCCCTTACATCTATATCCCCTCAGTTTATGCATGCAACACGCGTGACTTTATCCAATAGATTATGAGACCATTTTTGTAAGTGATTAAAGTTAGTTATGGGACAAAATTTTAAGGTGAGTATCTATATTGATTCACATTTGTGGCAACATTGTTGTCTCTCCCTTTATCTCCTCATGAAGACTGCTTCTATAAGTGATTATGATGATACATAACAATGATTTGTTGGTAGAAATCCTTCTTTGGCTTCCTGCAAAATCTATAACCAGATTCAAATCGGTATGCAAACAATGGTTTCTCCTCATTTCGACCGATGAATTCTGTCGTCTCCACACTATCCGCAACCCAAACCCACAACCCTCTCTCATCCTCTGAACCCATAACTCCAATTCATATACTAAATTCATCCAATTCTAAACCATCATAAACTGATACCTTATAGTTTCACTAATATTTCCAACCCCAAAATACTGAGTTCTTGCAATGGCCAACTATTGCTACAATCTGATCAACCAAACAAGAATTTCTTTGTTCACAATCCCACCACTAAGCAATCAAGAAAGATCAGTCTTTCCAACAATGACGAGTATACTGATGTTTTGGGGCTTAACTCAGCTTTTGATCCTTCAAAATCACTTCATCACAAGATTGTTCGTGTTAGGGCAACAAGAAAAATGAGAATTTGCGAGAAGACTTATGCGATAATAATTTAGCAACAAAATGTTGTTTCTGCGACAATTATCAGTATTTTTTCGACGACATTTTGTTGCCGCAAATACTCGTATTTTTGCTTGTAGTGTGATTATTGCAGTTTATGAATTGCAAAAGGGTTATTCAAAGTAGTGGTTGATGAAATACCAAGATGGATTTGGTCGGCTTCTGGGCACGTCTCGTATACTGACATTTGTATGAGGAGACGATGCAGAAACGTGCACCATGGTGACCCATGTCCCTGGCAAGATGACAACTTACTGGTTTTTTGACAAGAGCTCTGAGGAGATTATTGATTTGTCGAATCAACCATTTTACCAGGAAAATTCTTTGCAGTTTGATTCAAAAGATGTTTATCATTTTGGCGAAACTTTTGATCCTGTTTGATCAATGCAATTGCTTAAACTGCACGTTTCGTCTTGATTTTATTTTTCAGCATGTTATATTAAGGCTACGACTTGTGACAGTGAAAAAGACTCATGCAAAAAACTCAATTTTCGTCCTATAACTCTGGATTGTCTATTTTCTTACTACTAATTTTATGTCTTCCGATTATGGCCCTCCAATTATCTCTTTTGTTTCAATTGTGGCCCTGTTTTTTTTCGGAATGTCCATTTTTTTTTAATTGAAACTATCATGAGCATTAGAATATCTTCTGATCCACTTTTAGATTTCATTATGTAATATTCAGTAAAATTTGGTACGCATAGCATCTTCTTTGCCTTATATCCATATCTCATTTGTCTTGTATCCATTTCTTATGCCCTATAAATAGATCATAATTATGACAATATATATATATATATATATATATATCTGACCGCGCGTCGTAACGCGATAAAATTAATTAATATCTTCCCTATTCTAACCAACTAGTAGTTAGGGCAAGTCAGAGTCGATCCCACGAGGAGTGAAGAATAAACTATATCACCTATGTTCAATTCAAGAAACCGAAAGGTTGGGGGTTTTCAGATTAAATATCTATCACTAAATTAAATAAAGTAAACCTAGAAAACTAATTAAGCAAGAGATCAATTGATGCAAATATTCCAGTTAACAGTTCAGTTATCCCCCAATTTCAATTATATCTTAATCAATGTAACACCCCTCTCTCAGATTATCATGGAATTATCACCCCTAGTCTAACAACAAGCTCTGTTAAACCGAATCGTCTCTTAAGATTAGTTAAATTAGGATAAGATCACTAATTAACCCAATTTAATTGAATAACCTAGAACAAGCTCTCTAGATTTAATTCATCAAATGCATTAATCACCAAGACGATAGGATGAATTAGACTCCGAATACACAAGCTCGATTCAATAATCTAGGATTATACTACCCTAGAGATGCACGACCTCTAGTTTACCACTTATGAAAATTAAACAACAACAATTAGGATTCATGATCTAAAATTCTAGCAATTAATTATCAAATACTTAACGTAGGTGATCAAGCCAAATCAAGCATCAATAATTAAAAACACTCTGCACATGTAACATAATCAATTCCAATCAAACATCGAAAATGGGAAACGAGATTAATTAAAATATAAAAGAAATATAGGTTCAAACATCCCTGCTAACTGGAATTGAAAGATTAGCCGAGCATCTTCAAAATCAAATCCATCCAAGCAATTGAAAACTCCATCAAAATAAAACTGGGAAAATAAAAGATGTTTCTCTCTCTAACTTTCTCTCTCTAGTCTAAACGTTGGCTTTCTCTCTCCTACATCTCACGTGTACAGCAACTCCAAGAAAAAGTCAAATATATACGGCTGCTCCCTTGAAGATTAGCGTGAAAAATCCCTTCTGGGCCACTGCTTCTTCAATTTGTTGGGCCCAATTGGATGGCTTTGGGCCTTCTCTTGGATTTAAATTAAAAATTGAGTTGGGCCCAATTAACTTCTCTTCGTCCCTTGATCCATACAATCTCGTCTCGTCTCCAAAACACTTCAAAACTTCTAAAATAATCAAGAAAATGATTTATGAAGTATTTGGAGACACAAAACACAATTATGTAGGAAAATCATGCATTAAATCAAATAATCGATCGTAAAATCTCATATTAAACATTACAAAATTGCATGTATTTTCCACGTATCAATATCCTTTGATTTTACTACTTCTTATAAATGTCATGTAATTTTTGCAACATTGTTGTAAACAAGTCGCGCGTAGTCATGCTTGTTCAAGCTCACTGAGTTGTGGACACGATTTTGATGAATCCAAATTGTTTCTATGTTTGATGAACAAAAGTTTCAAAGTTTCCAGTACATGAAGAAGTTCAAAACAAGTTTATGTTTGAAAGTCTCACAAGAATATTCTATCAATTCTGCATCTCACAAGAATACTCCAATGTTTCAAAGTAGAATATGAAGCATCTTTCATTGGTCCTATAACTCTGACCTTTTTCGCAATTAGTCTCATAACTATCTGTTTTTTCAATTTAATCCCTTAATTTAAAAATTATTCGATTTTAAAAAATATATGTTCTTCCGCCCCCCTCGGTCACATGAAAATCTCCAAATTCCTCAAGAAAATTGTAAATCGAATTGATAATCCTCAAATTTCTCAAGAACCCCAGTTCATAAATCATTAGGAATTTTTTGAATTTCTACTTTCCTAAATTCGTTTTTTTTTTTTCATTTTTTAGTTCTTTTTATGAGGTGGATATTCGAATGATGATGTGTCATTTTAATTTTAAATTTCAAATTTTATTAAATGCTCAATCAATGAGAAAAATCCATCTCATACCATATCATTAATTTTCACCGAAAATCCTCAAAAGTGAATTTTTTTAGACGAAAATTTAAATTTCCGGCGAAAAGAGGATCAAAATCAAACAATTCTTTAAATTATGGGATTGAATTGAAAAAACATATGATTGTGGAACTAATTACGGAAAAGGTCAAAATTATGGGATCAAGTATGATTTAACACCCCCTTATTTCCTGAACACACCCCATTCTAAATACACCTCCTTAAATAATTTTATAAATTGATATTTTATTTTTTTTAAAAAATTCTTCTCATTCTTCCCTTCACAACTGCTTCTTGTTTACTTCCACTTGACATCTGCGTTTGAGCACCGAACCACCACTCATACTTTTTATACTCTCTACCCGTACAACCATCGTCTCGCCGCCGCCGCCGCTCTATATGCTGTCTGTCGAATATTGATCAAGAACACAGCTAGAAACACATGCAATATAGCATGCACACAAGATCCACCCTTTGATATAGAAATCAAGAATAAAATTCAAAGATCAAAACAAGAAAGAAAAACCAACAAATCAACACAGGAGAATTATAGTGGTTCGGCTTGAATATGCCTACATCCACTTTAGAGATCAATCCACTAATCAATCGATCGAAACAAGAGTTTACAAGAAATCTCAAAACTGAAAAACCCTAAATCAACTCTATACACTTTGCAGTAATATAACTCTCTGTATAAAGCTTGAATGCAATCACGCCCAAAACACGAACTGATCTTCGTCTTATATAGAGTACACAGCAACAAACCGCGCTCGATTTGGTTGAGAAATGAGCGAGAAATCTGCCCCGCAAGATGACCTGTCAAAACAGAAAAACGATAAACAAAGAATAACAAAGAAACTGTATAACTGTTTTACCTTACTTGAAATCGTATATGCCAAATGCGACTTTATAAGTGACACGTTTTTCTTAAGACTTCGCCAAATTTCTGAAAATTTTCTTCCACAAGCATTTGGCTTGTTTCTTCCCTATGCTTGCATGCTATACACACCACATTGTCCGCTGCTATCTTCATTGAACCCAACCACGGCTGATTGCAGGCTTGCAGTCCGTATTTATGAGGGAGAAGAAGGGGGTATAATAGGAAATCAAGTAGGGTGTATAAAATAAATATATAAATAAAAAGATATTGAGGGGTGTAACTAGTTGAGGTGGTGTATTCAGAAAATAAGGGGTGTTAATATCCTGCCCCTTTTAATTTTTTTTTTGAGTTTATTACTTTTTTTCCCTAGTAAATTAGGGATTCGGTAATTTCAAACTTTAAGTTTTTTTATTGGTAAATTTCAATAATTTTTTGGGTTTCATAAATTTTGCCAAATTTCAATCTGAATTATTTAATTGAGCCGAAATTGCTTGTGACCTCGCTAATTCGGGTTAATTTCGCTGGCGTGGCTATTAGATTTTAATTTTTTTTTTTTTTTTTGTATAAAAAAATATATTGGTGGATTTGTTCATCGTCACCTACGCCTGCAATTCCTCTATCTTCATTCCCAACCCCCAATTCATTCCAGAGCCCTAACCCTAGAATTGTTTTCCACAAATTAAACATTCATAAACCACCCACTTTCATCATCTGCAAATCCACCGAAACTGATACCCCCAATTCCAGCCCCTCCGCCCCAACCAGAGGTGAAATCTTTCTCCGGCACCACCAACGCAGACCAAGAAGAAGAAGAATAAAAAAAAATTCCAAAGGTTTGTGCCTACTTGATGCTCTGGGTTTCGTTGAACTTGAGACGTAGAATCTTGTGAGAATAAACTGTCCATATGTGAAAATAAACTCCACTGGAGAAGAGAGAATTTAATCAACATACAGAGGTGTTCAATCGAATAGGATTTTTGCAAATTGATGCTCCGCAGTCCACTGTGTACGGTTTGCTGACCCAATCGCAAGGCCCTTCACCGAAGAAACAGGATTCAAGAGAAATCGACAGATTCAACGACGAATTCTTCCGATTTCCAATTCTACCCCCCTTTCTTTTGATTTCTTTTATTCAAAATAATAAACAAAATTCTCTCTAATTTTTTCAGATTATGTTAATTAGAGATTTTTGATTATTACATATTGTTTTTACCATTTCTGTTGTTGAAAAAGAAGAAATTCTGCAGATGATAAGACTGTGCTGATTTTAGCCCCCCCTTTTTTTTTCCTTTCTAATATTGCTCACTGATAAGTATTTGATGTAGGTTGAACTGAAGAGAAGGATTTTATATAAATTTGATGTAGGTTGAACTGAAGAGAAGGATCTGTTGGAAGAGAAGCTGTCAGAATTGCAGGTTTCGAAGAAGATTGCGAGTAGTGTTCAATGATTACCATCGGCGTCGACATTGAATCCTAGGTTGAGTAATCAGACATCTTTTGGAGAGAAACTAAGGATTGTTTTGGGAGAGAAAGACGTGTGTAGAGGCTAAGAATCCTCACATAAAACGAGGGATTAAAGGGTTTGTTGAGCTTCTGAAAGTGGTAAGAGCAATTGGGTGTAGAAGCAGTAAGCATTTGGGGAGCAAATTGGAGTGTCAAAAGGCTCAGTTGAAGATACTGCTTAAGCAGAAAGGGCCTGTTAGGTTTAATGGCCTTATTGCCAGTTAATATCATTCCATGTATGTTGATGTAATTATTCGTATATTTTATTGTTGTTTTGTTGATTGGATTTGCCTTGGTTCTTGATTAATGGTAAATAGCACCTGTTTTGTTGTGTATGGGATCAATATTGGCAAGACAAGTTAATGATCCACTGCGAGTTTGGAGAAAGTGATCATGTTGGTAGTTGGGGTTTTGTGTAGAAATTAATTGAGTTTGGTTTTTGGATTGATATTTTAGTTGTATGTTTGACAATTTTGAAATGTCAAAGTAGTTGGAGATTTCAGATTCATCATTAGCTACTATTTGATACATTCTGTATGGATTCAGCTACTCAATATATTCATATTTTCCCTGTGATTGTTTAGTTTAATTTCAAGGTATGATTAAAATGTATAAATTTTATTTTAATTTCATACTTCTTCGATTCGGTGGATTATGAACAATGGATGGTTTCAATCACCTCAAATGTGGAACCTAAATTTAGTCATTTGAGAATAAATAAAATTATATATTTAATTTTTGTTGCAATTTTTACAATGGAAACATAGGATATACAAGAAATTGTTTTATAGCCAAAAGGTAAGGTTATTTTAGCCTTTTAACACTTAAAAAATGATCAAATATCAACAAATTTCACACTACAGACGTGTGCACTGTACTCTTGTTATGTTTAACGATTTTGGGGAAAACGCGTTGACTTTTTTTTAACACACGTGTAAGTCTTGCCATTTTGAAAACACAAGGGGGAGCAACACAAATTTTCCATATCACGGGGGGTTTGGTGCATTAAACCCTAAAAAATTGTTTCAAAATTTGTTACTTATGAGATTTATTTTCATTTTAGTTGATTTTGTCATATAAGTTTTTAATATAAGTTTTAAAGACTATATCATTTATTCAATATCAAATAACTTAAAGTTGGAAACCTATTCATTGAATCATCTAAAATCCATTTATTGAATTTAATTCATTACCAATATCAATATTTGACTATCAATTTTATTCAGTTTATATATTTTATATTTATCTTATGATATATCTCCATCATAAATTATAGTTTTATACTATATTATAAATATATATTATCTAAAAACTTATGCCCGTGCATTGCACGGGAGAAATACTAATATTTCCTAAAAAAACATAAAACTCATAGAAAGAAACAATTTCATGAGGTGTTGATAAACTTATGCAATTTCATGATTATCAATTTTATGCATAGAAAATGAGGTGTTGGAAAAATTTGATCTTGGAGACTTATTGATGATTTTGCTTCTCAAATACTTGAAAATCTAAATATTTCCAATGATAATTTGAAATTTATTTTAGTTTTTATGTTTGTAGGTGGTGCATTTTTTCAACATTCTAAATAAACAAATGAGCATATTAAAATTTGATCGATCTATGTGAACAATTTTTTGAATTAGAGTTTTTTTTCTTCTTATTTTCATATTTTAAATTATACTTATCATTTATGATAAAATGTTTATTTTTTTCTCGAAAGATCCATTTTTTCTATTTTGCTGATAAACTTGGCCAACAGTTGCATGGTATTCAAGTGCTCCATTTATCTTATTCTCTATGTATCTATTGAAGAAAAGTGGGATCAAGTTTGATTTTTGATGAATTATGAAAAAATCTACTGTCTGTGTATTTACAAAGCAAAAGTATGGAATGTTTATTGGTGAAATTAAGGGTAGTGTCACCACGACACCACCGAAAACAACTACTTTATTAAAAAAATAAAATTAAGAAACATATTTTTTTGGATATAATATATATGGTTACTATTGAAGATAATTTTTGTTAAAAAAATAATCAAAATTCATATTTTTATTCTTTATAAATAGAGTTCAATATTTCAGTTCTGTATTTTAATTATTGTAATTTTAATTTTGTTATGATGTTAGTAGTTTATTATAAATTATGGTAAAAAAATTTTAATATAATTATTGATTTAGAATATTAAATATTTTTATATATTTTTTACACATTTTAAATGTATTAAAAAATTATCATAAATAATACTCCATCCGTCCCAACTCAACTTGCCTACTTGCCATTTTGGTTTGTCCCAACTCAACTTATCAGTCCATAAATGGCAAAAAAAATTTTACCTTAATATCACTATATTTCAACATTATTACAACAATGTCATCAAAAAGTGCATATCCACTTGATTTGATGTGCATATTATTACAAAAATGCCATCAAAAAGTGCATATCCACTTGAGTCAACTGCATTTTCTTAATCTCCGTGCCCGGTCAACGTAAGCAAGTTGAGCCGGAACGGAGGTAATATGTAATTAACAAATAATAAAAAAATATTTTAAAGATCGAGTTGTTGTCATTAATAAAATATAAAAAAATTGTAATTGGATTGAGTTGTACACTGTATGTATGAAAATAGAAGTGATATTTTTATTAGACAGTTGAGTTGAATGTAGTCACTAGACAGTCACATTAATTCACTTTTTTTCACTTCAATATTACAATTTATTAGCACACAACTCAAAAGTATGGAACTCACTTATTAACTGTCATACGCATGGGACAGTCCCTCTAATCATAGCTCACATGCCCTAATTAAAATATGATCTATAATTAACATTTACCTACATATTTTTTAAACTTTTTTAATTTTATCATTGATATGCTCTAGATTTTTTTTTAATTTTAATATTATATGATTTATCATATAAATAAAAAAAAATACTCCCCATTTTGTAAAAGTATTCCTTAAAATCTCTTATTAAAATTCAAAAATTCTATATAATTTCAATCAATTTTTTCAATATTAACCGAAATCAATATTGATAAATATCTCCACGATTATTTACGTAATTTAGAATGTCGACATTTCTAATTTTCTTAATATATATATATAACTAGAGTGGTAGATAATTGCACTAGAGTGGTAGGTGAACTAGAGTGGTAGATAATTGTGATAGATAATTGCACTAGGATCCTCTTTCCCAAATTTTGAGTGGCGCGTCTTTCCATACATTTGGAGTGACAAGTCTTGTCTGCTCATTTCCAGCAAGATGATTATATACTTATTATCTATTTTATAAATTAAAATAAAGCCACCACTTTTCTTGATTCGAAAGATCAATGGAAGACACCATTGTATTTTATACTATTCCGAATCACTTGAATACAATTTCACTTCTGGCAAAGTTGATCACCAAACACCAGCCTTCACTCCCCATCGTAATCCTCAGCGCCGCCACCAACTCCGCCGTGGCCTCCATCGCCGCCGCCCCTCATATCAGCTACCACCTCCTCCCCACCCCTCCTCTTCCTCCCAACTTCACAAAAAACCCCGTCGAACAATTCGTGGAGATCCCTCGTCTCAACATTCCTAATCTTCGCGATGCCCTGCAAGAAATCTCCCAGAAAGCAAGGATCAGGGCCTTAGTACTCGATTTCTTCTGCAACTCAGCTTTTGAAGTTTCTCAAAGCCTCAACATACCCACTTATTACTACTTCAGCGCTGGATCATCTTTGACCATATTAAGTTTGTATTTCGCAACTCTTGACGACACCATCACTGCTGACATTGGAGAGTTGAATGATTTTGTCGAAATACCTGGTTTGCCCCCCATTTACTCTCTGGATTTTCCTAAAGATTCGCATTCGCGTGAGAGTCTTGTTTACAAGTACTCAGTTGACGTTTCGAAAAACATGCGCAAATCGAGAGGCGTGATGGTGAACGCGTTTGATGCACTCGAGTATAGAGCCAAGGAAGCCATATCTAATGGCCTCTGCGTTCCGAACGGGCCCACTCCTCCGGTTTACTTTGTCGGGCCATTAGTCGGTGATATGAACAACGGTAGCGAAGAGCATGAATGTCTGAGGTGGCTCGATAAGCAGCCGACTAAAAGCGTTGTCTTTCTTTGTTTCGGCAGAAGAGGTTTGTTTTCTGCCGAACAGATAAAGGAAACCGCTATTGGTTTGGAGAACAGTGGCCATAGATTTCTCTGGTCGGTGCGAAATCCAACGGATGGAGCTGATTTGGATGAGGTGCTGCCCGAGGGTTTCGTGGAGAGAACTAAAGATCGGGGTTTTGTAGTAGAGTCGTGGGCCCCACAGAAGGAGGTGCTGAGCCACGACTCGGTGGGGGGATTCGTGACTCACTGTGGGAGGAGCTCCATTTCGGAAGCGTTGTGGTTTGGGGTGCCGATAATTGGTTGGCCGGTGTATGCGGAGCAGAGGATGAATCGGACTGTAATGGTGGAGGAAATGCAGGTGGCGCTGCCGTTGGAGGAGGCGGTGGGTGGGTTTGTCAAGGCGGCTGAGTTGGAGAGACGAGTTAGAGAATTGATGGAGTCCAAGACGGGGAGAGAGCTGAGGCGACGAGTCGATGAAATGAAAAGCTCGGCTAGGGCGGCGGTGGCTGAGAACGGATCATCGGTGATTGATTTGCATAAGTTTCTTCAATTCCCCACCTTGGATTGATTAGTGTCAGTAATGTTGGAATAATCGTGTTTCATTATTTCTTGATTTCTAATATAGCTGTGTTTCATTTTCCAAATAGGATCCTCTACTCCACCTTGGATTGATTAGTGTTAATAATGTTGGAATAATCGTGTTCCATTATTTCTTGATTTCTAGTAAAGTTGTGTTTCCTTTTTCTTAATTTGTTGTTTCAATCCTGTGCATTTGCTTTGTAATATTTGAAGTTTTTTTATCAATAAACTTTATCTTCTTCTTATTAAAATGTTTACCCTAAATCTACTTGTGACCTGAAATTCAACATGGTAAGTTTCACATTTTGTATCAGGTCATAATTTTAGTAAGCAAGGATTCATTAGTGATAAAATAAGCTGCTAGAACTGTTGCAAAATATGCTGTTTAATTAGAAAAAAGGAACATAAATATTACATAAAGGTATATATGTACAAATTGTGTTGAAACTTTTTTTTTTTGTCCTAAATTGCAGTACATAAAGATAAAAATATTTGTACATAAAATTATATTAATATAACATAAATGTCACATTAATATAATATAAAAGTAACACAAATTAAAAAAAAAAAAAAAAAACACACACACACGGATCCGAATTAACTCGGATCAATCCGAATTACATGTATATCTAATGCACACCAGAACTACTCAATAATTTCAAGTTAAACAACTGCACGTGAGTGGGGTATCTTTCAATGGCTTTCGTCACTACCAGCTGGAGTATAAAAAGAAAAATCATTATGTTCTCAAAGACTGTAATTTCATATTAAAAATGAATTGGTATTAATATTTTATTTGGGGAAAATTTTCATGTTTAGTCATGTCCAAGAACTCGTGTCTAATTTTAGTTCTACTTATTTTAACTTTTCATTTTCAATCATGTAATTGAAAATTTTGTTTAATTTAAATCATTTTTCATCAAAATATACATTTTCCGATGTCTTTTCGACAAGTAAAATTCGTATGCCCTTATATTTGATCTGTTGCCACCAAGGACTAAAATATGGTATCGACGGATATATCGGTATCTTAATTTTACGGATATATCGATATCGATGGATATATCGGTTTTTACGCAAAAAAATTTAAAAATTTGTAAAAAAAATTGAAAAAAATATCTAGTACTTTATATAATATTATAAGTAACATTAATACATATATTGAACTTAAATTTCAAATAAAAAGATATGTTTACAACAAATTTAGAGATAAACTAAATAAATAATCTAAAAAAATTTAAAAAAAATTAAATGAATTACTTTAAAGAATTACTTTTAAAAAAAAATCTTCAAAAAAATTACAACAAGAACTAGTATTTAATTACTTTAAAAAAATTAAATGAATTCATCTTCAATTTTAAAGATATGGAAAAAAAAATTATTTATCATAATAAATTATAAGAATAATTAATCAACTAAATAAAGAATAATGGTTTGGAACTTATAATATGGACCAAAAAATAAAGAATTGGCTATTAAAATTTTATCAAGACAACTAAAATGAAATGTAGGATAAAAATTAAATAAATGAAATGTAGGATAAAAATTAAATAAATGCAATGGTTGAGATTCGAACCCTAAATTCCCAAAACTTGAATTCCCAAGGAAACAAGCTACTATTTAAATATTTATATAACAACCAAATAATATGTAAAACATGTAAAATTTTTAAAAAAAAAATACAGAAAATGAGAAACTGACCGATATATCGCCGATAAATTATCGATATATCGCCGATATATCGTCGATATATCGAGATAAATTAACAAATTTGTACACAACCTACCCGATATTCAAAAATCGCCGATATATCGGCGATATTCCAACGAATTTTGATAGCACTAGAATTTCGTATCGGAACCTTCATTTTTCCGATATATCGGCGCCTATCAGTGATATTTTAGTCCTTGGTTGCCACATCTTTGTTCAGAAACAAAAATAATATGATGTCCATCTTTTTTGAAACCAAATGAGCTCTCAAACCCATCATCTATTTTATAGAAGGAGCTTTCTATTTTATGTATTTATATCTACAAATTATATTTGTAAAGGGAGAGATTATGGGTCATTTGCTGTGTCGTGAAGATTTTAATTATAGCCAACTCTGAGATGGTGGGAAAAAATCGAAGGGGTTTTTCGTCTAGGATTTCTAGGATTCTCTTGTATAATCTTCTTACTTCATTTTGGGGAACAATTTTAGTGTTTAGGAAATTATTTTGTTCTTTTTTCTCTTCTTTTTTTAATAATGATGTGGCTTTTTAGTTGGAAATAAAACGTAAAATCACTACTACAAATTCGCTGAACAACAACACTGGAAAGACAACGCTTTTTGTTGTCTTTGAACATTTTACAACGCTTTTTGTGAAAAGCGTTGTCTTCTTGTGAAAAAAGCGCTGAAAGACGACGCTTTTTGTTGAAAAGACAACGCTTTTCATAAGGTGTTGTCTTTCAGAGATTTTTTTCGCTAATAGACGATGCTTTTTTGCAACGCTTTTTTATGTGTTGTCTTTCAGCGCCTTTCTTCGCTAATAGACAACGGTTTTTTGCAATGCTTTTTCAAAAAGCGTTGTCTTTATTAAAAAATTTTAATTAAATTATATTTGAAAATTTTAATTATTTTTTGATGTTATCTTATATTAGAATATTATTTAAAAAATCAGAATATTATTTAAATAATAATAATAGAAATTCTGAAAAACTATATTTTAAATTTTAAAATATTATTTAATTAAATATAAAAATATATTAAAATTAGAAATTTTATTTACAAATAACATAAATCATATTAAATATCTAACAATCAACAAATAAAGACAAAAAAAATTCTTATTATTTAAGATTAAAAATTCTAATTATAAATTTTTTTACTAATATTTCTATTTTCTTTTTAAGAATTTTAACGATTTTATTAATTATTTTACTTTTCACCATTTAATCGATATTTTTTTTTGATATTTAGAGATAATTTTCCAACAAATATCTATCATGCTAAATTTTTTAATTGTTGGTTTATAAATATTTCAAAATACTATAAAAAAATTTAATAACTATAATAAATAATTTATTTGTTATTATGAAAGTTTATGTCATTAATTAAAATACTGTAAACATAAGTTCCTACTACTACTACTACTACTACTACTACTATTATTATTATTATTATTATTATTATTATTATTATTATTATTATTATTATTATTATTAAACATAGATTTTAGTACGTAATTGAAGGTAAGTTATGATTTTTCAAATATTTATTTTGAACTTATTATATTTACTTAATAAGTATTGTAAATTTTATTTTTTAAATTTAAAATTTGAAAATTAATTTTAATAATTTCATAATAAGATTATTGTTGCGTTATTTTAACATTTTCTTTTCTAGATTTCTTATATGTATTTAGATAATTTAAAATATTTTTCTAATTATTTAAATGAAATTTCAGATTTTATATATTATATTAAATAATATGTTTAATTTTTTTTACTTTTCAATTTCTAAAAATAATTTGGTTTGTCTTTATTTGTTGTTTTTTAGATATTTAATATAAATTATGTGTTTTTTTATCAATTTTCCCTATTTTAGGTATTTAATATAATATATGGGGTATTTTTACCAATTTTTCCTATTTTAGGTATTGAATAAATCTATGTACGTAAAAATATATGTATTTAATTGAGTCACATTTTATATCAAAATTGGAAATCAATGAATTATATTAATAAGTATTAATGGTACTTTATAAAAATTAACAAAAAAGTATGTGATAATAGAAAAGTGAAAATTATCAAAAATTGATATAAAAGAAATGTATGTAAAATATTATTACATAAATCACCACTAGTCTAGTGGTGAGAGTACTTCCATGGCACTTGGGTTCGATTCCCAGCCAATGCATAATATTATTATTGATGACGTGTCAACTCTACGATGATGTCAGCGGTATGCTGATGTGTCTTGCTAGAGACGACACGGCAGCGTCCTATTTAATAGTTCTTTAAAAAAGACAATAACGTGTCAACTCTACGATGATGTCAGCGGTATGCTGACGTGTCTTGCTAGAGACGACACGGCAGCGTCCTATTTAATAGTTTGTTAAAAAAGACAACACTTTTCTGCAACGGTTTTTATGCGTTGTCGTATCGGGAAAAGACAACGCATTTAGTGCGTTGTCTATCAGCCTATGCGTTGTCGTATCGGGAGCGTCCTATTTAATAGTTTGTTAAAAAAGACAACACTTTTCTGCAACGGTTTTTATGCGTTGTCGTATCGGGAAAAGACAACGTTTTTAGTGCGTTGTCTATCAGCCTATGCGTTGTCATATCGGGAAAAGACAACGCTTTTAGTGCGTTGTCTATCAGCCCACCTACGACAACACTGGATACGACAACGTTTTTTTTCTGGAAAGACAACGGAGTTAAAAAAGACAACACTTTTCTGCAACGGTTTTTATGTGTTGTCGTATCGGGAAAAGACAACGCTTTTAGTGTGTTGTCTATCAGCCCCACCTACGACAACACTGAATACGACAACGCTTTTTTTCTGGAAAGACAACGGACTTTCAGCGAATTTGTAGTAGTGAATGAATTATCGTAGAGGCACAAAATTGCACATCATTGTGATTGATCGGAAATTGAAATATTGAGGGCATTTGTTTTTCACTTGCTGATAAAACATCAGAAAATGCAAATTCTGGTAAAAAAATAAAAAAATAATAAAAAGATTAAATTGAACAAAAGTTTCAATTACATAACTAAAATTGAAAAACTAAAATAAAGGAGATACAGAATCATATGCGAGTTCTAAAGTAGGATCAAAATTGAAATTTTTTCTTTTATTTTGTATTTCATAAGGTGGCTTTTATATATAGTGTCATTTCGGTGCTGGCCAAGTTCATTAACAAAAACTAGTCTTTAGTCCCCATGGGATCATCTTTAGCGCCGCCGCTAAGTCTATCATCGCCTCCATCACTATCGTCCCTTTTGTCACCCACCACTGTCTTCCGACCCCTTCTCTTCCTACCAACTTCACAAAAAAACCACTCCGAAATCCTTTTCAAGATCCCTCATCTCAACAACCCTAACCAATATATGAATAAATTGAAAATCATGATATATATATATATATATATATAGGATCAAAATGGAAAAAAAAAAATTATAGTTATGTTATGTGATGAAAAATGATTTTCACCTTTTACCTAATGAATCCTAACTTAATAAACTTATTGCATGATAAAGGATATGAGAAATACCGTGTTGACACTACAGCAAAATAGGTGTCTAGCTACACTAATTTAGTGACGCTTGTAAAATGTGTTATTAAAAAGAAAATTTTAATGACACTTTAAAAAAAAGTACTTAAGGTATGAATTTTACTAACATAAAAATAAAATGTAAGCATTTTTAAAAATTTAGAGACGTTATTATAAAAGTGTCATAATTTTAAAACATTGTTGACATATTTTATAAAGTGTCGCAATTAAGAAAAACTTTAGTGACGTTTTTCCCCTTGTGTCATTAAAGCAGTAACATTTAATTTTATAAGTCATTAAATCAATAACACTTTATATTTTGTGTTTAAAATTGTATAATTTAGTTTTGTCTTGACACATATTTCACAACACTATTCAAAAATGTTGTTTTTGAAAAATATAATTATCACGCTACTTAAAAGTGTTGCGATACTTACAAACACTTTTATTGTTTCTGTCGTTAACAATATGATGTGCTTAAAAAAAAATATTGTCAAAAATTTAATTGTCACACTATTTAAAGTGTTGTGATGCTTGTAAACACTTTTATTGTTTGTGTCATTAATAATACGACACTTAACAAAAAGTGTAATGAAATTTATTACACTTTTATACATGTGTTTGTAATGAAATCATCGCGTTTTTTTCAAAAAACTGTATTTCAGGAAGTTTAATAATTTTTTTAAAAAATTGTCCCAACTTCTTAACAATTTAACGACGATTATGTAGAAACACATAATTTTGATGAAAATTCTGAAATTTAAAAAAAATTGTCCCCACTTTTTAAAAATTGAAAGACGATTCTATAGAAACACATAACTTTTAGAATGGGAAAGTGCAAAAAAATAAGAATTTATAAAGTAAAGTACAAACCACATAATTTGGATGGAAATTATGAAATTAAGAAATATATATATATATATATATATATAGTTTATATATAGTTCAATAAAAAGTGTAATTTTGTGTATATATATATATATATATATATATATATATATATATATGTAATTGCTATATATGATTAAAAAGAGATAAATAATTTTTTTTCAAAAAAGATCAATATAAAATTATTTGAAAGAACATAATATTATTATTTTTAAAGGAGTTGTAAAATAATATTAACATAATAATATTTTGTATGCTTATTATCATACAACAAAATACATTTAGCATTTCACGGAAATAATGATATTTGATCAGAGCTTGTAATGATGTTTCCAAGTATAGAAATTTGAATGAAATCTTCAATCATGAATTTAATTTGAAGGATGAAGAGTTTTTTTTTTTTAATGATTCACACTCTTATTTAAATATATACAATTTATAATTTTTTTAACCTTCTTTAGAAAACAAGTTAGTATAACACTTTTATTGAGAAAGTAAATAACATTAAAACTCATTCCAAAGACCTTCCATAAATTGACGGTCTTAGCTTATAGGTAATCCAATTACAAGATAAATTATTCTTAAATATAATCACTTCCATAATAGTTGAATTATCAACAACCATCAATTTGTCATTATTCTTCAATTGGGGCTTTAATTAAGGCTTTGATTTTAACATGTTTCTACTCATTTCCTTTCATAAAAATCTTCATCTTTATTTGGGCTTCATATTAGTCTTCGTATTTAGGAAGAAAAATCGAATCTCCAAATATCAGATTTCCATGCTTGGTTGGGGCTACAATTTGAGGTTTATCTTCCAATAAGGTTTTACAGCTTGAGACTTACTTCCACTTTGATTTCAAACCCAATTCCACATAGATTTCATACATTGGATCTGCAATTTAGGATTTTTTTGATATGAGAATAAGCATTTCATTATGTGATGATGCTAGAAATAAAGAGATTGAGTCACTACGATTTTGGATTAGAGATTTATGATAAAAAAAATATCTATTGTCTTTATTTTACAGGTTTAAAATTTCAAATTTCAGGAAATCAATGAAAATTCAGATTGGAGAATTTGGATTTCTAAGTCTTCTTTGCCACTATTTCTCTCACGGAAGACACTAAACAAGTAAAGATTATTTTTTTGGATTTAATTTTCTTTTTAAAGTTTCTGTTCAATATATGTAAATAAGATTACTTGATAGTTTTGGTGTTGTTATTTGAGGTTCAAATCTTTATTTTAAATTTACTTAATGATGGTAGAAAAAAGCATTGTAATTTCTAACTTTACTCTTGTTTAATCTAATGTAATGGTATTCTAAATTGCATCCACTTTCATGATTTCCTTTTGCAGAAACAAAATATCAAGACAAATATTCAACTAGTTCTATCTCCATTTTTTCTCTGTTTGTTGCTTGTTCTCATCAAGTCGTTGGTGAACATTGAATTAGATAAGCCCTCAAGAAGGTGTGGCTGCACTTATGTTGATATTGATGAGAATTTCCAATGTGAAAGAAGATGTGAGATTGAATACTCAACTTTAGACCAAGTGTTCATTTATAATTTGTAATGCACTTGCGTTCTCCATTTGTAGCGCATTTGTATTGTTGATTTTCTATTTTCATATTATTGAAATGTATTGTTGATTTACTATTTTTCATATTATGATTAAATATTGTTTGTTTTATGTAATGCAAATGTTGGACCACTAATAAAAATGTATTTAATTTGAGATACTACCTTTAGAAAAATGCCATCAATCCATCAACTAAATATCTAAAAGATTTGTTAGTAATTTGAAGACATTTATTATATACAAGATCATCAATTTTGAGACAAATTTCAAAATGTTGTTGATTTTAGGACGTTAATAATGATACAAATTGTAGATTACGTTGTCAATTTTAGTACGTAATGGTCTTACTAGTGTCACCAATTCCAAGGACATTAATGATACAAATTGTAGATTACGTTGTCAATTTTAGTACGTAATGGTCTTAATAGTGTCACCAATTCCAAGAACATTGATTGTAGGTAGTTGCGGATTGATTGTAGGTAGTTGCGGATTTAAGAACATTGATTGTAGGTAGTTGCGGATTTAAGAACAATCAAGGAAGTTGCGGATTTAAGAACAATCAAGGATTGATTGTAGGTAGTTGCGGATTTAAGAACACATTGATTGTAGGTAGTTGCGATTGATTGTAGGTAGTTGCGGATTTAAGAACGCTTTTTTGTAGGAAGTATCGTTAATTTTATAACTTCAACTTTTAAGTGTGTTACAAAATTAATGATGTTATTTGATTGAAACATTGTTAATTCAACTACATTTATTTTCTACAATGTTGCAAATTCAACTACATTTATTTTCTACAATGTTGCAAATTTAACAACGCGTGTTACAAAATTAATGATGTTATTTGATTGAAACATTGTTAATTCAACTACATTTATTTTCTACAATGTTAAATTAATGATGTTATTTGATTGAAACATTGTTAATTCAACTACATTTATTTTCTACAATGTTGCAAATTCAACTACATTTATTTTCTACAATGTTGCAAATTTAACAACGCATATTATAAAATGCATGACTATTTTTGGTGAAACAAATGACTAGTGTTGGCATATTAATACAAAAAACAATATATTTCTTTTAAAATAGTGACACATTTTAATGTTAATGTGACGGAAAATTTAACAATGCAACTCGTGACATTTTTACAAGTGTGGGTAATTTATTTCATGACGCTAATTTACTTCATGACGCTAATTGGCGTCACTAAGTGAAAAAAAAAAAAAGTGTAACTAAACACTTTTTTGTTGTATTCATGAATTTTTAAGAAGAAGATAGATGAAGTTTTATTGATTATCCAAAAACATCAAATATACTAAGAAATTAAATGCGCAGGATTGAAATAACAAAAAGTAAAGAACAACGACTTTACAAGAAATCTAGAAAGAATAAAACACGATTATTCCAACAGATATTAACACTTATCAATCCATGGTAGCGGAGAGAAGAAACTTGTGCAAATCAATCACTGACGATCCACTCTCAACCACCGCCGCCCTGGCCGAGCTTTTCATTTCACTGACTCGTCGTCTCATATCTCTCCCCTTCTTCGACTCCATCATCTCTCTCACTCGTTTCTCCAACTCAGCCGCCATCACCAACCCACCCGCCGCCTCCTCCAACGGCAACGCCACCTGCATGTCCTCCACCATTACAGTCCGATTCATCCTCTGCTCCGAATCCACCGGCCAGCCGATCATCGGAACCCCAAACCACAGCGCTTCCGAAAGAGAGCTCCTCCCACAGTGAGTCACAAATCCCCCCACCGAGTCGTGGCTCAGCACCTCCTTCTGTGGGGCCCACGATTTTACTACAAAACCCCGATCTTTAGTTCTCTCCATGAAACCCTCAGGCAACACCTCATCCAAATCAGCTTCATCCACTGGATTTCGCACTGACCAGAGAAATCTATGGCCACTGTTCTCCAAACCAATCGCAGTTTCCTTTAGCTGCTCAGCAGAAAACACACTTTTTCTGCCAAAACAAAGAAAGACGACGCTTCTACTCGGCTGCTTATCAAGCCACCTCAGACATTCATGCTCTTCGCCGCCGTCGATGTCACCGACTAATGGCCCGATGAAGTAAACAGGAGGAGTTGGCCCATTAGAAAGGCAAAGGCCGTTAGATATGGCTTCCTTCGCTCTATACTCGAGGGCATCGAACGCGTTCACGATGAAGCCTCTTGATTTCCGCAAGTTTTTCGAAACGCCCACCATGTGTTTGTAAAAAAGCCCCTGACGCGATTGCGCATCCTTGGGAAGATCCAGTGAGTGAATGGGGGGCAAACCTGGCAGTTCAACAAAGTCGTTTAACTCTGCAAAGTCGACAGTGATGGTTTCGTGTAGAGTTGCGAAACACAAAGAAAGTACGGTAAAAGCTGCTCCAGAGCTGAAGTAGAAATAAGTGGGTATTTTCAGGCTTTCAGAAACCTCACATGCTGAGTGGCAGAAGAAATGGATTACAAAGGCTCTGATTCTTGCTTTCTGGGAGATTTCTTGCAGGGCGTCGCGAAGATTAGGGTTGTTGAGACGAGGGATCTCGAAAAGGAGTTCGGAGTTGTGTTTTGTAAAGTTGGGAGGAAGAGGAGGGGCGGGAAGGCGGTGGTACGCGATGGAAGGGGCGGCGGCAATGGAGGCGCCGCCGGACTCCGCGGCCGTGGAGAGGATTACAATGGGGACAGAAGGCTGGTTTATGCTGATAAGCTTGGCCAGCACCGACATGGTATTCAAGTGGGCCGGCCCACTATAAATAACAATGGTGTCTTCCATGGATATTTCTAATGAAGGACAATGGGAGTTCCAGTTTTGATGAATTGTGAAAAATTTATAGTGTAGTTATAAGCGAGGATGGGTATTGCGGATATATCGCAAATTATCGTTATTGGTATCGATTCGGTTCAGTGTACTACAAAATTGGATGGAAATGGGGAAATATTGCAGATATATCGCAAATCATCGCATATATATCAAAATTCGCGATTTTGATTCAAAAAATGGAAAAATGTGATTTTTTTGTTTTTAATTTTGTATTGTATATTTTGTTTGACACAAAAACTTATGTGCACCAGTTGCACAGAAGTGAAATTCTGTGCAATCCATACATTTATGTTATAAATATATTACCTTTATGTACAAATATTCGTACCTTTTAAAATGAACATGCATAAAGGTATTACATTTATAACATAAATGTACTACATTTATAATATAAAAGTATGGATTGCACGAAGCAACTGGTGCACAGAAGTGTTACTATTTGTTTGATAGTAGAAGAAATATATTAATATGTTCCTGACAGCTTAGAAAGTTCACAATTTGGTTGGAGTACTCAAGATATTTTTCATTACCCACCTCCTTAAGAAATGTCATATGGAGATCAAAATGAGTATCAACAATATGATTGAATTAGTATACACTATCCAATTCATGGTGAAGCAGTTGGGCGAGATAGAGAAACTAATGAATGACATGTGCATAACTATATACATGAGTACTCTAATGTGATGCGTTGGTATCAGTATTGTCTGGAGAAACTAATGAATGACATGTGCATAACTATATACATGAGTACTCTAATGTGATGCGTTGGTATCAGTATTGTCTGGACAAAGATGACATTCAATCTACTATGTTTGAACCTCATAGGTCATCTTTTTTATTCTAGTGTATTGTATCATGTAATTTTAGTAATTTTGTATTGTATTATGTAATATATTGTCAGTTTTTTTTATGAAGTATAATATTTAGAAAGCTTATTATCTATATGTTAGTTTATATATATTATTTTATTGTGATTTTGGGTGGAATATATGTGTAATGATGTGTTAAAATAATCCATAAAATTTCATATTAAATTTCCAAAATTTTAATAAGATATCCATCATTTTTTCAAAATTTTTTGCGATATCGATTTATCCATCGATATATCCGTAAAATTAAGATTGTAATATCACTTGCGATATTGATATTTTCATCATTGGTTATAAGCAAGGAATAAAATATTGCAATATCACTGAAATATCGTTAATATCGCAATACCGATATAATATCATCCTGCAGTTTTTTTTGTCTAAAATATCATCGATATATCGCGATATATCAAAAAAAATCATTAATATATTGATTTCTATGATATTATGCAAAATTTCGCATGTTTTAGAGATATATCTCTATATTTTAGAGTTACATCGCGATATATCAAAAATATATCATAACTCATTAATGTTTTTTTTTTTTATATTTCTTAGAGTTTTGTATGAATGTCAGTGACTATGATTCTTTAATTACCTAACATTATGAATTTCAAATATTCTTATGATTCTATCTAACATTAAGAAAACAATTAAATATTACAGAATTTTTTGTGTAAACAATTAAATATTTTGTACCCAAATATTATTATAATTATAATATATATATATATATATATATTTATTTATTTTTATAAATAGACGTTTAATTTGAGTGTTCATATAATTTTTTGATGCAGAAATAGTGGATAGGCGTCAAAATCCATAATATATTGATATCTCAAAATGAATTATAGATTGGGATGATCTATATATAAAGCAAAATTTATAGGAATTTTACCCTAATCTAAGATTTTATAATTACATACACATTCACAAAGGACACAATTATTATTATTATTTCGAGAAATTTGTAAATTTAAAATACTATTTTTTAGTCATTCATGATATGAAGCTTTGTTATGATTTGAGGAGATAAGTGTTTTAACGTATAAAATATATATTTTAATTCTATGTCGAAAAATATCATATTTCGGATGAGCTTGAGGGTGGTTATGGCAGATTCCAACTATAAACACGACGGTGAGTCACCAATCACATATGTTTTTTTATATTATATTGAAGTGCACTAAATGCTTTTTTCCAGGTTTCTTTGAATACAAGCGTTTTTAGGATGATTCATGTGTTAGACAGCATTTATTGCAATTTAACAATTTATCAGTAATGATTTATATAATCATGCACATTATGTTGATGGGAAGATGTTTCATTTGTTGATTAATCATAATTTGATACGTTATGATCTCTTGATACCTCAGTACGTTATTATATATTAATTTATTTTCTATTGCAAGTCATGATATCTCAATCATCCTAACTTTACATTAACTACAAAATCAAAAAGTGAGGATCATGAACATTGAGTGATGAAGAAGAATCAGTGAGTAAACCTCAATCTGATACGATAAACAAAACATATTAAAAAAGGATTATTGAGTACATCCCACTATTAATATGATAGGAGCTTCACGGGATCAGAGTTGTTTTATTCAAACTTTTATCTAAAAGTGAATTAAAAAAAAAAAAAACATATTAAATAACAGTACTTCTGTTATCTCATTCAATTGTTGTTTTAGATTTTTGTCAATAATTAAGGAATACAAATCTTGTACTATATACTCTTATTTAATTAAGGAATGTACGCAGGTTAAAAATGAAAAGAAGAACCAATTTTTTTTTTTAAGTTATATATTGAATTCCTAAATTATAGCTAAAAGAATCACATGTTATAATGTTGAAAAATAGTATATCTATCTTTTAGATATAGTGATATAAATTTTTTGGAACAAAATAATATAAAAGTTTAAAACTACAAATAATTGAAACAAAATTGAGCCTCTAACAAATGATTGAATGGAAAGTTGGTGAATAATAATTAAGAGAAAATTGTAAATTTAGAACATTAACTTTAGGTCATTCACCATGTAGGGACTATCTTTTCAAACTTTGAAATTGAGATACTATCTTTAAAAAATGGATAAATTTAGGATAAATCAGTCCGAATCAATGAATTTCGGGCTAATTTGCATGAAAAAGTCACTTGACCTACCTAATTCGAACTTCTAGCTAATGAGACTGCAGCCTGCTGGTTCATAAAGTAATTCGATTTAAAATTTTCAACTCACTAAATTAAAAGCCACATCATCTATGAAATAATACAAGTCAACATTTTGAAGAGGGAAAACATAACTTCTTTCCCTCCTAAATGTAGAACTTTCTTCTTCCCAAAATAAAACCCTAGACAGCTTCATTCCTTCTCTCTTCTCTGCTTTTTATCTCTAATCTCTTGAAATTTTGAGTGACAATCTTCAAACACACGAGTAGATATTGAGAAATTGTGTTGAAATCAATTGGTGAGGTTTTCTTGGGTTTGGTGATGATATATATAAAAATATATTTTTTATCTTTAATGATCAAATATATAGAATTTTACTATATGTATTTTACATTGATATTGTATTTTTACATTGAGATAAAATCGTAACTGCACTTAACACTTGATTTTCTCCAATTTTATTTAATTCAAAATTGTAATTTTTATCATTTTATATAATAAACGAAATATTTGAGACGTGATCTTTGGATACCCTCAATTATTATATATTAATCTATTAACAAGAATAAATTATTGGGACAGTCTCATGAGTATGTCTGCCATTAGTTGAGTTTAGGGGTGGAAATTGGAACGGAATATCCGATATCCGCCGAATCCGATCCGAAATTTTCCGATTTTGGAACGAATTTTTTTAATCCGAAATTCCGACATCCGATTTTTCCGAAAATTTTCAGATGGAAATCGGAAATAGTTTTAAAAGTTTCGGAAATTCCGAAATCCGATCCGAAATATTTCCGAAATGCAATTTTCGGAAATTCCGATCCGAAATATTTCCGAAATGCAATTTTTGGAAATTCCGATCCGATTTCCGAAATTATAAAATGTAGAGTGAGTAGAGACATTTGAGAATCGAACACGAGACCTCTCACACTCAAAGCACGAAACTTACCATCAAACCAATAGTAATTGTTGTAAATAATTCAAACATTTTATACTATATAATATATTTTATATACATTTACTATATGTAAATATTAATATACATATTATAGTATACTTTATAATACTATATACTATATAATATATTTTATATACATTTACTATATGTAAATATAAATATACATAGTATAGTATACTTTATAATACTATATACTATATAATATATTTTATATACTTTATACTATATGTATATTGTATAGTTTATACTATAGTTTTATTTTATACTATATACTATAGTTATATTGTAGTTTTTTTTTGTATTATTTTATAATATATACTATATACTATAGTTTATACTGTAGTTTTTAGTATTATTTTATAATATATACTATATATTATAGTTTATAGTATAGTTTTTTAATTATACTATATACTATATGCTATAGAATAATATTATATACTTTATGCTATATACTATATACTATATGTATATAGTACAGTTTATACTATAGTTTTATTTTATACTATATACTATAGTTTATACTGTAGTTTTTTAATTATACTATATTATATACTGCATAATATATACTACATACTACATACTATATACTACATACTATATACTATATACTTTATACTATATGCTATAGAAGAATACTATATACTATATACCATATATTATATACTATATACTATATACTATATATTATATGCTATATAAGAATACAATATATTATATAAAATAAAAAGTGAATATCTAATTTTAAAGGTAAATATATCATAAATTTCATTAAAAATGATAACATTATATATAATAGGAATAATGACAAAGAAAATTATACAAATTATAAAACAAGTATTTTAAATATTGAAGGATTTCAAACAAAGCATTATCATAAATAATAATATAGATTTAAATATTCATTTGTTTTGAGCTTCCTAAAATAAAAATAACTTAATAAATATGAATTAATAAGTATAATTACTTACAAAATGATAAAATGTAGAGTTAGTAGAGGCATTTGAGAATCGAATACTATATACTATATAATATATTTTATATACTTTATACTGTGTGTAAATATAAACATACATATTATAATATACTTTATAATACTATATACTATATAATATATTTTATATACTTTATACTATATGATAGTATATAAATATATTATATACTATATGCATATAGTATAGTTTATACTATAGTTTTATTTTATACTATATATTATAGTCTATAGTTTATATTGTAGTTTTTTAGTATTATTTTATAATATATACTATATACTATAGTTTTTATTGTAGTATCTGTAGTTGTTTAATATTATTTTATAATATATACTATATATTATAGTTTATACTGTAGTTTTTTAATTATATTATATTATATACTATATACTATATGCTATAGAAGAATACTATATACTATATATTATATACTTTATGTTATATATACTATATACTATATGTATATAGTACATTTTATACTATAGTTTTATTTTATACTATATACTGTAGTTTATACTGTAGTTTTAGAATTATACTATATTATATACTGCATACTATATACTACATACTATATACTATATGCTATAAAAGAATACTTTATACTATATACCATATATTATATACTATATACTATATATTATATGCTATATAAGAACACTATACACTATATATTATATAAAATAAAGTGAATATCTAATTTCAAAGGTAAATATATCATAAATTTCATTAAAAATGATAACATTTTATATAATAGGAATAATGACAAAGAAAATTATACAAATTATAAAACAAGTATTTTAAATATCGAAGGATTTCGAACAAAGTATTATCATAAATCATAATATAGATTCAAATATTCATTTGATTTGAGCTTCCTAAAAGAAAAATAACTTAATAAATATGAATTAATAAGTATAATTACTTACAAAATGATAATAGTTTATAATATAGTTTTATAGTTTTATTTTATACTATATATTATATACTATTCATATAAATTTTATAATTTTATTTTATACTATATACTATTCATATAAATTTTATAGTTTTATTTTATACTATATACTATAGTATATATTAAATATAAAATATGACTCAAAAACTAAAAGTGAAAAAAGTAAAAAAATTTAATATAGTATTTATATACTATTTATAATTTTATTTTATAACTATAACTATAATTTTATTTTATAACTATTTATTTTATAATTTTATTTTATAACTATTTATATAGCACATCAGCAGAATAATTAATCTCCCATGTCTTTGGTAGATATTATATTGATGTTAAATGCTTGGAATATCAGATTCGAGGTCGTATTATTTCTTAGGATATTAGAAAAGGCTATATATAGCTAAAAGACCAACTAATTAATTCTGAAAATTTCTGAATTTCTGAAAAAAATTCCGAAAATTTCCAAAAAATTCCGAAATTTCGGAATTCCGAAATTTCCGAAAATTCCGAAATCGGATGGGATTTCACATTTCCGAAAATTTTTGGATGGAAATTGGAATTGGTTTTTCATTTCCGAAATTTTTTGGAATTTTTCCGAAACACCCTATTTCCGATTCGATCCGTCCGATTTCCACCCCCAGTTGAGTTCCATTATTTTGAATTATGTAGTAGATAAATTGTATAATATTGAAGTGAAAATTAATTAATTAATGTGACTGTCTCATCACTGTTAATAGGCTAAATTAATTCACTTTTGATTCTCCCTTAGAATTTTTGTGTCGATTTTGATTCTATTAATTTTTAATTTTCAATTTTAAATTTATAATTTTTCTATATATATTATATGTTAGATTGAAAATATTAGATTTTTAGGAGTGGAAAAGGGGGAATTTTGGAATAAAGTTCCATAAGAATCAACAACTACCAATAATTGGAAACAAAATTCAACCTCACACTTGAATGAAACGAATTGAATAATAATTAATTATATTATTATTAATTTGAAATTGGCATACTGGGGGATTGCATGAGTGAATAAGAAAGAGACTTTTGGCTCTAGGTAAGATTTGGTGTTAAGATTTTGTAAAATCATCGTCCTATCTTTACATATCTAGTACAAAATCAAACATTGAAGATAATTTAAACATTGAATATTCAAGGAGATTAACTTTTCTTCTACAATAATTTTCCATACTTCTGTTTTTCATTCTACAAGTTAATTCACCAACGTAGTATTAAAAATGTCCATATAATCTTATTATCAATTATTATGGATAATTAAATTATTCGATAATTGTTGAGTAAAAATCGAGCTTTCAATAATGACTCATTGAGTAAACCTCAATCTCATATTATTAATGTCGAAGCATATAAACCAATAATAATATTAGTAGTAATTGATATATTTATTTTAATTAATTTCAACGTGGCATAATGGGGATTGGATGAGTGAAGAAGAAGAGAGTTATGGGCAGGCTTGATGAAAATTTTGTACAACTTTTAGGATTTGGGGCCACAATTTTGAAATTTTTTTTTGTACGTATACGTTTTTTTATTTCAAAATAAAAACGTAAATTACAAATAGATCTGAATTATTTTTCATATTTTTTGCAAATTGTTGTATTTATTTTTGATGGATTTTGCTAATTCATATTTTAAGGTTATTTACTTTTCTTCATAATTTAATAGAGAACTTTATGAAATTTTAATATTTATAATTATTAGAATTATTCATATATTATTCAAAAAATGCTAAAATACCAACCGTGAACAACTTTTAATATATCGACAAATGAATGTATAATAATGTCATCCCTTAAATTATATAATGTGAAATTAATAGATATATTTAATGTTGCACGCATATTGTAGCAGGGCAAGTATATACAAACCAAAAAAGACACTTGTATACTTACATACATAGAGTAAGCCATTTACAGTACATCAAAATTCAAACTCCCACTTTTCTTTAATATTGTTACCGAGTAAGATCGATGGAAGACACCATTGTTTTGTATAGTTCACCAGAGCACTTGAACACCATGTCATTGCTGGCCAAGTTTATCAGCAAAAACCAGCCTTCTGTTCCCATCATACTCCTCAGCTCCGCCGCCGATGCCCCCTCCATCGCCGCCGCCCCTTCCATGATCAGCTACTACCGCCTTCCCACCCCTATTCTTCCACCCAACATTACAAATGACCTCGAAGAACTCTTCTTCGAGATCACTCGTCTCAACAACCCTAATCTTCGCGATGCCCTGCAAGAAATCTCCCAGAAAGCAAGAATCAAAGCCTTTGTAATCGATTTCTTCTGCAACTCAGCTTTTGAAGTTTCTGAAAGCCTCAAAATACACACTTACTTCTACTTCAGCGGAGGATCAGCTAATGCCATATTTTTATTGTATTTTGCAACTCTTGATGACACAATCACTGTTGAACTTGGAGAGTTGAATGATTTTGTTCAAATACCTGGCTTGCCGCCCATTTACTCACTCGATTTTCACACAGCTACGCATTCACGGGACAATCTCATTTACAAGCATGCAATTAGCGTTTCGGAAAACATGCGGAAATCGAGAGGCGTGATGGTGAACGCGTTTGATGCACTCGAGTATAGAGCCAAGGAAGCCATATCTAACGGCCTCTGCGTTCCCAACGGGCCCACTCCTCCGGTTTACTTTGTCGGGCCATTGGTCGGTGATATGAACAACGGTAGCGAAGAGCATGAATGTCTGAGGTGGCTCGATAAGCAGCCGACTAAAAGCGTTGTCTTCCTTTGTTTTGGCAGAAGAGGTTTGTTTTCTGCCGAGCAGATAAAGGAAACGGCGATTGGTTTGGAGAACAGTGGCCATAGATTTCTCTGGTCGGTGCGAAATCCAACGGATGGAGCTGATTTGGATGAGGTGCTGCCTGAGGGTTTCGTGGAGAGAACTAAAGACCGGGGTTTTGTAGTAAAGTCGTGGGCTCCACAGAAGGAGGTGCTGAGCCACGACTCGGTGGGGGGATTCGTGACTCACTGTGGGAGGAGCTCTCTTTCGGAAGCGCTGTCGTTTGGGGTTCCGATGATCGGTTGGCCGGTGTACGCAGATCAGAGGATGAATCACACTGTAATGGTGGAGGAGATGCAGGTGGTACTGCCGTTGGAGGAGGCGGCGGATGGGTTGGTGATGGCGGTTGAGTTGGAGAAACGAGTTAGAGAGTTGATGGAGTCGAAGAAGGGAAGAGATCTGAGGCGACGAGTCGATGAAATGAAAAGCTCGGCTAAGGCGGCGGTGGTTGAGAATGGATCATCATTAATCGATTTGCAAAAGTTTATTCTCTCCACCACCTTGGATTGATAAGTGTTATTATCAATACGTTTATTTGGAGAAAAAAAATCACCATCTTTTTCAAAATTCTAATTTCCTTAACATTTTTTTAATCTAATAAAAGAAATTAATCATCGCATTAATGGTAGTCGCGACCCGATTGCAGTCCGATGTAAAGGTAGTCGAGACAGTTCTCAAGGCCCGAACCGATGTTGTTGCTGCTAGTTTGATTTGAGTTTTTTTTCCCTTTAATTCTGTTTTTTTATTTGTTGTTGTTTATCTTTTACATTTTTTGTTTTTTTAATGCTAGTGATTTGAGATTTTTTTCCCATTTTAATACTGTTTTTTTTTTTTTATCTTATACATTTTTCTAATGCATTTAAATGATGTGGTGGATGACGTGGAATTTTGGGGAGTAAAATAATATAAAAATAAATACCACATGTGAAATAAATTGTCACATAAGCATAAATCATCAGAAATCTAAGAATTGGGGTGAGTGTGTGTCACTCGTCCATAATTGGCCGGAAAATACCAATTCCGGCGAAAAATAACTGAAATTGGACAAAATTTTCAATTACAAGACTAAAATTGATAATCGGAAATTAACAAGACCAAAATCGGACGTCTTTAGGGCAGGACCAAAAATAAATTTAACCCGTTAAAGTTGTGATCTCCAGAAAAAAATGTGATTCGAATTGCAATAATTTGTTAAATTCAAGATTTTTTATGTTAATTTTTAAAGTCGGGCTGAGATTGCAAATTTTGTAAAATGTGATTATCATCATCATCATTTCATAAGTTTAGGATTAAATTACAATTTTGTCAAAAATTGTGATTTTTTTTAATTAAGCCGTAATTATAAGGACCGTGTAATTTTCCGAATAAGAAATCTACCTTATTTGCTCATTAAGTGAGATCCATTATTTTGAGTTGTGTAGCAGATAAATTGTATAATATTGAAGTATTCAGAAATTAATTAATGCGACTATGAAGTATTCAGAAATTAATTAAATTATTTTGAATTGTGTAGCAGATAAATTGTATAATATTGAAGTATTGAGAAATTAATTAATGTGACTGTCTCATGACTATTATTAGGGAAAATTCATTTTTATTCTGCATTAATTCTTTTTATTTCTAATTTTCAATTTTAATCTTATAATTTCCGATTTTGAATATTTAAAGGCTTTCACAAACTTCACAGGCTATGTGGTCGAAGAAATGGATTACATAGTTGAAACCTCGAGTAATTAATCTAGGTGTTAATTCCTAGATTAATCATAGAGTTGAATCTTCTTGCTCCAACTACTTGTTGCTAACTTCTTTTTATTTTCTTTTTTGGCGAGTTTAATCATATATCACATTTCAGCTATAAACTGAGTATAATATAATAAGTTATCGAAAATGTTAAAATATCCATTATGGTCAATTCTTAATATGTCTCTAATAATATAATGATCTCATCTCCTGAAATTATGGAAAGTGAAATTAATAGATATCTGACACATTAATAGTGAACACATATTTGCTACCCGACTCACCATGAACACATTAATATGTGTCAACTACACTACTGATGTATCAGATATCCAGTATATCTATTAATTTTATTTTTCATATTTTTAAGGAATGAGATCATTACATATCATCGATAAACATATTAAAAGTTATTCATAGTGGGCATTTTATTTTATTTTTTTCTTATGTATCTAGTTTTGGATTTTCTTATCAATTGTTGCTTATCAGAATTAAGAGATGATGAGAGAAAGAGAGAGTCCTCCGTTTTTTAAAAAATAAAATATTTCAGGGTCTCACGAAAAAGAAAAAAATATATCAATGACGTGGCAAGTGGAGGAAATTGTGTAACTCTCGTTGATTTTAACGAGAATGGAATTATTTCTTAAATTGGGTCTCGTGGTTTTTACTCTTTTCTTTGAGGGGTTTTTAAGTAAAAAAAGTCTTGATGTTATTGTGTGTTATTTTTTGCAGTTTATTTATGTTTTGTGATTTTTTGTCTATTGAGATATTTGAGTGGAAGTGTATTGTTCGAAAAATAAATAAAATTTAAATTTTAAAGTCACATTAGATATCCGATTCTTGCTTTCTGGGAGATTTCTTGCAGGGCGTCGTGAAGATTATTATAAACTCATGTTATGAAGATTCTTGCTTCATCTTACAAATCATTTTGGGGTTTGAGTTTTATAAATATTAATAACATGTTTTTTTTGTAAGATGATTCATATACCATGACCAACGAATGTAATAGGCTTTTTCATAAATGAATTAATTGTATTAGGAATTGTAATATTGTATAGATTTTTCAATTTATATAATTGGTCCATTTGATTTAATATTATAATTATTTTATTAGTTCATTTATATTTTCCTGGTCTTAATTAAATTAATTTTTATTGAATATAATTTCGTAAATCTCAATAATAGATATTGTTCAAAAATAAACTTAATATCAAATATTAATTTATTTAGGAATATCTAATATCATATTTAATATAAATAAATGTAACATTGTTAAAGAAATTAATATATATATATATATATGTGTGTGTGTGTGTGTGTATGGAATTATATGTAATTCTAAATATTTTTTAAATTAATATTTGTATATTCAAATATGTAATACCATCAACATTGTACGGAAAAATATTATTATCCTTTACCGATATATTTTAATGATGAAAATATTATTAAGTATTCAAGTATAAAATACATGATTTAGCTATCTGTCATTTTCAATGTTAAGTGATATTAAAAATGTCATTTTTTTAATTCAATTTATTTTAAAATAAAGTTTGAAAATACTTGATTGACATTGTTTGCATCAAGTTCTTAAGTAAAATTTCCATTTTTTTTGTGTATTGTTTCTAATATATATCTTTAATTTAAGTAATTGAGTTTAATTTGAAATTCATAATTGATACTTTTAGTATTATTAATTACAGATTGTCCAATTGGATATATAATAAATAAGATTATTATGAATTACATATATATATATATATATATATATATTTAAGTAAATTCATTTTTTTAATTGTTAAATACTTTAAATCTTCAAAATGTTTATAATTAGTTAAATTGTATTATCAAATAGTTGATATTTACTATATAGTTTGGAAAAATAAAAACAAAACAATTTCCTTTTTCGTTTTTCTTGATATTTTACATAAAATTACAAGATAATAATGAAAATTGCAAATAAATCTGATTTTATTTTTTCATATATTATAACCTGAATTATTTTGCAAGTATTTGTATTTATTTAATATTCTTGTTGGATTTTACTAGTTTATATTTCAAGGTTATTTACTAATTTCTTAATTTTATATAATGAAACATCAAAATGTAACAAATGTTAGGAAAAAAACATTTTTTGTCCTGCCCAAAACTCGTGGTTTCAAAAAATCAATTTTAGTCTTATGATTAAAAACAATTACCAATTTTTTTTTTCTTCCAAACTGTTTCTTTCAGATTTTTGCTTCCAACTCTCGCTCCTCCTACACACAATATCTTCTCTTGTTGCTATGGAAAACCTCTTCCATCAATCTCTCACGAACCATGCAGAAAACGGAAAAGAAAGATGTTTGCGAGTTTCACCGGTGAAATTCTGAAGGTTGGTTCTTCAGAATATGGTGAGTAAATAGAAGAAATTGAAGCGCAAGAGAAGATGAATGTGTTGCAACAATACAACTTACAAATTACAACTTTAAAAGTTCGATATTACAATCTGAATACAATAATGAAATAGAAGCTATAAAACTTTTAAAAAACATGACATCTTACAATATAAATTAAAAAAGAGTTTATTATTATTTTTGCCCAGTAAATTAGGGGTCTGATAATTTCAAACTTTAAGATTTCGGGCTGACAATTTAGGGCAATAACTTTTCGGGCCTCGCTAATTTTGCCCAATTTTAGCCCGAATCGCTCAATTAGGCCAAAATTGCAGGGGAATCGCATGTGAGCTCGTCAATTTGGACTTTTCGGACCAATTTTGCTAATATGACGATTATTTATTTAGGGTTTTTTCTTAATAACACTTATCAATCCGTAGCAGTGGAGAGAAGAAACTTATGCAAATCAATCACCGACGATCCGTTCTCAGCCACCGCCGCCCTGGCCGAGCTTTTCATTTCACCGACTCGTCGCCTCAGCTCTCTCCCCATCTTCGACTCCATCAACTCTCTAACTCGTTTCTCCAACTCAGCCGCCGTCAAAAACCCACCCACCGCCTCCTCCAACGGCAGCGCCACCTGCATTTCCTCCACCATTACAGTCCGATTCATCCTCTGCTCCGCATCCACCGGCCAACCAATCATCGGCACCCCAAACCACAACGCTTCAAAAATGGAGCTCCTCCCACAATGAGTCACGAATCCCCCCACAGAGTCGTGGCTCAGCACCTCCTTCTGTGGGGTCCACGTTTTCACTACGAAACCCCGGTCTTTAGTTCTCTCCACGAAACCCTCAGGCAGCACCTCATCCAAATCAGCTCCATCCGCTGGATTTCGCGCCGACCAGAGAAATCTATGGCCACTGTTCTCCAAACCAATCGCCGTTTCCTTTATCTGCTCAGCAGAAAACACACCTCTTCTGCCGAAACAAAGGAAGACGACGCTTTTACTCGGCTGTGTATCAAGCCACCTCAGACATTCATGCTCTTCGCCACCGTGGATATCACCGACTAATGGCCCCATAAAGTAAACCGGAGGAGTTGGCCCATTGGGAAGGCAAAGGCCGTTAGATATGGCTTCCTTAGCTCTATAATCGAGGGCATCGAACGCGTTCACGATGAAGCCTCTTGATTTCCGCATGTTTTTCGAAACGCCAACCATGTGCTTGTAAAAAAGACTCTGACGCAAATGCACATCTTTGGGGAAATCCAGTGAGTAAATGGGAGGCAAACCAGGAAGCTCAACAAAATCCTTAAACTCTCCAAGATCAACAGTGATGGTTTCGTGAATTGTTGCGAAACACAAACAGAATATGGCCATAGGTGATCCGGCGCTGAAAAAGAAATAAGTGGGTATTTTCAGACTCTCAGAAACTTCACAGGCTGAGTGGCAAAAGAAATGGATTACAAAGGCTCTGATTCTTGCTTTCTGGGAGATTTCTTGCAGGGCATCGCGAAGATTGGGGTTGTTGAGACGAGGGAGCTCGAACATAAGTTCGACTGGGTTTTTGGTAAAGTTAGGAGGAAGAGTAGGGGCGGGAAGGCGGTGGTAGCTGATGGAAGAGACGGCGGCAATGGAGGCGGCAGCGGTGGCGGCGGAGCACAGGATAATGATGGGTACTGAAGGCTTGTTTTTGCTAATAAACTTGGCCAGCACTGACATTGTATTCAAGTGCTCCGGCGTACTATACAAAACAATGGTGTCTTCCATTGATCTTATACTCTATGTATGTATCTATTCAAGAAAATTGGGATCAAGTTTATTTGATTCTTTATGTGTATTGTAAATGGCTTACTACATATGTATATTTATATGCATTTGGATTTAGAATATCAAATATTTTTTATATATTTCTTACACCTTTCAAGTTTAATAAAAATTGTTTATAAATAATATGTAATTAATAAATAATAAGTAAAAAGATTTAAAGGTTCGATGTATCATGAGTATGACTGCCATTAAGTGAGATCCATTATTTTGAATTGTGTAGCAGATAAATTGTATAATATTGAAGTATTCAGAAATTAATTAATGCGACTGTGAAGTATCAGAAATTAATTAACGTGACGGTCTCATGACTATTATTAGGGAAAATTCATTTTTATTCTGCCTTAGAACTTGTGTTCGATTTTGATTCTTTTTATTTTTAATTTTCAATTTTAATCTTATAATTTCCAATTTTGAATATTTAAAGGCTTTCAGAAACTTCACAGGCTATGTGGTCGAAGAAATGGATTACAAAGGCTCTAATTATTGCTTTTTCGGAGATTTAATGCAGGACATCGCGAAGATTAGGGTTGTTGAGACGAGGGGTCTCAAAGAAGATTATCCGATCCACCGTAAGCACATTAATATGTGTCAACTACTACTAATGTGTCAGATATCTAGTATATCTATTAATTTGACTTTTCATATTTTTAAGGGATGAGATTAATACACATTATCAGTAGGCATATTAAGAGTTGTATCATTTTTTATTTCTTATGTATCTAGTTTTGGATTTTCTTATCAATTGTTGCTTATAAGAATTAAGAGGTGATGAGAGAAAGAGAGAGCCCTCCGTTTTTAATAAAATAAAATATTTCAGGGTCTCACGAAAAAGAAAAAAAAAAATCAATGACGTGGCCAGTGGAGGAAACTGTGTAACTCTCATTGATTTTAATGAGAGTGGAATTATTTCTTAAATTGGGTCCCGTGGTCTTTACTCTTTTCTTGAGGGATTTTTAAGTAAAAAAGTAATGATGTTATTATGTGTTATTTTTTGCAGTTTATTTATGCTTTGTGGTTTGTTGTCTATGGAGACTACCCATCGAATCAATATTGTTGGCATGTCAAATCAGTGACTCAATCACCAAAATGTGTAGTTTTGATATATATTATAACAAAATGTGTAGTTTGAGTATATTATTATAATAAAATGTGTAGTTATTATATATTATTATAACTTTTAGTGTATTTAGGTGTATTTCCTCTGCAATTTATCTGTCACACGATTCAAATGTATGGAACCCACTTTTTTTTTTTAATCAGTATGGAACCCACTTAATAGTAGTCATACTCATCGGACGGTCATGGGACGGTCCCATGTATTTCTTTAATTTTAGTACTTCATTACATGAAAAAAAATTCTATTTATGGTCCTATTCGTAGGATTCATGTTGGATTTTGGTTTTGATTATTTTAGTTTTTCAATTTTAGTTATGTAACTGAAACTTATTTAATTTAATATATATATTTTTTTTTGGAATTTGTATTTTACATTGATTTTTTGGTGAGTGAGATACACATGCCTCCAATTTCATTATTTCCGATTATTTACGGTGATGTGACAATTTTATGCTAATGTGACAATTCATTTTACATTTTTTTCCAACTAAAAAAACACATCACTTATGCCACATCATTTACTGAATAAAAAAACACAAAAGCAGAAATTAATCACATAATTTATTGAAAAACAAAAAAGAAACAAAAAATGAAATCAGAGATTGAGAGTCCCACTCTTGATAAAAACATGAAATTCCCAAACAAAAGCTCTAATAGAAGGAAAACAATCCTCAAATCCCCAAATCCCCAATTCACGTACAAGAACTCTAATCTCTAAAATTATCTAACTACCTCTAAAATTAAAACTCAACCATATTTTATAAAAATATATATTTGCAACCTAAATCACTTTTCCGACCATTTTTTTGGCAAAGTGGAGATTATTTTTTTCATTTCGCAACCTAAACTTTGTTTTGTTTTTTTTTTTTTTATCCAATTGCAACCTCAAATTCTAAAATTTATCAAAAATATAGCCTAAATCAGAGGATGCAAATGGATTATAAAACAAAGTTATATGTTGCAAAGTAAAAAAAATTAAATTGTGCCTCGGAAAATTGTCGGAAAAATGATTTTAGATTGCAAATTGAAAAAAGTCAATATTTTAAAGTTGATTTTTATATTTAATATATATTGTTAAGTATAAAAATAATAATAATAATAATAATAATAATAATAATAATAATAATAATTATTATTATTATTATATGCCCTTCAATTTATGATCTCGTTCCATCTGTAGACAATGTAGTGTGTGCATATACATCGTTTAAATTTTCTTCCCACTCGTGACTAACATTTTCATCTTGAAATTCCATCAAGCACAAATAATAATAATAATAATAATAATAATAATAATAATAATAATAATAATAATAATAATAATTGAATGAATGATTAATAATAAAATATTTTTTATATTCTTTACAATTTCTTTTATTCATGATGTTTAACAATATAAAAGTGTAGAAATGACAGACGAATACGAATTTTATTAATTTATCGAATATATTCATGATTTATGAGTTCACTAAATATAAATTATAAATTATAATATACATCAACTCATTGAAATAATAGAAATAAATTATACATTCTAAAAGACATATAATATATTATCTAAAATTGATTTTGGAATGAAATTTGTTTTAAACAAATTAATATTATTTCTTTTTGATCTTTTATTAATCATTAATTTTTGTTTACATTTTTTGTGTCTATATTTCAGTAAAGTGATGTGGTATTGGGGAAAAAAAAAGTGTAAAATGAATTGTCATACAAGTACAAAATTGTAACATCACTACAATTCATCGAAAATTGGAAAATTATGGGCGTTTGCATCTCACACGCGCAAAAGACACCGGAAATGCGAATTCCGACGAAAAAAAAACTTAAATTGGTCAAAATTTTCTATTACAAGAATAAAATTGAAAAATTGAAATTAGCAAGACCAACATAGAATACAAATTTTAGGGCAAAACAAAAAATGAAGTTTTCCCTTCGGTAAATTTGAGTTGGATCATATAGGGTGTTTTGGTAAAAAAAAAAAACATATATTAAAATTTTCACTTTCTTTTAAATTTACAATTTTATTTTTATTATTCATTTTGCATTTTGTTAGTTCAAAATTTAATGACGTGACATTAAAGTTGACAAATAAACTCAATTTTCTCTCCACAATTTAAGATTATTCAATTTGAGTGTCATATCTTATAAAAAAGTGAGATATTTCTACTCATAACGCGATACTGCAGATGCGAAAATTAGCTGACATGCGGCCATGCGCTATAGTTGAATCTAATCAATGCTCACATGCCCTAATTAAAATATGATCTATAATGAACATTTACCTACAAATTTTTTAAACTTTTTTAATTTTATCATTGACATGCTCTAGATTTTTTTTTTAATTTTAATATTATATGATTTATCATATAAATTAAAAAAATACTCCCCATTTTGTAAAAGTATTCCTTAAAATCTCTTATTAAAATTCAAAAATTCTATATAACTTCAATCAATTTTTTCAATATTAACCGAAATCAATATTGATAAATATCTCCACGATTATTTCCATAATTTAGAATGTCGACATTTCTAATTTTCATAATATATATATATATATATATATATATATATATATATAGTTGAAAAGTACGATATAAAACATTATTTACAATAGAAGATATCGTCTCGTTCTATTAAGTGTTGTTTTAATTAATTTAACGAAGATACTAATTTTGTCTTGATTTAGTGAGCAGAAGAATAAAGAAAATAGGGAACCCAGCATGGATCGACCATAAAACCACAAGCCAAGATTAACTCTAGGTAACAATTACATCCCATGTGGATTTTCCATCATTTCTTTGGAACTTATATTTAATTATTTATTTTTTTATGAGTTTACTCTAATTTAATTAACCTTAGCAATTAAAAGATTAAAAGAGACAGATCATTAAGTTCTATATATTAGGATTAAAAATTGGTTTATTACTTCTAGAGAATATGCTATATCTGGCTCATATATTATAAAATTGTACTTCATTTTTTGGTTTACTTATTCCTAAAGTATATGGGGTTAATAATTTTTAATACATAATTGTATTTTATCTCGTATTCTATTTGTATTGATGTGTCCGACGTGTATTGAGTTAGCTAGTAGCTATAATTAGTTAATTACATATAAAATGATTGTTTTACTCTTTTAGAATTTCAAAAGTAGAAAACTTATTCCAAAAGTTAAGATAGGGGTGAAGTGAAAACAAATAAATAATTTTTTTAAATTAATAATCTACAAAAAATAGGTATATTACAAGTTATTATAATTTGTAAAATGATAAATAAAATGCAATAGACTAAATATTAGTATGAAACTATTATGATCAGATACATGAGCCAAAACTCTATCATCTACAATTTAAATTTATTTTCACAGATCAATTTATTTATGGATCATAAATTAGGAATGGACCCATTTCATAAAATTAAAATCGTTAAATGATTTTCTAAGAATTATACTTGAATATTAATTAAAGACTGAATTTCTTCACTGACACATAATTAAGATGGTTAAATTTATGTACCATCAAAGCTAAAGTCAATGTGGGATTCCTTACTTAAAGCTAGGGAAGAATTACTACAATAATATCTTTTGATTAACTCAAGATCTTATAGATTTCTGTGATACTTATAATTGAAAAAGAAGATTTCCGTGATAGTTAGTATTAAAATACTTCTCCTTGAAGAAAGTAGAATGATGATCAAATTTACTTAGAGAAAGCATAAAAGCATTAAATGGGATAGCATGTGTTTGATGACAACAAGTCATAAATGCAACACAGAGTGGAAATTGCTACTTTTTTTGAAGCAGCTTCACACAGCTTTGTATTGGCAGAAAACAATTCCATACATGGAAATAATATAATAGATAAGTCTTGATTGCTCATTTCCAGCAAGATTATATACTTTATTAACTATTTTATAAATTATATCTCGAGATTGAACAACTGTATTTTTATACTCCCTCCGTCCCGTGATAAGTGTCACACTTTCCATTTTTGGACGTCCCAAAATAAATGTCACACTTTACACTTACTAAAAATGGACATTATAATAATAATATATTTCACTACCTCTCTCCCCCCACTTACATTATAATAATATATTTCACTACCTCTCTCTCCTCCCACTTACATTATAATAATATATTTCACTACCTCTCTCTCCTCCCACTTACATTATAATAATATATCTCACCACCTCTCTCCCCCCACTCACATTTAAATAAAATAATTCTTAAAAATAGGACCGAACAGTAAATGTGACACTTATCACGGGACGGAGGGAGTATTAATTTTCTTGATCCAATCATTTATTCCATTTAAAAACACATAAAACGGAAGGGGTCACTTTTACACACTTGATTAATTTGCATATAAATATAGGATGCAGATATTAACACCCCATTTTTAATTAATACATTCCCCAAAATATTTAGACAAAATTAACCTCTTGTAAATTGTCTAAAATATCTTTATTTATAAAAATTAAAATGAAAACAATTTTTTAGGTTTTTGACTCTTTGAAAGTTAAAGGGATAAGAGTTGATATTTAAAAAAAAAAAAATCAGTAATTATAAAAAAATCCTTATTTATAATCTAATTTATCTCATTTTTGTTTCCAAATCTCTAAACCCTACCTATCGTTATCCTCCACCTTAACAATAAAATAAAATAAAAATCCTAATTTTAATAGTTTTTGCCAAGCCGCCATCATTACACTATCTTAATTACTATAGAATTAGTAAAATAAGATTCTAAATTATTAGCAGAAACCATCATAATTACAATAAACATTTTGTCCTATTTTTTAAGAAAATCTTAGCAGTATAAGATGGAATCATCAACATAAAATGATCTTTCACAATATTTTTAATTTACACATACATCTTCTACGGCTTGATTGCACACAAGCGTAGGGGTGCCCCCCCCCCCCCCCCACACACACACACTTAGACCTTACAATTTTTTATTTTACTTTTCAATATATATTTTTTACCCCTTAAAAACATTTTATTATAATTGTCCTCCTCAACTTTTGTTTCTGATTCCGTCTCTGCACATGAGTACGACTTACACAAAATCGTACAGTTCAATGGTATTTTAAAAATGAAATTACATCCTTTAAGTAAAAATAATGTAAACTGTGGAATGAACACCTTTTCAATTAAAAAAACAAAAATTCTTCATGTTGACTATGGAGACATCACTTAAAAAAATTGGAATTACAACTTTGAAGAATATGTTGATTGCGGCGGATAAAATGACAAGTTTTTTTTCTAAATTGCAATTTTAAATGAGCCTTTCAAAGAATTTGGAACATATCTTTTAAAGTTATTTAAGTTGATTATGGGGACAAAACTATTTTAAAACATAGAAACCAAACAAAAAAAGAAAAAAATATATATATATTCAATGTAGGACATAGAACCGTACGGTTCTATTGTCCTCTAAAAATGCTACTAAAACTTTGATTTCCTTAAATTCATGAAGTTGAATATAGATAATAATCTTTTATAAAAAAAAATAAAGGGAACCAAAACAGTATGGTTAAAAAATAGCAACCAAACATAAAAGCAAAAAAACAAATTGTTCAATGTAGGTCATAGAACCGTACGGTTCTATGGTTCTCTAAAAATAAAACTTTGATATCCTTAAATTCATTCATTAAGTTGAATATAGAGACTAAGCATTTATAAAAAAAAGTAACAAAAACTGTACGGTTTTATGGTCTTCTAAAAATGAAATTACATCCTTTAAATAAAAATAACGTAAACTGTGGAATGAACACCTTTTCGATTAAAAAAACAGAAATTTTTCATGTTGACTATGGAGACATCACTTAAAAAAATTGGAATTACAACTTTGAAAAAAATGTTGATTGCGGTGGATAAAATGACAAGTTTTTTTCTAAATTACAATTTTAACCGAGCCTTTCAATGAATTCGGATCATATCTTTTAAAGTTATTTAAGTTTACTATGGGGACACAACTATTTTAAAAAATAGAAACCAAACATAAAAGCAAAAAAACAAAAAATTATTCAATGTAGGTGATAGAACCGTACGGTTCTATAGTCCTCTGAAATTCATGAAATTGAATATCGAGACTAAGCTTTTATAAAAAAAAAAAAACTAAAGGCAACCATAGTATTAAAGAAATAAAAATGAACCAAAAAAGTACGGTTAAAAAATAGAAACCAAACATAAAAGCAAAAAAACAAATTATTCAATGTAGGCCATGGAACCGTACGGTTCTATGGTCCTCTAAAAACTAATCATTTATTAAAAAAAAATGTTAAGGAACCGTAACATTTAAGAAAAAAAAAGTAACCAAAATTGTAAGGTTTTATGGTGTTCTAAAAATGAAATTACATCCTTTAAGTGAAAATAAAGTGTAATGAACACCTTTTCGATTATAAAAATAGAAATTTTTCATGTTGACTATGGAGGCATCACTTAAAAAAATTGGAATTACAACTTTGAAGAATATATTGATTGCGGCGGATAAAATGACAAGTTTTTTTCTAAATTGCAATTTTAACCGAGCCTTTCAAAGAATTTGGAACGTATCTTTCAAAAGATAAATTTCAAACATTCGAAATGCTTATTAAAGATTTTTTTTATTCTTTTTGTCAATCAATCTTTTAAGTTAATTAAATTGCAAACTATGAAAAATTGGTGACTTTTTTTCATTTTTGTAGATTTAAATAATTGGGAATAAGTTTCATTTTTTAAAACGATGGTGATTCTTGTTATTTGAAATTAAGACAAGAGTAAAATGTAAGAATTGAGAACAAATTGCAATTTTCAAAAAGATGGTGATTATTTCATTTGCAATTAAACTTGGATTTAAAATACCATTGGTTGGCAAGAAAAAGACGGAAAGATGAAAGTAAAATGGATAAAACCTTGTTCATAATAACAATTTTTTTTTCTCAATAAATAACTCAGATTTCTTTTAAAGTTATTTAAGTTGACTATGGGGACAAAACTATTTTAAAAATAGAAACCAAACATAAAAGAAAAAACACAAATAATTCAATGTAGGTCATAGAACCGTACGGTTCTATGGTCTTCTAAAAATAAAACTTTGATATCCTTAAATTCATTCATGAAGTTGAATATAGAGACTATGCATTTATAAATAAAAAAAAACGTAAGGGAACCGTAACATTAAAGAGAATAAAAAAGTAACCAAAATCGTACAGTTCAATGGTATTTTAAAAATGAAATTACATCCTTTAAGTAAAAATAACGTAAACTGTGGAATGAACACCTTTTCGATTAAAAAAACAGAAATTCTTTATGTTGACTATGGAGACATCACTTAAAAAATTGGAATTACAACTTTGAAAAAAATGTTGATTGCGGCGGATAAAATGACAAGTTTTTTTTTCTAAATTGCAATTTTAACCGAGCCTTTCAAAGAATTTGGAGCATATCTTTTAAAGTTATTTAAGTTGACTATGGGAACAAAATTATTTTAAAAAATAGAAACCATACATAAAAGCAAATATATATATATATTCATATGAAACTTTCTAAATTCATGAGAGACTAAGCATTTATAAAAAAAAAACATATGGGAATCATATCATTAAAGGAAAAATAAAAGTAACCAAAACTGTACGGTTTTATGGTCTTCTAAAAATGAAATTACATCCTTTAAGTAAAAATAACGTAAACTGTGGAATGAACACCTTTTCGATTAAAAAAACAGAAATTCTTCATGTTGACTATGGAGACATCACTTAAAAAATTTGGAATTACAACTTTGAAAAAAATGTTGATTGCGGCGGATAAAATGACAAGTTTTTTTCTAAATTGCAATTTTAACCGAGCCTTTCAATGAATTCGGAACATATCTTTTAAAGTTATTTAAGTTTACTATGGGGACACAACTATTTTAAAAAATAGAAACCAAACATAAAAGCAAAAAAAAAAAAAAATTATTCAATGTAGGTGATAGAACCGTACGGTTCTATAGTCCTCTGAAATTCATGAAGTTGAATATCGAGACTAAGCTTTTATAAAAAAAAAAAAACTAAAGGCAACCATAGTATTAAAGAAATAAAAAGGAACCAAAAAAGTACGGTTAAAAAATAGAAACCAAACATAAAAGCAAAAAAACAAATTATTCAATGTAGGCTATGGAACCGTACGGTTCTATGGTCCTCTAAAAACTAATCATTTATTAAAAAAAATGTTAAGGAACCGTAACATTGAAGAAAAAAAAAGTAACCAAAACTGTAAGGTTTTATGGTCTTCTAAAAATGAAATTACATCCTTTAAGTGAAAATAACGTGTAATGAACACCTTTTCGATTAAAAAAACAGAAATTCTTCATGTTGACTATGGAGACATCACTTTAAAAAATTGGAATTACAACTTTGAAGAATATGTTGATTGCGGCGGATAAAATGACAAGTTTTTTTCTAAATTGTAATTTTAACCGAGCATTTCAAAGAATTTGGAATCGTGTATCAATAATGTCTTGTATACTTTTTTTTAATATTTGCATTGGTAGCAACGAAGTTTGTATTGTATCTCCATTTCTTGTAAAATTCTGATTTCTTTTTTTCTTTAAGATTTGTCTTCTTATTTCTTGCCAAGATAAATGAATTCCAATCTGAAGATTGATTACTCCTAAAAACCCATACTACATATGTGCAAAATGTGTTAGTACTCTTACTCAACAATGGAGATGATTGCCTGGAACGACGACGTACTGCTGGAAATCCTTCTCCGACTGCCTGCAAAGTCTCTAATTCGATTCAAATTGGTTTGCAAACGATGGTTGGTCGTTATTTCCACCAATGAATTATGTCATCTCCACACTATCCACAACCCAAACCCACAGCGTTCGCTAATCCTCCAAACACACACTTCACACATCTTCTTTTACTTTAATCCAATTCTCAATCCTCATAAGTTGGTACCTTATAGTTTCACTAATATTCCAAACCCCAAAATCATGAGTTCTTGCAATGGCCTACTATTGATGCAATCTGATGACCATCAAGAAAAGGAATATTGCTATGTTTGCAATCCCACTACGAAACAATCAAGAAAGATCATTCTTGCAAACAATGACAAGTACACAGATGTTATAGGCCTTAACTTAGCATTTGATCCTTCTAAATCACTTCATTACAAGATTGTTTGCATTAGGGCTTCGAGGAGGACGTTTCGCTCTGGTCTTAAACGAACTTGTCTGATTGAGGTCTACGACTCAGAGACCTGCACATGGAGAACATGTTACACAACTAATATACAAGCAGACTTCGCAACTGGAATACATTGGAACGATGCAATTCATTGGGAAAATCATCCAGCCCATCTCTACTTGAATGTCGACAAAAATGTCATGAGAACAATGCCTCATGCTGTGGTTCCATGGCACGGTGGAGATGGAGTGCTTGGAGTTTGTCGTTGCCAACTCCAAGAGTCGAATGGTCGTCTCTACCATCTTATCATGGGCTCACACCTAGGGGATAAATCAATAGCAGTTTATGAACTAGAAGAAGATTGCTCTCAGTGGTTGTTGAAGTACCATGATGGATTTGTTCATCCTGGCATATTTTGCATACTGAGTTTTGTATGGGGAGATGATGGAGAGATGTCTGGTTTCGTGATTCATGTGTCTGGTAAGATATCAATTTACAGGTTTCTTGACAAGAGTTATGAGGAGCTTGTTGATTTAATTAACCAACCAATTTACCAGCAAGATTCTCTGCAGTTTGATTCTAAAGATGTGTTTCAGTTTGGTGAAAGTATGGCTCCTGTTTGATCATTGTAATTGCACTTAAGTTGTGTGTTGTTATTGAATTATTGTCATGTTTTACTGGATTCATCACTGGATTTTATTGACAAAGTGTCTTGAAATACCACTAAACCAAAAAAAATAAAAGAATTTACCCCTTCCAAAAAAAATTATTACAATTGGGCCCCTCAACTTTTGTTCCTGATTCCGCCCCGACTATAATTGCACATAAGTTGAGATCTTATTGAATTTATATAGCATGTTACTTCTGAATAGACATAAACACAAGAGAGAATGGCGTATTTATTTAGGATTTTTTTCAAAGTAACACTTATGAATCAAGAATGGTAGAGAAAAAAAACTTTTGTAAATCAATCACCGACAAGCCATTCTCAGCCACGGCTGCCCTGGCCGAGCTTTTCATTTCACTAACTCGTCGTCTCATATCTCTTCCCTTCTTAGACTCCATCAACTCTCTAACTCGTTTCGCCAACTCAGCCGCCGTCACCAACCCATCCGCCGCCTCCTCCAACGGCAGGGCCACCTGCATTTCCTCCACCATTACCACCCGATTCATCCTCTGCTCGGCATACAACGGCCAACCAATCATCGGAACCCCAAACCACAACGCTTCCAAAATAGAACTCCTCCCACAGTGAGTCACAAATCCCCCCACCGAGTCGTGACTCAGCACCTCCTTTTGTGGGGCCCACGACTTCTTTATCACAAAACCCCGATCTTTAGTTCTCTCCACGAAACCCTCAGGCAGGACCTCATCCAAATCAGCTCCATCCACCGGATTTCGCACCGACCAGAGAAATCTATGGTCACTGTTCTCCAAACCAATCGCCGTTTCCTTTATCTGCTCGGCAGAAAACAAACCTCTTCTGCCAAAGCAAAGAAAGACAACGCTTTTAGTCGGCTGCTTATCGAGCCACCTCAGACATTCATGCTCTTCGCTACCGTTGTTCATATCACCGACTAATGGCCCGACAAAGTAAACCGGAGGAGTGGGCCCGTTGGGAATGCAGAGGCCGTTAGATATGGCTTCCTTGGCTCTATACTCGAGTGCATCAAACGCGTTCACCACCACGCCTCTCGATTTCCGCATGTTTTTCGAAACGTCAACTGCGTACTTGTAAACAAGACTCTCACGCGAATGCGAATCTTTAGGAAAATCCAGAGAGTAAATGGGGGGCAAACCAGGTATTTCGACAAAATCATTCAACTCTCCAATGTCAGCGGTGATGGTGTCGTCAAGAGTTGCGAAATACAAACTTAATATGGTCACAGATGATCCAGCGCTGAAGTAGTAATAAGTGGGTATGTTGAGGCTTTGAGAAACTTCAAAAGCTGAGTTGCAGAAGAAATCGAGTACTAAGGCCCTGATCCTTGCTTTCTGGGAGATTTCTTGCAGGGCATCGCGAAGATTAGGAACGTTGAGACGAGGGATCTCGACGAATTGTTCCATGGGGTTTTTTGTGAAGTTGGGAGGAAGAGGAGGGGTGGGAAGGCGGTGGTAGCTGATGGAAGGGACGGCGGCGATGGATGCGGCAGCGGCAGACTCGGTGGCGGTGCAGAGGATTACGATGGGGACTGAAGGCTGGTGTTTGCTAATAAACTTCGCCAGAAGTGAAATGGTATTCAAGTGCTCCGGTATAGTGTAAAATACAATGGTATCTTCCATTGATCTTCTAATGGAGAAAATTAAATTTTGATTTTGTTTGCTTTGTGCTTTTTCTCCTACATATCTACCGTATATATAGAGGGTTGATTTCATTTTTGTTTCTATATAAAAAAAACATTTTTCAATTTTTTACAACCAAGTATACGTTTTTCAATTTTCATCATTTATGTTTTAATTTTTTCTAATTTTTCAATTTTGGTTCTGTATTTTCAAAAAAAAAAAAAAATTCCAATTTCAATCCAATTTTGGTCAAAATTTGTAAAATCGCTGATGTCACGTGAGATTACACAGCGGTCATCCGATCAAAATTGGATTGAAATTGAAAAAAATTGAAACATACAGGACCAAAATTGGAAAATTTGACTGAAATTGGAAAAAAAATTGAAAATATATAAGACAAAAATTGAAAAATATATACATGGTTGTCCAAAAATGAAAAGGATCTTATATACACCAAAATTGAAATTATCTTATATATATAGTAATGATAAGGAACCCACCGTTGGTTCTTTATGGAGCCAATCTTGCTTAGTGACAATCCACGTCTTGTTTTACTTTTTCCTTTTTCTTTTTTTTCTTCCATTACTTTTTTATTTTATTATATTTTTAAATAAATCTTTTTTCGTATTCATCTAAAATTATATCTCCATACATCCTTTTCAAACCCATCTCATTATATCCACATACTTTTTTTTTTTTTCCTATTTAACATTAATACTAATTTTCAATTTCTTTTATTATTTGTAGTTTCCATTAATATCAATAATACTTGAAAAAATATTTTAAGATTTTTTTTAATTGTACACAAGTTTACAAATTGTTTAAAAATTTCATGTAAATATCAATATTACTTGGAAAAATATTTTAAGATTTTTTTTAATTGTACATAAGTTTACAAATTGTTTAAAAATTTCATGTAGTTGTAGATCTTTATGGAGTAAACTCAACCATATATTTTGTAGATCTTTATGGTGTAATATCAACCATCTATTTTGTTTGAATTGTACATAAGTTTAGAATTTGCCATTTAATAGCTTTTGTCACCTCCGTGAAGATTACAAATATAAATAAATAATACCTATCAAATGTTAAAATAAATAAAAGAAAAACATATATCCAAACATTCTTATTTGTTGTTCTTGACATAAATATAAACAAATAAAATCTATCAAATGTCAAAATAAATAAATAAATAAAAACATTCTAACATTCTTATTTGTTATTCTTGATATAAATAAAAATAAATAAAAGAAAAACATCGAAACATTCATACCTATCAAATGTTAAAATAAATAAAAGAAAAACATATATCTTAGATGAATAAGAAAAGAAGATTTATTTAAAAATGTAATAAAATAAAATAAAAAATGATAAAGAACCAACGGGTTCCTCATTACTAATAGAGAGAGAGAGTGGTAATTTACATGTAAATTTTTTGTTGTTATTTGCGCCAATTCGATTTCATTTTCACACAAAACTGAAACTTTTGAAAATATGTTAATCTTGGAAAGAAACAAAATTTGTGAAATGGAATAGATTTTCCATTGGTAATTCGTAGAGATGAGGGATTCATATACATCGTTAATTTACATGTAAACGTTTTAATTTGTTGTTATCTGACTCGATTTGATTTCATTTTCACAAAACTGAAAATATGCAATCTTGGCAAAGAAACAAAATTAGTGGAATTAACTAGATAATGTATTGGTAATTCCTAATTGAGCGATTCATATATATTGTTTTATACTTACACGTAAACTACGTGTGACTATTTGGCCCATTTTTTTGTCATTTTCACACAAAACTGAGAATTTGGAAATTGTGCAACTTTGGCGAAGAAACAAATTTTGTAGAATTAAATAGATAATTTTTTGGGTTTTCATAGATATATGATTAATTTATGCATATACTTTTTCCATCCTAAAATTGTATATGTCGTATTAACCATGATTTGTTTTATCAAAAAATAAGCATCGTTTTAGAATTTCAAGAAACATTTACTCATAATCTACCAAAATTGCCCTCATTTAATACTCTCAAATTAAATGAGATACAAGTTTATTATTGAAAATTATTTTCCTATCACCTCTAGGCTACAATCGTAATTTAGAAGGATTTGGGTTTTAAAATGCATGTAATAAAAGATTTGAATAAAAACATTAATATAAGAAGTCGTGTTCTCTTATATCATGCCCATGGAAAGACACGCAACTCACCTGCAATAATGTAATAATTCATAATTTTTTATTTAGTTAATCATGCATATTATGCTGATGGGAAGATCGTGTATCATGTTATTATTTGAGTCTTCGTGTTTTTTTTTTAATTTATAATCAAGGTTAAAAATATTGTTGTTATTGGTAGAAAATATTGATTTCGGTAAAATATTAATAAAAATATGATGGAAATAATGTAGAACATTTTTTATTTTAATATGATATTTGTTTTAATTATATGTATAAATTCTTTATACTGTAGATACTAATTAAGTGGACCTCAATTTCAGCTTTTGTTATTTTGATGAGAGTGGTTTAGAATCTACTTGATGAATATGTCTCTTTGAATCATGACTTATTTGTTTCATTTGGTATAAATGTGGTCTTAAAGAATCATATTAATTATTGATAATTCATCTAAAAATAATTAACAAATGCAATTAGGTCATGTGTAAGTATCTTAATTTTAAGATTCATCTAATCATAACTTGCATTTATAATTTTTTTTTTCAATTGAACATTAGGTGTTCCTACATTAATCATAGATATATTTAAGCTATAGATTGACTACATTAATCATAGATATATTTAAGCTATAGATTGGCTATAAAAATACCTCATTTTCATAAGTTATATTTTTGTTTAATAAGCTCAAAATCTTAATTTTTTTTAAGGCAAGAGAAAAGCGTGTTTATACTAATAGAAGCGCGTTTATTCTTTCTGGTCTTCCGGGTAGTTTATGCAGTTATCTTTCAACCAATGAGAATCCATTAAGCAGATGCAGATCAGTTGAAACTGATCGAGTTGGCTTCTTCAAGGACAAATAGCTTCCTCATTTCTTCATCTTTTCAGTTTATTCTTGTTTCTACATATAGCTTGTATATAGCTCTTTGTATGTATGTTATTCATACATTCATCTGTTTACTAGAAAGATAAATAGAGTAGCGAGAAATTGTAGTTTCAGTCACAGAGAGAAGAGTGTTTTCTTTATTGTTTCTGCTGTAAATTCTCTTGGATCTTGTTACTGTGATAATAAAAGTTTTCCCCTTGTTGCGCAGTAGATGTAGGCTCAGTGGAGGAGCCGAACCACTTTATATTTGGTGTGCTCTTTTCGATTTCTAGTTCTTAGCTTATCTTGATATTTTGTGCAATATTTCTCATCTTATTTTGTGTTGTTTGCTTTGTGTTTTTGGAGTAACTTTCACAACAATATTTATAAACTACAAGAAGATTATTCTCAGTGGTTTTTTTGAAGTGTCATGATAGATTTGTTCAGTTTGGAGAGATGTCTAGTAAGATATCAATTTACAGGTTTCTTGTTGATTTAATGAACCAATCATTTTACCAGCAAGATTCTCTGCAGTTTGATTCTAAACTACATGTATATCAGTTTTGTGAAAGAATGGCTCATGTTTGATCACGTGTCTATACACAATATATTGAAACAGTTTTAAATTAAATATTACATTTTAATTATAAAAACAAGAATTTGCTGCAAAATAAACATTTATCTCAATCTACAAAGTTTACCTTTTTTTTTTTTTAATTATTATTCTTGTTGTTACATTTGAGGTATTTTTGGGTAACCGGATTCATTGTGAATTTAATATTGTAATATCTCAATCATCATTTGTTTGGAGACTTAAAGTGGTCAATTTAAAATTTTCTCATAATTTCATACCCCTACAGTCATTTATTCATTATTTTATAATTATAGGCAAAAAATACTGATTTTTATATTAAAATAATACTTGTATAATCATCATATATAATCTCATCACAAACAATATCTATTTTAATTATTTCTCTAGATTTTTGAATTTGATAATTTCAAAGTCTAACACTCTCTCATTATATTTCGATTCGAAGTGAATCACATTCTAAACTTGACTCATTCATCAAGAAAGTTGAATTCACCATAAAATTTACACACACATCTTATACACATTCATATGATTAGACATGATTCCATTTGAATTTATTGTTATAATATTTCTACCTCATGGAATAAATTATTTATTTTAATTGCTTTTAATTTGTAAGTAGCGCATGCATATGGACATTTTTAAATACATTTGACTTTTGAGAAAAGGAGATGAATTTCCTTATTTTGTTCATAATCTCAATGGTAGATATATAGTAATGATGATGATGCATTCAAATAATTAGTTAATTAACAGATGTATAAAAGATAAATATTAATAGAATCTCGACCATTTTTTAAGGTAAAGACAAATTCAGATCTGCATTTCATCTACATTCAACTCTCATTTCACCTGAATATGCACTCAAATTTAGAATTATTCGTATATTATTTCCATGACACAGTATGTAGAAGAAGCTTAAAAACAAAACAAAAACAAAAAAATTGTATACTTTTGCATATAAAAATACATCAATGAAACAAAATAGGGAAACAAGTACTCAAAACAAAGGCCATTGAAGCAAGAAGAAATGAAGACATAGTCACTGTTTCATTGATAATTTTCTGAATGAATTACAAAGCTATGAAAAATGTTTCTTATAGAATAACTATCTGCAATGTAAAGACAAAACATCCAACAAACTCTTTAACTTAGTACAATAAAGCAATATATACTGTCATTGTGATAAATGCTACATTTAATGTATTAAGGCTTTGTCTTCAGAATTTTGTCTTCATCTTAAACTCCAAGTAAGGCATCCACATAGCTTAGCTGTCCATGTACTCTTCCAAGAGCTAACCACCACCAAGGCTTCCTTCAACAATCAAGAATCAATCAATCTTGATCGCACTTTTCTTCAATACATACACACATAGAGTATTACAAGATCAATGGAAGACACCATTGTTTTATATAGTATACTGGAGCACTTGAACACCATTTCAGTGTGTTAAAGGAAGCCTTGGTCATGTTAACTTAGCTCTTGGAAGAATACATGGACAGTTAGCTGTAATCAAATCCTGTCAAACCACAACATATAATACATAAACCATAAATTATACTATGAAATTAAATTTGAGATGTAATCAATTCCATCTCACGAAAATATAATTTTTATGCAATAATTTTATAATACATATGGTATGTTTTCCTTATAAATAAATTGACTTTTGAATTTCCTTATTTTGTTCATAATCTCAAGGTCTTCATTTTGAATGGTAGATATACAACAATGATGATGATGCATTCAAATAATTAGTCAATTAATAAATCTATTAAAAATAAATATTAATAGAAATTAAGGAAAATGTGGGGTCACGTGCGGAGTGAATGCAGATCGGTCTCACTCGGATTCACATTGACTCCCGTGACCACTTTTTAAGTTAAAGACAAATTCATCTGCATTTCACCCTCATTTCACCTAAATTTGCACTAAAAGTTAGGATTGGTGCATATAATCCTACCTATATTTATAATGTGAATCACAAATTTGCTTTTCACTCCTTGCCTTTTGACATATTTACACTTCTCATAGTGTACCAAGACAAGTATATACAAATAAACAAAAAAAAGACTTGAGTATGTAGAAGAAGCTTAAAAACAAAATAAAAACAAAAAATTTGTATACTTTTGCATATATAAATACATCAAGAATCAATCAATCTTGATCCACTTTTCTTCAATACACACACATAGAGTATTACAAGATCAATGGAAGACACCATTGTTTTATATAGTACACCGGAGCACTTGAACACCATGTCAGTGCTAGCCAAGTTTATAAGCAAACACCACCCTTCTCTCCCCATCATACTCCTCAGCTCCGCCGCCGCCGCCGCCACCGCCGCCGTCCCTTCCATCACCTACCACCACCTTCCCACCCCTCCTCTTCCTCCCAACATTACAAAAAACCCCATCGAACTCTTCTTCGAGATCCCTCGTCTCAGCAACCCTAATCTTCATGAGGCCCTGCAAGAAATCTCCCAGAAAGCAAGAATCAAAGCCTTCGTAATTGACTTCTTCTGCAACTCAGCTTTTGAGGTTTCTGAAAGCCTCAATATACCCACTTATTACTACTTCAGCGGCGGATCGGTTGCGGCCATATTCTGCTTGTATTTTGCAACTCTTCACGACGCCATCACAGTTGACTTTGAAGAGTTGAAAGACTTTGTTGAGATACCAGGTTTGCCCCCCATTTACTCACTGGATTTTCCCAAAGATACGTGTTCACGCAACAATCTCGTTTACGAGCACACCGTTGACCTTTCGGAAAACATGCGCAAATCAAGAGGCTTCATCGTGAACGCGTTCGATGCCCTCGAGTATAGAGCGAAGGAAGCCATATCTAACGGCCTCTGCGTTCCCAACGGGCCCACTCCTCCGGTTTACTTCATCGGGCCATTAGTCGATGACATTGACGGTGGCGAAGAGCATGCATGTCTGAGCTGGCTCGATAAACAGCCGAGTAAAAGTGTCGTCTTCCTTTGCTTTGGCAGAGGTGGGGTGTTTTCTGCTGAGCAGATAAAGGAAACGGCAATTGGTTTGGAGAACAGTGGCCATAGATTTCTCTGGTCGGCAAGAAATCCAGCGGATGGAGCTGATTTGGATGAGGTGCTGCCTGAGGGTTTCGTGGAGAGAACTAAAGATCGGGGTTTTGTGATAAAGTCGTCCTGGGCCCCACAGAAGGAGGTGTTGAGTCACGGCTCGGTGGGGGGATTCGTGACTCACTGTGGGAGGAGCTCTCTTTCGGAGGCGCTGTGGTTTGGGGTGCCGATGATCGGTTGGCCGTTGTACGCGGATCAGAGGATGAATCGGACTGTAATGGTGGAGGAAATGCAGGTGGCGCTGCCGTTGGAGGAGGCGGCGGGTGGGTTGGTGGCGGCGGGTGAGTTGGAGAAACGAGTCAGAGAGTTGATGGAGTCGAAGAAGGGGAGAGAACTGAGGCGACGAGCAAGTGAACTAAAAGGCTCTGCCAGGCTGGCAGTGGCTAAGAGTGGGTCCTCCTTAACTGATTTGCACAAGTTTCTAGTAACCTGCGAGACTTCTTGACGCATAGGCTGGTTATGATGTAAATAAGTTGCGAGATAAGTGGTCTCGATGCTATTGATCTATCAGACTTGTCTCGATGCATAAGCTAGTCATGGTGTGAATTAGTTACGAGACCATGTTGTCTCGATGCTAATGAGCTGCGAGACAAGTGGTCTCGATGTTATTGATCTATTAGACTTGTCTCAATGCATAAACGGATCATTATGTAAATTAGTTGCAAGACCACTTATTCCCAACTTTTTGAATTTAGCAGCAGAAGCATATACCTTTTCTTTTTGGTCCTTCAACTTATGAAACAAAACTCCTACATGTTTATAGTATCAATGAATGGTAGGAATCTTTACAATATTACAGTTCTGAAAAAGAACATGAAGTACTTGAGACCAATTAGTAGGGCTCTCTAACATGAAAACATACATCTAGTGTTAATGCTCAAGGAGTTTGATCTTCTCGAGGTAGTTTTGCATCTGTTGTTGAGCACCAGCTGGTAGACGATCCCCGGCTGATAATTTGTAGTGTTCGAATTTCAACTCATCACACTTCAATGCTGCAGTTTTGCAAGCTTTGATACTTCCTAAAACAGAATAAGTTGTAACATAAAAGTTATATTCTAAGTCGAACATATAGTGCACATGAAAGAGCAAAACGAACACTCTCCTTTGATAGCAAAGAAAATAAATGACTGTTATTGATCGATAGATGGAAGTTAAGAGTTATTTCTTGGTAAGAACATATTGCACACACTCATCAAATTTTTGGATTGCATAGGAAAAGTCCAATCTCACACCCACACACACACAAGCAAATAAGATTTACAAGAAAATATTCCCACATACAACAACAAATATTCTCACCATCGTGTTCAATCGAAATACATGTTTGCATTTATATTTAAGTATAATATATCTTTTTTCTAATACTTTCTAAGCTTTATTGGGCTTCAGATTTCCCTCTTGATTTGAGTTAATGAATATCTATTTTATACACGGCGTGGTATATAAAGGTCTCCTACGCATATGTCTAAACCATCTAATTCAATCTAAGCAATGAAGAAGTTTTTATTCATCTGAACTTCAAGTATGAAATGAACAGGGGATGTATGCAATGATTGTTTTCCACATGTATCAGCAAGTTTACCTAACTATCCTGAAATGCTACCATGTGGTTTTAAGCATGAAACAAAACACAATTGCAGGAAAAGTAATCTATTCAACATCTGAAACCAACACATCAATCCAAAAATCTGAATATATTATGGGTTATCCATAGGATAGAGTACGCAAAGCATACAGAACATTAGAGCCCATATTTAGTCATTTAAACAAAAATCAAGAGATAAAGAAATGACGAAGTTATAAAACTTACCACTAAGGTCAAGAAGGTTGAACACCACCGGACAGTTTCCTATACTCTTAACCATTGTTATCGCGGCCCATACTTTTTGATAATCCTCTCTTGAAGTTCTAAAAACGCAAACTTTTGTAATTGGATTCACATACTTCACTGCAGAATAGAGAATGCAAGCGTAAATATGACAAGCTGTATTCAAATATTGCGACGCCAACTACTACAAATAAAGAGAGCTAAAGTGCCAAGTAATAGTTAATATGATTACCTTGAAATGAATTCATCAATGCGGCTAGACCACATTCCCCAAAGTTTGTAAGAATGCTATCTTTGATGGCTTTTGTTAAATTGAATTGAGTGATTATAATGGGGTCGTCCACTGAAAATTCTTTATTGGGATCCAGAAAGATCTCCATCACCATGTATCTATTCTTAAAGCCAACCATGACGTTTCACCTTCATGCATTGAATCAACGTTAAATTTCACTTACAGTACGTATCAGAAACTAATGAATGCAACCAAAATCAGCTAAATGTAAATCAACACACAAATGCTAAACTAAAATGCAAATTCACAAATGCGGATATGAAAATTCCCATCACAGTGAATTACATAGTAGAATTGGATAGAAGGTTAAGAGTAAAAGATTAAGAGGAAACATTATCACTAGCCCAATTTGGTTGTAAATTAAAATAATTGTGGAAGTGTTCATAAACATGTGAAGATCAGCAAAACAAACTCCAGCTACTTCTTCCATGACTTAAGGAAATAAGGATACATATTGATGAATCTTGATCGTGTTAGTTCAATTGGAGAAGATATAACAGAAATTTGATCTCGAATCAAGTAAAATGACAAAAATGTGAACGGCTAAGGGGAGATACAGATTATTTTGCTATATTGTTTCATTGAGGCGTTTCATCGAACACCTAATTTGCATACTTCTCAGAGTCATGAATAAACTATTATCTTCCTACTTAATCATAATATATATCCAAAATTCATCACAGTAAATACTGATAAATGATTCACCTTCAAAATCTTCCACATCACAAAGATCTAACAATTTTATCCATCTAAAACAACCAATAAAGAATTTACCAGCTTTCCCGATCAAATTCTAAAAACTGAAAACACAAGAGAAATTCTATTCAAAGTAACCCCCAACTCCATATTTAATAACTACACGCACTTTCGATATTTAACAAAATTTTCAGGAAATTTACCCAATTAGAAAAATAGTTGATGAATCGAAAAAGAGAATACACTATGTGTGACTATAGATGGGGATTATTAAAATACGGCTAAATTTCATAATAAAACTCAATTTATAGAAAATTAAGAAAATATAGCAATTTTAATTTTATAAATTGCATTATTATTATTATTATTATTATTATTATTATTATTATTATTATTATATATATATATATATAAATTAATACAAGTCGGATGAAGATCGTTTTAAAATTACATTAAACTGTCTTACTTTATCTAAAATATAAATACATATTAAAATATAAATAAATCTATTAATATAAATAAAATGGAAAAGAAATTTTGTCTTGAAAATCAATTTAATTTTCAACTTAGATTGAGAAAAAATATAAATTGAACCCTTGTTGAGAAACTTTAAAAATTAAGTTTAAAATTGAGAACTAATTTATTAATCGCATAATCATATCATATTATTCCTATTTTTTCTACAATTTTCAATTAAAAACATTTACTTTTTTTTACTCTTTTTACAATTCTCAACAAAAAAAACATCTAATTCTTTTACAACTCCCAATATAAAAATGATATCTTAACTATAATATTGTCCTACAAAATTTGAAAACAAATATAATTTTTTCAAAATTCATGCCCACATATTAAACGGGTAAAATGCGTCGGCCTCCTTGTGATTTGGAAATTTTGCATCGGTCTACCCTCTGTTAAAAAAATTACAAAATTTACACATGTGGTTTAATAAATGTTGCACACTCTCCCCCTCTGTCAAATGAGTGTTAATGGAGTTAACTTTTGTACTAAATTTCCAATTATACACCTATACATTAACCAATTTATATCTTTTTAACCTTATTACTTTCATTTTAAATATTTTCTTTATACTTTTTATCTTTTCACAAATATGGACGATAAATATTATTTAATCATCATTAATATTTGAAATTATCAAAATAATAATTTAAAACCTTCAAATATAATTGTAAATTTTTGTTATTATATTTTGATTATAATAAATCCAAACATTTCAAAAAGATATAACAATTGATTTTAATAAACATAAGCATTACAGAAATATAAAAATTAACTTTTAAACTAATTTTCCAAATAGAATTTTGAGATTTTGCTAGTTTTATAATTATATTAAAAATATTCATATTTTAATTTTCAGATTAATTTTAAAAAATAAAAATATTTAAAGAAATATTAAGATTAACTTTTAAAATAATTTTCCAAATAAATTGAAATTATATTATACTTTATAATCCTAAGATTTTTTTTTAATTTGCAATTTAGTTAGAATTTTTTAATTATATTAATAATATGCATATTAATTTATTTTTTTGAATTTTCAGATTAATATTTAAAATATTATGTAATTTCTTGTATTTGTTTATTTTCAATATATGTTTTGTAATTTTTTATTTTTTTATTTAATATTAAGATTTTTTTTTTAATTTTCAGATTCAATTGTGTATTTTTTTTTATTTTAACAATCTTAATAGTTTTATTTTTATTTTGAATTATTAAATTATTATTTAATATTATAGATTTGTTTATTTTTCAATACCTGTAATTTTGTATTTTATTTATTAAACATGAGATTTTTTCATATAATTTTTCAATCATAGTTGGATTATTTATAATACTTTAACAATCTTCATATTTCAATTTAATTTGAAATTTGAAATTTATTAAAATTATTTTAATTTTCCAATATATATATATATATATATATATATATATATATATTAAACTTTCGCATTTTGTTAGTAAATTTTAAATTTTTTTATTTGATAATTTCCATAAATGTTAGATTTAATTAATTTTTTTTCAAAGATTTGAACATTATTTTAATTTTAGTTTTGAAAATAATTTAAATTCTAAATTTTTATGTTATTGCTTTGTAGATTTATTTTATTGTTTTTGAAATTTATTGAGAAATATATTATATACATATAATATTCAAAATATTTTGAGCATAAATTCATTTTTAAACTAAGGTTGCAAAAAATATTCAAAAAATTATAAAAAATAATTTTAAAATGTGTAATAAATATTACAGATAAACAAAATACCAAAAATCAAAGATAGAAAAATGTGATAGTAAATAAAATAACAAAAATAATTAATTTTAAAAAGTTGAAATTTTGAAGTGAAAAATGGGATTCTATGTTATATATTGAAAGAATTCAATGAATATCATTTTATATATAATGTAAAGGGTATTATAGTTAAGGGTTAATTTCATTTTCCAACCTATACTATGCACGTTTTTTAATTTTGCATTCTAAACTTTTTTTTTTCTCCGATCACGACCCATACTACATGTTTTGTTTACTTTTACAACCTCCGACCAATATTTTCCGGCGAGAAAATGACCACGTGATTTTATGTGCTAATTGAGGGTTATTTTCGTCATTTTCAGATCATTAACTAACTCCCCTTCCAAAAGCAAATTCTGCCCTAATTTTTCCCACATTTTTTTTGCAAATTGTTTGAGCAAATGAAGATTAACGGTAAGGTTCAAAAAAAAGATAGATCTCATTACCATTGAAAATAGTTGATGAATCAAATTTACTAATGTTTTAGAAGTGCAAATGATGAAAATAACCCTCAATTAGCACATGAAAATCACGTGGGCGTTTTCTCGCCGGAAAATATTGACCGAGGGTTGCAAAAGTAAACTAAATGTATAGTATATGATGTGATTGGAGAAAAAAAATAGTTTAGGATGCAAAATTAAAAAGGGTGCATAGTACAGGTTGAAAAATGTAATTAACCCTATAATTAATATACAAGTCAAAAGGTGAAGAAAATCGAGCACAAGCCGTACATGGGGCGAGTGATGCACACTCTCGTTAAGTTTGACGGAATAGGGATTTCGCACAGACTTATTCATATCACAGGTGTAAATGTTGTCATTTTTTTAACAGAAAGAGGACCGATGCAACATTTCCAAATCATAAGGGAGGCCGGCACACTTTACGCCATATTAAACCCAAATACAAATTTACAAAATCCCCTTTAAAAGTCCACTTTTAAGTCCAAAACAAGCATAGCCCAAGTGAGCTGCAAGGGAATTTCGCCACCACTTTTTATGCTTATCTGCATTTCATTTACATTTCACCTCATTTAACCTAAATTTGCACTAAACGTTAGGATTGGTGCATAATCCTACCTATATTTATAATGCGAATAACCATTGAGCTGCAAGGGAATTTCGCCACTTCTTCTCATCCTATACAAATCATGATAATTAAATAACTTATCTTTAATTGATAATAAAATTTAAATAAAGAGAAGTTAGTGGCTAATGGAACCCATCAATAGCAAGTATTAATATTAATTAATGTAAAAGTATGTAAATAAATAATGGATATTGATGAAATGATGATATAGTATTTGAGATGGTGTATTAACATCCATTATTGATGCTTCAGAAAATTTAATTTCAGAAGTGGGGTCCAGAATACAATACCAACATTATAAATGTGTTAATAATTCAACGAATTTCGGGATAATTGGCACGAGAAAGTCATGTGCTTCACTGAATTCGGGCTTCTCGCTGATGTAGCACGCTGAGAATAAATGAATTTGATTTTTAAATTACACGTCACTAAATAAAATGCAACATCATTTAATTAAAATAATAATTATTATTATAATAAATCATTAAAAAATCATTATTTTATTTTGAAAATCTGAAAAATTGAGTTACAAAAGTTATTTTTTTCATACTCAAAAAAATTATTTCTAAAATCTTACAATAATAGTTTTAAAATATTATTATAAATAATAACATTAATATTAATTATTTATAATAATTTAAAACAAATTAATAAATATATTAATAAAAATTTGAAAATTTGTCTTATATATAATTCTAAATTTTTTTTTTATAAATCAAAAATTATTTCTAAAATCTTAAAATAATTGTAACCAACCTCTCTCTCTCTCTCTCTCTCTCTATATATATATATATATATATATAATTGTTGTTGTTATCATCGTCATCATGCTATATTTAAAAGTTTAGGATTAAATTGTAATTTTGTCAAATATTGTGATTTTTTCTTTTAATTAAGCCGTAATAATAAGGACCGTGTAATTTTCCGATTAAGAAATCTACCTTATTTAAATATTATTAGTTGAAACCCCGAGTAAAAATCATGGATGGATGACCGTGTATCAATAATTCAATAATGTCATTGTGTTGGAAACAAGAAGTTGTGTTGTCTTATATCCATGGAAAGACACGCCACTCACCTTTAATTATTTGAGTGTTCATAAGTTTTGATTTTGTTAATCATGCACTATGTTAATGGGAAGGTCGTGTATCATGTTTTTATTTGAGTGGTCAATATATTTTTCTTAATTTATTATTTCATCTAAAAATAATTAACAAATGCAATTAGGTAATGTGTAAGCATCTTAACTTTTAAGATTCATCTAATCATAACATAGGCATATTAAGAGTTGTCCATTTATCATTTTTTATTTCTTATGTATCTAGTTTTGGATTTTCTTATCAATTGATGCTTATAAGAATTAAGAGGTGAGGAGAGAGAGAGAGGGAGAGAGAGTCCTCTGTTTTTAATGAAATAAAATATTTCAGGGTCTCACGAAAAAGGAAAAAAAAATCAGTACGTGGCAAGTGGAGGAAACTGTGTAACTCTCGTTGATTTTAACGAGGGTGAAATTATTTCTTAAATTGGGTCCCCTGGTTTTTACTCTTTTCTTAAGGGGGTTTTAAGTAAAAAAAAAAAAATTAAACTCATCACATTTTTTAATATTGTAATTTAATCTCAATTTTTTAAATTTAAAAAATAATCTTGATTTTATCTCACTATTTTAATTCAAAGCATTGTATTCTCCAACAATTCAAGTTGACGTGATGAGGAAAAGGACATGTTAAAGTAGAATTGCAATAATGTGTTGAAGTCTTGATTATTATTATTATTATTATTATTATTATTATTATTATTATTATAGTTGTGATCTCCAAAAAATTTAAATGTGATTCAAATTGGAATAGTTTGTTAAAGTTAATGATGGATTTTTTTTTCAATATTTTCATTATGTGAACTAATATTAGGTCATGTTCCTACATTAATCATTGAATCTTCTTTCTCCGACTACTTGAATTTTTTATCTTTTTTGGTGAGTTGGGTGTTATTATTGAATTTATTTATGTTACCTATTATTTCTGAATATTGTGAACAATGTAGTTTGAGGCAGCAATACTCCACACAAACACTAGAATCAGAAGCATATACCTTTTCTTTTTGGTCCTTCAACTTATGAAACAAAAATCCTACATATTGATAGTATCAATGAATGGGAGGAATCTTTACAATATTACAGTTCTGAAAAAGAACATGAAGTACTTGAGACCAATTAGTAGGGCTCTAACATGAAAACATACATCTAGTGTTAATGCTCAATGAGTTTGATCTTCTCGAGGTTTTATATAGCATGTTACTTCTGAATATACATAAACACAAGAATCCATACATAGCAATTCACCAGCGACGATGAAGGTAGAGAATGACGTATTTATGTAGGGTTTTTTTTTAAAGTAACACTTACGAATCAAGAATGGTGGAGAGAAGAAACTTTTGCAAGTCAATCACGGACGAGCCATTCTCCGCCACCGCCGCCCTGGCCGAGCTTTTCATTTCACTGACTCGTCGCCTCATATCTTTCCCCTTCTTCGACTCCATCAACTCTCTAACTCGTTTCTCCAACTCAGCCGCCGTCACTAACCCACCCGCCGCCGCCTCCAACGGCAGCGCCATCTGCATTTCCTCCACCATTACAGTCCGATTCATCCTCTGTTCCGCATACAACGGCCAACCGATCATCGGAACCCCAAACCACAGCGCTTCCGAAATGGAGCTCCTCCCACAGTGAGTCACGAATCCCCCCACCGAGTCGTGACTCAGCACCTCCTTCTGTGGGGCCCACGACGACTTTATCACAAAACCCCGATCTTTAGTTCTCTCCACGAAACCCTCAGGCAGCAACTCATCCAAATCAGTCTTGTCCGTTGGATTTCGCACTGACCAGAGAAATCTATGGCCGCTGTTCTCCAAACCAATCGCCGTTTCCTTTATCTGCTCAGCAGAAAACACACCACCTCTGCCAAAACAAAGAAAGACAACGCTTTTACTCGGCTGCTTATCAAGCCACCTCAGACATTCATGCTCTTCGCCGCCGTTGATGTCGCCGACCAATGGGCCCATAAAGTAAACAGGAGGAGTGGGCCCATCGGGAACGCAGAGGCCGTTAGATATGGCTTCCTTAGCTCTATAATCGAGGGCATCAAACGCGTTCACGATGACGCCTCTTGATTTGCGCAGATTTTCCGAAAGGTGAATCACGTGCTTGTAAACAGGACTCTGACGCCAATACGTATCCGTGGGAAAATCCAGTGAGTGAAATGGTGGCATGCCAGGAAGTAGAACAAAATCATTCAACTCTCCAAAGTCAACAGTGATGGTGTCGTGAAGAGCTGCGAAACACAAGCAGAATATGGCCGTGGTCGATCCGGCGCTGAAGTAGAAGTAAGTGGGTATTTTGAGGCTTTCAGAAACTTCAAAAGCTGAGTTGCAGAAGTAATGGAGTACCAAGGCTCTGATCCTTGCTTTCTGGGAGATTTCCTGCAGAGCATCGCGAAGATTAGGGTTGTTGAGACGAGGGATCTCGAAGAAGAGTTCAACGTGGTTTTTGGTAAAGTTGGGAGGAAGAGGAGGGGCGGGGAGGCGGTGGTAGCTGATGGAAGGGACGGCGGCGGCGGCGGCGGAGGAATCGGCTGCGGTGGAGAGGATTACTATGGGGACAGAAGGCTGGTTTATGCTAATAAACTTTGCCAGAACTGAGGTTGTATTCATGTGCTCCGGTCCACTGTAAATAACAATGGTGTCTTCCATTGATGAATGGTGGGAGTTTTGTTTTTCATGAATGTACGTATATTTATTTATAGGGAAAATTGGCCTCTGTACCACATTTGTAATAACAAATTATAAAAATATCACAAAATATAGTAGGATTTGTAAAGATACCACAAAATATAGTAAACTTGTAAAAATACCACAAATTTTGACTTGGTCCAACATGAATAGTGGATCAATTATGAAAAAGAGCAAACATGGCCAACGGAATGTCAAATCCACACTAATGACATGAATAAAAAATTAAATAAGATTTAAAAAGTTGCAACATGAAATGCCTAGTACTATTAAACGAAAAATTTGCCAATGTTGCATACTATTAAACGAAAAAATCCTAGACTCGTTAAATGTTGTTACATTAAGTTTAGAAATTCGTTTAATAGTACATTTGTGTTTCAACATAGTGCAAATTTAATAATTATTAAACTAATCCAAACCAAACACCCCAAATTTATAATTATTAAACGAAGTAATAATTTTCAAAAAATTTCGAACTAATAATTACACTATCAAACGAAATTGGCAGCTTTAGAATTATACTAAATTGGCAGCTTTAGAATTATACGAAATTAAACAATACACTATCTATTAAACGAAATTGGAATTATACACTATTAAACGAAATTGGAAGATAAATGAACTATTAAACGAAAACCAGCTCATGAACTATTAAACGAAAATTGCTCAATTTGCTCAAGTTGAAATTCGTTTAATAAGTCAAACGTTTTGTCATTTCTTTAACAATTTCGTTTAACAATTCCTTTTTAAACAATTCTTTTTAACAAATTAGTTGCACAATTCGTTTTGCACTATATTTCGTTTGTTTGCACTATATTTGTGCAACTAATTCGTTTGCTATATTTCGTTTGCTATATTATGTGCTATATTATAGTGCAAAACTTGATCTATTCGTTTAATAGTGCAAATTCGTGCACCTACTAACATTTTGAAATTAGATGCCAAAGTTTTCATTTATTAGTTCTATTCCACTACCAAAATTTCGTTTAATAGTTCTATTCAAATAAATATTTCATATTTTCGTTTAAAGATCACCTGCAATTTAGTGCACCTATTCGTTTAATTATTCAAATTTCCACTCCAATAATTCCTGCTATTATGTCTGTTTAGTACGTGAAAAATGCGAAATTCATCCAGAATGTCATAAAATCCGAACCATTAAACAATTAAACAGTGCAAGTTCATAGACCATGCATACCAAAACCAAAAATCATCTGTCCAATTCACCTTCTTCGATGGTCTCCGCATCTCTTGAGAACTTGTAGATGGCAAAACACATCAATCGCCTCATCTGAAAATCGCCGAGCTTAACATCCGGTCTTGGAAAAAGTCGGCTCATATTACTCTCAATCGCCTTAAGTGCAAAAATCCCGCAAGAAGTAGGATCGTCTTGACGATAACATAACCGTTGTGGCGCAGATTTGAGAGTGATCATCGCAGGCGGACTCCCTTCGAAATTCATCCTCGAATAATATCCTGTATACTCCAATAAGCGCGGTACAATTCGGCGAATTGGTATGGTCTGTCGATACCTGAGTGCCTGCACATCCGGGGTCCATAGGTGTGTCAAACTGTCGAACAATGTCAATGTGCTATGCTAGAGGTTTAAAGACGCAGCCACCCAATGAGTGTCCAAATTAAGAATCAAGAACACCTGGTAACAAATCAATAATATTCAGAAAATGGAATTGGCCTTTTAGATAAATAAGTAAATGGCGACATGAAACAAAGGTTGAAATTTTGCAAACGTACCCTGGTGACACCTGTCCACCATGGTTTGATATCCAACCACCCAAGTTTGTTACCTCTCACATATGGGACCAGTCGATCCAGCTCTAATCGGTCAAACTCTTCCCGAGTCTTTTCAGGGTAACTAGAATCTATCGGATCCGCCGCATGCTTTTCGTTCCAAATTTCCTGTCATGGTAATTAGTTAAGACGTATTTCAACGAATATAAATGTAAATATTTAATACGTATTGAACTTACATTAAACATGCAGTCAACAATTAGGGTATGATCTTTTAGATTTGGCGTAACTTGAACTCCAAGTACATCGGGACGACCTTGAAGAACCAAAAGATATGCATCGAGGGCCTACAATAAAATATGAAATTCGGTAATATATTGTTAATGACATACAATTAGCTCGTCCCATCATAGATTATACAAAATAGAATAAGTGATGACTGGTACCTCTCTATCAAGCATAACGTGTGGACTTATATATATATTACGTGAACTTACATAATATAATATATATATTATATATATTACAATATACAATACAATATATAATATATTTATATTAATAATATAATACATATAATATGTAATATATTTCTACATTATAAATTTGCAAACCCTAAACCCTAATAACGACGAAAGTGGCAGGGGAATCACTGCCGAAAGTAGGGGAAAGTAATGCTTTATTGACTCAATTCCATTGAATTCATTCTCAAATAGTAATAGATGCCCAATTTTTCACCCAAGAACAAATTATAATATAATATAATATATATTTATATTTATAATATAATACATATAATAGGAGCTGTGGCAGTGGCAGTGATTTTTCATCCCTAAATTTTAGGTCAGTGGCAGTGTCTCAGTTTAGGCCAGATTCAGTGAGGAGCACCTAAACGAAAATAAATTTCTCACGTTTTATATTTTACTTGGGTGAGTAGACATCATACCCCTCTATTTAAAGACTCTATCCTTATGAAATTAACATGCATTCCCTTTTCACTATTTTACTTGATATTAAGAGATGTATTATTTCGAAGAAGAAGGTCCACGGAAAAGGTGAACCGGTGTAGTATTTTTACGAATAAGGTATGTACTCAATTGAAAGTGTAGTGACAAATTCAAATTTTCGTTTACAGTGTATACTATATGCCATGCAATGTGTATTTGTAATGCTCTGTTGATAGGGTATATTAACATTTGGAGAAAAGTGTATTCCATAATTTTCTTATAAATGTATATTTTATATGTTATGCAATCTTTGTTCTTTCATTTCCGTTTAAGTATATATGTCCATCGAACCAATTAATCATTGTAAACGAATTCTGATAAATATTTTTTAGCTAAATGAGGATTAAGTATGTAAATGCAATTTTCGTTGAGTATTAGTTATGTATATGCAATTTTCGTCTAGGATTAAGTATATATATGATTGTCGTTTAGGATTATACTTTAAACATGATTTTCGTTTAAGTGTCCATCGCACCATTCAATCAATGTTAACGAATTTAGGACCTTTAATTTATTTTAATTTATTTTACTTTAGGGAGTAGACTTTTTCCTCTATTTTCGTTTAGGATTAAAACAAAAGATGCCATTTTCGTTTAGGAGTCAGTATGTATCCTAGATTTTCGTTTAGGAGTAAGTATATGTAGGATTTTCGTTTAAGTCCACGTATCCAATTTTTTCGTTTAGTTAGCACTCGAATTTATATATATTTTAGACGCCTAGGCTATTAAACGAAATTTATTTTTTTGGGTATTTGCATGTATTAGACCGCTAGGGTTTAAACGAAATTTTGTTGTCACCTAATTAAACGACTTATTACAGTGTAGGCCCTGTAGGGATAGTTAATATGCCTAAACGAAATTTTGGCCAAAGGGACATCATTTTCGAATTTTTAATGCGTAGAATTGTTAATGCCATATGAATAGGTTGAACGAATAGAATTGATATGTTCGTATTTTAATGCCATTGTAAACCAATTTGTAATGCAATTATTAAAATAATTATGAATGCCACTATTAAACGTATTGGTTTACCGAATATTTGTGTAAACTAATTAAATGAATTCACTAGGGTAAACGAATTCCTTAATGTTAATCGAATTTTACATTTGTACACGTTATTTAACATTACTCTTAGTATATTTGGCATTATCTTAATTAATAAACGAAATGTATTGTTATTTAACATTACGCTTAGTATATGTACGTTAGTACACGAACATTAGGTTGATTTAATTGCTATAGTTTTATTACGTTATTATAGGAAGATGAATTTTGTTGAACTATTAAACGACAATGACTTTATTATTTTATATTTTATGTCTCAAATGTAGTTCATTTTCGTATAAATATTCATAAATGTTGCTTGTTTTGTAACAGTGACACGAAAAGATGACTTCTATGTCCGCATTGATTTGGTTTGGAGGTTATTGGGAAGGGTTAAAGTATAAAAATGGTCGGAAATAGCTGCTTCACCTTCAAACAACGAGATATGAAGATTTACTCAACTCAATTCATGCAGTTGTGGGTGTTAATCTGAATTTTCACGATATGTGATCCATGCATTAATCGAGACAAATGGCATTGTCACAAAAATGAAAATAAAAAATGATTCCGATGTATAACGATTATTGTACATGAGGGACGAGCTTGTCATCGTTTTTGTTTCACATAAACGGATTGATGTTGGAGTGGCCTCATCATCACAAGAAAGAAATGCCCCGGGACTCGACTTTCCTTTTGGACTTGACTCGAATGATTATTGTGCAAATACATATGATTATTTTGCAAATTCAAATGATTATTGTTCAAATTCGTTGGATATTCCAAACGCCCCATTTGGAGTACAAGAATATCTTGGGACATCCTCAAGGGCACAGTGGGAACCTTTTCCACCGTCGACTGGTCGAGTAGACATCATATCAGTGACTTCGGGTCTTGATATGTTCGACTTGAATAGGTCCCCGACTGCTAGTATGGGATATGAAGGCGTACAACGTAATGAAATGTCATATCCAGATGATGTTGCCTTCGTGGCACATGATAGTCGTGATAATCGAAGTGGTAAGAATACTTGAAATCCCAACCATCCTTATAGTACTTGCAAATTGGTTTTTTTAACTATAAAGCACTTTGTGTTTACATTCAGATAATGAGGATCGAGGATCGCCTTCAGCATTTGTCAATGCAGAAAATATTGCCGAGTTGGAAGACGAGGATGAAACTGCCTTAGATGTAAACCAACATCGAGCTTTACAGGAATTTGAGACATATATTGAAAGACGAAATTGGTTTATTCCTGATATTCCAGCATTCTCCGAGCCCGAGGTCGCATGTGGTCATGACGATTATGCGGCTGCACACGATCTATATATAGGATCCCAGTTTGATAGTAAAGATGAACTGAAGAAGGCAGTTGGTTTGTACCATTTGGAGAATCAAGTGGAATTCTGTGTCGACCATTCGGACAAGCATAGGTGGTTTATTAAATGCAAACATTATAGTTGTGGATTCATGTTGCACGCAGTGAAGAAATATGATATATGGAAAATAACCAGAATTGTTCTCCCACATGATTGCTCGTCCGAAGAGATCCGTTATATGGAAAATAACCAGAAATATGATATATGGAAAATAACCAGAATCTTTATGCATTATATTCATAAAGATTTATAAGATTTTAAATTTATTGTATTTTATGTTAATTATAAAAATTATATACTTAAATTAAGATTAGTCATATATATTTAAAATATATACATATTTGGAATAGATATCTAAACAACATAATGTTAAAATATAAATCAAGTTATATACAGATATCTATCTAATCATGATGACCATTAGATTGTAAAAAAAAAGTACACAAATTATTCATATCTGATAAATTAATAGAGAAATAATAAATTACATAATTTAAATTTGATTATTTGTGTTATGGTGAAAACAGATTCAATATTTTTTGGCATAACATAAAATACACTACATAGTTTTATGAAATTTTAAGTACTGAGACTTGTAAAATTCAATCTGGTCTTGTAGTTGAGAAAACGTCTGTATACATATAATTCGGCAGATACATGGAGTTTATATGTCAGCATGGATTTGTTTAGTTGACTCAATATATTATAATTTAGATTAAATCCATTAAGATTAAATTATTATTATTTTATTTTTGATTCATTTTGCATTAGCTACGCACAATATTTTAATTATTATTATTCTTCAAATTAGTATCGTGGAATGTATTATTTCATTAGTCTAATTAAATTATTCTTTGAATTTCAAGTATTTTACACTATTGAAGTTGTCATTTAATTATCTATGTATATTAAAAAATTGAATATTTAATTTTACTTCATATATTATGATTTACATACCATATATATTTTTTACTTCATATATTACGATTTACACATACCATGTATATATTTTACTTCATCTATTATAATAAATAATAAGGTTTATATACCATATATATTCATATACAAAATCAATATTTTTGGAAATTTACAATAAATTCAATTAATTAATAATTAATGATATTTCGAATATTAGAAAGTGAAAATGGGCGGGAAATTTTTTGGCATTTCTATTTTTAGGGGGTAATTGTTATTATATATATATAGATATAAATATATTATATATTGTATTATATATTATATGTATTATATTATAAATATAGTATATAAATGTACAGTGGGGATCCTCTCTCAGTTGAATAGAACTATTAAACAAAAAGTTTGGCATCTAATTTCAAAATGTTAGTAGGTGCACGAATTTGCACTATTAAACGAAAACAAGGTTCGAGGCAAGTTTTCGTTTAATAGTTTTCGTTTAATAGCATACGTTTTTCCCCAATGTAATTTTTTATTAGCTCTCATTAGTGTGGATTTGACAGGTAGTTGGACATGTTTGTTCTTTTCAAACTTGATCCACTATTCATCTTAGACCAAGTCAAAATTTGTGGTATTTTTACAAGTTTGCTATATTATGTGATATATTTCCAATTCCCACTATATTATGTGGTATTTTTACAAATTGTTATTACATTTGTGGTACAGAGACCAATTTTCCCTTTATTTATATGCAAAAAAGTATAAAGTCCTCGTTCCATGTTACGTATTTTTAAAATGGACTATGAAATTAAATAATTACTTTTCCTGGTAAAAATGATTTATAAAATATTTAATCGACTACTCATCGCTGGAAATGACAAGAACACGTGGGTTCTCTTTCTGTCACGCATGCCATTGAGTAGACCAAAAAAACATGCTATTAAGAATCATTTTTAATCACAAATTAAATTTATTTTTACAAATGTATTTCATAAATTTTACTATATGAATTGTAAAACGCACAAAATGATTTTACATAAAACTCACTGAATGTTTATATATTTTTATTTATTCAATTATGTTGGTAGAAAGAATATGTTAGAAAGAAATCTATAGTTAACTTGAATTAACTTTCGGTTTATGGTTTTACTGTTCCCTCTATTGGAAGATATTTGTCCGTCACTTTTTAATTTTTCAGGTTCTTCAAACCATAACTTGTATATATACTTGTTTTTTTTTCCCAATGTTTTCAGTAGGTGAACTGATATTAGCTCATGTTCCTACATTAAATTAAATAAACCACTTTTATCAGATACTGGAGTGTCATGTCATTAAGAAACATCATAGCTAGTCATGATTTTTGTAATTTACTCAAAATAAGTATTCGGAATCAAATGCAAAATACATTGAACTCAAAGTTTCTTTCTAATAAATCGGTTCAACAAAGCTAGTATCATGAACATTTTTCTCGTGGTAAACAATAGCAAATAATAATATTTGGTATTTTATCCTATTTTAGAAGAAACCTTCTTCTCTAAGGTCCACTATCCAAACATTTACATGCATGATATAGCAGATGAAAGAACCACACAAGTTTACTCAACTCTTTCAGCAACTGTTCTTGTTTCCATTCTTCTCATGGATCTACTTATTAAATATGGAAGTCAACATCAATCAACATAAGCAGATTCTGAAGATTGTATTTATGTTACCTGTTATTTCTGAATATTGTGAACAATGTAATTTGAGACCAATTAGTAAGCCTCTCAGTTTTCAGAGAGGAGAGAGAGAGAGAGAGAGACTAACATCATAACATGGATCTAGTGTTAATGCTCAAGGAGTTTGATCTTCTCGAGGTAGTTTTGCATCTGTTGTTGAGCACCAGCTGGTAGACGATCCCCGGCTGATAATTTGTAGTGTTCGAATTTCAACTCATCACACTTCAATGCTGCAGTTTTGCAAGCTTTGATACTTCCTAAAAAAAAAATGGGAACATAAAGATTATTTTCTAAGTCAAACGTATAGGGCATGTAAAGTAGCAGATCTCTCCTTTGATAACAAGAAAAATAAATATAAGAGACTGTAAGATACTTCAAATCAATAGGAATACCTTTTTTTTAAATCATGTTGGCAGACACAAACAATAATAGGATTGCATAATAATTAATTGAGTTAAATTCCATCACACGCACACACACACAAACAAAAGCAAATAAAATTTACGAGAAAATATTCCCACATACAACAACAAACTAAGCCTTTGTTCAACTATGTGGGTTGGCTATAGGACTCATATCTCGTCATCGTGTATACATGTTTGCATTTAACCCTTTAGTATAATATATCTTTTTTCCAATAGTTTCTTTCCAAGCCTTTTTGGGCTTCACATTTCCCTCATGATTTGAGTTAATAAATCTCTATTTTATACATTGCCTAGTATATAAAGGTCTCTTATGCATATGTCTAAACCATCTAATTCAATCTCAGCACTGAAGAAATTATTTAACTGACAGCACAGGACAAGTGACTAATCATCTGAACTTGTTCGAGTATGAAATGAACAGGAGATATATGCAACAACGGTTTTCCACATGTATCAGCGAGTCGACATAACTATCCTGAAATGCTACTATGATTTTAAGCATGAAATAAAACACAATAGCTGGAAAAATGTCACATCAATCCAAAATTCTAAATATCTTTTGGGTTATCCATATGATTGAGCATGCAAAGCATACAGAACATTAAAGCCCTTATTTCAGTCATTTAAACAAAAACCAAGAGATAAGGAAATATTGGGGTTATAAACTTACCAGTAAGGTCAAGAAGGTTAAACACCACCGGGCAGTTTCCTATACTCTTGACCATTGTTATTGCAGCCCATACTTTTTGATAATCCTCCCTTGAAGTTCTAAAAATGCAAACTTTTGTGATTGGATTCACATACTTCACTGCAGAATAGAGAACGCAAGCTTAAATATCACAAGCTGTATTCAAATGAATTATTGCAATGTCAGCTACAAATTATGAGATGTAAAGTGCCAATGTAATAGTTTATATCAGCACCTTGAAATGAATTCATTGATGCTGCTAGACCACATTCCCCAAAGTTTGTAAGAATGCTATCTTTGATGGCTTTTGTTAAATTGAATTGAGTGATTATAATGGGCTCATCCACCGAAAATTCTTTATTGGGATCCAGAAAGATCTCCATCACCATGTATCTATTCTTAAAGCCAACCATAACGATTCACCTTCATGCATTGAATCAAGGTTAAATCAAGGTTCAAAGATACATCTTTCTGTACATGTATCAGAAACTAATGAATGCAACCAAAATCAGCAAAATGTAAATCAAAACACAAAAGCTAAAATGAAATGCAAATTCACAATAAGTGAGCAAGTCTATATCTATATCTATTTTAATCAAATAGCTCGGATTGTTTCAAACCCTATAAATTGGGGAAAAACCAAATCAAGAAAATTAAGCAAAACTAGGGATCTTTGTAAAACAAATGAGCCAAAATTCTTCCATATATAGTTTGAATCTTTAGCTCCATAGAATCAGTTATCGTCTACATATGACATATCCATCTGAACTATACCAAAAATCATCAATCAATTCAAATAAAATTCAGCAAGAACTTTTGGGAAAATAAATAGAACCAATTTGCCACTTAATTAAACAGCAAATCCTCAGAAACCCAGTTGCAATCAAATCAGACGCGTTTATTCAACGAGTATTCATACGGCACTTGCATTTTATGGTTTCCTCATTGGATTCGGGAAAAATAACATGCAAATATCAACGGAATTATACACATATACAGAATATATTCATCAAATTACCACAAAACAAACTTGATAAGAGCATGTAATTGAAGAATCGTTACTTTTATTGAAAAAATCGAACAAATTAGCTTTCAATCATGCAACGAAGCTACAGAAACCTTGCGTGGCGATTCGCCGGCGGCGAGAGAACGACGAGCGGCGTATTACATTTAGGGTTTAACGACGATCGATAGTTTCGATAATTACATAGAACTGCCTAGGGTTTGGTTGTTTTACAAAAGCACCCCGCTGCAAAAAAAAAAAAAAAAAAAAAAAAAACCATTATTAGGCCCAATAATAGCCCAACATCCTGCATTGATAAGGTGGGCCATAATAAATTGGGCCTTTTTCAATATTGTTTTTTGTTTTTTTGTTTTTTTGTTTTTAGCTAGAACCCAATCCATAAATTACATTTGATAAAGATAGGAAATAACAGTCACATATTTGTATGATCAAAATTATAGAACTATATTCGAAATTTTGAAATTAAAAATAAAAAATTCCAAAATCATTTGAGAATTCAAAGAAAATAAATCTGCAAACTATTAAAATGTACACAAATAAAATATCGTCATGATTTATGAAAAATATCTAAATCTGAAAGCTATTATAACACGAAAATCTGGAATGATAATAATAATAAAAATTAAAATAGTAATAATAATAATAATAATAATAATAATGTAAAATTAACAAATTAACATAAAATTAAATAAATTATATGAATTTTTAAGAAAAGTAATGATTTTTTTTTAAATTATTAGTTAAAAGAAATAGAAAATTATAATTAATCAGATAATTGTTTAAAAATCGTAAATCAGTTTTTAAAAACATCTAATTTTTTAAAAAATATCTATATATTATTTTAAAATCCTACTAATTTTAAGAATCTATAAAACTTTTAAATATTTATCTAGACCAAAAAAATTCTAAAAAACATGGAGGAAAATTATTTTAAATTTTCAAAAATAAATACTAATAATAATAAACAACAAATATGTAAAAGCGTTAATCCAAATAATTTTTCAACTAAAATTATGTAGAATAACATTAAATTTGTATCAAAAAATAATTATTTAGAATAACATCAATGTAAATTTAATATATCTAAAATTTATTAATGTAAATATTAAAAACATTATCAAATCTTAAATGTTAAATCGTACAACATACGGAAAAAACAGTAGTATAATCTCATCACGAACATCTGTTTTCATTATTTCTTTAGATTTTTGAATTCAATAATTTCAAAGTCTAGTTTTGAAATATAATTTCGATTCAAAGTGTATAACATCTTGCATTTAACTTGTACAATTAGAAGTTGAATTCACCATTGAAATTTACCACATATCTTATGCACATGCATATGATTAGACATGATTCAATTTGAATTGATGGAATAAATTATTATTTTTTAATTGTTTACAATTTATAAATAGCATATGAAGTGGTCTTAATTAAAATCCCATATTTATTAGAGTATTTACTATGATATCATAAATGGTTACAAATCACATATGTCATTCATTTAATACAACATCCTAAATACTTTATTAATTTTATTATACAACTCATTATATTATTACATTTATATATATATTACTAAATAAATAATAAATCGAGAATCGTGTTGGTGAACTAGTAGTTAAATAAAACTCTATTTGAGTCTAAAGCACCCCTGCTCCAAAAGACCCATACTAGGCCCAATAACTTACCTATTGTAGACCAGTATAGAGTGTGTGGCCCAACATTTTGATTTTAGAAGCCCAATTTTGTGGCCCACTAAATTGACTTTAGAGTCAATGTGTTTGGTGAACAAACATTACATGTGTCCCTTCCTTATTGGCTGTAAAACAAATATCTATCTCTCTCTCCTTTTTTTTTTGACCAAATTAAAACAAAGGAAGGTCAAGGTTAACTTGTTTCAATTTGGCTATTTTTGGGTACCGAATTTATTGTGAATTTAATATTTTAATATCTCAATCATCATTTGTTTGGGAGTGACACTCATGTGCACAAGGTGCAACAATACTGTTATATTATATGAGTGATACTATTATATTAATATAACAGTATCATTCATATAATATAACAGTATTACTTCATATAATATAACAGTATCACTCATATAATATAACAGTATTACTTCATATAAAACAGTATCACTCATATAATATAACAGTATTATTTCATATAATATAACAGTATTGTTGTGCATAGATTTGTATCTGTACACTTTGTGCACAAAAGTTTTTGCCTTTATTTGGAGACTTAATGTTGTCAATTTAAAATTTTACTATATGTTCATACCCCTACAGTCATTTATTCATTATTTTATAATTATCAGCAAAACATACTAATTTTTATATAACAATAATACTTACTCTCATTTTTTTCTGTATTGATAATTAATACACAATCAAATCATCATATATAATCTCATCACAAACATCTATTTTCATTATTTATTTGGATTTTTGAATTCGATAATTTCACCTAATTTTCTCTCATTATGTATAAATTCGACTCAAAGTATATTAACATTCTAAACTTGACTCATTCAACCTGAAGTTGAATTCACCATAAAATTTACACACAATCACACACATTTTATACACATCCATATGAGTAGACATATTCTATTTGAATTTTATTTCTACTTCATAGATTAAATTATCTATTTTATTTGCTTATAATTTGTTAGTAGCACATTTGGTCTTAGTTAAGATCCCATATTTATTATGATATTCATATATGGTTACAAATCACTCATGTCATTCTTTTAATACAATATCTTAAATACTTCATTAACTTATATGGGCCATTTTAAAATTTTAACCCTGTTTAGTTATGCAACAACAATCATAAATATGTACTTTATAATTTGAATAACTTTTCACAAATCAAATCCTGTCAAACCACAACATATAATAAATAAACCATAAATTATACTATGAAATTAAATTTGAGACGTAATCAATTCCATCTCACGAAAATATAATTTTTATGCAATAATTTTATAATACATATGGTATGTTTTCCTTATAAATAAATGAACATAAATACATTGACTTTTGAATTTCCTTATCTTGTTCATAATCCCAAGGTCTTCATTTTGAATGGTAGATATATAACAATGATGATGATGCATTCAAATAATTAGTTAATTAATAAATCTATTAAAAATAAATATTAATAGAAATTAAGGAAAATGTGGGGTCACGTGCGGAGTGAATGCAGCTCCGTCTCACTCGGATTCACTCGGATTCACATTAACTCTCGCGACCACTTTTTAAGCTAAAGACAAATTCATCTGCATTTCATTTGCATTTCACCCTCATTTCACCTAAATCTGCACTTAAAGTTAGGATTGGTGCATAATCCTACCTATATTTATAATGTGAATTACAAATTTGCTTTTCACTCCTTGCCTTTTGACATATTTACACTTCTCATCCTTTATAAATCATGATAATAAAATTGTTACTATTTTATTATCTAACCATTCCATTTTAAAATAAGTGCTTTTTTTAAGTCTAATTTTTGTTTCAAATTAAGTATCATTTTAGACTTTTATACAATCTTATTGTCAAATTATCCCTATTAATATTTTTGGCTAAAATTTAGGGATTTGATATAATATTTTTTATGAAATTAATCTGATTCTCTTTCTAATTTTGAATGCTAAATTCATTGATTAATTAAGTGTATATTTGTCCAATTTTCATGTTTCATAATTTATGATAAAAACTTCAGAACAACACTTATTTGAAATGGGGGAGTATTTTTTTTAAAATTGTTGTATATTATCTATTTATTAGTTGTATTCCTTAACTAAATTCATGGGTCAATACTCAAAGCATGGACTCTTTGTATGTGAATTGGAAGAAGAACAAAAAATGGAGAAATTTTGAGGGGTGAAATGTAAAATCCTACTGTTTGAGGGGGTGGGGTGCAATTTTTAACTACTTAAGAAGGAAATAATAAATAAATATTTCTGTCTAACGTCTAGTACATGAGAATAGGATCACTTTATCCACTCTATAAATACCCCCACATCTCTCTCCGCAATTTTGCACCTTCTTTTGGATATAGAGTGCGAGCGAGCGAGCGAGCGAGAGAGAGAGAGAGCAGGTGTTGTTGGCAGCTGGATTGGTCGTATTGTTCACTGTGTAAGTTTCTGTTTTGTTCAAATACTTTTGACTTTGTCTCAATTTGTTGGAGTATTGTTAACAATTTTTTGGTTTATGTATGCCTTTTGATGTTTCTGATGTATGCATGGATGCGTTTATAGTTGTTGATTTGTGTTAAGATTTCGATTTTTGTGGAGATCTAATTACTGCTATTTTCCTTTCTGTTTGTTGGACGGAAATTGCAAAATTGTCGTAGTTGAGTGAAAGAGGTTTTTTTTTTTTTTTTTGATTTAAAATAAATTTATATAGATATGGCCAATCGCAGTAATTTCTTGTAGAGTTCGCGTATTTACTACGTTTTAGGACAGCATATAACCTCTGCAATTCTACCTGTGGTGTTTTGGAATCATCAAATGATTAGATGATTGTATTCAGGATTTTTTGTGTGAGATTCGACAAAAAAGCTCTGTTTTATGTTGTAGGCTAATTCGTATCTTTTGATGCATCTACACGAGGGAAGTATTTATAGCTGCTGTTTTCGTTGTCTCCATTCAATTTCATAGATCTTCTGTGGTTTTGCAAGGTTGTTTTCTTAATGTGGGCTATTTGATTCCTTTATTTTCAACTTTGGAATTGTTGAGGGTATAATTCATTATTGCTTTGACATGATGGATGCAAGACTGTTATTGCACTTGGTGGGTGCAATAGTAGTCAACAAATGCTGATTGATCAGATCCCACTCACATATGGAATTGTGGCATCTTCATTGCATAGACAAAGTCTTGATTTTATTATTTTGTGAGTTGTATGAGACGTTAGGTTTTCGTTGAAAAGGAAATCAGGGAGAGAGATGAATGCGGATAAAGAATGCACAAATTATTTTTTGTCTGGCTATGTAATTTTTCTTTGTTCAAACTTGCGTCTTATTTCAACTTCAGAAACTTTATATTGGTTAGCTATTGCTCCTTCATTTTCATCAAAGAAGACTCCAGCAAAATCTAAATGAGTCATAGTTTCAGCTTCTCCGTTCAAGCTTAATGATACGCCTCTTGTTTTGGGTCTGCAGAACATCTGAGTCCACAAGTCGGGAATTTGGGATTGTTTGAAGGGTTGACATTTTCTGAACAGAAGCAATGGAGGTATTTGGCAAATCTATGGTAGCTGTTCATTCCAATGTTATCTATTTGTCAAGTATTCTTGGCCAAGATGGGCCTAACCCTGTTCACAAGTGTGATTGGAAATGTGAAAATGAACATGTATGTGGGAACATGTATCGCTGCAGGCTAACTGGGCTGACTCACATTTGTGACAAAAACTGTAATCAGAGAATTTTGTATGATAACCATAGCTCCCTCTGCAGAGTGAGCAAACAGATTTTTCCTCTAACTCCAGTTGAGCAACAAGCTGTGAGAGGTGTCCGAAGGAAGCTCGAGGCTGAAAATTCTTCCAGTGAGTGTTGTGCTTTTAAGCGCAGAAGGGATGCACAGTATAACCCCTCACCATTCGAGAGATCATTCACTGCTGTTGGTCCCATCTGCACTCCAATTGGCGATGGCATGGATACGAACTGAACTAGACATTATTACTGCTGATTTCATATCCAGCCTTGTCCCTTTTTCCCTTTGATCTTTCTTTTTCCTAGGATAAGTGAAGGACTCTTCTAAAACACATCGGTGGCAGACTTAATAGTCTTGCCTTTATGTAGGAAACTTTATGTTAACTTTCCTTTATTTTGAGTTGTAGCTACGCCTATGTCATAAGACTCGTAACTCCTAGGAAGTTTATGTTTCTATATCCTGTGAACTTATCATGAAGCTCGAGTTGCATGTGGCGACATGGCACTTTAAGTTACGATGAGACAGGTTTATATGAAAGCTTAGTTTTCCTATATGATTGTGCTCTGCTAACTGCATCCCTCCTTAACTATTTATCATTTTTGTTGCTTCGTTACCAGTAGTATTATTTGTACTAATATTTTAATTGCCTTAATAAGCTAAGGCTTCCAGCTGATTCTTTTGGGAGGAAGTATATGATACTAATTCGATATTTTGGTTTGATATGTATATATTTTCTGAGAGAGGGCTTCCTTTAACTTGATAGAAGGATGTTTTGTTCATCAGGTCAGCAGGGGCAATGACACCTTGCTAATTGATGAAAAACCTATCCGGGTTGACATTTACTTGACTTTGTATTATGTTGCAGGTCCAGGAGGAGGCCTTAATCTGTTTCGTATTTGATTTCGTTCATTTATATTTAATCTCATGTTTCTAATATGGTTTATCTATTATGTCACTGTTCCTAAAACAGTGTCGTTTTTGCAGGAGCTTTGAAGTATATGCATTCAGGAGAGTTCAAATAGTCTGTTGAATTGATGAATGATTTAACAGTTACATGTTTTATATTTTGGGAAGCACTTACTAATAAATTTCCATTATCTTCCCATACAGGAAATGATTTGCTGTTCTATCTATAGCAGCTCAGGACCGAACCATAAGATGCCATTACCCCATTATTTCCAACATTTCAGTCCATCGACTCCACCTGGGACTTCCATGCCTGCTTCTGATGCTCCGTGTTACTAGGACAAATATCAAGGAATCTTGGTGGTGATATTTGAGCTTATATATATCCATAGCTACAATGGTTGCAAAAAGAAAGAGAGAAGAAATCTGGGAATCCAGGTGACATCTGTGACTAGTCTTGATGTTTTTCAGAAAGTGCATCAGTATCTTTCATTTGATTCACTAATTGGATGACGCTCATTATGAGCGCGCACAGCACATTAGATAGAGGAGAGGCAAATCATGATTTAGTACTCATTATATCGTTGATTCACTGACTATCCATGAGGGGGGGGATTCTGATAAGATCACCTTGCTATCGGAACATTGGTTTGACTCGGATAAATCCTTCACCTTGCCCAAATGAATGATATGTTATCCAGATGACCGGTGTTGTCTCACATGCAGGCATCATCATAGCTATGCAATATAAAAACATGTAGCAAAGATGGAAAGCTGTGTTCAACTCTCTTTTCTTTATCATCTGAGCTGAGTTGACTATAAAGATCTTTCTTTTATTTAAGTAGCTCCATTATAAAGATCTTTCTTTTATTTAAGTAGCTCCATTGATGACAATTGTGTATGTTGAATGAGTTTTTTTTTTTTTGGTTAAGTAGTTGTTAATACTTTAGCTGCGCTCAATTTAGTACACTGTTTTGACAGTGATATTTTATTAGTTTATGTTATTAAATTGGAATGTTGTATATTTGTATTAGGTTGGAAAGATTTGCTTCATGAAAATGATGGAGTTGGTGGGAACTAACTTCTCCACCATCCTCCAAATAATATATAAATTGACCATAATTTTGGTCTTCTAGAATTCCTTGCATTTTCTTTTCAATTTTTTTTATTTTTGAGTCAAGTTTGCTTGTTTTTTTATTTTTTTTAAACAATCTAAACCATATTAAAAGGCAAATTCCCTATGCCCGCGCACACACATAATATTCGTGTACCTCTAATACATAATGTTCGTACATCGTTTTATTTTCCTACAAGTGTAACAAAAATTTACTTTAAAGCAATTAAAAATGCTCCTAATTCTCGTGGACCTCTAATAATGTTCGTATGGAGCTTCTTATGTGTGGAAGAAAACCCTTATAAAATCGTGTAATACTCATAAAATAATTACATACCTTGAAGAAGATAAAATTCTTGGCGCACCATCCACGATAATTTTTTTTAATCTATACAACTTTTTGGGTGTGATTTAGGGGTGAGGAGTTAGAAGGCTTATATAGAGAATTGTATGAAAAATAAATGACATATAGATTGCTAAAGGTCAAAATTTTCTGGCCACTTCAATAAATTTACACGAACATTGCATGCATGCAAATTTCCCATCCCTTGCAAAAGCCAATAACATCCCATCCCTTGCAAAAGCCAATAACATTGCATGCATGCAAATTTCCCATCCTCTGCAAAAATCAATAAATTTACACGACAAAATACATGGAAATATCTCTTCGGTCCACTGTTCAAAACACTGTTGGTGGCTGACTTTTCAGAAAATGGGTAAAAAGGGACAATACCTTATATTTAGGGTTAGAAATGATAATTGTTTATATGTTTGGGGCTATTTTTGGCTATTCTCCCTATATATATATATATATATATATATATATATATATATATATATATATATATATATATATATATTACGAATTAAATCAAGAAAATTTTATATTGCAACACATAATAAATCCGAGAGAGAGAGAGAGAGATTTGTTGTACATTTCTACATTTTATTAGTAGATGGTTTCAAAATATGCATTAATAAAATATATCCTTGATATAATTTAATATAAATTGTGTTTTTGTAAACAGTAAGCTTCATGTTTTTTAAAATTAGTTTTGTATACATTCACACTTTGGCTATAAAAATTAGATCCTTATATTTGGAACTTCTAAAAAATTTGATCCTTGCAAAGCTACATGCCCGATATTTTACCTCAAAAGGCAATAACATAACTATAATACTTTTGCTAAATGAAGCCAAACTGTTGTTAGTTCTTTAATTGACTTAAAAACGTTGTCAATGAATAAACTTTAACAGAGAATCTTTGGATTGCCTTTTCAGAAGGTATCTTTTTATACATTTCCCGAAATTGATACTTTATTTGAGTTTAAGATGGTGTAAAGAATCCATTGTATGAGCATCAAGTGTTATAAAATCTCTCAAAATCCAACTTTTAATCGACAAATATCCACAGCTGCTAAAGAAAGGTATCTCTTCTCTCTGAGGCTATCCAAGATCCAAGAAATGCTAAACCCAACTGCATAACTTTGCGGCTGATGAATTCATGAAAGCAACGTAGCTCGTCTCCATGTCGAAATCCAGGTACAAATACGTAGCCAGCCTAGTATCCTCCCCCTACTCATGGCATCTACAAGACTTCTCGTTTCTTTGATCATCTTTTCCTTCTTCACGGACTTGTTTTCTTGCACGTTCGTCATCACTAACAACTGCCCTTTCACGATATGGCCTGGAACGCTATCCGGTTCAGGGACGCCGCCACTTTCAGCGACGGGGTTCCAATTGGACTCCGGCCAAAGCATCATGATTCCAAGTGTTCCGGGATGGTCTGGCCGGATGTGGGCAAGGACCGGTTGCACATTCGATGCAACGGGTGTTGGCTCGTGTCAAACGGGAGATTGTGGTGGGAAGCTTGAATGTAATGGCATTGGTGCCACACCACCAGCATCGCTCTTCGAGATAACCCTTGGGATCGGAGATCAGAAGGACTTCTACGATGTCAGCATTGTCGATGGGTACAATCTGCCGATAGTTGCTGCACCGCGAGGAGTTCAAGGTGGATGCAATGCCACTGGCTGTATAGCAGACATCAATAGAGGTAATCAACAAATCATCTAAGTTTTAGCACCATGGGTTTTTCACTTTTTTGTTTGAGAGAAAAGTAGGTTATGGCAAAATGGGTATGGTATGCATAGTCACTTGTTAAAAAAAAATTGGGATATGAGTCATATGACCATTTTGGTATATTGAAGGACTAAGACACTGTTTCTGAAAACGACAATGTTGTGTTTCGCTCCATGCATCTCGAGACCTGGAGTATCTCAAGCTTCTACATGGTTCGAGACATGTGGAGAGAAGTCAATTTTGTCTCGTTTACAGAAAAGGTATCTTCGATTTTTTATACGTCAAAATAGCTATATCCCATTTTTTGAGCAGGTGGCTACAAGCCCATATCCCATTTTTCCATAACACAGTGTCAAAAACCTATATTTCTTCTTTTCTAAATGCGTTAACAAATAATGATGTGCACTCAAATCAAACAGGTTGCCCTAAAGAGCTTCAGGTGATAGGAAGTGATGAAGGGGGAGGGGGAGTTGTGGCGTGCAAGAGTGCGTGTGAAGCGTTTGGATTAGACCAGTACTGCTGCAGTGGGGAGTTTGCTAACCCGACGACGTGCAGACCATCTTTCTATTCAGGAATGTTCAAGAGGGCCTGCCCAAGAGCTTATAGCTATGCATTTGATGATGGAACCAGCACTTTCACATGCAAGGCCTCGGAGTATGTCGTAGTATTTTGTCCCAATAGCGGGTAATGCCTCGTATTTCTCTCTTTTATCCCTCTTCCTGTGCTGATATAGTCCTAGAATCATCACAAGCTCTCAATTTTGCTAAATAAGTTGTTCCTGCAAAGAAAATTCACAACAATGATGAAGTTAATAAAATATTTCTGATGCAGGATGAGGATAATAGATGGTGGATTACAAACTCCAACAGTCGAGGAAAGACGAGCTGGGGAGATTACCAGGGTGGTTTCATCTTCAACCATGGCAATACCCTTCCCAATGTCAATAACTGTTGTCCTGTTTACACTATACTACAATTGGCGTACCTGATGCCTCTCCTTGCAAAGTGGCATGACGAGATCACATTGGAATCAAGCAGAAAAAACTATTTACCAATACAAGAGAAATGGAAACTGTGGTGGTTCATTCTCAAGAAGATGCAGTAGAAAAAGAATTTGATATATAGGTGTTTAACTCGTAATTTTATTTCAGTAAAGCAAGTCAATAGTACTGAACTTTTCTGTTTCAAGAAATACAATTGAGTAGCCTCATCGATTGATACTCCTGTTGCAAATGACTAACGTTTAAGCACTACAAATTTGTGATAAAAAAAAGTGCATGTATAGAGAGGAAATAATAAAATAAGAATTAGTGTGGAAGTATCACTCCAGCGAAATTTGTTAGTCATTTCTTGGTTTTGCCTTTTTTGGAAACTTGAGGTTTCTTTTTCTCTTTCTTGGGCTGCTTTCCCCCTGCAAGCTTTCCCTTTTTCCTTGCCGGGCCCTGAATCAAGATATCTCATCAGAAACTCACAAAAAAAGATATTCAGAATAGACCCAACACAAAAAAAATAATAGTAAGCGTACCGATGTTTTGTCAGGTTTTCTTTTGGTTTTCCCATCTGGTTGTTCCTCAGCAGCCTTTTGCTGATTAGCGTCAGCAGTGGTTTTGTCCGCTTCATCTTCTGAATCAAATGAAAATCCATCCATCGTTCCTAGCCATGCAGAAAAGAAATACTTCAATGAATGACCTATACCTTTTCAAAGACCTAACTTAACCGGAAATCACATAGATAACATAATGTATACATACTATAATGAGATCTCGAATAAGTTCCTAACCTTCAACCATAGTTTCAGACTCATAAATATTGGATTGTGATTTCAACTGAATGTAGTCATTCATAATAGCCTCTAGCTGATAAAATATCATAACATCACAAATCAATACACAGGACAAAGGAAAAGGTAAAGAATAGAACATCTCATCCACATTCTCTTTTCATTGGACCATGCTTGATAGGAGGAAAGTAAGAACAAACATGAATAAATTTATTGATGCTACTAGACAAACCTTTGCTTCTGTTTGGCCAAAGCTTACCTAAAAAAAAAAGTCTTAAGACAGTAAGTGGAAGAAAATAGAAATGTGGATACCCAAAGGAAAACATGATGGATAGAGTACCACACAGAATGTCTTTGATGGAACTATGGTTGTTTTGTAAATGGTTCCTGCAACGGGAGAAAAAAGAAATCAGATAAATAGGGAGTAAACTCAGAAACAAACTATCTGGTAAGCTACCAAGTGTAACTCCAAAGTAAATCCTGAATGCAACCCAACTAGTATGGGGAAGCAGTAAAGATAAATTTCACCATAAGATCAATGACAATGCAGGACAAGAGTTATTTTATTTTATTTTTTTGGTGAGAGCTTATTCAAAAATAAAAGCCCATAGTTTCACATTTCATGAGCTATCCAAAGAGGTTTTAGTATTCTGGGCAATACAAGAATCAATTTAGATAACTAAAATAGCAGAGATACAAAAGAAAATAGAGTAGCAGAAAAAATTGGGAGAGTATGCATGCCTTTCAAATCAAAGAACATCTCAGGTTTTTTTGAGGAATCATTAGAAATTACTATTCGTCCAACAGAACCCACATCACCACTCAAATCTATGGAATCACCTTCACACTCAACAAGAGCCTGAAAAACAAAAGAAGTGCAGCGCATGGTGTTAGCTATCCATTGGAAAAACACTAAAGCAGCATGGAAACTATAAGAAAGATAAATGAACACCTCACAACACAAGTATGAAAAATTCTAATTGATGCATATCACCAAGTAGGCGAGGAAGGAAAAAAAGGAAACCATGAAGCTGCAGTACATATAAACTTCTTAAGTGAAATATTCAGCAGTAACATTGGTTCCAGGGGAACTCAACTAATAGATATGTCCACAAAGTTTTGGCCTTCATATGTAATATATCCCTACATAAAAATCTGCTGATTCTAATAGAAACTACAAAATGGGTTCAGATATACAAATATACAAACGAACCAAGGCCATCAGTCATTGTAAGAATGTAAGTCTCACAGTGAAATATGGAAAAGAAGGAATTTCCGACATAAACTTCTATGAGGCATGATTTAGTAACCTTTGAACGTTGAACTTTCTCTGATAGCAGTAATGGAAACCTTGAAGAGGATGCCTGCATTAGTAGGATACAAGCATTATACTCAACCATGAACTATAAACTTTTATTAGATGCTAAATCATTACCCTGTAAAGCTACTGACCTGCGGCCCAGGATGCTTCCCAGAGATATCTTCCTTAACATGTTTGTCTTTAGCATCTATCTCTGCATCTTGAAGATGAGGAAAAAGATTTTAGACGGAGGTGCAACATGGCTGAAGACTTCAAAGATGCATTAATGACTAAGTTCCAACTTAATGACAAAGATGGTTTAAAGCTTCAAAGATGCATTAATGACTCGTATCCTAATAATCAGGGTGATTAGGACCCAAATTGAGGCTCATTACCTTCATTCATACTATTGTCTATATTCTTCTTCTCTAAGTATTTCTCGTCCTCTTTTACCAGTTTTTTCATTGAAGATTTCACCTTCGAGGCTTCTTTCTTTGGAGATCCTCCTTCATGGTCAAGGAGAATATCATCTTTTTCTTTTTTATCTTCTGCCTCAAGATCTTTACTAGCAGATAATTCTCTCTTTGTGGTTTTGTCCTTTGTAGCAGGCTTGGCATCTGGAGAAGACTCAGAATCCGAAGACAATGACCAAATGGAACCATTCTCTCCCTGATACATATTTTCAAGAAGGCATGAGAACACATAGCAATACTGAGTAACCTTTCAGATAGTGTTACAAGCTAATGAGTTAACCAAAAATCATATTTGTTACCGATATCTTAATAAGCTCAACAGAGGAAACTATTACTGAACAGATTCTACTGAAATACAATATACATTGTATTAGATATAGAAGTAAAAAGGAACGTTTGCCTTCAAAATATCATTAATTTGAATAATACATTTACAACAAGGTCATGCAGGAATGACTTGTACTTAATTCAGCCAACAGAACTTCATTTCAACAAAGAGCTTATATAGTCAACTAGTTAACAAAACAGTATAGCAATATAGTGTTCATACTCTTAGGATACAGTAAATAAACAAATAAATAAAATATTTAGAAGTGGTTTTTCCTTTTTAACGATGTGCGGATATTATTCTTATTCAGAAGAAAGGTAGGAGAGAGAAAATAATTTAAGCCAGTGATGTTTCAATTTACAAACACCAAATTTATCTCAATTACATTCAATTGCATAACTTGACCAAATTATTGAGATGACCGATAATATATATATATATATATATATATATATATATATATACATATCCAATCCCCAAGCTGTGGATATAATATTAGGGCAATAATCGAAGCCATGCACTTGCAGTTTGCAAAATACAGCTATTATAAGCTACATGAATGGCTTTAGAAATCTGGGTGCTTAGTTGACGATGAACCTTAAGTTGATGGAACTCCAAAGAAATCCATACATCTTAACTGATAAAAAGATGGGAAGAAGAACCTCCTTACATCGGACTTTCCATGCTTTTCAGGTGTATTTCTCCTATTGGTGTCTTTTCCTTTGGCCCTCGTTCCTGCATAATTGTAAACTATGAAGTGAGGTCCAGAAAAAAATCCTCCTATGTTTGTTTCATAGATGAACATGATTGTCAAAGTGCATGATTACTTATATAATTATAAGATACATAAAAGCAACCACCTCTTTCACCGTCATCATCATTCTTCCTCTTCCTCTTCCTCTCTGGAGTCCGCTTTACCTTATTATTCTTACTGGGAGACTTCCCTTTGGCTGGTTTATTAGATATTGTCTCTTCTCCATCATTGTTATCATTAATATCCGAGACGACATCTGCTTCTTTCTTGAACAATTTACTGAGGTTAATATTATCCTCACCATCACTCTCTGGACCATGATCCAGTGGAGACTCTGATCCAGATGACAATTCTATCGTTGATTGACTCTTCGGCGGCTATTAAACCAACAAAATCCTCATTATCAGAACCCAACAATAATCACATCAACTTATATTTTAAAAACAAAACAACAGCTGAAATTGGACATGCATTCATGGCACTAAAATCATTAGCCGGAATCAGATTAAGCACTGAGAATTAATCGAATTAGTTCTAACTGGAAGCTCAACTGTTGTCAACAGCATTCTTAGTTTGACAAAAATGTAAAATAATAAAATCACAATAAATATTGCCAAACAGTAACCGCACAAACCAACAAAATCAAATAATAAATCATCTCGCACGAACATATCGCTGCTAAATTGATAAAATCACAAAACAGCATATGAAACTAGAACAATTAACTGCAGCTACTACGACGGAAATTCATCACCTGAAAAGAGCGCAACCAATCCGGAGACTCTTCTCTGGAGTCGCTCATCGGAAGCTGAAGCTAAGAACTGGAAGTGAGCAAATCGAAACCCTAATGCTGAAAAAGGAGAGCACCTTCTTCCAATCTGAGCTCCTTGTCCTTGAATTCAACAAATAAAGGAGAAAATGATTTGGCGATAAAAGAAAGAAAAAAAAAAGTAAATAAAATGGAATAAATATGGGATTATTTTCCCTCCATCTGACATTGGTTTTTACATATTTGCCTCTATAGGGTTTGAAAATTGTCAGCATTACATTTTTAATATATTTTTATTTAAATTTATTATGGAGAGTATTTCATATCATATGGGAAGTGTTAAAAAGGTAAATCTTATTGTATTATTTTATTATAAAAGTTGTTTAAATAATGTGTTAATAATCGGTGATATTACATACTTTATTGGGATTTACAATTACTAGTAGTGTGAAAATGTATGCATTTTATTGTGAAATTATTTAACAATGTGCTAATAATTGGTAATATTGAGTACTCTATTGCGATTTCTGATAAATTGAGAAAAAGTATGCTTGAAATTAGAGGTGGATTGGGAATATTTTAAGATTATATTAATCTCATTATAAGCCATGAACTCGTTGTGGCCAACTCTAAATTCGAATTCATCAATTCCAGTCCAAATTACTAAAATATAAATAGTAGATATTGGTAGATTTGTTTATGATGTTTTTAAATCTCAAAATTTATTAATTTGGTTTTTTTTTCTTGAAACTCATAATGTGATTGCAAATAAAATAAAAGTATTTAACTTTGATTTATATATATATATATATATATATATATATATATATTTGCATTTATGAGAACAGAACACCAACTAAAGTCAATTGAATATAAATTGGGATGTAAACTTGCATGGAAAACGAATCTAAAAAGTCAAAATTTCGTTTATAAAATCAGGGAAAATAAAATGAATCATTTACCTATATACTTTCAATTTGTTTACTTTTGCTCCCTATAATTTATTTTCAAGTGTTCTTTACCGCATGTACTTGTATATTTGTTAACATTTTTGAGATTTTTTTTGCCCTTAAAAAAAAAAAAAAAAGATAAAACTCTAAGAATATGTATTATAAAAAATAAAAAGGTTATGCGGTGATTAGATATTAGGCAACACCTAACTACATCAATTTTAGTTTATTTGATCACTTTAGACTTCAAGCAACCATAAATGAGGTTAAATTTACTTATTCGAAACTACACGTACATAAACTGTTCTAAACACTATATTTATTTATTTTTCTATTAAACAATCTAAGGTGCTAGACGGGACTAGGTGGAGTTAGCGGGGTTAGGTGGTGTTAAGTGCCAATATTGTTTTTCTTCATTTTTTATAACCTCTTAATAAAACAGTGTTGTTATTATTGTATTATACAATTCTATCAAATAAATATTATACAAATAAATATACGGAATCAACAAATAGAGAAATAGAAATAAAAGTTATTTTATGATCATTTAAAACAACGTGTACAAATATAATTTGAATAAGATACTAAGTCTTTACTTGTCAATTCAACATAAACTCAAAATTAAAACAATATAAGAGTTCAAAAACTATTTTTTAAACATTAGAAAACTTAAAGAGTAATTGAGGTAAGAAAAAGTCATGGTTAATTTATATTTGACACTTACTATACGTAAGTCAAGTGCCCAACTAGTATATAACGAATTTAAAACAAAGTAAAAAAAAAGGGTATGAAGACAAAAACTAAAAAATAAAACATAAAGGACAAAACTAAAAGAATAAAAATATTGGGGATGAAATGTGTGATTTTCCTTTTTAAATGGGCAATAATATAGTAAGCTGAGGATTTAGGGATCAAAATGCAAATTTTCAATATTTCCTATATAGTAAGTACCATACACTGTTATCCAATTCCTCCATCTCTAAACCTCCGCAAACCTCCCAAAATTCACTCTCTAGCAAAACCCTTTCGCCATTGCGCTTGATTAAAGGAAAAGGCCAACGAAATTAGTTAAAATTGTGTGGAAATTATGGGTGATAGTAAGCAGGGGTTGATAGTTGTGGAGGTTCCGACGAAGGCCGGCGGTTTGATTGGACAAGGGCAGCAAAATCCCGTTGCTTTGGTGCAGGCCAAGTTCAAGGAGGTGGAGGTTAGGGTTAAGGTGTGGCTGGCGAAGCAATCGTTGCCGGTGGAGGCCGCCGTCGTCACCGCCACCAGCGCCTTCCAAGGCGCCGCTATCGGCGCTTTCATGGGGACGCTCACCGGCGATAGTTCATCTTTTCTTACGCCGCCGACTGACGCTGCAAACTTCAATCCGGAAGCTATGGCGTCGTTGAAACAAGCTCAGGTCCTTTTTAGTTTTTTTTTAATTATTTTTTATGGAGTATTGTTATTTGTTAAATGAGTTATTTGATTATTTTATATGTGCATTTATTGCCTCGAGTTGGGGATTTTGGTACTTGGTATGTTAATATGTCAAATTGCTCTTCCTTTTGCAGCAAAATTTATGTTCTGTCTAAATATGTAAATGGATTTGTGTTTTGAAATTTGGATAGTTTTAGTGAAATTTCTGGTGTTGGATAGTTTGTTGATTATATTCATTGAAGGTGGATGATAAGTGAATCAATTAAATGGGTCTAAAATAAGTAATCTATTGATACGTGATGTATATGAGAAATGGGTAATGAAGATTTATACTTCATTTTCTTGTGTAGGCTCTTTCTGGAGGACCCTTGATACAAGCGCGCAATTTTGCTGTCATGACAGGTGTCAATGCTGGTATTTCTTGTGTGATGAAAAGATTGAGAGGCAAGGAAGATGTTCAATCCAGGTTCATTACCCAGAACTATGGAATCATTTAATATCTGTTTCTAATTTCTATAGGAGCCGCGGCAGGAAAAGAGAAACAATATATGATGAGTTTGGATTCATCCATTATACAGCGATCTCAAACAATCAATTCTTTGCCATGTTTGATCAATCAAAATTTGAATGTTCATGCAAATTGTAGTGTACACTTCCCCTATATTTTCTGTGTTCTTGAGCTAATAAGTAGTTCTCTAGCTGGGTTCTCAGTACTAATATGCCAGAGTAGAAAACCAGTTTTCTCATTGATACATTGTTCTTTGTTATATGCTGATGGCTGTCTTTGCTATCCTCTGCTGTTAATGCTAATTGGCTGGTATTGGTTGTTTCAGTATGGTTGCAGCTTTTGGTTCTGGTGCCTTGTTTTCATTAGTGAGTGGTATGGGTGGGCCGAATCCAGCAGCAAATGCTCTAACTTCTGGTTTTTTCTTTGCACTTGTTCAAGGTGGAATTTTCCAGGTGATTTGACTTGCATCTTGTCCATTTACTTCTGTAATTACCTCTAAATCCTAGTGTAGTGTTATAGATAGTATGATGCAACATTGTTGCATTAAACTATCAATTGGTACTAAAACTAGCATTTCTTTGTTGACTCGGAATTCGAACCCAGGATAGATTTATTCAAATTATGAAACATTTGTCCCTGCTTGTCTTTTAACTCTCACATTTGGATTTCTGTTGATATGTTTAAAAGTACTGCTTCTCATATGAACATGTGCTATTGGTGAATGCAGTTGGGGCAGAAGTTTTCTCAACCACCAACTGAAGATGTGTTGTATATCAAGACAAGATCGATGTTGAGCAACCTTGGCCTGCAAAACTATGAGAAGAATTTTAAGAAAGGCTTGTTGACGGACAACACACTACCTTTGCTAAATGACAAGTAAGTGACCTGAGTATAATCAGAATAATCTTACGTTAAAATGCATTTTTTTAAGCCCCTGAACTCTCATGTTTTTGTTCCATTGAGCCCTTGTAGTTTTATTTTGTTATGTACTTCTATTGAGTCCTTAAACTATTTTATTTTTGTACACCCCTTTTGTACGCAATCTATTGTATGTTTATATTTTTTTATTGAACTTTTGATCTTTTATCATTGCTCTGCTTGAGCCCCTGAGAAGTACTAAAAATATGAAGTTTGGTGTCTTTGCTTACTATCTTTGTCTATCATTTTCCGGTTAAAATTTCAGCTCTCTTAGAGACGTGAAAATACCTCCTGGACCAAGGTTGCTCATTCTCGATCACATAGAGAGGTAAATACCATTCTTAATTCTAAGAACAATGTTGCTGGTTTTGTTAAATTCCAAACTTCTGATCCACTTTATTGTCATCAGAGACCCAGAGTTCAAAGAAAGGCGGAAAGTTCCTCGTTGAAGTATGGCTGCAAAACCACTACTTGCTAAGGTATGATTCAGTTGCTATAGAATAGTATCTTTTTTTATTTCCAAAGAGACAGCGACAATTTTGTTTCGTTGTTATTTTGTGTGTTAGAATGTTATGTTTTATCTACGTTCAAGATTTGATTTGATAAAACGATATGATTCTTCTCTAGTCCATGATATTCAAATTACTTGATTGTGAAATGGGAGCTTCCACTTTGCCAAATGTTACCCTGGAAAAGGAAGAACAGAATTCTCTGATTTGATAGTGGATAATCTCTGATTTGTCAAATGTTAACACTTATTTACACATAATGTTATAACTTTCAATATAATCTAATTCATACATTCCCATTCCAAGTTTTCCAACACATCTTACCACAAATTAATATTACAATCTCAACATTTTCCAATCATCTACAATATCATTGTCCTATACAATTTCAAAACTAACGTTTAGTTTCACATTCATAAGTATTTAACTATTTAAGGATCTCAAAGTTGGGATTTCCCTTGATCCACTTAAACCTAAACCTAACATACATCAGTCGCTTTAATATTTGGGTTTGAAGGTTGATCCAACTAATTATTTGTTATCACTCCATTTGGTCCCAATCCATGAATGAGAGTATACTGTATGCATGCACCTAATAAATACATGTTAAGTTCTTCGTGTGTCAAGTTGTCAACCCCTTGTTTCGGTCAAGCTGAGGAATCTTCTTTTGAAAAAAATCGAGTTAAGTGATAAAAATGGTATAGTTTTCTAGTAAGACTCTTTTAGGATCTAATCTTAATCTGCGAGACGGGTGAATCAACAACTTTTAACCCACAAAATAAATATTGATTTTTGAAAATGAATTCAAGTTGAACTCAGGAAGACTCATTAAACTATATTAATGATGAGACGGTGTTGCAAAAGTTTTTTGTGGAAATAATGATATGATTTTCAGCCATTAACAATGCAAGATTATTAGAGTTTATGAAAAAAGTAGTGATGATTTTGGATTTTAGACGTGGCACATTCATGCTCGCATGATCCATGTCACTTCGTATAGTTATTCTTAAAAATTATGAATAATTTTCTATGGAAAAATATCCATAAATAATACAAAACCAACTAGTTTATTACTTTTTTACTACAAATGATAGTTTGTTATTTTTTTGTACCACAAATCAAAAAATGAACACTATTATCTTTTGATAAAAGAAAAAAAAAAGTACATATTTTATTTTTTTGTGCCACAAATCAAAAAATGAACACTATTATCTTTTGATAAAAGAAAAAAAAGTACAACATATTTTAAGACTTTACACGATACGTGTGTTTTATAGGATTACATGATATGATACGACATGTGTTTTTTTACAAGATTACGAGATATGATCATACTGTGTAACATCTAACATAAAATTGATTTTATATTTTTTTAAATTAAAAGGACAATTTTGTCAATTATTATGATTTAAAAAATAACAAAATTATCACAAGTAATCTCTGGTATGAAATGTTATATTTTAACCGCTAGACTATCTTTCGATTATAAGTACCACTAAATGAAATATTGAAAGAAAAGGAAAATTGTCATCAATTATTCAATTTGCACATGCAAAAATTTCTCTCAATATAGTACAGTAATCCTCCTCCTTTGAATGCAACAGGGAGAATACTTCTGGTGTTCCCTATTTCCCTAATTTACAAACTCCCCAGAAAAAAATTGAGATAATTGTAGAAAATTAAAATGCCATCGAGAAATGGTGGTTCTGGAACCTTCCTAAGTTTCTCTAAGGAGTTGCTTTAAACCAGAAAGCTGTTGCATTAACTCCATAATTTGGGCCCTGTATTCTCGGGCCTCGTCGACGGCCTCCGCCTCGAGCTCGCCGAGCTGGCAGCACAGCCGCTCCTCCGCCTCTTCCGCCACCCTCAGCCGCTCCCTCGCTCTCATCAGCTCCGCCTCCATTTTTTCCTCTCTCTCTAAACTCTTCCTCAGCTCCCTTTCCAGCTCCTCGTTCCTCCGCTGCAGCGCCTCCTCGCCCTTCCTGTGTGGCGGCGGCACAGTGGCCGGAATCGCAATGCTCGGAGCCATTAGAGAGTAGTGAAGCTAACGAAAAAGTATTTGAGGTTGTTTGGTTTGTTGAGTTGAGAGAAATTGAATATCGTGGTTGGGATTTTATAGGGAGAAAATTGGATGTCTAGGTTCAATGTATCTAGTACTCCTTTTATTTGTGAGGTTTCTATTTTTCACTGATCAAGTAGTGTGAGAGGGGTGGGGACCACCATGTGGATGTACATTTTAGAGCATCTCCAATGTTTGAAACCAAATGCAGATTTATCCATCTCACTTCACCACGACATCAAAAATCACTACCACGTCAAAATTAAAAAACTTATATCTTTAAATAAATATCTCACCAATCATTCTACTTAAAATATATATATATTCATGGGTCCACCTCTCAAATTACCTCTATATCTACTATATTTTTATTAATTCATCATCTATATTTATAATTTTATTCTATAATAAATAAAAATTCATAATATTTTAATTGATTTAAATAATTTTTAAATTTTAAATATTCATTCAATTTAGTTGTAAAAATAATGTTATTTTATTATTTAACATAATGTTATTTTTATTTATTCAATTTAAATAAAAATAATGTTATTTTATAATTTAACTAATTTAACATTTATTTGAAAAAAAAATTTGAAAAAGCATTTTTTTTTAAAAAGTAATAGTTGTTGGTGGCCCACCTCTCTCCCATTTTCCTCCCCTTCTACCGAGGTAGAAAAACCTCTACCCATTTCTTTTCTTTCTATCTAAATCTATCCATCCCATCAATCATCTACCCACTCTAAAGGTATTTCCTCATTGTCATGTCCACAAATACCTCCCATTGGGATGCTCTTATACTTTAGATAACTAGCATTTTGGGTCGAAAGAATTAATGAGGTAAAATTATAAATGAATTTAATAGAGAGAAAGTATTATTATTCCTTATATTTGTAATTATATATATATATATATATATATATATATATATTTCTAATGAGTTAGGGAAAGTGAAAATGAAGGAGATGATAAAAACAAAATATATATATATGATTTAGATTTGAACCTTAATCATCATAGTTTGCATTTTTATGACAATTAAATATAATAAAATTTGATTAATATATTATTTATAATTAAACATAATATAGTTTGATTAATATGTTATTTACTCATTGAAACATGCATCTGTAATGCAAAATAGTTTCTATTTATTGGTCATTACTTTTTATTTGTATGTAAAAAGTGCAAGTCAAAGTTTTAATATAAACAAAATATATTTATTAAAAAAAAATCATAGTTTATATTAGACATATTTTTTGAAAATCATTCTATTTTCATCAACAGATAGATTTTGAAAGTTAGACTAAAGTTCTAATCTATTAATCTTTAGTTTAGTGTTTTTCTTATTTATTCATTTTTGTGTGTGAGATTTTAAATTTTAAACCCAAATACATTTGTATTAATATATTGAATATTTCTATGCATGGTTGTGTTATTTGTCCTAATGATCATACTTTAATTTATATATAATAATAATGATGATAGTGATAACAATATGCAAAGATTGCAAAATTAACCCCCAAATTAGTTCTTTCAGCAGAAATCATCCCTCTTCCTTTTTTGGGTCCCACTAAATTGGCATGGGTTAGAGATCTAAATCAATCTCAAAGCAAATGAATTAATATTAACAAATGATTTAATGACGAAACTATAACTAAATGTTATCATAATTAGTTCATAACTTTAAGAAAAATTGATGTAGCACATTTCAACGTGACATATTCGTGAAATTATGAGATTAGTAACAACGAGAAATTTGTCGTGTAATTTAATTCCATAGTTCAACTTTATTAGGTTAACCGTTAACGTCATCGAATGCGTCAAAAACACTTGTCCCACTTCCAACATGTGGACTCTAATGTTCTATCAATTTCATGGATGTAACCTACGATGAATTAAAGTATTAAATATATTGTAAAAATTTATGTAACACTGTCTCGCGATAGAATATTATATAGTATTACACAAATATTTTTATGTATCAAGTACATGGATTTTAAATCCGCACAATCGGATTGATCCGATTCGATGGTACATTTCACGCATTCCACGCGAACCTCACGAGCGCTCAGACGCCCAAATTTTAGTTCAAACCTTAATTTCACAGCTATATTGGTCTAACTTTTAGTTTGTCGAACCTAACATTTTAATTTGTCAAACCTAACATTTTAGTTATAAAATATAATCTTAGTACATAAAGGTTATGATATTTGTAAATAAATGTTATATTAATATAACACAAATGTTAAATTATTATAACATAAAAGGTTAAGTCATACTATATGAATTTTTATAGTGAAAAAAGTTTAAGTAATATCACTTAAAGGTTATGATATATGTATGTAAAGGTTATATTAATATAACATAAAGGTTATACTCGATTAACATAAATGTTACATAACTTTTAATTATATTTTTTATACTGAAAAAAGTCTAAATAATTTTACTTAAATGTTATGATATTTGTACATAAATGTTATATTCGGTAAATATAAAGATTATGTCATAAATTAAAAAAAAAAAAAAAAACCTTGGCGCGGATTCGGTCCCCCAATTGTAATGGATCCATGCACTTGGTGCACACAAACACTACTCATAGTGTTATATGAGATCAATATTAACCGTGTTGAATGGATTGATTCAATTTTATTATTTCATATTACTTCATTTTTTATAAGGTCTCACATCTATATTATATATGTATGTATGGTGACATGGGTTAATTAACTATCAATATATAAATTTGTGATGATGAGTTTGGTTTCTTACTGTAAAAACTTGTTTCACCTAATTATATAAGTGAAATCATTTCATATTAGTTTTTTCTTTAATTAAATATAATGTTTGTTATTTGGGATACAAGTTATGATGGTAAGACTTGAGTTTGAGTGTGAAATCCATATGCATCTATAATCCAATACACATATATTTGATCTACTAATTCTGAAGTTTGTAAAAGTTATAATTAAAATTAATTAATTTGTTACAAAATGCAAAAGTTTGTAAAAATAATGTTTTTTAAGATTTTTCTATTAGATTATTATTTTAGATCTATACAAACGTCTCAAACTCCTCTCTTTCTCTGTTTCAGACAAATATCTCAAGGATGTATTTGGTTTGTTGATTTAAAATCTAAATTTTGAATACAATGTATTTAAATGCACACAAATTTGAGTGCATACAAAATCAACAAACATTGCTTCAAAATTTGTTTAAAATGAAATTGATGAATTTCGAATAGTATGAATTCAAACATCACTTGTAAATTTATTACTATTAATTTTGAAATTTCTTCAAATCTTCTTATCCAAACACAACCTTATTATTTCTAAAGTCTGGTCAAAATTCTCACGGAAGTTTTCAATTGGTCTAAAATTGGCTAAGTAGAAGCGTGTAATAAGTACCCATCACTTTCAAATTAACAAATCTGTACTTTTTTTAATTTTTAAATTACTACCTTCATTTTCAAAGTATGTTTAAAGTTTTTAAGCCAATATTTTTAACTATTTTTTTAAATTATAGGGGTAGCTAGCTTGTTTACCATAGTCGATAACAAGTTCGATATTTAATATCATGGAAAAAAAATCGATTAATCTATCTGCAAATAGGCTTTCATGCAGACTGCAGTTGTTGGAAGTTGGAACATCAACATGTATATACAAGTTAAAAATAAGATGGATTGGACTCTAAGGAGTAAATTTTACTTCCTCCCGGGATAATTTGCACACTTTCCTTTTCGGGTGTCCCGGGATAATTTCCACACCCCGAAAAGGAAATTAATTTTCAACTCAAAAAGCAAAAAACAACATTTTCAACTCAATTATTCTTAATTTTTGTTGACTTTTCAACTCAAAAAGTAAAAAACAATATTTTTTTATTACACGTGTCGGGATGGGTGTGCAAATTATCATGGGACGGAGGGAGTAATTTATAAAAGTAATTTTTAAATGTTGGTAGTGGAACTCTATAAATATTTGTACTTTTGCAATGCCATATATATTAATTTTTAATTACGTGCCAACTTTAATTACGAATTGATATTATCAAAATCTTTATTCCAATTCTTAAGTTGCGTGGGCATCTATCAAAGTTGCTTTTATAGGGACATCACTAAATGGGTTTTCATTTTTAATTACAACCTGATATAATTATTTATTAATAATTTTGTTTATAAATTTCATAATATTTACGATTATAATATGGAAATAAGAGATAAAAATAGTTGGTTTGCTAAAACAATATATATATATATATATATATATATATATATATTATTTGAAATATAAAATCCCAATGATCAAGGAGGAATTGAGGAACCAAGCATTCTTGAATATAATGATGACCACATCAATATAATTATATATTTGTTTGTTTATTAATTTTTAAGGACCCTCAAACCCATTAATGTAATTCCGAATAAGAAATCAAAATCTGTCTCAGTTCAAAAGTCAGGAAACAAGAAAGAAAAATATGTTGTCACAAAAATAAATGGATCAATTTCAACATTACATAGTTATGGCAAATAAGACTGTTGCAAGTCATATTAAATTTATGAAAATAAAAACTCGTTATCTCCAACTAGTCAAAAGTTAATCTGGAATTGAGTCAAGGAAAAAAAATCGATCTTCATATTATTAATTACTAACCTTTAAATTAAATCATTCCATTGTGAAGTATATATATGGACCTACAAAAATTCACCAATAAGAAATCTTTTATACACACACAATAAATAATAGATTTTGTTACAAACAAATAAAAGATCATATATATACGCACACTTGCCAAAAAACAAAAAGTAAATAAAAATTTACATGATAAAATAGGAGAAGATGATGATCATAATAATCTTTGTTGCAGAAGTTTGTGTGCATGAGAAATCTGTTCGTTTAGTAACAATATATGGGCTTTATATTCTCTTGCAAGTTCCACCGTCTCCGCCTCCACCTCCGCCAGCTGGCAGCACAGCCGCTCCTCCGCCTCCTCCGCCACCGCCAGCCGCTTCGATCTACTCTCCAGCTCTCTCTTCATTTCCTCCTCCCTACACTGACTCTGCTTCAGCTCTTTCTCCAGCTCTTCGTTCCTCTTCCGCAGCAGTTCCTGGTTCTCCGGTGGCGGCGCCGCCGGTGTACTGGTGGTGGTGGTGGTGGTCGGAGATGTATTATTGTATAAAACCATTTCTTGAAGAAAATGTTGTGGAAAGGCTGTTGTAGGTTTGGGTTAAATATCTTTGTGTTTGAAGTTGGATTTTATAGAAAATATTTTTTCTAAAAAATAAATAAATAAATAAATAAATTTAATTTTTATTAAAATTGAAAACGTAATGTTTCTATCTAATAAGTCCACGAATCCATATTCAAAGATTTTGGGTTGAAATGAATAATGCAGTATGGACCCTTATAATCAAACTTACGTACACACGCAATATGGATTAATATAATAAAATACAATTCAATAAATAAATAAATAAAAACCAGACTTATAATAACCCGAAGGAAGAGTTTAATTTGAGTTGTAGATAAATTATCTTGCACTCTATGAAGTATTTATATATGTATAGGTATAATATGTATGTGTGTGTTTATATATATATATATATATATATATGTATATATATTATGGATAAATTAATAAATATAATTCCAAATTAAAATAAAAGATCGAAAATGAAATTTCCATGAATGGTGTGAATCAGAAGTATAAGGTAAAATTTCCTTTTTATATACATTATACTTCAAATAGATTGACTCATTCCAACTATTTAAATGGCCTATTCAAGCAAATCTAATTATATATTTATGGAGTAAATCTTATGTAAAACCGTCTTACGGATCATGTCATGTGAGACGAGTGAGTTTAGTTTATGGGTAAAAAGGATCCATCTCACGGAAACTATTTGTGAGACCGTCTCACACAAGTTTTTGTAATATTTATGACATTTAACTTGTTGGAAGGTTTGTACTCTATAGAGTATTCATTCACACAAAATCTTTTATTATACTTTGCGTTACATTTTCTGTTTCAAAACAATCATCTCACACCCTGCATATCAAACGACATTACTAATTAACACGATGACGATACTTATTACCAAATGTAATAGAAGATCTCAATCATTACCCATTTCACATATTAATATGAACTTGACTTTATCAATTCATTCGAAAGATTTTGTGTTTGAAAAATCTTTTATCAAACTTTGCCCATAAGCTATTGAGACCTTGTAGCTAGTAGATATCTATGTGGCAAAATGGACTCATTCAATCCGAGATACAGACGAGTTGGACCTTATATATGATGACCGATGAATAAGCTGGCCTATTTGATAAGATACAATTGTATATTTAAATAAGATGGGTTGGATTTGAGATTTAATGGCCCGTAGAGATTTGGGCCGACCCAAGTATTCTTGTTGGCCCAATTAGATGGGCTGATTGACCCGAATCGCCACCTCTGGTTAGAGATGACAAGGAGTTTGAGTTTTACAATATTTAAAGCGGATTATCCATAAAAAAAAAAAAGGCCCAATTATTCAAGTTTGGCATGTGGGTTTGTGTGCTTTAACCCTCCGAGTTCATTTTTGCTTTTGGGTTATTATTTTGGACGTAATTGAGGTCCAATTTTGATTTTGGGTTTGTGGAAAATAACTCATATAGGTTAACTAAACGTGTCCATATTTTCCGCTACAAAAAACAAGTTTTAAAAAGACATAAAATGTTCCTGAATTTATTGCCATAAAATTGAATTTACATGAAAAGTAATTAAGATTTGAGGATGAAATGATCATTCTCTAATACATGTTGAATAAACCCATGAATCAATCAAAATTTAATTAAGTTAACCCAAATGGAAAAAAACACAAACACCTGTCCACATACCGAATACTCAAATCAAACATAAAAGTATCAAATCACAACTTTATAAACAATGCTAAACGATTGCCTCATATTAATTGTAACTACAAAAGAGGCCTAAAAATGAAATAGTAGCTTCTTTTGTGTTTTTGGTGGCCCAAAGTAGCTTGGACTAAAACCAAGCCCACTATTAAGTTGGCCTATTAGATAAAATAAAATAAAAATTAAAGAGTTTTCCTAAGAATCTTATGTAGTAAGCCCACTTAAGATTTTACAAAAAATACTAATAATAAAGTAATTGATGTGACTAGTGATGAACTCATGTCTCTAGAGTTGGTGTCTATCTACATCATAATTATAATTAAATATGGGCCCATCAAGTCTAATTGGCTTGATGTGTTACTATTTGTTGAGGGTGTTTATGTAATAAATACACTCATACATGCTTAAAACATTTACTATTCATATATGAAATTAATATAATGATTTCTTGTGAAAACTCCTAAACAAAATAAAAATTATAATAAACAAAATTAACAAAATACAAAATAATAGTAAAGTCATGTAATATTGTTTTATGATTTTAATTGATTTCATAAGACAAGTTAATCAACGTTCAAAACCCAAAATAAAAATTGACTTGTTAGAACTTTAGCAGACGTATTGATTGAGATTAATCTTTTTTTTTTCCGAATGCGCTCACACTCCCCTGTAATAATAAAAATTAGTATATCCTATTATCCTCCACCATTTTTTATAATTAGGTCAGCATGGGGCCCACTTCTCACAATCCGTTTTTTTTTTAATTTAATTACGTAATCAAGGATATAAGAAATATAAAAAAATTAAAATTATGAGTTCCAATTTCTAACATCTCATGATTTTATAAACATCTGTCCTCAAGACTCCAATAACTTCACGTCACGTAATTAACAATTCGATAAACATAATTCTCTCACTAATTCCTCATCAAGATATTTCGACATATATATTTGTTAATTGTCATATGTAAGTTTTGATGACTCGTCAATACATAAATATTAAAAAGTAAATTATTTTAGAAAATAAATTGTATCAAATATAATATTTAACCAGTTTATATATACTCGCACATATAGAATTTAGTAATAGATTTATATGAAACCGTTTAATTGGATAATTTTATATAATTATATTTGGAAGTCCATCTAATTATGTTATGTCTTATATAATTATATTCCAGAGACAATCATATATATATTGTGCAAATTTAAAGTTAAGTGTTTAAGAAAAAGAGAATATTAATGTTTATTTAAAGAAAAAAAATTAATATTAATATTACATACAGATTTATATAAGACAATCTAATCGATATAATTTCCAGAAACGAAACCTTACTATCTACATTACTCATATTTTTAAATTAATGTCTATTTATGAATTATATATCGTGGATTGATTCATATATAAGAGTCCCATTGTTGGTGTTCCCTATACTAATAAGTCTAATATATTGCATTGGATACTATGAATATTCATTCCAATTTTTAAAATATTTAATTTAACATAATTATAGATTCTGACGTTTCAAATATTAATTAGAAAATAGATTAATTGTTGTTTCTAAAAATGATTAAATTAACCATTTCAATTTAGAGTATAAACTATAAAACCAGCCATTGTCTTTACTCTTTCTCTCTCATCACTGCTAGCAGTCTACGCAATCTCTCTCTCTCTCTCCCCCCCCCCCCCCTCGCTTTCTCTCTCAAAATTCTCAGCCAATTTGATCCCAAGACTTCATCTTTTCAAGAAATAATTTCCCATCAAGTAAGTTATATTTATCTGAATAAATCATTCTTACCTCGCCATTTCAGAAACACCATTTTAATTGCTGAATCTTGAAATAATCATTTTTAGTTCTTGAAGTTTTTCTTCTTCTTGTCTTTTCTTTTATTTTATCTGTTTAATAAGTTGCTTGAACTTGAATTTATGATTGTAAATAGTAATGGCTCTTCTTGATCAAGATTCTTGATCTGCCCTTTAATTTTCTGAATTTTTTTTCTGTGTTGATTTATTCACATGCCACAATTTTGAATCTTGAATCTGGGAACTGTGTTCTTGTTCTTCAAATTCTGAAATTTTGATGGATTTTCTGCTGCATGAATGAAGAACTGTAACATGCAGCATTTTTTGCCTTACATTTAGTGATTGGGTAAAGTTGAGAGCAATTATTTGATGTTAGGTTGAAAACAAACTGAATTTGTAACTGCATGTTGGAGTTGACAGTGGGATAATTGTTCTGAGATTTGATTGAAAAATCCCAAAAAAGATTGAAAAAAAAAAGGTATGGATTTGCACAGTTATCCCCATGGTGAACATGGAAGGTTTGAGCAAATACTTAATCAGTTTCTTCTAAAGAGCTTGCACATTATATTGGATTCAAGGGTTCCGATTAATCTTAATCGGCCTTCTAGTCGAGGAGCGGAAATAAAAAAGAGCGATAAATGGTTCAATTTAGTGTTGGGGGATCGCCCTGCGGCCATGGATAGCTTGAGTTTTTGGAACCGCAGTTTGTTGGAACCTATGATAATCGACATCATACTCGTTCAAGAATCTCGGGATTCTTCATCCGATCATTCGGAGATGTATAGTGAGACGGTGATCGAGAGGTGGATAGTTCAGTATGAGTATCAGAGGACCATGTCTCCTCAAATCGGTGATTCCATTTACAAGAAAACATACAAGAAATCGATCATACTGTTGCGTTCGGTTTTCTCAATGCTGAGGCTTCTTCCGGCGTATAAGGCCTATCGTAGAAAGATTTCCATGAAGCAGAATTGCGACTTCGAAATCAACTACAAAATCAGCTCGTTTTGCTCTCCGTTTTCAAGGTCAGAGGAGGAGTCGATGAAGAGCTATAGCTTTGTACCTATCGATGCTCAACAAGGCCGACTTTCCGTATCCGTGATGTATCGTGAAGATTTGTCCAATTTTAACCTAGACGCTTGTGTTTCCCATCCTTTGGAAATCATTACCGATTATGTAGGTAGCCCTCTTACCGAGCCTATGAAGGCATTTCATTCTCCCTCGTCTGAAAAGGGCCGTTCTTCGTCGTTCTTGATGAGAGCGAGGCAGTCGAATTCTTCGTCGCCATTTCAACGGCCTCACAGCTGGTCGGGTGGCGTCCAAAGGGAGGTCTCATCGCAACCCTTTAGTGGGTCCCCGCCTTTATATAGGTTGCCGTACGAGTACTCATCGTCACCAACTGAGACATACAAAAGGTCACCAATGTATCAGAAAACGACGTCGGATGACTTGCTCTCTCCCCCGTTTTCATCCTCTCCTTCTCCTTCTCCATCTCCCCCAACAAACCTATCGGGCCCCGTTCCGGCCCGTTGGCGTTCTGAAACGGCTCCGATGAGCATTCCTCATTCAATGATGGGGAGAAGTCCTAGATACCTTTCTCCTAATCTGTCTGATCCGAGTCGGAATTCTCTTCCGCCTCTATCTCCTAGAAACACGAGGTATGATCCTTCGTCCCATGAGTCCTCGTCCGGGGCCAGGTCGATGAGGAGGCTGGATTCGGCCAGAGGTGGAGAGTTGAGTAATTCTCCAATAAATGCTGGTCAAAAGGTAGGGCTTTTCGTCGAAGCTGCTAATGATTACTACTTCTTGTTGTTTGTTCTTTATTGGTTGTTTACATCTGTTTGTGTTTCATAGGTGTCTCAAGATTCAAAAGAGGATTCTGGCCGGTTTTCGAGTTTGCTTTCGTCAAGTAGCTCTCCACGTGTCGGATTCTCGAGGAGCTCCAGCCGATTGTCTTTCCAGGACGACTTTGCCGATTGTGATTTCTCATGTCCATTTATTGTCGATGACATGGAGCCTCCTGATAGCCAATCAAGGTAATTAATTCCACCTCCCATTTCGAACATGCCAAGAAATGCTCGAAATTAAAGTTTTCATATCAACCAAGTGTGATCTAGAATATGCCACATTTCGATATTAGTCTAATTATTTTACCTATTGGACTTTTCGTTATTGTTATTCTAAAGCTTGATTTAGTCTTGCGTTTAAGATAGCTAAAGCGATATTTGATCATTGCTATGCCATATAAATATTCTGGATCATCGGAACAAGATATTTGAAGATAAATAATTAAATGAACAATGTACTTGTCGGATTTCTGTCGTTCTTTCATTCACAATATAATCTCATCTGGGCTTTCGTTGTTCTCTCTGTTTAGGACACCACAAGAGCTCAAGTTTTGTGTTATTCGCCTATCCTTGTTTCTCTTGAGTTTGTGAACAAAAACCTCAATCAGAGACAACCTTAAAACCTCCCAAGTCGCAAACCACAGAGATATTTTATATACGTAACTGATAATAGAATAAAGACAATTTGTCTACTTCTAAATGCCATTTTACTTTTTCCTCTGACCTTCCCTTTTTTCTCAATGACAAAATTCCAAGTGCATTATAACGTGAGCTCGCGTCATTCACGTGCATGGTGGGGTGGACTATGCTTTTTCACTATTTTCTCGCATAAAGTTATGCTTTATGCTATATATATATGTATTTGTTCTTGATGACTCGTATAATGTGGGTGTGTATAGCTTTGGCACTGGATTTTGAGCTCCGATTCTGATAATCTTATAGCCATTCTCCATGGTCTCCACAAAATATGAAGTAATTAATTAGCAATCATATTCTATATACATTGCATGCATATTATTTCACAACATTAAACTACTTTTTCTTGTACAGTCTGAATCTTGATGGAAGAAACGGGTTGGAAAATTCTTCGCAAGGGTCCTCGACAAAGAAATCGCAGGACGCGGCGGTTGGCGCTCTCGTTCACATGCTGAAAACAGCTCCTCCTCTTCATCAAGATTCTGGAGAAGCCTCTGAGTTTTCTAAGCCTCGAACAATATCAGATGCCCTTGAAGAACTCAAGGTGTATAGAGAAATGAGAGACATACTGCTTTCCAAGAGTCAGGCTCGTATGATCGACAAGGATAGAACCGGGACGTGACTTTGTTGTACTACTATTGTTTAGATAAGTTAAGTTCTATGAATCACTTGTGAAAAATTGGCTCTTCAGATGAATTAGAATGCTTGTTTCTTATGGCTGTCATTTCAAACTTCATTGTGGAATTGTGCCTTTTTAGACAGCATTGTGTATACAAGGAAAACTATGCCTAATTACTTAAGTTAAAAATTTAATGGGACTTTTTTCCTGTGCATATATTTTGGCTTGATTCCATGTTCTTGAAATTTGTTTGTTTAAGGTTAATCTTGTTGTCACCTACTCAGATTGTTATTTATTGTCACTACCTTATTTTGGCTTGATTCCATGTTCTTGAAAGTTGTTTGTTTAAGGTTAATCTTATTGTCACCTACTCAGATTGTTATTTATTGTCACTACCTTCTTGAATCAGGATTTGGGTGATTTGCATGCACCTGCCACCGTTCTAGACGTGGTAGCGGTTTTTCAAACTTTCTTTCTGGAAATCGAACCCTAATTATTCATCACCCGTTGTCATAATTGCATCCTACTCCATATTAAAATTGTTAATTATTGTCACTACCTTTCTGAATTAGGAATTGCGCGATTTGCGTGCGCCTACCATCGTTCTTTGACGTGGTAGCCGTTTTCCACACTTTCCTTTTGGGAATCGAACTCTAATTCTTCATCAACCATTATCATAATTGCATTCTACTCCATATTCAACGATTTGAAGTGTTTGTTAGTGCAATGTGTTAAAAATAAAGTATAGGATGAAATATTATTGATGTAGTATCTATTTGAGGTTCTTTCTTGTGAAACCGCTCCACGAATTGATAATATATTTAAAAAATTCAGATATCAATGATCAGTTTTGACTTAATAATAAAATAAAATGAATTGAGTCACGTGTCGTCTCACAAATTCAAAGTTATAATTTCAAGTTCAAACAACATATTACATGACAATAACTATTCTTATTGTTGAAATTCAAACTACATCATCAGTGGCCATCACCATCAATTATATACATAATATTGCCTCATTCATAGTTTAATAAAATAGGGGAGGACTAAAGGCACCCATTAACTTCTAAGCCACCCCAATTTAATATTTTTTAATTAAAAAAATTAAAATATTAAAAAATACTTATTTTACCATTTACTTTAAGAAGAGTCCTATTCTCTCTTTTGCTACCTTTTTTTTCATCTTTTTTGATTTTTTGATGTTGTTTTTCTAATTTTTTTAAGAATTGAATGCTAAATTGATGACGAACATCTTATGAATTAGTCAAATGTATGAAAATCATATGAAAATTGAATGGAAAAACACAAAAAAAATTGATCAAACTCGACCATCTCCGTTCGGCCATGGGTGGCCGAACACTCTCTTCCGTTCGGCCCTGGTTGGCCGAACACACAAGAGAGTGTTTGGCCGCCCATGGCCGAACATGTAATTCGTGAGATGTCCGTCATCAATTTAGTATTCAATTCCTAAAAAAAATTAGAAAAATAACATTAAAAAATCAAAAAAGATGAAAAAAGAAGAGAAAAATGAAGTAGCAAAAGAGAGGTTAGGGTTTCAAAATTCATTATTTATTTATTTTTATTTTCTAAATGATAAAATAGATATTTTTTAATATTTTAATTTTTTTAATTGGAAAATATTAAAATTGGGATGAGCTTAGAAGTTGATGGGGTGCTTTTAATCCCTTCCTGAAATAATTCCATTCAAAATGTATTTTCTTTTTCTTTTTTTTTTCCTAAATTTATCTCATTATATTTCAAGAACAAATACAAAATATCATTTGTAGTAATAGGAGACTAACAAACATAATCTTATACTTACATGTGATAATTTGAGCGACTAGTTTTTACCCTTCACACCTCAAATTTGATAATTAAGCGAACTTTCAAACTTTATATCGATAAAACTAATAAAACGGTTTAAAAACAAACAAAATAATTTAATATGTAAAACTTAAAAACACATGAAGAACATTTTTACTGATTTTGTAGTTTAGCAATCAACTTGTCAAATAAAATTAATAAACCTTAACATAATTTTCGTCAAAAACAAAAGATAAATTAAAAAACATAAGAGGAACCTATAAAAGCCCATCTTCCCGCCCAATTCCGTCGATTTAAATTTCCTTCATTTTCTTCATTTCCCAAATTCTGGAAAACCAAATAAAAATTAAGCGGATTCAATCTCAAAGCTCTCTAATGGCGATTCTCGCCTGATCTGTAATTATGTTAAAGAGGTATATTCTTATAATTGTTTTTTTTTAGGTTAATTGTTGTAATTTGTGTTTATATATTCATGTGATCGATGGTTATCACGGGTTTAATTTGTTAAACTCTTATTTTATTTTATTTTGCATTTCTCACAAAACATAATTTTTGTTATTTTTATCCAAAACAAATTAATATTTCAATTGATTTGTTTGGAGTGATTTTAGGAGATTTGATTTTTCTCATATACGTTGTTTTCTTGTGGTAGGAATGAAGATTTGACTAAATCTAAGGAGGTTTGTTATTTGAAAGATTGGGAGATCTTTTAATCTAATCCTAAAAGATTTATTCTTTCTTATTTCTCACGTGTTTTGCAGATTAAATCAAAGGAAGAGTTTTGACAAATTCAAACATGTTCTCTTCTTTTAATTAGGAAAACGTGAGTCTCTGTGAAAGGAAAAGAGAATGTGGAGAGAAAGAGAGGTGGAGATCATGGAAGAAGAGAGAAAAGTGGAGATCATGGAAGGAACATAAAGTAGAGTTCATGGAGTGAGTGGAGTACAAGATAGATTGTGCATGAAAGCACTATGATCATGGTGAATACTACAAGATCATGAAAGCTCATGAGCTCTATAAATAGAAGAATCCATTCTTGAAGAAAACATAGATACACAGATACGAACTAGAAAACAAGAAGAGAGTTATACCTCGAGTCTTATACAGTCTGTGTATGTTGTCTTCTGTGTTGGTCACATAGTATACAACACCTCTGTCACTTTTCATAAAAGACTTAGAGTTTGCATATTCAAGTCTTCTTTTCTTAGATAGGTTGTCTTTGAATGATCAACTGAGAGTACACGTCCTTAGGTTTTCTTAGATTCATACATAGGACATATTGAGTGTTTTAAAGAGATTCTTCTCCAAAAAATCTCTTCGTGTCTTTATATTTACAAGATCAAATCAATTAGATATATTTTTCCTTGTAGGCATTCCATGAGTATCATTATATACTCGTGGATAATTCTCTTGTCTTTTTATTATTTCTGATTTTCTACTGCGTGTGGTCTGTAATGTGAACAACATTACAGACAACATTTTGTTTCTGTTTGTTTTATTTTTGCACAGGAGCATACGGACACACTTTCATCTAGTGTTTCCGCAGAGGGATTTCTAGTTTTTTTGATCTACTGTAGGAATTAAATGACATAAACTAAGTTACTGGATAATCCTGAGAGCAGTTACACTAGTTATGATGCCAATATGATCAATCTAACTTTCATGTAATTCATTTACTTGGCATCATTTTTCTGAGATGCTCTGAAGCCTACAAAGTCTCGAGTAAACTCCATCACTGGATGCTATTAGGGTTCCATGGGCTCCCATTTCTACAACCTTGCCCTTGTCCATAACAAATATGGTATCTGAATTGATCACAGTTGAGAGCCTGTGTGCGACTGTAACATGTGTTGTTCTCAGTTTTAGTGATTCCAGAGCAGAGATAACAGCTCTTTCGGACTCTGCATCGAGTGCACTTGTGGCTTCATCGAGAAGCAGTATTGCTGGCTTTTTCAGTAGAACCCTTGCAATGGCTATTCTTTGCTTTTGTCCACCTGAAAGCTGGCATCCCTTTTCCCCAGCCAATGTGTCATACCCTCTAGGCAGATTGCTTATCACTTCATGTATGTTAGCACCCATTGCTGCCTCAATAACTTCAGCTTCAGAAGCGCCTTCGTTTCCATAGCATATATTGTCTCTGATTGAGCAACTGAAGAGAAGTGGCTCCTGCTGCACCAAGCCAATTTGTGCCCTCAACTGTCTTAGATTATAGCTTTTTATATCCTTTCCATCAATTAGAACTCCTCCTTCTTTAACATCATAAAATCTGAGCAGGAGTGCTAAGACAGAGGACTTCCCAGCTCCACTTGGTCCAACAAGAGCAACTTTTGATCCAACTTCAATTTTCAAGTTGAAGTTGTCAAGTACTGTCATATCTGCTCTTGAGGGGTAAGAGAAACACACATTTTGAAATTCAATTTCCCCCTTAATTTTTTTATATGGTGATTGCTTTGGTTCGTCTGGCTCGATCTCTGTCTTTCTGTCAAGCGTTTGGAACACAGGTGTTAGTATGCTGATGGCAGAGAAAACAGTAGGTATCAGTGTCCAGAGTTCTGTGATTGATGGTACTGTGAGAGAGAATATCTGGTACGACCGTATTCCATCCTCAAAGGTAGCTTGTCTTCTCTCAATGAGGATAGTGGTGTACCATAGTGCAACGGCATGAGCAATATTCCATAAGCAAAGGGATACACCTTGAATGATCCCATATTTGACACTTTGTTTCCTGCTTTCTTTAAGTGGTTTTGCTAAAATAGCCTTTGCCTTTTCAGTCACATGGTCTTCTTGGCAAAAAGAGGCGATGGTTTTTATGTTGGATGCTGATTCAGAAGCAAGGGAAACAAGTTCTGAATAAGCAGCATTATTACCACTTGAAAATCCCATTGCTGACTTGGCTTGAATTAGCCCACCGATGAAGTGGCATGGCATCACAGCCCAAGCAACTAAGCCCATTCTCCAGTTAACTTTGATGCTGACAACTGTTGCAATCAGTATGGAGGAGACACATTGAACAATTACAGACATACGGTCAGATATAATGGTCTTGATTGTGGATGTTTCATTGATAACCTGTGCTGTAACCGACCCCACATTGTTTTCGGGATTCTCAAACCAAGCCAATTCGTTTCGTAGTATAGCTGCAAGATAAAGTTGGTTGGTATGAGTGTAAACAGTTGTTGATGCTGGTGGAATAAATGCAAAATACATATAGTGTGAAAATGATACCTGAATATAATGCTCGCCTGAGGTTTGTCATGGCCTGCTCACCAACCACTCCAAAGAAATAATGCTGCAAAGTGTGGGCGAACAACGACAGAAATCCTATTGACGAAAAAATTATTGAGTATATTCCTACTGTGTGCTTTGGATCATGCTTGTAGTATGCCACTCCTATTGTTATTATGAAGAACCCAAAGACAGGTTTAGAGATGCCAGCAAAAGCAGCTGCAGAAGAGCCAATGGTGATTTTTACAGCCTCTCTCTTCTTTAAGCGAAACCAGATTCTGAAGAATATAGATTTTTCCATTCTTTCCTTCGGTTCTTCTTTCTTGAGGGAGAGTTGTGGACTTCTGTTTTCTTCCCTAGGTTCATCAGTTTGGTCTAGGAACTGTGATGAAATATCTGTCTGTATACTTGCTAATTCTTCCATTGGATCCTCTATTCTGTAAAGTGAACAGTTAAATGTTATTCACAGTCTATCAATACTATGCAATATTGCAATTATTAGTAACTTTGCTATGCTATGAACCTTTTATCACTCTCTTGACTGATATTCTGCATTTCAAACAAGCTATGGTAAAATTCATTGCTAGTAAGCAAGTCATTGTGTGTTCCTGTCTCTGCAACTGTTCCATTTTGTACAACAGCGATCATATCTGCATTAACAATGGTGGATAATCTGTGTGCGATCAAGATGACTGTCCTCCCTTGCATTGCTGTCTCAAGGGCTGCTTGAACTAGCTTTTCTGATTCTGTATCGAGGGCACTGGTGGCTTCATCTAGTAAAAGAATCGGAGGATTCTTTAGAATGGCTCGTGCTATTGCTATTCTCTGTTTCTGTCCACCGGATAATTGGACACCTCTTTGTCCCACCTAATGCACAAAAGGAAGATCCTTCAACATGCATGAAATTCACGAATTTTGAACTAGATGTCCTATTATTCTATGAGTACACAGAGAAATAGACAATATTGTGTACACTTGTATGTCCTATTATTCTATTATTTTACAGTTGGTTCCTGCTATCTTCATTCTCCACCTTCTAAGATCTGCTTTCTAATTAATGGATGGATTCTATTGTGTTTTCATTCTCCATGATCTATATTAAGGGAGGTTTCCAACATGTTAGTTGTTAGGATTTAAGTTTTGAACTCATCTGACCTCGGTTAAGTATTGATCTGGAAACTGGGATATAAAAGAGTGTGCATTTGCCATTTGAGCTGCTCTCTGGAGCTGATCGTCATCTGCATCCGGGTTTCCTGCTTTAATGTTGTCCTTGATATTGCCAGAGAATAGTGATGGCTCCTGTGAAACTAATCCAATGTTTGTCCTGAGGTACTTCAAATCAAGCTCCTTGATGTTTTGATTGTCAATGAGAATCTCACCTGTAAGTTACCAACTCATTTAGACTTCTAGCTTTCCTTAAAGCCTATTGAGAAATGCATGATTTTAGCAGACAATTTATGCACTTTTCCATTACCCTTTAGAGGATCGTAGAATCTTGTTATTAGTGACATAATGGTGCTCTTGCCACATCCACTACTTCCAACGAGTGCTACCACCTTCCCTGCTGGAATTGATAAAGAAAATCCTTGAAGGATTGATGTTTCGTTCCTAGATGGATAAGCAAAGTGCACGTCATATATATCTATGCTGCCCTTGATGAGGTCCAGTGTTTTTCCATCTTTGTTTGTGTATATCATTGGCTTTCTTTCAATCACTTGAAAGATTTCCTTTCCTGCAGCTTTCGCCTGATTGAAGATTTGCATGTCTGGTGCTGCATGTGTGAGTGATCTGAAATTACAAAGTGGAAATGATTAAATTGCCTGAGGAGTTAGTTAAGGCTTAATATCTACAGAGTTGGTTTCTTACATAGCTCCAAAGAGAATGCTCATAACTGCAGCAATAACATCTCCTCCTTGTGCTCTTCCAGCCTCTACAACGATGGCTCCAACCCATACAATAAGAGCCCATGAACAGAATGTTACGACTTGGAACATACCTGTTCCAGTTCCCTTTATGAGTGCTTCAGTCTTGCTTGTTCTTAGCTGCTCTTGTAAGCTCTCTGTGAAGGTTTTGATTGCTGAATTCTCTCCGACAAATGCGAAGACAGTTTTGATGTGGGAAATCGACTGTCATATAGCAAGCATGTTATAATTTTAATTAAACTTTGATTTTTTTTCAGCAAAATCATCCTATAATCAGTTCTTCTTGAATGATATTATTGTTTCTCTACCTGTTCTACCATTGCAGTAGCCTCTGAGAGAAATGACATCCTTGTTGCTGAAAGAGCATTCATTTTCTTCGTATACGTAGCCCCAATTATGAGAATCAAAGGGACAACAAATAATGCTAGAAGTGACACTTCCCAGCAGGCTATAAAGGCAATCAAAACGCCACAAAAGAAAGTCGCGAAGCATGATAGGAAATGCCCCAACTGTCAGTCACAGACATTGTAAGTCGAGATCAGATTGCTTGTATTTTTTAACATTCTGTTTTGCTTGAATTCTGAATCATTAGAAATGTTCAACCAATAAACCATTATATTTACTTTGCTGATTATAAAGCGATTAACATTTAACTTTCACTTTTTTACTTGGCCCTGAGGATACTTTTCAAGATGGTTTTTATGGACTCAGGAAAAAAAAATACATGTGCTAAGATTTCAAATATGTTTTGGGAATGTATCTTAAAGATAGTAACAGATTTACTAAATCAAGTATGTTTGACTCAGTCACTCAATGAAGTCTATCCTTGTCATCTATTAGCATGGTAAACCAGAGTGTTTCTGTTGCAAGACATTCTAATTTAATTTATATCGATTAAGTAGAAATAATGCAAAGAGGATCGATCAAGTGTGAGCTAGTTACCTTCTCACCAATTGCATCCTGAATGATAGACATATGGCTGCTAATCCCACTGATTATTTTACCACTTGTTAAATCAGTATCAAACGCTCCGATTTCTTGGCTAAGCACAGCTTTCAGAAATGTTAATCTTAGCCGTCTTACTTGTCTTTCGCTTGCATACATCCAGCATCCTATCTCTGCATTTGAAGTGACAACTCTATTAGTAAACAAAAATCTGTTTACTAGTTTTACTCCATGAGTGATGGTTTGATTTTTTGATTATGGAAGTAGACCAACTCCTTTTAAATTTGACACTGTTAAAATTCATCTTGATATGACTAGTCTTCAATTCATCACAAATTTCACTCTTACATTTATGTTTATAGCCATGGAAGTTACCTAGTATTCCTGCTGGAAATGTAGCAAAAGCCATGTACCACACATATGGTACAACCTGATGAAGTAGAAAGGATATATATCAGGTTATGTGTCTACTGATACTTCCCAAAAAGAAACAATTAACTAGTGAACTATATACTCTGATAAAATGCTTTACTTACCTCAAGAAGTGCCTTAACCATTTCATCAGTATCATTGATGTTGTTTCCAAAGGCATCGAGGGCTTTTCCGAGCAGAAAGTACCCAACGGGCTGGGCAAGACCGTGGACAATCGAGCCCCACGTACCAAGAACCATCAAAATCCAGTCCAACTCATCTGCATGTCTCAAGAGCATATAAAATGGCAAGGTTTGAGACTCAACTTCCTTTTTCGACTTCTTTGTTTCATCACTATTCTCTGCTGTGATTTCCATTTTTTGTCCAATCTTTGAGTGATTGATCTTTACAACTTGAAGTTTGCATGCAAGAGATATATATGCTGTTAATATATGTTAGATTTACCTCTATGATTTTGATAGCTTTTATAAATCATATCTTGCAAGGAATATTTTCTGGATATCCATTAGAATTGTAATATTATATTTGACGACATGCATATCCCCCGTCTTTTTTCCCGTTTTCCCTGTTCGAAATCATGAGCTGTTAGGTAGCAAAAGGACACACACAACGAACATAGGAGGGCATCTTAGTTTAATACATATGTGTTTGCAATTAGAATTGGTATTACATCCCAAGATGATGACCTAAATTTGAATAAAAATGATTGATGAAATAGAACGGCTTGGTTCAATTAGTATGGGACATGGATGATATGAGTTAATGTTAATGGAATGGTCTGATTTTATTGATACGTGATAGAATTGTACGAACTAAATTTTGACAGTATAAGTTGATATAGGTATAACAAATAAGAAGAATTAAAAAGAAGTGAATTTTAAGTTGTGGGTTAAAAATAAATTTCTATTATTTATATGTAGGTGAAAACAAAAAATACTCCTATAGTTTTGTGTGTTGAAATATATTCCTTGTCTAAATGATGCATTGTCATAGTTTCTCGTGATTCCTAGTTAACAATGGGATCCAACTGGTAGATGCAAAAATCATCGAATCCTATGAATATTGGTGGATTCTAAATTCAGGGACTTTTGGCAATAATGTATGGTTTCTTGAAAACTAGAATCTCAGTAATGTTTCATCATTTTGAATAGTCTAATGGCCAAATATAATACTAAAAATTAAATTTGAAGTATTAATTGATAATATAATAATAATTTGACTAATTATGTGCAATTTAGCCATATTTTTGGGATGGTTAGATAACATGTCTACTTATGTGGAAAATATATATAGTTTTAATGGGTTTTTCGCCATGTTATATTGATGAAGTACATTAAATATATTATCCATGTTCATAAATATAAATACGATCATGGGTGTGTATATATATATAGATATAGATATCAAGAGTTGTTGATATGGATTGATGAAATGGGTTGGCTCACAACCCATCATTTGAAGGGACAAACTTTTTTGATATAGGTCCTAAAATTTCAATCCAACCCAATTCATTAATGGATCGAGGGTTAGTTGGGTCGATCTATCGACATTTTTATTTTTATTTTTTATATTTTAAAAGGAATAAGAGTATATATGTAACATATATTTACATTTACTAAGATATATATGCATTAAATTACATATAATACATGAATTTTAAAAAAAAAATTATTTTACTAAAATTTCTTTTTTTCTGTAAATAAATGATATCAATATTTTTATAAATTATTATGTGCATTAGGTAAAAAATTTCATAATTATTATTCATTTATATTTATATTTTTAATGAAAAAAACAAAAAAAACAGAGGCGGGCCAAACTTGGTTGGGCCCATCTTCTCGCGGGCTATAATCCTTAACTTACCTCATTGTTTTGGTGGGGCGATTCAGAGTTCAATCCATTTTGACAGGTTTGTAGATATTGTCTTCTACAGATTTTATTAGGTTTGGTATTTAATAGATTGAGTATTATTTCTTCAAAGTTGGTATTCTATTGGTACCCACATGAATCACAAGAGAATGTCTCTACTTCTTATAACATTTTTTTTAAAAATAAGATATTTTCTTTCAACAACAATCTTTATAATTTACCAAAAATATTGAAAGAAAACAAGAGAATAAATGCATCTTAGAATAACTCATAAGGAAACCTAAGAGAGCTAAAAATGATTCAAGAAAACCTAAGAATTAAATATATGATCACCAAACATCTTAAAATTATAAATTTAAACTTACTAATACTTTTAGTACTTTGTCAAATTATTTTTTTTCCAAACAGGTCTGTAAAATATTAAATCTCTTAGGGTCCATTTAGATATGTGGATTTGATGAGATTTGAAATTCATGGTATCAAATCTACAGTGTTTGGATAGTTGTTGATTTGAAATCCATCTCTTTTATTTTGAAGTAATTTTGCGTCATTTTAGTGGAATTTCAAATCAACTCCATCTTAATCTTAATTGGATTTCATTTGAAATTCATTCATTTCAAATCACTCTATCAAAACAATGTTAATTTAACTAAACACCATTTTACATTTTTGTACGATGAACATGTCAATGGCTACAGATCTAATTAGTAATTTTTGTCGAGGTGTTCTATTACATTTTTGTTCTTTTATACTATTATTCAATTATCATAAAAATCTCAAACATAATGGTATATTTCATAATACTATATAATTCAAAAGATTATTACTGAGAAATAAATGTGTTGGTCGCCCAACAGCTAAAAATTACTAAATTTGAGTATATAAATTTAGATAAAAATTTATATAAAATAGTTTCACTAATAAAACAAACTTTATGAAATGAAGTCAACTCGATCAATTTTTGTAGATGATCTCTGTGTTATAAATTAAACGTTATAAATAAACATCTCACAGATATAACTTCGTAATAACATAAATATCATATGATTATTAATTAAAAGGAATAAGACAATTGATTGTGGGTCAGACAGGGTTGAGTTGAAGGGTTCTACTACAGATAGGTGCAGTTAGAAATTATTATTTGATGGGAAGATGCCACCTATTGCTTAATTAAATCACATTTAATGTTTGGCCAACTAACATGATCTAACAAATAACATCCTCATTATTGCACTAAAAAAATAATGCTATAAAGTTGAATGTTGGAAACTTGTGACTTATATTATCTAGGATAAATCTCTCTAGGTGGTAAATTTGTAATATTAATAAAATTCAAAATGTGTTATGTCTAATATACCTTTTTCCTTTAAACTTAGAATTAATAATATATCTCTCTTCATTTAATGACTCTTTAAAGCTATTAATTATATCTCTCTTCATTAAACCTAATGTCCTCTCTAATAATAAATAAATTAATCAATACAAATACCATTCAAATAACATAAGTTAGACCGAATTATCTTGTGTTTTTTTTTTTTTTTTTGTTCCAATAGATAATAGGATAGTGGTAAATGGATCAATTTGATCCAGAGAGATTTATCCTAGATATAATTAATAGCTTTAAAGAGTTATTAAATGAAGAGAGATAGATTATTAATTCTAAGTTTAAAGGAAAAGGGTATATTAGACATAAGACATTTTGAATTTTATTAATATTACAAATTTACCCCAATTGATCCGGATCAATTTGATCCAGAGAGATTTATCCTTATAAATTTTAGGAGTCTTTTGATATTTGTTGCTATTTCCTAAATTAATTAGGGCTGGAAAATGAATCAACTTATTCATTATTCCATTGAAATTAGAACTGATTTACTCGATTTGTCAAAACATTACAAATTTGTTTAACATTCTATTGGTTTGGTAAAATTTAGAGTTGTAATTGGTTTCGTTGTATTAATTTTACAATTAATTTCATTTTACCTTCCCAAAGTGCTTCAAAGCTAGCTCAGGTGGTGAAATTAATAAAATTGACTTTTATAGCAAAGCGTAAATATGATTAAATTTAAATAATACAATGCAGTAAAAAAGATTCAGAATGTAAAAGGAGAGAAAAAGCAAGTTTACTTTGAAAAGTGTAATTATGCAAACATATATTAATTTGATTAATGATAAATTAAGCTTAAACTCAATAGGATATGAACAAATATATATATATGTTAAATTTACTAAGACTTTATCATTTATTAAATTTTATATAACGTGCAACACACCTTGATAAAAGTTTAAAAAGGTATTGTTTTCTATAAATTAATGATGAGATGTGTTTTATTGGGAAAAGACCTTTACAGTAATTTACACATTGATTACAAAACCAATAGAGTAGTGCACCAAAAAAGCAAAAAAAAAAAAAAAGAGAATAATAAAAAGGGGAATTTCCCCGTGACTATTATTCATACACATAATTCTTTATATATTAAATATCAGGTATCTTCAATAAATCGTTTTCCTCAAATAGTCAATTTCTTTATAGGTGATGAGTATGATAATTCACACTTATTAATAATTAATAGTAGTAAATCCTAGAGAGTTTCTACCATTGTTTAGTTGCTTTTATAATAAAAGTCTACGAATAATTAGGTAGTGCAAATCTAAGTCGTACATCATAATAAAAAAAATTTATGTACACACTTAGAGGATGACTTGTATAGAACACATGATTTTGTTTCCATTCTTTTTTTCTTTGCAATAAACTATTATAAAATTTATATGAGACTACTTTTCAAATATAATATTGTAAAATAGATTCTTTCCACTCAAAAAAAAATTTCACAGATCAAACTCTATTTTGTGTGTTGACTTATCTTACAAAATTAGATAATTAAAAAATAAAAACGAAAAATCGTCATCTATTATATACCTCTATTTCCCCTATTTGACAAATTCATACCCAGATGCTTGGATGGCGTTTTAGAAAAGGAAAGTATTTATTTTTTATTCTGAGAAGTCAATATTTCTCGAAACGAAAACTCAACCCTCCAATATTTAAAAATTTTCATGAATCCATCTTATATAAGTTTTTTTTGTCATTAAAAAGCAACACTCATCTTCATAAGAGCACTACTTATTATGAAAATGAAAGGCTCAGAATTGGTAATAAGGGTTTCAAGTTCGAATTTATTTTATATTTTTATAATTTATTTGAACTTCAGTCAATTAATCTAGTAAATAAACTGTCTCTTTCTAACACATTATGTACACACTTATATCGTTTTGATAGTTAATTAAAAATATAGATATGTAATCATAACTTTGTAATTTTTGTTATCCTACATAGATATGTAACGGAAAAATAAGATAGATTATCTAAATAAATAAATAAATAAAACTGCACTAGATTAGGTGCATAAACCATATGTAGCATATGATAAAAGGCTTGCATTTGGTGTAAAGAAATGACACCAAATTTGGTATAATATTCTATGAATTTAATAATCAATTACATTTTACCTTCTCAAACTGCTTCAAAACTAACCTACGTGTGTTTATTGGAGATATTAAATAGGCTTTATAGATAGTTAAAATGATAAAGTGCAGTAAATGAAATTTAAATTGTAAATAGAGACAAAAAGTCATATTATTTTGAAAAGTGTAATCATCCTCTAATGATTAAACAAACAATAAATTGGATTAATAATAAAATAATGCTTAAACTCAATAAGATATTAACAAATATGTCAGGATGCATGGAAGTTATCATCACTTAGAAGCAAACAAATAGAAACAAATAGTATTTTTTTTATAAAATTGATTACAAATCTAATTATATGCGACGAGTCAATTCATTAACCATAATTTAAAATACATATATAAATTTAAAGAATGAGTTTGATTTGTGAATAATAAAATTCCATTTTATAAATATATATCCGTGAAATCATTATATATAAAATTTTATCAATTAAAAAAAAAGAAAAAAAAAAGGGAGAGTCATAATCATGGTCTGTGGCCCAATAGATTCTCGGTCCGAATGAGACAACTCTAACATTATCTCATGAGAAACGTGATTTCATTTTTTTTTGTGATGTATGTTCAACGCTTTTAAATCAATAATAATTTTTTTAAAATTTTAGTCCGTTGGAAGAATTTGAATCATTATTTCTGAAGAAATAAATAGCTAAAACCTACAATAAGTAATTCATTGGTGGTTGTGAGTAATATTATGAACACACTCTTTTTTTTAGGTATATAAATACATTTGGAATTCGTTTTAATTTAAGTATATTTTAAATTCAATCAAAGTATTACAAACTCCTAAATCTAAATGCAATTCATTGATTAAATTATTGGAGTATACACGTGCATGACAATGCATGGAGAATAAGTTAGGGTCGCTGAGTGTTTGTTAGCTGGTTTGTTTTTCTGTTAGTATAGCTAATGCCAAGTCAGCACAGGTGGTTAGCTTTGTATCTATATATTGTACTCTTCTTCTCATTTGAAATCAATGAAAAACACTTTTCAATATCTTCAACATAAATAACTTATAAATAATTTATTTTATCATCACTATAAATTATTTTTCTAGTATCAATATAAAAAAAAATTGTTCATTTTTATTTTGCTTCATATGATTTCTTCTTTTATTTTTACTATCAAATTTATTATGACTACATCTGGGTCCATTTTTTTCGTTTTGTAATTATATTGTTATAGGGTTTTTTATGTAATCAATTAATTGTTTTCTTTAATTTTATAAAGCAGCTTTCATTTGTTATAAATATTGTGTATGAAAAGTTATTAAGCCTCTATCACTTATTGGCATAATAATTAAATTATGTATTTACGTTTAACATGCAATATCGGTTGGTAAGACTTATCTCTCTGTAAATTAATGATGAGATGTGTTTATTAGAAAATACTTCTTAATCATTTAAATATTGATTTAGCTGTGCAGCAAAAGAAAATCCAATGAGAAGGATAAAAAGGGAATTTTCACGTCATTATTAATACTCAAATACATAAATATTGTTTATTTATTAAATATCAGTTTCATAGTATATTTTATCCTATCCAATGCATTATTTCCTCATAATGAGCCAATTTATTCATACGTGATGAGAAGGCAACTCACATTTATTAATAATTAATAGCATTAAATTCAAGACAGTATCTACCATTATTTAATAGCTATTATAATTAAAGTCTACAAGTAACTCAAAAGTCTTATTAGGCGGTGCAGATCTAAGTCTGAGAGTTTTTTATTTAATTATATTAATGTACACACTTTGTAGAGAGGATGATTTCAATAGACCCATAAAATTTTGTTTCAATTCTTTTTTTTTTCCTCCCAATATATTATTATAAAAGTTACATAAATCGTTTTAGTAATAAAAGTTCACGAGACAGTTCTTTGTTGATCGAAATTAACTTTTACACACAATTCTTTATTTTATGAATTACTACATATATTAACCAGTCACACAAGCTTGAACCCAAAAAATAAAAAATCAAGAAATTATTGTCTATTACATACCTCTGTTTTTTTTTTTTTTTTTTTAATTTAATCTAATCCACATCCTCTTTCTTGATTATCCCTGTGAAATATATCTTTGGGCAAGTTGTGGAAAAAATAAAAAGCATTTCGTTTTCACCTATTTTTAAACCAATTATTCCACCAATCCTATTGATTGGTTATCAAAGCACTCAAAGGAATTGTCAGGTTTCCATCATATATAAATACAAAGCAAGAGTTATATTCACAAATTATTATGGAAATTGAAGGCTTTAAATTCGTCATAAGGGTTTATATTTTAAATTTTGTTAATTTTTTTATAAATCAACTAAGCTTCACTCCATTAATTTTGTAAATAAACCGCTCTTTGTAGCACTTCGTTAAAAGTGTAAAAAAAGTTATACACTAATGTACACATATATTAAGATGGAGTTTTTCCATAAAAAAGCTACCATCATTACGAACTGATTGTGATGAAATACTTACCAATACTTTATTATTTTGTAAATCAAATATATTAAATAGCCTTTATTGTGGGAATGATTAGTAGTATTATTTTTACCATTGTTATTTGTAAACATACTCCACAATAAATATTCAGAGCATTATGATAAGTGTTTCATCAAAATCATATTATTATATGTTATATTCGATATTGGTAAAAACTCAGATGACATTCTTTATTCCATTTTTTGGGTGTTTGTTTGTATTCACTTTAAAATAAATGTAGTTTTAAAGTTTAAATTTTGTTTCAAATTAGGTGATGTTTTAGACTTGTATGTAATTTTATTTTTATATTATCCCTATTGACATTTCTTAAATAAAATTGAGGGATTTAAAATGATATTTTTTATGCAATTAATTTGATTTTCTTTCTAATTTTAAATTCTAAATTTCTTAATTAATTAAGGATATACTTGTCCAATTTTATCAAATTTATATTCCTTAATATATATAACAAAACTTCAGTACAACACTTTGAGATAGATGAAAAAAAAATGAAATAGATAATATGATATGATAAAATGTTTGGTTGTATTTAAAGTATAGAAATGACAACTCTAAGCGATCATTAATAATCTTATCCCTGTCACAATAAAACAAATAATGTTTTGCTTGCTCATTTAAAGAAAATGATGGAGACGCAGAAAGGGCGTGGTTCACATGATCCATCCAGTTGAAGAGTGCTCAAACCCCCACTTTTAGACCATAATCTTCTACCCTCTTTATTTCAAAATAAATATCGTTTTAATAATTTTATATAAATTGAAAAATATAATGATATCAATTGGTAGAATCGTAGATAAAGGAAAGAAATGATGTGTATAATATACAATTTGATTTATCCCTATTTAAAATATAATTATTGTGGGACTGAACAATCCTTTTTTAATTTGATAGGAAATAGAAGAGGATATTTTTGGTGAAATTGATAAAATATATATTGGAATCATAAGATAGTTATTTTAAACAAATTTTTTTGATATCAATTATCTTAATTTGATAGCTGTGTTCCAAGAATATTGCTTTTTCACATTGGCAGCTGATCATCATTTATTGCTTCATTAATGATAGGGAAATGCATTCTTCGTCAACTTTTAAATCTTATATAGAGATTAGAGAAGACTCTCTCTTTCAACTCTCCTGCATAACGCTAAAATAAACAAACATTTTTATGGTTTTCTGCAACGTTACACTCACAGCTTTTCTGTCCATGATTAGACGTGGGCACTTCCTCTTATAAATCAAGAAACTCCCCTCTCTCTCTCTCTCTCTACTCCTTTCTCTCTCTAGGTGTGGTACACTGTGTGTGTGTGAAAAATGGAGGAAGAACAGAAGTTGTTGGAGCAAGCACAGATGGAGATGGAGGCACAAGAAGAAGCTGAGGAAACTACTGCTCTGCTTGTAAGAAAATCAAGAAATGGAAATGACAAAAATGCCACTGAAACTTCTTCTGCTGTTGAAAATGGAGTTTCTCAGACCAATGGGCACAAAGCCCACTCAGAGTTGGTTGAAAATGGAGCAGAAAGTGAAGAGGAAACTCCTGCAGAATATCAGAACCTTAATGGGCTTCTTCAAAATGATTCAGAAGCCATTAATGGGGACCAGACTCCAAAACATCTTGTCTTCTATGACAATGTTGAAGGTAAACAAGTGTCTTTTTATTTGTCAAGATCCAATTTTTATCAGAAATTTTGCAATTTTTTATTGCTGCTTGTATATTTTATTGGGGCCTCTGAAAACGATAAACCTTATGAACAGTACCTTAAATTCTTGTGCTTTAACACCACTTTTAACCCTACTTTGATAGTAAAATAGAATTAAAGAAAAGGGCACTCTTCACTATTTTCCCTTATATTTTCTTGTATTTCTGTGTGTGTGTGTGTCTGTGGTGTGTACATGCCAAAATACAGCAAATGGTTCTGTTGAATTATTAATCTTATTGGCTTCTGAAAACTGATTCAGATTTGCAATTGATTTGTTGGCAACTTTCATTACATGTCTTTCTCTCATCATTATATTTGAAAGTAGTCCTTTTCTCTCTCTTAAATTTCTTGAATGTAATCTTTGCCTTGGGATTGAATCTGGGCTTTTCAAGATTTAGGTGATCAATGATTTTACTGGTTACCATAAATTTGCATCGATGGAAATCAAGAACAGAAATAATTGTGTCTATTTTCTGGTAGTTTAGTGGAAACACAGTCATGAACATGGTATGATATGATTGCCTTTTAAGTTTGAAGTAGATCTAGAAGGTTTTAAGTGTATAAGTTTCTTGAATGAGCATAGAAGCCCCTAGAAATGTGGATAACACCTTTAAAGATCACCTCGATTTAGATTAATCATGGTTGGTGCTAAACGAAGCTGTTTGGAAGTCTAAATTCTCTTCATTCTATTGTTCTTCTAACCTTAGTCGAACTTATCTTGTCCCGTTATTTTGTTCCATCCGAACACACTTCCATTTTCGATTTAAGGGTCCTTGGGCTAAAACTGAAAAGATTGACCTTTCGGAATTAATTGTATGTATATACATTAGGCACTATTTGCAATCACTTGTTTCTTTTGTGGCTGAAGGAATATGGAAGTGTCGACTCTGCTCATGGGCATATCGCAATGGAAAAGTCTATGTTGACCATATTCAGGACCATAAAGAACAATTGCATAAGCTGATGAATCTCAAAGTTTTTAATTTTGAATCTAAAGGTCAGTAGATTATAGACACTAGAATCATAAAAAGCAACATCACTTGTAGAACTTGAAGTTTTCGAGTGTTCTTTGTCCTCGAGTCCATAGTGGCATTCTACTTAACACTACAAGGAAACCATTTATGAGATGTTCGAGTCGTAGATTCTACTGAGATTGACCCTATAAAATATTTCTTGTTTTAATATGTATTTATTCATAGGCTCACAAAATATGGTTTCAGGTGTTGAATCTGAGTCTATACACGCAGGAGTGGATCAAACTCCGGGGCATATAAAGCTCCAAATCTCGTCTCGTGTTCTTGTCGATCAGAACAGTTCAACTTCAAGCAGTAGCGACGAGGAAGAGGTTGACAATAGCAACAGTTACGAGCCTCTTAAAGAGATCGAAAGTGCAGAGGTTGACACGATAAATGAGGACAATTTGGAAGTCACTGATTTAGATGTTGAAGGAGTGCTTCAAAAGCAAACCACACATGATTTATATTGTCCTAATTGCAATTCTTGCATCACAAAGAGGGTGATTCTTCGCAAAAGGAAACGTGTGATACGGGTTTCTGATCAAGGGGTCAAGAGAAGACCAGGCTCGATATTAGATACTGGCTCGATTCCATCACCCAGCGATCAAGTTGATGATGATGCTCGACTTTTAGTCCCCAATGAAGATGATCGTGATAAAGGGCCTGATATATTCAGATGCTTGTCATGCTTCAGCTTTTTTATTCCATGTGGTAAGAATTTTCTGTAATATTGTTAACTATACTTACAATAGAACGCTATGAATGTGTAGAAACGGGAAATGAAGAAAACGACTAAACAGATGCCTATAAAGATAGAATTTTCATAGCAGGATAACAAAACCAAACTTTCTTTGGAAAATGCAGGAAATGGTTTGAAGTTATTCCATATATTTGGTGACAAAACGAAGAAAGAAAATGTCAGAGATGAACAGGCAACGAGTGTGAAAAAGAACTGGTTCACTACCATGTTTGGATCAGATAAAGGAAAAGCAGTTGATCAAGGTATTCTTTTTCCTCTTTCTTTCCTTTTTCCTTTTTTTTTTTTTATTTAATCACGCGTCATAAAGTGTATATATATATATATATCTCATTTGATGATTTGAATAAGAAGATCGGCTGACCAATATAATAGAAACTGAATACTGATCAAGAGACTAAAGGGATTGCACGTCATAATTCTTGAACCAGCTTTAGGACTTACATTTATATGTGAAAGAAATGTCTGAATTGCATTTTGTATGTTTATATAACTCATGGCTTCAAATGCAGGAAATAACTCTCAGACGGATGTGCAAAGAGGCGACACTGTTGTACAGTCTAACGAAGGTGGTCAAACTGGTCAACCGTCGCTTTCACAAACACCTCATTCGTCTGCACAAGCTTCTCAAGTCGATTTGACTTTACATTTTCCGAACCAAAGACCTTTGATCAATGGAAACTGGGCAAAGGGTGTCGGGGATTTAATAGATATGAATGGAACTACGACTATAGGTACGGTTTTCTAATTGAAAAAGAACCCATTTGTTTCTTGCCTTGTCTTAGTCGAAACGAGTTCATGTCCATTAGTATTGGAAAAACACTAGTGAAGGGATAAAGTTATATTGATTATTGAAAACTGTTGTTGAGCCACAGATGCTACAATGGAACAGTTCAATACATACGCTGGAGATAAGTCAACGGAATCAAAATCAGAAAAGGGTGAATCTTCAATGACACTTCCTATGACGACTCAAGTGACAAACGTCAGACATGGTGAGGATGCAATCTCGTTTTCGAAGGACGATGGACTAGCGTTGCTAATTTCGGAAAGAGGGCCTTTGATTCTCGATGATTCTAAGCAACTTCAAATGCCAGGTCAGACAGTGGAACCAGCAGTTACAGGTTTGAACTTCAACTCTTGCCAGAAATTAAAATTTCATCATGTTCTTACAAAATTGTGTTCTTACGATATAAAAATGTGGTCGAAAAAAGTTTTATATCATCGGTTTTTAGTTTCTCTACTTGACTTTTTTTTTAGTACATCTCTTGGATTGAACAAATGGCATTAACAAGACCACACTTTTTTTCTTCAAATATTATTTTCTTAAAAAATTTATAACTTCTGCTTCACAATTCAAATGTATGAAAACAAGCTCTAATTCCTACTATTAATCAATTTTATAAAATAATAATAATAATAATAATCATAAGGCTTCAATCAAACTCATTAGTATTTGAGCATTATTTTCCACACAAGTCTCGTTGAATGCGTTTAAAGTTGTTAATATTCCGTTATTAACTGGCAGGTCATGTCCATCCCACGTCTCAGCAGACAATCACCAAAACACATTATGAATACCACTCACAGACAGTCAACAATACTTCATCACAACAAGATTCAACCACTACACAAGGTAGATTAGTTTAGAAGAGACAGTTCAAGGTTTTCAATATTTCTCAAGTTAATTATCATGAAAATATGATGGCAGGCAAGGATACAGTGATAACGATAGATACAGAGACAACCGAGACGTCTCAAACGCAAGGTGTAATCAATCCAACGGAAATGCCAAGTGCATCACAGGTGGCGACTCAAAGTAGCGGTGGTGATCGTGAAAGAACTGAATCGAGAAAGGAAGTCGAAATTGAAGTGGTTAAAAGCATAGTATATGGAGGGCTAGCTGAGTCCGTGACGAGCCTAAGCATTGTGGCGTCTGCCGCTGGTGGTGGTGCCGCCACGTGTAAGTATAATCTAAACATTCTTCGCTACTTTGTGCTACAATATCTGACTTTTTTTTTTTGTGATTTACTATTCATTTTGTTTTTATTTACTCAAAACATGATTTCCTTAATAGTTCAAAAGATTTAAGTTGATATTATAAGTATAAGTTATATAAAAGGAACTAATAGTGAGTGATTGCTTAATCATGATCGGTTATTGCCATTGTAAGTTGTAGGGTTAATATAAAATGTAAGGGTACATATGTCTTTTCATTTCTTTTTAGGTTGCAAATTGAAAAACAACCATACTTTAGGTTTTTCTTTTTTTTAATATTAACCCTCACTTAAAAGACAAGTTTACCCTTATGATTAAGGCGTGCAAGTCATGTGTTTTGCTTTTGACCGGAAAATGGTTTTACATTGCACTTTGAAAAACTCTTGAACTTCAAATTAGGTTGCATATTGAAAAATAGTCATACTTAAGTTGTTTGATTTTAACCTTAAGTTATATTAATGGATTCGTTCTGATATGAACCATGATCGTTTTTCTTTGTCTGATTTTCATCCCATGTTATCTACAGTGAACGTTTTAGCCCTAGGAGCTGCCAATCTTATCGGTGGACTCTTTATCATTTGCCACAACGTAAGTCGTAATTATATTCATTGCATTTTATAAAGCTTCATAAAAAATTAGGCTCCTCTTTTGTAATGTACTTACTTTTGCAGCTTTGGGATTTAAAAAGTCATCGCATCAGCGAGGAAATGTCGAATCAAATAGTGGAGCAAAGTGATCGCTACAAAGAGCTCCTTGGCCGAAGACAGAACTTCATCTTCCACTTCATAGTTGCAATAATATCATACCTCATCTTCGGCTTGGTCCCACCGATCGTCTATAGTTTTGCGTTCCGAGAATCTGACGACCAACAGCTCAAGCTCGTGGTCGTGGGAGCTGCTTCCCTGTTATGCATACTCATACTAGCCATTGGAAAAGCCTATACACAGAGCCCCCCAAAGCCTTACATGAAGACAGTGGCCACGTATGTTATTCTGGGATTCATGGCCTCTGGAGTCTCGTATGTTGCTGGTGAGTTAGCCGAACGACTCCTGAACAAGCTCGGTCTGTTTCAGACGGGTCCGGTTTCTAACCTAGTTGTACCTGAAATGAGATCAACTGGCTCAGGATGGGCTTCTTACTGAGTATTGCATGGTTAAGGTACTAAATAATGACCACCTTTGTGAACTCGAGGAAGATTGCTTGGTGATTTTTATTTTTAGTTATTTGTTTGGTGATTTGGGCTAGTTTCATGTTCTTTGTTCTAGATTGTCGTGTTGGAGGTTTCTTTCATGAAAACACGATTTCATCTAAAGCTTAAACGTTTTGTTTTATTAAGCTCTCGCTTTCTTTGACATTTCAAGTATGAGTTGTCTAACCAAAAAAAAATTCCATTTTTCATCAAACTAGGTTTGGCCTATTTCAAGATTGGACATATTTAGAAAAGAAACTAGAATTGGATAGCAATTTTTCTTATTTCTAGAACATGAGAAAACTATTGTCCACATGTTTGCAATATTTTCTTTGCTAGATTTGATATATATTTTGTATGAACTTCTATTATGTTATATAAATGAAATAATTGTCCAAAGCTTTTCAATATGCGAAAAAAAAAAAAAGTTTCCACCCTTAGGCAGGTAAATCCTCAGCAACAGAGTAAGGATCATCACTATCACGATAAACTAATTTCATCTCAGTATTTTATGGAGTACATGGACAAAATGAAAAACTAGAAACATAATCTTACAATATTGATTTCATAATGGCACAAGCACAAGATTGTATATGAAGAACAACTCTATAGATTAAATTAAGACGATGTAAGTAAAATACTAAAAAAACATATGGCCATGTGATTTCTAACAGCCTAAGCATAAAGGTCAAAACCCTGCTGCAAGAAAAGAAACTGCGAACCTCCCTTTATTACAGCATCGAAGCAGTGTAAGTTTCTTCCCAATCACTCTCTCTCATCATCAGTTGCCTGATGCAGTTCTTGTCTGCTTTTACCTCTCTTAATTTTTGCCTTAACCCTCTGCTTTGTTGCTAGGGTCTGCACTGTTTGAATGAAATTCCAAACAGCCATGACTATGAGAAGAACCCCGCATGTAATTACCTGAAATTGACATATACAATGTAAATCCGATACAAATATCATTTCTGTAACATGTAAGAAAAAAAGTACACTTCCAGTTGTTGTATATGATCAAAAGTTGCTATAAAAGAAAATCCACAAGTGAGCTTTACCTGCCAATCCAAACTGAATCCAGCAAATGCGGTTTTAAGCAACAAGACCCCAACGTAGGCTTCGAAACCCTGAAAACAGAGAGGACAATGATTCCAAATTAGAGGAAAAAATCAAGCTGCAGTGGCATCGTACGTATAGCCATTCAGAAGAAGTAACAAGGGTGGCTATCACAAAATTCAAGAGTCTAGATATAATGAGTCAACAAATTTCACTTGGCAGGTATAGCCATTCAGAAGAAGTAACAAGGGTGGCTATCACAAAATTCAAGAGTCTAGATATAATGAGTCAACAAATTTCACTTGGCAGGTTGAGTTGGTTCCGATAAAATATTAACATAAATTGTGACTGTTATTATAAAATGCAAAAAGAAGCGAGTCAGCAGACCTGTAATATGAAAAGTATAGGGCATAATAGCAGTATCTGGCCCGCCACTCCAGCGGTTTCTCCCCAAACAACATCCATTCTACTGGCCTAAAATCAGCAGCAGCAAAACATTATTAACAGAATAATGTAAACGAGTGTGCCTTGATTTAATGGAAGGAAGGATGATTTCTCCACTAGGCCATGGCCATAAGGAATAGCTCATGCTGAGTATCATTCATACAAAAAAGAAAGGAACTATAACGGAAGCTGAAATCAAAATTAAATTTAGCAAAACTGAGAAAAGAAATCTGTCAGTAGAAAAAAATTGTAAAACAATAACTGATCAGACATATTGTATTACAAGTTTTCATGTCTCATCAGTCTTAGCACTCCTTATTAAAACAAAGAATCAGATGTTTTTAAAAAGACACAATGAAAAAGAAAAGAAATGCTAGTGTTACAGAAACCCAATAAGGTTGGAAAGCTACAATATTACCTTGCCAAGCGCAATACGTGTATAAAGTCTCTGCCTTTGATATACATTCTGAAGAATCATGGCAAATCCTTGCATTATTGCCCATTTCAAGAATAGTTGTACGCCTATCTGAAATGACAATATTCATTTCAATAATATGAATAGAAGGAAACAGGAAGAAGAGATGAACATCTAGGAAACTCGTGAAGATGCAAATGTGAATCCCTCAGTTGGTGGGTTCATGTACTTTTTTATTATTTTATTTTGTTTGTATTGGTCAAAGGTTGCTAATGCATCACTACCTGTTTCTGAGCACAATCAGGCCCCCTTTTGATCTCCCAAGTTAAACTAATGACAGCCATAGCCATGGCATAGTAATGATGTTTAATCCACCTGTATAGGTGAAAGCACGACTAAGGTTAAAGTATGTGCCTCTTAGTTATATCCAAAACAGGGTAAGGGAATATCAAAGACCATGCCCAAGGAAAACAAAATCTGGAAGCCAAGGTATATGCTCACTGCTCAGGCAGAATCGTTTTTTTAGTAAATAACATGAATTGAGTTCAATTAAGTTAGAAGTTTGGAGAAATATGTATTACCATGGGCGTATATCACTTCCATTAACTCTCAAGATGTTTTCTCTCAAAGCCAAACCAGTGTAGAGAAACAGCAACCAAGCCTGTAATAAAAGATTGGTTTTCACTGTTATAAGTTCATTTAAAAAAATGCATAATACCCCCCAAAAAAATCAAAATCAGAAGAGGAAGATTTTGAAACATAATACCTGGTAAAGTTGAACTGGTAATACAGGTAGACATCCATCCCAAATCCATGACCTCAACACAAGCAATAGCAGTGGAAAACATAGGAACATATATGCTGTTCTATCCTGCCACCAGTAAAAGATGCTTTCAATTAATGGAAAGGTACAGATACTTTTCCATTGATAATTTAGAAAAATATGTAACATTCTGGACAAGCTGGTATCCGAAGCTAATAAGGGGTTTTAGATAAATGATAAGAGTAATGCTTACAATATCATCTAGATCCATTTTTCAGGGAAATATTAGATAAAACTCCATAAGTTCAAAACCATTGAATCGCATAACATCCATTTGTCGTAAGTTATAAAGGCCACTAAGTTTTCAAGTATTAAAAGCTAGCTGAGGCTTACATATGTCATCAGTACAACTATGATAACATATAACAAGATCGAGATCTTGATGAGTGATCACGCACGGACTAATATTAAACGACATACACTGTACAGACAGTCTAATCAATGTTTCATTCATTTTGATTACCTTAACTCATGCCCAAGAAGCCATAAACTTGACACGGAATTACTGAAACCCCAAGCGAAGTAAAATCACATTTCAGTAAACTAAACACCACATAAACTGATTTCAGTATAAAATAATACCCTGAAATTGTTGTATTCCTCTTTCACTTTCAACTGCACATCCTTCCTATTTGCCCTCACATTAATAGGCCCCAAAAACATCCTCAAAAACCTCCCTACAGAGAAACAATTAGAATCAACAATTCTTATCAATTCACAGCAAAATTTGGGGGAAAAAAAAGGAATTGAACACAACTACAAACCATGAGCTTTGCTCGGAAGAAATGCCGCTGTATCTCCTTCATTCAGTATATATCTCACTCTCATCAACTCCTCCTCCAACTTGTAATTCCCATCAATAGAAGCAAAAACAAATTTCAAAAACCACCACACACTAATTCGATAGCAAAGACACACACATGCATGTACAATTATCTATACTTTGTCGGAATTTTTGGAGCCGCGGAGAGAAGAACGAAGCGAGTTTATGCGTGAATCGAGTGAGGCCACTCGCTTTCGAAGCGCGTCTTCTTCGCGGGATGTACGTGCAATCAGGGATGACGCCGTCTCCTGCAACTCCTTGGCTTCCTCCACCAGCCTCGAAACGCCGGCCGTCGGAGCTTCCAACGGCGTATTCGCCATGTGATCGTCCGATCAAGCGATGCGCAGAATTGAACGGATGGATTTAGGGTGTGGCGTTTTTCCTATTTATGGAATAATAAAGGCTACGCTGACAAATATATTAAAGTTTGGGGGTTTTATGGGAAAATGGGAAGGATTGAACCAGGGCTAGGGTCACTGAACTTTACACTTCTTTTTATTTTTATAAATAGAATTATAAGATTGTTTTTTATGCATTATAAAAAAATATCATTGTATATAAAAAATTAGAATAATATGCATGTTATGTATATAAAAAATTATGATTTTGTGCAATATACATCATTAATTTAGTATTAAGTATAAAACAATTGAATTAATATATTATTTAAAATATATGTTGCATTTGTAAATAAACTATATAATTTTCTTATTTATTATTTAGCAAAAAAAATTGTTATGTGTAATATATTCTACAAATCCTCCACCCTTTTATCTTCATTTGATTTTATTGTTAGAGTTTAGAATAACCTCAAATTTCTTTTCAATTAAATAATAAAAAAATGAAATTGAAAATTTTTCGAATAAATTTCATAATTTATTTTTAAACACATATTTACAAAAAATATTTGATTTCATTGATATAAGTTTTAGTAATCAATTTTAATCAGCTCACCTTTCTTTTAGTTTTTTTTTCCTTTTTTTATATGTTTTTCTTTAAAAAAAATTAACTTAAACAAATTTAAAATTTATAAATGATTTCTATATTTGAATTCTAGCATGTAATTTTAATAAATTTAATTAGAATTCATATATTATTTATTAATGTCTATTATCAACATAATTAAATTGATATCATTAAATAGTCATATTAACTAGATTTAAAATTCTATTTATTATATATTTAATTGTAGAATTAAAATAAGATTAATATGAAAATTTATATGTTTCACATGTGACACATGTAATCTTACTTTTATGTATATAAACATTTGTAGGACAAACGGAGCACAAATATGATTTTACTATTTTATGTTTGTAATTTTATGAATTTGTATTTTATATGTTTTAAATAATTTTGAAATAATTTCTTTTTTTGTTGGTTATGTTAATCTTTATCATTGTTATTATTTAAATTTAAACTGCGACATGTCCAATTTAATATCACATACAATGTTGAATTAAATTTCAACAGTTTTGGATAAATTAATTGAGACTTAAAACACTTTTAATAGATAATTAATTCCACCCTCCAATCAACATCATCCATTTCCGTCATTCATGAATCCTATATATATTGTATTTTCCATAAAGTAATATCAATAAATATCATTTATTAATATTTTAACTATGTCTTTATAAATAATAAATCTCGTGACGTGGCTGCAACACATTGGTCAATATTGTGATCATTGAATTAAGTATAGACAGATGACTACTAGACCGTATGATCTATTACTATTACACATGCTACAACAGGCATGACAAGCTCACCAAATTTGTCAAATATTGGAGTAGGGGTCTTTATGTAATTTTCTTATATTATCATGATAGATATTATAATAAAAATATAAATATGTATAGTGGTCACTTCTATGTAAGTTTATCTAATTTTGATATTTGGTGGATTGATAGGTAGGGAAGCATTGAATTATGAGTGTTACTTGTGTATATTTAGTCTAAAAAATTTAAGTTTAGTAGGTTAGTCCCTTCACAATCATATTACACAAAACAATGTTTAACTTATGAAAATTGATTTAAATTGTGGATGATGAAGTTTTATTTTACAATATATTCACGAGAATCATGGAAGAATGAACCACCAAAATTCAAATAATCATAGTGTACTTTAATAATTTCGAAATTAATTTATAAAAAAACACATACAAAAGAAAAATGGTATGATGTAATAGGTTACTTATTTATAACGTGAATATGTAATTGAGTTACAACTGTTTCCAAATATAGAATGTTTGTGTGATTTTTCTAACAAAAATATTATGAGTAAATTATAATCATGGTTATTTATCTTTTGTGTTTTTTTAAGTATCCACATTTGGATTTAATCATTTTAATTATTGAACCTTTAATAACAATTGGTTAATGCATAGGTAGGTAGGTTACCACAACTATATTTTACTTGTTTCAAATATTGTAAAACCCACAATGATTTATATTTTCTTTAACGTTTGTGAAAAAAAAATAATTACAAAAATAAAAGATTTGTAATATATTCCTTCTAAAATTAAAAGATAGGTGGATATATGTATAAGTTATGCATATTATCAAAATTCGTACTATTATCAATTCGATCCTCTAAATAAAATTCCTGAATTCGCTATCACGGAGATACGTACATAAGAAAATTTTGGTTAAATTATAGACAAATAACAAATTCATTTGGTGCTTACCAAATAAATTGACATAAGAGAGTCATAAATGTAGAAAATAAAGCTAATTGGAGGATTTCTTTTGCATTGGAGCTCTACAGTTCGAACTACTTGGACTTAACTCACCTAATCCAACTTGCCAATTTAGTACTAACTTATAGTTTATTAATTAATTATGTTTTTTTTGTTATCAATAACATTGTGACCCATCTATTCTCAACTACTTATGTGTAATTAAATTTTACATAAAAACTTAGATAATAGCGCATCAAGAATATATATAGCTTCGTGAAAATCCAAATTTATTTCAAAATCATCAATCTAATGAAATTACATCCAAATGGATAGTCTTATTCTTTAAGAAGGAAATAAATAAAAAGATGCAGTAATTTTATTTCAATTTTTGTTATCAATCACATTGTTGAGATTTGTAAAATTATTGCTATATACGCACAACTGGTGGAGACCGTTGATAATCGGATCGAACCAGTTGGTTCAATTGATTAAATCGAGAATCAGGCATTGTTCCAACCCGAATAGTTAATAAATTATTTTAACAACACAAAAAATTATATGCCCCCAACCCGACCCACTCCACCTATATATATACCTTTGTTATTTTTAATTTTTTTTCCCTTCAAACCCTAATTTCCTAATTCATCTCCAAAGCCCTGCAACTCTTCTTCTTCTTCTTCTTCTGATCATTGACGATGCTGGCTCCACAGACGACATCCTCGCCGCCAAGTCTCTGCTTCATCTCCAATCCATTCTCAGGCGCAAAATCCAGTTCCCCTAACACCCATATTGCCGACTTCTTCGATGTTGCCACCGGAGCCGCCCACATCTAATTTTGATGATGAATTAGCATCAACAATAGCAACAGATTGACTGAGTGGAGGATCTTCGATGGTGACGCTATTTTTCATGATCTCCATCTCTCCAACAATTGAATTCATTTCCTCTACTGCTATCTCAGATCCCGTTTCAACTTATACGTTGACTTTCGACCACCACAATTAGATCTATTTTTTTCTGACATAAAAAATTAGATACCATCTTCTGCTTTATTTGCTACATCTTTCACTCGTCTTTCCAAACTAATGGTTTTGTTTGGAGAATTTAGGAAGAATGCTAGCATGGAAGTAGCATGGTGATGGATAGATTTAATATCTTGACATATATTTTTATATTTAGGAGGGATACTGATCATCGTGAATCAGGAATTCTTCAATGGTTTTTGTAAGTGAAGTTAGAGATTCATATGCCATATTCCCTGATGATTGCAGACTATCAAATTTTTTTATACATTTATAAAAAATATATGATACCTTTAAGTTATTTGTGTAATACTTGAAAGGTATTTATATAATACCTAATAATAACATATACAAAAACCTATAAGGTATTTATGTAATACTTTAAAAGTAATATGTGTAATACCCGAAAGGTATTTATATAATACCTGAGAATAACATATACAAAAACCTATAAGGTATTTATATAATACCTGAAAATAATATGTGTGATACTTAAAAGCTACTTTGTATATATAATATATGAGAGTAACATATATAAATAATACCTGAAAAGTAATATGTGTGATACTTAAAAGGTACTTGTGTAATATCTGTAACATATGCAAAATACCTATTGGGTAATTATGTAATACCTTAAATGATTTAAAGGCAATTTGAAGAAGAACAAGAAACAAGAAAAATATACAAGAAGAATAATAAGAAGAATGTACTAAACAAATAAGAAGAATAACAAATCAATAAGAAAAGAGACTAAGAAGAAGAAGAAAGAAAAAAAAGGAAAAAAAATCAATGCATAATACCTTAAGGGTAGATATGTGATACCTGAAGAGTAAATCAGGTGATACTTTTAAGGTATCACACATTTACTCTTAAGGTATTAGTGTTTATAGTATAAGACAACTCTTAAGATATCAACAATATGTTCTTAAGATATCAGTTGTATATTTTTATCAATTGTATACTCTTGGGTATTACATATAGTATGTTCTTAAGATATTAGTTGTATACTCTTATCAATTTTATACTCTTAGGTATTACATATTACCTTTAAGATATTAATACTCATAGTATAAAGTATTACATATGCACCTTTTAAGGTATTACATGCTTAACTTTAAGGTATTAATGTTTATAGTATACGATATTAAATATGCACCTTTACAGTATTACATATACATCTTTTAAGGTATTACATGTTTACCTTTAAGGTATTAATACTTATAGTACAATGTATTAACACCATTTAAGGTTTTACATGTTTATCTTTAAGGTATTAATACTTATAGTACAAGGTATTACATATGCACCTTTTAAGATATTACATGCTTACCTTTAAAGTATTTCTTTCAGGTATTACATAAATACCTTATAGGTATTTGTATATGTTACTCCTAGGTATTACATGAATTTCTACTGTAATTTACAAAGCTCTAATTACACAGTAATCTCAGAAGCTAGATAACAACATATGCTGCGTTGTTTGATGTTGTTGATGTATTGTGTAAGATGTTTAAGTGCAAGAGAGCACAAAGCAACTGGCTAATTAAAGTTAAAGAAAGTAACAAGATATCTCATTATACTTAGAAAAACAACTAATTTCTATGCAGTTAAGAGTTATCAATCATCTATAGCCAAAAGAAACACATAAATGCAACACTAAATTCTGAGCAATCATTCACCATCTGGAATTCGAACAAGGTGAAGAATTAACTCAATATCAATGTCATAATCTACAAGAGAGCGAGAATCATCATCAAGGAGTTTGCCGGCATAGTAGAGCCTCTGTTTATCGAAACTTCAAAAATTAAAATTCTAACAGTCATTTCATCGAACACTTTGTATTCATCACTGCAAAATCCAAATACCACCCCAAATACAGAATCAAACGCCTAATTATGAAGTGCAAATGGTGGTTGAATGTCACACCCCCTCCAACTCAAGAACAGAAAATAACTCAAGAACAGAAAATAAAATTATAACAGATAATTATCAGCAATTAAGTGGATTCATTTATACAATAATTGGAACCCCAAAACACATTAGTTATCATCAATCGAAAAAGGATCCTTCCAAAACAAAAGGGAAATAAACAAGAGATTAGGAAGAAGAATTGAGAAGAGTTGATTAACATCAGAGCCAAGCCTTTTCCTTGCCAATCTTCTCCTGATATAAATTCTTCTCCCCTCTTCTCCCCAATTGCCTTCCTCCATCCCCTTTTCACTGTTTCTTCTTCATTTTTCCCAACCCACAAGAAACATCACCGTCTTCTCCACTACTCAATTCCTACAACATGAGTAATCAAGCCAAGTCATCTGATTCGTAAGTATAATTATCTTACTCAATTCAAGTATCTTTAGGCAAATTGCTGTTTGTTAATCCCCTCAATTTTAGACGAATTGAATTCTGCAAATCTATGACCTTTTTCTTGTTTTGAACAGGAAAAGTGGGAAGAAGGACTTCTCGACAGTCGTTCTGTGCTGCGATTTGATCTGGAGAAATGAGGTTTGCAACGAGCTGTGGTGCGGTGGTGGAGGAGAGGAAGGAGACGCGAGGTGAGAGAAAAGAAAGAAAAAAAATACGTTGAGGGATGAGGGCAAAGAATACGCTGAGGGTTGAGGGAAGGAAATAAATAAAATTTCTATATATACCGACCCATTAACGGTGCGGGGCGGGGCGGGGCGGTGCGGGGCGGGGCGGGGCGGTGCACGGATCCTAGAATCCATGCCCGGGGGTATGAGAGTGCCACTCTTTTAACAATTAAATCAATCAAAACCAGTCAAGAATCGATTGGATTAGTAAAAATGCTTAAAACCCCAAAAAATCGTTCTAAACTTGTTTTTTTTTAACCTAATGATAGTAGTAAAGTATTTGGTATAAGTATACTATTAGACACTATAATCATTTATAATGAATTAATGGTAGTTTCAATACCATTTTAGTAATCAATCAATATGGGATAAAATCATTTCATACTACATTATTTATAGTGCACAACTGCAATCTAGTTTTAGTTTAATTAGCGACAAACTCATACACAACCCATATACTTTATTTGAATTGGGACAACATATACTTTCCCTTAATTTTTAGCAAATGTATTTTCTTTGCATATTCTCTTCAATCTTATTTAAGCGGTCTGACTGTTTGAATCTTGAACTAGTAGCTAGAATGGTCCGTTCACCAATCAGATTATGAAAACACTAATGGAGACACTGAATTTGTTGAGGTAAGATTATATATTTTTTTATTTTTTTTTTCAAAAACGCTAACATGGTCAAATTCGAATATTGTTTAATTATTGCTAAGATATAGAATAATAATTGATATGTAATTGGTAATTTCTAAGTCAAAATAGATGTACCACATCTATCTAGAAAAAAAGATCACATTTATTTGGCTTAATTGAAAAATATAGAAACCAACATTTTTTGAAGAGTTATTATGACATTTGAATTTAGTATAAAAATAACCACTTTAACTATCATAATTCAAATCATAATTGTATCTTCCAACGAGTCCACATATCCAACTAAATAATCACGTCAGTTTCGCATGAAAAAGTGCAATATAAAAAAGTTAAAAAAATGTATTATAGGAAAAAAGAAAAGAAAAGAAAGAAGTTATAGTAAATTGAAAAAAAGAAAAGAAAGAAGAAGTATATAGTAATTTGAAAAAAGAAAAGACAAGAAAGTCACTGTAAGACTATTAAATTGAGTTAATTTAATTTTGACAATTATTTTATATCACCACCTCATATTAGTCTCCAATTATCATTCCTTTTCAAGGTAATTTTATTTTTTCTTTATAGAATTCTTATTCACATATAAAGGCATATCACTAATAATTTTAAACTGGTCTAATAAATGTAAAATCCGAAAGATTTTAATATATTGCTATTTTCGCATATTTTGTAACATTAACAACTCATCAATTTAGAATAGATATACATATAGATAAATATTTCTCATTATGAAACATAATTAATTGAAAACTTTCTAACAATAAGCATATATATATATATATATATATATTATGTAAGACTTTATTTGACATTTTTTATCATTTAAAGTTGAGCAAATAATAGTTACATATGATTTTTCATGATTATGATTAATTATGTAATTTTTGAAACTAGGATTATAAATATTTTCAAAAGTCTGGCTACTCATAAAAAATATAAGTAGTTATAATATTGGACCAACATTATTAAAGATAAACGACCAACATAAAAAAAATAAAAATGCAAAAGATTAATTAACAAAAAATGGCGGGAATAATTGGCGCCAATTTTCGAAGCCCATATCCCGGGATTTTCTCCATTTAATGCTGCAAATTCTCTCTTCAACCCTCATTTCACAAAAAATCTCTCTCTCTCTCTCTCTCTCTCTCTCTCTCTCTCTCACTATGGCTGAAAACCCCGATCACCGACCTGAAATCCAAGAGCCATCGCTAAAAATCCAGAAGACCAACGGCAATGGCGCTTCTGTAACCACCGCTGGAGAAATTCATCCGTTTTTACGGGTGAAAAGGCTTTCTGAGAAAGCTATTTTACCCTCAAGGGGTTCTCCTCTTTCTGCTGGCTACGATCTCTCTAGGTATTTATTCTGACTCCTCTGTATTCGAATTGAATTACTTCTTTCTTTTTCTCAAGTACTGGTGTAATTATTTTTTGATTTTTGCAGTGCAGTGGAGACTAGGGTTCCTGCAAGAGGCAAAGCTCTTATTCCCACAGATCTCAGTATTGCTGTTCCCGAAGGAACCTACGCTCGAATCGGTAATATTAGGCTACTTTTTCTTCGTCTGATTTCCAGGATTTTCTCTCAATTTATGCGCTATTTTCTATATTTGCAGCGCCACGATCTGGGCTGGCGTGGAAGCATTCGATTGATGTGGGAGCAGGCGTGGTTGATGCTGATTACAGAGGGCCAGTGGGAGTGATTCTGTTCAACCATTCAGATGTGGATTTTGAAGTCAAGCATGGAGATAGAATTGCGCAGTTGATCATTCAGAAAATTGTGACGCCTGATGTGACTGAAGTTGATGATCTCGATGCAACTGCAAGGGGCTCTGGCGGTTTTGGATCGACTGGCGTTTGATTTTCTACAGTTTGATCACTGACTTGAAATCTTGAATTTAGGGTTTTGGATGTTAGTTAGATTATGATGATGGATAGCATTTGTGGGGAAATGTTTTGACTTCTTGGTTAGTCTTGTTCAGTCATTTTGTCGAACAGAATGTGATCACTGCTATTCCCTTGTATTACTGTGTTTTAATGCTCCAAAGTCTATTCAATCGGATTAATACAATGGTAAATCCAACAAGAGCTACAATAAGCATCACTGAAATTCGATGGATTTGTTGAGCTATGTCTGAGAGTGAAATTTACATTAATGTAAATGGTTAATGGTTATGACTTGCTGGTTTTGTAACTGTTGTTCAGTCATTCTATCGAACATTATGTGCACATTGCTATACCCTGATTTTAGGGAGTTTTAATGCTCCATTCAACCTATTAATTAATATTAAATTCAAAATGGGCTACAATAAGTATCACTGAAATTCTGTGGGTTTTTTGAGGATGAGATTTACATGAATGAAGATGGTTAATGGTCATGAATGGCTGGTTTGCTTATCTCCAAGAGGTTCAGAATAGTTGATATCCAAATTTTCGATTGCATCTGATCTTCGAACAGCAACTTTATAATGCCATTCTTAGTCTTTAGACATAGCAAAGAATTACTCTGATGTTCCATTCTCTCCTCAGTAATGTTGGTAATCTGATCTGGAAATGAGATATTAGGTACATAAGAAACTTCATCATCATCATCATCAATGTTTTTTACTTATATTAATGAAAGCTGGAGTAGGAAAGTACACTCTTTTGCAGTTGTGAAGGCTCCATGCAAGAATTTCTTTCTGAAACAGAACATGACATGGTCACTTTTTAGATGAAAACTGACCCTTGTGCATTCTTTCCGTCCTGCATAGAGTTTGCTTGGACTAATATCATCAAAACGAACTAAGGTTGTGTTTGGATTGAGAGATTTGTAATTCATACCTGATGGCATTATTGTGAGTATCTCTGCACTTATTTTAAGCGTCTCCTGTATCCTAGAAACGGGGAGTGTCGAGGCTCTTGATTTGAGCAGCGCTGCTCCTCGTAAGCCTGATTATAACGTACATGTTTGATTCTGATCAATCTGTTTCCGATTTACTTGTATGATATACAGATAAGTGAAGAAGAATTTGTTACATGTTGCTGCTGTGGCTGTGACTTCAATCATGTCAATGGGAGTTTGAACTGCCATGCCGGATTCAAAAGCTGCTCGTGTTTGTGCCCTTTTAGCACCGAGAGATTCTGCTGCTTCTGCACACACATTGCTTATTAGTGAAGCTGCTGACGAGACTACGCCACCCATAACTTGCCATGATGCTGGAGAACTCTCTTGGCTCCGGCTAATTCCAGCAATGGCTGCAGCTAGCTGTGTGAGCGAAAGGGCTGCGTGTAATTGCGCTGTTTGTAGTCGTTTCTCTTCTTTCTTCTTCTCTTTACGAGACCTTAACAAGCTAGTTAAGGATCTGGCCCTAAGCCATGTCTTTGGTTGTATGAACTGCACGTGTACATTATCCTAGGAGAGTGTTTGAAATAAAAGTGATTATTTGCATAAAATGTGATATTGAAGTGCTGGTAAAAAAATTGATAGAAGTTAAAATTCTGACGTGGAAATAGGACTTTGTATCCAATTTACACACTAAAAAATGAAAAATATTCACTTGATAAGAAAACATGTTTTATACCAAAAATAAGGATAAAAAGTCATAAATACCCTTACCCTATGCTTTTAGTGATTTCACCCACTACAATTCAATGCTCCTTATCTCATCTCATATCTATGTATCAATTCATATTTTTGATAAAATTCATCTTTTAAAATGCAAGCAATGTAGTGATTTTCATCTCTTAAGGTGCTCAAAAGAGGTAAGATGATCATTATTTTTAAGTGTAGTATATTGTATTTGATAATTTTTGAATGTAGATATATATTTCTACATGTAAATTCGAATTTAAAAAACAAAAAAAAATCGTGAAAAACTATATTTTTTTATTAGGAATAGATCACGAAGTTAAACATAGATCACGAGGGTGTTTAGCTTCGTGATCAGATAACGAAGCTAAACACCCTCGTGATCTATGTTTAGTTTCGTGATCTGTTCAATGAAGGATAAAATAAATTACGAAGCTCCTTGAAGTTCACGAGGCTAAACATAGATCACGAGGGTTCGCGATCTATTTTTAGGAAAATTTTGGATATAAGGGCAGTTGAGTAATTTTGCCTTCATTTTAGGTAGAAAACTTGTTTTAATATTGAGTGAGTATTTTTCATTTTATATGATGTATATTGGGTAGAAATAGTCTCCGCCCCAAATTCTGATTATATATATTTTGTGGTTAAAAAACATTTAAATATTTAGAATATTGTTATGAAGAGTCAAAAGTAATCTTTGACCAGATAGTTTTTGTGTTACCTCAATGTTGTCCTGATTTAATGAAGATATATGAGTTCTTGCTGCACCTTCATCAGCTTCTTCATTTGTGTTACTTTGCAGCAAGAGATTCTGCAGGTGAAACAACTAGTTATTAGCATTACTTAGACAGTGTTTTGCAATGTTATGCCAAAACTTGATGCTTTCATTGTCGATTTTCTCACATTGGTCGAAAATATTTGCAGGAAATCGGATGCAGACGGGCTCCAAGACCGACTCAGGAACTCCATCGCCTGGTAAGGACTCTTCGGAATCTCCATCTGCTCGTATGAACAAACATCCTTTCCTTTGGCCTGCGATTTCTGTTCAAATACCATCTTACTTAATTAATATATGTTGAAAGTTCAATGATGATTATGTTCTTTCAATCCTTTAAAAACTCACTGTAAATGACAGATTCTCTGTTTTTACCTCCTGTACCTTCTCCATGCACCCAGTCCTCATTTGCCAACACCTGGATATAAACCATAGTTTAATACTATACCAATATTTATTTAACTCTAATCTTGAGAAAATAAATGTGAAAAATAGAGGCAACACTTACCTCCAACTGCTAGTTTCTCATCTCTTGTTAAGTATGAAATAATGAGAAATTAAATACTATAAATAGAAATATGATGAAGTACTTGGCAGTTTTATATTGGAGAAATACCAGTCTAGGAATGTTGACCTTGGGATTCTTTAAAGGTTCTAAATTCTAACATGATTATACTACTTTATTCGAAAGATTTAGCCTTTTTTCCAAGCAAGCAGGACTGCGATCATTGACTCCTCAGGACCACCATATGGATTGGGAATGAGGATTAGCTCATCCAATCCTTAACATCTTACATGCTCATTATGCCCACTTTTACTTTTTGAAGATCAATGCAGCCAAGTTGGAGCAAAACCACGTGCCCCACCTGTTGTTCAATGATATTCCTCGTTTTGATGGGTCGAATCGAGACACTAGGATGCCACGTCTGCTTTCTCTTCATTCTTCGTACAACTGTGTATGAAGAAAACCAGCAGTTTGCACCAAATTAACGAAGCAAAACCAATATTTCTTGTGTTTTATGGTGTGTCACCGCTTGAGATACAAATTATTACTGTTTAAAAGTACAGAAACTACATCAAGATCTACAATTTTTTTATTGATGGTGTTTTGGAATTAAAAATATCTTTTTGAGGTATTATAAAGATGGGTCTGGTGGATTTATTAGCATAGTTCATATAACAATTTACTTTTCTACGCAAAGGATAAGAAATATATTTTTATATCACAATTTAGGAATTTTTTTGACAAATTTGTCCATGATAAAATTCTGTTAAAAGGAAAAAAAGTTAGATTTTTATCGGTCATGGTATTACATGATACGATCATATTGTGTAATCCTTTACACTATGTTTTTTTTTTTTTAATCTTCCCATAATCATTATCAGGGTTGTAATCGATTAAACTATTTGATACTTGATTCGACGTTTGTTAGAAGTTTTGTTTGAACTCTAATTGATAGATCGATATATCACACAAGCTTGAACATAATTTTGCGTTTGATAAAATTTAAAGCTCGGCTTGAACTTGAGCTCGATTGTTATAAAAAGATAAAACAAGTGAAACAACTTTGTATTCGGCTAGGCTAAATCTCTTTCAAGCTCGACTCGATTAATTATGAAACAAACTCAAACATAAATTTTGAAACTCGATAACATTCAAACAAACTTGAACAATCATTCGTTCGACTCAAGTTGTATCATTTACAGCCCTAGTCATTACTATCAAGAGTTCTTTGGATCTTTTTTCCAAAATTATGGTAGAAAAACATATCCACTGTATCTTGTGGTAAAAAAAAAGTTAATTTTATATGAATATAGGGGTATTATCCCATATAAAGACACTTTTGACATACTGAAACATTAATGTCATGAATTATTCATCTTATGGTCTTATCAATCAAAATAGTGAATGAGAATGATCCCTGTAAAATGAGCTTGACCCGTTTCGTGGCTTATTTTGACTCAAGTTGATATGTATCTCTGCCCGAATCTGATTGTAAAAGCCATGTAGAGTCGTAGACGCGAAAGCCGTGGTAGCAACTTTAAAACGCGACTTTAGCAATGGCGGACTGCTATATAACATATCCCAATTCCAATACAACGGTAATTGTTCGTTCGGTTTCGGCTCTTAAACCCTAAACTAAAACCCTTCAAAGTTGAGCTGCAATTTAGCAGCTGAATTTCTTATTTCTGAGAAAAAATGGGAATTCCTGCATTTTATCAATGGCTAATCGACAGGTATCCGCGTGCAAAAGCCAAAGTGCTGGAGGATCCTCCTGTAATGTCTAGTGGAGGAGTAAGACAGCCTGTTGACAACATGAAGCCTAACCCTAACGGTTTTGAGTTCGACAATCTCTATCTCGATATGAACGGAATCATACACCCCTGTTTTCATCCGGAAGATTGGGTATTTATACGGATATGTGTGAAATTCGTGTTGATTTTGATGGAAAATGTGTTGTGTTTGCTAAATAGTTTTGTTAATCGTCGCTTACTTTATGCAGCAAGCTCCGAAATCTTATGATGAAGTGTTTATTTCGATGTTCATGTATATCGATCGGGTTTTTTCACTGGTTAGGCCTCGTAAACTTCTGTTCATGGCAATTGGTAAGTTATGAGTTAGTTCGTTTAGTTTTTGAAGAATGTTCTTTTGTTGTTTTACTTTCTTGTTTACATTATAAATCCTTGATGTTGGCGGAACAACAAAGAACCACCTTATGGTTCATCGTATATTGTTGGTTATTCTTTATAGAAACGTTGTTTGTTGAAAGAAATGTGGCTGATAGGATACTTCAATGGGTGAATGGAAGTGGTTAATGGCTCATGTCATAATTGGTAACATCATGCAGATGGTGTTGCACCAAGGGCTAAGATGAACCAGCAGCGAGCAAGACGATTCAGAGCAGCTAAAGACGCAGCTGATGCAGTGAGTTTTTTTACCATTTGAGTAATAAATTTATAAACCTTACCTTTTGTTTATGGTGCTGAATGAAAATTGAAATATGCCTGCTATCAGGCCTCTGCATTAAAGAAAATGATAGGTAGCCGCGCAGAGATGGAGAAATCTAAATTGCTTGATTCGAATCTGATTACACCTGGAACTGGATTCATGGACTTGTTGTCATCTGTGCTTCAATACTACGTACATTTAAAGATGAAATATGATCCTGCTTGGAAGGGAATCAAGGTAAAAGATCATCACTGTTTTGTTAATATGACAACCCTTTCTGCAGTTTTTGTAAGTTTTTCTGGTGGTGACAGGTTATTCTTTCTGATGCTTCTGTCCCTGGTGAAGGAGAGCATAAAATAATGTCTTATATCCGGTTACAAAGAAATCTCCCCGGGTTTGATCCTAATACACGCCATTGTTTGTATGGTTTGGTAAATCCATGAAAATTGATCTTCCTTTTCCTACTAGAATGTGTTACTTCTTCATTTGAGTATGCTGCAAATTTAGAAGATATATTGAGTTCTAGTGCCATTATGTCAGGATGCAGATTTGATCTTGCTTGCTCTGGCTACCCATGAAGTTCACTTCTCGGTTTTAAGGGAGGTATGTTTAGTCTTTTACTTAACTTTTGTTATTGAGATCTTGCATTCTTCCAAGTTGCACATGTTTTCTGAAGGACAAAAGTTTAACCCGGTTATTGGTAACTTCATCCTACTTAGCGATGTGCCTAAAGAAATTGTGACATCAGTTAGACTCTACACATGTAGCTTACATTTTTTTTTCCCTTTTCACTTGCATTATATGAAAATTGTATCTAAAACCATTTAAGGGAAGCAATTTCTAAAATCATGCAAAACCTGAAAAAGGTCACTTCACAATGCAAAAATTTATTATGTGATAAATTTGATTTGTCATAAACGTAAACTCTTTTCTTTCTGAATGTACATGCTGATGATGGAACTTGAGACACTTCCCTCCTCTCTATTATATATCTGAGGTTGACCTCAAGCTTCTGTGTCTTTTATGTAAATATAGTTTTGTTTCTGGAGATTGACTCATTAATCCATATGTTCATAACTGTTGAAATAGAGATTAATCTGCTCTCTTACTTTATTTTCTATTGCCTTAAGAACAATTTTATTTTAGAAAGTTTTGGACTGGATGGTATTTCTGAAAGGGGTGTTTCTATAATCTATCTTATCATGTTTTTGTTCTTGGCCCAGAATGTAAGGAGAGGTCCTGTTAAAGGCAGACGTCGCAAGAAGTGTATTAAGACAAAATTAGCAAAACAGAATTTCCAGGTTAATCTTTTTATTTGTGTAATGTGTTAATTAATAGGTTTAACAATGTTGTACTTCCAAATTGTGCGACAGTTGCCAATGTCATAGTGTGGTTAAACTTATGCAGTATATCCCGTGTATAATTGTAATGGAGATTGCAGCTAATTGTTTCCATATACTGTTGAAGATATTAACATTAAGTGTTAGAATGATGCTCCTCTTAAAAAACTTAAGCTCTTAAATGAGGTGGTCATTCAAAATGGTTTTAGAGTCGGGCCAAATAAAAGGTTTTTTTTTTAATATAACTGCATTTATGAAAACTTTCCACGAGCAAGGCTTGAATGCAAAGTAGTCCGCCTGCATCTGTGGGGGGATTTTGAAGAATTTAGTTGGATACTAAAATGATACTACTCTCTAACAACTTAAGCTTTTGGATGAGGTAGTCAATCAACATATACTAACTCCTGAATTTGCTTTATTATCATGTTTGGGGTTAATACTTGTATCTTTTTTGTGTCTTGGCTGTATGTGTGCACCCTTAATCAATATGAAAAGTAGTAAGCCAAAATTTTCGCCTTGTGGTTTGTTCTTCTCAGTTACTTCTTTTTGCCTCTTTATTTTCCCTTTTGATATGTCGGGGAAAGCATACCTTTATGTGACACCACTCGTAAGTTGACTGAGTAATTGGAATTGTATAATTTAAACATATTAATGGTGAATACTTCTTGAAAGAATTTCATAAACTTGGTGGTTTTGGGAAATTGGCTGATGCTATTAAGCTTATGATTGGCAGTCTTTAAGAAAGTGACGATTCTCCATGCTTTTGTATGATGATGAACGCTCAATTATTAATTTGGTGTGCGTATATATATATGTTGCCTTTTCAGTTTCTCCATGTATGGATACTCCGGGAATATCTGGAAGAGAGTCTGAAAATACCAGATCCAACAGTGAAAGTTGATCTTGAACGATTGATAGATGATTTTGTTTTCATGTCTCTGTTTGTTGGAAATGACTTTTTGCCGCATGTGCCATCGTTGGAGATATCAGAGGTTGGCATATTTATAAATGCTTATTTCAGTAAATTTAGTGAAGTATAAACTCTTCTATTCCCTCCCCCCCCACCCAAAAAAAAAAAAAGAAAAGAAAAGAAAGAGAAACTATGAATTTAAAAACAAGCATCTCTTTAATCATATTTTTCTCTGAATTTTCTTGTAGAGGGCTATTGATTTGCTCATGGCTGTCTATAAAAAAGAGTTTGTTCGAATGGGTGGTTATCTCACCAATGCCCCTGAGGTATATGATTATACACTTTGCTAATTTTTATCTTATTCAACCCTTAGCATTTCCAATGCATGGAACATGATCTTTCCTTCCGTATGTTTGCTTTTTCTGCAGAGCATGTATCATTGTTGTGAATGTAAATCCTATTAGTTTACCATCACTTTCAAATAGAAAAGGCTGCCTAAATATTTGCCACTTTGTTTTTCCTTCCATTCATTACTTTGTACACTTTTTGTTGTTTCATGAAAAGCTTTTCTAAGTTCTACAAGCTACATATATGGGTGCTGCTTATATTATTGCAAAGGTCAAACTTGCAAACCTACTCAAACTTTATGCTTGTTCTTGTTTTGATAGATATAAGGATAGTTTTCCTGACGAAATATGCATGACATATTAGAAACATGTGGATAATTTATTCCTTACTCTTTATAATTATGACCAACTTGATCTTACTGTGTGGTCGGTTATTACATGTGCTTAAATTCATATTTGCCTAATAATATAGGTGAATTTGGAACGAGTAGAGCACTTTCTTCAAGCTCTTGCTTCACACGAGGATGCAATTTTCAAGAAACGGGCGAAGGTATAGCCCTTATGCTAGTGTATCTTTTCAGTTGAAATTGTTTCGGAAATAAATATTTATTGACTTGCACTGAGGTTGGGGATCCTTTTAAGTTTTTTTTTGTGGTTGTCATTTGCTGAGAAGCTATGTTGGTGACTTGGTTTTTCAATATGGTTAAACCGTTAGCTGTCGTCCTTATGTCACTATTTCATATTAGCACATTCTTCATTTAAGGTCCCCTAAAAATAAAGTGCATGTCATTGGATCCTATCTTACTCATACTCTGATATATTAATTTAAATTTATTACTATGATATTTGCAGAAGCAAAAAGCTGACAAGATCCGTGCAAAACGTTTTCCTGCTCAAAAGAGTGTAATCTTGCAACCTTGTCAACTATCTTGAAATTCCTGATTTACAATGCATTTGGCTACCTTTAATGACACATCATTGCTGCCTTTTGAATCAGTCCGGTAGGATTTCCGATGCCAGATTTGTGGTCGACAAGGTTGCCAACCATCCCTGCATTTATCCTCATTCTATTAACTTGATACATTATTAGGATCTTTATTGCCAAAAGACGACATATTTCTTCCTCAGGTCAATCTAGGAGAAGAGGGTTGGAAGGAAAGATACTACACCGAAAAGTTTCAGGTTCAAACTGACGATGACCGTGACAAAGTTCAAAAACATTCTGTAAGAATTATTTGCTATATTCAACTAGCTCTGGAGTATTTCAAGTCCTTCATTGCTGCCGTATCTTCTTAACATTTATTCTTCTTCTTCTTTGGTTTCTCTAGATCAGGGTTTATCATGGTATTGTTCGTTTTTCTCATTGATTAGAAGGTTTCTTTGACATTGTTTATATCACTGCCTATTCTCAGTCAAGAATTTTTTTTTATGTGCTAATCTTTTGATCCTTTGTTTATTATTTTATTACATTTCCATCTGGATGAAGTTGTACCTTATTTAGCCTGTTTCCAGGCTATCTATTAACATTTATCTGTATCTTTCTCTATAACATGTATCTTTTAATTTTGTCATATTTGACATAGGTCTTGAAATTTGTTGAAGGGATATGCTGGGTCATGCACTATTACTACCAGGGAGTGTGCTCCTGGCAATGGTTTGTGTTCCATTTCTATTTCCTTGAAAATGTTTATCTAGCAAGTGCCTTGATGTTCTCATGTGAACATCCACTAAAAAATCTGAAAGTTTATGTATATACGAGTCCTTTAGCTACTATACTGCGACACATTGAGACATTGCAAATGCTGATTATAAGTCGTATGCTTGTGAGAACCCATCATCTCTTTATAACAAAGTGGGCTGTTCCACAGAGTGAAACATCTCGTGCAAAGATTCTTTGTGAATTTTTCTCACTAACTCTTAGGTTGTGAAATCTGTCAGTTTATTGAGTGTTCTAGTTGTTTTCAACTAGGCCATTTGGAGCTAATTGTCTATTTATTTATGGCTGACTTATGGAGCATTCACTACAAATGTATAACCTTACTAACTATTTGTCACTATCAGGTTTTATCCGTATCACTATGCTCCATTTGCTTCTGATTTCAATGGTCTTAATCAGCTCAAAGTTGATTTTGTACTTGGAAAACCCTTTAAGCCTCTTGACCAATTAATGGGCGTGCTACCTGCTGCAAGGTTTTTCTTTGAATGTTTTCTCTCATCAATCATATAATCTCCATTCAAGAGTTTAACTACAATAAACACTGTTGGTTGTGTAGTGCAGCAGCACTTCCTTTGCTCTACAGGAATTTGATGACGGATCCATCATCTCCTATTCTTGATTTCTATCCTTCTGGTATGGTTTTTATTATAATCACAACTTTGTCTTTTTTTCTCATTATACTGATTTGTGATTAAAATGTCCAAATGTTCATCTAGAGTTTGAGCTCGACTTGAATGGGAGAAACAGAACATGGAAGGTATGAATTAAAGTCTCAATTATGTTTTGTGGTCCTCGCTCCTCTGAAAACTGGTAGATTTTGGATTGGCATTGGATTTTGTTATTGTATGGGTGACAAGTGAAATCATGTAGCAAAGAAGAGTTCAATGTTCAATCTTCACTTTTCTTTGGAATGACCACCTTATTTAAAGCTCTTACTTGGTTGACTGTTTGAAATTCATATTGCAAGTTCTTTACATGATAATATTATATCAGAAAAAGCAGTAATTGCTCAAAACCTAAATCTCATTATGAGACAAGCTGCTTATCAGTCTACGGAGGTTCACAGAAATAATAGTGCAAACCCAAACAGTTCAATCCATGCTTGGTGTCATCTATTATCTTTTGTTTTGTTATTTGGGAGAGTTCACATTATTCTCTTCTTGATTCACAGGCTGTTTGTAGATTACCCTTCATTGATGAGGATCGTCTTCTTACTGAGATTGCAAAAGTGGAACATACATTGACGGTAACACTCAAACTCATTTAGTATTCCAAGAATATGATACTCTCTCTTGTGCTTGAAGGTTGAACAGCTTTACGGCTTTACCAAGATATTGTCTCTGATTACAGTTTCATGCTGTTCTTTTCATTGGACAAAGAGTTTCTGAGCAATATGTTGTGGTTTAGGATGCAGAGAGGCAGCGGAACACTTTAGGCCTTGATAAACTATTCATTGACATGTCACATCCATTAGCAGAAAAGATATTCGCCTTCTGGGAGCGGAATAAAGATAATCCAAAATTGCTCAAAGCTAAAGTGAAGACAAAAATTAACCCCAAGTTGAGGTGAGATGTTACTTGGGTTTTGCATGATATCTCATCCTCTCTATAAGGGGTAAGGGAGGCTGGCATTTAGGGAAGATGTCAGGTCTATGCCATTCAATTCTGAACATCAGATGTCCTTGAAAATGAACTTGATCACTATGATGTGTCTGGTTCTATTGCTAATTTTTTTTCGTGCAAGTCACTTTAGCATTTGCACCAGGCTGTTAACTTTTACATTGATCTTTGATATCTCTTTTCTTATTCCAGAATTAAGGAAAGGGACCAGAGTCTAATTCTGGTTCATGATTTCCTTAAATAGTATATAGACCACACTATCAAAAAAAGCACATGGAGAATTTGGATGCATAAAAAATTCAACTAGATGAAATTTTATAAATTTTATCCTTGACAATTATTTTTTCTTTTATTCGTAACAAGTTTCTCTGATCTCCCGTATGGCTGCATCTCTATGTTAGTTCATAAATAGCTCTTTTATGTGGCTGCAACTGGAGTTTCAATTGCTTTGTTGTTTGTTTATCTGCTTGGGTATGCAAGTGACTCCTCCCGCACCATTGTTTTGATATTTGCCTCATTACTTGCAACAAAGAATCTCCTTATCTAGCACAGGCATCAGCTGATACTTTCTGGTCATCTTTCCTATAATATGCTGATATATCTGTTCATATGTGCTTTATGTTTGCCTAACTGATACTTGCCAAAGTTGTCATCTTTTCGGGTTTTAATTTCTTAATTCACTGTTTTGGTGTTGTAATGCCTTGTAGTGGTGGAATGAATGGATACATCTACATATCCGATAAGCCCATTTGTCCTTCAAAGATCCCTTCACCTTTGCATGACAAGCCGTCAGTCTTCCGGAACAGAGTCTTGTATGTAATTCCTTATTTCCCATTTTTCACCTTTTTCTTGGTTGAAATTATTTTTCCTGAAGGATTTATTTATCTGTTCTCGATAGGTTTCTCTTCTATAAATATCCTGATTGTCATACTCACATCCCTAGACCACCAGAAGGAGTTAGAATTCCTCAAAAGGTGAGCTATTCATCTCCATTGATTTTATATATATTTTTTCTTTCCTTACTAGTTATGTTAGCCAACAGAAATTTCAAGTGAGTTAATAAGCCATTATATATTTTGTATTTCTAGTCCTCTTGGACAATAGTCTGAACTTCCATGTCATTTTGGTATCTTTTGATGAAACTCAAAACGGGTGGCAAGCTCGTCCAAGATTTCTTATAAATTAGGGGTAATTTACAGAACAACCTCAATTGGGTGCCGGTAGGGGGGGTACCAACAGGAGGGGGTATTTGTAATTTAAAAATAAAATTTTATATATATATATATATATATTTTGGGAATCGGTCAAACCTCAAGGGTGGTTTTTGCAATTTACCCTGTAAATTTTTTTGTAGAAAATTAAATATTGTGATGTTTGTGGGTGTTGAACCAGCAACTTGCTGTTCATGGACAAACAATGCTACTCATTACCTCATCACTAATGCTATGTTGGCTCATCTTATCCTAGTCAATGTTTCATAAGCTCATGTCAGAGTCTATTTTGCTTGCCTAACATCTGAATTTATCTTGTACAGACCATTGAAAAGCAGGACTTGTTACCTCTACCTCCTGTATGGCATGAGGATATTACTATTGTGCAAAGCGGATTGACTATCAGGTAAAGATTTTCTCTTTTGCTTTGTGTGCAACCACCCATGAGAGATTACATTTTGTGTGTGTGTGTGTCAGGACCAAGGTTTTGCATATTTTACTGTGAAAACCTTTACAGCGAGGAACAAAATGAATAGTGCAATTTGAAAACTAATTTACTGTTGAAACATCATCTTAAGAATTTTTATTGTTGATTTGGTAAGTTCAGAATTGTCTTCTAATTTTGTTCAGTAAGAAAAAAATGAGCAATGTCAATGTTTAGATCACCAGGTTCCTAAACCTTTTCGTATATAATTTAGTGAAATTTTTGCTTTCGCATTTTGATATATAAAATAGTGACCACTGAACAAGCATTGTGAAAAGCCATAGAAACACTGGTTGGAATATCCAGCAGATCATGCAAATTGGTTAGAAATTCCGTTTGTGATTGATATGCTGAGGTATTATTGCTAATCCATATCAGTCGATAACCAAGTAAATCATAGAGGTGTCTAAACTATGCCCATATTTGGTGCTTGATTTCGTATTTCTATTGAAGTCCCTCACTGCTAATGCTGAGTTGATCTTTGTTTCAGCCCCACTTCCCCAGACTCTGTTACAGAATCTTGCATCGGTGAAGATAATGGAGAACTCGGGAAAAGGAGTCATGATGCTATAGATGACAATATCAAGAAAAAGAATAAACGTAACAAGAAGAGAATCAAGAAGAGAAAGTTGGACACAGACACTGCTTAGCTTTGCTGCAAACATCTGCTCGGACTCAGACAGGTAGTCCAAAGCCACGTCTGAATTTGGCGGTCCGACTCCCAAAATCGCCTGTTCTGCTAAGTTCAGACATGGAGGAGCAAGTGGAGACGAAAAAACCGAAACTCCAATATGGCGGATTGCTCGCTTCTGCTTCAGTTGCACTGCTATGATCAACCTGTATTTTACCAATCAATTCGTTTTTTGACTTTTCGTACCTCCCATTTTTTCATCTCTCACATTGGTTTAAATCGAGTTACATTATATTCTTCGTGTAGAGTAAACATTGTTTTCTTTCGATAAACCATACTTGAACAAGATTCTAGATCTTTGTGATACTTAGACATGTTCTAATGGGAATGTATTCAAATTGAACTGAATTTTTGATAGCTTGAGTTTAGTTCATTTGTTATCAAGCCGATTTTGAGTTTAATTTGTTATGTAATAAATATGTATGCTCAAATATTATGCAAGTAAAGTAATTAAAGAAGATAAATAGGCTATAACCGAGCTTCAATAACTCTTGCAATCAAACCTCAGATTATTACAGGTTGGTTTATATTCTTTCTTTAGACAAACTGCTCTTAAAACATTTCTAGGAAAGATCAAATTATTCTATCAAAAATGAGTAAGCTACCCTAAAAGAATTGGAGGAATAAATTTCACACGTGTTTGAGGCGTTGGGATTGTCACGAGCTTCTAAACATCTGTTGCCAAATCCCAACGGGTTCTTTCGCCTGAGCCACTGAATCCAACGGCTCCTTGAATCTAGCCCTCTCGCTCATCTCCTCGAACGAGTGGACTAGATTCTGGAGCCGGGCGACAAACTCAATCAACAAAGAAGTAAAAGTTGCAAGAGACAATGCACTCGCACTTTCATACGTTCGCACTTCACGCTCGTTCAAAATAGTGTCCCCGACCAACGAGAGGCGCGATGGCCACATCGTCTGCTGTCTAAGCACGTCTTCTCCGGACCCCCATTGTGAGACTGAGAGATTAATGATGTTCGCGTTTGGGTCATTCCGTGGTGTTAGAGTTGATTTATTTGCCGACTCACTTAACGAGTTTATGACAAAGGACTTTTGCTCGTTGTCCTTGAGCTCCTGAAGCAGCTCAGGGTCGGCATATTTGCCCGGTCGTCTCGCCCCTTCCCAGCTCTGTGCATTCACCAATAGATACGATTTTTGATCGATCATCATTTGTAGATCCTCTGCTGCGTCGTGAACCTCTTGGAGAAGATCTCCGGGCGAGAGCTTCTCCATCTGCTCGACTTTGTCGCCGAGCATTTTCAACACCTTTGCACCTTCTGTACCTACTTTCTGAATCTTGTCCTTAAAAACTTGCCTTAATTCAGATGATGCCTGCAAATCATAAAGAGTTTTACTTGTCAAGGCTTCATAAAACTTGCGAAATTCGACTATGAAGATATCAAATGCTCTAGCTAATCGAGCTCAGTCCAAACCAAACTACTTGATATTTGATTCAAGATCGTTTGCTATAAGTTTGTCTGGGTTCGATTCGATGGATATATCAAATAAGGATGAACAACTTCTCATCATTTAGAGTCTGAAAGAGAAAATTATCAATCCGAGGCTTGAAAAATAAAAATTATCAACTCAAGACCTTAAGATTTCTAATTAATTAAAATTATTTTATAAAAAATAATCTCAAAGTATGATTGATATATTTCACATATATGAAAAACAAAGTTTGTATCGATAGTTTTTATCTTTTAATCCCCAGATTAATAACTAATATATATTTTAGGCTTTAAATTGATAAATCTTCTAAAATCTAAAGCTTGGCTCGAACTCAAGCTCGATGAGTATAAAAAGATTAAGTAAATGTAAGAATATCAAACCACTCAAGCTCGATTCATACATGGCTCAATTAAAGCTTGTCTAGATTTATTATCAAGTAAACTCAAACATAATCTACGAATCTCGACAACATTTCAAACAAACTTGACGAGTAGTATGTTCAAAATCAGACAAAAAATGGAACTCAAAATACCTGTATTTCAGAGAGTATACTTCCATGCATAGCCATAACCATGAAAGCACAATGCCTAAGAGCACCACTCACTTTAACATATTCAGTCCAAGGATAATGGAACATCTTGTAACGCCCATGAGGTGGTTCCCAAACTGCAAATCCCAACTGCAAAACAAACATTCAAGAAACCATATATGAATCATATCTCGTCATCGTTTCACTCTGATCACCATATACTTCTACTCGTACCAGAGACTCCTCTTGACTAGTCGACTCGACTGCAGCTCGATAACCCTTGTACAACGGATCATCCGAAGCTTGGTAGATCAAGATTTTCGAAGGGATTCTACTGTATTCAACACATTGAAGGTACATACTAACACAACCTATAAAAGGAACGAATGTATCAGTCTAAGAGCGTGTTTGGATGAGCTTATAAACTTCTTAAGAGTGTTTAGTAAAGATTTAAAACTAAGATCTTATTTTCAATAAACTCCTTCAAATTTGATCATTTAAATTACACAATTGTCCTTACGAACATCTTATAAGTTCCACTATCTTATTTATCCAAACACTCAGTAAGAACAACGTTGTCTCGATGCTCGTTTTAAACAACGTTATACCTTCAAGAGAACTAGCAACTCCCTTGAAGTTTTTTACGACGAGCTTATGCAAATCCTCACCGGCCCAGATGGGATAAATGCACACATTTATGAGCAAACAAACGCCAGCTCCAACAGCTATCAACAATAGTCGAGAAACAGCTGTCTGAACGAAATGTGAAGTTCCGGATACAAGTACAATACAGAATGTCAATAGGAACACACGGAAACCATACTCGTATTGCTTCATGGCTGGATACAGCTTCAAATAACTAGCGAAAAATCCTGAAATCGAGCAAGATCATAGAACAAGAGTTCAAGATAGACGAATCTAATAACTTCAATTGGCAAACAATCTAACCTGCTATAAAAATGCTGATCACAATCACAACTTCTTGAAATTCTCCAGCCTTTACAGATAACTCTGCAATTCCCAGAGCTAATGCCCCAGCAGATAATGTCCCTAATGCCCGATTAAAACCCTTGTTTAATGTAGCTCCTACATAAGAAATTAATCAGATCAAACCAGTACTAAATGTTTCTAAAGTAGCAATACAAAATCATACACCATCTAAGCTAAAATTGGTTTTTTTTCAATGCTATAAAAAGCCGACAATTACACACATATAGTGTAGACACTGCATTAATTGCAAAATGCCAAAATCCACACTAGAATACACAAAAAGGCACAAAATCAAGAACCCAAAAAAACTCACCAATACAAAAATCAAAGACAACAACAACAGTGAGAAGAAATTAATCAGATCAAAAGTATCACTACAAAATCATGCCCCATCTAGTGTAGATATAAAAAGCCCACAATTACACACATGTAGTGTAGATATTGCATTAAGGATGCTCAAATTCATCACTGCAAATCCCAAAATCCACACTAAAATGCAAGGACTAAAAAAAAAGGCACAAAATCAAGAACCCAAAAAAACTCACCAATGCTAAACTCAAAGACAACAACAACAACAGTGATAAGAAATTAATCAGATCAAACCAGTACTAAATGTTTCAAAAGAACCACTACAAAATCACACACCATCTAAGCTAAAACTGGTTTTTTCTCAATGCTATAAAAAGCCCACAACTACACACACATGCACATATTGCATAAAGATGTTCAAATTCATTACTGCAAAATCCCAAAATCCACACTAAAATGCAAGGGCAAAAAAAGCCACAAAATCAAGAACTCAAAACTCACCAATGCTAAACTCAAAAACAACAACAACAGTGAGAATAGCCCAGATAGAATATTGGCTGATATAATTCAAGGGCTCCTTGAAAAAGATGAGGACTGAAACCAGAGACAAAGCAGCCCCCATTTTGGCAGCAAACACCACTTTTCTCGGGTCGGATCTTCCCATTTCGTAAGCCTTAACCGCTGTTCCGACAACATTATTCCACCACCTCTGAATCCCCTCTCCCATGATTCGGAAAATCCGGTGCAGACACCCCTCATTACGGGCCACGTAATTGTCTTCGAATCCGAAGTCGGAGAAGTATTTTCTGGAAAGCAGTCTTTCTTTGCTCCGATCAGCAAAGCTCTGCCGTAAAGATCCGAAATTTGAAGCCATTTTTTCTTTTTTTTAATGGTGGATTTTCAGACAGCGAAGAATGATCATAGGATGATGATCGGAGGCTTGGGTTTCAAGGTTTCTTGATTGGTGTGTTTGTTGAAGAGTGTGTGGATTGATAGTTGAAGTTTCTGAGATGATGATCGTGTTCAATTATTATTGTTATTATTTATCTCTCCAACTAAGTTTTGGTCAAAAACTTGGTTGGATATCCTTAATAATGTTTACAGTTGAACATGCTGATGACGTCACATGTACAGGCTAAATGTTTTTTTTTCTTCTTCTTAATTATAGTCTAATAATTTGAGGATTAAATAGGGATGTTACTGTGTGTTCGACTAATAGTATCACAATCATGTGTGTATTACCCATACACATGGACGAAAAAATCGCGATATTATCGCCGAAATATCGAGATTTTTGAGACACCGAAAAAAAACAAGGTGTAGAAAAATTTCGTCAAAATATCGGTAAAATATCGGCGATATATCGAAAAAAATCGGTATAATATCGTTTTCGGTAAATAGTGCGTCATTTTTGTGGGATACGATATATCGGTGATATATCGATCGGTGGTTTTTTTGAATTTTTTTTTAATGGTAAATGTATTAGTGCCCCTGGAAGTGGAGTATAAAATGCAAAATGACAAAAATCCATGCAAAATGACATAAATTTCTTGTTCAATTATTTATGACAAAGTCCATGCAAAATACATATTTGAAATAATGAAATTCATTAGACTAGTGTGTTAAACAATGAAATACGTATTTGAATTTAACTATATTTCTAATTAAATAATTAGTAAACTTATATTTAGTAAATTATTTGAATTTAGGTTCCTCTCATAAATTAATTAGGCTAGTGTGTTAAACAATGAATTACGTATTTGAATTCAATTAATAGTTTTAATTAAATAATTAGTAAACTTATATTTAGTAAAGTATTTGAATTTAGTTTTCTATCATAAATTATCGTGGCTAGTGTGTTAAACAATGAAATATGTATTTAAATTCAAAATTTGTCATGTTATCATAACATACAACGTTTATATAATAGTTTATCTCTATATTTGTTGTAAATATATAATTTTATTTTGAATTTTAAGTTCAATATATGTATTAATGTTAGTTATAATATTATGTAAAGTACTAGATATATTTTTCAATTTGTTTTTACAAATTTTTTAAATTTTTTGCGTAAAAAACCGATATTTCCACCGAAATCGATATTTCCCTAAAATCAAGGTACCGATATTTCTACCGATACCGATATTTTTGTCCTTGCCCATACATCATTTGATGTGTGATTTATGACACAATTTGAATAAATTAAGGATTACATATGATACATTATGTGACTTATAATATTATTCATTTGGATAGGATGGACAAAGTCGGAGTGTTTTGTTCGGTTTTTTAGAGAAATAAAAACTCGTCAGTGGAATTGATATCTCATGTTTATTTTGTATAAATGTTCAGGTTCAAACCAAGCCAGTCGAACCTTTTTTTATTTTTTGTTTTGATTTTTCTAATTTGATGTAAAAATCTTGATCAATTCAAACACACAGTTAATCCTTTAAGTTGACTCATTGGATTTTTCATCTTCTAATTACAACTACATGTTACCAATTACTCCCTCCGTCCCGCTCAGATTTGCACGTAGGGACGGGCACGGAGGTTAAGAAAAAGCTGTTTTTGGGCACGGAGCTCAAGAAAAAACTGTCTGTTTTTGTAGTGTTAAAGTTGAATAGTAAAGGGCAATTTTGTAAATTTTATTTGCCATTTTTGGAGTGTGCAAATCTGAATGGGACGGACGAAAATGAAAAGTGTACAAATCTGAGTGGGACGAAGGGAGTATAAGTTAATGTGAGGAAATATAATTAATTTTACAACTCGATATTAATTAACCATTAACCTAAAAAAACTAACCTCATATATAAAACTAATCTATTTAAAGGGTAGTAGTAATAATAATAATACTACCAACCACCACCATCGTCTAATAGATTTCTAATATAACTGTATCCATTCTCAAATCCTCACACTTAAATTATCTCACTTCAAAGCCAATAACACTTCTCTAACATTCAGACAATGGAGGAAATGTTGGCAGATCTATCGTGCTAACAGGAAAAACATCAAAACTAATAGCAAGTAAAATATTGAACCAAATCTTGAAAATGTCAAAATGATCAAAAGATTGATGTATCTCAGAAACTTCATACATTGATGATACTAATAATCAAAACCAAAATTAAGATAGTAAGTTTCAGATCTAAAACAAAACAGTTCAACAAACAGGCAAAATGAAATCACTCTATTTCTTATCTTCCTTCTCGGCCTCAGCCGCCCTCTTGGCTCTGACACCAACGTGGCGCGCATTTGTCCTCTCCAAACGCAGCTTGTCGTATGCCCTGAATGACTTCATGTCTTCTGAGACCTTCACAAGCTCGACTGTTGGCTTCTCAAGTACAATTGGCAAGTAAGTGCCCGTAACTTGGGTGGCAGTTGCCAACTCCTCAGGAGTTGAATCACCAGCCTGTCACAAAAACGAACGATGATTAGATGAGTTTGGAACCAACGAGCGTTTATAATGATTTGAATGAGAATATTATCATTACCTTAAATTTGCGAGCACGCCTTGGGAAGACGACGAGCTTGGCCTTGAAAGTCTTCAGCCTCTGGACATTAGTCTGGAAACCCTCCAAGGAACTGTTGCGACGACGATGGTCAACAGAAATTCCAACAGTTGGAGCAAGTTTCTTTGGGATTCCAGCAGCCTGAATAAACGTTATATGGAATCAGCACACATATTCACACCTCACTAGCAATTATTAAAGTCAATCAAGAAGTTAATCAAACATATCATGGGTTAGTACAGAGTATTACACAAGGCAAGGCATATCCTAATAATGCAAGTCTCTAAACAATGTTATAAGTGAAATAAACAGACTTTATACTCATCTTGCGAATAAAACAAACAAATGACTGTGAGCTCACCTTAAGCTCCTCCAGAGAAAATCCCCTACCAGCTCTGAGCTTCATGTTGTACTTCAGAGTCTGGCAATGGACAATTGGACGAAGAGGTCCAGCTGTGGGTCTGGGGAAAATTTTTATGGCCTTCTTCTGTCTCGCTGGAAAGAAGAGCATCAAGCAAGATTAAACTCGTTATTCATAAAGTGAATTAATTATATTAAATTGAACATTTTAATAGCAGAGGAAATCATTACCGATTCTTCTCTTGGTCTTCCGGGCAGGTTGGTTGAACCATGTTCTGACATAGTTCTGCCAGTGCTTCCTGAAGTGACCGTTGGGAATAACATTGTTGTGCTTCATGGTTTATCTATAGCACAAAAATAAAGCACAAAAAAAAAGCACAAAATCAAATCTTCTGATAAACCCAGAACCTATAGGCATTGACTAATACATGAAAAGATTAAGAATCACACAATTGAACAACTTCTGTAAATCCAAAATATGAAAGAAATATTACTGAAAGAGGGACAATAAAAATGTGTGCTTTAAGTGAAAACTACGATCCAGTACACATCCAACACAAACAAATCCAAAACAGCAATAATATACTACCAAAATAAAATCTTAACAACTAAACCAGAAACATATATATTAATTATTATGGCATAATCACAACTCTATGAGCGTGTCCACCAAAACAAGCTAAAAATAAAATTGCATTTGCCAACACTCGGATTAGAGACACGAATAATCACTAAAATCAGTTCCCCAATCATTCATGTATTTAAATAAATATTAATCATGAAATCTCAGTATCACCTACCAAGGAAAATCCTAAATTTAAACAAAAACAAAAAACAAAGAAAAACAGCAACCAAGTTAAATTAATCAATTAAATACCCGATTACTCCAGAACTGAAAATGAGAATATATTACCTAGGAAATCAAAGAATACACAGGTTTACAAGTAGTCATACATTCTATCAATACAAAAAGGACGAAGAGGAGAAAGGAAGCAGATTTCAACCATTGCGATACCGCTAACCTCAAACTAAAACATACGAATCTTTGACACAACATCTAAAGTATGAAATTCATTTGACACAACATCTAAAGTATGAAATTCAATAAAACAAGCTTCGATTAAGAACAGATCAATGAGAGAATTGAGGGTTGAGGCTTAGGGTTTAGACTTACAGCGGCGGAGATGAGCAGAACAGGCGAGGGAGCACTCCTTGTAGCTCTACTGCTCGTTTCACTCGGGAAATGAGAGAGTTTGCAGTTATATATACAGCGCAACAAAAACCCTAGGTTTTGTGTTAGTTTTGTGGTCTATTGGGCCCTGAATTGGATCTCATGGTATTGTTGGGCCCAGATTAACCTAATGGGCTCTCAATTAGCCCAATCCAATATTTATTGATATATGCAATTTTATTTATTATTTAATTATTATTATATGAGTATGTTGTATACTTAAGATTATTATTGTATGAGTGTGTTTTACATTACGATTTGAGTCATTTTTTTTCTCTTGATTGGATTGCATTGAATTTAAAATTTAAAAATTCATATATTAGATTGTAATTTAAAAAAGTTTAATTAAATTTGAAAAAGACAAATGCTGTGTGTGCTCCCTTTTTTTTTTTTTGAAATAACCCAAATATTATTAAAATTATCACCTGAATAAGACAAGAAACCAAATGGTTGGATTTCTATCTAACAACATTATTTTTATTATTTTAATGTGTGTGTACATTTGTAGGTATAAAGAATAAACTCAGAATTTGTTTAATCTCCATTTAGTTGTAAGATCTAAAAAGATTCAACACATTCTATCTAACAACAAATATGATAATTTTATCCTAAAACGATTATACTCAATAAAACTACAAAATATGTATAGTTGAAGTTGATTCCCAGAAGTGTTGAACAGACTGTACAATAAAAACTAGACATTTTTTCTCTTAAAAAAAAAAAAAAAAAAATCATGAAATATTATTTCAATGTTCCACTTTGTGCTTCAGAAACAACAGCCTTCCTAATAAACCTTTGCTTATTAAACCTACTGGTCTTCTTCTTCAGCATAACCCCAACATTTCCCTTCTTGGACAACTTCTCCTTTCTACCTTCTATTTCAGCCATAATAACACTATCTCTTTTCTGGTCCGAAAGCAAAGCTAGTCGAGCAAACTTCCTCGGTGTCACTTTCCCAAGCCTCTCTTTGATGTCGTTGTAAGCAGGAACGAGGCCTCGTCTGATATAGCATCCTTCAACGAGCTGCACTGAGTTAATCTCAGGGAGGATAGGGCTGTCTTTCAACTCAAGATCCGAGCAAAACGGAGAGTCCTTCAACCACAATCTCAAGGAATGAGCTTTTGCAACGAGGACCCCAGTCCGAGTTTTACAGGGCAAGAATGGAGACCCCATTTCCCAAAGATATGCCTTCAGTGTGCTGTCCAAACAAACTCTGTTGTATTCTGCTGTACCTGTGATCAGCACTACTGATTTAGGAGATTCAGGAAAACCTTCCAATGATGCATCCTGTATGAAGCATGGGGAGAAAAGCAATCACTTTTTGTGTTCAAAGCATGGAAAGAACTCATCCATAAGGCATCATAGAATTCAACCAACAAAAAAAGTAGGCAATGCATGATAGTGGCAATCAGTTGAGAAATCAAAAACTGCTTTCTTGCATTATGGGACATAATTTAGCGGCATATTAATAAGGCTTAATTTCATTTTTCAAACTATACTATGTATGGTTTTTAATTTTGCATCCTGAGCTATTTTTTTATTCCGATCACAACATATATTACACGTTTTGTTCACTTTTGCAACCTTCGACAACATTTTCCCGCGAGAAAGGGCCCACGTGATTTTCACGTGCCAATTGAGGTTTATTTTCGTCATTTTCTAGCCCATTAACCTATTCTCCCTCCAAAATCGAATTTAGCCATAATTTTCCCCGTATTCCTTCTACAAATTGTTTGAGTAAATGAAGAATGGCGGTGATGGTGAGGTTCAAACAAAAATAAGATTATTTTACTGTTGAGGAACCAAATCTACCCATGTCTTAGAAGTGCAGATGATGAAAATAACCATCAGTTGGTACGCGAAAATCACAAGGCCCTTTCTTGCCGGAAAATGTTGCCGGAGGTTGCAAAAGATAACAAAATGTGTAGTATAGCCTGTATATGTTGTGATCGGAGAAAAAAAATAGTTTAGGACGAAAAATTAAAAAACGCTCATAGTATATGTTGGAAAATGAAATAAGCCCTATTAATAATCTAGTTTCTTCTTTAAGGATTCGAGGATTTCAAGTCTGGGTTGATTCAGCAATCTATTACAGAAATGAAGAAACTAGAAGAGGGATCTTTGTTCAAAATTAGGAGCATCAATTCTTGAGTAAAGAGTTCTATATTGGCACATAGAATCCGATAAACTTTAAGAGAGTAAAAGAACAGAAGCTTTGCCTGCATGAGATCAAGCCATAATGTAAGACCAACGAGAGCAGCGCCAGCAGATAGCTTTCTAAAATCGGCCCCCCAATCCTTGTCAGCAACCCTGCAAGGCAATTGAATTGATTGAAGTAAACTGCAAAATCTAATTTAGAAGTTATCATGACATGTCACGAATTCATCAGAGATAATCAGTCTACAAACAAATAGCTGCTCTTTCGAGTAATTTAAGTTTGAAAGCATAACTATTTATCTAAACAAGAGAGAGGTGATTGTTCGCCCGAGTCAAGAATTGACATTTAGTAGTTACCTGAATACATTGTGATGATAAATGTTTCTCTTAATGGCCAGTTGGAAAATCCACGTGGCAGTTGCCCGGCGTTCAAAAGACCACAGCAGATCTTCCAAAGCATTGACAAAGTTAAATGCCGCATTATCTTCTATGGGTTCTAGTATCTTGAGATAGTCGTCTATCTCCGACAGCAATGACATGGAATTTTCGGTCAAAAGCCTATGAAAGAGACATCATTATAGTCAGAAAACCATATAAAAAGAACCCATGAAAGGAAAAGGTAAAAGGTAAAGAGAGAAGTGCATTGCCTTATGGGAAGATGAAAACCAGCATCTCTAATTGCGTTTAATAGCATAATGGCCTTAGCCTTGCTGTTGCACAGGCTTGCTGCCCTAATGAAACAAGTCCATATACGGTGATCGGGATCCAAACCTTCATTCTTCATCCCCACTAGCTTCTGAATGCCAATATCAAGATCACCATTCTTGAGATAAGCATCAATGACTGAACTATAAGGTAATGTACTCAGATCTGACTCAATAGATTTTAAACTATTAAGCACTTTTTCAGCTTCCACTGGATGGCCTGAGCTGCCATACGAAGTCATAAGCAGGTGCATCGTAGCAACAGTGGGTTCAACTCCTGATTCTTTCATGGTCACCAGCAGCTCCTCCGCTTTAGTATGGTTTCCAGAGCTTCGATACATTTTCATCATCAAATGGTAAAATGACCGGTCTAGCTTGAGTCCATCGGACTTTAGCCCATCAAAAAGTTCTTCAGCTTGTCTGATCATCAACTGTTTACAAAGCGCTGCTATCAGGCTTTTGTAGGTGTCCATATGAGGGTTTAGACCAAGCTGTCTCATTTCAAGCATCAACGAGAGCGCTTCTTCAGGCCTACGGTCTCTACAATACATTAGGATTAAAGTATTGAAAGTTTCCTCGTCTAGTTTAAGTCCAGATTCTTGAATTCGCCAGTAAACTTCAACTGTCTTCTTATAATCCTCTATTTTCGTATACATCTTAAGCAACGAGTTATATATAGAAAGATCAGGAGTGAATCCTGCTTCCTCCATCTCACAAACCATGGCCTCGACATCCCTTACCTGTTTTGCCCTGGACAGCAACCCAATCATGACCCTATAGAGATGCATGGTAGGAAGATACCCTGCAGCTTTCATTCCATGGTATATTTTCTTCACTTCAAATACATTTTCAGATTGGGCAAATGCTTCTAGCATCAAAATAATAGAACTCTTGCTTATTTTGAACCCCATGTCTTGAAGATCCTGAATCACAACATAGAGTTCATCCAATCTTCCATCTGTAATCAGTGCTTGCAATAGATAGTTCATGGTATCAACAGTTGGGGAAGGCCCATCTCTCATCATTGTATTGAAAGCAGCTCTTGCTTTCTCATAACAACCACACGCAGCATAAGCTTGAATCAGTGAGTTCCAAACTCGACGATCCAAAATCTGGCTTCTCTGCCTTAGGCTTCCTACAACACTCTCCGCCTTTTCCAGTTGCTTCTGTTTTCCATAAGCTTCAACAAGGCCAGTACAAATGGATGTATGATGAAGAGGGAGGCCTTTTCCTTCAGCCAGGTCATACAAATGATGACCAGTCTCAGGAAGATCCATTTTGCAATATATAAGAGCCATTTTCTGATATATATCAACCGAAGGTTCAATTCCGTAGAATTTCATATCTGAGAATATTTGAGAAGCTTCAGCGAAGGATTCATTCTCGGCACATGTCACTATCAGGGACTCATACATGGCAACACTCCCTTTAAAAATATATAGGCTATTACTTTCGTGATATTCTTCCAAAGCAGCATCTAACTGGCCAGCTTTGCAATGAATAACAACCAAAGCTTCAGCTATGAACTGCTGGGATCCAGATGCATACCCCTGTATAAAGTTTAGCAGTTCTATCGCTTCAGAATGTCGTCCAGATGTACTATATGAAGCCAAAATCGATAACAGATTTCCCCTGTCCACACTAGAATTCTGTGTAACTGCAAGTCTCAATTGTTTTGCTGCAAAGTCATAGCAACCACCTTTTGTAAGTACAGAAGAAATCTTCTCTGAGTTCAAGCCATGCAGTTCTTCAAGATCCCCCACCAATTTCTGGATAAAAATTCCATTGCTTTCTCCATCAAGTACCCGTAGCAATGCTTCGTAGAGGGCCAGATCAGGGACAAAACCATCAGAAACCATATCCTTGTACAACATCATTGACTTATTCACCTTGTTTGACCTTATAAGCACATCCAACATGATTGAATATGCAAGATTATCCGGTTTTATTCCAGAGCGCAGCATGCAGTCAAACATCTCTTCAGCCTGCTCTCGCTGTCCTGCTTTTGCATAGCCACATATCAAAGCACTGTAAGTACGTAAAGTGGGTCTTATGCCAGTATTTAGCATCTCTGACATCACATTTGCAGCTTCTTTCATCCTATTAGCTTTCCCAAGGGAGTCGATGAGAACAGTATATGTCACAGCATCAGGATGTCGACCAGAGGATTTCATGCCTCTGTAAATTTGCAAGGCAGTGTCATGCTTGCCTTGCTTTCCATACATGTAGAGTATGGTATTATAAGTCATCTCATCCTTTGAGAACCCCATCTCCACCATTTCTTCACATATCTCTTTCACCTTATCCACATTCCCTTCTCTTGCAAATGCATAAAGTAGAGAATTGTATGTAACTGCATCTGGAATGAAACCCTTTGAACGCAACTCCTTAAAGAGACGTTCTGCCTCACCAGATAGTCCACATCTTCCGTACACTGATATAATCGCATTATAAGTCCATAAATCCGGTTGACATTTGTGTGTTTGCATATCCTGAAAAACTTTCACAGCCTCCTCCAAATTGGATTCACGCGAACAACCACTAATCAAAGTATTATAAGTAATTATATCAGGTCGAATCCCTGATCTCCTCACTTCATCTAGCAGCTCAAGTCCCAAATCCGGAGTCATAGGACCTGATCTCAGTCGTGCATTTATCAAGGTATTAAAACTAACAAGATCAGGCTGAAATCCACGTTGGCGCATCATATCAAGCATCTCCTGAACCTTGGAAAACCGACCATTCCTTGCATAAACGCCCATCATGGCATTATAAACCTGCACAGTATTACCAACAGCCTGCTCGGACCGAGTAAAAATCTCCATAGCTAAAGCTTCTTCATTGGCTTTTCCAAGCACAGCCAATATTGTAGCCAACATCCTTGCATTGGGAGCATACCAATGCTTAAGATTTAACCACTCATAAACCTCCAACGCTCTTTGCCAATTCTTCTCACCAACCCATTTCACCACAAAACAAAAATCAGTAGGGGTCATTTGCACCATCTTCTCATCTAAAACATCCGCCACAAACTCCTCCGATTTCAGCTCCAAAATCTTGTCCGTCAAGAACTGCACTCTCTTTCGCCAATCCTTCGCCCTCTTCAAAGCCAACTTGTTCATTTTCTTTACCTTGTTTCGGCTAAGCCTTTTATCAAACACCTCGACTTCTTCATCATTTGCAGCCACATTCTCTAACTCCCCTTCACTGTCCACTCTAATTTCATCCTTGTCTTCGGGATACATCATTTTCTTCTGAGAATCCTGCTGGGTTTCATTTAATTTCAAGTGTGGCCATCTCACAGATGGTGAAGCTCTGGAGTAGTTGAATTTCGTTGCAGTTTCTTGCTCGCTGGTGGAAGTTGAAGTTGAACAACTAGAAATAGAGGTATCCTTCCTTTGTTTCTTCGGTTTTCCGCTCGAATTTAATGGCGGTGTAGCAAATCCCAGAACTCCAGTGCATGCCATGTTTAACATGGGATTTCTTGTTTTACATGTGCAGTGTGGCAACGAGGAAATATACTCACAAGAAATGCCAGAGTCAGTAGTTAGGGGGTAAAGTGAAATTCTTCAAAGTTAAGGGGCCAAAGTGAAATTCCCCAAAGTTAAGGGGGAAAAGTGCAATTTAAATGTTCAGACACAGAAAAAGTGAAAAACTCCATTTATTTTACGCGCGAAGCTGAGAATTTCTTCGGCGGGTAAACTATGGAGATGCACCACATGCTGCAACCAAAACCGAACTCTCTTGCAATTTCCCACAAACTTTCATCCGATTTTCTTTTTTCTTTCAACTACAATGGCAAATTCTCAGAAGCCATTGCTCTGAACTCATCAGAAGTGCGTAGAAGCAAATTAGTGAAAATATCTGAATTGAAATCGGTTAATTATTCGTTCAATACGAATTCTGAGCGTGCGATTTCTAATGGGAAGGAGATTTCTTGCGATTTGTACAACGAAATGTTATGCGAACTGTGCGAAGAAGGAGAACTCGATGATGCCATGGCTTTGCTGTCGCAAATGGAGGCGTTGGGATTTCATCCGAACTCCATATCTTATACTTGCTTAATAAATGGTCTTGGAGACGTTGGAAGGACGTTAGAAGCCGAGGCGATTTTTCAAGAAATGTTGATTTCAGGGTGTAGGCCAAGAATCAGGTTGTTCAATGCTATGCTCAAAAGCTGTTTGAAGAAAGGCTTGTTAGAGTTGTCTGATAAAGTGTTGATAGTTATTGATGATTTGGGTTTGGAGAGGAACCGGAAGACGTTTGAGATTTTAATTGATTACTATGTTAGTGCCGGGCGGTTGAATGATACGTGGGAAGTGCTCGCTGAGATGAAGAGAAAGGGATATGAACCAAATTCTTATGTGTATAGTAAAATTATTGAAATTTATAGGGATAACGGGATGTGGAAGAAAGCAATGGGAGTTGTGGGTGAGATACAAGCAATGGGAATGGTGTTGGATAGGAGAATATTCAATAGCATCATTGATACTTTTGCGAAATATGGGGAATTAGGAGAAGCTTTGGAAGTATTTGAGAAAATGCAAAAAGATTGTATAAAACCGGATGTTCAAACTTGGAATTCCTTGATCAGGTGGCATTGTAAATTTGGGGATACTGTTGGAGCTGTCAAGTTGTTTGATAGGATGCAGGAACAAGGAACTTATCCTGATCCGAAGATTTTCATGACTATCATTTCCCGTTTAGGGGAACAGGGGAAATGGGACATTATAAGAAAAACTTTCGAGAATATGCAGGGTAAAGGGCACCAAAGGAGTGGAGCCATTTATTCTGTTTTAGTTGATATTTATGGACAGTATGGAAAATTCCACAATGTTGATGATTGTATCCTAGCTCTGAAATTGGAAGGTGTTCAGCTATCACCGAGCATGTTTTGTGTTCTGGCAAATGCTTATGCTCAGCAGGTATTTTTTTCATCTTTTACTTATAGCTATGAATGTTTCATAACTGTTGGTGTTTGTGGAGCTATCTATGATTTTGTTAGAATGATTGGTTTGCTAGTTGAATTGTATAAAGTTAATGAGATTTGTAAAGTTCATGGATTGAATTTGAGTTAAATCATTTCATCGATGGATCTTCATCGGATGGAACATAAATATGATCTGATTAAAAAAATTATTTTCTGAAACTCAGGGATTGTGTGAACAAACTGTTAGGGTACTGCAGCTCATGGAAGCAGAAGGAATGGAGATGAACGTAATAATGTTGAATGTTTTGATCAATGGTTTTGCAACTGCTGGAAGGCATATAGAAGCATTATCAATCTATCACCACATGAAAGAGAGTGTAAGTTCAAATGGCATAACGTTTCTGAATATGTTGTGTACACTGTCTTTTCCTGATACTTTTGTAATTGTATGTGAAGGGTATTAGTCCTGATGTGGTGACCTATAGTACACTAATGAAGGCGTTTATGTGGGCCAAGAAATTCGATCAGGTACACAATCTTTCTTTTGACTGATGCTCATTAAGACATGCCATTTCACAGGGAGGTTTATGTTCTCATGTTTTCTACTTTTGTATTGCATTTCATTCCTTTTCAGTCACATGAAGAAATGACACTGCATCTCTGTCGACTATTTTATGATATGTAACTTCATGAATTCATTTTTACATCTGATTCAGTTCAACTATGATCACCATGGAAATAGTTGAAGCTACTATAAATAGGGGCCTGGAGTATTAGGCTTGCAAATATTCTTTACATGCTCCTTATACATTCGTCAAGATTTTTCTATGAGACGGCCTTTTTTCTCTACCTGAATTCACTTCTTGTTTAGTAAATTCTCCTCTGATCCAGCAGAAGGCATTAGATTAGTAAATATGCAATTTCACTTGTCTAACTCAAAGCCCGTAGCCCAAAAGAGTTAGGGTTAGGTTCACATATTATCGAGCCATTTAAATTTTCCCGTTTAACTCAGGGATTCTTTGTTGCTACCAGGTCCCTAAGATATACAGTGAAATGGAGGCGTCTGGATGTTCACCGGATAGAAAAGCTCGCGAAATGCTGAAATCTGCTTTGATCATTCTCGAACGAATGCATTGATAGTATTGACAATGCAGCTCCAGTTGGCTGGAACTCTTATGCACAAGTAAGACATTATTGTACTTATTAAGAGAAAATACACTACTGTTTTATAATCTTGTCTTAAATGCAAATATTAAAATACAGTACTGCACTTCCTATAATTGAGATCACAAAATTAACAACATAGAAAGTTGAAGAGAAATTATATGAGAAAAGTTACTACCCTAAATCATAATCAATACTTTTATTTTTATCTTCATTATGAGATTTTTTGGCTGAAAGTCAGAAATATATTAAGTATACTGCAATTCTCTTTACCATTTCTTCTGAATTTTGTTTCAACAAAATAAAGGAATTTTTTTTTTTTTTTTTTTCTCATTTCGTGGTAGCAACAATTGCCTACACTAGTGATGACATGCTTCATGTGTGCATTCATGGACTTTTAGATAATGCCTATAGTTTCTAGCACTGTAATTTGAAAGTTAAAATGAAAAGTGATATTTCCTTCTTAAGATCAGTGTAATATGGGTTATTTATTTATTTATTTTGAAAAGTTTGGCTAATTTGGTTAGCATATAATAGTCTCATTATTCTGTGATCAATATATGTAGACTTAAGTTGCATAATTTTATTTGGAAACCTTGACTATTACATATTCAATCCGCACACCATTTTCATATTTATTTCCTTTTATTTTTATTTTTATGTGCATAATTTAAATTAAAATAGAAATATACTTTTTAGATGCTAGATGCTTTTGTGGTTCAATTTCCGGTTTATTATCCGATAAAAATTGTTTGATTTAATCCTAAATATATAATCTGGGTAAAACTTTTTTTAAGAACCGAATATAATGAGCAGAAGTGTTATCTTGAAACAAAGAGGTCCACATCGATCAACCTTATCTTTCTTTAATATGGCCCGTAGAGTTGGAGCTTGAAAGATATATGCACCTTTGTTTATTTTGGACTTATCAAAAACAGATATTTCATTTTTTACTTAAAAAAGAAAGAAAGAAGAAATTGACAGATATCTTGCCTTAACATTCGATGTCTAATCGGTTGCACATATCTTCTCTTATCATCCTCAATCTAAAATAAAATGAAGTATTTAAACCACCAAATAATAATTAGTTATAATACCCTAAAACACCACAATTCATAAAAGAAATTACTTTTTTTACAAATAATTTTGTTACTTTTCTACTACACTACGAGAAATTTAACAAAATTGTTCTTCTAGTAAAAATAAAAGTAATCAATTTTGTGTCAATATTTACACTATTTTTTTAAAAAAGAAGGTTGTAACCCTATGAAAAAAGTGTAAACCCCACAAAAAACTATATTTTTTCTTTTATCAGAAAGACAATTTTATCAAATTTGCTAAATTATGGTAGAAAAATAACAAAACTATCATTTATAATTAAAAAAAAAAACACTTATATAAATTTTGGTATTTTAACCACTGGACCCTAATAATTATTCTCGATAAATCACTTCATGTGAGTTTTTATGTGAAAAAAAAAAAACGAATAAAGATTAGAGGATAAAGAGAAACAGCATCTTATCAAAGAGCAACATCGATACCATACAACCCATATCGAATCTCATAATCACATAATAAAAGCATTGGACAAGAAAGCAACACAACACCTACCCCAAAAGTTACATACACATATACACACACACACAACTAATGTTAATTAGGGTAAAAGTTCCCAAGAAATTAGTACTTATTTATAATAGGGGGACAGGATGTATCTAATTTCTGCTTCCTTGTGCAACTCAAGGTTGAACTGGTGGCTTGTCCAAGTCCTCCTGAGGGCGGAAAAACGCTTTCTGTTCCAACACGGAATCATCAATGGTATCCGATTCCGGGTCTGAGCCCGGATTATCATCCGTTGCAGGGCCGAACACCCCGGTCCGAGGATGTGGGGCCCAGTATTGCTCGGGTTGTGGTGGCATTACATGGTCCGGGACAATAGTTGGGTTGACATTATCCTCCGGGTTCTTGTCGTAGGCTGAGACATGCACTCTCCTGCGTATTTGTATTGATACACACTGTTGTTAATAATTTCAAGACAATGAGCACAATGGTCAAATTCAAGTAATAATGTCTTATAGAGAAATTATCTGCCGCCTGGAAAATAGATCTTTTGGAATTTACCATCCAAACTATATGCGTATATGTAGAATCTCAGTAAAATATGTGGCCCAAGATGGTAAAATTCAAGAACGTCGATAATTCAGACGATAGATATTTTTTCGCCTTTATAAAGATACAAAGCATAGGGTAAAGTTAGAACTACCATGTTCCACTTGTGCCATCTTATTCAAATATGTATCACTGAAAGACATTAAATTAAGGCAAGAATTGTAGGTTTTGCATCAAGAAAGATACATCTATGGGTAATTGTCAAATGATCAATAATACACAATTTGTGACTTCCTACCTACCATACTTAAACATGAAACATATTTGAGGTAATAGTAGCAAGACTACAAAAGCGGCAAAACAATTAATTAATGAAAATCCTAAGACGCAATTCCAGACCCTTGGTTTAGACTCGCCCAACGATTTGAACAAATTAATAATAACATTGTCTCTTCACCATGATCAACCACCCATGGTTGTTGAAAGCGAAGAAGCACAACTAAATATAATTTCAAAAAAGTATATAGTGTTGCACATCTTTACAAATATAGCACATTACGGGAGCTTTTTCATATAGAATGGGCAATATGTCACAATTGATGTAACCAAAAAAAAATAAAAAAAAATCAATCTCATAAAGATTATAGAAGTTGATGAAGACATAACTATGTTAGCAAAATTAAGAAAATTCCTACATGCAGCAAAGGTCTTGCATCAAGTAAATTGATGTGCATCCACCACCATCAATAGACTCAACCTCAAAATGGATCATGAATTTTAAATATTTAAAGATATTTGAATATTGCTAAAACTACTAAATCCCATGTGTTAAGTGTTACATGCTTTTCAAGTTGCTTGATATTGGTCCAGAAGGGACCTAAATAATCTAATCCCTATATTTATTAACTATTATTATTATAGCTTATGATCTAAGCGCAAAAGCTAAAGCTCTACATAGAGCTCTTTTAGCCTCTCTTTTTCACTGTTGGTGAAATACCTACCGATTTGTGGAGCTTTCTCAATTAGATTATTGTGTTACCTTCCATTTCCAACAACACACCTTGTATGTTGTGTTCATCCAAAGGAAACCAACTATTTGACTATTTGAACATAATCTTTCATCACTGATTTAGTATTAGCTAAAAGTTTAAGGAACTGTCAAAGACATTCCAAGAATCATCAATTCTTTAAATTAAAAATGATGAGAAGTATTAAATTTACAAGAAAGCAATTTGGGTATACTGGTAGGTAAGATAGAGAACCCAACCCAACACCCACTCTCCTATGCTGGTAAGGGGGTGGGGGGGGAGATCAACAATTGGATATCATGGAAATAAGACCTTTTCTGTTCCTAAATGGATACGGCAAAAACTTGGATAAGACCGTTTCACGGATTACATTTTGGGAAACAGAATCTCATCCAATTCATTCCAGTGATCCACCTTACTTACTAAATGCAGGTCATCTACATCTGCATCTTCTAAATGACCTATGCATATTAATAAGAAGAAACTACCTATAATTACAATGTTTATTCTATTCATTATCCAACTCCCTTGCCCTAAAAAACATGTAATTCACCCATAATCTTTCCCCAAAACTAAACGCAATAAATAACTAGAATCAAAAGCATTTTGTCTTCTAGAGATTATGCATTTTGGCATTTTTATCAATCACAAAGAAGAAACACCAAAAAAAAAAAAAAAAAAAATGCCATAGAAACTGCAAATAATAGTTCACAATACAGTTCCGATACAAACAAGAAGTGAAAAAAATCAATTACCAAAAAAAAAAAAAAAAAGTCAATCTCCTCAAAACAGGACCTAAATTAACAGTTCTCGAATAAATAATTCCACAATGTTGAAATAGATTTGCAGGCATATACTCGGAGAAAAAAAACATTGTTAAAACTTAAAATCACAGAAATGGTTGATTACACAGAGTAAACACATACCTGAAGGTGAGAGGAATGGCGAGAGAGCGAGGTGCGCGGATCTGACCGACAAAACGTTTCCCCAAGTTGGCCAGTGCACGATTACTCTGCAAATTAGCTGCCATACAAATGGACTTCACAGTCTTTGAAGAATAATTAAAAAAATGGAATAGTTGAGAATGGAAGCAAAATGTAGTGAAAAAGAAGAGTGGAGGGACCCTTTAAATAGGGGGAGCAAGATGAGGAGGTGGAGCTGACGTTCAAAATTCTACTCAAATGTCTTGCTCACACAAAGATAGTTTATCATTCATTCTAAATTCTTCTTAAATGTTAATCTAATTTTCTTAAAATTTCACTTTTATATATAAATATGTAGATCGTAATAATTATGATTCAAACTAGAATTTTGCAAGTTTTCAAGTTTTTATTCTCTTTCTTCCATCCCTCCAAACTTATTTAAAAAAAAAAAAAAAAAAGTTTTTCTTCACAAGGATATATTGAATATTACTTCTACAGTTTTGTTATTATACACATTATGTGCATATTAATATGTGTTCACTGTTGATGTGTCAGATATCTAATATTTCAACATTTTTCTATTACTTTTAATCTCAATTAAGTAAAGTTCTGTTCTGAAGTTTTTATCATATATAAAGATCAGTCCTACTAACATACATATTGTGGGCTCATCAAATGTGCCTACAATATAATATATCACAAATCCAACACAATATTTAAAGAAATAAAATATTTACGCATTAAATATTGGTACATAACATGTCACTATGGACATATGAGCATTTTCTATATCAAGGACACAAAATTAAATAATTATACCTTCAACTAGAGTACTATTCTAGAAATTTAGGATTTAAAATTGAAACTAAAATAGAATTAATTCTATTAAACAATCATATTGAATTCCTAAATTTTAAAATTCTAATGAAATAGCTTCTACGGTTAAATTTTAAAATTATTTTTTGTTATAAATAGATTCTTACACCAAAAATTTAGTTTTGGAATATCGTTAAAATATTATAAACCTCAAAATTGTCACCCAGACTGCTATAATCGAGATCCAAAATATATCACTAAGCAGATTTTGGTAATCTAACTTATTTTAATTATTTAATTTGAGATTGGATTTTGGGTACATTATTTTATGTAAATTACAGAGCCATGTGGAGTCGTGTAAAATGACGTGGATCCGATGACGCTATTACCACCTTATCCGTTAAAATATATATGGAACAATTAATGAGGCGGTGTGTGTGAATTTACGGTCTTGTCCCTGATAAGCATACAACTCTAGTTTCCAAACATTGTTTTATTGATATTGTGGTGTTTTATATTTTAATTTGAGATTCAAGATTGGTACAATAGACATATTACTTTATTATTTTTTCATCATAATTTGTGTGAGAAGTCCTAAATAACTCTTACATTTAAATGTGAATAATGCAAGATTGTTGATTGATATAATAAAAGATGTTATTTATATCTTATCAATATTAGTAAAAACATCATTTTTTTTTAATTTTAATTGTATTTATAAAAAAATATTTATATAAATAAATATATATATATATATATTTATTGTAGTAGAAAAATAATTCACTATTCTAATTATGGTAGAAAAGAGTGTTATAAAGATATATAACAACATTTATATTTTTTTGTCTCCACAAATATTATGATTTTGTGAGATTATATGTGGTGTTTATGAAATTTTATTTTTATCATTATATATATCATTTATATTAAAAGTATTAGAATGTAACTAAAATATCATTCACAATTGAGGAATTTTCGATTAAAAGTTTTATTATTATTATTTTTTTATTCCAACTAAAAGCAATAGAAAACACTTCCTAGGTGTGGTTTTAATGTTTTGTACTGTATGTTGAAAATTTCAATTCATATCATATATCATACCAAAATTTTTAGTATACAATTCTTTTGATATAATACACAACTTCAATATTTTCATTAGGGTAACTGTGGTATATATCTTCCCTTCACAAGATGGTCCTTGGTCCCTTCTTTTTTTCTATATTCTAAAATTATAATCCAAGTTTATTAAATGTGGTTTAATTTTATACTAATATGTAACCGTTCTTTAAAGTTTATTATTTATATGATGAGTATATAAAGTTGTAATAAGAAAACGTATGTAAACAATATTTTTCCATAGTGATATAACTTCATTGGATTTAGTAAAAAATTAACCAGACAAGTGTTTTGTAAGAAAAATAAAATAAAAGCACAATGAAGTAGACAGGGAATCAAACCTTAGACTTCAAAGAAAACCCTTCACTAGGTGAGCATCACAATTGACAATTGACAAATGCATCTATATTTTTAACCACAATTTTGGGTTGAATTTTGATAACAAATGAAAGTGATTGAGTTGACCATTTGAAACTTAAATAATCACTGCATGTGTGTTGTTAATAATTGAGACTAAATGCATAATAATTAAGGTCATTAACGCAAAATATTTTTTAAGTTTGAAATAATTTTGAAAAAAAAAAAGAAATTTCTCGTAATTAAAATATTAATTTATATTTGATTTTATCTTTAATTTTTTTAATATACACATAAAAAAATGAAATATTAAAATAATAAAAAAACGTGTTCAAATTTTATCAATCTACTTAACGAGAATTGGGCCCTAACTCTAATATAAACACTAATCATGTATGACCTAATGGGCTTCATTTATGGGCTTCTAAAAATTATGTGACTATGTTATGCTACATTCAAATATTGTAAAACCTATCATAAAAACACTACTTTCTTGTGAGGCCCACCTCTAGAATTCAATTTATTATCTATTATTAAATTTTATTATATCACAACGAGAGTTAATTTACTCTTCTTCTTTTTTCACTGATTCAAAGTTTTGCATTATCTAAACCATTAAGATCCCTTTGCCTAATATTTAATTGAGTCAAACTTTATATAATTGGAGTTTTATTTATTTATTATCGAGTTCAATTTGGATTTAGTTTATCTAATATGTTCATGACTCATGAATGAATTCAAGCATAAACAAACTTAAAAATAAAAATCTATAATTTTATTCAAACAAATAAGTTAAATTAATAATTCAAGTAAACATTATAAAATGAATGCCAAATATTAATTTTATATTCTACGAACTCTATCATGACCTAACAACCAACTTGCTAGCGAGTTGAACAATATCAAAATTTGAATTTAATTTGTCATTTTAAATGAGCTCTTATAAAATTAAACTTGGAATAACTCAAGAGAATGTTGATTCATTTACTATTCTACAATTAATTACTCCTTAAAAATACAACCAAAAACAAACTGGATTCAATCGTGGGCTCCCAATTAATCAAGTCAAAATCAAGCTAATATAAACCATAGAAAAAAAAAAGAAAAAAAAAATGCTTCAAATAAAATCCAGGGTAATTGGATAATAACATAGAGGCCAAGAAATATGTGATGTGTCCACATTCGTGTGGCTAAATACTCCTTTGAATCAAAGGGCGTGTGGCTTTCCCAACTTCATCTCCATTTCCAATAGAAAAAACACACACACAAAACACACACTAGAATGTCTTCAGCCATGGCTGCAGCTGGTGCTTCCTCTTCTTGCACAGCTGCTTTCACCAGAAACCTCTCTCCCAAAACCCATCTAACTCCCCAGTTTCAGGTCTCTCTCTCTCTCTCTCTCTCTCTCTCTCTCTCTCTCTCTCTCTCTCACACACACACACACACTATTGATGGTTGGTTTAATTTTCTTGAAATTTTGGTGTGAATTTTGAGCAGAAAACCAGTTTTCAAGGGCTTTCACTTCAAGAAGCGAAAAGGGTTGTGTTCAACTCATTGGTTGTTGAGAGAGAGAGAATTGCAAGTGTTGGAAGTGAGAGAAAAAGGGGTTTTGAAATCACAGCAAGAACAGCAGGTGCTGCTAAGAATATTGAAGTTGAAGTTGACAAGCCTTTGGGGTTGACTTTGGGTCAAAAGCAAGGTGGTGGGGTGGTCATCACTGTAAGTTGTATCTATCTATCTATCATTATAATCTTTGCATGCATTTGACTATATGATTGTGGGATTTGTTTGACAATCTAACAAACTTGACTACATGATTCCTTGAAGAACAAAAAATAAAGCAAGTGTTTTGATCTTATAATCTTGATTGCATTTCTTTATGAATGTTAACCATCTTTATGTATTACTTACATTTGAATATATGATACATCATCTCCTTATGTAATGGACATTGTTTTCATGATCACATTGATGATTTTTTTCCAATTCACCCCATAAAATAAATTGATTTAGTTGCATAAGAGAATATGATCTTTGTTTTAGTTATAAATTTAACCCAACTTTGAGATTTGTAAAAAAAAAAAAAGTTTACACTTTGCAAATCAAATCACTAATCAATTTTTTGGTGGTCATATGTCAATGTGTTCGACAATTATACAACTCATCAGCCATACCAACATTGGAAATATGGCATATGAGTTGTAAAAATAGTAAGAACACATCATCATTTAAACATAAAAAAATGACCGAATATTCGAGTTGTGAGGTATGATTAAAGTCGCTTCTTTTTTCGCCAAATCCCAGAAATTTAGCTAAATTTGCAATTAAAAGCAAGGATCAAGATTTTTATTTACAATTACCTATCCTAATTAATTTAGTAACATTATTGAGAAATAAATTCGAATATTAGGCAGTGGAAAATGGTGGAAATGCAGCAAAAGCAGGGCTAAAAGCGGGGGATCAAGTGCTGTACACAAGCAGCTTCTTTGGAGATGAACTTTGGCCAGCAGATAAGCTTGGCTTCACCAAAACTGCTATTCAAGCCAAGCCCGATTCTATCTACTTTGTCATTAGCAGGTTCTACATTCTTGCATCTCCTTTTTACTTTTTCTCGAAATTTTAGTAAAAATGAATAGTAAAAATAAGATTGTACGGTAATTTAGATGTATTTATAACTCGTGGATTTTCGTCCTATAGCATTAGAACAAGAAGGTCGATATATTTTACCTAGTTTCTTCATAATCGAACACCTTAGATTCCTTATATATATCTTGAAGCTAAGCTTGTCTGATATATCCATAGAAATTAAACTCATTTTTTTGGGATAATAATCCTTCCATCGCCTTGCCATGTAGAGGCGCGGACGTGGATGTGAAAAGGCTTCCAAAGCGTCCGGCCCCACCTGCTTTTGGGAGAAAATTAACCGACGCTCAAAAGGCAAGACCTAATTTTCACTATTTTTTTTTTCATTTGCATGTTCAAAATGGATCCTCTACATTTCCTTTGCGTGGATTTAAGAGAGAGAAAGATAGAATCGAATGAAAATGGGACCCACTGTGTTTCTCTCTCTCCAAAATTCAGGCAAGGAAATGTAGAAGATCCTAGTTCGTTTATGTTCTATATATCTAATTATACGTTATTTAGGCTCGAGCTACTCACATTTGCCTTGATTGTGGATACATTTACACTCTGACAAAATCTTTCGATGAGCAAGTAAGATCTCTTTACTTCTGCATATTCCAACAAAGATATTGTCGTACGTCAAAATGATAAGCTTTAAACTAGACAATCAGATGATCACTGATTGACTAGTTTTCCTTTAACGACTATGTTTCTAACAAGAAAAACGTGTTTCTCTATCTAGCCGGACGAGTACGCATGCCCACAATGCAGAGCTCCAAAGAAGAGATTTGCAAAATATGATGTTAAAACAGGAAGGGCAGTGGGAGGAGGGCTTCCCCCCATTGGAGTTATTATAGGCCTTATTGCTGGGATTGGTGGAGTTGGAGCTTTGCTTGTTTATGGCCTTCAATAGTTTTTTTTTTTTTTTTTAATTTTTTTTTTCCCTCCAAATCCCTATTCAAAATCTTGTATCCATGTTTTATGCAACACTTTACAAAAGGTTATGGATTTGAAAAATAAATTATATTCTAGAAATATAATTTTATTTTTTGTGTTAATTTATGATATTAAGGTGCATATATAATAGATGAGATGATGTTGCCGATTTAGTATATTTAATCGTTACAAGTGAAGTGTGTGCTAATGAATATGGTGTTTGTTTCATGTTCTTGAAAATATGATTGTCATGTGAATTTTTTGTAGATATGTGGGAATTGGGATGTAGTATAATTCTTGAATTTTTGTAATTCTGCATAAATTAGAGGATTTAGTTTATAACTATACAACTTCAATCCTTATTAAAAGACTATATAACTTCATTTATTTCTTCAGAATATTATTAACCATTGGTTTCCAAAAAAAAAAAAAAGAGCATTAGATGGCAGCTTTTGGTATTCACAAAAAATTAAAGATTAAAAAAATCACGAGTTATTCATATTTATTAAGATTAGAATTGCGTAAATGCTATCACCTTATATTTCTAGAATATAATAATTTTCTCAATAATTAATTTACCGAATAATATTTCATGATTGAATATGACGTCACAATAATTTATGCTAAAATTGTCCATACAACAAAGCAAAAATAGGAAAAAGGCACCTTTAGAAATTAGTGGCCCTAGAAGCTTGAAAAAAAAGAAAAAGACAAAAAAAAAAGGAAAAAAAAAAGGTATTTCAGTTTATTTAATTACGAGTTTCCATTAACATTTTATTTTCGAATTTTTAACCAGTTTTATTTTTTTAACAAAAATCATTATAAGCTATCCTTGGTTACTTTACTATTCACAAATAAAATTTATTTTCTTAATTTATATACGAATTATGGGTTGATTAATTTCATAAGAATATTATATACCTCTTTTAAAACTCAATTCCAACTTGACTAGTGTAATTATTATTATTATTATTTATTTTTTAAGAGAGAGGACATCCTCTTGAGAAATAAATAGGTTAAATTTAGACACTTGAATAATTGAATTATTCTTAATAGTATTATTATCTTCATCCCACAAAAATAACTCATTTCTTGTCTTTACTTGAATTAAGAAATACATTAAATAATTTAGAAATTCTTCCTATAGCCATATTCAATGTTTTTCTTCAAAAGATAAAAAAAAAAAATTGCTAGTATAAAGAGTATTAACTAAAAGACTATATTAGGGAGAAAACATTTATTATACCTTAAAAAAAAGTTGACTGATATTTGAAGACAAATGAAAATTGTAAGATAATATTTATGTAACAGAGTAAGTAATAAATACTACGTGAATCTAATGATGCATTACTCGTTCCGTCCTTTTGAGTATTACTTTGTAAATAATTGTTCTTTGAAATTATTTCACAAGAATTAAGAAAACATTAATAGATATAATTTTGTGAATACAATAATTAAGTTACCCTATATTTAATTAACATGATTAATATATAAACGCTAAATAAAAATCCAATAAAAAAATATGCAAATTAAAATGAGAGATTATTTTGGGATGTGGGAGTTTTTAAATTCATTTTATTTCTATTTTTATTTTTTATTTTTTTGGAGAAGGCGAAGCGGCGTTGTTCACCAAATAAAAAACACTTGAAAACAGCAGTCTTTATCCAGAATCCAAGTTGTCAAATAATTCGCAAAAATGCTTCAATTTATGATAATCTATCCATTCCTCTCTGTACATTTTTTTTTTAATCTGTCCCCAAATATTTTATATACTAAAAAATGGTAAATTTTATTACAATTATTATCCCTCCAATATACATTTATTTACATACAATGTCATTAATTTTTCTATCTCAATATTTTATTTTTTTTTATTTTTTCTCACATAATTTATCTTTATACCCTCAATCATAAAATAAATATTCATTTTTTTTTTAAAACTGTACCCAAATTAACGTGGAGTTTTTCGGGGACAGAGGGAGTAATATTTTCTTGATTTTCTCATCTTTACTCAACAAGCACAAACAAAAACTCTTTTCTGGTGTTATCAGCACCTCTCTAGAGAGAGAAAAACCAGAGAGTTTTAGAGAGAGAGAGAGAATGGAGAGAAGAGTGATTATAGTTTGTTGTGTTGTGGGCTTTTTGGGGCTGTTATCTGCTGCTACTGGCTTTGCTGCTGAGGCTAAGAGGATTAAGGTATATTACTTACCTTTTTTTTTAAAATTTAATTACCCACTCATTTAGGTTTTTCTCTTTATTGCTATGTAGTTTTTCATTTCTAGGTTTTTGGGGGATAAAGATTTGATTTTTATTGTTATTTTTAGGCTTGAGAATTAAAGAATCCGTTTTTTATTCTCTTTTAAAGAGTAATTTGTTGTGGGGTGTGTTTGAAAGGTATGGAGAATTAAAGAATTCATATCATTAAAAGAAAATGATAACCTCACTAGCATTGGCCTAAAGGTTGAGTAAAGCATTTTACTCGTTGCTAGAATTGCAAGTGAGGGTCAAGATGTTCTACTTGGTTTCTGGGATTAGACAGGTATCTGTGTCAAAATCGGATGTATGATAATAGATACTGTTTGATGAATTTGATAGAATTGTGAAATTGTGAGCAAGTTAACCGTCGATCAAGATTCTTCGGGGCCCTGAGTCCTATCCATAAAGTGCTGATGCGTTTATTGATCGTTTTTGCTGTTGGTTAGATAAAGTGTTGAAAATAAGCAATAGTTTGTATCATTTGTTTGATCGTAAAGAGCAGAAAGTGAAACAACAACCAAACATGTTCCGTTTCTTGAAAAATGAATGACTTGATTTCTTGAGCTTGTTTGAAAATCGTACCACTGAAAGCCCGTTGTGTTGAACATTAAATGTCTAAAGCACCATTCGATTTCCTTTCTTTTTCATGTTGCAAAACACGAGCCATCTTGATGTCCATAATCGAGTCTTTGTCGTGTAGTGGCATGAAGTGTTTGATTGAATGCCTTGTTAATATGCAGGGTAGCCAAGTGGAGTTCCCGTCTCCAGAAGAATGTATATACCCGAGGAGTCCTGCCCTGGGGCTCGGGTTAACCGCAGCTGTTGCTCTGATGATTGCCCAAATTATGATCAACATTGCAACTGGATGCGTTTGTTGTAGAAAAGGCCCTCATCAGTCCGACTCTAATTGGACCGTTTCACTTATCTGCTTTGTCGTTTCCTGGTAACTAATAATCACTTCCCATTTTGTTCCTATTAAGCTAATACTTGTACAATCTTTATACCAATGTGCAAAACTTACAATGTTTACATAACAAGCAATTATTTTCTTGCATTTTTAGATCATGACCGTACCAAAACAAGTTTCTTACCAAAACAAGTTTTTTACCCAAAACCTTTTCAAATGTCTTAAATGCGCTTTTAGCTTCATGATCTATGCCTTTGTATAAAAACCGAAAAAAGACCAATTGAAGTTTAAGGGTAGTTATGTGATGTGATCTCGTCAAATTTGGATAGGAAACGTGTGTTTTTAGATGGATGAAAATATCCCGAAATATCACCGATATTATCATTTTTTCACTTGACCGATACAAAAAATGGTTGTAACGATATTTCTCCGACATTTTTCATTTTTTTCACATTATCGGTTTAGAAACAAGAAATTTCATCAAAATATCATTAAAATATAGATAAATATCAGTACCGATTTCGATATCGATGGTTTCATAGTACAAATTGTAGGAAAATAGGTGAAATATTGGGGAAATATTGGTGGAATATTAGGAAAATATCGATCAGATAATTCCACCGACATCGATATTTCCCACCAATATTTCTTTAAAATTAAGATATCGAAATTCTCGTCCTTAGGTGGATATTTTTCATTTTTCTGTTATGTATAATGGGTAGAAACACCACCCTACCCTACAAAGAATCTCGAGATGGATATTTCTTACATATTCCATAATCAAAACAAGCACTTACAAAATATGCAATAATCAAAATCAAGAAACTCACTTTCCTCCATGGACATAATTTACAGGTTTACGTTCGTTGTAGCATTCCTTCTGTTGCTAACAGGTGCTGCTCTAAATGAGCAGCACGGTGAAGAGAACTTGTACTTTGGAAACTACTATTGCTACGTTGTAAAACCGGGTGTTTTTGCCGGGGCTGCTGTCTTGTCACTCATCAGTGTTGCTCTCGGACTCTTCTATTACCTAACCTTAAATTCTCAGAAGAACAGAAACGACGTTTTGGTTGCATCCATTCCTCCCAGTCAAGGTGGCATTGCTATGGGACAACCTCAGTTTCCTGCACAGCCTCCCGTTTTTGTGCATGAAGACACGTACATGAGGCGACAGCTCGCCTAGCGACGGTATGGAGGTTAGTTGTAATAGGCAGTTATGATTGGGAGAAAAGGGGCTACTTGAATTTGGTGGCTATTTTCTGTCAATACATTAATACAAGTAGTTGTTCTGTATTCAAGATTATATCACTTTATTCATATTACATTTATGTGTCTCTCCTTATTCAAGATCGGTTTTCTGGGCTTTCTAATTGAATCAGTTTTGATCTATTGAACTGTTGTTCATTGGTAGTAAGATTGATTTTACTGATGATCCGATTATTTGAAAAGAGTTAAATGCAAAAATCAACCAATGTAATGTTAGCGTTTTTCAATTTGTAATCTAATTTTTTTTTTTATCCGATTGCAACCCGAAGTTTAGAAGTTTTGTAAAGTACAACCTTAACTTTATTTCTGACAATTTTTCCGACGAAATGCTTAACCAACTTCACAAGGCAAAAATCATTCTGAATATTATCGGGCAAAAAAAAAAAAAAAAAACTCACTATCTTTGATTTTTGCATTTAACCTTATTTGAAAAAATATTTATTTTTGTCAGATTTACAAGTATTTTAAGCAGAAGATAAACTTCATCATTCCTAGAGTATCATAGTATGTTGTCATCGTCACATTGTCATGATTTGAAATTCTCATAATAATTTTTCCAACTACTAAATTGTTTCACAACTAAAACCTATGTTTACAAATCAATTTCTATTCGTGGATTATGTATTTAGTAAATCAGTTTAGATCATTTCCAACATAACCCCTAAATACCATTGAATGATTTAATATGGTATCAATAATTTTTTGGTCAATATCATACATTAATAAAATACAGGACTGGAGATGACTATACTCTTCCTCATTAATTTTCACAAGCATGAAAATTTTGATTTCTACCTACACATGTATAAAATTTACACTTCAAAAACTCCTGAAAATCAATTCAGAATTTCCCAAAATTTACACAAAATATAAAAACTAAATGAGTCTTTGGAATATACACACCAATGCAGAACACTTTTCCAATTATCGAATACGATTCAAGTGAGCAAATGGCTCTGAAGTTGTCTTGGGCGCAGGCTTAGCTACTTCAGGTGTCCCGAAAACGTTCCAAAACCTAAGAGTTTCATCCCCGGCTGCAGACGCCACCGTGCATCCATCTGGACTCTGTACATAAAAATCAGAACACATCAAAAAATGTCGATAAAGAAGATAGATAAAAGCAAGAATCAAATTTTAATGCACTGTATATAATATTAATCAGTACCTGAGCCATAAAAAGTACTCTAGATGTATGGCCAGTGAGCTCTGCTACTTTCACCATTGAAGGGTATTTCCAGAGGGTGAGCTGATTCTGAGTAAAACCATGCGAGCTAAGCAGTTCACGCTCGTTTTTGTTCCATAGCAGAGAGCAGACCTGTGAGCCAGTGTCGACCGAGTTCAAGCACGCACCAGTGTGTGTGTTCCAAAACTTAATGCACCTATCGCCGCCACCTCCACCAGAGGCCAATAGATTGCCCTGGAAAGGACACCAGGCGAGTGCTTTAACGGCAGCCGTGTGGTCCTCGAGCCTGTGAAGCCATTGCGTTGGAGCACTTGATGAGGCCGTTGATCGGTCCCATATATGGAGGAGATTATCGTTGCCACCACTAGCCAACTGCTGGCCAGAGGCTGACCATTTAAGCCCGCAAACTTCTTGGTGATGGCCTCGATAAGTTTCTATGATGTGTGACCTCACTCTTACGTCATTGTTAACGATCTGACCATCCATTCCTCCTGTAGTCAAGATGTGATTGTTCCAGTCCAAAGCGCCAACTCGTGATGTATGGCCGCCTCTCAAAGTTCTCAGCTGCAGAAAGAATATAGATTCAGCATCGTCGAATTGAAACATAAAACGAAATAATCATCAATATATCAACACATTAAGGTTGTGTTTAAAATATAAGAGTGACAGATTTCCATCAATCCAAACACCAATTTTTCTTACGAATTACGAATACATCCTCAAATCTGTCAATTCAAATGCCACAAAAAAGGAACTCACCAGTCTATTAGATGTCGAGTCCCATAGCTGGACCTCGGAGTTGTTTAGACCAACAGCAATATGCTTCCCATCAGGAGCAAATTTGACACTAGTAACTGGACCGACTTCTTCATCAATAGTAACAAGCTCCGAGGTATTCCCGTCCGCAGCATCCCACAAATATACCGTGTTTCCAAGAGCAATAGAAAGAACGTTGCTGCTGCCCCAGTCGAGTAAGTTCAAATAGTAGTCATCAAGAATATCAGGGGCATCTAACGTCCTCTCTGAAGTCTGTCACAAAGATATCCAATCATGTTCAGATGTTAGCATCGGTTTCAATATTTACTCCATCTAAATATGCCTAAGAAGCTCAACAAAACATATAATTTTCTCTCTTAGAAACCCCTTTGAAACTAAAATGGCACCAACCTGGGGAATGTGCCGACGGGGCTTGGCAGGTTTGACTTGGTGAGCAGCCGATGAAAAGTCATTCGGAATGGCTTCGACTGTGGTTGGAGGCTTGTTCTTGAATGCCAGAATCCGAGTCCTGTTCATGTTGAAAGTTTCCGCGAGCTGCTTCCTGTACGCCTCTCTGGCTGGAGAAGAGGCCACTGATGGATTTTCCTTACCTTTCTTACCTTCTGTAAGCATGTAATGTGCATAATCGAAGTCCATTGCTGATCTATTAGGTATGAACCGATCCAACTGCAAAAAACCAAAAAACCATCATAATTAAAATGAGTAATAGAATCACCAAGTACAACAAGAGTCAAATATTACAACTAGAGACAGCATTCCACATAAATGATGAAATAAACCATGAAGGTATGATTTCTATACACCAAAATCTAAATTGTTTTAGCAACTGAAATTTACAGATTCCAAATCACTACACATCAAATCATATCCTAATATAAGAGAAGAATCACCCCGTAAAACAAGAATCTATGGCTAACTAGAGGCATCATTGCACATAACTAATGATTAAATAAATAAGATCACTTATGAACTCAAAGCTGATATCCGTTCCAAAACCTAAATAGTCTAATGACTTCTAAAAGCGGCATATTCATTATATATATATATATATATATATATATATATATATATATATATATATATCACATTCTAATTAAAAATGCTATTATTTTTTGCCTGTACACCAAATTGTACATTTATACTTCTATATGCATATATACGCAAACACAAACTCTTGAAAAATAACAATATAATCAAGAAAACGCATAAACAAACATGTGCAAGTACACAATTTAACATACATTTTCACGCGAATTTCTTCTTTGCAAAAACTGTTCTTGAAGTGGGCATCGCGGTTGAGTCTTGTTTGAAGATGCAGAGGAGTTAATCATTCCTGTTTCCATCACGTTAGCACCAAAAAAACACAATAACAAAAAAGAAAAAAAAAAACTTTATCTACGAGTATGAAAATTAAATTCCCTGCAAAAAAAGGGAGAAAGAAACAGCCTGCAAATATCAGTCGGTTAGAAAGACAACTAAATATTCAATTAAATCAAACCAAACAAATAAGCAATGCGTATGATCAGAGATAGCGAATTCCTTGAGAGAGAGAGAGAGAGAGTTGCGGTTGATTTTCTCTGAATTAAATTAAGGGCTGTTTATATAAGTTAAATTTTGACGATTAGGGTTTCACTTTTCAGAGAGAATTGGGCGAGTTGTTTTATGGAAACTACGAAGAGGCTAACGGCTATATTCTAGAGAGCCGTTGAGATTTTTTTCCTTTCACGACGGTTTAGCCCTTTCTTAATCTCGCTCAGGTAGAATCGTGTTTATGAAAACGTTTTTTTTTTTCTTTTTCAACACTTCTGATCAAAATACAAGATCTAGAATATTCTCCAAAAAATAAAAAAAGAAATAAACCTAAAAAATTATTGAGTGACACTCCTGTGCACAAGGTGCAACAATACTGTTATATTATATGAAGTGATACTGTTATATTAATATAACAGTATCACTTCATATAATATAACCGTATTACTTCATATAATATAACAGTATCACTCATATAATATAACAGTATTACTTCATATTAACAGTATCACTCATATAATATAACAGTATTACTTCATATAATATAACAGTATTGTTGTGCACAAATTTGGATCCGTGCACCTTGTGCACAAAAGTTTTTGCCAAAATTATTATGTCAGCCTGACTGCCTTAAAATAATAAACCAATCTTCACAGAACTTTGCTATTAAACTACTTTTTTTCTGAGACAAAATGCCTTGAAATACCAATAATTCAACTAAAGAAGAATTTTTTACACAATAATATAATTTTTTACTTTTCTAATTTCTATGACAATTTTGGTGGATTATCAAAAATAGTTCTTGCACTCACGTGTGGAATAGTATAAAAAAGATTGATGTGATGGTAAATTTGTTTTATCATTATTACATTTATATTTATCAACATGAACAAATTTATTATTTTGTTGAATTGTGGTAGAAAAATATATTATTTATCTAATATGGTAGAAAGATAAACCACTCGAGAGAGGGATGATATTCCTTCTTTTCAAATTGTAACTTTAGTCATGATTTTGTTAATTGAGATGAAATCTTGATCAATTTGTAAGTAATGGCGAAATTTGTTAAGAATATTTTTTTTTTAAAAATTGCAAATGGAATCATGTAATTATACAATGATTTTTTAAACATCATTTTGTATTATCAAAATTATTAATTTAATCAATTGATTCCCAATGACACTGCTATTGAAAACATGCAGATAATGAGGTGAAAATGAAGAATATAACTAAAATGAGTACATTCTTTCATTGAGAGCTAATGGTACACACAACAATCCAGTTCTTACAGAACATTATGACTATGAATCAATCAAGAGTAAGGAATTCCTTAGATGAAGACTAACTCTTCATCAATCTAACAATTCAATCATTCTCTTCTTCTAAAATCCAATACAACATATCCAATTGGCCAAACAATAATACTTCAGCAAACAATAGTAGTGTACAGTGCAAGAAAGCAGAACTACTGCTCAAGTAAAGATAGCAACTCGACAGTCGTAGAGTGAGAGAACTTGGGAGGAAGAACTAGGAGATGTTCGCCTCCACTCAGCTTCTTCACTGCCATACCCAACGAATATCCTAGAGCTCGTCCCACAGAAACAGCAACAGCGTTCCCTACTTGACTATACCTGTTGAAAAGACAAAGATAATCGAGCAGCATTTTGTTTTTTCGATTATGATAGAGAGAGTTAAGTGAGAATGCTTGCCTTTCTTTTAAGCTTCCACAGAACCTATAGTAGTCTGGAAAGCCTTGTAGTCTTGCACATTCACGTAAAGTGAGGAGCCTGTCTTGTTCAGGGTGCAACATCGCCTTTATGGAGGAAAAACCAAAGAAAATTAGCTGAATTCTTTAAACGAAATCAAAAGAAACGAGAGGTCAGAGATGCAGACCCGCGAGTGAGCATTTGGGGAACAGAGGACGGTTGGCACAGTCTCGTCCCACCACAATCTTCCGAATGGTCTGCAATTTTTAGTTAAAGAGAGAGCACATTGTTAGTATGCAAAAATGAGTTCATCTAAACTGCTTCCAAGTCAAGTAACTCACTTTTTGGATTTTCCATTGCGGAAATTAAGGGCATAATCCGGCACCTGATGATTGCATGAAAGGAAGAGCACGAGCAAGTTAAAGCATAATATATATTTAGTCCCAAGCAGGTTATATAGTATGTGAATATATAGAAAAGCAATTTGAAAGAAACAGAATGATGTTTAGGCTCTAATGTTTCAAATTCGAAAACAAAGCTAGCTGCCCATATTGCAAAAGGCAAAAGATAGAGGGTTGATTAGCAAACTATAGCATTAAGAGAGTTTCTAGCTATAAATTAACGAAAAACATAAATATTACCCATGGCTTTCCAGATGGCATCAAATCTTGCTCCTTTGCCCTGCGAACCACATTGTTAGAGCCAATAACAATGCCCGGAAGGTCTCTAAAATTTGCACCCTGTGGAGTAAGGTACAGAATCAATACCAGGAAGCCTAATGTATTGCACAGAATCCACTGAACTAACCTTTCTTTTTGGTATTTTACAGACACGCATGTAGTCATCTTCATTCAATGGATAAGGCAGGTGATCATACAAAACAGGATTCTTGCGCGTACTTGTGTCACAGGAAGGTGAAGCCGTCATATCTAGAGAAAAAGGAAAATGGTGTTAGTCCATATTCATGCTCATAAATATGTGAGGAACTTTTTATCCCCACCCACACCCGCCCCTAGGTTAGTGTTTCAATCCACATTTCTAGTGCACGTTTATTCCGTATCTCTTGGGATAATGGGCATTTCTTTTTTTGACTACAAAACCTCGTATCTTCAGACATATCATTTTAACAACACATTTATTGCATACCAGACATGTTTGATGAGATGGACTTTTTTTGGATAACAAAACTGATGGGCAGTACAATAAAAATATCTGGAATAGTAAATTGAAAGATTAATGATTAGATGTTTTACCAGACATAGCTGCTCTAATATACTTTTGAAACTCAGTTTCAGGTTCTCTTTTCAAAGGCATCTTCTCACGCCTTTCATCGTTTGCAACCTTAAAATATAAATGAAAAATGAATAAAACTGTAAAACCAGGAACTACATTTAAATATGAAATAAACCAAAACATACAGGAGGAAGATCCGAAATAGCATCCCTGAGAACAACAATTTTTTCTAGATCCCGAAATTGTCCTTCATCATAAGCAACAACATTACGCTGCAAGATGGGATCAGATTAGCATTTCATATTTATAAGGTAACCAAAAACACACGAGAATAATGTCAAGCACCTCAAATTCACTAGGAACTCCATACTTTATTACCACATCATGAGTTGGAAGAGGAAACTGGGGTAGCACCTGCCAGCGAAACACAGTCGATGCAAGTTCAATTATTTCAGTGAGTGAAAATATTTGAAGAGTTTTGTCATTCTCACCCTAACTCTCTTTAATTTGTCAAAACCAAAAACTCTACTAAATCAACCAAACTATCTGGTTAATAATAAAGTTAATCAATGTTCATAAGAAGTAAATAGAGAAAGGGCCAAAATAAGGGCTGCAAATACTTGCCTCATGGGGATGAGCACCCCATAAGAAAACACGTAAGCGAAATTGAGGAAGTCCATAGCAACCAGCTGCCATAATCCCCACCCTTGATTGGTAATGCATAGAAACCAACCGGCTTATAGCATATCTAGCAAGACAGCCGTTGGCAAACCTCAAGATGTCGATTACATTTTCCATCAGAACAAACTTTGGCCTTAAGAAATCAATAATATCCATGAAAATTATAATTTGACGATTTCTTTCATCATCAAGAGGAGAATCAGCATTTCGAAACCGGTTGTAGCCACTAATTCCTTGGCATGGAGGACCACCACAGATTACATCAACATCTCCCTGTGATAAGTTGATACCAACATGGCATTATTATTTTACAGCATGGTATGATGCACAATATTTCAACAATAAAAGTTTCATATTAACAGTGTTTTCAATCAGATATTTGAAGCAGCCTGTAATGAAGCTTTCTGCTTACTTTTCATCCATTTGTGCAATAGGAAAAATATGAGTCCTGTTTTCTTCAAAACTTTTCAATTGGGCATCTGTATTTTCTTCCAGATTTCACTAGAAAATTGATAGAAAATCATATGGCCCTTGCTGCTTTGGTCTCAGATTATTTAACATAAAATTTATCAACTAGGCCTTTCCCCTTTCAAAGATAATATGAGAGTATGCCACGTAAACAAATGAAACTTACCGGACGAGGCAATATTTTCGCTTTCATTCCCTTTAGCACAAAGTCTCGTATCTTTTCATGGCATTTTCTACAGATGAGCAGAAAAAAGTTATTTAGATTTTGTTTGGTAATATAAAACTACAGATTATATCTGGACATACCTCAAGCCCTCAATTGGCTCCCATGTATCATCACTTGGGCCATAGCCAACCCAACGCACCTAAAAGAAAGTAAGGATGGCATAAAATAGCTAACGGCACATCATAACACATTCCAGTAGAAGTAGCAATTCAGATGATTCATATTAAACATCATATAGGCAATAAATGTGACCTTAGAAGCCAACAGAAACAATAAAGTGCCTGGTTCATTTGTTTTACATAACTGGTAATGATTTTACTATTCACCAAGATAAAAAGAACTTAGAAATATATTTTGCTTCTTAATAAAGGCAGAATTTGGTGGGGCAACAAATCACATTAGAACGATACTCCCTCCTTTTTATGTCAAATTCACATTATCCTAATAGTATCACATCGAAGAAAATGGCGAAATAACATTATATCCAACATAAAGCATTTAAAATTTAGGATTTATTTATCTAACTATTGCATTAGCCATAAAACTTCTTGATAGAATGTTCACTCAAAATGCGTCACACAGTTGAAGGTTGCTATTTTTCAAAATATTACTAAAAATGTAATAACTTCATGCATTATCAGCTGCTTTTAGCCTATTCCAAAAGGACACACACTTGTTATTCAGCTCATATGAGAAATGTTCACCTTAAATTTAAGCCCTCGTTTCTCTGTATCGTCGTGATCACCATAACATATATCCACCAGCCTCTCCACTTCATATTCGCAGGAATTTTTGTCTTTCACTTCTGATTGTTTGCCTTCATCAACTTCCTTAACCATTTTTGACCTAAGTTCTTTCTCTTCAAATCTCCCATATTGTCTGCAGATGCAATCCCATTCCTTCAACAGATGAAGAAAATCTTCTCCAGATTCAATCCTTACCTGTTCAAGGAGACATTTGAAAATTGAAACAAAAAATGCCTCAGAGTAACTTTGGCACTTTGTACTCAAAGGAAACTAAATACCAACTTGAGTCTCTGGATGGTTTAACTTCAAGCTCCCACATGCTGCTTCATCAATGTCAACAGCCCATCTCTATAATATATGAAAGGAAGTCATTTGCCAACAAGTATAAATGCTACTGCTGGAAAGGATTACATTTGTGAATTTAAACTGAACCATAATATACTACCGTTATAAGATCTATGCCACACGATTTAGCACCAATGCATAGTCCAGTGGACATTCCTCCACAACCAGAGTACATGTCCAGTAATGCTAACTCAGATTTACATTTTTCGTTCACTGTACAATTGATGCCAGCCGTACAGGTTTTGAATTTGCTTTCGGATGACATCATCAAAGGATGAGGAGAGGACAAACTACTCTTATCTGCATGATTATTTTGGTTCATATGTGATTAGAGTGATAGTTGACTGCCAAACAAGTGTATGAAAGAATTAGCCAGATACCAATAAAATGGCGGCCAAATGGTTAAGTCTGCTGGTAGCTTTTACAGCAGACTAAGCTTTCAATTCACAAAGAAAAGGTAGATAAAGTAGTAAATTGGTCTTTATTCACATTCCATCACAGAGCATGGAAAAGCACTTTCTAAATAACACCAGTAAGTGAACTATTTGTAAGCATCTCCTATTCCCCCCACCCCCACCCAAAAACCAAAAAAAAAAAAATCAGTTCGAGCCTCATTTATGTCTTTCTTGATAAAAAATCAGATCCATCCTTTATATGTTAAGAGATGTAAAATTAGCAATACTTCTACAATGCGTCTTATCAAAAAGAATAATTGTACAATGTCTATCTAAGATACTGACAGTCCACCTTCACCCAATCAAGAGCAAAAGAATTGAATCCAAAGACTGGATATATACACATGTGAGTATATGTTTCAGAAATTACTTCATATAATAATACTATGATTTCTTATATTACAACAAAATTACAATAAAAACTGATTATTTAATTATATAAATGGGTTACTAATTGTAGATGATATATGTTTTGTTTTAGTTATTATCTTTTTCAATTTTATACAAATGCTTATCAAATAAAATGATAAAACGTCACAAAATAAATAACTATTTCAAAGCCCATGGAAATTTACACTTTACACACTTTTACAGACTTGTACACACTAAAAGCAAGTTGAATTTACTATTGCAATTTATTTAGATAAACCTCTTCAACAATGCGTTGCTGGCACTCCAAAATTTTGCTCCTCTACAACTTCATCATTTTTTCTTAAAGTAAGAACTTTTCTAAAAGCAAGAGTATTTACAAACAGCTCCTTGAACCAAATCTAGTATAAACAAATCGAGTTACTATTAGAGGATTTTATATCAATTTTCAAAGATACATTTCTACACATGACAAGAACACAAGAGAAAGAAATTATAACTTTTCACTTTACAAAGGTGCCTTTGGCACAATCCAGTCTTAAAGATGACAGGAAACATTACCATAACATCATGTAAAACTAACCCTCTTGGTCACAAAAATAGCAGGAATAAAGCAAAAGAAATAAATCTAAGCAAGCTACATATACTCACAAGCATGCCTTGGCTTATAATTTCATTTCAACAAGTCCAATTTACCTGTTAAAATGTTGAATGTTGAGTAATCCACATCGTATTTCATATCATAATAGAAGTCACAAGGTGGTATAGATTTTGCTTTCAAATTGACCTGCAAGAGGATAATATCAACAACATAATTGAACTACTAAGAAGAAATATAATTACTCAATACTAGAATAATTGTATGTAGGGTCATAATTATTTGCCATCAATTAATTTCACCTCCAACAGTGAAATGGTCATTGAATTTAGTGCATATCCTATCAATTTTTTTACAAGTCCTTGTCAGCTAATTGCTTATGCAGTGGCATAAGTATCATTGACTTGAACTTTAGAGGATCCAAAATTCACAATTTAGGGACCAAAAACTATTATTCTATAGTCATATAATCACATAAGAGCAGTTTGTTATGATTTAACAGAGTTCAAGTGGCTTCTACAAAATGAAAAGAAGTCTGACGAGGCATGAACCAAATGGGCTAGAGTTGAATTGGTAAAAAAGATTAGAGAACAAATATATATTACTCAAGTTCAAAATATAGAATTTACGTAACTAGTAAAGAGATAAATAGAAAATAACCATATGTTAAGCGAACAAATTGGGGACATACATTTCGTGAAATCTGAACAACTTTAACTTTTGAAACTAGACAATCTAATAAGTTGTCGTTCATGAGAGTAGAATAGAACAACCGTTTCTTATCGTGAGACCTTCCTTCATCCTTTATAACCTGGCAATGTACACTAATTAGATAAGGTTAAACTTTAAAAATAGCCCCAAAGTAATAAAGAACATAATATTATTGTCACCGTATCTTCGGCTCTGAAAAACCATTGAACAGTGAAGTAGTTTTCACCATCCATTGTCTCAAAAAACTCTAGAATTTTGCCAACATAATTGGAACCTCCCTTTGGACCCTATAGTTATTGAAAAGATGTGAGTAAGAGTAGGAAAATATAGTAATAACAAGATGAGCCAACTTGTAATCTCATGACCAACATTCCAAGCAATCTGTAGTTGTACTTACCATGTATATTTACAAATGTAAATATGGAACAAAACAGCTGTACTTTTCTAGAAATTATATCAAACATATAAACAGTCAAAGATTGAAATTATAAGCTAATGGTAGTTCACTAGTATGACTAGGTTGTAAGTCTTGGATGCCTCTTGCTTTCTGAACACACATTAAACCATCTTAGGCTAGTTAGCAATGTCAATTCTCAGATCAATTCAGAACAAACATTTCTATAAATGTTGTACACAAAATCAGTACACACCTACACATGTCACACAATGGGTTTACTCTATTTCCTTTTCTTATAAACACATATTGCACTTGTCATTCATATTGAAGTCGTCCATTAGCCGGTCAAGAACCAAATTGATAAAAGCATATTAGTAGGCATACTAACCTATTTACATGAGTATTAATGTATTGTACTACATCACTTAGTCACATTTTGAAATTTCGAACATAATAATTACCTTATTTTACATGTTGAATTTAGTTCCTGAGTTATTTGACAATCACGCTAGAAGATTTTTTGTAGAACAATTTCTTTTACCATCAACAAAAACAGAAAATGTTAAAAAACAAACTTACTTTAACATATGCACAATCACCAAGATCAAATACAGTTTTTGACATTTCAGCTTGAGAATAGTGGCACTTTATATTTGAAACAAGCTCATCATCATCATCATCATCAACAACCCTACAAAAATAGCAACAATGTCAATGTGGAAGGAAAATCATTTAACTATCTCATCAAATCCATACATCAATCTTAATAACGCTTACTTATTTTTTGACGACTGTCCATTATTTTGTAGACCCTACAACACGAATGACAAATCAAGGTTTTCAGTAATCATGAATAAACATAATAACCAAAATATGAATTTCATAATTGCTTTTCTTACAAAAGAAACATAACATACTTGAATATTTGAGTGTCAAAAGCTGGTGAAAGGTGCAATTTTTCACAATACTTCTGAACTTTTCAAGGAAAATCCTTCAAGTTTTCACTTAGTATAGCGTGGATGATCTGTTGATGATATCCATTTCATGCACATAGAAATGAAATGAGGAAATTTCAATTTAAAGGAATCTCCACAAACAAAGTTCCCGAGAAAGCAAGCAATAGTCATGAAAGGTATATCATACACATACATTTGGTGTGTTACATTGAAAACCAAGCATTACTCTGCAATGTCCATGTTTTTAGTTGCATTTGAGAGAACTTTTCAACTAACTAATATTCTTCTTCCAAAAAACTACTATCTCGTGCTTTTAGCACCAAATTTGCTCACAACCATGTTATCAAAATCCCCTCAGCACATCAGATTAAATCTTTAGCATTTTGCTATAATTCGAGACATTTAAGAAACACTTCATCGAATGATCAATTAAACCACATAGCCGCCTCACGTACCTGAGTGTTCTCATACCGCCAAGGCCAACGGCGACGAGCCTCATCCTCCGGTATCAGTTCGCCTACAAAGAACGAACTCCTTTTTGCACTCTTATGTTTCTTAAAAGGCCGAGATTTCTCCACAGAACCATCCAATTGGTGAGAATCCACCTCCTTACCGGAGCTCTCACCTCCAGCATTCCCAAGAATTCTCGGAGAACGCCGGCGAAATTGATTTTCTGAACTCCTCAGCATCTCAATGCTCCGATTAGACGACTTTTTCCCCGAAACGCCATTGGATGTCGGATAATTCTCCGACATATCACCGGCTTCATCGCTGCTGTTTGGAGCTGGAGTCGCCACTTCGGAGATCTCGTTCAGCTGCGGCGGCGAAGCTGATGGTGATTTCTCCGAGTCGACTCGGGCCGTTTCCGCCATTGCGAAATGCTGTTGTTCTTGAATCTTGAGAGATGGAAGAGAGAGCAAGAAATTGAAGAGAAGTCAGATAGAATGTCAAATGAGTATATATAAGGAGAGTTCAAGGGTATTTCTGTAAATTCATTCAACGCAGACTTCCAGGCGGGATCTCGAATTGTTCGAAAATTTTATTAATCTTTTTTTTAATATATAAAAAAATTGAGATGAAATATATATATATATATATATATATATATATATATATATATCCAATTAGATGTGACAAACATATATGACACCATTATTTATCTATTCATTTTATAAATTTTGTTTTATAATTTTAATAATTCTTGATTTTTTTAATGTTTATTGTTGTTTGACATTCAAACTATATATTATTAAAGAATAAAATTCAACTATAATTACAATAATTAACTAATATGTAAAAATTCTATTAGTTCATACAATTAGCAAAATAAAATAGTTTGCTTATTATTTAAACTTAATCATTTATTATAATATATATATATATATAATTATAGTATTCCTACAATTATTCAAAAAAATTATTTTCGGTGTTTTTGACTAGTGGAAAGATGTATATGGTCAAATAATATACTTAATATATCTCAATTACATAGTTCATTAATAAAACAAACAATAAAAAGAAAAGAAAAAAAAGGGTTTTAAATGATCATCATTTAATGAATTAAACATAGTTGTAAATATTTATTTGAACTATATACTTTATATGGACCAAAAATAAGATATGGACTATATTTTTTAGGTGGTTAGGATATTTAGTTGAAGTTTCAATTAACTTTTTAATTCATGTAACAAACTTTTGTACAACAATATCCTAAAAATAGTTCTTTTCAACTAACTATCTATATGCTTGACTTAGTCAGCATGAGCCAATGCACCTTTTGTTCAGTCTACTGCCTATATGATGAGTCAAAAGTTAGGTCTCATAAATAAATATAGAATCATGGGTGACAGATTTGGATATTTTATTTAAATTAATAATAAAGTGAAATGAATTTGATAAAACTCAGATTTTATATAATATTGCATGCAAGACTTTAATTAATAATAAGATGAAATGAATTCAGGTGTTCAGAAAAGATGATGATTAACTAGACACTCATTATAAATAGTTCCATTCTCACTAGTCAGTTTACCTTTCTACAAAGAATGCGACTCTTGTGGAAATACAAAATTTTTGTATCCCACAAAATAGAATTGACTTACAAAAATGGATTTCAGTCATGGATAGTGGGACCTTCATCTTCATCTTCAAGAATAATATCTATCTTAGTCCCACATAAGTTTTTTGTAATTTGTATTGGGTATAAAATTAAACTAAATAAGTTTATTGAAAACACTACAGAGAGAGAGAGAGAGAGAGAGAGTACAAGTCAGATTGTACATTCATGAGTATAAAATCTACATTTTGTGTTCCTATCTCTTGAAGATGAAAGCACCATTGTCACTTGGGTATACAAAGGTCACATATCTTCCTAAAATAATGAGGGGCTGCTGCATTTCTACCCATTCTGCAGCAATCGATAATCATCATCTCCAACTACATAACAAGCTCAGAAAATCAAAAATAAAAACACCAAGTGGGGTTCCACAGAGAAAGGTAGTAGTAGGGATGCTAATATAATTATTACTTGCCTAAAATTTACATGCAGCTAGTATCATCATCAACATCTACACAATCAACACAACCCCCCGCCCAGGTTATTATTACTGATGGCGACTGACCAACTCCTCATGTAATCGACTAAATACCAAGTTTACGGGTATACATGCAACCGTTGTGGGTATATTTTCTGTTTTGATCAACCGATCCACTTGGAGGTTGTTTCCATCGCTTCTTGGATCGGTCTGATGCTGCTCTTCTGATGCGATCGCTGAGAGCATTCGCGTCTTTTGATTGGACGATGGACTGTTCTTCTTGGGTGAAATTCTTGCGGTTTTTCTATCCATAGGGTATTGAGGTTGTTGAGAAAGGCTCTTTTGCATCACATTTCCCTTCACACGAGTGCTTCCCTGATCTGCTGATGGTTCTCTGTCTTGATCAACGAAGAGAGTTTGCTGCTTGCTCTCACCGTTGAATGTTGAAGACAGAAACGGGCGTGGGACCCGGGAATTTGCTGTTCTTCGACCAGTCCTCCATACTGAAGGAAGCGTAGCAGGAGGCTCCAGTGGTTCAGTGAGGAAATAATCGGTGTGGTTTTCTGATAAACCACTTTCAAGAGCTTCGATTTGGATAGGATGACCTACTATTGCATGTCCGTTTAGTTTACTCATCAACGAAATCATGGGGACATCTCTCCTGTAGTTGTTGGCCTGAACTTTTAAGTCCACATCTATCAGCATCATGGTCCTACCGCCAAAATGATGCCTACCGACAGAGAAAGGATCCACGTACTCCTGTGGGTCCTCCCAATATCCTCTCATGGCAGAGTGATTATTCCAAGCCAAGCCATCTGAATCAGCAACCTCATTAGAACCATGTAATCCTGTAGATCCATATCGGGTTACATGGTTCCTAAAACTTTTATCAGTTGGATCAGCTTTGAAACCACTGTTGCTCCAGTTGGAATTTCTGCCGTGTGTATATCCTCTGAAAACTTCAGCATCAGTTCTGTCCAGATACCTTTTCCCAAGATTGCGATTATTTCTTTTCCCTTTCAGCTGCCATTTGGAGACCCCCGAACTATTTGATACAAAGCCATGTGGTAAAGGATGAGGCAGGCCATCAGCAAACGCCATCTCATCAAATTCATCACTACTGCTAATGCTTCCATGGTCTTCTTGTGCTTCAATTCTCCTCGGGTATTTAGGTTGCAATTCGATTGAAGCAGAGCCATCTGTAAATCCATAAATAACACCAGTTTATAATGCAGGAAACCTTACCATACCAAGCATGTTCATCATAAATGGTGGTATAAGCAGCCACCCATGGATATTAGATGAAACAAACAGACAAAACCAGTTCACAGATAAGGAAGTCTTGGCACTAAAACAATGACCAAATGTAAATTTTTCAGCTGACAGGATCATCCAAAAGAACGTTGATGGATGATAAGTACAGTTGGACGAGAGAGAGAGAGAGAGCAGGGAATGAATGTCTGAAATATGCTATATTCAATCTTTAAAAAAGAGGTGATAAATTAATTAATAAAGGTGACAAGAAAGACAACGATGCAGAAAATCTCACCAGAAAGTGCATTCATGTCGTCATCTGAATCTGATTCCATAGAATCAGTTTCTGAACAATCTGTTTCAGTATCCTCCGTAGACCCAGAATTGTGGTCTTCACCCACATCAGCTGGATAGCTGCTTTCATCAAACCTGGAAACAGGTATCTCGATCTGGGAGGATAGAGTTTGGTTATCAGTCAAATAATCCCCAGAATCATACGTCAGGTAAGCATTTCTACTCCTCTTCGCACGAAATGCAACTCCAGAAAGTTCCTCTCCTGACAGAGATTGAGACATAATCATTATCAACCTGAGTGAAAACACAAGGGAATCTAATAATTATTTCTGCAGCCTAGGTAATTTTTTCCTATTTTGAAAAATAATCCACCAACTAGAATGCCTAAAGGTGAGATTAACACAACCAAGTTGTTGAGAAAATTTGGAGCTACTGACAGAGAAAGCTTACTCGTTGATGGAGTAGTGCGGAGGCCAAAGTCCTGCAAGCCTCTCATCCTCGGTAGTATACCAGCACTATCATCATCTCCACTCAGTTGATTTCCCTCCCTGACTGTCTCTTCACATGGTTGCTGATCAGTCCCACTCTTCACCGCAAGAGATGAATCAAGCCTCTCAGGATCGGGCCTGAGATCATTTTGATTTCTACCCCCATTTTCCAAGAACTCAGATGAAGTGACAGCATCTGGTGACATTTTTCTGCGGCCATTAGAAGAATTCCCCGATTTTCCATATTTCTTCTCCAACAATTGCCTCTCCAGTTCAAGTGCATGCAATATAGCATCCTCCCTGCGTGCATATTTTTCTCTTTTTTTCGGAGGCATACCCTGAGCAGCTTCAGCCCTTTCTATGCAGTCATCAAACTCACCACATCGGAATGCCTTTACCCGCTTTGACTTCTCCAAATTGTACCAGTCCCTAGTGATACACAAAGCCAGAAACTCCATAAAATAATTAAAACTGGCAAAGGAATAGCAACATGTCTATTCTTTTGAATTAACTACAAACATATCAGAGTGCTGTCGAGAACACACTCCATTATTTATGAGATGGATCTGATATGATCTCAGGATAAGGAAAAAATAAAAAAAGCTTATAAATAGCAACATGATTAGTTCTTCATATAAGCTGGACAGAAAATGCCAGAGTAACACGAATTTGAATGACAGACAAAAGGTCTGGAGGCTCATGGCATTTATTTTCATCTGAATCCTCATTTAAGCCGGTTACGCATACTACATATATTTAAAAGGTTTTGAATATGGGTCATGAAAATTAAAGACTGGATCAGTGTTTTTGTGATGATTTAACTGAATAGGCAATTTAGCATAACAGCAGAGGTTAAAGACTAGATGTTTCATAAAATTAGGTTAACTGATGACTCGGAACCCTACACTGTCAGAGTAGAAATAAAGGTTATCTGAATATTCTTTTCCCCTTTCCCTGTTCCTAAATGAATAGTGTCTTCACCACAGAAGATCCCATCTAAGGACTTCACATTAGAGGCAATGGGTTCTTAACTAACATAAAAGGAGATAAAATAATATAAAATAAAATGAAATGAAATAAAAAGGTTGTACCGCCTAAACATGAAAACAAGCTTCAAGCACAAGAAACAGGTTTAGGCTCTAAAGATGCTATTCAGGATTCAAGCAAATATAGAACCTTTGATGCCCAGTCCACCTCAAAGATTAGTGGCTTACAATCGATACTTCATTAAACTGAAAGGCTATGGATAATTTACACTTCACAGAAACTGAAAACTTGGGCAGTTTACACTTCAAAGAAACTCAAAACTCTGAAATTTTCCTATTTCATACAATATATAACACAAAATCTTAAAATCAAGAAATTTCATGCATCTTTTTAACCAAACTCTCGCATGGTAGGGGTAAAATGGCCTCAACAACCCAAGTTACATAGTTATACAAAATATAAACCATGTAACCGAAAATGACCTCAACAACCTCTCTGTTAAGAATCATTTCAAAGTTCACATTTAAAAGTCATAAAAATGAAAAATCAAGTGACTTTTTTGAACCTAATGCCAAAATGGAAGAAACTATGATCAGAGACAGGTTTAGAATCTAAAGCAGTTAGCCCATCACAAATATCAAGATACAACAAAAGAAGGAAGGCCTTCAATTGAGTAAGGCATTACATGACAAGCCCTATGTCAGTGCAGTGATCGAAAAGAAAGATAAAATGGATAGGAATGTTTCAAAATGTCCTCAACCAAACAATTAGTGGTGTTAAGGGCATGCAGTTAAGTGTGTACCACATATTATCAGCTTTGATAACTATCATATATACAGTTATACTGCATCATAACTCATATATAAAGTTTCGAAACAATGAAGTATGTCCCTTTTTGCTATAAAATTCACACTTCAAACCAAGTAATCTGTTTCCCCGACCACCAATTCAGTTAGTGATGGACCATTAAAAGTCCAAAAGATCCACCATTGCACACATACATAGCAATTGCAGCCACCAATATCAAACAAACATATAACCAAAATGTTACTTAATGTCCACTGAAATGAAAAACAGTAAGGTCTTCTAACTTACACACTTGCATCTTCTCTCCCAAGAAGCTTGACTGGAGTTCCTGACCGCGGAGATGTTATATGGGAAGACGAAAGCTCTTCAGGCCCAAGTATTTTTCCAGGCCACCAAGACCCATTTCGTCTACGAACCCAGACTATACTCCCCACACTACAATCAACCACTGCTCCTCCTGTTTCTGAGCTACCCATCTCTCTCTCTCTCTCTCTCTCTCTCTCTCTCTCTCTCTCTCTCTCTCTCTCTCTCTCTCTCTCTCTCTCTCTCTCTATAAACAAATATCTGATAAAATGTATATATATGAAGACGATTACAAGTACAAATGAATAACAAAATAAATCCTATTTCTCCAACCTAAGCTTAATTGATATTCATATCTATGCTCACTCTATTGTTTTTCCCATCCAGAAGAAGTAATGATGCCTTAAGCACTAATTATTCTATTCTATAACCCATGACCATCAAAAGCACAACATTTCAAAAAACAAAACAAAAAAATAGAAAAAAAAATCAAGCAAATCACAGAAAGTACAGAAAACTCCACCAGCAGCTTGATTAATTGATCACGAAAAACAAATTAGGGATTCAATTGACTAGCCTCCGGCGAAGAAGACAGAAAGGCGAGACGATCTGAGTAGATTAATTGGGTATATAGCTAGGGTTAGGGTTAGGGTTTCCATTCAAATTTTCAGGGGGATTTCATACTCGGGCGAATTCTGGTCCTAATTACAGGGATTGATTGGCGATTTGATTCGAGAAAAGAGGGGAATTCCATATGGTAAAGCAGAAGTTTGTATGTATAGGTGTATGTATAGGTGAGTCGCTTGTGTTGTTTGAGTGTTGACTCTGCTTCCCGGGTGCACGAGTTGTGTGTCATACGCAACGCGTGGTGTTTAGCATTGCTACACCCCCGGCTCACTATAGCATCGTACGCCCTTCCAGTTTGGGCATTGACCCAGAAAGTGATCGCCCAATAATTAAATTGGGCTTTAGAAAAGCTTAAAAAGCCCAATTCACCTAAAAAAAAAAAAATTTGGGCTATACACAGCCCACGTATCACTCAACACACTCCATTACTAAATACACTCACCTCAATATAATTTAATGGATTAATTTCAATTTGCTATCTGAACTATTGCGTTTTTTTCCAATGGATGTCTAAACTCAAAAAAATTTCCGATCACTAGTCAATCTCTTCAAATTTTTCCGATTGCTACCCCCAAATACATATTTTCCAACCAAAATTTGTCGGAAACGCAATTCACTTGCAAATAATAATGAAAAAAAATGCATGATTCATACATCAAAATGACCCTTATTCCAAGCCAGAGTACAACCATATATTAATTTCATGATTCTCATTTGATCCAATCACGAATCGAACAAAATCATTTTAGGATTTTGAACATTTTTTGTTCAATTCAAGTTTAAATCAAATAAGAAACGTTAAATTAACTTAGGGTTATAATTTGTCTTCAAAAGAGGATTATTTTGGCATATGAATCATGAACTTTTGAGTTTTCCGGTGAATTTTGGCCAGAACATATGTGTTTGGGGTAGCAATCGGAAAATTTTGAAGAGATTGGCTAGTGATCAAAAAAATTTGAAGTTTATACACCTATCGGAAAAAAGTGCAATAGTGTAGGTTGTAAATTAAAATTAACCCTAATTTAATATGATCAAATTTTAAACACACCACACAACATTATGATTTACCCTTTCAATTATATAACATAAAATTAAATATATAATAAATAGTAAGAATATTTATATTGTTTAATAAATATTTATTTTTGATATTCTTAGCAGGGTGTATTTAATAATGGATGAAGTTTGTATAGTCCCACCTAACTCTATTTCATAGACTTCTCAAGATATTTTCTTAACATTTTGACGTAAAATTGTTTGATACAAATGCACATATTTAAGAAGAGATTTATATCAAGGATAATAAATTTGATTCATCGTGAAGCCGATCCGAAAGATTGCTTATCTTATTCATTTATTTGATATTTATAATTAAAAAAGGCGTTTGCACATGAACTTCATAAAATAGACTAAATAATTGGTTTTAAAAATATATAAATTACAACTACATTTTCTATTGCAACATGAATTTTAAAATTAATCAATATTTATCACGAATTATGGAAAATTTCAAAATAGAATGAACTTTTCATTTTGCAGTACCTATATAGAACGTTATCATCATCATCTGACACGATTGAGACGACATTACATATTACATATACATACAAAGACAGAATTTAGGGTTTGTTATAAGTTTCTAACAGTTCCTTCATGGTATTTAATCTTCATAACAATCACCAAAAAAACCACATATACATCCAACCATCAAACAACCAATATTTTCTTGTCATCCAATAAATTAATTCTCTTTCACAGCCCAAATATTCACATATATCCAAAGAGTAAATTAGTAAGAAGACTACAATTTTGGTATAAAATGACAATATGGACTCAAATGCTGATCAGTCATCCCAAAGAACACTTTGTTCCTACACTGCAAAATTTGCACATTAGGAAATTGAGTCCATGAAAAACTGTAATAAATCTGCATAACCAAGCAAAAAGTTATTGCGAAACATGTTACGATGACATGATATTCGAACAGCATGTGATTCTACTAGTAAAGGTCGAACAACACGATTACCTTTGATCTCTAGGTTTATGCAAGAACGATCAAATGCTCGGATTAAGTTGCTCAAGAACTAATTCATCCGACTCTGTGTGGCGTTTGGTTTTCTTTATGAGGAAGAGAGGTTGGAGCAAAAATCGTGAGAAGCGGCTCAATGGGTCCTGCAAGTCTTCCATTTCATAGTGTCCGAACCGCCAGTCACGTTTAATGTATGGTCGAAATATTGGCTTGTCTAGGCCTCCTGTAAAAAGAAGAATTCGAAGATAATGAATGTAATAACGAGCAGAAAATGAGTTGATCGGATGCTAACAAAGTTAAGAAGCATGTCACGAACAATAAGCTGATTAAAACAAGTGAGCTCAAGCTTGAAAGATTGAATAGAGCTTGAGCCTAATGAAAAACGAACAAGCCAAGTTCAAGCTATTTCCTGTTCAGCTAGATTTGGTACCATTACAAGTCTAATGGGAAAAAAGAAATATATGGGGACCGAGCATTAGTGTATTACCAGCATACATTAGACCACGTTTGTCAACTGCCCGGTAAAACGGTCTCATTTTCCCCTCTTTAGCAGCCATTTGAAGTTCGTTCCATGCTCGTGCTCTATCCAAGCATGTTATTTTGCCTGACTTCACAACCTGCAATTACGATCTTAGTTTGATTAGCTTTTTTTACAAATAGAAGCAACAGATAATTCTTTTACCTTTGAAAACAAATGATATGACTCGCGTGGATTTCTTGCAAGATTATTCTCACGGTCGACAGCTAAAAGTCCGAACTTAGGACCATATCCATCAGCCCATTCCCAGTTATCTGATATGGTCCAAAAGAGATAACCAAGAATAGGTACACCCTGAATGCTGCCTGTGTTAGCAATTTCAGTTTAAAAAAATCAAAAAAATCAGTCCAAGAGTATAAAAAATCTAAGAGCTAAACCATTTTCATTGCCGCATAAGTTGCCAACAGATGTTCCAAAATGTATGGCCGCCTGATCAAATCTGTCTCGTCGGATACACCATTTTCAGTAATAATGAAGGGTACGCCTAGATGTTTGTATCTTTTATGATAATGCAGCAGTATACGATACAAGCCATCAGGGTAAACCCCACGTCCAGATTCACTATATTCATCGGTATCTACCTGCTTCAGTCCAGCACCAGAAATCACTTCCTGCCAAAATAATCAAACTTGAATATTTTATCAATAGAAGTTGTCTAGAGAAGGCAAAAACATTGAACCATATATCGAACCTGTCCATAGTAATTTATCCCAATGTAGTCCAGTTTGTCGGAAATACTATCTATAAATGGATATAGTGACAGAGAATTAGCTACTGATACACCAGCGATGTCGAATAGCCCATACGGTCGCATAAACGAGACATGGTGTGCCACTCCAACAATTGCGCTCGAAGTCACGCTGAAGCCAAAGCAAATATCAGGTAAGCTGACAACTCTGTTATACAGGTTCAGAGGTTATGAATTCAAATATAATCTTGTTTTATTCAAGAAGGATCATCTTTAGTACTGCTTTACCTGAAAATTCATGATTCGGCCTAAAATCCTCTATCTGCTGATGGCATGTCAATCAACAATAAATGCAAAAAAAAAAAAAAAGAGTGAGAAAACGAAGATGATACCTTTTCTCATGGATATAATCATAGGCCTTTGCGTGCGCTATTGCAATCCAATTCATGGTCTGGTGGAGTACCCCAGTAGGCAGAGCAGAAGTGGCTGCCTCGAGCATGTCAGGATTACCACCAGGCCAGGCACCAGCACAATAAGTAAGCATACAAAACACGTGTGGTTCGTTAAATGTTACCCAATAGTCTACTAGATCTGATACACTGTCAACAACAAGTCTGAAAAATAGAAGAGGCGCGGGTGAGTTTCTCACAATACAAGGACTCGAGCTCAAATGAAGGTTCACCACGTCGTATTATCAGACTTATCATCGGTACTTATTCGTTGGCTTAAGATTTAGAGATGTATCGTGTGATCTAATGACAAAAGCTCTAATATAATCATAAAGACTTAGAATAACTACCAACAATTGAATGGTCTCACAAAGCCAAACCTGGTAAATTCCATAAAATAATCTACAGTTTTCTCCAGCTTCCATCCTCCGTACTCCGCTGCCCATGGTGGCAAAGAATGATGGAACAGTGTTAGCATTACTTTCATCCCATACGAGTGAACTTTGTTGATGATCCATTTATATCGCTCCAATGCTGCAAAGTTGGTCTAACAAAAATAGATGGATTCAACAATTCATTATGTAGCAAAAAAGCATATCTATAATATTGATAGCAACCAAGAACATATAATCTTAATATATTCAAACTCAAATTCCTAATCATCCATATTGCATACGCCTTGAACATGAACAAATCATAGAATATCAAACATTAGAATGAGCATCTTATAGCCTTGGTCAGGCTAGACCATAGCCAAAGCTAATACTAACACACAAACTTACAGTTTCTTTAGAACCATTCACCGGCTCATCAGGCATGATTCTTGTCCAATCTATTCCCATCCGAAAAACTTTCACGCCTGTATCTTTAGCCAATTTTAGCTCTGTATCAGGATCGGACCAAAATCTCAACCTCTCCTCCCTGAAAATTTATTAAAGTGCACTTTAGAACATCTTCATCCTTATAAAATATCATGGAGAAGGGTTTTAGAGGCTTAAGAATGCTAGAATATTACAGCCCATGTGAAACTGCATTCAACTCTTATATTCTTGAAATTCGTGCAAGAAATGCATATGGTTCTTACGGATGAGGAACATTATGCCACGCCGCAACAGTATGATGACATTCTTCGGTTGACTCAGTTTCTTCAACTTCTTCGTATTTCTCAAATCCTCGGATTAATGCTTCCATAGCTATCCTATGTTGCTTCTTTCTCTTTATGCTCTTATTAGCTTCTGTATCTAGAAGTTTATTAGCCTGCTGAGAACCACCGTCTCCAGCTGCAGATGCCATAACTGCATCAGCTGGCTCGGTGCCTTCTTGAGACTCCGGATGGTCACAGGGCTTTTCTTCTGCAAACTGAAGCCAGGCATCGTTGAGCCTGTCCTCGACATGTGCTGGTGCCGTAGCTAATCCAAAAAAGAACCCTTCTTCCCCTTCTACAAATAAATAAATAAATCATAACAACATTGATGAATGACATGAATGATGATGAAAACCGTCAATCCTACACGAACAAGAGACGTATACATACTAGCTAAACTAACAGGGAATTCTAAAATGCGTAATAATGCATGACAAAAAAAGTAATCAATACTCTTCGATAATCCAAAATCGTATCCATTGCTCCATAGAAATATCACAAGCTGCACACCACTTGCTTGAAAAGGTTACTCAAAGAACATGAACATTTTTACTACATTATCTCAATCAACCCTTTCTCAATCTCCATCACTATAACCAAAACCCCTCATCCAACAATAAAATGCACCTAAATATTCAAATGAGTATTTCTCATGAAATTCATTACATACTACTCAAATAATTTCCAAATAAACTATGTATTGAAAACTTGTTAGCAGTAAATGATCTGAAAAGAAGACGAACAAAGCACACCTGAAGTAGGATTGATGTCGAACTCAGCAAGAATATCGGCAGACTCGTTGATCGGTGACTTAAACGGCGTTAAGTTCTTCCGCTTAAAGCGTGAGAAGGAGAAAGCGTTCGCGGCAACTGTGACGGAGGCCAAAACTCCGGCGAGTTTGGTCGCCGTCACAATTAACGTCGCCAGTGTCATTTTTGTAAGTGTAAGCAAAGATTGCGTGGGAATGGATATATTTGAGGTGACGATTTGGACACGTGTCAGCAGCTGACAAGTCCGAGAATCTTGCTATTTGAGGTTTTATTTCATAATACTAATAAAAATCTCTTCACATGTTTCGACCATAGTTAGCAAATTCGAATTTAGAATTGACTCCGCTGCCTCAAATACCCAATTTGATAAAACATATAATTAATTTTACCCACATATATCAATTACCCCAAATACTCATTAATAAAATATATTATCTCCAAATATCCAATTTTGGTTTTATTAATTTTTTTTTCTTTTACTATTCATTTACTTACTTTGATATCAAATAAATATATTTGATATATCATATACCATATTATATTTATACTCGTATGAAAGCATATTTTCGTTAACCCCAAAAAATAAGGGTTTAACGAAAATTAGGTTTAATTTTCGTTAAACCACGAAAATTATACTCATTGTTCGTTAAACCTTTATTTTTAAGGTTTAACGAAAATATCCAAAATATATATATTTTCGTTAAACCCTAAAAAAAATTAAGGGTTTAATGAGTCTTCTAAAATTACACTTATTCGTTAAACCCCTAGGGTTTAACGAAAATTATAAATTATACGGTTTAATGAAAATATTGTCCCTAGATTTAATTTTCATTAAACCCTAAAAAATAAGGGTTTAACGAAAATTAAACCTAATTTTCTTTAAACCCTACTTTTTGGGTTTCAACGAAAATTATACTAAACCCTTATTTTTTAGGGTTTAACGAAAATTAGTTTCCTAAATTTAATTTTCTCTTTTCCTTTTACTATTCATTTATTTATTCATTTGTTCGTTAAGAGTATAATTAAATGAATATTACCATATTCATTAAAGCCCAAAAAGTAGGGTTTAACGAAAATTAGGTTTAATTTTCGTTAAGGGTAAATGAATATTATCATATTCATTAAAGCCCAAAAAGTAGGGTTTAACGAAAATTAGGTTTAATTTTCGTTAAACCTTTATTTTTTAGGGTTTAACGAAAGTATATTCATATGGTATTATATGGTATATAATATATCAAATATATTTATTTGATATCAAAGTAAGTAAATGAATAGTAAAAGAAAAAGATAAAATAATTAGTAAAATCAAAATTGGGTATTTGGGGTTACTATGTTTTATTAGTGTGTATTTGGGGGCAATTGTTTATATACGTGGGTAGAATTATTCATATATTTTATCAAATTGGGTATTTGGGGGTATTTTCTCTTTTGGAAGAGTTTAGAATTTGTCAACTCCAACTTTCTTTCTTTCCTTTTTTTTTTTTTGTTTAAAATTTTACATAATTTAAAATTTATCCTATATACGTCCACTCTTCCTTATATAATGCACATTTTCTCATAAATTTTAATAAAGAATTTTTTATTCAAACTATTTTTCAATAGTTAGTAAATAAAATGAACATTTAATTTTTTTAACGTTTTCAATATAACGTGACATTTTAATTATAATCATATTCTACAATATCTTAATTTGTTTTTAACAAGTTAGAGATGGTTATTAAATTATAAAGATCAATTCACAATGAGAAAATCGCAAAACGTAACTTTTTGCTTAAAATTAAAATTTTTATATAGAGTTAATATCAAAGTACATCATGTGCTAGAGCATTTCTTTTAATTTGGTGTCTATATTAAGAGGTTTTTCAAATTGCTTCTCATATTTTACATAATTTTTAGATTGCTACTCATACTAAATTTTTTATATATTTTTCTGGCAAAAGAAGTTGTTAGGAAATTTTAAAATGCATATTTAACTCCGAATATTAGTGCTCGAATCAAACAAAAATCATGAAATTGACTTAGAACTATAAATTACTCTAAAAATTGGTCTCTTTAATGTATGGCACGTGTATTTTCGCACATTATATGTAAATAAATGTATATATATATCTTAATAAAATGTGCATATAAATTACATATATGCTTGTGTTCCTTTAAAAAACTAAAGAAGATGATTGGTTTCCCTACCTAGGGGTGTATAGGACATTGCCAATAAGCGAAACCTTTAAAACAATAGATACAACTAAAGAAGAAAGACACAGCCAAATTATATTCAATAATGTGGGAGTATATATGTCTCCAAGTCGGAGTGATACAATGGCTCGGGTGGTTTCTAGGTAGTGGGGACGTTAGTATATGACGAAGTTATCGAATCACCCTTTCAAATATTGGTTAAACGCTGCTCCACTGCCCAATCAGAATTCGAATAATCATCTTTTTTGACTGGGCTCCATGCGACGTGGGTGTGCCTCTAACTCCCGGTGCATCACTCTATTGAGCAAAGCAAATGGTCAATATAGTTGTATAAAATTGTTAGTGGTTTAAATCAGAAGTCATTTCCGAATAAAATTAAAATAAAAACCAGTATATCAACTTGTGTTAGCCGCGACTCCTACTTGTCTTAACTGCGACTCTTGGTAGGTTGAGATTTTGACAGGTCACCCTAATTAAACCCCACCACCCCTGCCGCATCAAATGATGGATTATGGGTGGTGCGCTCCATCGACCCGTGTTCTTAACTCTACAATTATGTCTATAATTTTTGCAACATCTACATTATGAATAAAATATTGTTGGACCATGAAAGTGAACTGTGAAAATCATATTAACCAAACATAAATAATCACTCTTTAGATAATCGTATATATCATGTATATACTTCATCAAATCCTATATAAATGTTATTTTATATCAAATTGTTTTATTTGTTGTTTTAAACTTTCCCACAATTTTATTCTAAAATTTTCATAGTACTATTCCTTAGCTAAGCTTTATGGGTATATTAATTTAAATCATTTTGAAATTAATTTGATTATCATTCAAACTTTGGATCTTAAATTTTTTGATTAGTAATTTTTTTTCAAATTTAGATCAGTTAAGTATATATTAGTCATTTTATGTTCCTCAATTTTTGAAAAAAAAAAAAAAAAAATGAAACCACATTTAAAAGAATTCAGATATAAAATAATTTATTCCAGAGGAAAAATTATCTAATGAAACACTGTGTATTCCAGGAAATATCTGACCACTAACAACCACAAATTTTAAAAACTGTAAATCCATCCGCTTATCAACGGAAACAAATTACGTTATAATTAGAAAAACTATTATAAGATTTTCAAATCTTGGAAATTTGACATACAATTTGATGAAAACGTGTGTATCTTTTAATTATGGCCGATAACAATGCAGTCATAATTCCCGGAAACGTTACATAAAAAATAAAAACATTTTGCAAATTTATAGTCATTAATTTATGTAATGAATGGTTTCAAAGAAAATAAAATAAAATTATGCAATGAATGATAATGTATACGTAATAACAATTATTAGGTCATTAATTATAATTATAAATTTATAAAGGTACAGTTCAAAGGGAATGATGGATTTTTAATTTTATTTTTTGAATATAGAGTGATATATCTAAGACACGTCTAGTAGTTTTACATACTCTCTTTCTCCTATTAAAAGTATGATCTTTAGGAATATATGATGCAATATGACTTATCCGAAAATCCATTATTCGATTTCGTTTTTAAAAATTTAAATATGCATATAGAAAAGGAAAAAAGGCAGAAAAAAATAGTGGAGTGATTGGTTTCAAAATTAAATAATGTAAGGAAAACCACACATTTGTTAGTAAATTATTTGCCAAATTTTATAGTTTAAATTTTTTAAATATCCACAAAATATAAATAAGGAAAAATCGAATTTTTTTGCTATTACGAAGTAACGAAAATTTGAAAAAAAAAAAATAAATATATGTACATTATATATATATATATATATATATATATATAAAATACAATTTTGCACATTAATTAATTATTTTTTTCTTTCTCGAATAGTAAATACAAGCGAGTATTAGAACAGCCCAATCCCAATTAGGGCAGTCCAAAAGCCCAAGGCCCAGATTCTATATTAATTTTAAAATCAAAGTTTGAATTTCAAATCTCAGGCTCCAACGGTCATATTTCGGGAGGGCTTTTTTACTCTCAGTCGCCGCATACTCTCTCTCCACACACTATATATTCAACATTTCACCATTACCGCCTCCATATCCAAGGCCATTCAGCGGAAAATTCTCTGTAAGAAAGCAAAGCTTTAGTTGTGATCTCCTCCTAACCTTCGAAGAAATGGATTTCCACACGCTTTCAAGGAGAGACTTGCAAGCTCTCTGCAAGAGGAACAAGATCCCTGCCAACATCACCAATGTCGCTATGGCTGACTCTCTCAAAGCTCTTGAGTTTGTAAGTTTATTGATTGATTTAACCGTCTATTGGCGATTTCAGATATTGATTTGTCTTTTGTTTTGGAATTCAGATTTAATGAGTTTTCATTTGATTGCTTGATTGAGATTTTGTTCAAACATTCGGATTTTCTTAATTATGGTATAGGTTTGATTGATTTAATCGTCTATTGGCGAATTCAGATTTTGATTTGTCTTTTGTTTGGTTACTGTGTAATTTGGGATTATCTAAGGCTTTGATTTAACGAGTTTCCATTTGCCTGATTGAGTTTTTTGTTCAAACGTTTCGATATTCTTATTTATGGTATAAGTCTGATTGATTTAATCGTCTATTGGCGAATTCAGCTTGTGATTTAACTTTTGTTTGGTCACTGTGTAATTTGGGAATATCTAAGGCTTTGTTTTAACTAGTTTTCATTTGATTGCTTGATTGAGATTTTGTTCAAACATCTTGATTTTCTAGGTTTCGAGTTTATTGATTCATCAGTGTTATATGTGGAGCACTTAGGGGATTGATGAGCTGATCTGTGTGATCTTTATTATGTGTGGTTTAGGGTTTTGAGTTTCCATGATTGATTTATTGTTGAAGTAGATTTTGTTTTCGATATACTGATTAAATCTGTGATTTTCAGGTTGAAGGTATTGAGGAGTTTGTGCAGTCATATGATTCTGAAACTGCTCAATCATCTATTGAATCTCCGGTGAGGTCAGAAGTAACATCTCCCTATGTGCCTCCAACTGGTGGAAGGAGTACGCGCCGTAGAAATGTTGCAAAAGAGCCTGAAACTGCGAAACCATCGGCTAGGGCTCAGCATACAGCTCGTAGGACTGTGGCTAAAAATGGTGATGAGACTCCAGCTGTGGTGCCACAGTCTAATAGGAGGAAGGGTGAGATTGCCTCAGCTTGTAGAAAAATGGATTCTGAGTTGAAGGAATGTATGGATGAGGAAAAGAAGGATGTTCTAGTGACCCCTGCTCCATCGAATCTTGCTAGCCGAAGAAGACGGGGAGCAAAGGAGGAGAGTGTGGTTAAGCCACCAGTGTATAGCACTCGACGTTCAGTGAGATTGGCTAAGAAGAATGTGGAGTTGTTGAATGAAAATACTGATTTTTCGAAGAAGGATTTGTTTGCTAATGATTGCCAAGACTTGAATACGAGCTTGAAAGAGGGGTCGGATGATTCGGATGAAATGTCAATTGTTACTGGTAATATGCCTGTGTTAACTTCTTCTAATGTATTTATGTGAGCTTCTTTAGTAGTTTTCTAATGTTGAATTTTGCAGGTGTTGTTGACACAGATATCACTGTGGAGGAGAAATCTGAGAAGATGGATGAAGCAGAAGTTGTTTCAGCAGAGAAACAGGATATTCTTCCTGTTAATGATACAGGATATGTGCCCAAAACTGAAAAGGAAACTGAAGAAGTGGGATATGGCTCTGAGGTTAAAGCACAAGTGGAAATGGAGAAATGTGCAGAAACTCTAGATGAAAACAAAGTCCAAGAAAATGATGGTATGTTTAACAGTCTACACAAGTTTAAATGGTATATTCACATTATCTGTACTTAAAAGTGTTATTCTTGGACAGGTTCTCTTGATGTGCAAACTTCTGAGATCGAGATGGAAGTTGAGAAAATTGAACAACAAAATGAAGGTATGTTGATGTTGAGTGTTATTATTTCAGTCTTTTGACACATTATATTCGGATTTCATGGGGTTTTGACATCTTTGAGCTACTCTTGTTGTGTATTCAGATGTAATCGCTAAAATGAACGAGTACTCTGAAGATGTTAAAATGAACGAGGAGGAAGAGCTGGAAACCAAAGGTAGGTTATTGCTCATTTTTATTGTATCACGGTATATTTGTCTGAATAATCCTCATTGGTGGGGTTTTAATCTTAATATTGTTTCACTCCGTGAAAGGGGCTTCGAATTTTAATTAATGGATTCAGGTATCTTGAAACATGATGTATTATTTTCTCTATGTTTAGATAATTTCGTGATTGGTGAAGTCGTCTCATGTGACACTGGTATTCTTCATAACGAAATTGAGAATGTTGGACACAACAACATTGTGAAGGATGAAATTCTGGAAATCAATGGTAGGCCCCTGCCTATCTAGTCTATTTTTTTGCAATTCAGCAATTCCAATGATATATATAATTAGTTTGATGCTGCTTTATTAATAATAATAATTACAGTTGATGATGTGCATGAAGATTCTGGTGAGAAGGAACTCAACAATGATCAGTCTGTTTCTATCACTGTGGAGGCTGCTACAGAAGAACCAACCAAGGCTTCATATCAAAGCACTGATGATTCATGGGCTGAAGAAATGCCTCTTGATATTAGTTTGATGAGCGAAGATGATGAAGCTTCCAAGTGGGACGCCGTTTTTGCTTATGTTAATGAGAAGAAACATGATTCCGTTGAAGAAAAAGATGAGACGAACGTTGTGAAAGGTACAGAGCTCGAAATGCAACAATCCACCAATGATGATGCAGTCAAGGCCATTGAATCAACCACCCCATCTGCTAAGAAGAAAATAATGACTGTTGTTTCTGATAACAAAGAAAACATTGACAATAATGGTGGAAGCAGTTTGGTTGTTATGAAAGAGAGAGTTGTGATAGTAGCCAAACAGATTGAAGATAAGAGTTTGACACAGCTAAGAAAGATGCTGAAAGAAAAACTACAGATCACAAACCAATCGAGCAAGAATGAGAACGAGAATGAGGTGAGCGCGCTAGCTTTTAGCCCCATTTGTTTTCTTGATTCGTATATTTCATAATCATATTACATCGGAACTCTAAGTGTTGATTTGTTGAACGAATGACATAGGTACCTGCTGCGAGGCCAGCCCTGCAAGCGCTTCCAGAAAATCGCTAGGCGCAAGAAGATTTGAGTCGTGTTTTTTCTCTTGAAAGAATAAAACTATGTTTCGTTCTTTTCATCGAAAACTTGCAGGGTTTGAGATGGATATCTGAACCTTCTTGGTTTTGATCCTCTCAAGATGAGTTGATTTTGTTTTGTTTTGTCTTGTCTTTGTTGAAGTTTTGTTATTACCTCTTTGGTAATCACAAAGCTTTCTTATATCTCAATGAAGCCAATAATTCACTCTCTGTTGTTGATTCCATGTGCCTTAACTTTTGCAAATAAGAGTTATAAAGTGACATTAGAGTTTAAACTAAGCCCAAAGGTTATACTGAAAATCATTATATTTGCATAAGGTGTCAAATACATACATATTCGATACTTGAATTAAATTTATGCATTAAAAAAATCATTATAGTTTTGTTTGATAAATTTCACAAATAATTTTGGAATAAATTATATTTAATATGACTGAATTGAGTTAAATTCACTGAATTTAACTCAATTGTGAGGATTAAACAAAACCTGTCGAATAAATTAAAAAAACGTTTGAATATGGACAATCCCCGCAGTTCAAAGGAACATACAAATTTAAATGAGAAGTTGTATAAAATATAAATATATTTACTTTATAAATTATGTGTTTATCTTATCGAATTATATTCGATCTCACAAGAGTTTTCTTACCTTATAAAAAATAATAACTTTTTATTTCAATTTTTAATATACAAGACTATGTCTAAATGTTCTCTGAAGTCTACCAAGTTAATCATTCATCTTGCAATATAATTCAAGTATTGTGAAATTATATATATATTGAGAAATTAATCATTTTATCACTTTATAAGAAATGTATTAAGTTTTATATTTTGTACATAATATAATACACTCCTACAAACACAATCCTTTATCAGTTTGGTTTCTCATGTGAATATTATTGTGAAAACCACGTTCCATTCGAGTTTTAGTTAATCATTTAATCAATGATACATAAATGAAATTATATGGAAACAAAAAATCTGAAATGCGACATTATACATTTTAAACATAACTTAAAATTGTTGGCTTTTAAAAAATATGAAACTTATTCTTAGTATAAAATTCATTAAACTTCTATATACATCAAATTAAAATTCATCCTTTCTTGGAAATTCAGTTCGTTTTGGCTCAAGAAAGTAGTAAAGGGGGAAAAATAAGTAGTAATTATTAAATTCCCAAATTCACTTTCAAATATAAATATAAATCCTAATATGTTTTTAGGGATTAGGAGAGTTCCCATTGTTTCAATTTTCTCTCTCTAAAGTTACCAATTAAATCTGGACATGGCGACGACGGCGAATGAGGTTTTGGAGAATTCTTCAGTTCCGCAAGACGTTGCTGTGGAGCAGAATCATGAGATTTCAGCGCCTGAAATGCCAAATCACGGGTAAAACCTCCGATTTCTGCTCGATTTTTTTAATGAATATTGTTTAGCTTTTAGTTGTTTGAAGTGTTTATAGCTTTTCAACATGTGATAAGGAGCACGGAGCTGGTTTTTTATTTTTATTTTATTTTAATTTAAAGTGAATGAACTCGTTGCTGCAATGATTGAGCTAGTAATGAAGTTGATTTGTCGGTTAAATGTGATATTTTGAATCAATTATGCTGTTTATTTGTCGCTGCTTTCTTGTCGGAGCTACTCATCTAAGAAAAGTTGTTGATTAGTTCTGTAGGGATGTGGTTATGAGAAAGGGGAATAGGTGGAGATTGTGTCCAAGAACCTTTAAGTCTTTTATTTCCTCATTTAGCTCATATTTGTTGTTGATTGGTTGCAAGTATGTTATATTTTATTTGATTAAATATCTATTGGTGTGGGATTGCAGAGGTTCGGAATCTCAACCCATTTTTTCAGAAGAAGAAGTGAGAAGCACACTGGAAACTAGTGCATCCACTGGAAAATTTTGGTATTCTGTTTTCTCTGATTATAGAAATTTCTTGGATGTTTGTATCATAATCGACACTTGGTTTCCTTCTTGGTTCATTAATGTTGGTTCAGGACATGTTAGAGGCAGATGTAGAGTCTGTGTTTGTTTTCTTTTTTTGTCTCTGTCACAAAATACTGTGATAATATTTACTCTACTCATTGTCACCTCTGAGTTTTCTTGTTGGTAGTAACATTAAGTAGTTTGATTATATTATAGGTTATGCTTTTCCTGCTTGATCTGCATCTTGTTAAAATTTACCTTGCTTTCTTTGGTGTTCAATCTGAACCATATCAAATTTACTCAAAACAGTTGTAACTGTGTTTTTTAGTCTTCTAAACAGCACATTTTACTCTCCTGGTGCTTCATTGTATGGTACATCTCTTTGTTTCTTAAAAAAAATAAATTAAATTTTTTTAAAATAATTGGTGGTATTTCTTCCCTCCTCTCCCCTCAATCTATTTAAAGGTAATAATGCCTACTCCGTACTCTGCGGTGCTGCTTAATATACTCTATTGGCTACAAATCTGAAATTGTCTTGATGTAATGATATCCATATCATTTATGCTGCTATCTGGTTAGTGATTTGTATCTCCTGAAAACCACGGGCACGGCCACCAGTATAGTGCTTTTGCCTTATTTGCACAATCTAGAGGAGTTGCATCTCAGTTTTATCGTTATTTTAGTCCTCTTTTGGTTCTAGGTTATTGAAAACTGAGAATGATCAACTAAGCAAATATTATTGTTCTCTTCAAGCACGTTTAAAATATCTATCCTACTCTTTCTCTTGTGAAACATGGGTATATGCAGCTATCTTAGAAAACATTATTAAATTTACATCTCTTCCAAGATATGTGTGCCATATGCGTCCCACTTTCTTTTTATCAGTCTTTGGTTGTGCTTATAATCGCTTCTCTCTTTTCTCCTATAATCGCAGGCAAGATTGGGAAAAATTAAAGAGTATTTTGTCCTACCATCTTAAGCAGGTATGGGGAGGTATGCCAGGTTCTTAAGAATGGTATCTTCAAATGATGCATCTCTTTATAATATTAAACTTCCAAACCCTAGAGGGGTTGCTAAGATAGTCTCAGTTTTCCAAGATAGATTACTATGTTTCATCTTGCTACTTTGTATTCTGTTTTTTGAGTAATATTTCAATTCATGTCATAGGTCCTGTCTGAATATCCCGAGGCTAAAATGACCATTGAGCAGCAGGCTTCTTCATTAGGGGAAACATTCCAGGAATTGGTGAAAAGGTTGGATGATGGTACTTCTCTGTCACACGCCTTCCCTATTCTCACTTTATCTAATCTGGATCTGGATGTAGGGTCTGTGTAGCATTTGTTGTTGTTGTTTTTTTTTCCAGGATACTCTTTTTTTTCTTCTTCTTTCTGTTTGGTGCCTTAGTTCATTTATTTTGGAGGTTAGGATGATAACTGCATGAAGTTATTCAGGGCCAATATACCTGGTCTAATTGTTGGTGCCTGTGTTTTAGTGGTTAGAAGCTCCTTTTTCTCTCATTTTACCAAATAGTAGTCTACAAAATTTGTAATTTGAGAGATTTGCAGTCCGTTTGTAAGGAAAGTTCTGTACTAAATCCGTAAAGCACTAACATCTATTGTCTTTTGTTATGTTTTTTGCAGCTCTTCAAAACTTTGATGAAGGCCCTCCATTTACCTTGCAGAGGCTTTGTGAGGTGATCATCTCATATTTTTTGAATTGACTTTATTCTTGGCCTGCTTTTTTTTTTTTTTTTTTCTTCTTCTTCTTCTTCTTCTTTTCCTTCCTGGAAGCATCAATCAATAGTCTCTCAGTAGGATGATTATTTTAATTTTTTGATTAGACCAAGGCTACATTTTCATGTCTTCTTCTTTTGTTTTTTTTTAGCAGTCATTTTCTATAATCATACCTTTTGTTTATACATCAATCTTGCCCAAATTTAATCCTTTGATTTCTGAATTCTTATTAATGAAGTGTCATGGTATTACTTGCTGAACAGATCCTATTGTCTGCCAGAAGTATCTATCCTAAGCTGTTAAAGCTTTCTTTGGCTCTAGAAAAGGTATTTTATGAACTATATTACCCCCTTGCTTTATCTTTGGAATTAGATTTCATGCTCCTATATTTGTTTGATGCTCTCTTGTAATTAGAACTTCTAGCATTATTATATCTACTTATATAATACAGACTTACAGTCCCGGGAAATCTTTCATGTCTTTAGCGTTGCTATCTTTATTGTGCTGCATATGCATGCATCCTGGAGCTAAATTGGCCTTAATGCTTAGTATTTATTTATTTTAATGCATCCTCTACTTTGGGAAGGTTGACTTTGTTCATGTCTATTCTACGACTGAATGGGTATTGAGTTTAGCTCTTGTTTGAGATTCAGTTTTACAAACAAAGATCTCGTCAACTTATATTTCTGTGTTAGATCTGTTTGTGAGTTCTTAGGAAATAGATGTAGGCTTGATGGGCCACTCTTTTGGCGACTTTAGACCATTTGGCACTTTACGCCATCATCTCATATATGATTTTGTTGTTGGATTGCCCATTTGTTTTACTTCCATGCTGTTGTCAATGCGCTAGAAAGAAAACAGAAAAATAGACATGCTTTCGTCACATTTCAAATCAAAGTTATTCCTGATGCTGCTCATGCGATTTTATTGGCAAAAATCTGACGTCTTCCTTGTGCAGAATCTATTGGTCACCTCTACATTGTCAATTTCTCGCGAAACATATCCACTCCCATCCGAAAAAAACTCAAATGGACTGCATGAAGGGAACGAGAACACCCAGCCTCAGGCCAATTCAGTCCAAAACGGAGTAGAATTAGGGGACAACGACGAAGTAATGGTGGAGGCACAGGAAACCGAGGGTGGTGAAGACATGACGATAGACATGGAAACCATTGAAGACATAGTTAGGTCATCACAAGCAAATCCTACTTCAACAGTCGACTCATAGCACTTATAACTATCGTGATAAAACGATGAAAATCTCCGTCTATCTGCCCTTGTCAGCAAAGGTACAAAAGCCAGATCCTGGATTTTCATGAAGAGGCACTGCGAGCTCTGCCAATTTGTAGTGTGCTTATGGTAATTTTTTTACTTAATTCTTAAATAAGCATTACCGTTGGTAGATCAATATGCCTGCATTGTTCATGTACTCTGTTCATGTAATATCAGCTTTTAGCTTCTTGGAAAAGGCCATACATTGGGTTCATGTGATACTTTTTTTTTTATTATTATTTATAAACATTGAATCTTGTACTAACATATATATGAATAGCTGGTACTTCGAGTTTAGCTGGTATGAGTATAGCAACCTGTTTTTGGATGATATTAGTTTGATGTAGTTGGAATGAAAAAATTAGGTTTTGTTTGACATCATGTGATTTTTAACTATTGAAAAACATTTTAAATGATTATTCCAAAATTTGATCAATGAACTTCACATATATTGGGGAAATAAAAGCAGAGGAATATAGGAGTATAAGAATGATAATAAAGCTAAAAGTTTTGAAATATCACATATGACCTATTTTTGTGAGTCTCAAGTATTAATTTCATCTTTCATGTCTCATATCCAACATGCCCATACTAAATAGATAAACAAAATCCAAAATACGTAAAGATATTCATATACAATATTCCTTATACAATCAAAACATTTTAACGTATCACAAATTGAATACAGTGTATCTATTCTTACTAACACTCCCCAACTTGGTTAAATATAACCTTTTTTTTTCCACCTAATATTACACCTATTATATCTCAAATTCATTTTGTATCTTATATCCGCTACCTGTACAATAAGTTCCATCATCAATGGAGATGACATCTTTGACGAGAGACATACGAGATGAAACATTAATACGACATCCTTAATAAGAGACACGAGATGAAACATTATTGTACAATATACGTTGGATCGTCTAAAGTTGCTAACCAAAGTGGCAATTATCAAAGAGACAAATTGTAATGGAGCAAATATCTTTCAAAATTAATTTTCCAATTTACAAATTGGTAGATTCCCATGTAACCCTGCAAAATATCGTCAAGAAAAAAGTTACAGAACAAACTTATGGATTTTCAGATGGTCGTAAAAAGACATCCAGTTAAGAGCTCCAAACCTGTGCTAGAATAATGCGGCCATTTTCTGTTCTTTCAAAGTGCTTGATAGCCAGTCCAACCCCTCGTACAAACCATCGCCTTTGAGAGCACAAGTCCCTTGCATATGCCATTTTCTGTTTTTGAGTTCATAGAGACCGAGGCCTTCGCAAACTTCCATCGGTGTCATGGCTCCTCTCTGTACAGGCGAACAACTGTCAAAAGTAAATAAACGAAAAATTCTGCTAATTCTCTTTTTCGAGCTTTAAAATTGTGGTGACCTTCCAGTATATAGAAAACACTTTTCCTGATTTCCTTGTAGCAGAATAGTAAGTTACTTGTAACATTTATTTTGAGTCAACTTGAACAGACCACATTTCCATTATTATACCTAATACTGAGTTTAGAAGATCGTTAACATACCATATCTTGTTTGTTTGCAAAGACCAATATAACGGCGTTAAGCATGGTTGGGTCTTTGACGATGGCCTGAGCAAAGCAATAACGTCAGTGAAAACTCAACAGAGAGTTTGGAGAATAAATTAAATGAAGATTTCAAGAACAAAACCTGGAACTCTGCTTTTGCCTTTCCTATTCTCTCTCGATCCACAGAGTCCACAACATAAATCTACATAAGATGAGATAAGCACCAAATAAAATAGAGAAGGTAGCCAAACAAAAGCAATGACAATTTGTTTGACAGAATATTAAATAATGTCCCACAGCAAACAGCAACCATTTAACAAGTTAGCCTGTGAATTATAGTTTCAATATCTTTACTTTCATATCATGCCACCCCATGGAAGTCGACATTTATAAACGAGGAAATGGTCCGTAGTTACTTCACATGATGAAATATAACTCCTTTAATCATAAGAGAAACTTTCTCCAGCAACAATCGTGTTAATACGAATGCATTCACCGGTTCAGCTCAAGATAAAAAGGGATTTTCATGCACATTATCTTCCACAAACTTCTAGGTTTTCAACATCCTTCAAGGTAAGGACAAATCCAATTATTGTTGGGATGTTAAGACAGCTCAGAGTAATTATGCTGTCAGTGGTTAGTTTCATGGGCTAAGTCACTGATGGTTATGCTATCTTAAAGTTGTATTCTGTGGAAACAATATCAGGGGGTTCAAGATACCAGTCATCATGTTGCTGTACTCGATAAATACTAGAGTAAAGTTTTCAATATCATCGGTACAGAAACAAACTAAACCTTTATTCCATTAAGTGGGTCGGCTATATGGTCGATTTGGCAATATATAATAATCATATGAAATAATATTATATAAGTTCATAATGACCTCTTACCAACGCATCAGTATTATTAAAGTAATGTCTCCACAAGGATCTTAACTTCTCTTGTCCCCCGACATCCCACACTGTAAAAACCACATTTTTATATTGAACCTTCTCGACATTGAAACCTGCACGGAAGTAACAATTTCGATCATTTTGACATTCAGCCAAAAGATGTGTGTGCACCACAAGCCATTCGTTACCTCATAGAGACATGTGCAGATATAGACAATTATTCATCATTAAGGGCACAATCATTTGAGTTATTTGCATAAATTAAGAACTAGATCAGAGCAGACTCTCTCTCTCTCTCCCCATATCCAACAGTCACAACATTTTGTTGAAATGAGGAAACTATATACAATAGTGATATGCATTCACCTAAGAAATTAGAACAGGATCCTTAAAATTCTTGAGAAGTTGATTGGCTTCTAGGAAGAAGAATGAATCTAGAGCATCCAACTCAACCAGTACATTGATGTCTTAAAGCTAATGTCACTATTAAGGTAGTCGCTTACACTAGGAAAATGAATCATTTAATAAAAGTATCCTGTTTACCATAGTTAATTTTCAAGTTCGAAAGGTAGTGAAACTAATAGGTAATGAAGATAAGAGGAAAGCAAACACTTCCAAGACAACTCAAAACCCAACACGTCTTCAACTGTATAAAAGCCTAATTAATAATTAAGCTGGTCAGATAAAACTAACTCTTCCCCTTAGTAATTACAGCCATTTCCTAAGCTTTCAAAACAATATAATCTCAAAGGAACTTTCAAGAAAACCAACCAATGGTAGGAACTGTTGATAAAACCTCTCCAATGTGAAGCTTATATAGTATAGTTGTCTTTCCAGCAGCATCCAGACCAAGCATCACAACCTACACCAGTTATTCTTTCAGAAAAAGCAAGCATGAAACTAACAAACAATCCAGATATCCAGAATCACAAAATTACATGATAATAAATATCATGCAAAAATTAGCAACCTAATGGTGCCCAAAAAAATTGCATTCGATTAGCACTAATACTTTGTTGAACAAATGAGCAATCCAGTTAAAACCAGCAAATGCGCACTTGCACCAATTAATACTGCAGGCAATATCCTAATTTTCCTCCAATTTAGCATCTAGAGCTCACGATGACCAAACGAAATACATCCAACCGTACACAATTATGAACTCCAAAGCTAAATCAGGAAATAAACAACAAATTTGATTAAAGTATTTATAACAGAACCAGCTAATTAATATGATGAACAATTATCAATCTATCCATACAATAAAATTACAGAGCAAAATTCTCAACGGATAAAACCTATTTTCTTCCCCAAGGAAACAATCACAACAAAATTCAAGCTCGCAACACAAAATTCACAATCCTTCCGGCTTCAGCTACATGAAATCAACAATTCTAAATAAAAATATATAAAAAGAAACGAACGCGTTGTTTTTACCCGCATCTCAGAATTGCCGAAGAAATTATCGAAGAGTTTGCGAAAAGCTTGCCCCATTCCGCGTTAATCTCCGTTTTCTCTTCACTTGCAGAAAATCAAGGATCAGAGAAGCAGAAATTTTGTGAATTTAAAAGATCGAAAACAACTTGCAGAATTTGGAATGTTATATTCTTAAGGATCAGAGATTAAGGAGACGTTCGTTTGGAAGAATAGATTCCTCCGTCGCGCAGAAAGAAGGCTGCGTCAACGATGTAATTCAAGAATTCAAATCGTTTCATGAACTTGTTTTAATTAGGGTGTGGCTAAAACAACAATATCAATTGCTAAGGACACAACACCCTAGGCCCACATATTAATAGAGTGTTGTGTTTTTAGCACTTGGTGTTGTGCCTGTAGCAACATCCTTTGATTATAGGCAAAAAAAATTGTGCATAAGATGCACGGATCCAAATCTGTACACAACAATACTATTATATTATATGAAGTAATATTGTTATATTATATGAGTGATACTGTTATATTATATATAATTTTAACAGTATTACTCATATAATATAACAGTATTACTTCATACTCCCTCCATCCCGTTCAGATTTGCACACTTTCCGTTTTTGTCCGTCCCATTCAGATTTGCACACTCCAAAAATGACAAATAAAATTTACAAAATTATCATTTACTATTCAACATTAACACTACAAAAACAGCTTTTTCTTAAGTTCCGTGCCCAAAAACAGTTTTTTCTCAACCTCTGTGTCCGTCCCTACGTGCAAATTTGAGCGGGACGAAGGTAGTATAATTTAACAGTATTTATTGTGCACAAATCTATAACTAGTTTTAATAATAGTGTACAATTACATGTTTCAAAAATAAATAAATAAATAATAGTGTACAATTACAATTTACACAGAACGCGAAAAAAATGGGATAAAATGGGACAGAGATCCGCATGTGAAAGAATTTACCATGTTTCTTCACACGTAAATTAAGAAGATGATATAAAAATTGATATGCTTTTATTTTAATATAATTATTGTGCTCTTTTTTTTTTTTTTTTTTTGTTAACAATTCTTTTTAATTTGATAGGAGTAAATGAGTATATTTTTGGTAAATTATTGATAAATATGTATTGAAATCCTAAAATGATATTTATTTTTGGACTTTTTTTTTCTTTTCTAAAACGACATTTATTTTGAGAGGAAGTATATTTTATGCGAAAATGCTAAATTGTCAACTCTTAATATGTCAATTGATGATGAAGTATCTTTGTACAACTTTTAATATGTAAACTGATGATGTATAATAATCACATCTTTATAAAATTTGAAATGTAAAATTGAAAAAATATATTAAATAATTAACACTGTCAGTTAACACATTAAGATGCTTATGGTGAGTGGATTAATAGAATTGATAGTTTATATAGATTTTTTTAAATTATGATTCGAATATGAGACTTTAATCAAATAAATATGAGTGAACAAATTCAAATTCAAGTCCAACTCTATCAATAAATAAAATAATAAAACATATAACTTTTTAGGGGGGACAAGGGGGAAATGTTATACTTTGTCACCACTAGTCCACTAGCTATTTGGTTTAATATAAGGTCTAATTGGTCTGGTCTAATATATTGAAGCTCATTGTATTTTTTATTAACAATTATTATATCTAAACTTATTACGCAATTTCTAAGACACTGTTTCATTCAAGAATATTCATTCAACCTTCATTCTCAACCAGACGAAGCATTGATAGCCTAATGGTAAAAGACGCCTGCTACCTAGGCATAGATCCTGAGTTCGAGTCCCTGCGGAGGGTAGAGGTGAAATCTGTTGATCCTCCTTTAAAAAAAAAAAAAAAAAACCTTCATTCTCAACCAATAAAAATAAAAAATGATCTACAACTATTTAAATGGCTAACAGGACTATGATGTCAGTAAGACTTGTATTCATTCAACATCAGTACCATCACTCGTTCAAACTCCACTAATAATCAAAACAAATTCAAACAAATTTGTAATAATGTGAGAATTTCATGATAATATATGTTATAACTTGAATGTAACACCATTATTTTTTATTTATTTTCCCAAGTTCTAAAAGGGCCCGTCTAGACCCTGGCCAGGCCTGAGGCTTTTCAACATCGGGCCTGTCTAGATGCTAGGCGGGCCACAGTATACACCCAACGTCTTTTACAACATAGACTCCCAGCCATTGATTCACATCAGATCAAACTCAAACATATGCTTGATAGTAGGCGGTAAATGAATGAAATAATATGAAGCACCACAAAGCACTATGTAAAATACCATTGAAGAAGAAAACCTAGCAAAAAACACACAAGGTTCAACCCAATCAACAAAAACCAAGATTTTCTGCACAACCCATGAATGCTGTATACAATAAAACTATTTCAAATTGCCCAAATCAGTTCAAACATTGTCGTGTATTACAATGTCAAGGAAAGATTCAGGGACCCATGGAGTGACATCCTATATACCTAAATTAGAATCTAAATACTCTACAACCAACGTCTAGCTTCTTCGGTAGCAAAGCCGGAGGGCCCCAACGGCTTCACAACTTCACACGAGCAAATATTCTGGGAAGAAGATAAAACTTAAGGAAAATTTATATTTGATGGAAGAAGCTCCATGAAATTGCAGACTCAAAAAGGCATTTAAAACCTAATTCTTTGGAGTTAATTTTCAAAATTGCCTGGGCTGCAAAACTTTAATAGTTATGAGTCGACCATTTCATCTTGTATCTCGTTGGGCGCAATAAGTCCAGGAATTGACAGCATACGTTGTCGCTCCCTTTCTCTTTGGGCAGCAGCTTCCTCGGCATAAAGATCTTTGTTATCCTGCATAAAACAGGGATGAACATTTCACATTAAGCATCTTATACACCACAAAAGCCACTTCTTCCACATAGCAGATTTTACATTCAAAATTTTATTTAAAAGGCACATCCAACTAAAAGCAAGAGAAACCATATGAAAGAAATGAAGAAGTACAAAAGATGGATCAGCAGATTTTACCTGAGCTGAAAATTCTTTAGATTGAATAAGAAAGTCTCTTATGTGGGTTTTGAATGTGGAAAGATCAGCTCTCGACTCAATAAGACCATTCACAAATTGGGTCACCTGAAAAGACCCAGACTTACGTAAGCATGTGATGGCATTTTATGTATCTAACTAAACACGGAAAGTGTGCCTCAATACCTCAGCAGCTGTCATGTTGGGGAAGGATGTACTCAAAAGTTTAATTGTGTATTCACGGACAAACATGCTATTATTTGGATAAGGATAGGGAACTGTTGCAGCATCCCACAAGGGCTCAGTCAAGACACCAGATTCCACCTGTAATTGTTATAGATGACATTTATTTTATTCCAAAAGAATTGCCAGCAAGGATACTTATGAAGAAACAGGGGGAAAAATGAGAAACAAACAATATGAAGAGAAGTTACATTACCAGGCAGAATAAGTGCTGCAGCACCAGTACATGCAACTTAAAACCAGGCTTATGGAAGGTGTCCGTCAATACAGCAAAGATTTCTTGTTCTATTGTCAAAAAGTAAGTCCTGTAGAACTGATTACAGAACTCGGGTGCCTGCCAAACCAGCCATGCAATGGTAAGCACGCCAGTAAATGATTATAATGATGGTACAAAAGAAACTGACAAAACACACCTGAAAGTTTTTTAACATCTCCAATAGAAGGATGAGTCCAGTTTCAGCAATATTTCGTTCAGTGTGCCGGAAAGCCCAAATAATTGAATCCATCACAAGTTTCAGTTGCTGAACATCAAGTAAAACATAAGCATGCACCATAAGCTTATAAAGTTAATAGAAGAGAATATTCAATTAAACTGAAACTCCTTCAGCTGAAGGTCCATGAAGCAAGCATCTATCATGCATACCTCACTGGACAAGTGGATCAAGGCAGGAAAACAGTGTGTAGCAATGGCTCGAAGAAGTGAAAAGAACTTGAGTCGATGCTCTGGATAGTCTTCAAAGTTTTTGGTTATCATCTGAATGAAAACAATGATGAAATCAAAAACAGATTAATGAGGTCGTCATCAGTACTGGAATGCAGTAAAATGAGGTTGCTCAAGTTACAAATATTAAAAGACTTTGCCTATGGACCAAAAGTTGAGGCATCTATTAATCACAGCCAGCCTCCAATGCCTGCTGCATTGAAACTCAACAAAGCACAGACCTAGTAGCTTAATTATGATAGATAGTAACAATGGAATAGAAAACCCATTCTTCAGCAATATATAATTTATCTCAGCTCGATGCAATAACCAATCCACCACCAGTTAATAACTATTATTTTGGCATCATGTAGCCTAGATCAATCCTCATGCTTTTCTTATAAAGATCTTATTAGAAGTCAAACTGAAAAGGAGGTACTTGGAGATACTAGAGACAAATGTAAAATAGAAGAAAATTAAAAAGGTAAATACACATATACAGCATGCATCTTCACATGTTGATATCTTGCAAACTAATCTGTTCATAACCTGAATAATTTGCACATGAGAGGATTAACAACAGATACTTTCAGCCTACTTCAACAATAAGCAGTCATGTAAACACAAAAATTATTCCCAACATTAAACAAATGATTCACCAACCTCTAGAGTGCACTGGAAAACAGCTTCAAATATTCGAGGAACATCTTCAATCATTGTCGCCTTATACCTAAACAATAAAGGAACAGTTAAAACTATAGAACATAATAGAAAAACCTAATGCAAGCATGATAAATTAAATTACCATAAGCATCAGCATCTTTCATTCTAAAGCTTCAGCATCCCTCAAAAAATACCAAGAAAGGAAGATACTTCTAAAACTAAATTACAAGTTTCCATATAACTACTGGGTAACACTTACAATACTGCTACCGAAGTTCCTAGAAAGTTTCAAGACATTGCCATGAACGAAAGTGCAACCAAAAAAAAAAAAACAAGATAAATTAAGGCATACTTATTCATTATGGTGGCAAAGAGAGACAGAACTTCCGATTCTCTTGCATCAGGTAAATTCCGAGCATAATCACCAAGCACCGGGTCCATCATTGGAGGCACAAATTGTTTACCAATATGTGGTTGATCTTCAGCTTTGTCTAGGAATGTCTCAATAAGCTTTAGGGTTTCCCTCTTGACTGAGCTGTTGAAAACAAACATGATACCATAATTATTGATAAGTAGATAGTTGAAAACACAAGGGCATCACAACTTGGAGCTTACCGCAAAAGTTTCACAATAGATGTCCTAGAAGCATAGGGTCCTCCTTGGGCAACACTAGAAGATATAAGCTCACTGTACATTCTGTAGCATGCAAGAAAAATCTTAATCTTAAGTGACATGAAAAGAGTCACTGATAGAAACTCATTAAAAAGGCAAAAGAAAATGATTATGCAAATGTAAAAAATTAGGAAAAAATAAAAGACCTGTACACATTGAGCATGTCCAAAAAGATTAGAGTTATCTGTGGCAGGAAAAATGTTCCAAGGGAGCTGGCAACACTAGTATTTGTCTGTCAGAAGAAAGGTATGAATATGAGTGTATACATGACAACAAGATGTAAGTGGACTAAGCAACAACCTGATGCATTTAATTAACTCAAAAATTTTACCATTACTTTTGAATAAGGTTAATCATAAATTCTTGAAGAGCAACTTCTTCACTAGTTTCCACAAGGAAGTCTCTCAAGGAAAAAGATCAAAGAACTTAAAGCATTGAGAACAAATGCTTGTTCTATTTCAGATAGGGTGACATGATCATATTATGCTTTGCATAAAGAAAATCTCATAAAGTAAGAAGTTTTATTTCCTATAACTCAAGAAGATAGTGTGATACATTTTGATGTGCCGGTCACAGTCAAGTAATGCCATGAAAGACAACAAGGAAGAATAATAAACCATAATGCTCTGTTTGGTTCTCTTTCCCAAAATAACCAAACACATTAATGTTTTCCAACACAATTTTCTTACTAATACATCATGCATTCCAACAGCAAACCAAAACTTTTCTCCCGAAGTTTTAAGCTAGAAACCAAGAGACATAACCAAACACAACTTCCACCTTCTGAACACATATTTACAAATATTACTGTGGTGTCACTACATCTAATCAACTGTTTTCATAAGTAGATCTACTTGCATAAATAAAATACACGACGTTCTCACTCTGCAGTAGAATCAGAACAAAACCTCACAAAGGGTTTTACAACCAAGGATTCCAAGTACATGAATGATTAGTTCTCTTCAGTTTTAAACATGTGATTGTTACAGCTTTGGAGAATGTTGAGATGATCAAATTAGAATTTATCATAATATATATTTATATCCCACAATCACTCAGAAAACACACCTGCAATATATTAAGCACAGCTCTTATCACGTCTGGATCTTTCAAGAATTCCAAACTCTGACGTGCCTGCCCAATAATTTCAGCCCATTTCTGCAGCAAGACTATGCATTAGCCACATCGGAAGTCATACACATGATAACAGACACAGAGAAACAGCCGGTACAGATAGAAACTAATATCACTGTGATTATTCATCAAAACAAACAAGTACCTTTCTCAAATAGCGGGGATGAACAAGGATCTTTGTTCTTACCTGGTTAGGAAGCTCCATCAATCTCTGTAAATATTCATCTCTCTTGTGAGGATCAGGCTCTGCTTGAATCATATGGGCCACCTTAAAAAACATGGCAAAAAAATGCTCCGATTATGAAGAATTTTGCAGTCAACTAGAATCCATATCTGTGACATAAACATGACTCACCGATTCATAAAATGAATGAATCTGATGGGGCTCAAGATCTGTAATAGTCGTTGGAAGAGTTGTTAAAAGTTCCGACACAAATGGCTCATTCTCTCCAACCTGCAAAATAGGGATGTGAAAGGTACAGTTAACTGCCTGTATAATGCATCATTTGGGTCTTCATATCAGTAACATGGACATTATTAATACAATCCTAACCTGCACAATGACAAATTTACGCTTGCACTTCTGAACAATTTTCAAGAATGTATCGCAGGCCATGTCCTACATATTAGAAACAGAAGTAACAAAGTTAGTGCACAATAAAAAAACCTAAAATAATGTACCATTAGCATAGATATATTAGACCACAATTGACTGCAGGATGCACAAGAACTGATTATGATGCAAAATAAGGTATAAAGATTCGTGATTCATATTTCTACAGAAATGAGAATGCGGTGAAAAAACCTGAACTCCTGGATGAGTTTCATGCATGAACTCAAACAACTTGTTCACAACAGTTTTCAAAAACTTCCAGTGGGCCCTTAAAAATCTTGGGTACTGTCCAACCACATACCTGCAGACCCGATGAGATGAAAAGTAAGTGGACGGTTTCAACCAGAAGATTCTACATTATATTTTCCTATATTCAGAGAGAATATAAAAGATAAGCACCACAATTTGTTTTAAAAAAGGTTCTATAAAGCTCACATGATATTACTGGCAATGACAGCCTTATTGTCCTTCCCTTTGGTGATTTCACAGAGGTTCAATAAATCGCGTATGACCATCACTAAAAACCTATTTTCCTGCCATAAAGGAACAAGGAGCATTAAGCAGATGTCAAATTCTAATAGTTCTCTTAAGAAATGGTAACAGGACCACTATGATAATAAAAAAAGATTAAATGGCATCTATATAAGAAGAAAAAACAGAAGCTAGAAGCAAAATACACCGACAATATATAAAATTTAATCAAAAACTAAAACCACATATATTATTGAACTTAGTAACTAATAATCACTCTCACTGACCATTTATTATTAATAATAAACTAACAATAAATGAGAAAGATTCACTTGAACATTGTTATATCTAAAGGACTGATGCACATCCAAAAAGATATATGCAACGTTCATGAGGTATTGAGGCCAGAATTCACTTAGCAAAATTATGAAGCATATTCAAGGCTATAGTCATATAATTAGCAAACAATGTTCATAACATGTCGTATATATGCAGAAAGGCAAACATTCATATAAAAATATTCCAACCTGCTCCTCCACCATAGACCCTGAAATAGATCCAATAGCCCAACACAATGTATTGAGGTTGTTCCAGGTCCAATCTTCTCCACTTAATTGCTTGTTCAATTTCTTCAGCATCTGTACCAATATACGTATATAAGTCCAATTGGTAGGATATTTGTAATTCAATAAAAACTAAAATAACCATTGAATGCTCCAAAAAACAAAGAGAATCTTTCATTTGAACATATAAGCAAGAATAGTTTTCCATAGCCAGTAGCTGGAGAATTCATTGCAGTAAAAGGTATAGATGCATTTTCGAACAGTCATAATCACTCAAACAATTACAGATGTATGTATATAACATTAAACACACTCACAAGCACACATACAGAACCCTTCAGAAGCAAACATACAAATGTAGGGCAATTCAGAATAACAATAAAGCAGACCTGCTTTTCAGTATCCTCATGATCAAGATGCGCCAAGTAGATCAATGTTTCCCTCATTATCTGCAAGTTTGTTATCATAACAATTAAAACAATATTTAAGATCTCTAAAGAAAATGACGGGAAACATAACTTGCATCGACTGTAGAAGTTTTAAATATAACTGTGAACCTTATACTGCACAAGCACATCATTATCTTTCATTGTTTCACGAACTATATTTCCATTTTCATCCTCAACAATGAGAACTTCTTCAGGCTTTGCCATGCGGCATATCATCAGTAATCTTAACTTAGACATTGGGCCAGCATAAAGTTGACGTCTCTGCATCAGTTGTGAACCAAGTCCATCAACCATACCCGGAAGCATTGGGATCTGCTTGTTCAACATAAAGGTTAGGAAAGAATAGGAACATGACAATGCACTAATGACTGAAGAAACAGTTTCAGATAATGCTGCACTTGCTCTCTCTACTTCCACCTTTCCTTTTAAAACTTGGGTGGAGGATATTACGTCCTTAACGCAAACATTTATATCTCCATGGAACAATAATGAATCTTTCTAGGGCCAGATACACAAATAGTCAGTGTATAAGACCACACAAATAGTAGACAAATAGCAGCCAACCAGGCATCAGACAAGATCAGTAAAATTACTCATTTAAGCTTCTGCAAAGTTTATCTATTTCACTTGATTGCAAAGTGCTAACAAATGAAAATAAGCAGTAACAATCTTAAGGTCTTTAATTACCTTCAAATTTAGGTGATTACAGATGACTTATATCACCTTGTGCTCTGCACACGTTTTAGCAATCTTACATAATCACTCACATAAGTTTCTTGCCATTCTGGAATTATATAGAAAAAATACTAGTGAATGATCACGCATGAACAAAGATCCAGTCATCATAATGTTGCTTGGTTTCCTGATATTACGAAGGATGTTATAATATGATAGTTGAGCACATAGTTCGCCCCATACAATAAACATCACCATAATCTAGATCAAAAGTTCAAAACAGATAACCAATATCTAGGAGGCTATGTATTTCTTCAAAACTAGCAAAAGCATAAAAATTTGCCCACACATTCACAACCTTAAAAATTGCCAACACATGATGTATCAATAAATTTGTGTATCATGAAATGTTAATTTTTTATCAGCTCCACCATAAATGAAATGTGCAGGAAACGTGACCGAGAGGAATATTTTCTATTATAATCCACACTCCAGAAAGAGAAGAAAAATAAAACAAAGAGATCGCAAAGCACGTAAAGATTTCAAGTTTCAACAACATATATCAACTATAAGCAGAAACAAAAAATAACATTGTCAACAAAATAATTCAATCCAAATCTATCCATCTAAATGCAAGCAGAGCAGAATGTACTTGCCCCTCCCCCCCCCCCCCCAAAAAAAAAATTATTTAAACCTGGAAAAGGCTGACACCCATGCATACAAGAGAACAAAATCCAAGATATAAAGTCAAGTAAAAAGGCATTAAACTGGCACAGCACCTGCAACCCCATCATACTTGCAGTTGCGGCAGGACTGTCCAAGTTATGGTGAGCTTCAAAAAGCTCCAAAACTAAGGAGTTCCAATAGTCCAAGCAAACCTGCGAGCCAATAGAATTCATTGATAGCATCATAAACTAGTGAAGAAAGTTTAGGGAACACAGAAGAAAAATATATTAATATACCTTAAAAACTTCAGTGTCATCCACATAAGATATGTTGATGAGATACTCAAGGCCCATAAGCAGTAAATTCATGTTCTCTTGAGAAGATTCTAGGACTCGTATGTGAGACTGCAACCAGGGAACATGTGCACTAATCAAATAATAAGCCATAAAGGAACACTGAAGAACCATAATAAGTGTTCTATTATCTCTCAACAGGAATTACGCAATGGTTAATGATTTTAATCAGACAAATAAAGAGTGAGATGAAGTCTTTCAAATAATATCTGAAACAGAAGTACATAAATTTGCATAAATGTTCTAATTATCTACCAATAGGACATTAAAAGCTCATACACAACTTTACATCAGATGCACAAAGAATGGGACAATCAATGGCAATAACATCTGAATTAGAATAGCTGAAACTTACACCTGACTTAACTAAGAAAACCCAATAAAGTTTGCAACAAAATGGAGTCTTGTATACAGATTACACCACCTACTTGGGATGAACAAGATATTGATGTATACTGCACATTTTGCACAAATATTGCAACAACCATTTAAAATATATGTTTGTATGAGAGCATGTGCGAGTGCAAGCTTTTCTAAAGTCACCTCCATAAATATAACTTGGAAAGTCACCTTTTTTTGGAAAACACAGTTACGGGGAGTCATCTTTTTTTTTTAAAACACAGTTACTGGGAGTCACCTTGTAAAATGATGTGAAAAACAATGCCAGGTTCTGAATAAAAGCCTGGAATAAATGAAAGCAGATTATTAGTTTGCTTATATATAAATTTATTAAGGGGAAAAAACGATTGCACAATTACATAATTACAAACAATAACCTGCTCTTCACTGGTGCCATTTGCATAAGCCTCCACAAAGCTGGTTGTAGGTGGGAGGATGGCCTAACAGGCAACAAAGATGTCAGGAATCAGCAAACAGTCATTAAGCTATACCATATACAGTCTCTAAAACTGAAAGGAACAAAGAAGGTACTGCAAAGTTGCATACATAGAAATTTATCCAAACTACCTGTAATTGCACCATGAATATGGTATACATTTTGATATACTGCATATTATAGAAGTCCCCAAAACTAAGAGCAGCAACCTGTAACAAACCAAACATGAAACAGCCACAATTATTTTTGAAAAAAAAAAAAATCAAGATAATTTGAAAGTGTCAAAAACAGTACAGGTACCTCCGTCAGACACTGTAGTGTAAGATTACGATATGCGGGCACGGGGAAAAATTTTAGAAGTGTTTCAAGCTGCCAAACAATCACATGAAAGAAGGGTATCAAATATTACTACACATACAAGCACATCATTCCACCAAAATATTCCAGACATGGTTAGAATAAAACCACATCCATTTCAAGGAGAAACCACAAGTAATAGAAAAACACAAACCAGTGGTGATTCAAATATATAGCCTAGAGGAATCCAGGAAAGGAAAGCATGCAACGTGGCCAGGGTAGCCCTGATAAGCTCAGCTCTTTGAGATGCCGACAATACATACAAACATAGCTCGTGAATAAGCTGGAACTCACTGTAGATAACAAAAATAACATTTTCATTATTTCAGCAAATGAAATGGGGAAAAATCAAAAAGCAGCTAAACATTTATTACAACATTAGGTAAACATGAGAAAGTGAAAGAAGAGCTAAACAAGATAGGTAACTTAAAGGAGCAAATCAGTGAAGGCACTATAGAAGCAATTTGATTGCCTACTGGAGACATACATGCTCTGTGAATGTTGAATGTGAAAAATGCAATGGAATAAAAAGGACAAATATACCAGAAAAGAAACCTAGAAGAAGATGTATTACACGATTACCTGTTCAGTGATTGCTTTAACTCTTTAATTTTCTGTTGGGTCATCTCACCCCTTGAGAAATCGAAAACCTCTTCACTTAGAAGCTAACACATATTATCCCCAAGTGAACAGTCAACCAGATGAAGTTGTTTTAAAGAAACAAATAAGAAGGTAGGAGAGCTTACTTTAAGAATTGCCATGCAATTCTCACATATTGTTTCACTAGTTTTTGCTGCTGCAACCAGGTCGGGAATAAAGCTTCTCCATCGAGCTGGCCACTCATGCTTCAAGATCTGAATACACAAAACATAATCATAATGTAGACAATCACAGCAAGAAAATGAGAAATGTCCATCAATAAAGAGATGCCCCACAGAAAAGCAATAATGAGCATCATTCTGAGGACTTGATGATATTACCTGAACCAATATAATGTTTAATTTGTTAACATACAGCCTCTCCCGCCGAAAAGAGATCTCATCACTTGAGAGCTAATTAAAAAATAATAAGGTGAAATATAAATATAGATACTATCCAGCTAAAACTGCAAATGAACAGGAAAAAAACAACATTACGTTATTCCCAAAAAGGCAAAGATTGAGGTACCTTAACTATAACTTCAGAAATATAGTTCTTCATACCATCCCGTTGTTCAACAGGTAAAGCATTCCATCTGTACTTAATGACACCTTCAAGGACCTGTAAATAGGAGTTCAGAAAGTTTTGTCTTTCATTAGTACCTCAAAACAAAATGTCTTAAAAAATCAAAGCCCGTAACAAGAACAACAAATCCTAACAATATTCACAGCAGACCTGTAAAGCAAAAAATTTGGTGTTCAAATTCTGTGTATTAGATAATATATGAACCACTTGAAGCCACATATCTGGATTATTTTGCAATTCCCGCAAAATCTGGTCTGCAGCATTCCTCTGACACAAAAAAGAAAGAGAAGAAAAAATAGCAAAAGTGTTAAAAGTCCAGGAAATTGAATAGCCACTGTTCAAGTTATCTACATTAAATGCAGATAGTCCTTACATTACAAAAACTTAAACACAATAACTTCAAGAAAATATTAGCTAAAGCATATTGGAAAAGAGTATGCCATAACCAGAAGGCCCCTTCTGGATCTGAGGAGACAGCATAATAAACATGAAAAGTCATTGCAAAACTATTAAGACAACAGTGACAACAACACAGCCAAAAAAAATTCAAAATTTTCAGTTTGTGAAAATGTTTTAGGTAGCAAGCTATAGCCCAGTCTTGATATGTATTAAAATCAAAATATTCCACAAAACCAGACTATCAAGACCATTTATACCCCCCCCCCCCCAACATCTGTCATATTGGAGACTTAGACTAAATTGGTGGAGATATATATAGATATTAGTTACAACCAAAACTAAAGAGTCAGCATCACTCCTTGATCTTCTGACTTATGGGCGGACTATATGGCTGAATTTTTTCTCCAGTCATTTCATCATTGGTGTCCACCCTGATCTTTATGCAAGTATTCCTTTTAGAACACTTATTTTCTTCACAGTATAAGAGATTTTTTGAACTCCAGATCTGCATCTTTTCCATAAAATATATTTCTTGCAAAATTAAAACTTATTACACATTAATCAAAGATTAAGTACGTATTTTCCTACAATTTTTATGCTTAAACATGAAGGACATGGACCTTATTTTATATCTGGGCCTCATGAGAATGCTGTCAGCTGAAATTGCAATGTTGCATATGCTATTGAACTAGTTAAGTACAGGTTCTGAACCTATTATATGCATTGTGTTATACTTGTGAATTTATACAAATGTAGGGTGGAAAAAACTAGCACCTAAAGGAAACTAGGCACAATCCACTAAAGAGTAAAAGGGTATAGGCAAAATTCAGATTCAACGATCCAATGCCTGATGAAATTGCAATTTCTATAGCTATTAGGAAAGACCAAATGAAATTATGGAATTTTATGATGCTCTCAAAATGACAACTATTGTTTCATTCCAAAGCTTCCAACAGTAAAATAAGTTCCCTAATCAATCAATATTTATTATTCTTTCTCAAACTACATGATCATCTACTGAAATTTACAAGTTAACTATTATCATAGGTAAATTTATAGACTGATAACAATGGAACAGCACGCGTAATTTTTCTATCTGATAATTAAGTCCTGTTTTTTAAATTAAAGATGAACCTATAACAATTTAAAGAAGAAGCTCCAATGACAAGGAAAGGCAGAATATGCATATTTCATAATAAGATGTTAGACATAAAAACATATCCTAAACAAAATTGTCCCAAAGCACTTAACCCAGAAAATATTTCTAAAATTTACATGAATGGTGGTAGAGCATTGCTACTCATAGGTTTATTCGTCCCCAGAGATATGTTCCAGGTGTTAATTTTCCATTCCCATTCATGAATTCATATTATGTGAAGAGATTGGATAATCACCCTCAGAGAAACAATGTTTTTGCAAAGTTGATGACTTTACTTTAACATGATCGTCACCACAAAAAATGATGACTAATTAACATATAATCTGACTCATAAAATCTCGCAAAACCAATGACAACTTCACATTCTTTACACGTGTCCATCATACTGTAACAATAAGAAGGCCTACAAATATAAGCAAACAAATGAAAACAAAAAAAACCTACATAAAAGCGACAACATTGCGGGCCCAACATCACGTGCATGGCATGATCATGTCGTCATTCACTGTTTCCAAGAATGATTATAAAACCGAGGATTCAAGTGAACCAGGCGGAGCTTTCAACAGCCCCTTAACAATTATTAAGAGCAATTAATATTACGCGTTTTGACGCCATCTAATCCCCCAGACTCCACCCAACACAGTAGCTGGACTTGAAACTCTGTATTTTAAAGGCCCCCAGTAATTAACCCCAGAAGTCAACATAAGCTAACTATTCCCATAGAAGAATTGCATTCATTGCCAACCAAGTTCAAGAGAATACACACTCGATTCAGTAGACAGAAAGACGGGAGTATTGCACAAATTTAAGACTGTCGATATCTTTAAAACACATGCATCGATTAGGAGAATGAATTGCATGCCAAAAAAATTCTTAAAAATAACTAAGTAGTCCAATTATTACCGCAAAACCTCAAATGCTCGAGTACACACACACACACTGAAACTCAATTCAATGGCAAACCAAATGTAGGTAGAAACTTAAGAGCATAAATAGCAAGAAAACAAAACGCTTCAGACCTCCTCTTTCGATCCAGTTCCATAGAAAGCATCGACAGTGGCATCCAGCAGACCGACGTCCATCGGCTGGCTTAAATCGCGTAGCTTCTCCGCGGCCATGGCAGAGATCACCAGTCACTTTAATTAAACCCTAGTCCCGAAAGGAAAAACCTCACTTATCCAAAAGCCCTAGCGTAGAACAATACGGACTGATTAAACCCTAGTATATGAACTCAGAAAAACTGTGTAGTGCGAGAGAATGGAGAGAGAAAGGGGATGCAAAACAGTAAATCAAAAATTGGGGAAGACAGCTTAAATTTGAAGCAGATATGTTTTAGAGAGAGAAAGAGAGGAACTTTGAAATTGGGTTTTGGCCCTTCCCTCCCGTTTTATATAATACTGATAGAGAGGGAGAGGGAGAGGGAGAGGAGAGAGAGAGTTGTATAGAAGGGCAAGAAAGAAGGGTTGAGACCTACTAGTTACTACTACCTAGAAACCTCAAACATATAGTAAGATATTCATAAAAATAAATAAAATTTAAAATTTAAAAAATTTATGCATTGGGCCGAGGTTTTAATTATCTTCGAATTATGATCCATATTAGGTGTTAACAATTTGTTTTTGTTTTTTACTAGAGGAGGCCCATGCATCAATTTATATTAGATTTTTATTTTAGGAAAAAAATTCTTTAAATAATATTTTAGAATATTATTTTGATGGATGCTGAAAATGTGTTATCTTTTAAATGTTTACATACTTCCTATTAGTTTAATTTGTTAACTTCTTTTTACAAAAATCGAATTCAGTAATATTATTCAATTATATTTCAGTCAATGTTAAGATAGTTTATTTTGGAATTTAATATAACTTAATAAGTTAATTTAATTTGGTTAATCTCTTATTTATTCTTGAAACATTTTCATCCATTTGTGTTAAGCTCTTAGTGAAATATCTATTTTTAGTTAATTAAAATGCTTGGTTAAACAGATAGATTTAACTATAAATACCAACTCATATTAATATATTAATGATGCAAAAATGATAATATTTTTATTGAAATAATTAATTTTAATAAGAAAAAACTAATATCATCATAAATAGTAGACATGGTATATTTGGAAGACTCAATAATTGTCACTTACTTATATATAGATTTCGAGATTCAATTTCAAAAATCGGATTATTTTCCAATACAAATAAAAGTATATTTGTATTTGATTCGAATATAGTTTGAATAATCAATTATTGTCTTTCTTTTTTTCTTTAAGTTACAATGGGATGATATATTCAAATCCAAAACTTTGTTTAGATTTCTCAATGTAATTTACTTTCACAAAATCTCATATGCAGCTGGTTCACGTATCTAGAATCCATGCAATTCGACTCAATCCATTTTCACGAGCCTCATGTGTTTTTATGTCTACGTGCATATTTTCTCAATTATGTGAAACATGCAATACCTTTATTGCAATTCTTGTCTTTTAGTTATGTTAATATTACATTTATGTTATACCTTAGTAAATAAGATAAAACCTTCATGTGATACAATTAATACTTTTATGTAATACAATTGATACCTTTATGTAACATAACTAATATATTCTAATAAAATTATTTTCAATTAAAATAAGATAATACCTTTTAATTAGTAAATATAGTAATACATTTATGTTATATCAATGTTTCTACGTGGTAATGAATAATACTTTTACATTATATTTCAGTAAAATGAGAAAGGACCTTTATGCAAATGAAATAATACATTTATGTGAAACAACACGTGTCTTTATTAAATAAAACTTATACTTTTATGTGATACAATTAATATATTTCAATAAAGTAATAAAAATAATTTTTAAGTAAAATAAATTAATACTTTTAAGTAAATACACCAATACCCTTACGTTATGTGGTTAATATATTCATATAATACAAGTAATACCCTTATATTCTATTTCAAGCAATACCTTTAAGTAATTGGTGTAATACCTTTATGCTAAATGTTACCTTTATGTAATTCTACCAGTACCTTTAAGTTATATAATACATATTTTTTCTCGATTTTCTATAAAAATTATTATGTTTAATTTCGTTGATTTAATGAATTTTTAATTTTTGTACAATATTTGTAACAAAATAATTCTCAACTCACAAAGTCACGAGGAGGACGGAGAAAAAGAATAAAAAGAAAAAAAATGTATCATAGAAGAATAGAAGTAAAAGATGAGAAAAGAAGAATCGAAGCAGAATAACCTAAGAAAAAAGGAGCAAAATAATCACGATCTAAAGAATATGGGAAAGAACATAGCTTAGAAGGATTCCACGAGAGAGAGAAAAGGAACAGGAAAAGATGAAGTTGGATGGAAGAGAGGCACAGTGCTGATAGAACAAACTAGAAAAAAAAAAAAAAAAACAAATATATATGGATTTGAGTCCTAATCAGTCGGTCAAATTGCACGAATTTAGATACATGCAATTAGTGTATGGGAGTGTAGCTCTTTTTTTAAATACATCAGATCGAGCTTGTCTATCTATGGGCGATTATCATTAAAAAATCATGATTATAAAAGTTAATTATAATTACATGGACAACGACAGTAAACTATTCTCCATCAAATATTATATGGTTTTATTATAATTTTAAAATGTTGGATTAAATATATTCAATTCGGATCAATGGACTGGTTTAATGGATCGTTTGTGTGGGCTAACTCTATTCCATCTATTTAATATAAAGTTTTGGGGTAAGACGTGAACAAAGAAAAGTTTGTGGAAGCTTCACTCTTGATAACTCCTCTCTCATCACCTTTATACATAATAAGAATTTTGCAGAAACGTAACTCCAAATTGTAGAATAGAGAATTCTACAAAAAAAACAAATACACAAAACCCTTTTTTCCTTTACATTAAAATTGACACTTGAAATGTGATGCATATTGGAATTTTTTATATTGTCACTTGGATTGTCATACGTGTTGGATTTATTTGCAATTTTCATCCAGACATAAAAGTGGTAAGATTATCAAGACAGACGGTAATTTCAACCGTGTATATAAATCTTATTATTTCTCCAGTATATACGTGTTTTCCTTCCTATATAAACATTATTGTTTGTTGCTATATTAATGATGAATGTAAAGAATTAATAATGTAACCAGTCATCGATATCCCAACAAGATAAATAAACCGATGGAAAAAACCCAAAAACAAAGAGCTTGATATTTGGAAAAATATGAAGAGAATATAAAAAAGCAAACCATCTACTACATACATTACACAGGTCTAGTCAAAACATACATGATCGATAATAAGCTCTCCCATGATCTCATCCATTACATTAAAAATCAACATAACCAAACACACACACACACACATATATATCCATGCATCATGTATATATCTCTCTCTCTATATATATATGTGTGTTTTTTATCTCAATATTTGGCAGAGGGTATAGAATCCCAGTCAAAATTGGCATTACTCAAGGCCAACTGCTGCATGTCCGGCGCCATTTCCGACACGCTCCAGACCTTAACCGACTTGTCCAAACTCCCACTGTAAACCACCCACTTCTTGTCCCCCTCCTTGTCCTTCTCCACCGCCAGGCACTTCACCGGCCCCGTGTGCCCCGTCAGCACCGACAGGCAGCTGTGCACTACCCCCTCTCTCCTCCACACGCATATCGTCTTGTCCGCCGACCCACTGAACACCAGGTTCCCCGCCCCCGACAAGCACAGCACCGCCAGCTTGTGCCCCTTGAGCACGCCGCCGTGCGCCAGTTCCTTCTCCGCCTCCCAGAAGTTCACCACCCCGTCCGATGACCCCGAGTACACCACCGCCCCGTTCTCCGTCACCGCCAGCGCCGTCACCGCCGACTCCTGCTTTAAAAGGGTTCTTATCAGTGTATGCTTGTACGACTTCCCCTTCTGCTCCCTCCTCCACGCCTTCACCGTCCCGTCGGCGGACCCCGTGTACACGGCCCCGCCGACGCTGGCCACAACGGAGTTGACCGCGTCGTCGTGGGCCTTGACCGACTCCAAGCATTTGGAGCTCTCGGGCTTCCAAACCTTGAAAGTCTTGTCCCAGGAGGCGGAGTACAACAGCCCTGTCTCCTGGTGCATGCTCAGGCACGAGATCGCGTCGGCGTGCTTGATCCACACCGCGCTCCGCTTCTTCTTCACCTCCACGTAGTTCCCCGGCTTGATCGACGCCTTGAAGATGTCGAAAAAGGTGGGCATCGTCCCGGCCCGTTTGTAGACGTTTAAATTCTTCGGGCTGGTTCTCCAAACACGAATTTTGCCGTCCTGGTGGCCGGTGAAGATCTTATCACCAGAGATTATGATCGCCTTGACGAGGCCGCTATTGGACTTAAACGCGGAGAACTCCTGCATGTTCTTCCAGACGCGGATGTTCTTGCTGTCGGAGCCGGTGTAGAGAATGTCGTTCTTGGCGGCGAGGGAGTAGATGTGGCCTTCTTCTCTGACAAGGGATCCGATGAGGGAGTTCTGGGGGTGGTTCATGGAGGTGGCGCCGGCGGACCAGGGGTTGGCGAAGGGGGTGGGCTGGTTCCAGGGGGACATCATCATGGGGGAGAGGCCCTCGGCGGAGAGGCGGTTGGCGTCGTAGGCGGAGAAGCTGCTGTCGCGGTCGTCGTCGGAGGCGGCGGAGGCGGAGGAGGAGGAGAAGTTGGGGGCCGCCATTTTGGAGTTGGATTGAGAGAACATGTTGCTGTCTTCTTCTTCTTCGCCGAGAAATGAGGAAGGAAATGGAGAGGAGGGGGAAGAAGAAGGTGTGGAATTCGGAAATGGTGGGAGAGATAAGAGAGGCCCTCTATGCATGGGAGGAGAGAGTGATAACGAGGGTTTTTAGGGAATTTTGTGTCCAGATCTACGGTTGCCTTTAAATGTTGGGCCAACTTTGTTTTTACCAATTTATATTACCTGATTTTCTTTCTATCTATATTTATAATAAAAAACGATGAAAATAAGTAGTCAATATATATATATATATATATTTTTTTTAAATTAAGATTTGAAATTATTCTTCTTAGCAATTTTTTTTTTAATTTGTATACTTAATGAAAATTAATCTCATACCAATTCATAATACCTATATTTCATCTCGTACTGATGTAGTCGTACCACTATATTACATCTTTGTACCATTATTAATATAATCTATACTATCATATTACACCTTACAAATATTAATGTAAACTTCAAATGTTAGAAGGATGTAATTGAGCAAAAATCATTTCCCTTAATTAGAAAAAAATATAATATAATAACTTGATAAAAAGTATATTTTTAAGGTAAAAGATGATTAAAAATAAGGTGCCACAAAATTTTATACTCCATTTTATATGGAATAAGGTTAATGTGATTCACATGAAAGATCATTGAATCGTTCCCAACATATTTATTCCGAGAGTTTAAAACTACAACAAAATCATATAATGTTTGTGTACTACAACAAAATCATATAATGTTTGTGTTTGGTGGAGAATTTGATCAACTGATGCACATAAGTTTTTGTATAATTGAACTTGTCTACCTATCAATTTTTTAAACAAAAGTTCATCTGACTTATTTAAAAAAGTCAACTATTTTGGACATAAGCAAGTCAAAAGTGTTAACGTTTCGGCGCACAAAGCAGCGCGTGCAACTCCCTCTCCGTCTTCCCTAAACGCCTATTAAATAGTACTACCACTATTCACACAAAATTTGAGAAATTTCACAGTAAGGTACAACAGAAAGAACAAAAGGTACAAGAGAAACTGCTCGCTGTACAACAAAACGAACAGCCATGAATGTGTTCCGGCTTGCGGGCGACATGACTCACCTCCTCAGCGTCATTGTTCTACTCCTCAAAATTCGAACTATGAAATCGTGTGCTGGTTTGTACCCTAACGTACAACACGCTTTATACCTGTATACACACACACACACACATTTGGTGTTTATCTCTTCTTCTTCTTCTTTGTGACAATGTGCGTATATTTTTTCGATGAGTGGTTATTAGGTTATGATAATGCTTTGATTTCGAATAGCTTTGTGAATGCTTATTATGTTAGATAAAAAAAATCAAAATTAAATTTGGTTTTCTAAGTAATCAGTACATTTCATTCATAAGCTGCTTTATTTTATTCAAATTTATAGTAAAAAAATGATGAAAATTGTTAGCAGAAATTGATAGATATATCTCTGTATGTTAGGTTTTCCTTTTGATAGTGGTTTTACTAATTTTGATTTTTTGTTTTTGTTTTTGAAATGAGGTGTATTGAAGATGAAGTATGTTGTAATTAGATGTAGTGTAGAACTAATGCTATTTATTTCAATTAAAAAAAGGGGAATATTTTACACAGTAGAACTCGAAGCAGTAATGCTACATTGGCGAAAATGTGGAAGAAGAGCATATGAAAGGGTAGATAAATAGCTTATAGCCTAATCAGATGTATATTATACAGGGTATGTTTTTCTTATGTAAAGTTCTCACAGCATTTGATGACGAGGATTGGTTGCATATCGACTTTCTGCCAATCTTGAACTAGTTTTTTGAGTTCCAACGTTCTAGGAGTGCTTAACAATGAATTATTCATGTATTATCCATTATCTCGTAGACCTGCGTAAATTATCTATTTGCGTTGCAATGATGCTATCAAGAAGTGATTCGGTTTGTGGCTAAAAGTTTGATTCTTGAATCGATGCTTTTCTTCATGTGGTAATTCTGTCTTTCATGCTCTGTATGGATTCATAATTCATATTATTTCTTCAGGGATTTCATTGAAGACTCAAGAACTGTATGTTGTTGTTTTTCTTGCTCGATACCTTGATTTGTTCACAAAGTATTACTCCCTGTACAATACTGTAATGAAGCTGGTTTTCATCGGAACCTCAATTTGTATTGTCTGGTACATGAGATTTCACAAAGTTGTGAAGCAAACATACAACAGAGACCAAGACACATTCAGACATTACTTTGTGATTCTCTTTTGCTTTTTGCTCGCTCTTTTGGTTCACCCCTCGTTCACTGTAATGGAGGTAAGACACTTGTCTTATTATAGAGCCCGGATACATGACGTATATTGAAGTTCATTAATTCATTATAGATTTATAATACATCTAGTTATTTTATTTCACCTCGTTATAGTGAATCCCAAAGATAATGCATTCTATGTTTGCTTATAATTTGGCAAATAAGAACTATATATATGCTTCTTATCTTGATATATTGTTTTGGAAATGTCGTGCATTGATGATAGGAGGTTCTGTACTTAGCCATCGTGTGTCGTTGCAAGAATTTCTGAGGATTAAATAAAGTGATTTATTACCAGACATGACTTCTCTTGCAGGTTCTTTGGACATTTTCTCTCTATCTTGAAGCATTGGCGATTCTACCGCAGTTAATAATGTTGCAGCGAACTAAGAACATCGACAACTTGACTGGAAACTACGTTTTTCTTCTAGGGTAATCCATCGATTACAAACTAGGCAAATCGATCTATGTTTGCATTATGCTATAACATGATTCTTTATTTTTTCACCTCTTTTAGTGCTTATCGGGCTTTATATCTCCTAAACTGGATATATCGATTCTTTATGGAGAGACACCTTGTTCGATGGATCCGTAAGCCTTTTACATCTTCTCATTTAAATTTAAATTTAAATTACTATGTTTCGGACATTAATCTTACCAGAATATGCAAACTTGCAGCTTGGCTATCGGGTTTGGTGCAAACTGCTCTTTACGCTGACTTCTTTTACTACTACATAAAAAGGTGATCGATTTTGACCAAGTGTACCTGTAAAAATGGTCTATAAATGCTCAAGTCTTGGCCTTTTCTCTGTTTTACAGTTGGAAAAACAATGAGAAGCTTCAGCTTCCTGCTTGATGTCGACTTTGGCGATAACTTATACTTGAAAAATACACGAGTGATCGTAGCTCTATCGTATTCTACTCGTCTCTGTTGAATTTGACCTGTTGGAGACACTAGTATATGAGTTGATGAACGGTGTAACCTCTTACTTAACCTGTCTAACTTTTTGCACTATACGTCGAACATTATGTTCTGGATTCGACGTTTCTTTAACATAAGCTACTTGTATTCTCGACGAATACGTATTTATTAATGGATGTGTCGTTGATTATGTATTGATGTTATATTTAGTCCCTTCTCATTTTCTTGTTAATGATTTTTTTTAACTCTTGATATCCATGGTGGTAATAGACTAATTGCAATGAAACAAAAGACTAAACATAATTTGAAGTAGAAGAATTTGTCTTGAACTCTTCCTTTTTTCCCTAAGATTACTAAAGTTCGATTTGATACATATTATAGATAATATTTAGAGCTTTTTTAAATTTTCCTGGAAGAGATAAGATGTAAGGTATAGTTCTAGTTTGATTGAGAAAAATAGAGGGTAAAATGGTTCAGGGGGTATGTACCCAACTCAATTGAAAATAAAACATATCATGTGTAATTTAAAAGTATACTGCATATGATCTTTTATCATATGGTTTTCTTAAGTATATAATGAAATACTTTTAAATCATGCATGTTATCATATATGTAATGAAGTTGGGATATACGTCCAAGGTGGCATGTGATGAACTGAATAAAGTAAATCACTCGAGTATAATTTGATTACAAATTCAGTTAAAATTATAATCAAACAAGTAAAAGAAAAATACAATTATAAGAATTCGATTATAATTCAACTTAGCGAACTAATTTGAACCCCAATCACATGATATGATTTTACTTTATCAAATTGCTATATTTTATTGCTACTAATGTCTAACATAATATGAATTAACAAACAAAACTTATATGATATCATTTAACAAATATAATTTTGTGAGACGTAGTTTTTATCACCACATTTCAAATTTTTTATCATAAGTCAAGTTTTATTTTATATGTTATGGATTGTTTACCGGTGATACAAACTTAAAGACAAGGTCATCGTCATACACATGAATTAATCATTGACTTTGTTAAATGCGACATTTTACATCAATAATTTCAAAATGTAATCTTTCACATATACACACACAATACTAAATGAATAATCATTTAAGGACATGTATTGTAATAAGGCGCATTCATTTTCTCGCTCAATCTTATTATTTAATTTCATTTAATTCAATTAATAAATCAAAATGTATCCTGTTAATGTTATTTTTAATTACTCACTTTCCTTAAAATATGATGACATTTATTTTAGCAACATGAATGCATCACATTAATACTAAAATAAATTATTTCTCATATTACTCTAAAAAGACTAGGTTTATTTAAAAACACTTGATAATTTTAATATTATTAATTAAAAAATATATTTAGAGTTTTTTTATTTTACTAATTCAATTTTAAATGTTTATTAATTCGTGTATTTCATGGGTCATATATGCTAGGAAAATTATATACTTAATGGGCCAAGACCAATATATTTTTCTTTGCAAATCAAGGCCTGCTATAGCGCCCAATAAAATAGATTAATGGGCCGTAACGGCCCGTAAGCTGTGTTTGCTCCGTTTCCCAGAAAGCTGCGAATACATTTCCGATTGTTTCCTTCACAAAGTGCGACGGAGATTAAGCGGAGCGAGCAATGGCGGTGGTGATTAGAGGCGCGTTGAATTTGATCAAAGAAAAAGGAATCGGAGGTTTCTTCAGAGAGATCCGAAACGAAGGATACCTGTTAGTTCTATTTTAATTTTTGTCAAACCTTTAGTTTTCTGTTCGTTTTTAGTTTTGCCTTTTGTTCTGTGAAGATCTGAAAATGTAGAATCTGATTCTGATTGGAGTAGTTCATACATATTCTAATTGAATTATTCATTATGTTTTGTTTGTTTGAAAAAAATTGGAATTGTTTTGGGTTCGTTTCAATTTTTATTTTAGTTGCTAGGGTTCGAACTGTCGAGATTTTTCAATTCAGTTTATTTTAGTTGCTACCGTACATTATTTTACTTGGTTGATTGATTTAATTTTATCAAAATTTTGAATGTGTGATTCAATGATTGGTGTGGCTATGATTTTCTATTTATATATTTATATATATATATTTTAAAACCTGATAAGATGCCTATTTTGAATTATTCTTTGTACATTTTCTAAATGTAGGTCTGCGCTGCTGGATGGAAATCTCATGTAAGTAGAACTGTGCAATTTTCTTTTACTGGCACCATTAAACGTTTTAACAAACAGCAGCATAAATATGCTAATTTGTCCAAGTTTTTGAGATTATATGCTGGCTGTGGAGCTGTGTTATGAGCAACTGTTTAATTAGGATTACTCATGATGATACGATATTGGTCTAGAAACCATTTGTTAGACATTTGTTTGAACTTGATTTGTGAAGCACAAGGAAATGAGCTTAAACATTTTGTTTCATTTGATAGTTTAACACTCACTTCAGTTAGTTAAAAAATAATCAAACAATCCTGTTCACAGAAATCAAGATATTTGATCATGATTTGTGTTTAACTAAATTGGAGCTTGTTTGAGAGGGAACCATTCAATTATCAACTCAGATTCATGCAATTTCAAAGCTTGATGACAAATTGATACCAACTTTGAAGTTGCATTGTTTTGCTTGATGTGTTGTTTACACCGTTAAACCTTCGCTTTCTTCTCCCATTTGCCCTAAACTTACAGTGATGCCTTTTCTTTACAATGTTAGATAGGGGTAAAGAAACTGCGAGTTGTGGAGTTTCTGATTTTATAATTTCTTATCAAAATGACTTCCTGTCTTAGCATTGAAATTCTTTGCCTCAGGCGATGTCAGTTAGGATCTAACTGACTTCACAACTACAACTGCCAAAATGTTGCTGAGTCAAGCTAAACTGAAATTGATGTTTGTCTTTTTAATTAATTTAGGCAAACAAAGATCCACAATATAGGTGCAACGCTGGTGGGTGTTGACAAATTTGGCAATAAGTATTATCAGAAACTTGGAGACACTCAATATGGTCAGTGCTACATTTTACGAGTCTATATCTTTATTTCTTTTTGAATAGGTTTCAGACTCTCATTGCAGTACTTCCTTCCTCTGCACGATAGCCAGTTTTCCATATATATTCCCTTTGTGATATCTTCATCATTCTCCTGCGTACTAGACACATATGACACAGAGATATGATTATAATTTATGAGATGCTCAGGGAATATTTGAATGGGCTTTAGAGTGTTTCAGGGAAGAAATTGAAAATGAGTGTTGGAAAATTTGATGTACTATAAAGAAAGTTCATTGTAAAACATTAAGATGTTTGGTTGTTTTGAGAGAAGAAATTTGGAGGAAATCTCTCTCAAATTTTTTTTCTCCATTCCCTAGCTATCATGAGCACACTGCACATGCTCGTTATACTGAAACTATTTTTTTATAGTATAATTTCCTTTTTATCTCATACAATCTTCTGATTTTTTTTATGATGAACCATTCCTTTTCTCCTGTGCATTTTGAGCCTTTATCCAACACCTGAAGAATGCCTGATACTATTCAATTATAGGGAGACATAGGTGGGTGGAATATGCTTCCAAGGACCGCTACAATGCCTCCCAAGTACCTCCAGAATGGCATGGCTGGCTTCACTACATAACAGATCATACTGGAGATGAGGTTAGTCTACAACCCTATCAACCAATATATATTGGTCTGTGTATAGAATGCTTATCTAAGAACGCATTTCATGCAGCTTCTCTTGTTGAAGCCAAAGAGATACGGTGTTGAACACAAAGAGAACTTTTCTGGGGAGGGAGATGAATACATCTATCACTCGAAAGGACATGCTCTTAACCCTGGCCAAAGAGATTGGACGAGGTACCAATCCTGGCAACCCAAGAGCAAATAAGTCTGTTTCTAAAACAAGCTCCAACCAGAGCACGAAAAGTGCCTTGTTATGGCTACCTGTGTTTTCATCAATAAAATGTGTACTTATTTCAAAATTTGATCGTTATTATACTTAATTCAACGAGCCACTCTTTTATTTGGATACATTTTGTATTTTATGCATTTCCCATCCAGAATGTATGGTTACTTGTTATGTTAAAGAGTTTAACTTGAAAAAGTTGCCTTTTTGTTTGATGTATCATTCTGGTTAACTGCTTTCTGATTCATCTCTGTTATTGTATCTATCATGATTGTAACCCTGGACGTTTCGACTCTCTTCACCCTCAATTGTAACTCACAAAAAAAAGAAAAACCATGGTTAGTTTTTATGTACATGCTTCTTGATTTGAGTTAGTTACTTGGTAGAAAATATATATTTCAGGGGTTATGTGAAAATGGATACAGAGGAATCTTTAATTTTAAAGTTTGCTATATTTTGCTATTTGTGTGTGTGTGTTTGGACTTGCCAAAGAAAAATTAGTGATGAGCGTTCAAGAATCCTAAATTTTCTTCCACTGTATATATGCGATAAAATTAGACTACAAAATATGCATAAATTTAAATTTGATAATCAAATCCTGTGTTCATAACATAAATTTGGTTTTGCATCGATAATATAAATTTATACTGGTGCGACGGTAAGACTGAATTAATTTCTAAAAAAACTATATTTTTTTAGAGGATCTCATAAGAAAGATATTCTAAAATTGAAATATATCACGTAAGCTAATTGCATTGTCACAATTTTATCAAGATTTTATATGAAATTTAATCTATTTATTCAAACCTAGATATTATTAGATATAGTTATAGATAATTATATATGAGAGAGAGAGAGAGAGAGAGAGGGATGACGTATATATATTAGTGGGCTCAAACTTCCTTATATTAAAGGGGACCCTATTTCACATATCCGACCTTTTGAAGCTCAAATTAGGGTTAAGGAGGCGAGAAACCGTGGTAGTAGAAATGCCGGCATTCAACGTCGTACAGAGGAGGCGGCGAGATGCCATTGCTAATCGGAAGAGGGAGGTTCACGGCGACCCCACCACTGGGAAGCTCCATCAGAGAATCCAACCTCAATCCATCTCCGGCAAGCGCCAACGCAAGATGCTCAAAAAATGGCGCAGGGTCAGTAATCTCTACCCATATGTATTTACACACACTACGCTTTTCAGAATTGTTTAGTTTTCTTAAAGTGCTGTTGATGTAAAAACAGGAGAAAAAGGAGGCAGTGGACAAGGGATTAATTACTATGCAAGATGTAGAGATGGCTATGGCTGATGGTATGCTGATAAAATTTTGACAAATACCTAATTGATTTTTTCGATAGTTTATTGTTGTTTGTGATAATTATAGTAGCTACTTCAAATTGAGGAGGTTGAAATATTATGCTAATAATTCGGAAATTTGTGAAAATTATGCTGAATAAGCTTAGGATTATCGTTGTACCGGATGGAGTATTTTTATGTTCCTTTTTTGAGCAAATGGACTGTAGAAACGGCACTAAATGGCATCCATGAGTGTAGCATAGATTATATCAAAGTACTGGTTGATTAGATAATTTAGTGCAGCTTTATAATGTTTTGTTCATAAGTCCATATGATATCATAATGATAGTTAAACCTAGCTTATTAATTGTTTGTAATATTATTCTATTTGATTTTCTACATCAGTATGATGCAATTTTAATTCGGTTGGGTACTAAAATTCACAGTAGCGCTCTGAAGCCTTCTTGTTTTGAAGGAAATGGATGTATACTATATAGTTACCAGACAGTTGTGTTCTTATTTTGTGTTTACTTGATGTGAACGTGTTTGATGGAGAACTTCTTTCTTTTGTGGGATTTAGCGACAGCAAAAGATGCCAATAAGTCTCCTGTTAAATTCCCAATGAAGAAGAGTTCAAGACTAAAAGTTAAGCAGTTGAAGAAGACGAAAGGTGACTGATTCTTATAGCACAGTTTTACTCTTTGACTTCTCGGTTTATATTGTTTTTTGAATCAGCATCAATGACTCTTTTTCCTTAGCCTGTTTCCAATTCTTTCATATTTTGTTGTGTTTTCGTGTTTATGATTGACATTGCTTCCCTGCCGCAGGTAAAAACAAGAAAAAGTCTCAAAAACCTGCAGTAGAACCCTCGGTTGAATCCATGGTGGTGGAGTAGAACAGAAACAGATTTTGAATTTAGCTAAAATGTGTTTTACCTAGTTGGCTTGTCTAAATGTCCAAGTAGTTTTTTTTTTAGAACACTGCTATACTCTGTATGATGTATAATGTCAATACAGTTGTTTTTATTCATGGGTTATTGCAATGACAATTTTGTGTTACTCTTCTCCAAGGAAAGAATGAAGCTCAGTGTTGATATGAACAGCTTCTTGTGGGAATATATTCGAATTAATGTGATGAGACGAAGCTTGAGCTCATGTTCGATTTGATTAAAATTCGTGAATTATCACACTAATTCCAATTAATTTCATTCAAGGGTAATTGAAAATGTGAAGAAAAATGAACCAAACATTTGGCGAACTGTTGATGATCGAGTTTGGTTAGCGTTTGCTTATGTTCGTCTATTAGTCTCAACGAACATAAACAAGTTAACAGTACTACTACAGGGAACACTAAATTAAGCAATTCAAAATACGAAAAATATGGATAAATACCTAAATGAAATCTGTTGAATGTAAAAAGTCGCATTTTAGATGATGCATTGTCCAAACATCATTGTAATTTCAAATATGGAAAGAAAGTGAAGTACTATTTCCGATATAAGCCAGTCGTTTGAAGTGTTCTGCAATAATCAGCTATAACTGAAGAGTTCTTGATGAGCTCCCATATCTTGGCAGAGTTCTTCAACCAGTCACGTTCAGACACCGTCCTGGAGAAAGACGGAGCATTCGTAGATAAGACCTGCAAAGTGGCTAAGTAAGAATCTGAGCTTCTTGATGTATGCAATGAGAGAGAGAGAGAGAGAGAGAGAGAGAGAGAGAACCTGATCCCTCACTTTCCAGAGTGCAGAGGTATAGCTCTCGTACTGTGGCCTAGAGGAGCCATCTTTACTCTTGGATGGAACGAGAAACAGTTTCAGGTCAATGGCTGAATCTTTACGAGCTTCAGAATCCATGGCAGAAGAATGAGCATTTTTTGGTTTGTCTTCTTCGTCTTCTGATCTTATAAATGAAGACTTGCTAAAGCACTTTGAAAGTGTCTTCTTCATCTCAAGAAAATTGTGTAGTGTATTGTCTCTGTCACAAACCCTACGAGCGATGAAAGAAACATGTTATACAGCATATAACTATCGTGCAAACAGGAGATGGTGAAGTGACATATATCAACAAATTAGTCGAGGTGCTTTCTATCTGGGTTGAGAAGTTGGATTTGATAAAATCAATCACCTTGTGTGCACGAAAATTGGAGCAGCCATGTATTCGTCTCTGCTATCAATTGGTTTATTAATGTTATCTTTGTCGGGGGTCATAGTGGACGAGCTCTGTGGATGAGAAAGTGTCACAGAGGATGGATCAGGTATACCATGCTTTAATAAATCCACCTGTTTGAAAGATGATGTTACCGAAAAGTACCATAGGAGACTAAAGAAATACAGAAAACAATCAACATAAAAGCATTCAGGGTTTTCTAGTACAAAACTGAAATGTCTGTAAAAGCATATGTTGTTTCTCAGAATTAAATAAACCAACATGGCAGTAAGTATCTCGAGAAAAACTCTAAAAACAAAAACCAAACACCACTGAATTTGAACATGAAACGAACAATGAGGACACCAACCTGATCTAACATGCACGTATTTGTAAACTAGAAGAAAAGCATTGCTTCATGGTTTCAATCGCCCATTAGATAGTTAAGAAAATAAAGAAAAAGCTAACATAATGTAATACCACTACTATAAGAGCATGTAAAGAGATAAAATGAATACCGTCAACATCAAACGCCACATGCTAGCATCATGAACTCCCTCGGATACCACAATGATAATTTGACAAATGGATGCAAGCAGGATGCCAAGCTAGAATCATTCCTTGCATCACAGATAAGAAAAACGTTAGCTTCCATCAAGGAATTTGTAAGATCTTTAATGGCTTTAACATATATGCATAGAATCATATTAGGTAAATAAATGAAATATAAGTACCATGGCTATGATCGGCAAAGCATTTACCTGGATACTCATCATCTCGTGAGCTAGCTCTGCAGATAAAGATTCGCCACTTACTACCGAGATTGTAGACGAACCATCAGGTCTAGTCATCTCTGCTAAAACTAAAGGACTGTATACAGGCTGCATATTATAAATAACCGAACAATTTGTGACTCATTCCTAACCATATAAATTAATAGTAAATCGCAATGAACTCAAGGCGATAATAGTATACACAACCTGAGTGTCGAGAAGTATGATCCGTTCAGAGGAAACCCTGGGCTCAATTCCTGATGTACAATGCCTAGCCATTACCCTCGTTTCCTCTGATTGTACTCCGAAAGGAGGCAGCATTCCTGCAAAATCTCCACACTCAAACACTCTTTCTCATCTACATAAACAGCCTACCACCCCAATCCACCTCCAAACTATCCAAGCTACTCTTACATTGCATTTCACCATTATAGATGCTTATTAAGAGTTTGCATTCAGTTCCCCATCTTTTTTTTATTTTTTGTTTCCAATTTTTAAATCCAACTTCTCACACACTTTCATACATAACTTACAACAAGATGCCTCAAGTTTCAATCTTGAAACATAATGTGCAATCTCTCTCTCTCTCTCTCTCTCTCTCTCTCTCTCTCTCTCACAGAGACAGAGAGACAAGTTTTACATACATACCGGGTGATGTAGAATCAAACCCATAAATTTCATTCAAAATGGTTGACTTTCCCACACCGGGTGGACCAATCACCCCCACCACCGTGAAGTCAGTGTTATCCGTTAAAAACTGCACAAAATCTACAAAATCAGCAAAAATAAAGAAAACACCAATCACACAACTACCATTTGAGAGTGCGTGTGACGGTGTGCGAGAGAGAACAATAAGAAAACGAGAGCACTGACAGGTAAAAATCGATCAATCTGGAAATCCCAGGAATCTGAAAGTAGGTTCAGAGAACCAACGGCCGGAAGACGTGACCGAAGCGCCGCAGAGTCCTCGTCGGCTCCGCCGCCGCCGCCGCGGCTGAATTTTCCGGCGGTAACAAGGCCAGGCTTCGCCAACAAGATTTTGGGAGCTGGGTTAGGGTTTCCGGAGGCGCCGCCACCGCTGCTGGCCATCATTTGAGCTGGCTTGAACGATCACCAGCAGATAAGAAGAAAATACTAGTTGAAGTAAAATAAGCTCGAATTAAATAACTCCAAAGTTTTAAACTTGTCAAATTATACAGCAATTTGTAATTGTTTTTGAAAATTTTCCAATAATTTTTCAGTAGAGAAAATCGAACCTTCACTGTAAATTGTTAATGCGAAGAACAAAAGCGGTTTTCTGTTTCTGAATCGAAATTGGGCCTTTTATTAATGGGCTTACACTTTGGATCAATGGCAACTATAGCCTCCATTTCATTTTTTGCTTTAATCAGATTTTGTTAGCATTATTATTGAAAATATTTTTGAAATTATGATCCGATCTGATTCTAATTGTAATAAATTTCTTACCTTCAACATATAAGTCTCTTAATAATAGTATTTTGTCAATATTAATTTCGAATTTATATTAACTTATTGTATTATTATACAATGCTTATATATTTATTTTAAGTGTATAACATAACTATTCCAATTGAGAATAAATCCTCAATCTAACCGTAACAATTTTGTTATCCACTACTCCCTTAAAATTACAATATTCATCTAACATTGAGGTCAAATCCGCTATCCATCACTATATCCTCAAATTCAAAGTTTTTATGCCATGCTGATATTTGTTGGGAAGTCATTTAGCCATTTTATTACACTTTATAAATTTTATGATAAATAACATACGAAACATAACATAACTATTCCAATACGTATGATAAACTTGTGTGATCCAATCTTGAACCTTGGCCATCACAAAATCATCACAATTTACACATTTTTAATGGTGAAATACCATTGTGGTACATATATAATTTTTTTAATAGTTACAAAATAATAAAAAACCAAAATTTGATTGTCTAACAATAATAATGAATATTAGTAAATATATGATAAATAAAAAGTAAAAATAAATTAATAAAAAAAAATATTATGAAATATTCCTTTTTAATGAAAAAAGTAGTGTAAAACGGATCTCTACAAACTGATGGAGATCAGTAACGGTTATTATATTAAAATAGTGTAAACTTTACAGTAAAAAAAAGTTGACGGTTTGAGATGGTCACCAAAACGTAATATAAGAGCATACGTGTTGTCTCTCTCTCACAACAGTTGATATTCACATAAACTTGAAATCTCGGTAATTTAGTACATTACAAACCAGCTTAATTTATCCGAATCAGAGAGAGAGTCTTATCAGTAGAATCAAAATCTGTCGGCTGTGATGACCGCTGGTTGAGCTTCAGCTTGCTTTCTGGCACCATAAGGACCCCTTCTGATTGCTTCCTGTAGCTGCAAACATGATGTTTGTGTAATAACTCATAAATAAGCAAGCAAACCAAAATGGATGGTTGGGATCAAACCTTTGAAGCCATGCAAGAAATAGAAGGGTCACTAGTAAGTTTAGTAGAAGATGTCAAGGCCCTCAAGATTGCTTCACAACATCTATGTCTAGTTTCCATCCCTGCTAAGTCATTTATATATGAGTGAGTGAGACAACATTTACATCACAGAGCTAATGTCTTTGTATTGAGGGAAAGTGAAATAGAGACAGACCTATCTTTTCGGTTTCTGCAACTGTGTGGGTCACCATATGAATTATCTCCGCTCTTGGGATTATCTCCATCACACACCAAGGTCGAGCCACCAATCCACAGATCAATCTATATCCCTGTTTATAAAAAATAAAATATAAAAAAAAGGATCTTATTCAAACTAGGATGAGATATTAGACTACTCTCTGACAAGCTTTTTTTAAAATCCAAGGATTGAAGCTTTCCTCCTTTAAATTGACTATCATTTTCAAACTGTTAAATAAAAAACATTTATTTATTTATTTCCATTTCAGAAAAATGCAAATATTTCATACCACCATCTTAGTCAGTTTAGCCACAAGGGCAGAGGGAAAGATAACTCAAGCTAGCTACATCACAAGTACAGCTAGGATATACTAACCCAAAGACTACAGAGAAAATGGATATCAAATAGCTATAAAGGACAGGTTTTCTACAGTAAATCTTCTACAGTAGGATAAAATATCTACAAAAACTAATTGAAAAGCATGAAAATTCTCTGTGAAAACCTAAATCTCATCTATAATGAACTAAAATTTTACTTTATAAACAGGCACAATTGCAACCTAACTCTATAGACCACTGGAGTTAAAATGAGCTTCAGACAGAAAATGCTCTGTTTGTGAATATAAGTTTATGATTGTATAAACACATTCTCACCGCAATACGAATTTCAGAATCCTGCTGAAGAACTGATAGGAGGAGACCCTGCAACCATTATCAGCATTATGAGAAGTAAAAAACTCGGTAACAGAACTTTTACATAGGCAAACAATCAGGAAGTAAGTTTATATTGCCATAGTAAAAATCAAGTATACATAGACTATGTTGCATTCCAGTTACCATATATCCAGATGGAAGTTGTAATATAAAAAAAAAAGGATTTAAATTTTAAAAATAAGTTTTTTACATGTAAAGTTGTTCTTTGTCCTCAGCTGCTCACCTATTTTTAATTGCTAACTCAAGAATACAGTCAAACAAAAAAGATGCAGAGCAAAAGCAGTAAACGTCAGATAGTGAAGAGAAACGAGCAAGAGCAAAAGTGTCCAAGAAGGATAAAAGTTGACTTACTGAGGGGGTCAGCTTGGATGTTTTCGATGCTTTATCAAAAATTAGGCTCCTAAGGTTTTCTTCGGCTGTACTGGACAGGAACACAGTATTGTCCATGCGTGTTTCACCAGCAATGTTTCCAAGAGAATGCAAGGCAGCCTTCATCTCCATCAGAAACAAAATCAGTCTAAATTAGACCAAGTATTAGATCAAAACATGTAAAAAAATTCAGAAAGACAATGCATGAAACCAATCGGCCTCCTAGTGACTTTTAATATTGCAATAATATTTTCTCCACCCCGCCTTGTTTCCTCTGTAAGCAGAAGCAGAGGATTACTTTTCTTTTTCAATTGAGATAAAGCAGACGAGACTTTAGTGGTTGGAAAATGTGAACAATTCCCAGAAAGCTTCTCTGCATTCTCAAACAAAAAAATTGGTCAAAGTGAAAAAGAGTTACTTCTCCCAAGATCCTCTTCTCATCCAACACTGCTTAATATCATGTAATGAGTTTTGAAATGACTACAGATTATTCCTGGCAGGGGAGTGCTTAAAGCCCTTTTTCACAAATCAGGTTTTGAGTTCACAGGTTAAAACTCACTAATAATGAAGACCTAAAATCATTGAGAACGCATATGTGGTGCAGAAGTTAGACAAGGTTCACTCACCAGCTGTTTACCATGCTGTTGTTGGTCAAAAGCAGCATTGACAACATGTCTAGCAATAGGAGGTGTAGTTGACAGAAGTTCTGTTGCACCTTGGAATGCTTAAGCATCATTAGGTAGAATGAGATAAAATCAGTTATCTGTGAACACCTTAATAGATTATAGGATCAAATGCAGGATACAACCTAGGAAAGGCTTGAAAAGAAAAGTAGTTCAAAGAAAGTCTCACTTCTGAATAGTCATAGTATTGTTAATATTTGAAATTAAATTAATTTCATTAAAATTATCAGTTAATTGACAGTAGTTAAAAACAGAGATCTTAATTTAAACCCTTTCATATAAATAGGGAGATATCACCACTTGGTTATCTAAGAATCTGGACAATTTCATTAGAAACCACAGGCATGAACAAGGAAACGAAAATGGAAACTACCAGCATAGCTCATTGAGATGCATAGCTTATGGATGTAATTTAACTCAAACTTCACAGAGGAGAATTATCCAATAACAAAAGTAGATTAATACTGTTGTTTTTTAAACAAAGTCAGTAAGATGCATAACTTACATGATCCAATTTGACCCAGTGCTTCAAGTGCACATTCACATTCGTCAGCATCTTGACTTTCCAGAGATTCAAACCTCTTATCAATGGCAGAAAGAACATCTCTAAAACCTATAATGAAGAAAGAGCAGTAGCAAATATAAACAACTAAGTAGAATAATGTAAAAACCTCACATCAATATCAGTCAATTTGACACAGCTATTCAAAGGCAAATGTCTAAAAAACAACATAAGGTGGAAAATCAATCCTTGTTGAAGGAGATCAACAAATTGATTTGCCTTCAGCCACACAAAATTGACATTCAAGGAAGGATGATCCTCAAATAAAGGATTAAAAAATAGAACATAGAAAATTTATCAATTATACCACCATTAAACTAACTTATTGTGCATTGATTTGCAGGTGCACGGGTCTTTAAGAAAAGGAAGATGAGAGATTGTGTATTGGCTGACTTCAACTTTTTTTGTATGAACCAAAGAATAACAAAAAATGCAAATAGCTTGTCATAAATTGCATGCACTAATAATCAAGCCTAGAAATTTACATGCAAAAGTATGAACTTGATTATATTGGCTTACAAAATTTTGAATGAACTAAAGACTGTCCTAAAGTGTGCACATTGTACATCATGAATTGCTTTCACTATAAATGAGCATGGAAATTTTTACAGGCAGAACAACAAACTGAATTAATTATGTTAATTTACAGGCTCATATCCCTGCCTATGCTTCCACTGGGTTCATGTTACAATAAGTCATGTTAAGTATCTGAGCCATACAGGAACTACCATGCAAGGAAAGAATATGAATTCCTGTCATAAGGTAATATTAACAAAAGATGACAGTTCATAGCTTAAGAGTCAAATGCATGACAATTGAATTGCTAACAGCTTCATGTTGCATCTCTGTGTAGTAGAAGTTCATTATGAATAGCTGGGTTTGCTTCCGTCAAATAAGCTTATATGATAGCAAGCACTCCGGAATATTTGCTTAAACCGTGGATGCCAGAGAACCATGTCCAAATATGTGTATAATTCAAGACAGTAGCTTACTAGATTCATCAACGAATGCAAAAGCATTTTCCTTGGACAGAAGCCTTCCAGTTATCGTCATTGCCCTCGATCTTAAAATGGATTCTGCAGCTCCATTACTAAAAACAAGGTGGGAATATTTTTAAATGAGGCATTGAGGGAATGAAGAGAAACATATGGGTAGAAAAAACTTCTTCACTCACCTGATTATGGAACCAAGAAGCTGAAGAAGGCTTGTTTTTGACAAAAACTCGGTACTGTGTGGGACTTCCGCCAACTTCATTAAAAAGCACAAATTGGACATAATATAAGACTCCAGAGCTCAACCCAAAAAAATAAATATACAGATTATAAAAAAAATACTTAACACTAAAAGAGGAACTGTTCTGGGAAAGACATAGGTTCAAAGTCTATACATCAATAAAGAAATACGGATACCAAGAATATTAGAAGAACGATATGTTCAGATACAACAATGCATCTTGATTGGCGGAAAGGTTAGCAAAAATGAGGAAAATATATTTCACACAGGATCAGAGCCACACCTCATATATAAGTTCCAGTACACTCAAAGTGACAAGAGTGTCATTTGTATTTCTGACTTCTCCCTCCAATAGACTCAGAAGATTTGACTTAGAGACTTCTGATGCCACTGAACTTGAAATAGAGAAAAGCTTCACTATCAAGGCTAGAACTCGAACTCTTCCCTTAACATGTACCAACAAAAATCAGGGAACAACAACTGAGAAATCACAATACAAGCACAAGAACTATAACACAGAATACCACATGAGTACAAAGCATTACATATACAGCCAGGTAAAGCAACCCTTCTTATCATCAATGCAAAAACTGACCATGATTTTGATAATGAGACCTTATGGTCCATTTTCAGAATATTCAAAATGTTGAGGCCAACCACTTCAACCCCCTCTCCCCATTCAAAAGATATGATGATGACAGGGGAACTACTAAACAAAATTCTGGCGAAAAATATGACCTTATAGTCCATTTCCATACCTATATATTTTGACCCTATACGACAGATTTACTGGTAACACATCTATCTATATATAAAAAATATGTTTTCCTCGAAAAAACTGTCCCCGCCTCCTCACTCTATGATTAAAACTGCTTCATTCTCTCTCTATATTACTGTTTCTCCAGTTTCATATGTATTCCAAAATTTCTCTTCCAAAATAATCTCTCAAATTCTCTCTCTATATTACCGCTTCTCCAGTTTCATATATATATTCCAAAATTTCTCTTCCAAACTCATCTCTCAAATTATTTAGAATCCACATTCATGTATAATCCAAAATTTCTCTTCCAAAATTATCTCTTAGATTGTCCAGAATATTTTTTGAGACACAGAACATTACTTTCATGTCACTACACAATTTTCGAGTAATTTGTTAATTCTTTCACATCACTACACGATTCATTTGTTCACTCTCAGGAAAGAATTATTGTAATATTGTAGTCATTTGAATTGAGTTTAAGGAATATTTAGTTGCAATTCAGTTGTTAATTGTTATGCAGGAACTAACGCAATATATATTTGAGTCATTTGAGTTTAGTTTATGGAATAATCAGAGACATATTCTATTAATTGAACTTTCTTTTTTGAGTGCTTTATTTCTTTCCATTAATTAATATTTGGTTTTGGTTTGCATTTGTATTTTATCTACATATTTAGAGGTGGTCATTGAACAATTTTAAATCTACACATTGATGGGTGTTGTTGTACAATTTAGATATGAATAATTTGGTGACGTTGAATAACTTTAAATTACAGTTTACATCTTGATATTAATCCTTTAAATTATACTCAAATAAGTTAAAGAAAAGTAATTAATGATGTCAATGCATGCCGAAACAAGTTGTTTTGTCCATTTCTTAATAAATGTTATTTACTAAAATGAATAATGTAGTATGGTTCGAACTTTGAATTTGTTCTTTTATATGATCTAATATATTAGTGATCTTTCATATAGATTGTATGATAGTGTTTCAAATATGAACTAATAACATTAATAAGTTTAAACAATACAAGGCACAGAAACAAGACCTATGCATCTCACGGGTGATAGACTAGTACGAATAACATACCAATGATGAACATTTTTCTGCTAAGCTTTCAAGACGTGTAGCTTCATTAATATTTTCTGGAAAGATGATCTCCTGAAGAAAAGTTACAGAATTATCACAAGTAGAATTAAGTGCCAAATTATGCACCATAAGATTAAAGAAAATTGTTAACCAGGGGCAACAATGAGGTACTAACCAAGCCCTCCAGAGAGCCAGCCAAATTCTTAATTGCATGTGTTGATGCAGCAGCCACTTGTTCATCACTACAGAAATCAAATAACTTGGTTTGGTGTGATTCAAATAACAAGAAAAATACCATCTACACAAAGACCAATAAGATTTTAAGTTAAACATAAAAACAAAGTCATATAAAAATCCAATACACATCCATAGTAATTGATATATTAAGAAAGGGATTCAGAGTCAACGGGAAAGTACTAATGGAAACAACTCTTCCATTTGCTCTTCTAATCACATAAGAAGGAAGAATAATTCTTAGATCCAATGTAAATTAGTGTATGGTTTCAATATAAACAAACCTAAATAAACTATATTAAGAATCTGTTGATAAAACAAGGAGTCGTGAAACATGTAATGAGACAAAAAAAAAATTCCATTTCTCAAGACTAAGGAAAAGCATTAGATTCACAAACTACGTTTGGAGCAGCCATGATAAAGGCTCGAATAAGGTATACATTTTTAAGATAAGCAACAGCTAACAAAAACCCATGTCCAAAGTCACCAATGATTCTACTGTTAAGAAGGTTGAACAAAAATGCAGCTACATTGATCAGCAAGAAGAAGGATAAATAATTTCCACATATTGTCAGTGCCAGGAACCGGATTTTGGACTCCCCAATAAATTAGTCCATCATTGAGAGGTAAAAAGGTGGACAAAACCAAAGAAGGATGGATGCCATTACTAGAAAACTTTGGCAGATAACATTACTGACTACACATTATTTTCTCAAATCAGCATTTGCTGGCTCCAATCTATGAAGGTAAATTTTAATCACTAAACAAATGAACAGGTAAATGACAGAAGAGTTTTATCAAAAACTGATATCAGTGCACATTATTAGGCCAGACAATTGAATAAAGGGGCATTAACAAGTATGGCACAAAATTGAATTAAAGTAGTACATGTTTAAAAACTCAATACCCATCAATCAAGCAACCAAGCAGAAGGGGATAAACACCATGTTGAAGAACTAATTGCACAGCAATCCTCTTATCTGTATTCTCCAATAGACATGAGATCTGAAAAGGCATTTAGCATGTCAGATTTGGAATTCTCATTTTTCAGTAATACGCAACAAACACCAAATGAGCAATAAAAGGACAAATATAGAAAAATTGTACATTGTTTCTTCTAAATTGAAGATCGCGACGAATAAAGTTAAGACAGATCATGTACTTACTGCTATACAGGCCAGCCGTCTAACTTTTTGAGAATCTGCCCCAAGACCAACTAAAACGAAAGGCTGAAACATAACAAATGCAAGTACTCAAACTACAAGGTAATACCAGTATCCACATAGGCATGAGACATGAAGAAAAAAAATGAACAAACACCAAAAAATCAAGCACGCAATTGTCAAAAAAAATAAAAAATCCATTGTCAAGATTGAGTAACTTCTCACCCTTAAACGATTGAATGGAAAGTATACACTTAGAAGATATAGATGTAGCTATAGAATAAGAAAAGAACAAGAGTTCAGCTAATACAACTAGGCAAGTAATTTGACAAGGTTTATGCTATGTCCAACTAATACATCACAAGCAAATCCATATCAAAGAGTTGTTACAGGGATGAAGCATCAAGCCTAGTACCAAACACACATCTGAGAGCACAACTGATGCAGGAAATTAACTACAAAAATAACTTCGACCTGCCAGCTGAATTACAAGGTTGCACGGGTAAGAATTTGTAATAATTGATTCCAGCAATTAACAAACAGTAAAAGAAAAAAAAAATACAAGAAAAGTTGGCAAGAAACAAAATTATACCATACCATATAATGCGGAATAAGTGATGCTCCATATTTAGTTCTGAATATCCTTTCCAAACACTCCACCAAAGCACTTTCCAGGCCAGGGTGATACGCATTGGTTTGCAAAGCACTATTCAAAATTTTCAACGAAATAAATAAAAACACAATAAACCTCAAAAAATCACAAAAGCACACAAACACTTCGAATGAAGTATACATACAACAACGTGAATCCATATAAGGAAGAGAGGTTTTCAGGATTTACCTAATAATAGCAGGAAGGGGGAAGCGGTTGAGTAATTCCTGAGCTGAAACGTCGGAAAGAGCACCTGGAAAGAAGGAACCATGGAGTAAGGATATAAATACAGGTCAAATACACATAATGAACGCACAAATTATAGAGATTAAAATCAATAAAGAGAGGTAGAAATGGAAGAGACCTGGTTGATTGGCGAAATTGGAAGCAGCTTCGAGTAGCTGAGATAATTCTTCCTCCATTTCTTCCGGCGAAAGTTTACTAGTGTTGTCGTGAAGTGGGGGAAAGGAAGTCATCAATGAATTACTATTATTTGCAGATAGATGATGAAATTGGGATTAGATGGAGAAAGCAGAAGATGAGGCGATTGAAATCAAATGACGGTGTAAAGAGGTTCGCTAGGTGCGGCGCGACGGTGAAGAGGCTTGGCGGTGACGGCGAATGCTGATTAAGACTATTTATTACTTGGGCTTTAATAGGTTTTTTCTTAAAAGGTTGGGTGGATAAGTATTGGGAGATATTTTTTAGGGCCGGTTATCAGCATCCATTTTTTCCTAAACACACCCCATTTTTTTTTTTTTTTTAAATTCAAAAAATGACAAAATATCAATTTTATCCTCATAAATTAAAAAAAATAATAATAAAATTTTTTTAAGGACTTCTTCCCTGCCCGTCTTCTCTTCCCTCTCTCTCTTTTTCTCTTTCAATCCTCAAACTTATTATAACAACATATATAATGTATGAAAAACCATTATATGAATTAACAAAAAAACAATAATCATGTAGTCGAACACACCTCTTTGTGTTCGATGAACCAGGGTCGAACGGGTCCCAAATCTATTGTTTTTTCGTTTTTTTACACGATTTCACACAATTATTGTATAGTTTGTTAATTCATATAATGGTTTTTCATACATTATCCCCTTATAAATTTTAAGGTTTGAGGAAAGAGGAAAAAAAAAACTTGAAGAGAGAAGCAAGCAGACAGGTTGGGCTGGATAGGGAAAGAAATTTTGAAAAAATTTTAGTTTTTTTTATTCATATGGGTAAAATTGTAATTTTACTATATTTTGAATTTTTTAAATTATTTTTTTAAATGGGGTGTGTTTATAAATTTTTGGAGTGCGGATAGCCGGGTCCTATTTTTTAATGCATTAAAAATGTAAAACTAAATCAAAAAAAAATTAGAATGAAAATACGAATCAAAGAAAAATTTATAATTATATTAAAAAAATATAATACAAATTACTATCTAAGTAGTAAGTTGGTTCTTCAGTTTGATTTTTCCAAAATTTTCAGTATGCATGAATACATTTCCAACAAAATTTTAAAAAAAACATGTAGGAAGTGATTTCAACAAAATGCCTAGAAAACTTCTCGAAAAAGACAAAAAATTGTATGCACCAGGGGCACGGATCTTAGATCCGTGCCCCCAACCCGCACCGACCTGACCCGCCCATCAAATATATATATATATATATATGTCTTTTTTTTAAAAATTAGTTTATATACTAGGGCAAAGATGCAACGCCTCTCTCCCTCTTCCTCTTCTCCTCTTCTTCTTCTCTCTCTTTCTCCTCCTCTTCGTCTTCTTCTTGTTGATTTCACCGTCATTTGTTGTTGTTCTCTTCTTCATCATGGATGCATCTCTCATTTTTCTTCTTCTTCAAATATCCAATTCCTGATTTCTTCAAAACAATAATTTTTCCTTTTTAACATTTGTAGGTGACTCTAGATGTTCATTTTCAGAAGGATCTAGGCTTGGATAGCTTGGACACTGTGGAGATTGTAATGGCTCTCGAGGAAGAATTTAAGCTGGAAATTGGCTGATAAAATTGGCTCGTGTCCTCTTGCAATCAAATATATCCATAACCATCCAATGGCTAGTTAAGTTACCTAGTGTGTGGTGTATTGGTTTTTCATCTCTTAAATGCAATTAGACATTTATCCAGTCATTACTTGACTGTGTGTTGTTGTAGGGATTTAACCCCTGGAATTAAATTGAAATTTATTAAATGTTTGTGGTTGTATTTAGAGTTGGAATAGTTTATGTTTTTTTGCAGTAGATGCATTGTTAGAGTTTTTCTTTCACATTTGTCAAGAGAAGTGAGTGATGATGATGATGAATAAATTAATTTTTGTATACATGTTTTTGTGTTTTTGAATTTCTGTATATAGGTATCAGATGAAGACCCTTAAAGTATCACATGTCTTACTTTAAGACATCACATGTATTTATATAAGTATTTTAGTTATATACTTTAAAAGTTATTTGTTGTGATTTTCTTATGCAAAAGGAAAAAAATGGGTGTTGCTATTGATAGGTGTTTTTCTTATATTGTTAATGTTATTGTACTCTGAATAGATATGTTTATATGTTAAAGGTGTTATGCTCTTAAATTGTTTAGGTTTGATTTTGTGTGAATATCCTTTAAAATATCGCATGAATAGTTTGAAGGTATTACATGTGTTCATTTAAGGTATCATAAGATTATTTGAAAAGTATTACACGCATATATATAGGATGTTATTCTAAGATATCAAGTGAATACCCTTAAGGTATCATATGTGTTACTTTAATATATCACATGTGTTACCTTAAATGTATTAAAAGTTATTTGTTATGATTTTGTTTTCTTATGCAAAAGGAAAATGTGTTTGGTTCTGTTTATTTGACTATACTCTTATTGATTTAATGTATGACATGTGATACCTTCGAGGTATTTGTTGAATACCTTTCAGGTATTATTTGAGTATATTTCAGGTATCACATGTATACTATTTAGGTATCTGCTGAATACCTTTTAGGTATCACATGTATACCTTCGAGGTATTTACTGTATACTTTTTAGGTATCAGCTATCTATATTCAATGTATTAGTTGAATACTTTTAAGTATTTTGATAAATACTTATATTATGATAGTATTATGACTAATAGACATGTTTTTATTTTATTTTGCAGGAAATACATGAAGTTTTTCTTTGTTATAAGAGATATTTCAATTGTTTCCAATTACCGTATGATGAAGCTGCTAAAGATAAAGAATAAAATCAAAAAGAAATAAGCTTGGAGCTCAAGTCCAGATATGTTTGAGTCGTCACAACAGTTCTTTTCCGATAAGAAGTTTCCGAAATACCATCATTTGATTATAAACAATGTTTTTAGTTTCTATGTTTGTGTAATTGGATTGAAATAATCTTTTTAATTTCTATGTTGTGGGAATTGGGGTTGATAACAATGTTTATGTTTTATATATTTGGTGATTTTGGGATGATAACAGTGATTTTGGTGATAATACCTTTAAGGTATTATTTAGATACTTTTAAGATATCACATATTTAACTAGATAATGATATTGTTAAAGAGTAAAACATAAGGAGATTAGTCAGATAATTATATATATAAAGTTCCTTTTGTCATAGGCTAATACGCGAAAGTACCAGTTGATTGCAATTAAAGGTATTAATGTTTATAGTAAAGGTATTACATATACACATTTAAAGTATTATACTGATACATTTAATGTATTACATATTTAACTATCTATATACTTACATTTCAAAGTATTGAATTCATACTTTTAAGGTAACCTTAGAGGTATTATATAGATACTTTTGAGGTATCACATACATACCTTTGAGGTATTACATATTAATATTTGAGTTATTTAATAAATATTGTTAAACTGTTATATAGATACATTTAAGGTATAACATTTTAAGCAACATAATAAATCATTCAGATAATACCTTTAAGATATTACTTATGCACCTTTAAGGTATTACACTAATACCTTAAAGGTACCACATATTCACATATATAGTATTATATACTTACATTTAAAAAGAATGAATACTTGCCTTAAAAGGTATTACATAAGCCTCTTTAAAGTATTTACCTTTGTGTTATTAGATACTTACATATATAAATATATTAAATCTGGTTAAAAACATAAAGATACATAGTCAGAAAGTGTAAAACATAATAATATTAATTATATAAGTTAATGGTATTCTAGAATTACAATTTCAGAATTCATCTAAAATAATTTAGGATTTGTAGTTTAGAACCAAACTCCTTTAGTGCTATTGAATTTGAACTGACTTGTTTGGTGTACTTGTTCTTTTGAAAATGACCTCTGTCGTCAACCTTTTGTAAATTTGCAAATCTATTTACTAAATTTTGTTGTAGATGCCATAGACAAAGTCTATGTCTTGTTTGAGAAAACACCTACATACAGTCGCACTAAGGTATTAGTAATTATCATTTGAGGTATTTCATATATTTGGGTGAGATATCAGTAATTACCAAACATCAAATTTATCCCATAATAACATGAGATACACCAAATTTATCCCATAATAACATAAGATATCACACATAAGGAAAACACAATAATTATTAGACGTAAAATAATTTTAACCTAAAAAATATGTGATAATTAAAAATAAATTGACTAATATATATTGGGCAAAAAATTGTATGTCCCCAATCCGACCCGCACGCGAGCACACATTGTAGTTGTTGTGCGTCGCGCGCACACCTAAAGGCCGCGTGTGCACACTTAATTTAGTCTTCAGGTATCACTTGATTTACTCTTCAGATATCACACATTTACTCTTCAGGTATTACATATTTACCCTTAAGATATTATGCAGAAACAATGTTGTTTTCTTCTTTTTTCCTCTTTTTTTTTTTCCTTCTTCTTCTTATTCTCTTTTCTTATTGATTTGTTATTCTTCTTATTTGTTTAATACATTCTTCTTCTTATTCTTCTTGTATATCTTATTGTTCTTATTCTTCTTCAAATTGCCATGAAATCATTGAAGGTATTACATAATTACATAATAGGTATTTGTATATGTTACTCTCAGGGGTATTACATAAATACATTTCAAATATTACACAAGTATCTTTTAAGTATTACACACATATTACTTTCAGGTATTACATAAATACCTTATAAGTTTTTTTGTATATGTTACTCTCATCTATTACATAAATACATTTTAGATATTACATAAGTATCTTTTAAATATCACACATATTATTTTCAAGTATTAAATAAATACCTTATATGTATATGTTACTCTCAGATATTATATAAATATTTTTCAGGTATTACACAAATAACTTATAATATTATATATATTTCTTTCAGGTATTACATAAATACTTTATAGGTAACTCTCAAATATTACATAGATACTCATTTGATGGAATCTTCATTTCACCTTTTCACTCTACAATTCAACCCAAACTTTCTTCCTTCATACATACATATATATATATATATATATATACACATACATACACCTGCGCGTATATATAATCAATGTGGATTACCAAAAACATATAACAGTTTGAGATGGAATTGAATTGGAGTGAAGAAGCTTTAACTACAAGGAAGGTGAAATTGGGGATAATTCAACGCTAGGGATATGTATGTAATCCAGGGTTGTCTTTGGGATGAGGAGAAATGTGCATGAGACTTGATTTCTTGTCTACCTACTCAAATCGAAAACCAGGATTTTTTTACCCTCTTTTCCTGTAATGCAGAAAAGGCCAAACCAATATTTAAGAAGTAAATATCTTTTGCAATCTCTATCAAAACCAACAAAATCTGTGCAGATTTACTGCTCTTCAGAATTAAAGTTGTGAGAATTGCAAATAAGTGAGAGAAAGTTAAAGGTTGAGAGAAAGAAAGAAAGAGAGAGAAATCATTACACAAGAGCCACCTGCTCTTTTATTGTTCTTCGCCAAACTTAAGAAAAAAAGAGAGAATATTAAAGCCGGCGGCGACGGCGGTGCGGTGGCGGAGGAGGGTTGTGATGAGAGGAAAGATTTGGTGTGACGAGGTGAAAGATTTGCAGAGGAAGGAGATTTGCGCTGAGGAAGAGGAAGGAAAAAAAATTAAAATCCATATATACCAACCCATATACAACCCGGGTCGGGTCGGAACGGGTTGGGGGCACGGATCCTAGGATCCGTGCCCCAGGGGTACAAGAGTGTTGCCCCTCGAAAAATTGTCTCAGCGAGTTATTCCTTTTTAAATCTAAAAAAAATATCATATTATCATCATAATAATAAACATAAAAATCCATAGTATCACATATTGTTTTCGTAACATGAATCTTTGTGATTCATGAATTAAATTCATTTTTACACATTTTTATATGAATTATTAAGTGAGATCTTTCTCACATAATAAAATCCGTGAGATATTCTGACATAAGATTTACTCAATTATAAATCTTTTAATATTAATAATAGAAGATGAAAGATTAGTGAAAGTATCGTATAATCATTTTTGTTAGAATGAGAGGGATAAGCGCCCGAGCAAGGAAGTTAGTGCTCAGTGGGCCATCAATGTTTGCTTGGGCCATTAATAAAAGAATTTTTGATGGACCTGTATTATGATATTATTGGGTCGTTAAACAAGAGTAATTTTTTATTTATTAAACTTTTTATTTCACTTATATTTGAAGTAATTTTTGAGTCTTGAGTTAAGATCAACTAAAAAATACATTTAAGGAGTACAAATATCGATCAAATTTAAGTCATAATATTTTCACAAAACATTTATGGCATTGTATGATTTTAATTAAAATTTGCAATTTATTACCAAATGATTCTCCACATGTAATTGGTCTAGATTTGTCAAAAAGTGTAGCTTTTCCATCTTCATTATCTGTTTAAAGTGATACAAACAAATGGCGAGTCTCAATAAATCACATCATCTCTAACATAAAATAGAAGAAAATATTAAAAATATTTATATCTATACTATATATAAAAAGAGGAAAGTTGATAAAATTTACTAATTTATCACTTTCATCTAAAAATGTCTTATCATACAAAAATATGAAGGAAAATGAAAAAATACATGATTTTCTTGATTAGCTATGAAGGATTATACTAAATAATATGAAAAAAGAAAAACATATCTTTCATACTGAGGATTACATTCTTACAAAAGAAAGAAAAGCATGTCTTTTATATTTGTCTAGATTATACAATTAAAATTTATTTAATTATATGTATTGTAAAATGTAATTTAATCAAAATTCTACTTTATACAACAATTTTCTAAAATTATATAATATAATATTAAAACACAACAGAAATATGAAAATATGAAAAACATAATTTAATCAAAATTCTACTTTATACAAAAATTTTCTAAAATTATATAATAATTTTAAAAAACAATAGAAGTATGAAAATCGCATGTATATATTGTACATGTAATAAAAGCGAGAATGATAAAATGTCCACCAGGGACAACTTTTAATATGTCCACCGATAACGTGTAATTATCTCATCTCCTGATTATATGAACAATGAAATTAAAAGGTATATTAGATACTAGATATCCGACACATCAACGGTGGACGTATATTAATATGTCCTCGGTGGGTATGGTAACATGACTTGTAATGAAAGATGATATGAATAACATTTTTATTTATGCAACTTCATTATAATGTTACAAATTGTATATATTACCAGAATAAATAATAAACCGCATATTGCGCGGGTAAATAGTAATATATAATTCCTTAAAAAAAATCATTCATAATATATAATTTGAATATTAACTGAATAAAATGCAAAAATCATCCTAAAAATAAGTTTATTTTTTCATTTCGTAATATCATTTTTTTATCTGATTTAAATCTTGAAATTCTAGACTTTATTAAAATACAACCTAAATCATTTTTTTGGCAAAGCAAAGATCATGTGACTTACAAGTAATTTAATTTTTTTTCACCTTGTTTTCTTATCCAATTGTGACCTAATTTCTGAAATTTATCAAAATTATCCTAAATTAGATGTTTCAATTGGATAAAAAACAAAAATTAGATGCAAAGTGAAAAAATTAAATCATGTATTAAAAAAATGATTCTAATTGTGTCTTAATAAGATTATAAAAAGAAAAATTGCAAAAGGGAAAACCCAATGCTTTAACTCTTTAAGTGAATAGATTTAAAAAAAAAAAAAAAAGTGGGACTAAAGACACCCCACCCTCTACTTGACACACCCTTACTAAAAAAATCTGAATGAAGAAAATTGAAATTTTACCTTTAGAGCAAAAAGAAAAAAAAAAAAAAAAGTCGGCCTCTTCCTCCTCAAATTTCTCTATAATTTTCATCTTTATTCCGTCTTCAATGTTATATTTTTTTTATTTCTTGAGTAATGCAATGACAATATAATGACTAATATTTTACGGATTAATTATATATATAAAAATCGTGTAAAAATCGTATGAAAAAACGTAAAAAATCGATCAAACTCAATGTTATATTTTTTATTTCTTGAGTAATATAATGACAACATAATGATTAATATTTCACGAATTAGTTAAATATATAAAAATCGTGTAAAAATCATTTGAAAAAACGTAAAAAATCGATCAAACTCGATCAGCTCCGTTTGGTTCTAATTGACCGTAAATATAGAAGTGTATTCTATGTGTTTGGTCATTATGACCGAAAGATATTAATAATATTAGACCTGAGGATAAAATGGATATTTCCATATTTTTAATTAATTGAAAATGTATGAATTGTGTTTCAGTAAAAAAATTAGGTTCCGGCTATCCACATCCCAATTTTTTCTAAACACACCCCATTTAAAAAAAATGATTTAAAAAATTTAAAAAATAGTAAAATTCCAATTTTACCCTTTTGAATAAAAAAAACTGAAAATTTTGAAAAAAATTTCACTGCCCGCCTGCTTGTTTCTCCCTTCTGTGTTTTTTTTTTTTTGCCCTTTCAATCCTCAAACCTTGAATTTGTAAGAAACCTTGAATTTGTAAGGGGATAATGTATAAAAAACTATTTTAAGTTAACAAAATATATATAATCATGTTGAAAAAGAATAAAAAAATAACAACAAATTTGAGATCCGTTTGACTTCGTCGAACACAAAGAAATGTTTTTATATATGTTGTTATAATAAGTTTGAGTATTGAAAGAGGAAAGAAGAGAGAGAGAGAGAAAAGAGAAAAAAGAGAGAGAAAAAAGAGAGAGAAAAGAGAAGACGACGGGAAGATGTCACATTTTTCAATTTTTGTTTTTAAATTTATAAAGGTAAAATTGAAATTTTATCATTTTTTAAAATTTTTTAAATCAAAAATTAAATAAATAGGATGTGTTTAGAAGAAATTGGGTCGTAAACAGCCGAGCCCAAAAAATATCACCATGACATCCGCATGTTATTAGCTGCACATTAAACCTGCCCTCACTGAGAATCTTGGAGTGTAGAGCTCCATGAACTGAAAATGGAGTCTCTGAAATCCACCTTCATCCACTCATCACCATTAACCCCACCTCCAAAACCCCGTTTCAAGCACAGCAAACCACCACCACCACCATCGCGCACAGTTCTTTGCTGCCTCCAACCCGACCCGTGGTCCCTCAGCTCCGGCAACCCGAGAAACCTCAACAAACCGAAACCCAAATCCAAAAACCCTAAAAACCCTCTCTCCGACGACAACGCCCGCCGCATTATCAAAGGCAAAGCGCAGTACTTGAGCGTTTTGCGGCGGAACCAAGGCTCACGCGCGCAGACTCCCAAGTGGATCAAACGCACCCCCGAACAAATGGTGCGGTACCTGGAGGACGATAGGAACGGGCACCTGTACGGGCGCCACGTGGTGGCCGCGATTAAGTGCGTGAGGAGCACTTCCGAGATGCGCGACGGGGAATACGATATGAGGGAGGTGATGGGGTCGTTTGTTACTAAGCTTAGTTTCAGAGAGATGTGTGTGGTGTTGAAGGAGCAGAAGAGTTGGCGCCAAGTTAGGGATTTTTTTGGTTGGATGAAATTGCAGGTTGTTTTTCTTTCCTTTCTTATTGCTAATTTTGTATGTTAAATTTTTATTCTGTATGCAGTGACATTATGATTTTTATTCTGTATGCAGTGACATTATGATTGATTTGAGAGAGAGAGAGAGAGAAAAAAACACCAAACATATGATTATTTACTCTTCTTTCTGAATCAGTGAATTGCCAGGGAAAAGAAATAGCATTGGGCTTATTTCAAAGAAAAAAATTCTCTGTCTTTTCTCTTGCAATTCTGTTGCTTTTTATTTGTTGTGCAAGAATTATATTATTGGGATAGTGTTCTAATGGCATGTTGCTGCTCTATTTCCATGATTCTTTTGGCTTTTCTTTCTTTATCTACATTTTTTGTTCATATGTTTTTTTATATTAATTTGGTGTAATTTAGATTTATGCCATGACAGTTAAGCTACCGATCGAGTGTTATAGCCTATACACTTGTTCTGCGTGCGTATGGCCAAGCTGGGAAGGTTAAGCTTGCGGAAGAGACTTTCTTGGAGATGCTTGAAGTAGGATCTGAACCTGATGAGGTTGCTTGCGGGACCATGTTATGTACTTATGCCAGATGGGGCCGCCACAAGGCCATGCTCTCATTTTTTTCTGCTGTAGAGGAGAGAGGGATAGTGCTCTCAACTGCTGTCTTCAATTTCATGGTATCCTCTTTGCAGAAGAAATCATGTCATAGTGATGTCATATATGTATGGAGGAAGATGGTTGAGAAAGGGGTAGCTCTGAATCATTTTACGTATACAATTGTCATCAGCTCACTTGTGAAAGGAGACATGGCTGATGAAGCTTTGAAGACATTCAATGAAATGAAGAATTTGGGTTTTGTGCCTGAAGAGTCGACTTATAGCCTTCTTATCTGTTTGAGCTCCAAAACTAGTGACAAAGATAAAGCCCTTTATCTTTATGATGATATGAGATCGGTTGGAATAGTACCCAGCAATTTTACATGTGCTTCACTCCTGGCGTTATACTACCGAACTTCTGATTATTCCAAAGCTTGTTCACTTTTCACTGAAATGGTGAGGTACGGTGTTATTGCGGATGAAGTCATATATGGCTTAATGATTCGCATATATGGTAAATTGGGTCTTTATGATGATGCACAAAGGACTTTCTTAGAAATTCGAAGATCAGGCCAACCCAGAGATGAAAAGACATACACAACAATGGCACAAGTTCATCTCAAATTTGGGAATTTTGACAAAGCTTTGGATGTAATGGAACAAATGCAAAGTAATAACATTCAGTGCTCGAGATTTTCATACATTGTATTGTTGCAGTGCTATGTAGCGAAGGGAGACCTTTCATCTGCGGAAGATGCATATCAGGCTCTTTCTAAGACTGGGCGTCCTGATGCCATGTCTTGTAAAGATATGCTCAATTTGTATCTGAGACTTGGGCTGTCCGAAAAGGCAATATCTTTTGTTGCACAAATAAGGAAAGATCGAGTTGAGTTTGATGAAGTGCTTGTCCTGACGGTCCTGAAGATCTATTGCAAGGGAGGAATGCTAAGAGAAGTGGAACAACTGCTGGAGGAGTTGAGAGAAAATTTTGAGAGTCCATGTGTTCAGACATTTGTTATGGTCATGAGCGGACACTATAATCGATTACTAGAAAATGAAAATTGGTCTGAGCCCTTGGATCAATCTGGATTAGCAATCGAGCTTGTGTTGACACTGTGTTTGGCAACTCCGAATGAAACAAAGATGAAAGAGAAACTTGAGATTTTGCTTAGGTCCAAAGTTGGTGAATCGGTAGCGAACAGAATGATTGGCAAATTGGCAAAAGACGGTATGTATTTTCTTGAGTGGTATGGCTAGATGTTTTACAATTAGTTTCATACTTATAAGATGAGTTAGCTTTTACTTTAAAACCATATTGGTTATGGATTTTGTCAGAAGAGCTGATCTGATATGAATACATCCTTGCAGGTGACACGATAGTCAAAGATCTTTATGAGATGATGCTAAAACTTGATTGCCGACTAGAGGATGCTTCTAAGGCATCTATGATTAGCATGTATGGCAAACAAAAGAAGCTTAAACAAGCTCAGGAAGTATTTGATGCAGTGGTAGATTCTGCTACAAATGGAAAGCTCATATATGGTTCGATGATTGCTGCCTATATTGAATGTAACAGAGAAGAGGATGCATACTTGTTTTATAAGGAGCAAACTAGTAAAGGACATATGTTCAGTCCTGTTTCTATCAGCATTCTTGTGAAAGCTTTGACAAGCTGTGGTAAGAGATGTTAACCTCTCAATTTATATATATATATATTTTTGGGATCATTGGTGGGAGCTTTGGCTCATTGAAGATTGCTTGATCGTTTGTATTGCAGTTTGTTCCCATTATCTTTGCCCTCTAGATATTCTTTCATCCTCACCATTCTAACCTAGGCCTTAAGCCAGTTATATGTAAGGATACAAGAGTATATTGAAATTATTATCCTCTCTTGACAGCAGTTTCCTGTTTATAAAAATGAACTATTTGCTCGATGATCTCAGTTGGATTGTCATAAAGTTCATGCTGGACAAAAGAAAGTTCTTTCCTATAAAATAATTGCAATAGGTTCATATACCACGCTTATAGAAGTATTTAGACCATGAAACGTTTTAAAGTCTTTTTAATGTGTCCTATAGCTTGGTGGGTTCAACACTTCAACTACCACATTAGACCTTTAATATTTTGAGGCTTGGTTCAACAGAAAGATGTGGGTTTAGTTTGGTTAAGGTGATACCTCTACTTCAAGACTCATTGGACTCATTTGCAGGTAAATGCTTTCAGGCAGAGGAAGTCATTCGTCATAGTTTTCATGAGAATTTGGAACTTGACACTGTTGCATACAACACTTGCATTCAGGCAATGCTAGAAGCAGGTTCACATTTCCTTATTTCAAAGTTATAAAACATTTATTGGCCGTGTCAGGATTAACTAACATTTTAGTGTTCCAGGAAAACTTCATTTTGCTTTCAGCATATATGAGCGCATGCTTTCCTTGAACATTTCTCCATCAATGCAGACATATAATACGATGATCAGGTTGGAAACTGATGAATTCTTAGAGATGTGGGTCATAATTCGATCATCAAAACAGATTGCTTTTGTTTATTAATTTGATTGGTTAATGATATTTGCAGTGTGTATGGACGAGGTCGAAACCTGGATAAAGTAGTAGAGATGTTCAATATGGCCCAGGGCATTGGTGAGGCAATGGATGAGAAGATATATACTAATATGATTTGCCACTACGGAAAAGCTGGTACAACCCTGTCTCTTTGACTAACGATTATTCAGCCACAATCAAATGCATGACTAAATGTGTCTAGTTAACTATTGAATGCATTAGAAAGAAAGTGGAGGCAGCCCCAATAAATGAGGAAATTAGAGATTGCGCTTAAGATGGTTTGGACATGTACATAGGAGATTATATGTGCTCCAATACACCAGATTAAAAGTGCAGGATCATTTCCTCAAACTAAAAAGGGAAGGGGTAGATCAAAAAAGACTTGGAAGGGAACTACTAAAAGATGTGTTATGCTTAAATATAAATGAGAACATGCATCTTGAGTCTTGACCAAACACGATGGTGAGATACGATTCATATAGTAGACCCCTTAGTGGGATATAGGCTTAGTTTATTGATATTGTTGGGAGTTGGGACTTTCTTTAGTGTTTAATAGCCACATGTTAAGATGGATTTGACTTCTTTTTCTATATGCCTAATTGGTTACAGAATATGTGGACAGAGTTTTGTTTTTGCCTTTCAGATTGTACATGCTAAAGAGAGCTAAATTTTGATCCCGACCAATATAAATAACAAATAAACTCTGTTAAATAATGATATCCTGAGTATGGTCCTTTGTTCACATTTAATGTTTCTACTATGCTTGAATATGTTCCACTTGATTCTGTAGGCAAAGTTCATGAAGCATCGGCCCTATTCAGCAAAATGCAGGAGGAAGGGATAACACCTGGGCAGGTAGGTCGATCATGACTACCAATTACCAAATGAAGTGCAGGATTATATATAACTTATAACAGCATTAGCTCAAACTTATATACATAATATCACCAACCATTGGTTTTGATACTAGTCTAGGTGTCATAATGTGCAGGTGAGCAACAATATTATGATCAACATATATGCTGCGGCTGGGCTCTACAATGAAGCGGAAAACCTTTTGCTAAGCATGCGGAAGACTGGTTGCTCGCCTGATTCTCTCCCCTACCAAGCCATTATTCGAGCCTATACAAAGAGTTTGAAATTTGCTGAAGCGGAAGATGCGATTGTGTTGATGCAGAAGGAAGGAATCTCTCCTACATCTGGTCATTTTAACCTTTTACTCTCAGCTTTTACTAAAACAGGATTAATGGAGGAAGCCGATAGGATATACAGGAAAATATCCTCAAGTGGGTCGTATCCCAATCTCGAGTCCAAATCTTCAATGCTTAGAGGCTATCTGGATTTTGGGCTTGTGGAAGAAGGGATCCACTTCTTTGAAAGAGAGTGCCGTTCCATTGGTCGAGACAGGTTCGTTTTGAGTGCTGCTATACACCTTTACAAGTCAGCGAGCAATGAGTCACAGGTGGAGGAGCTTTTAAGTACTATGAAAGATTTGGGAGTTCCATTCTTGAATAATCTTGAAGTTGGATCAAAGACAAAAACGAGATGATATATTGACGCAATGCAGTAAGTTCCATCTCAATATTCCAATACTCTTTAGTTAGTGATTGAATGCGATGTAAAGAAGAATTCTGCTTGTAGAATGAGATGGATTTCACACTTTGCTTCTCGTCTCAAAGTTGATAGCCCGGATACTATATTGGATGGATTTATTGAAGAGAGACATTCATCACTTCAAGATATCTCATTGATACTAATGTTCTTTCAGTCAGTGCCAGGTTTTGCAGAGAGTGATCTATTCAAGAACTTTGTATATCTGCCATTTCATGATCACTGGTAAATTTACTGTCCAAGAATGTATGTATCAAGCAATTGAACATACCACCAATTTTGAAATTCTGTGTAAAAAGATACTCAAGTTGTATATATGGGTTTAATGTTAGTAAAGAAATTCGAAATGATCACTATTTCTTTTACAGTATAACTTCATTTAATTATCCTCAAATTGCTTTGCTTACGAGTTGTTTCTTTTGGTTCAATCCTCTTTGTAGGAGATTTGGACCTTAAATGAATGCTCAAAATAAAATTTACAACTCTGCTGTATTGTCAAAATATCTTTATTTCATCAGCATGGATTCTAAGCGAAATTACCAAAAACTCCCTCTGAAGTGAAAATAATTAAATCTTCCCAGAAAAGAAAAAAATCTGGGCACTATTGTTATAAATCCATCTAGCAAAGAATACAATAAAGGCTTGATACCATCAATGCCTTCATTTACTGACTTTCCCTTCAGTTGCAGCAAGCTTCTTCCTCTGCTGATGCTCTGCAACTTTGTAATCCACCACTTCTCGAAACAGAGTCGAATCCAATACACAGTTTTCACTACCATACACAGCTGCCTGAACGCTGGCCATAAGCTTTGCTATCTCTCGTCCGGAAAACCCCTCCATCTTTGCTGCAGCTTCCTTGAGAACATCATCGTTCAAGCCCTTGATCTCAATCTTCTGCTGCTGTTTTTGAAACAAATATGAAAACAAACCCGGTTTTCTAGCCCCGGCTTCTGCTATGTACTTTTGTAGATAGAGTTTCAGCAGTTTGAAGCGTTCTTGTTCACCAGGCAAAGGGAACTCTAGGACTTCATCGATACGATCTGCCACAGCAGAATCGAGATCGCCGGGTCGGTTTGTTGCAAGAGCAAGGACTATGTCCTTGGACTGGTCACCTGTGCGATATAATAGGGCGTTGAGTGCGCTCCTTTGAGCTTCACTCATGTATGTTTTGTTTCGCCTGCGTAGATAGAACAGAAACGCGTTACTTGGTGATTAAATGAGAAGTCAATTCACAGAAAAAAGCTGAATAAGAAGGGCATAATGATGCTATCTTTCAGAAAGCCAAACTCCTAGAAACTTGTTCAGTGAAATTTTACGTACTCGCACAAGAATGCATCGGCTTCATCAATGAAAAGCAGAAGACCCCTGTTGGATTTCTTAGCCCAATCGAACAATTGGTGAATCTTTGTAACAGCCTGAGAACCCAGCGGTGCAACATCTCCTCCAGTCATTAATGCATAGTCAAGGCCCTATAAGCAGAGCAATCAAATGATATCAAATTCACAAACAGTAAAATAAATACAAGCATATTATGAAGCTCCTACAAAAACATGTCAGTTGGAAACTAGAGTGATCTTTGACAAGCTCCATATATAAGCTTTATATGAGTATAGAAAATTAGAAATAACTCGCAACAATATGCCTGGAAGTCCAAAGTACTCTTCGTTTGCTCATTTTAGACTTATTTTATTTATGAATTTAAAAAAAGTTAATTCAACAGTCAAATAAGCGGTTCTGCAAGGAGGAAGAGGTTGTGATATCTTACAGATTTACGGGCAAGCTCCCTAGCAGCCATTGTTTTTCCTGTTCCTGGTGGTCCATAGAAAAGCATGTTTCTAAATGGTGCCTGATGAGCTTTTGTATTAGCTGTCGCATTTGCCAACTGTTCAATGCGCTTCTGAAGAGAAGGGTGTAAGATAACATCACCGAACCCTTTCCCGTTTTGGGAGCCTGTTTTATTAGCACCACTGGAGATTGTGCTCATGGTACGTGAAAAAAGGCCAGACCATGGGTATTTCCCTCTGGAAGATTCTCTTATCAGAGATGGTTGTCCCAGTATTCGATCCACATAACTCCAAATAACCCTTGCCCCTTCTCTGAAATCCAAAAAATCCATCTCCCATTAAGTGTCAAAAAGTAACAAAGAAATAGTAAGAGCCACCACCATCACCACCAATGATGAACATGTGCTATAGCTGAGAGTCTACGTGAATATATAAACTTGGGAGTAAACACATTTTAAGGCTCAAGGGTATAAAATGCAATTGCTTACGGCAATGGATGGCCAGCATAAATAAACTAGATTGCTTACTAACCGGAAAATGTTAAAAAAATTGATCAAAAGAAATAAAAGACTCGAGCAGTATTGGGAATCACTTTTGCATGTTATGGAAAAAGATTTTGGTAATAGAATTTGAGAATGAGTGAATTGGAGAAATGTATTTGTGGTTTTAGAAGGAACTGAGAAAGGAAATATTTATGATTTATCCCAAAGGCACCAAGCTAGCCTAAACATTGCGCTGTCATGCCAACTCTTTGAGATGAATCAATGCAATGATTGCTTAGACGCTAAACACTGGAAAGGGTGTGCAATGATAACCTTGAAGAGTTTGAAGTTATCGTAGTAAAAAGGGAAAAGAAGTAAAAAAAAGATGTAGGGATTGCTGAGAATATGACTGCATCATATGCTCCCTGTCCTCATCATTTGAGACTTTTAATTCAATTCAAATTTAATACTTTAACCATCATTAAGTGATCTTGCTTCCCACTATAATTGTTTTCTAAATATTATGTAACAAGGATTTCATCTCTCCCAATGCAAAAGAACACTCTAATTCATTTACATAAAATTAGTGATGCGTGATAATAGGCAAATAGAGAAGAGTTGCAAACTTGGATATTGCCCATTGCAGTACCTTGTAGTGTAGATCCCTGCGGCAAGAGCTGTTACACCTCCTACAGCTACAACGAGCTTATTTTGATCTGTTAAAATTGCTCGCAGACCCCCTGCATTAGATGGAATAGTCAGTGGGGAGTCAAGATGTGGAGGGATAACTTTGTTTAAGCGATTAAGCCACCCTAAATCTATTAAACTGCTGACTGAGAGATGCAAAAACAGTGATGTCAATAAGTCCTCTTGATATCACCGTCAAGTTTAAGTATGCATAGCAATGTTGTAGATAAGGTAGTTTTCTGACAAAAGAAATTTTAAGAGAAAGTAAACCTCCAATGTGATCAAAAGTCGTGTTAATTGCAGAAACCCATTTCTCTCGCTCTGCATTTGCACGTTCAATCAGCATTCGTCTATTAACATCCTCTGCAAGCTTGGCTTCATGGGCTCTTCCCTCGGCCTCGGCCAAAGCCCGCACCTTGATAGTTTCACGTTCTATTTCAGCCTTCTCTCTTTCAGTTTGGCGACGTTGTGCTTGAATTTGCTCCTCGGTTGCTCGTCTAGCGGCCTCTTGCCTCATAGCTGATTCTTCTTGCATTTTAACAAGTTCCTGATTTCTTGCTCTGTGATGTTCATTCTCTGCCTGCAAAAACTCAGGATTTTATTTTCTATAGTTACTGGAAAACTATTCACTCCATATGCACCCAAAATTTCATACCTGCATTCTTTTCCTTGTCAATTCATCTTCGTAACGAGCCATCTGCGATTTTACTTGTGCCTGTTGCTGCGCTAGCTTTTTCTGTTCGTCATATATGACCCTTTGCCTCTCCTGTCAAACAGAAACCCACTTTGTCATTTTTTGATACAACAGCGACAAGGACACTTTTTTTAACTTCTAATAGACACACTAACTTTAATGGGAACTAATTAAACAATCAATTGGAAGATCTCCCATCAGGTATCTGAGTTCTAAATTTTCAGAACTGAGTTTACAATCTTTATTGTGAATCCAGTTAACAAGTAATTGCAACAAAAAACGAAAAATTAAGTTTGAGTCCGTTTCTTAAATGCTTACTGAAACAAATGACATATGAAAGCCAACACAAAACAGTTATTTAAGGACACACTATATATATTACATACATTCAACCGACTACAGAATTTCAACTAAAGCAACCATCCATGTTCATGTTCAACTACAGAATAGTTGCCTCACTATCTATCAAGTATGGTAATCATGAAATTTTCAAGATAATAGCTCCAGGGTCTAAAAAACAATTACAACAACAGCACAAGTGATTCACCAAAACCTTCATTCATTATCACAAGTTTAAATCAAGGACATGCAGAAATTATAATCTGGAATCAAATGAAACTTACAGTTTCAGCTTGAGCTTGCAACGCTTTGAATTCTGCTGCTTTTGCAGTTATCTCTTGCTGTCTCGTCTCTTCTTGCTTTTTCATTATTTCGAATGCCTACACAAAAGAAAATTGTCATTCTATCAAATCTACAACATCTAAACACCAATTAAAATTGGACACCCAAAAGCAACACCTCGACATTTCCCACAAACTTCCAACTTTCCATCGAAAATTTTCAATGCATGAAAACCATAAATACTCTCCCATAACATCTATTATGATTAGCCACGCCAGAAAACAAACCAGATGCACCTATAATTCCACAATAATGGACATAAATAACATCTTTAAAGTACATTAAATCCCAAACTTTGAACAAAAAAACTGTCCACAATTTAAAAAAAAACGAAATAATAATAATAAAGGAAATTCAAAGCAAATCACAAAACCTTTTTAGCATGTGGAGAGCCAGTAATCTCTTTCAAAGCCTTCACTCCCCTCTCCAATGCCTCGGGGTCGAACCCAGCAGAAGTCGTCCTAGGATTATCATTACGAGGCCGAGGCTCCGGCGGCTGAGCCGGCGGGTTACTCGGCGGCTCCGGAGCCGCCTGCTGAGCTGTCGAAGTAGCCGGAGAAGAAGAATTAGAGAATGGAGAAAAATTAAATACTCCATCTGCATAGGAATGCTCTACGCCAAAAGCTGCATAAGCCACGGCTGCTAAAACCCCTGATGCACAACTTTTAGCCATTCTTTCCGATACGTAGAAAAATATGAAAGGGGTTTCTAGTCAGAGAGGGAAAAAAAAGTTAGAAATATTAGGGTTTTAACATTTCATGTATTGGCTTGAGGAATAAGAAAGAGAAGGTTTTGGTGAGGCGCCATTGGAGGAGGAGAAGAAGCTTCAGGGTTTATGTAGGGTTTGTGATTTTGGGGAAATGGCGGTTTTGAGTTATCGGTTTATTTATACCGGTCCGAGTTAGTCTACGGTTTAAGATTGCTTTTTGCCTTACTGTGCAAGAAAAAAATGACTAAAAGTTGACAAAAACAAAAGTTTATGGGCAAAAGCAAAAATAACATAAAGTATAGAGGTTTAAAAAGTAGAAAACACAATGTAAGGGAAAAGAATGTGTTTCTCTTAAAATTATTATTTTTTCTCCAATTAGGCCCTTCTCAATAACAACTTGATTTTATGATACACGTTAGTATTATAAATTTGTCTGATTTTGTTGGTATGTGTTTATGTAAAATAACTCATATGTCATTTAAAAGTTATGAGTTAGTAGATCGTATTTTTTAATAAAAAAAATACAACTGAATGGAATTGGTTTATCTATAACACTATCAATGCACCTATTCGCTAATAGAAATCTGAGAAATTGTAAATAAATCCTCCATATTTCATAACATATACATTGGAAATACATGAAATTTCTTAAGTAAATATTTCATCCATTCTTCCTCATTCTATTTCTACAAAAGTGTTTGAATATTTGTTGATTTTTATGATTTGCAATGTCACTATAATTGTATGTGAGTTATTTCTACAAAAGTGTTTGAATATTTGTTGATTTTTATGATTTGTAATGTAACTATCATTGTATGTAAGTCATTGATTATCGAATAATTGTAAGTATTATTATAGTGATTTACTTTCTTGTGTGGTTAGTGTACATTGTAATCGGATCGATCTGAATCCACACATTTTTTTTTCATATGTTACATTTATATAATATTAGTGTGATATTTATGTTATATTAATATGACTTTTATATACAAATATCTTTACATTTATGTAATACTTTAACTTGAAAAAAAAAAAAGAATTTCAACACAATTTGTACATATATATCTTTACATGATGTTACTTTTACATTTATATCAATACAATCAATGCCTCTATTTAATATATAAAGGTACAACTAACACAATAAAAATTATGACTACTAACTAAAAGGTATGAAATGTATTAATATATGTCTAAAAAAATGTAAATGTATGAATGTTATAACATAAAAATATGAATATCATAACTTAAACGTATGATATAAATGTATGAAAGTTATAACTAAAAGGTTTGTATATTTTTTCAAAAAATGCAGAAAATAAATTAAGTGTGTTACGCCATCTCCGGGGGCTGGAGGGCCATGATTAGAAGGTCTATAGGATCGGATCGACCAGAATTACACGGATTTAGGGTCTATGCACTACTTGCATAAGAAATTTTATGTTATATAATATTTCATTCTTAATAAGCAGCTTTGTCATTTTACCAACCGTGAATACATTAATATGTATTTACGATTGATGCATTAAAAATTTAGTATATCTATTAATTTCATTTTTTTATATAATAAAGAAATGAAATCATTACACATTCGGTGAACATATCGGGTTGAAGATTGACCTGTCTCACGCATATAGTAAAAATCTGTGAGATTATCTCACGGGAGACTCACTCTTACTCTTAAGACTTTGCTTACATTTTTTGTGGTTTTTTTTATCATTTTTATATTAATAAAACCTAAAAATTGATAAACCCTCAAAACAAAGTATTCTCGTTCAATCTGCATCCTCAACTTCGATAGATACAAATTGCTTAATACACATTAATTTTGTGATTTCTTAATTTCTGTTGTTAATTTTCAGTCGAATTTAGCAGGGCAAAAAATTTTGTTATGCAAATTTTACAGAGATTGCGCAATGCATTGATTCTCAAGAACACGATTATTCAATCGACAACAATATCAGCCGCGGCAGCGACAACCGATTCGGCTTCGTTCCATTCCTCCAATTTTCTCTTTGAGAAATGGAAAAACAAATTTAACTTTGTAAGATTTTTTCATTCCTGTTGTGTTTGTTCTTCCTTCTTTACACTTGGATTGTGAAATGGAGGATTTTATTTTATGCCTCGTTTATTCATTTCTGAAATGAAGAACTTAAGTGGAATAATGTTAGAAATGGTTGATCGAAGGGTGTTTGTAGGTTTTTTAGGTGGCTTTTATTGGGAGGAAAGTGTTCATATGATGAGGCAATTAGCTTGATTACCTCTGATTTTTTGTTCACTTGAGTAAATGGTATATCATGGATAACTACAGGATGTAAGTACGAATTTGCTATCTGTCGACATTCATAAAAACTAATTACGATTAGGTTTGAAATTTTTTTGAAAATATAATAATAAAGATTTGAAATTTTGTTGTATCTTGATTGGTATAAGTTGTAGGTGAAGATGTGAGATATGGTGTACTTTAATGTGATAGTCACATAGATAATGACTGGCAACCAGGAATGTTTTTTGTACCTGATTTTGCCTTAGAGAGAACATCCACATGTGTGGATTGAAGTGATGATGCAAGACTAATGTATGAAATGCTATCAAATATTTGGTTTACTAACAAGGTGGTTTTTTGTTTTTACCTTTTTGTTCTTGCTGTTGTTGTAACTGTATACTTTTTTATATGCTAATATGCCACTTTGGAATGTAATTATTTGTATTACCTATGATAATACTCTTTATTAGAGCTTTTTATATTTCCATCACTCCTCCTTGTTACGGAATGTGTTCTATCTAGTCCAAGTAACCGTGCTAGTTTTACAAAGTATTGGAGTTCATAATTCCAGTTTGTGGTCAAGATGTGATTCAATGTTTCTCAGGTACTATCTAAAGATTGTTCTTGGTGTTGGGAACTTTTCTGGATATTGTTATGAAACTTTGTGATGCATATAATGTTGGCTTGCTTCTTGCTTGCTCTAGCTTTATGTAGTTGATTCTTTTTGGCTGTTATATGTGTCTTAATTAAAATGTCTACCAACAATCAAATTCTGCTGCAGGATGTAAGAGAAGATTGGAAACAATCAAAGGTACAAAAGCTAACAATTTCTTAGATGTTGATTATTTCAGACTTGTTAAATATTGTTTGACCATGACTTGGAGTTAGTTGTTATTGAATCTTTGGAGATAATTTTGTCCAGAGTAATATAAGATATACAGTGCGTCAGAAGAGGGCTGATGCAAAGAAAGCTCTTGATGGAATACTCTTCAATGGGGGGAGCTCAACACGAAGAGCTGAGGTCTGCATTTATCAATTGTGTATGTTTGAACAGCATGGTTGGGGCATCATATAGAATTTTATTTACTGGTGCTATATTTTTATGCAAACATGCTTGTGTGTGCAGATCCACACGAGCACCATACTTTATCTGCTGCAATTATTTTGATACAATTTAAACTTAAACCTATCTCCAAATTGTGAGGAACAGTACTTATTGTCCTAATCCCTTTTTCCTTCTCAATCCCCTCTCTGTATCAGTGTATCTGTAGGTCCTTGATGATGAGGGCTTATCCACTCAGAATGATCAGATTTCTGTTGAATGTTAGTTGTATAGTCTAGACTAGTTGCATAAGTTTACCCACTTCTGGATTGAAAGATATGTCTCTTTCCTATAGTGTATGTACATTCAAAATTCATCATTAATACAGTTTGCCACATCTCCTGCATAAGATCAGCTGCATGTTGTCACCAATGATATGAAGCTGATATAAGAATTCTCAATTTCTTTTATTGAGCACAAGTTTATTTCTAATGGGGTACACGCCGGGGGGTTGATAAATATCAGGTTATTGAAGAGCAACTCAACTTTTGAAATTAGCTGTTTATACATCTTTGTTTTTAGGTTTTTAGGCACAATTTTGTGCGTGTGTAGTGAGCATTAGATTTTGCTTTCACCATAGAGATGCTCCAGTGCACCTTTTCATGATAAGCTTTCCTAATTTTCACCTCATAATATCATGATTGTGCATTCTAATTATAATACTTAACCTTAGTTCTGTTGTTTTCAAGTTTTCTATTTCTCACCATTTTTGTAAATATAATTTTCTATCATCATGATCTCCCTTTACCTTATTGGATTACTGAGGAATGTCAGTTTGTAATCTTCTGTCTATGTAGTCATTTAGGAAGATAGAAGCAGACTACACAGATCGAGTGAACAAGAAATCTCGATTAATGCCCGCTCATCGATCTAAGAAAGTTTTCAACAAGAAATTGAAACGTAAGTCTCAGTTGAAACCATGCGAATGCTACTTGAATTATGAGCCAAGATTAGTTTTCATCATTTTCCCCTGCTTTGCCTGCTAATATATCTCCTTGCATTGTGAATTACTGCTTTGGATATCCACTCCTCTTTTTCTTCCCCCTTTTTTTGGTTGAATGTTTATGGCATCATGTAAATGGATCAATCTTTGGTTCGAGTCCCATCAGAAATGTGGCAGCTTGTCTAGTCTCATATTAATTTTTTTGAATATGAATAGCAAAAAACTGAAAATCTGTAAAATAGGATTAAATACTTGTTCGTTGTAAATACGCCAAAAATAAGTGAAAGCAAATTTGGGAGTTTTTTCCTTACAAATTACAGTCGGTCTCTTTTTCTCCCACTCCTTCGGGATGGCACTTCAGGCTTTGCTTGAATTCTTTTGAATTTTGAATTTTTTTTTTTCGTTTCCATTCTTCTGGTCAAGCATGTAGGAAGAATTGGGAGCTTATGAGTGTACCAGTTGGTTGAATAAATGATATCAGCTCCTTATTAAGATTGCTTTAAGAAATGTACTGATGGATGAGAGACTTGCAGTTATTTTTGTGTGCAGTGTCTTCAGTCGTTGAAAGGATATGCATACTATCCATTTGCTTCATTAGAATTTCATTCCAAATGAACCAAAAGATATCTAAAGATCTGTTTTTAATGACAGATCAATAATTGGAACAATGTTTATTACTTGCAAGGCTTCTCTATATCAGAACATGCCACTTGTCTATAAAATCACTTGCCATTTTAACACTTCAGTGTATTTATTGGAATAATATGTAACATTTACGTTTAAATTTTATTCTCTGTCATTTTTCCTGCAACAATAACGAAAATCCCCAGGAAAGCATCAGAGAGAAAATTTGTCAGAAGATTTTGATGACGACCCAGAGAAATTATATTATGCTACATTCGGGAAACAAGGCTTCAGGCTCCCACGCAAGGGATTTGATTGGACTGAAAATTCTGGGTGGAACAACTATAGATTTGATGAACATGATGCTAAAAGTAGGAGAGAATCTCATCAAGAATCTTTCGTCCTAGGAACATATGCTGATAGGAAAGTCCTTGGTTTACCAACAGCTGGCCCTTTGAGAATCGAAGATGTCAAGGCTGCGTAAGCACTTTCATTCTTGCTCGTTGTAGTCACCTGATAATAAACTTCATATCGTAAGAATTTTTGACAACTGTCTTTCATGCAGCTTTCGCTCATCTGCTTTGAAGTGGCATCCTGACAGGCATCAAGGTTCTTCACAGGTTAGTTATTTTCCTTTCAATCTCCTCAATAATCAACTGTCACTATTGTTATCATGTCATCACAACGAGGTGTATGTGATGCAGCTTCATTTCGATTTTATTTATCGTGAATTATGTAATCTCATGGCCTCAAGGCACGGTCATTTCAATGATTTTTGTCAATGGATGAATGGTTTTCTTCTTCTTAGTTTTGAGGTCAAAAGGATCATAACATGATTAAATATCTTTTTTTGCTCATCATATTAAGTGTCATAGTTCTTGTGGTCCAAAGAACATCGACATATTATTTGATCGAGTTTAATCTTTGATGTGGCAAATGGATTGAATTTAGTAGTTTCTGCTTGACAATATGATTATAATTCAACAGGCAGCTGCTGAAGAGAAATTCAAGCAATGTGTGGATGCATACAAGTCACTCTGCAGTACACTCTCTTCACCTTAGTCTCTATACTAACTTATATATGATCCTCCATTGTTTCATTTTGGCTTCTTGTTAGTTTTTCTTTCCTTATTATGTATTATATTCTTCTTGTATTATAATTTTATTAATTGATACAATAATATGCTTCGTTCATCCATCGTACTTCATGTCACATTGTGTGAGATAATCTTATGGATGATGGATCGAATTATATGATATGAGATGATGAGTTTCTAACAATGAGTCTGGTTTGTGAATAATGGGGTTTTGTATCATGAAATATATGTGAAATCGTCTCGTATGAACTTTTATGTTCTTCCATTGTTGATTTTCTTCATTTAACAAAACTAGTAGTACTCCCGCACGATGCGCAGTTTATTATGTATTATGACAATATATATGATTTGCAATAATATAATGAAATTGTTATATTAAAAGGTTATTCATGACATCTTATTATTTCGAAGTTTGTAAAAATCTGTATTTTTTTTATTGATAACATCAATATTCAACAATTAAATATGAAAATAAAATTGAACATAATATAATAATAGTTTTGTGTCTGTGAGTTTTAATTTTTAAATAATTAAAAAGTGAATAATTATACTTACTAATATGTTTTGTTCATATTTTTGTTCCTTTATATTTTATAATTATTTTTAGATTTATAAATAATTTTTTGCATTGTTTTTAGATGGATTTATTCAAAAAGCATATATTTATTCCAAAAAAAATTTAGTTTATATTTATAAATTTAGGTTTCAAATTAATTTTAAATTTTAAAACAATATTTCTTAGATTTTTTAAACCATTTTTCATATTTTTTTTGCACATTATAGTTTTTTTAAAACAATTTTTAGATTAATTATATCTATTTATTTGAAATAATTTTGAATAAATTATATCAAATATTTTTATTTAAAAAATTTATTCAATTTATTGATTTTTATATCTTACACAATTAATATTACATATATATTTGAATTAATTTTTAAATTTTATTTGTTGATTTAAGATTGTTAGACTTAATCTCACGACCTTATTATTGTTGTTGTTGTTATTATTATTATTATTATTAATTTCAGATTTTATTATTATTTTAATACTTTTATAATAGTTTCAAACTTTTAAATATTTTACAATCCTTCATAAAATGAAATTTAGATTTTAAAACTATTTTCCACATTTATATATTAAAATTATAAACTAATTTTCAAATTTTTTTAATTTTTGACAATGTTTAAATTTCATTATTTTCAAAATTTAATTATATCATTAAAACATACTCATATCATTTAAAATAGTTTCTTTTGTTTCATCTCCACTTCTATATATAAATTATAAGATAATTTATTGTGTAAGATATATGTGAAGTTTATTCTATAAGATACTTAAAAAAAAAAAAATTTCTTTTTTCTATTGGTTGATAGTTTGGGAGGGAAAATGACAAATTTGTAAAATTTGTCAACTTCTTTCATTTTATATATAGTATAGATGTTAGCATTACATTGGTCATACATGGTTTAATATCATTAGAATAATCTTGGAGAGTTTGTATTCCTTAGAAAAGCCGTCTATAATATTTAATAGCAAAAAAAAATGTTTAATATTAATATTACAACAAAAACAACAGTAAATTAATTTTAAAATCTACAATATTTTATTTTAGCTCTTGATAAAAGTCCTGAAATAATGAGCTTAAAATTTAAGTGTGTCATAATTTAAAAAAACAAATTAGGTTCCTTTACATTTTATACAATAATTTCCTATGGTAATAACTCTATCGAATTTAGATTTATATACTTTTATTCCAATGAAATGCGCCTAAAAAAAAAAACAAATTTATCGTTTTCTCAGAAACACATGGAGACTGGAGAATGGAGAATGAGGTTAAAAGAAAATTTAGGATATTGAAAGTAAGGACAACACAAATATTTCTATTTGTAGGAATATTGTGAAAAGATTTTTCGAAAATTCGTTAAACTTACTATTTTAAGATAAAATATTATATATATATTTTTATACAGAATTAAAAGATAAAAAAACTAAAAAATTCAACCTACAAACAATATCAGCACATCGCCTAGATAGATCTCCAGCTGTTTAATGTTAATTAAAAATAAATCCACATAAAGACCAAATATCCTAAATATATTAAAACACTAGAATCAATCTATAACATTAGTGCATTAAAGAAATATTATCAAAAGAGATATAATCTGGAAAATATTGTGAAAAATATAACATTTATACCATGTTTAATGTTATTACATGTGTCATACATGGTAATTCTGCTCAATGACAATATCATGAAAATATATTTTCTTAATTAAGTTAATAATTATGTACAATAAATAATACATTGAATTTACCATATACGATACGTATAATTATAACAAACAAATAAATACACCATGTATAATTAAGTGTAGCACCATTATAAATATACTCGCTAATTACCAAGCTCCATAAATTTACAAGCAAATTAACATGGAGTTAACCAAATACATTGTTATTTATTTTATTGTCACTGCTTTTACCACTGCTTCAATCAAAGGTATTTCTTTCATTGTTTCATTCCTTTTAATTGCTCTTTTTTTTTTTTTTTTTTTTCCTTTGTTGTTCTATATGCATAAAGATTCCTATTATATATATGAGCACTAATTTATGATTATTTAATCTTTTTTTTTTTAAACTGTGTTAATATTAATGAATTTAGGTATGGAAGAAAAAGTGGAATATAACCCATATTGCTACACTTACACTGGATGTATGGAGTCAGTGGGAACTAACGTAGGATGTGTTGATTTATGCCAAAAGAGAATGGTGAGTGGTGGAGAATGTGTTCGACAACCAGATGACACTGTTCTTTGTTGTTGTAAGACATGATTTCTCATAATTGTTGGTCTAATTAATGTGGAATAAAATCCTAATTGTGGATGTAATCGAACAAAGTAAATATTTTAGTTAAATATTGTTTGTTGAATAAAGTATTATTATAAGTTTTAGTTTGAATCTTAATAAAAGAATTCGAGCAATTTAAAATAAAAAAAGATATGTATTCAAAGTTGAATCTGAATATATTGGGTCGTGGAAGACAAACTGGAATAGGAAAATCATGATTATAAAAAAACTACATTTTTGAAATTGAATTTATTTCCCTACAAAACAACTTCTAATTAATTTTATATTTAGAAACCTAGCCTACCTTATTTTTCAACAAATAATGATTAACTTACCATATTATGAGTACCTTATTCCAATCCAATTTCCATATTTCGAAAAAATTGAGTAGCTTACCATACAACAAATTAACATTCAAAACATATTTATGAATTTACCATATAGCTCAAATATTAAATACTCATTTTATTGTTAACCCCCCCCCCCCCCCCCCCCCCACACATATATATAAGAAGAAAAGTTGGCCAAATTTACTAATTTATCATTTTCCCTCATGAAAATTTATTGTCAAATAAAAATATAAAAAAATGAAAAGTACATGACTTTCTTGATAAACTATCAGGATTATAATAAAATATACACAAAATAAAAAGAAAAACATTATAATAAAATATATAAAAAATAAAAGGAAAAAAAATTATCATGTCTTTCATGATAAGGAATGCATTATTACAAAGGAAAAGGAGAACAAGTCTTTCATATATGTATAGATTATAAAATTAAATTTTATTTAAATAACAATAAATTGTATAAAATTGAAGCTAAAAGTTTATTAATTATATGCATTAATTAGTGCATCTACATAATATAATTATTATAAAAAAAATGTCTTTTCGTATGACCCACATATAGGTCTTTTTTTTAATCATCTTTTTTATCTTAATATATATTTTGTGATAAAAGAATCTAATAGAAGTATATATAAAGTTAGATATTTATACATAAATATTTGTATTAGAAATATGTATTTGTAATCTGTAATGTAATAAGTATTTCCCTACAAAAAGTAAATAATTACAAATATTCAATTATTATTATTATTATTATTGTAATGTACACTACATACTCAACTCTTACATGTATTGTGTATTCAATCAAAACTCTACTTTATACAATGATTTTCTAAAATTATAAAATATAATTTTAAAAAATAATAGAAATATGAAAAACACATAAGCATATTGTACATGTTTTGAAATAATGAACGATGATATAAACCGTATATATAATATAACTTCATTATATTATTACAAACTGTATATATTAAAGTGTCAGCTGAAACATAAAGAATGTTAACATATGATTTTTCAAATAATATATAGTTTCTTGCTTGTAAAAATGAGTGATCACTTTCACAAAATATTCAAATGATACATCAAAAGAATCCTATGTTTCCTCACTATAGTTTGTCTAAAATTGCAAGAATATTACACTAAAACTAAGCAACAAACAGCGAGCAATGTGTCTATATTGCAACCCCATATGGGAAAAAGAATGGAAAAAAACTCATCAACTATAAAGATACCACCTTCATCTTCTCTTACAAACCAAACCTCATTGTTCTGATTAAGGAAACTGAAATGATCCTCCAATCTGGTTAGTCCCATCTGGGGGGTTTATCGCCACCCACAAGAGCGATATGATGATGGCGATAAGCCCCGACCAGACAAACACTATAGTGGGTGTTCTACCTCGTCTCCCCATCAGCCCTTTGGCGAACGGGTAGAGATGAGCTAGAACCCAAAAGCTAAAGAAAACGCCTCCCAATAGTCGACTCCACTGCGGTATAACGCTGTAGATCGTTCGACTAATCCCAACCGCTATCGCAATCAAGTTAACCATCATGATCACAATCGGAGGGATCATGAGTGAGGTCCATTTCACTATGTAAAGATCCGCAAATTCATCATCATCCTCATCCCCAGCTGATTTCGATGTCAATGTGAACGAGATCTCGACTCCGGCCACCACCTTCAACAGCCCTTGAAAAACGGCAGCTAAGTGCGCGCTCGTGCCCCCGATCAGCCAAAACTGCTCGTTTCTCCACCACTCTTCCAGCTCGATCCCCGACCACTTGACCTCAAGGACTGCCAGAATGCAGAGAGTGATAGTAATCGTTAAGAGGTAGACTAAGAATGTCACGTTGAGGGTCTGCACGATGAACTGGCCGGAGAAGAGCGAGAGGGCCGGCAAGAAGCAGTAGACGATCAGGAAAATTGAGGTGAACGGATAGATTCCGACATTGAGGTACGCGATCCTCTGAAGGACCTTCATTCGCGAGCTGGCGAGAAAGGCATTGTTCCGGGAGAAGAAGATCTCAACTGAGCCGGTGGCCCACCGGAGGACCTGGTGGAGCCGGTCCGTGAGATTGATTGGGGCGGTCCCACGAAAGGCGTCCCGTTTCGTCACACAGTATATCGATCTCCATCCCCTGTTGTGCATTCTATACCCCGTGACGACGTCCTCCGTAACGGACCCGTAGATCCACCCAACCCGTTGGCCCCACTCCGTCTTCTCCTCATACCAACACGAGATGACACTAATGGCTTCCGCGACCGTGGAAGCATCCAAAAGGTCGCGGGGTATGGTGAGGGCCCCGGGCGGCCGTCCATTCTTGACGGACGGGTGGTCGGCCAGGGGCCGTCCTTGGTACTCCGCAACCGGGATCGAATCAATGAGGAGATTCGAGTTTCCGAACATCTTCGGAGCAAGTGAAAGGTCCATTTCCTCATCATCAGAATCAGCCATTCTTAAGGCCTTATTCTCTTCAGAGTTATTAGCCACTGCAATGTGCTTCTTCCTTCGGCCAAAGCAGAAACCGGGGCTACGTTCTTTGGAACGAGGAGGGTCGAATCCGTAGAGGGCGATGCGCCTGAATAGGCACCCGGTGCCAACGTAGACAGGGCCTTGAAGCCCGTCTAGGGCCCGCATGTTGCCATCGAAGAAGACGGTGTTTCTGTTGGCGTATCGATCGGAGGGATCGATGCCTTCGAATCTCTGTGGGAACTGGACGTAGCATATTCTGTCTCCACCTCTGTCCATCATGAAACACATGCCTTCTCTCATGGCTTGGGAGTTGTAGATGTAGTGGTCGCAATCGAGGTTGAGGATGAAGGCGCCATTCGACATGATTGCAGAAGCTCGAACCAGAGCGTTCATGGCGCCTGCTTTCTTGTTGTGGTCGTAACCAGGCCGTTTCTCACGAGAGACGTAGACGAGCATTGGGAGACGGATGTCGACCTCCGTTAAGTCCATCACTCGAGAGTCCTCCAACGAGCCATTCAGTGGCTCTTCACTTGGAGGCTTCAACATCACCTTCATCATTATAAGAGAGTTAGTTTTGCTAATACTAGATTGATGATATTCATATTCATATATATAGGGGTGTGAAGAAGTCGAGTCGAGCCGAGCCGAGTACTGTCATGCTCGACTCGACAGACAACTTGATAGGCTCGAGTCGACTCGACTAGATACTTAAATAATATTTATAAAACAACCTAAATTCCTAAATATATGATTAGAAAATGGAGATTTTGATAAACTGTCGAGGGGGTAAAATAGTAATTTAACATATGGTCGATTTTTTAATGTGCTAGAACTCGACCTCGACCAAGCTAATTTTTCAAATGCTCAAGCTCGACTGGACGAATAACTCAATACCTAACTAATAATGATTAAAAAATGGAAATTCCAATAAACTGTTAAGGGTAAAATAGTAATAAGACACATGTTCGATTCTACTCGATTAGTCTCGCGAGCTTGTCGAGTCAAGTACAAATGTGCTCGAACTCGAGATCAAGAACTACTCGAGTAGCTCTAGATCAAGCTCGACTCGATTATTAGCGAGTCGAATTCGATTTTTTCCCGAGTCGATCTCGAGTGGCTCACAAACTGTATTGTCTCATTTACGCCCTTACTCATATACTTAGGAAAAGAGAGATGAAAACCTGTATAATTCCAGCATGATCACCCTTTGAGTGATCAGTAGAAGGACTCAACCAAGTGCCAGGCCAATGAGTGCCATCAGCCATCCAAGTAGCTTTCTTGATCTTGATCACCTCAATCGGATCATCGTCTTTCTTCTGTCTCTGTTCCTTCAGGGCCTTCAGCTCTTCTCTAGCATGATACGCATCTGATCTCCGACGAATAGAGTCTGGCAAGCCGTTGATCCGAACCTTAAACTCATCGTACTCACGTTTCACTCGTCTCCGGTCCTTGACAAAGTCACCAAGAACCTTGTTCTTGTAAGGATCCTTCTTCAAACTGAAGTAACTCTCTGGATTCCGAGGCTCAATGTTGTGTTTACGGCAAAAAGGGACCCACAGATTAGCGAAACTCGCAGCTTCCGCCATGGCCTCAAATGTCAGAAGTGCCCCTCCATCATCAGAGATGTAGCAAGCAAGCTTCTCGACTGGATAATCGGCTGCTAGGATAGATAGAATGGTGTTGGCTGTGACAAGTGGTGGCTCTTTTTCGGGATCAGCTGTTGAGACGAAGATATCTACGCCAGGTAGATCGGATTTCCCTGTTGGATTGCTCGGATTTGGTGTCTCGAACTTCTCCTTCAACACGTTTAGATCCGTTGCTCGGTTTACAGGGCAGAGCTTTGGCAGTTGGTCAAGAATCCAAGAAAATGTGAACCATATTTCACACACTACAGACATACCCCATAGCCAGACAGCATCCGTGTTCGGATGTCGAATTCTCCATGTTAGAAAGAACCCGAGAACCACCATTCGAATCAGAACTAGAAGCCTGAAAACACATTAATGGGGTATAAGATTCTTGAATTTATACTGCTATGAAATTCGTTTGGTAGAGGCTACGTTTGAGCTCGATTCGATAGCTTGAACATACTTTTGCGATTGATAAAATCTAAAGCTCGTTCAAGCTCGATTCGATTAATTATCAAACAAGCTCAAACATAAACTTTGAAGCTCGATTATATTTCAAACAAGCTTGAACAATTGTCTGTTCAATTCAAATTGCATCATTTACAGACCTGCGTGAAGCTAGTGAAAAGTGTTTACCTATATGGGCTAATAATAGCAGCAGGAATACTTAGTTTACGAGTGAGAGGTCTCCACGGTTTGCTGACGAGATGAGAAGGCTCGACAACGTGATCATCTTTCCCATTATCGAACACCCCCTCCTTAGGCCATATAGCATTGCCGTATCCATAAGTACCCTTGGTTTCAAACAGCCATCGATTATGATCAAAATCCCCCGTTTGGCTCCTCATCAAAGCCGACTTGGTAGACCTCATAATCGACAACCTCCTCTCCATCTTCGACATGCCAGCTGGCGGAGGAAGCTGAGGCAACGACGACTGCCAATTCTCCATCGCCTCATCCAAATCCGTCAACTTATACTGCTCCTTACACCCAGGGCAAATCCCCTCCCCCGTTTTCAACACATCGATATAACAATCCCTACAAATCTTGAAGTCACACTCACAGGGGAGGATATCATTCCCCCTCTCATCACTCATCACCTTCCCATCGCAGCCATTGATCGCGCAAGAAGACCCTTTCGCCCCCGCCATTTGGGGGTGGCTTGCGTCAGAATCAATCACCTTGTCCATCAAATGCGCCCTCGTAATGCTGTTGAATCCACCCGTGAATAGTGAGCTAGAAACGTACTGCTCTTCGACCTTCTGAGAGACGGGATTGCCAGGCTGGTTGTCTGGGGTGGGTGGCATATGGACCGTGTAGTTCAGGAAATCGCTACTGCCTAATTCGCTATCAAGATCGTCCCTCGAGTAGCTGACATAGCGGCCCGAAGAAGTCCTACGAGCAAACGTCACGTGTGGAGGCAACGGAGGCCTGCCATTCTGTGAATCGAGCACGTCTGATGATGCATTCGAGAGATTCGATCTACTCGCCTTAAACGATTTCGATGCCATTTTTAAATCACTTGAAATGTATGAAAGTTCCTGAAAACACACAGCTTATATGGATCAGAAGATTTCCAATGAGCTAAAGATAGATGTTCTAATGAGATTGGGTCAAATCAAAGTCAAACATTACAAGATTGTCGTAATTAGCAAACATTATTACATAATTAAGAGGAAATCACAGAATCCCATGAGAAATTGATCACCAAATCTTGGAAAGATTAAGAAGGTGATTTAGGCAAGATCAACACATACCGAAAAGAATGAACAGCAAAAGGAGCTCTTCAAGCCAGCATTTTAGTAGGCTTCATTGCCAACCATTAATGTTGTGAAACTGGAAAAGATGGATATAATAAGCAAACAGAGATATATAATCATTAGATTCGGAAAAAGGTAAACGATGGAAAAATGGTATACCTCCAAGCAGATGAAGACTAATTTGTTGGAGTAATGCTTGCCGTCTCTCCACTCCGATTGATTCTCTCTCTCTCTCTCTCTCTCTCTCTCTCTCTCTCTCTCTCTCTGTGTTTGAGTTTATATAGTAGACAGGCGGGACATAGCTGGACAAGAATTTTTACTGCGAAAGTTGATTTTCGGACTAGATTTTACTCGTCTTTTTCCGCTATTTTTCCTTCTTCTTTTGTCTCTCTCTCTCTCTTGGCTTTGATTACGTGGAATATTAAAATGTTTCTTTTCCTAATTATTAAATAAGAAATGCATGAAATGATATATATGGTAAGAAGATCAAAAAAAAATTATAACTTTTTCCCCCTTTTTTGACTCTTTTTTTTTTCTCTACCACCGAATCTTCTGTTATATTTATAATCTTCTGTGATATTTTAATATTTTATTTTGTATTAAATTATTTTTTTAATACATCATACATGGTAATTAATGATATTTCCTTCAATCCCAATTCCCAATTATCTATTAAAGGTCAAATCGTGTTTCCAATACACATATTTTTCTAGGTAAAATAGTATTTATACCATAAAATCAAATAAAATTAACGTTTATATCATACCATATAATTTTGTTATTTTTCTATCATAATTTGAATGAAAAGTTTAAAATAATTTTTGCATTTACATTTATATAGTGCAAGATTGTAAAGTGATCTGATGAGAGATGATATTCAACAAGCACAAAATTGTCATTCTCTTATATATACGGTAAAAAACATATATATTATCTATTGTGGTAGAAAAAAGATAAAATATATCTATTATTTTATAAAAATGATGATAATAATAGTAGTAAGAAGAGGAAGAAGATGATCATAATGAAAATAATATAATATCATTGTAATATATCATTTCATACACTCAATCAAACAAATCATTGTTCACATTAAAAGTGGTTTGAAAAAAATCAAACAGAAAAAAAAGTCGGTGATGCATGAAAACACGACTTATGCACATGGGAAACAAAGAAAACAACGATGCAACTCAGAAGATGCATCCCACGTCCTAAAACGTGTTATCCATGTGATCGAGCAGTTACTCACCTTCCACTACCTAGCCTCACTTCACAATCTCTATACCCATATAATTAATCTAAATTTCATCGACCATAATTTCACTATAATAGATCTCATCATATTACATCTTTTCATGCAATAATTGTAGCATAATATTCTTCCTCCTTGATTGTCGGCTAACAACTGAACATGTAAGTATAAATACTTAAAGAATAATATATAATGAATGAAGCATCTTCACAAGTTCCAGATACATTCTCATTGCTTAAGTTTAGCCATACTCAGATCTCACTTGAAAAAAATTAATGAGATTCAACTGCGAAGTGTCTCTAACATGGATCTAAAAATTACACAATGCGGTGAAAAGAAAGGTAAAGAAAAGGGGGACGAAAAGAAACTGGGAAAACGTGATACGATCAAGATGAGGGTGGTACGAGGCTAGTACTATTGGGAAGCCGGCATTCACAAGTGCAGATGCTTCTAGATCCTTTCACCACACGCTGTGATCTCCGTAAATGAAGCTTTATGTTCACCAACTTACCTGCCATCTGTAAAATGGTACTTAGGAATAAGATAAATAATTGTACGCTTCTAAACAAGCAAGTCTTATAACATAAAAACCGTGCTTAGCAGCTGAAATATTTTTGCATGCTGAGCAAGAAAAGGATGGGTAAGAATTGAGCACATAGTTTTGGGAGCATAGAATCACACATTTAGCAATACAATACTCTGTCAAGTAACATGAATTGGAGGTAAACTATACACAGCAAATTAGAATGTTTGACAAAAAAAGAACATGAGCACACAAATTACGGTTTACTAACTTCCTCACGACAACCAAGAAAATGAACTTGAAGAGGTGGATTGGTTCTAATTAATTTCAGGTTTTAAAGCATTTTTTTATTTACTTACCCAATTTTCTGCATTAACATAAAGCACAAGTGGTTAGTCATCATATCAAGATCAAAAAGAGCATCAGTCAATCACATAACATGAAGCCAATAAGAATTCAGCACATCGATTCTTTGAAAAGTGCATCTGATACAAGAACTACTTGTGGTAAATAAAAAGATTGAGCATATACCATTCTCCAAACTAAATCTTCTGGACCCATTGGTTGTGCGGGATGGGAATATAAAAAATGCCTCCAGTACTGGAAATAAGTAAAAAAAGAATTAAAACATTGTTAATTCACATATTGTCCAAATGGCCCAGTCAATTAAAGTAGACTCTTAATTCCAATGGGTAAGGAGAAATAATAGATATGTATCTTAGAACATTAAAATTGTTGAATAATGATGCTCAAAGTCAAAAGATATTTACTACAGGAATTGGCGATGCACATACCTTAGCTAAATTTTTTTGCTTTTCTCTAATTTGAGTGGGAGAAATACTTCTTAAAAAAGGCAAGATCCATCCTGGCTGCAAGGCATCACTTGAAGAGACGAATACAGCTATCTGTCACAGAAACAATGGCCTCAATCACCAAAAGTTTGATTACATTTTACTCACGAATAGCTACACAAACATCCTTCAAAGCACGTGATGCAAATTCCTTATTTGGATGGAGGTTGCAATACACCTTTAAAGACCTATTTGTCCACAACTTCAACTACCTATTTCTCCCCAAGTGTGTTGTATTAACCACCTTATTATCATTGCAAGAAGAGAAAACCCTCCAAAGAGAAGATCAATACCTTGCGATAATCAAGTATTCCCTCAAAAGGAAGCTCCAGCTCATCACTAACTATTACAGGGATGCACCCACTGACAATTGCATCAAACAGTCTAGCAGATGAAGGAGTATCACCTGCTGGATTTAGGCAAAAGATAGACCTGATGAACAAGGGATAAAACGAGTAGATCAGAAAATTCTCGTTATTGACCAGAAAGGTGAAACCATTTTAAGTATGCAGCTAAAATTTACTTCCGCATGCCAATCTGAGCTGCATTTTTCCCTCTCTCTCCAGAAGTACCCTCCTCTATGAGCACATCCTTGGCTCCATTAAGTTCTGCCACGAGTTTCGCACGAATTTTACCACCCTGGAAGCAAAAACATAAGTATTTTTTCTCAATTTCCAGAACATAATTGCATAACCCCCCCCCCCCCCCCCCCCCAACAAACAAACTTAGGTACTGAAAGAATATCCTGAGGAAGTATGAAATCTTACAGCATTTCTTTTCAGTCTTCCACGAAAAAATAGCAGTGTCGTTCTCTTCGATTCTGACAAACATTTGGAATCACACAAATCGACATTGGCAACATATGGAAGTATGAGGTCTTTCTCAAGGTAAACTTGTCCAGGCTTATACCTGATTGTCAAAACAGTGATATATCAGCTGCTACATATCTACAATTAAGTAATTTAATTAGTTCACTGCCGAGATTTAAGGCAAGAACGAACCAATTTCCAGTTGAGTCCATATCTGGAAGAAGCCAGATTGCTTTCTTCATAAACTTTCGAACGGATTTAAATGACCAAGGATGATGAATTGGTAAGATATGATCTCTACCCTCAGACCGCTTCCAAGCTGGTTGATCTGTAACCCACTTCAGGGCCTCCTACATTGACAGAGCATAAAATACTTATACAATCTTATACAAGTAAAACATGTTCATAATTCTTCTTAGAACTCAGATCAAGAGCAACCTGGCATGAAGAACATACAATAAGTATAAACAGGATCCAACTTTTATTTTTGGGTCCTGATCCAAAATTCAATTTGACCAAGTTCCACTTGATAGAATAACATTCTGATGCAATATGATTAACTAAACACTATGCGCCTCATATGGTACCAGATAGAATGCAACCTAAAGATTACATGACTTTTGCGTACTGGTTTTTCGTTGATCTTATCCTATGACGAGTGCATAGCTCATACACTGCCAAGAGATGTACAACTAGCACATGGATCAGTTAAACAACAAAACAGATACATGAGAAAGGAGCAGCAGATGGACTAATAACAAAACAAACAGCATATCCATTAAGATTAAGGTTCTTTTAACTTCCACATATATCGATTTCACTGTCTTAAGATATGAAATAAAGTACTTCAACCCCTATTAAGCTAGAAGTCAACCGTTTTAATATTATAATTATAAGTCTCCATATAGTTTATGCAGAACAAGAAACAGAAAAATGAACCCTGATATGATAGTATGCACTAAAATCTCTTCGGAAGAGAAAGTTCGCCACAGACAACATTCCAATTCCATGTCACAACAAACATTCAAAAATGAATGCAGTAGCTAGCTGCTAAGAAGCACTGGACACGTGAATAAGCAAGAAAACATAAGAAAATCGAGAAAGAGACTATGGTAAAGCACTCACACCCTATAAAGCGCCTTGCATTGCTGTTTCTCCATCAAGAAAAAGCTAATTGTAGTGAAGAATGGAATGTAGTACAAGTCAGCTTCTTCCTGCTTGTGAACTCTCACCACATTCTTCAATAACCTCTCCGACTCCGGAGCTATCAAGTCCGCCCATAACCAATAATCAATGGAATGCTACAACAAAAAAATTAAAACATAGAGAATAAGCAATAATAGAACACCAAAGAGTATGTTATCAATCAAAGAATCAAACTCGTGTAACCAGAAATTGATGAAAAAAACTATCCAGCTCATTGCAAAGTTTAACTTCAGGAAACTCACTTGCTCAATCAATCGATGAACAGGACTGCCATTCGAGGTGAGATTAGAGGTCTCTTTATATGTGCTGTGAAACAGCCAGAGCAAATCATAGGTGAATTTCGACGGCATATCATACACATAAACCCTAATCGGTGAATTAAACCAACTCTCGTCTCCATAGAGACGCTTCTCCTCTTCTTGCGAAATCAAATCGTCCAATCTCGTCACATCATTTTCTGAAACATCTCCTCGAGCAGTGTCATCTGGAATTCTGGCGGAAGATTTGGATTTGTAATTGATCAGGAACTTTTCAAGCGAGGAAACGAAAGAGTAATCGACGTTAGGGTTTCGAGATGCGTGGATTGTGCTAAGGTGGAGAGCGGTGGAAGAGGGAGAAGAGGAAGTGAAGATGTAGACGATGAAAGTGAGGAAGATGAGAGCCAAAGTGAAGAGAATGAGCGGAGATCTCTGAGATTTAGGGGCGGCGGAGGCGGCGGAGAAGTGTCTTCCGGCCATTTCCCGGTGGCTTAATCGCTCGATCAGAAACTGCCACTGTATTTTTACTTTTCAGTGTTGTGAAGAGTTTAATAACTGTTTAATAGAAATTTAAGTATCAATTTAAAATGAAAAAAAAAAAAAAAACGAAGTATCACATAATGTTAGTATTTTCATGAAAGAATAATAGTATTTCATAAATAATTAAAATATTTATGACCTAACATAAAACTTTGCTCAAATTTAGCAAAATATTTTATAAAAAAAACATAAGAGTATAATTTATTTCTTACTCCATCAAGAGGAAAACAGTGTCTTTTTTTTTTTTTTTTTTATAAATAACAATCTCATAAGAATCATACTCCTTAAGTTCGTTATTAATAAGAAAAGCTATAAATATATTGTTATAATTTCAATTAAAAATCAACTTTAAATTTTAGAAAGAAATTATTTTCTTTTCTGGACAATTTTTTAAGAAAAAATCAATTTTATTTTATTTTTTGGGACAAAGAGATTATATAAATAAATATATTCTGCTCTCCATGTCTTAAAGCATTCTTCAGCATTGCCCTACAAAATTCAGCAGTGTCTTTAACACATGGTGAAAACCTGTTTTGTTCTCTCTTTTTTTTCACCTTTTTGTATTATTACAAAAAATAGTGTTTATTGCTAGAGATGATGATAGTTATGCCTTTGCTCCTTGCAATTTATTTTATAAATTTTTACCCCATCAAGCTTTTACTTTTTATTTTTTAATAAGGGGACAAAAAACCAAGAAAAATGAAAGTATATGAAAAAAATAAAAACTAAAAGATAAAAGAGAATGAAGTAAAAGTAAAAACAAAATTGTATAAGGGGTAAATCCATATCACTAAAGTAAAAAATAGAACTATAATGAGCAAAATATGCATTTATACTGTGTGTGTGTGTGTTTCTTTGAGGAAATAATACATTGTAGACTTCTCGTGTTAATAATACATGAGTGGCATAATTCAGGACGAAAATGGGCCAAAACCCAATTAGCACACAGCTAATTGGTTTGGGCCAACAATTTGGGCCATAACTTGAGAAATCTGTAATATAAATGATATGCAAATGCAACAATCCAGTGTAGTTCCACTACAATAATATCATGCACAAATATGTGCAGAAACCTTAAAACCCCAGAAAAATAAAAGGAAAAGAAGTTAGCAGTGGTATATTGTCTGGATTTAATTTAAGTATGAGAACTAAAACTATCAACACAAACAATGTTCAAAGTGAAGTTGTACTCAAAATGAGATGAGATCATCTTTAGATGGCTGCTGTTTCTTTGAATCTTGTCCAGATTCTGATGACCCCCCACCACCACCTTTCTTACCGAATATCATCTCGTCAAGATCGTCCATCATTTCGTCGTTGTTCCCTCCACTCCGCGCGCCTGCTGGTTTTCTGATCAAGGCTTCTTCTTTCCCACTTCTAGGCGAGTCGTCGGGCTCGACTGCAACGGGTATTACGGCTGGCTCTGCCTCCTGTGGAACCACTGTGGGTTCTTTCATCTCTTCGTATTTGGAGATGACTTTCTGGATCTCGTCGTTTACGTTCAGCGCTTCAAAGAGCACGGCCTCGTTGTCTTCGGCTGTTTCAATGATTCTCTGGATGGTGGATCGGGACTGGCGGCATTGCTGTAAAAGTGTGCTGGTCAAGTCATCCTGCAAGAAATTTCAGACAGGGAAGACAAAAGATAAGGATAATGAACTTGAGTTTGGATTAAGTGATTTGATTTGAGAGGTGGGGTTTTGAATGGCAGATTTTGAATGGCTTTATATAATAAAATGGATTTCTAGTCCCACCAAAATCACTCAAACATGTCCAAATGGGAGTAATGATTTCAAATCTGTAATAAAAATGAATTCATCCAAACAACCATCAATGGATTTGTCAATATGAGTTTCAAATCCGCCTCAAATCCTTCCATCCAAATACAACCTATAGTAATGCGGTGACTTGAAGTGTTCTAATAAATAGCTAATAATTTAGCCTCCAATCAAACTAAGCAGCAAAGGAAATTTAAATGAGAGGTTCCAAAATGCCATATCTCCTAGAGTTTATTAATAGTGAAAACAATGTCACTTTAAGCCACAGAACAATTTCCAGAAGATGCAATATGAATTCAAAGTAGGATTACAAGGATAACTATTCCCCAACTTTTGTACTGATTTTTGAGAATCTAAGGACACCATTATCATCCAAGCAAAATATCTACAATGCTAATTTGGTGGAAGATAAAGGCATTATTGCAATCATCATGTAAACTTTGTGAAATTTTTGAAAGAAAATGAAGCAAACACAGAGGTACACATGACACAACCAAAATTGTAAATATGTCATGCATATATAAACTAGTGATACTACCTGGAGAGCATCTTGCTGTGGGGAAGAGGATAAAACAGTGCTCAGAAGCTCAATACTGTTTCTTGCCACATCAAAAGCTTCCTTTATTTGCTCATCAGTAAAGCTTTGTGCAGGGATATCATAATGGAGTTGCTGTGAAAGAGTGGTATTCAGTTCTGCAGCTTCCACTGATCTTGCAGGAGTAAATATTGGAGCCAGACTCTCCTCATCACGGCCAGGGAACCGTACTCCTCTAGATCTCAAACTCTAAATGAGACAAAGTATAAACAAACAAAATCAGGAATTTCTTTAAAGATTTATCAAAAATATTGAAACATCATGTTTTTAAAAAATTAATTGAAATGCAAAAGGCAGAGTAATCCAAAAAATACAAGAATACCAATACTACTCATCCATTGGTTTATTATAAAGAGCCAGCCCCCCCCCCCCCCCCAAAAAAAAGCATTCAGGAAAGAAAAATACATTCGGCCCATTATAACTGCAGGAGTACCTTATAAGTTTCTTCATAAACAGGTAAATAGCGCAGCTCATTTGAGGACTCTCCCCATGATTCAATTAATATCAGAGCCTTATTCCGATTGTTGACCACAGTCTGCGGGTCATCAATCAGCTTCACCATCTCATCCAGTACCCTCTCAGCCGCAACCTCCGAGAATGCCTTCTCACAATTCTTCACAACAGTTTCAAGCAACACAAGGGACAAGTATTGAATCCTAGCACTCTTCAGCATAATCCTTTTTTTTATTCCCCTAATCAATTCAACACTGTTGATCTTGTCTTGGTTGATCATATCACAAAGTTCGAGATTCATCGCCCAATCAGGCTGGTCGAGTGTTTCAGCTGTGGCATCTTCAACAAGCTTGTCTGCCTGATTTGGACCTTGGAAAAATTCCTTCATCTTGTAACTCACTGAACTCACACCAGCAGTAATCTTTTGCCCGACCTCAGATCCCCCAATCTTCAATTTCTCACCAAAGGCACTGACTTTATCCATCAAATTGTCACTCATCTTCACAATAAATGCTGCACGAAACCCTGAAATAATTCAATAAAACCCTAAGGCAATTTTTATCTACACAAAAAAGATGCCTGCTGTATCCATCTCATTTGCTGCATCTTTTCTACATAGATTCATACGTCAATCAGAAACTAACTCTCTGATTCTTCAAATGATAGTAACTAAAATCATGGCAAAACAAAACCCAAAACCCTAGAAAAACAAACTCTTCGATCAATAATTCAGCAGTTCAAAAAACATTCTCAAGGTTCAACACTACAAAATTCATAAAAATTTTGACTAAGATTCCCTAACACACCAAAAAAAAAAAAAAAATCAATAGCACCACAAGGTAGTTCCAATAAACAATTAAATGCAATTTTCTCAACCGATGATGAATCAAAAAAAAAAAAAAAAGAGAAATCGGGTCGACCAAAGGGATCAACAAGAATATCTTACAATTAAACACGAGAAACCTTAGATAAATATGAGAGATTATCCGAGTAGTCAGAGAAATGAGACGACTATCTCAGTCTCAAAGTTCAACACCAGAAAATTCACAGAAATATCACCAAAAATTCCCGACAAAAAGTCTGCCTAACACACGCTCTTAAACTATTCGAAAAAATGACGAACCCAAAATTCACACAAGAATTAACAACAAAAGGAAATATCAATAACCAATTAAATGCAAATTTCGCCACCGACGATGAATCAAAAATCTAAAAACAAACAAAGTTACAGATCGGTAAAAGGAATTAAAATGCATACCTTAGAATTGAAGGCGAAAAATGTTGGAGAAGAGGAGTTTGAATATGAAAAGAGATGTTGCGTGTAGTTTGAGAAAAGAGACGACTCTCACAGTCTAACCTTTTTAAGCTTTTCTCCAACTGCGGAATCTTCCAAGAGCGGCAGCACCCCACCCCCAAGGCCCCAACCACCCACCCTATGTAATTACTAATTTCTAATTAATTAGTTCAAAATACATAGTGTTAACATCCTCCTTAACCATCTTTATTTATAAATATTTATTTGTCAAGTTATTAAATTTATTCTTTATGGTCAAGAAAAATGATTTTTGTCCAACTATATCCTTCTAATATTTGGGATGAAATATGATAGTAAAAAAGTATAATATAGTAATATGAAATACAAATTATATTAATAATACTATGTTGGTATAATATGATGATACATATAACATTAATTATGGTATATGGATATATTATAGAGGTAAAAACTACATTAATAATTAGGCAAAAACTTTTGTGCACAAGGTGCACGGATCCAAATTTGTGCACAACAATACTGTTATATTATATGAAGTAATACTGTTATATTATATGAGTGATACTGTTAATATGAAGTAATACTGTTATATTATATGAGTGATACTGTTATATTATATGAAGTAATACTGTTATATTATATGAAGTGATACTGTTATATTAATATAACAGTATCATTTCATATAATATAACAGTATTATTGCACCTTGTGCACAGGAGTGTCACTCTAATAATTATATGATGGTGTAATATGATGGTACAAGTTGATACGAGTGAAATATGATGGTACAGACCGATATATAGCTAATTTCATTAAAAATACAATGATTTGAAAAAACATCCCTTAACTAAAAAAGAATAGTTTCAAACTCTTCGTAAAAAATAATGTTTTTTTTTATAATGGTTAATTATAATTGGGTTAATTACAAAAATAAGCATGAACTTAGGGTCATATTCCAATTGCAACATGAACTTTAAACGTTAACATCATAAACGTTCAATTTATAATTTGTAACAATCCAAGACATGATTGAGTTTTTCGGATTCCAATTGCTAACGTGGAGCCCGAAATTTTCATTGAAGCCCAATCATCAACCAAGTCACCATCTCACATGAAAAAAAAAAAAACAAAAAAAAATGGAAACAGAAAATGAAAATGAAAAAAAAAAAAGATTAAATGTTTTCCCTAGTGGCTGCCTTCCTCTTCCCCCTCCCCTCTCCTCTCTCATCTTAGTTCTCTCCGCCTTCTTCTCAGTTCTTCCCCCTCCACTTTGACTCTCGCTGCCGAATTTTTCAAGTCCCCCATTATTGTCTACCCTTCCGTACTCAGCAGCAGTGTTGAGGAGGTTAGCAGAGGCGCCGACGAGTTCGGCCTGTTATACTTCTTTAGTCATGGCAAGTTTGGGCTTTTGCAACCTCGACCACCACCTTGGCGTTGTGGATGAGATCAGATTTTGTGGTTTTCTAATGGGCATTAAGATTGTTGGGAATATCTGATGTGGGTTTGACTTATCAGTTTTGATGATGGAATCAAATATGAAATAAGCAAACCTTCAAATCCGTTGGTGGAATCATCAAAGGATTCCTCGAAGGCCAACCTCAAATTGAAATTCGTTTGATTTTGGAAGTCGACGCCGGTAAGGGAGAGGGAGAGGAAAAAGACGGCAGCGGGAAGGGGAAGACAGTCGGGGAAGACGATTTCATTTTTTGTTTTCTTTTTATTTTTCATTCTCATTTTTTTTAAATTTCACGTGGGACGGGCTCCACGCCATCAATTAGAGCCCGAAAAACCCAAACATGTCTCGAATTATTACAAGTTATAAATTGAGTGTTTATGATGTTAACGTTCAAAGTTCATGTTGCAATTGAAATATGACCCTAAGTTCATGTTTTTAATGTAATTAACCCATTATAATTTCATCCCAAATAAAAATGGAAAAATACTTTTGAATTCTTTAATTTTATTTTCGTATATAATATCTGTAATTATCCTGTAAATGTATTTATTTATACCATGTGGTTTGGATGATAAAAGCAAAAAATGTGTTATTTTGATATGTCATTGCAGTTATCATCAATTTAATGTCCTTTTAAATTAATTCATAATTTAATTTAAAAAAAAATTCATATCGAAAATAAAAATTTATATATAGACTTTGAGAGTTATGTGGATTTATTAGCATGATTCATACAATGGATTATTTTCTTGCTAAATAAGATAATTTTGTTATTTTTCTACCACAATTCAGGAAATTTGATTAATTTATCTTTCTAATAAAAGTAAAAAAAAACCAATTTTTTGTCGGAGTTTACGTGATATGATCAAACCGTATAACCATATGAAAAAACATATTTTGTGACCATATGAAAAAATCATATTGTGTTACACGATATCATACGGTCACGTGATTTGATTTTTCAGGTTTATACTATATGATCATATCGTGTAATATCCGACAAAAATCTAATTTTTTTCTAATCAAAAGGGTAAATTTGTCAAAATTATTGAATTACATTGAAAAATAATAAAATTATCTAATGTAATAGAAATATAATCCCTTATATAAATTGGGGTATTTCACGGTATTATAAACTATTTAAATACTTATTACTAAAAATGCAATTAAACGCACATTCACTAGAAAAGTGCAACAAATGACTACCAAAAATAAAATAAAATTGCATTTTCTTTCAAATGGAGTTTTTTATTATTTCAAGAGTGGTTTGAATTTTTTAGCAAACGCATATGATTTTCCCCTTTATGTTAAAAGTCATTTTCAAATGGATTACAATGAGGGTGTGGCTATCCGCACCCCACATATTACTAAACACATCCCAATTGTGTTGTTATTATTCACATGTGATGTGAATAATAACAACACAATTGGGGTGTGTTTAGTAATATGTGGGGTGCGGGCTATGTGAATAATAACAACACAATTGAGATGTGTTTAGTAATATGTGGGGTGAATATGTGGGGTGCGGACTATGTGAATAATAACAACACAATTGGGGTGTGTTTAGTAATATGTGGGGTGCGGATAGCCGCACCCTTACTAACAAGTATAGTTATTTAAAAAAAAAAAAAAAATTATATAAGGACCGTTTGGCTGTACTCGATAAGTTTAGCGAAATTAGGTAATGGGAGAAGCTCAAAATTGAGTCCAGCCAAACGGAGCATATATTGAAGCTTTGAATTTTCATCGTCTTTCTTATAGGCTAAAACCTTCCTCTGGATATCATACGCCGCCGTTTCTTCCTCCTCCCCCAGTCTCCGATGCAGCTTTTCGCACGTAACTATTTCTTCATCTCTCTATAATGTATTAATCTTTTGTTTTGTAGTATAATTTGTAGCAACAATTACTTTTCTATGGTTTGAAATGATCTGTGTGTGTTTATGTGCGTGTAAATACTGATTTTTTTGAGGAATGGGGATTTGATTGCAGTGCAGAGTGCTGCTTTGGGGTTTGATATGATAGACATGACTTGGATTAGCGCATTATTGATTGGGGCTGGTTGCCTTGCTCTTGGATGCCTAATTGGGGCGCGGCATTCGTCTCGCGCTGCTTTCCGTTCATCGAAGGATGCTGAGTTGAAAGACGAGGGGAGGAAGAAGATTAATCGGGGTAAACAACCTCTTGAGGTTGAGAAACTAGCTGAGATTATCGAGGATTTTAAAATGGTATTGTCTCGGGTTCTGTTTTTGTGTTTACGATGATTGTTGGGTGAATAATTAGTTTCAGGTTTTGATTTGAAGTGTAACTGAACATGTTTTTCGGTGTGATGATGGAGTGTAGGTTTTGGTTGTGAGGAATGACCTTAAAATGGGGAAAGGGAAGATTGCTGCACAATGCAGGTTAGTTTCGACGATGATTGCAATAAACACATTTTGTTTCCTGCTTTTGAGTTTAGCTGAATGGGTTTTGTGTGTGAGTTATTGTTTAGAGTTAGTGATTTGATTGTTTGTGGTTATTGAGAATTTGGATTTTACTGCCTTATATAGAGTGTTCTGGTTATTTCTTTGATCGTTTTATCAATGAAGCTATTACCTCGGTATTGGATAAAGAAATTGAATGTGTCGGATGAGAATAGGTGAACAAGAGAATGTGTAAGTACTTATCTAATACAAAGAGGGTTTTAAATCTATTGGATTTAATTAAGATATAAGATTTGAATCTGTAGCACAATTCAGATATTCGAAAGAAATTGAGAATTTTATTGAATAGATGTTAGGTTTGTGAGTGTTTTTTTTATTTTTTGGTGATCGACATGACAGAAACCAGATTTCATGAAAGTCAAGCAAACAAACAGAATATTAAGTACCTTAATAAGGTTTATTTTCGAAATAATTATTAGTGGGTGTCATGAACTTTAGACCTGGATTTCTATTGTCTGTGTATATATCGCTTGTAGGTGATGGTTTTGACGTAGAGACAGTGAAGGTAACTAGCTGGCTAAGAGGTCTCAAGTTTAGTTCTTGTTTTAAGAGTATGGACTACAATACATGGCTCTTTATGAATGAGTGTTTATTATATCTAAAACAGATTAAACTTTTGGTTGTTATGCCATCTATACACAAGTCCACAAGCCTCCATTTATGCTCTAAACATGTCGGGGACAATAATGTGAATTTGATGACTTTGAATTAAGCTATCTAGAGACAAACCATGTGATAAAATATTTTGCAGTACAGACATTGCTTTGCAAGTTGTGCTGTTATATTTGTCTCATTATGGAATGATATTCATTTAATTCCTTATTGTCTATGTGTAATTGTTTAAATCTTATGGTTGTTGTGAAAAAAAAAAAACAATTAGCTTATAATTTTATGTTCTTATATAAGGTTAAAATTACATTTCTTGGTTGTAGCCATGCGACCTTGGGGCTGTACAAGAAAATCCTAAATCGTGCACCAAAATCTTTGAGCAGGTATATTGTAGAATGAGTCTCAAAGTTACTTCAACTGATATAAATAGGTGTACAGTTATTTTATAAGTTTTATCTTCATACAGATGGGAGATGTGTGGGCAGGTTAAGGTGGTTGTGAAAATTGAAAGTGAAAATGATATGCTTGTTCTACAGGTCAGTCTGAACTCAAATAGTTGTCGTGCCTTGCTGTTAAACATGTTTGCTCCAACCTTTGCAACCTCGTCTATAATAGAAATGTTGCTGGAATCTTAAAAATTTCGAATTTCGATATTTCTTTGTAACTACTTCCGTAATTTATATAGTTTGGGGCATCTCTAGCAGTTCGCTGGAATCTAAAAAATTTAGGATTTCAATATGCCTTTGTAAATGTATATGATTTAGGACATCTCTAGCAGTGCGTTGGAATCTTGAAAATTTAGGATCATCTCTAGCAGTGCACTGGAATCTTTAAAAAAATTATGATTTTGATATTTCTTTGCAACTGCTTCCATAATGCATATGGTTTAGGGCATCTCTAGCCATGTGCTGGAATCTTAAAAATTTAGGATTTCAATATTTCTTTGAAACTACGCCCGTAATGTTTATGGTTTAGGTGGGACATCTCTAGCAGTGCACTAGAATCTTAAAATTTAGGATTTCGATATTTCTTTGTAACTACTTCTGTAATGTATATGGTTTAGGGTATCTTCAGCAAGGTACAAGAATCTTAAAAATTTAGGATTTCGATATTTCTTTGTAACTGTTTCCCTTATGTATATGGTTTAAGACATCTTTAGCAATGCGCTAGAATCTTAAAAATTTATGATTTCGATATTTCTTTGTAACTGCTTTTGTGATGTATATGGTTTAGGGCATCTTTAGCGGTGCGTTGGATTCTTCAAAATTTAGGATTCTTCCTTCCAGACTTCAAATGTTCACAATAAATAATTTCAACTAGAATCTTAAAACTTTAGGATTCTTCCCTCCAGCAGTACTTTAAATGTTCACAATAAATAATTTTACTAATCAATCTTGCATTGGATTTAACCCAATTCTTGCGTTAAATCTTTTTTTTTTCTTTTTTCATTTTTTTATTAATTTTCTTTTCTTTTTATCTTTTTTTTTTCCATTCATTTTATTTTCTATTTTATTTTTTTTCTTATATTTTAATTGTTATTATATTTTACAATTGATTATTGTATCATATTGAATAATAATAAAATTATTTAAATGCATCATAAAATTGTAATTTAGATATTGAATTTAAATTGTGATTGTGAATCATAATTGTGAATTATGAGGAATGAGATAGGTGACCTATTTATAAAAAATGTGAAGTAATTATCAAGAAATATAGATCTTGACATATTGATCTTGCAAATGATATGGTAGTTGATATTGATATCGATAATTTATATATTGACATATGCATATACAACTGATATGATCGATATCGATGTGTTAAATATTGATGTATAAATATTGCAAATGATATGATTGATGTTGATAATATCGAAAAGTTCTATAACTGATATGGATATTGATATATGTTCAATATGGACATATAAATATCTCACCTAATCCAGTTATATCAATATTATCCTAAAAAATAATATATATATATAACATAAAATTGATTTATTAATACATTTAAAGAATATTAGTAAATATATGACAAATAAAAAATCAAAAGATAATAATAATAAGGAATATTATGTTATTGTGCGCAATTAAAGACTTCTGGATTCTGGGGATGAGTGACGGTTTTTATATTAAAATAATGCAAAGTTTTTATATTAAAATAATGCAAAAATTGCAGTATTTTTTTGTGCACGGTTGGAGATGCAATTAATGATTAGGGAAAATAGATCTGCTTAGAGAACATTGTAAAGATTGTCCACAGTTGGAGATGCACTTAATGATTAGGGAAAATAGATCTGCCTAGAGAACATTGTAAAGATGTGATCTCGATTGCTAAGAGATATAAAACATGATGGATATTGTTATTCATTTTTTATTTTAGTCTACTTATGGATGATGATGATGATCATCTCTTTAGTACTCGACTTCATGCACAAAAACCTTATTGAGTAGCCAAACTCTAATCATTTGGAATTTATTTGGATACCTCAAGTTGATATATTCTGGTCTTTGCTGAATTTTAATTCACCAGTAACTTGGCATACTGGATAGCGGATGCATTTCCAATTTGTATTTCATTAGAGAATAGAAGTTTAAACAACGGAAACTATATTTTCTGTCTTTTCTTTTAAATAAATTCTTGTTTCACATGCAGGAAAGGGCAAAATCACTAAATTTACCAACACATGTTACAATTGATGCTGGAAGGACACAAATTGCTCCAAGTGAGTGCCACGATTATTCGTTTTCTAGTGCCATACTTATGTTGTAAACATTGAATAATACTTACATTGCTTTGGTGATCTAAGATGCTGTGATTTTAAAAATACTCTTTACATATGCATCTGAGAACTTCAGATTTAATATTTCTTGTATTTTCCAGATTCGAGGACAGTGATGGCTATCCTAGGTACTCTTTTCGATGACTTTTTGTCTAGACATGATATTGGACCTCTATATCTAAATAGAACAAATTTACACTCTAGCAACAAGTCATTTTTGTCCAATTTGTTCGCTGTTTATCACGTTTTCTTTCGTTTCGTGTAGGGCCAGCCGACCTAGTTGATGATGTAACTGGTGGATTGAAGCTTCTATAGTTACACTGACACACTGACCTTGAGACGAGTCGAAGAAGCTTATGATGATTCTTTGGCTACATTACTCAGCTTGATACTGGAAAATGGGGAGACCACTTTCTGGGATTTCGTTGCACGCGATGATGACCGGGATGATGATGATGACTATGACGATGATGACAAATTTTTACGTATGTTCTCTATTGTTTCTTCAGCATGTCAGGCTATTGAACTGTAAAATGATGACAAATTTTGAACTTATAAGCTGACTCTATTACACTTGAAGCGATGATGAACTGCGAGTGCAGAAATTTTATGTTTATCAGAAGAAAGTTTAATTTATCTAAACAGAATCATGTACTCTACTAATATATTATATGAAAATACAAAAGTTTAGCCAAAAAAAAAATTGAAACTTTAGTCAGTAATTAAATATAAAAATAAAGGGTTCAGTACATTTTTGTTTAATTTAAATATTTTGAATGTTATAGAAAATTGATGTAGTCATTTTATTTTTTTTCCCTAGTTCTAAGCAATCATTAAGTATATTGGAATATTTGAGATTGTAAATTTTTGTAGAACATCTCATAACCTAGGGTATGTTTGGGGTTTTGCAAGTTTTAATTTGGAGTTTTTATTTTTCCCTACAAAATTGATTGTAGTTTTTACGTACATGACAAATGGTACACAGAAATAAGGATTTAAATTAAAACAAACAAAAAATTCCGACCTGCCGGATTCGAACCAGCGACCTAAGGATAATCTGCACACGACTACAGTCCTCCGCTCTACCAACTGAGCTAAGGTCGGTTTGTGTTATTTTTTACTTATTGTTTTTAAATCATATAAATTTCTTTTCTAATTTTCAATTGTTGTCGAAATATCATGAATTGATAATAGAATTGAGAAAAGGTTTGACGGGTCATTTAAGCTCTTACCCAAGTGCTAATAACTTACTTTTTGTATTTGATTGGATTCATTTGCAATCTTACTGATAAGTAATAAAGCCACAAAAATATCATATGGACAATATAAGATAATATTCGACATAGCTGTAAAATATGTTCCCAACGTTTATGTTTAAGCATAAATGAGTTGATTTTTCTAAGAAAAAAAAAGTACAAATAATGCACAATAAATTGTTAATAAATATAGAATAATTTGTCAAACTCACATTGCTAGTTTATATCATGATTTGCAACCACCTTCACTTATAATCGAACTATATGAGTATAATATGATTTACAACCACCTTATTTGTCATCCAACCACCTTATTTATATTTGATAGATCATGGATATGCAAAACATACTAACATAGTATATCTGAATTTAATGTACTTGAGAATTTTGAAGTCTAGATTTTTAAAAATATTATTATCACATAAAATTATTTAAAAAGTTGATATACTATTACTTTATTTAAGGAAAATTATTATGTCAATCAATAATATTTAATACATTATTAGTATATGTGACATGATTTGAACCCGTTCCAAAGTCTGAATGGACCAATTTCAGTCCAAACAATACCTCATGACATGTTATGGATTTAAATAAAATTGATTCAAAAAGTACCAAAATAAGATAAAACTTTTTTTTAATCAAAATAAGACAATATCTATTAGAATCTCAATTATTGTTCAGAGTCGATCACCAAACATTAAAAATAGAAACCTAGTTTTTCATAGTAAAATGATTCAGTCTCACAAACATGTATAATATATACACAGTATTATTAACCGCCAAATTTAGAGAATCAATCCCTTTGGAGAAGAGGGTTTCTTCTCAGCTTTTGGGGAGTCTGGTGTATTGAGTGGAGCATAACCTTCTGATACATTTTTCCCATGTTCTTCTTCCGCCACTTTCTCCATCGTTTTCTGCCCGACTTCCCCAGCCGCCTTCGTAACCCGACTGAAAGCACCGGTGACCCATGTGGCGCCAGTTAAAATGTATCGGTTTTTCATGATGGCCGATCCAGCGCTGCTGACCGTCTGCTCGGCGGCAGTGAAGGCCGATTTCGTCTTTTCAGTGACCTGGAACTTCTGGTCTACTTCCTTGACTTTATCGTTGACAATTGTTGCTCCGATCGTGATTTTCTCGGTCAGCCCGATCCTTTGGTCCAGAGATGCCACTTTGGCTGCAGCAGTGGATGTGACCTGGTGCCTCTCGTCGAAAGATTTTGCCTTGTTGAGAGCATCCTTTCCTAATATGAAACCCTTGGCTAACATTCCGCTTACAACTTCTTCGGCTTTTTGAGCAGCAGATGCAGCTGCACCTGCACCGCCTGCATTGGTGTTTTGTGATGCCTGGAAATTGAAACTGTTTTTAGAAATACTTTTCATCAACGTATGAAGGATTAAAAAGTATATATGCTTAATATTTCCGTACGGCAGATGATGCTGATTCTGGCAGCGTATAATTTGGTTCAAGAGCAATGGTAACCGACTGGTCGACAATAGTAGCTCCCTGCAAAAACACAAAAGGGCTAAATCCTTGGATAGAAACCCAGCTTAATGTGCCAGCTTAATTAGCAAGTGTGCCACCCAGCTTAATCCACTGCCCGTTAACTAAATTAGCACACCAAATTTGTCATGCCAATAGGTAACTTCCCAGCAGTTAGTCCAAACATTTCTGATATACTAATACCTACATATTCCATTATAGAAATACAGAAAATATATCTTGTTTTCAGCAATTAAGGAACTAGAGTCCCTAATCACGACAGCAAAAATACTTTGTATATGTTTCCATATAAATATCATCTTTGTTCCAATTATTTTAAAGCTACAAGCAATTGGAAAGACAGAACTAGCAGATTGAGAAGGATACCGAAAGAAGAACTGCGGTCTCTGCTCCCTGAGATTCCTTGAAAGTGACAAATGCAGTTTGGGATCGCTCAGTCTCACTAAAATCAAAATAAATACGAAATAAGACAACGGCATAGTAAATTTACAACCAAATTGAACAAGAATTCATCACATATCAAAGCAGAAATAATCTGAAAATCTATGGTCAAACCTTTTCATTTCAACATATTCAATTACACCAGAGAACGAAAAGAACTCCTGGATGTCTTGTTCAGTTGCGCTGAGTGACACATTGCTAACTTTCACAGTTCTGACCTGTCAAGATTATGAAAAAAAAACTACCAATTGAGAATGAGAGAGAGTGAGAGAGAGATTTGGGGGGTGGGGGTGAAAGATATGTGGATTTATACTCGAATATGATCATTTTCAGTGCAACTCAATTACTCAACAGCACAACGTAAATCATGCCTATACTTGACTCTTTTTGGAGGAAGGAGAGATTAAATTTGTTGTTCCTGTCCTTAGTAGTGGTACGGCAAATTATCATCAATGTGCTAATTTGGACACGGAAACATAGAAAACAGACTACTACATACAACAAAAAGAGTACAGCTACAGATATTTGAATATCCTACACAATTTTGCCTCGAAAATCTATCCCATCAAATATAGAAACATTCTCATGCTGGAGTAAGAATGTTTACATCTCTCTTTTTGAGACACCAATTTACAAAATTCATTCTAGTAGACTTCCCTGCTAATATTATTTCCTAATCAATCCATCTATTTCATTGCTAGTAATATGCATGAGCACGTCTATGCATAACAATATAACATACATGCATACACACGCATGTACATATATCTATAAACACACACACACACACACACAATATTACAATATATTGATAAAATATGCAAATCACCACTCTATAAGCGCCAATAGAAAACTGCATCTTACATGACAGTAATTCAACAAATTAAAGAGAAATAGAAACTGCACAAATTTTCTCAATCCCGATCTGTTCCAGCAACAAGGAATGAAATCACATCAGTGAGACCAGAAAATTCACACAAAACCTAATTCGAATCTTAGTTCAACAGAACACATCCGAAAAAATATATATATCGAGAAACATCACATTCCAAAAACTGAAATCAACTAAAAACTAAATAAATCGACAAACAGGCAAAAAAATACTAACCGACATCTGCGACGAGCCTGCGAATCGTGGAGAAAAATGAAACGGCTTTGGATCGGTGAAGAAAATGGGAAATACTGCGTGAGAGAGAGGTTGGAAATGAAATATATTCTTGGAAATGAAGGCAGAAAAGGATGGCTTTTTATTTTCCCTGCAGTTACGCTTTATCATAAAAGTATTTTTGGTGTAACTTTAGGCCGAATCGGAGAAAACTGGAGAGAATAGCACAGATAATGGCTTTGGTTTTCACTTTTCAGTGGCGGTGACACGTGCTGTTGCCGCGTAGCGTACACATCTTCCCTCGATAGATGAAGTTAATATTTTTAAATTTAATAAATTAAAAATATAATTCACTTGGATAGGTGGATTTAAAATGAACAAAGCTCAAAATTCTAACTCGATCAAGTTAATATTTTTAAATTTAATAAATTAAAAATATAATTCACTTGGATAGATGGATTTAAAATGAAAAAAACTCAAGTTATAATGGATTTGAAATACAACCAAAGGATTTCAAAATTAATTCAAATTGATTGTGATGATTTTAAATTCATATAGATTTGTTGTCATGGATTTCAAACCCCTCTTTAAATCCACTTATCCAAATGAACTCTAGGTTACATGTTGTAGCTTTGATCAAAATTATAATATTATTTACATAAATAAACAATTAATATATTTTGAAATGCAAAATAGGTATTTGTAATTTCACAAAAACTTAAGATATTTGTAATTTCACAAAAAATTATTTGAATCAGTCTCGTAGATTTTTATTTTTTATTTGTATAAATCAAGCAAGAAAATCCTGAAATTAACTAAATTAATTCTAAAAAAATATTCAATCCTAGAAACTACTTTTACTTATATATATATATATATATATATAAATAAAACTTTTACTCGTATAAATTACACACATCACATCCAATTAACCAAAAAACAAAAACTTATTTCCCTTTTTTTATTTAAATAATATTTTTTAGAGAAAATAATATACATGTATAAAGAAATAAATACATATACAAGATATTTTTAAGCTCTCTAATATCTTCTCGCGGTAGAGGCAAACTGCGAGTCGAAGCATAATGGCGGTTCAAAGCGTTCCACTCACCAAGTTCATAACTGTCGATAACGACCGATATTTTGCGTACCATCCCACTATCACACTCATCGAGAGATGCTCAAATCCGCATCAACTCAAGCAAATCCACGCCCAAATGCTGCGCAACGGCCTATTCTTCGATCCATTCTCGGCTAGCAAGCTCATTCAATCCTCTGCTCTCTCGGAATTCTCCAGCCTCGACTACGCCCACAAGGTGTTCGACCAAATTCCCGAACCAAATCTCTATTCTTGGAACGTTCTTATTCGTGCATATGCGACCTCCTCTCGACCCATTGACTGTCTTTCCGTGTTTACTCGTCTGCTTAACGAGTGTGACGAAAAGCCGAATAAGTTTACTTACCCCTTTGTGATCAAAGCCTCTGCCAAGATTGGTGATTTACAGCTCGGGAAGGGAATCCATGGTATGGCGATTAAGGAGGGCTATGGTTCTGATATGTTTGTCAGCAATTGCTTGATTCATTTCTACGCGGAATGTGGGTGTTCGGATATGGCGTGTCGGGTTTTCTATAGTATGCCCGGAAGGGATGTGATTTCGTGGAACTCGATGATCAATGGTCTTGCCCAGAATGGTAGTGTTGAAGATGCAGTGGAGTTTTTTCACAGAATGGAGGGGGAAAGTGTGAAACCAAACGACGTAACAATGGTGGGAGTTTTGACAGCTTGTAGGAAGAAGGTGGACCTAGAGTTTGGGAGATGGATACATGATTATATAGAGAAGAATGGGATCAAGCTGAGCTTAATTCTGTGTAATGCAATTCTTGATATGTACACCAAGTGTGGAAGCATGCAGGATGCTAAGAACTTCTTCGATGAGATGGTGGAGAAGGACATTGTTTCATGGACGACCATGTTAGCTGGATTCGCGAGCTTGGGTGATTTCAATGCAGCTAGAGATCTATTCGACTCGTTGCCTAGTAAAGACATCGCTGCTTGGAACTCACTCATCTCAGCTTACGAGCAGAGTGGTAATCCTAAGGAGGCTATTGCTATGTTCAACGAGTTACAGCTCAGCAAGACAGCTAAACCCGATGAGGTCACACTTGTTAGTACCTTGTCAGCTTGTTCGGAACTGGGGGCCATAGATTTGGGGAGTTGGATCCATGTTTACACAAAGAAGGAAGGTATGAGGTTGAATTGTCATCTAGCTACTGCTTTGATAGACATGTATTCTAAATGTGGGGATCTAAAGAAGGCATTAGAAGTGTTCCATTCGGTTGATAAGAAGGACGTTTTTGTATGGAGCGCGATGATTGCTGGACTTGGGATGCATGGCTGTGGCAGAGAGGCCATAGCTTTGTTTTCAAAGATGGTGGAAGCTAAGGTGAAACCTAGCTCGGTTACTTTCACAAACCTATTATCTGCTTGTAGTCACTCGGGGCTCGTTGAAGAGGGTAAAGAGTTTTTCGATCAAATGGAACGAGTGTACAAGATCGTGCCCTGTATGCAGCAGTACGCCTGCATGGTTGATATTCTTGGCCGGGCGGGTTTGCTAGACGAAGCAATGGGGTTGATCAAGAGTATGCCTATGGCTCCTGGGGGGTCTGTGTGGGGGGCTTTGCTAGGGGCGTGTAGACTTTATAAAAACGTCGATCTAGCTGAGCAAGCTTGTGATTGTTTACTTGAGATCGAGCCGGAGAATCATGGGGCGTATGTGTCTTTATCCAATGTGTATGCTAGTTCGGGTAAATGGGACAAGGTTTCAGAGCTGAGGAAACGTATGAGAGACGTTGGATTGAAGAAGGAACCGGGGTGTAGCTCAGTGGAGGTTAATGGTGTGGTTCATGAGTTTCTAGTTGGGGATAACACGCATCCTATGTCAAAGAAGATATACCTAAAGTTGGAGGAGATTGCAGCTAGGCTGAGATGCGAGGGCTACGAGCCTAAAAAGTCGGAGTTGTTGCAACTCGTCGAGGAAGAAAGTATGCAAGAAAAGGCTTTGCATCTTCACAGTGAGAGGTTAGCTCTTGCCTATGGACTTATTGCTCAAAACCCGTCTCAACAGATTCGGATAGTGAAGAATCTTCGTGTTTGTGAAGACTGTCACACGGTGTTCAAGCTCGTATCGAGGATTTATGAGAGGGAAATCGTGTTGAGAGATAGGTATCGGTTTCACCATTTGAAAGAAGGAGGATGCTCTTGTATGGACTATTGGTGAGTGTTCATGAGATTCATTTTTGAAAGGTGACTGCAGGTTTATGAACTCAAGCTTAGAAGCTATGGAATTCACAATGCAAATTTTCCTAGGGTTTAGTCTAGTATAATGATATATTGTTGTACTTGAACTAGAACATATATGTAATATGTGTACCATGTTGACCTCAAGCATTGTTTTGATAGTGGCAAATAGAGGTGTAACAGGATTGAAACACAACTAGGCTGGACCTAGAAGATAAACTCAATCAAATTTATCTTTTCTGAGCTCAAGTTCAACTCAGCTCGATTCAATTACTTAGAATAACTGAAGAAGTATATTCAAATAACAAAATATGAGTAAAATGATAAAACACTCTAAACTTGATAAAGGCTCAATAAGCTCACAGATCGAGCCTATTGAGTTGAGAGTTACTAAGCTATAACTCGACTCGGTCTACTTCAAGTCGAGTTCAAGTTTTTTCAAAGTTGGTCAGTCAGTGATTTACTCGTCGTCTACTCGACTACGCCCCATAGACAAATATCAAGGGTGATCTATTGTAAGGATATGATTAAAATGAATATAGTTAAAAAACACACACACACACACACAAAATATAGTCTTATTGTAGTGTACCTGAGGTATTTGCACCCCTGTTCAATCTAGACCATTAGATGAAATTACTTTCATTTTTCACCACTAGATTAAGTAAACAAAAAAAAAACAATATATGCATGGCAAGTAAACGTAGCAGGTGCACCACATAATCACCCCAAAAGAGAGTAAAATGGTATAACACTTGAATTGGCTCAATGAAGCTCATATGTCATGAGCCTATCATTTGAGTGTTAATAAGATCGCCTTTTTTCAAAGTTGGCCTAGGCCCCGAGCTACTCGGTTGTCAACTTGATAACACCCCATAGACATTTACCGAGGGAGATCCGTTGTTTTATCACAAAATAAAACAAAAGTAACACATCAAGTCTTTCATTTGCATTAGCACCACAGTTTACAGTATATCTATTTACTCATCTGGACAAATGATCACTGTAAAACACAGATATAAAACTGGAAATTTTGCCACTGCCCCTTCCACAATATATGGGAATCCTGCCACATGAAGCAATATATATAGAGGTTGCTGCACATTATTTTAAGGTATAAAGATCAAACTTCATAACATTCTTTTATTTAAGATTTAAAAGAGTTCACACTTTGCTTAATAATATAATCTGTTTCTATATCAGTATAGAAAACAACATATACGTCGATGGAAGCACAAAAACCTATTACTGCAACAAATCACCCGTTATTAGGAAGGCAATTTCGTATCCCCACCTCACGCATTTCCCACCTGAAGAAAGGCAAAACTTCAATGTTCCACATATTCTTTTAACAGATATTAAAGAAACATAAACACCAACATCCATGATGTATATATCCTAGAGGTGAAATAAAATACATCGAGTCAATCTGAGGCAAGTGCATTTCTCAAATATCTTTTTTTTCCTAGTGTCCTCATCTCTCCGTGCAACAAAATATCATTTTGAACTCATATATCCACCAAAGAAAAAGGTGGTACAACAAAACATGACCACAGAAGAAGCAAAATAGTGTGCAAGTCTAAACACCAATAAAGAGGTAAAATGGCCCTCGATTTTAAATTATACCTCTGAACAGTGGGTCTGGTTTTATCCGCTCTTGGCAGATGATGCAAGAAGCCCCATCTGTTCAGTTAGATTATTCATATTCCTCAGTTTATCCCATTCGCTTTCTTGACCCATCAGCTTATCCATGCTAGTACCATTCCCCATATTGACAGAATTTATCTCGTCTGTGCCCTCAGGGAAGGGATTGATTGGAAGAAATTGTTCCCAAAAAACATCATTTATACCTGGTAGGTTATGAATATCATCAACTGGTAGTTTATGAATATCACCAAGCAAGGCATCAACATCATAATCTTCCAAAGGATCAGTCAGCGCATCTGGTATAGGTGCATCAACAAACCCAGGAAGTGTATCCCCACAACCGAAATCTATAGACTCCACTCCCTTAAATGGCCCATCATGAAGGTCAATGTTATTTTCTGGAGCGACTCCTTGAATCGGGATAAAATCAGGTACGTCTGTGCTTACTGTGGGAAATTGAGAATTGTGAACATTACCATGTGAATCGGAGGTAGATTGGATCTCACCTAGGGCAGCAGCATTGGGTAAGACCTCTGCAAGAGTCACTTCAGATATCCTATCGGATGAACTACCACTATCTAAAACATCGGATGGAGGGGGCATATTTTCAATCAAGAAACCATTACTGTTGCTTAATTTAGACTCAGGCCTATTAGATGTATCCATTTTCAGGATTTGTTTTAGCATTGACGTCGCAGCTTCGTTCATCATAGGCTGGTATTTGATAATCCGGCCATCAGGCGATGTAATACTATACTTTTGAGCTAGATTTTCTTCGTCCTGATTGGGTAGTCTCCTTTTCTTATTAGCACCCGAAATTTGTCTACTGCTATCATTCGGCTGGTGTACCAACTGCGCTACAAATCCAGGGCTCTGCATAGCTTTTGCAAGGAATGACATCATCTGTTGTTGGCGTTGCTCCATTACCTGAACACGATGACCAACAGTTTGTAATTTAGTGTCGGTTGATTGTTGCTGATGCCTCAACCTAACAAGTTCCTGCATAAGAACATTCTTATCTCTTTTCAACCTTTCGACCTCTTCATCTATCCCAAACTTTCCAACTTCAATGCAAGATCCAAGAGATGGATTCTGAACTTGGGAGGATTGTTGTTGGACTTGTTGTTGGCCTTGTGCGTGGGAAGCTTTACGCCTGTTTATACTCTTCAGTAAATGTTTGTGACCTCTGAGAAACCCCTCGTTTGCAAACTCCCAACGATCGGGATCAACCTTCCTGAACCCCTGATTGACAATAGGGGAAGGCAGACTATAAAAGAATTACTGAGGCTCAACATACACATATAAAACAAGATTATGGTCAATCAAATCTTCACAAACTATGAGCATAAGTCTCCTCCAATGCTTTCGCAGGCCACAAAAGATCAGATCATCTTACAATTCTTATTCAAAGTAATTTTAAGACTGTTTAAATACATTTTTCAAATCAAAACCTAATTATCTGCCATTTACTAGCAAATATCTCAGATAACCTCAACCAACAGAGAATAGCTACCAATAAAACTGACAAAACCTTCAATCAAAACTAAGATGAATATAAAAATCATGCTCAATTTACAAACAATTACACTCAAATTTAAACTTTTCATCATTATAAACTGAACTATGAATTTCTTATTTCGAGGCACCGAAAATTAAAATTATAATTAAATAAAACTTCAAAAAGCAAACAAACAAACAAAAAAGATGAGAAAGAATCTAACGTAAGTGTTCAACTGGCGAACGAAGCTGGAGAAATTATTGTGCTTGAAATACTTGGGCAAAAGGTCTCTAGCAAATTCCGGCACGTTCCACACGATGAAGCTATTGTTGCTCTTACTCCAAGACACCACCGCATCCGTCGCCGGATCATCCACCATATCATACGTCTTGCTCAAAAACGGCGGCGGCGACGTCGCCGCCGCTGCAACACTTCCTCCTCCTCCGGCTTCCATAACCAGTGAAGCACAAATTTAGGGTATTTGAGATGGAGAGAGAACGAGAACGGCGAGATTGGAAACAATAGAAGAAAGAGGAAAGCGCTAGAGGAGAGTGAGTGAGTGTGTGTGTGAGAGAGAGAGAGAGAGAGAGAGAGGGAGAGTGAATGGCTTTTTACTGATAGTAATCGGTTTGAGAGCATGGAACCCCAGAAGCCTCCATAACTGTTTGATTTGCGCCTCCAATACCTCTTTTTTTCACCTACTTTTTTTTTTTGATTATTTATTATTCAATTTTGAAATTTTCGAGTTTTATTGTATATATTAATTATTAAATACTTACACAAAAATAACAAATATAATGTTGCATTTTTTAAGTAATCCAATTTTTTTTATATTTATTGCATTTCGATATACTCCATCCAATTTCAATCGTTTTAGAGATTAATTTAGTTTTCAATTACACGTGGTTTTAGATTTTTATACAATTTTATTTTCAAAGTATTTATATTAATAATCATTAGTTAAAATTTAGGAATTTGGTATCATTCTTTTTAATTGGATTCTTTTTTCAATTTTAAATCCTAGCTTTTTTCTTTTTTTCATTTATTCATTTTGTTCTAATTTTATATCCATCTAAATTATGACAAACTTTCTAAAACAACGATTAATCACGATCGAAGGGAGTACCCACCAAAAGAAAAAAAAAATTGATGGGTTAATAATATATTAACAAATGTTAAATGCACATTGAACATGAATACCGAATAGATGAATTGATTTATTTAATTCGATTAAATTTCGCACTATTAACGGTGTAATCGGTGGAAATTGAATCATCATTCTTACATTCATTTCTATTTTGAATCATCATTCTTTCATTCATTCATATTCCTTTGATTAGTATGTTTTATAAGTGGGAATGGTGATTCCTACATGAATTGGTATTACCATGGATGAAGGAATGCCCATTCATTCCTACCTCATGGTATTACGTATTACTGTCTTAAAGAAAATGAACGTTTTTTTATTAATTTTGACAATTATCATTATTTATTTTATATTTTCACAAATTAACTTCCTAAATTTGAATTATTATATAAAATTGCGTAAATAATATTAAATTATTTATAAAAAATATAAATTAATGACTAATAATTTAAAATAAATATAAAATATAAATAAAAAATAATTAATAAATATAAAATCTTAAAAACATAATAAAATAATATTAATAATACAAATAATTGTAGTTCTGATATAAGATTTATCTATATATATTTATAAATACATATAAATAAGATAAATGAATATTAGTATAGATAATAGGTTATTTAAAAAAATATAAATAAATTGTAACTAAAATATTTATTTAGAAGTATAAATAAGATATTAAGATTTTAATAATATAAAATCATATAGAATAATTAATAAAAAAATATGAAAAATATATTATTATTGTTTAACTACTTCAAGAATATGTAAATAATACAAATATAGTAAACTAATAATAAAATTAAATAATATAATATTTAAATATAATATATTTTAATATTAGTATAATGATTAATTTTCTGTAAAAAAAATTATAATGGAGGGTGATTTGGTCAAATAAAGATTGATTTAATATTATACATTTTATTTATAGTTATCAATCATAAAATATAATTATAATGATTATTTCATTCATTTCATATTCCTTTGTAATACCTATCACAATAATCAATATTTTTATACCATTCTTTTCTCATCACCATTCCATTTTCTAGTTCATTTCATTCTCACTTAATTCCATTTCATCATACCAATCATGCTTAAGAGTTTCAACTTGATTGGATCAATCTTCTGTAAGTAATATTATGGTATCTAGTGAATAAAATCGATAGGATGTCTATCTCTTCTATAGCGAAAAATAGGGGCAATGCAAGATCCTTTGTAAATGCGTTGATTAAAGCAATCTTTGAGAATTAGACGAGGCTCGTGCGTTTATTTGGATATGGGCAAATATGTCAATTTAGTGGGGTCACTTCGACAAATTTGATATACAGTAAATTTTAGGGAAACATTAACTTATAATAAAATCAATCCATGTTTGAATCATACTCATGATTGATGATTGGTCATCTTTAAGCCGATGAATATTGAGTCATCGGTAATTTTGGGTCTTTGTCCAGAGCCGAGCTTGAGACGATGATGACAAGAAGAAGAAGAAGAAGATAATAATAATAATAATAATAATAATAATAATAATAATAATAATAATAAATATGAGTTATTAAGTATAATTTGAAAATTGGAAGCATAATTTGATAGATTTGTATATTATATATATAGAAAATATCGCTATCTTATATAAAAAAGTTTTTTTTTTGTTTTACCTAATTTATCACACAAGTGCTACACTAGGAATCGATTTCTTAGCTTATTATTATGCAATAAATTGATAGCATATACAAAGAAAAATATTAAATGTAAGATATTCAAAAGAAATTTAAAATTGTTCAAGAAGTTTCTTTAGTTTTTTTTTAATAATAAATATTACAGGACAATCAAACTTGTTCGGCTATTTAATTTGATCTTCAGTAATTAAGAAACCTAAATTAGAGAATTTGGTGGGGGATATAATTAAAAGCATTTATTAAAATTTTCATCTTTTTCATCCAAAAAAAGAAAATAAAAGAAAAGAAAACACGATAATTATAAAACTTATTTATAACTCATATATAATTGAAATGTTTCATTCTTTACATGACAATTTTCTTTTATATTCTAGTTATAATTCATATAATATTTCTAATTATAGTAAGGATTTTAACTGAATTCTTGATATAATACTTTACTATGAGCCAACATCAATTTAAAATAATATTAGACTATTAATAAAATAATATAAAATATGCCCTCGAAAAGATAAATGGTCCCTAGTAAAAACGTTACTTTTTATCAACTCCATGCTTAATTGATTAATCCCAAGCATACGTAAGTGATTTTATAACCAAGTGGACAGTGGTAATAGTTAATATATATGAAATTAGGACTTCAATTCCTACCACTTATTAGAAAACCATGTGTTTATAACTTTTGAACCGTAAATAAAGATGAAAACACTTTTATATATATATATATATATATATATTAAATAATATTATTAAAATACAAGATTGGTCCCAATTTCCGAAACTCATAAACTGTGAGATCTTAAAATAGCTAGTATGGGAAAAAAACTTTTATTTTAAAATCCATATTTTGATCAATTCTTATTTACTGTTTATAGGTGGTATAAAATTCATATTTTTTTTTAGTAGTTTTCAACATTTACACAAAAAGTTTACATGCAATAATAATATTATAACTTACAGATTTGATCAGGTATGCTTCTGGAAAATGCCAACATGCATATTTTTAATTTTCCATATTTCATATTATATATACAATTCTTTTATCAAGCTATCATTTTACATGTAGTTTTCTTCTCAATTTTCATCCCATGATCCACATTTTTAATTTTTAATATTTCATATTATATATATAATTATTTTCTCACGCTAACACTTACACACGGGTTTTCTTCTCAATTCACATGTCATGCTCCATCATCTAAGCCCCTCACCGACAATAACCTTATTTCCAACGGACGCTCCATTATCTAAACCCTTCATCGATACAAACCTTCTTCCCAAGTCTAAGTCAAGACAATCTACACAATCCATACACAAGGAAATATTTTAACTTTTTTCAGGAAGAAATGTGTCAAAATCATGCTTATTTTGTGAATTTGAAATGCGATGATGAGTTGCAAACAATTTATAATATATTTTGGGTTGATACAAGTTTAACATAAAGACAATGAAAGCTTACATACACCAAAGAGTTCAATGCATTAGCATGTACTTGTTTATAATTTGAGTTTAAAGGAATTGTTTGTAGACACATCTTGACATATTTTCGTGTGAAATAGATCTTTGAAATTTCATCTAAATATATTCTACCTAGGTGGACAATAAGAGTAAAGGGTGGAAGAGCGAATGAAAATTATGGTGCTGACATATGTGATGTTCATAATAAATCACTTCTAACTAACATTTAAAATTGTCACAAATGACTTCTATTGGAGTAGATAATGTATGTTTCACTGAAGATGGTTTTAACTTGCTAATGCAAAACAATTAGAACATGTATACAATAATATAAAGAAAATGAATATTGGTGAAAAAGTGCAACGATCTTCTGTATGGGAAAAAAATATGTCTGAGTTTAATGACGTCACAAATGAGAGCAAAAGGATGTGATAAAAGATATAAATCGTCAAATGAAAAAACAATTTCAAAAGTAAGAGTTTTTGGTAAAAAAATATAAATCATCAAAGAAAAAAAACAATTTCAAAAGCAAGAGTTTGTAATAGATGTGACATTACTAGGCTTGACAGAAAAAATTGTACAACATCCTTAGAATGATATAATATTTTTTATCCTTTTTAAAGTTCTTACATTTAAAAAATTATGATACTAATGTTTTTTTTAATTTTTTTTCATGTGTAGATTAATTATATTTCACGTTACAAAAAAAGTAATTAAATAGACTTGGGATATTGAAGATTGATTGAATACTTATTGATAATTGATGATTGAAAAAAAGGTAATTAAATAGATTTGGAGATATTAAGGATTGATCGAATACTTATTGATTATTGATGATTAAGTTTGAGGATGTAATTTGTTGAAAACTTATTCTCTTTGTTAATCAATTCATATTTTGATTTATATGATTGATTTTGAGCATTTCTTGAACATTGATTATGATTTAGAATTTCTTAAGAATTGATTAATTGAATATTTTTATTGTTTCATTTAATTCATTAATTGAATATTTTTCTTATTTCTTTAATTGTGGGTTACAATACGACTGCTTTTGAGGATTTGTTGATGATTGAATAAGGATTTATCCAATTGTTAGGTAATTCATATTTTGTAATTTTTAACAAATGATTCAATAATAACCAAATTCTACCTGGGATGAGAATTTGGAAGAAGGTTTATGTATACGAGGGGCTTTGATGGCGGAGTGTCTTCTTGGAGTGAGAATTGAGAAAAAAAATTTGTCAGATGAGAATTGGTAGGGTGTGAGATGAAAATTGAGAAGATATATGTGATGAGAATTGAGGGGAAGGTGAGATGAGATGAGAGAGTTAGGTAGAGTCGTGAAATGGAAATCGAGAAGTAAAAAAATTATAAATGCGATATTTATAAAGTGCCACGTGGTAGAAGAGCCATCTTACTTATCCAAGAAAGCAAAACGACCAATTAATAAAGAAATGAGAAATGAGAACAGTAGATATTTACAGCTCCCTAGAGAGAGAAGAGAGAGAATCAAAGCAAGAAGAGGAGATAATGCTGTTAACAGCAGATTATATATCTCTCTCTTCCAGGTTTTGCTTCTTCAGAGTCGGAGAAGTCAATTTCAATGTAGGTATCAATCTTCGTCGCCGACGAGTTGGTGGTAGCTGCTGTAAAGCCGCTCTAATTACAGATTCTGATTCATTCGAGGTTGGGAAGCTAATTGGAAGCTACGGATTCATGAACATTACTAGGTTTGTTTTTTTTTTTTTTGTAATTTAATAATTGCGAGAAAAACAAAATAAATAATTTCGTGTTTAACGGTAGTGCAGTTACTCTGGTTTGCAATCGGGCATGGATATGGAATATTCGCGGGGAGATGTTGGGAGATTGAGAGCTCAGGATGTTGGAGAAGGAAGTGTGAAAATCAGGTGCAATTAATTATATTAACTGTTTATTTTGTGTGTGTGGGTGTGTGTTATGTATTGCTTTGGATTTGAGAATTGGATTCTTAATGGTGAAATAAATAAAGGATAGATTATTGAGCTTTGTTGCGATTGCTGCTTATGCTATTTGTGACAGCTACTTTGCAGACTTTATGAAGGAAGAATAGCTCAAGGTCCACGTAGAGGTACCTCCGTTATCTTTAAGGTGATTATTTGGGTATTTTTCGTTTTGTTCGAAGGATTTAATGTTGTTGACGACGTGTTCTGTTGTAGTGAATATCGCACAAATTGTTGTAATGTTAGAGAGTCTGTTATATGATTATGCTAATCTAGTCGTTTTGTTTGTACTGTGTATTATGTACAGAAACTATAATGCTTGTCTTATGTTGTTTCATTGTCCTTTAACTGAGTAACTGAGTAAAATCGACAATGTGGTGAAGGTCTATCCTGGGCAACAAGTTGGTGGCATTGAAGCTGATTTAATGGCTGCAAATGAGCTCAGTGCCCATGCTTCCCTTCAAGTAATGTGAAATCCCATTGGTTTTGTAAACAATTCTGAAGCCTTTTCTTGATAAACTTGTTTATATTTAGGAATCTTGCTTATGAGATATGAAACGCATTCTCTGCAGAGCAGTCCAAAAGCAATTGCTTGCCAGAATATCAATATACTTCTTGGAGGATTTGAGACAAAAACTGGTGAGCAGGTACTGTGATTGAGGTTCATTTGTATGCTAATATTGCTTTCTTTGCTACTTGTCATAAAATGATTCATGTGTAATCTGTGGGCTGCAGTGGCTTGCTTTTCGGAATGATGGAAAGTACACTGCAGCCGACTATGCAAAAGTTGCAAGTGAAAAGATGTCGAAATATAGTGACCTTGGAGGACAGAAATTTTGGAATCCTTTTGAGAAAAATGAAACTATAAAGAGGAGAAGATACTTTGTCACTAGACTGCTTCAGGGTACCATTAGTGGCTTGGCTTACATGCATGACCACGACAGATTGCACCAAAGTCTTGGACCTGCTTCTGTGGTTCTCAAGTAAGTTATAGAAATTACTTTGTTCCTTCCCGAACTCCTCTCTCTGCCTATTTTAGTATTATGAATGTTTCTCTTTTATGAATGGTAGTACAATGGTAGAGAAAGATGCTGCATATATGGTCCCAAGGCTTCGAGATCTTGCCTTTTCAGTTGATATAAGGTCTGTCTAACACACCAGAAGTATTTACTATTGCCTTTTGCTTAGATTTGAAGGTCTGTTTGGCATGTTATATAGCCAGACTCCACAGGTGCATCCTGGTTAAGCTGAACTCAACTACCATGACTAACAAAAAAGTTAATGGCTTGCAAGGTTGTCTGAGCTAGAGGGAGACTCAAGTATTCTCTCCGAAGGACTCTGGAGAAGAGCATCTGTTGCTGGTGCTTTCACTCCTATGGAGAAACGAGCCTTTGGAATAGCAGATGATATGTAAATTGATCAACCCTGCTTTGTCTTGAAATTAAATTTAAGCAAATGTTGGTTATGTTTCTTGATCATTTATCTATATGCTTAATTATCTTCAGTTCTTCACAGATATGAAGCTGGCCTTCTGTTTGCTAATGTAGCCTTCATCCCATTCTGTGAAACGGGGGTGATGGACAGCCTTTCATTGCGAGTAAGTTAAATCCCCATCATAATTTATGTTTTGAGTCGTAATGTCTTGTAGATGTCTCTCCACATTCAGTAACTAAAGCTGTTATTGTAAGGATTCTAACCATTAATTGTCTGAATTACCAGAGGCTTCTTGAGAATACATTCCAACTCGATGTCCAAGCTATGAGAGAGTGAGTTGTCTAAAGTTTTGAATCATTGCAAATCTATATTGTTTATTGACTTGCATTTTGGCAGATACTGTTTAGCTGATGACCGTCTTCTAGAAGCTGTTAAATTCCTAGATCTTGGTAACGGTGCCGGTTGGGAGTTGCTTCAGGTCTACTTTCTTATTATGATAACTATTTTCTTGCATTCTTGAATGAACAAAGTGATATTATCTATGATTTTGCGAGGTGCATCATTAATTGATCGAATAAAACTCATTCATCACTTTGGCCTATGCATAATGCGCCTTCAAATCTCCAATTAGCTGATATATCTGCTACAAAAGCAATGGAGATTTGGAAAAGATGGCAATATTTTCCTTAATGAACTAATCTCGTACGAGAGCTATGAAGAATAGGAGAGGCGATATCATCATCTTCTTCTTCTTTTTTGTGTGACAGATTAGATAGACTGATGCTCATCTCTCTTATATTTCAGGCTATGCTAAACCGTGATTTTCGCCAGAGGCCTATTGCAGAAGCTGTCTTAAACCATAGATTTATGGCTGGAGCTTTCCTCTAACTTATAAATGCTGCTACTGCTCAGGCAAACAAGTTTCCCTTATGGAGATGGCTAGTTTCCATACTTGGAAGGGCATTAGTGTCTTTATCGTTTTTCGCTCGAACAAAATGGCAATATACGAGCCATATACGGATTGACTTGGCAAAAGATCGAAAGATTAGATCTTGAATTGATAATTTTTATCGAATTTAAAGATCATCAAAGGGAGAATGATCAAGATCAATCAAAATATTACCAAGGAAAAGATCATGCACTCACCATGTGTTTTTGTAACTCTCTTGAAGGCCCTAATTGACATAAAACAATTACTAAAGCTTTAAATATCTCTCTTATCTCTTACTACTATTATATCATTAGTAAAGATGTATTCGAATTTATATTCAAATGATTATTGAATTTTTATTTTTGTTTCATCGACAGTTTCAACTCAATTATCTAGCCACTTTCATTGTATATGACAATCGGACTTATAAATTTGGATTAGATTGATTGCTAAACAGTAAATTCTATCATTTGCATCAAATTTCGATACCAATTATTTGATACAAATCACAATGTAGCATTTAATTTGATAAAAAATAAAATCATAAATCAGTAATAAAATGACAGTCTACATGTATCTTGGTAGTTTGATACAATTTGTGCAATTTTGCTTGACTTATTTATTGACTTATATTCCAAAATTCTTTACAATTAAAAAAAAAATCTAGAACAAAAAAAGCGAGTTTTCGTTGAGGAGGAGAAGGTTCGAAAACGAAGGACGAAGGAAGGAACAAAGCATGAAATTTCAATAAAAATCTATCTAATTTCAATCTGCAATCACTGTTTAGTTTCTTATTAGCGAAGGGAAGTTGAAGAATCGTTTGCTGATCGCCTTTTCGCTTCTTTTAATCCGATTTTCCATTTATGCGGCTTAGGTTAAAGGTGAGGATATTTTTTTTTTTTTCTTTTGGGGTTTTGGTATTTTTTTTTCTCTTATTAAATCCTTTCCGTCTTTCTCTGATTTTATCAAATTTCATGCGATTTAATTTGCCATCTCTCAAGTTGAAGATCGTTGAATTTTGATATGGTACTCGTAAGATTTCATCGATTTTTTAGTTTATGGACCGTTATGATTCTGTGTGTTCATCTCTAGTAGCTGAAGTGGTGTGAATTGAGTTGCTTATGCAGGAATTGAGTTAATATTTTGTCATTTAGGTGCAATTTGGTGAATTATGTTCCCTAATTGTGTTTTTTTATCGTGATTTTCTGTGTGAGATTGTATATAGAGTTTTATGTGTACTTTACTTTATGAATATGTCTTGAATTGGTTGAATTTTGGATTCATTCATTGCCTTGTTGAAGGACACTCTTTTGGGATTTTAGAATTTGTAGCTTTCTTCTTTGAGTTTATCATATATCTTACAGAAAACATAAAGTATGGTGATTTGGGGCTGGTGGGTGGCAAAGAGCTGTGAAAGATTATATAAGATTGGCTGATAGTATTCTGTCATTCAGCGTTTCATCTTTCTTTTCGATTTGGTAAAAATAAAATACATCACTTTGATGTGTGTGTTGTTTCAGTTTTAAGTATGCCATGTAAATTAGGCAGGCAAAATTGATTATCAACTTTGTTCTAGGCCTTGTATTGCTGTATCTTATAGTGGTTGTCAGTGGTCGCCTCGGATATGGATGGTGAGAGAGCTATTACACAATACACACCGGCCTAATTGCCTATCTCTTGAATTTAAAATAGATTGTAGTAGACTTAAATTCATGAGACTCAAATTCATTTTTCTTTTCTCTGCATGCTTATAATTCTAAATGAAGTATTAATGATAGTTAAAAACCCTCAGTAGGATTGTGAAGCATGGCTGCTGTGGTTAATGGTGCATAAATGGAAGAAACCATTGGCTCGTGGAGCTTCCAAATATATCAAATCTTTTCTGGGGATTGATTCCATATTCTTCAATGGTAAATCTCAAGGTTCCATGCCGTCCAATTATAGCTTATAGGCCCCTACAACCATCCGATTTGGTGGTTCTTGAGAAAATTCACAGCGAGCTTTTTCCCATCAGGTCAGAATGATCTCTCTGGTCACTAAAGAAAGGTTCTGATGGTTGTTTGATTTTTCTAAGAATCATGTGGATGATCCTTCAGGTATGAATCTGAGTTCTTCCTCAACGTCGTCAATGGCCATGGCATTGTATCCTGGGGAGCTGTTGATCGTAGTCGGCCTGATGAGCAGGGTGATGAACTTATTGGATTTGTTACTGCAAGAATTGTTCCAGCGAAAGAAAGTGAGGTGAGCCTTGATTGTGCACTTACTTTGAAAGTGTTGGTTTTGAACAACATAGGTACGTTGTCTTTCTTTCAGGCATAACACTGCCTATGAGAATTCAATTCTCTTTGAACAATTTACTTTCTGATAAAACGAAAATCCTGCATTTTATTTTACTGATATTTCCCCCCACATATTAAACTTTCATATTCTTACAGATCGAAGATTTACTCAGCTTTGACTTGTCAAAAGCAGACCAAACATTAGTATACATCTTAACACTGGGAGTTGTAGACTCCTACAGAAATTTGGGAATAGGTAAGATATTGCCTGTCCCTTTTCTAATTCACCTCCGTTTGGAACTTATAAGCTCTTTTACTTTTGTTAGCAAAGTTCTTGTCCTTAATATTTATTGATCTTGGATTTTCAGCCAGTTCGTTAATCCATGAGATTATGAAGTATGCCTCGAATATTTCAACTTGTCGTGCTGTTTATCTACATGTGATTGCATACAATAATCCAGCAATACATTTGTACAAGAAGATGTCCTTTCAGTGTGTAAGGAGGCTTTACAATTTTTATTTTATAAACGGGCACCATTATGATTCCTACCTGTTCGTCTACTATGTGAATGGTGGTCGATCTCCTTGCTCACCTCTGTAAGTGAAAACACTTTTTGTATATGCCCTTTAACACTGTCGTGCAATATTTGCTTAAAGATGTCAATGCTCCTATCATTTTTGGTTAATCATCTATTTAATTTGTTTGAGACCTGATTTTTTGTGAGATGAGTTACAGCTGTACGATTGAAGAGCTATACGTTTTACTGATGAACCATCCTTGCATCGTGCAGAGAACTTGTCACGTTACTTTTTACTTACGCAAAGAGCGGACTCAAATCAATGGCAGCAAAACTGTGGAAAGACGAAAGAAAGATCAACAAATGGCCGAAATGTAAAGAAACCGGTTGCCTTCTTCCCACGGTGCAGAACAAAAGAAACATTACAGCTGAGAATTCTAGGTGCCAGTTTGTCTAGCCGAGGGTACTACAGGCAATGTTCTCGGATGTTATGGCTGAAAGACGAGAAGCAAGTACGTCTCCTATGCTCCTTGACTCGCCTTTACTTTACCTCGTCTATGAAATAACGTAGAAACAATGTTGTACTATTAACAGAACCAACACTTTCAGCTATATATATCTTCCCAATTTCAGGATTGCATATGGTTGTGTGTATATCATATCTGGTTGAATCTTGAAAATCGAAGGCATTTTTTAACGTTTGTGTTGTAGTGTATTTTTTCGAACATTGAGCTACTTGGTTGACTTCGTGCCAATGGTTTTGGGCTAGTTCCAACGAGTTTCGGGTGTAAATGGATCTTGGCATTAGGGTTAATTAGTTGAGTTTGGATGGGCTCTTAATATTATGAACTTAACTCTAATTTTGTATAAATCAAGGTCATCTTAGGCATTTTTAATTTAGATTTGATATCAAAATATACATTATGTTCAATTTAGTATTCTTACAATTTTGAAGTACATAATAAAAGTTTTATAGTTTATAACTTTGGTACTTCTGACAGAAATCTTAATTTTCAAATAAATTATTATTCATTAAAAAATTAAATGATGCATGCCGATTTGAAAATATTTAAGTATGAGTAAGTCTCTTGTGAGATCGTCTCACGGAATTCTAATGCATTGCGTGAGACAGATCAACCCACAACTCAATTACCTACCACTTAAACCTTACAATTCACATGTTGTTTGTGGGTGATGATGTTCCGTCTCACGGAAACTATCTGTGAGATCGTCTCACATGAGTTTTAGTGTCTAAGTATTAGTCATAAAATTTTAACTAAGAACTTGCAACATATTTAATTTCAACCTTCCCATTCAAAACTATTGAAGTAAATTTAAGTTACAAATTTTATTTCACAATATATAAGATTCTAAATTTCGAGGTACTTAAAGGGGGCTCCTAAGTCTAGTATTTTTTTATTTTATTTATTTTTTATCAATGGAAAATAAAATTTTATTAAATATAAGAGTACAAGCCGTATTCTTTTATTTAAAGGGGCTCCTAAGTCCCAATTTAATTTGGTTAACATCTGTATCTTAAATAGCCAAACACAATTATCAACCATCGTTATTTGTTTTTTGTTTTTCATCAAATATCGTCACGTCTGCTTGACCAATAAAACCATTCAAAACGTTGAAACCACATTTAATATTACTTCCAAGATTTGGAAATTTCAAGAATGACTTCAATTTTTTTTTCAAAGTCTCTGTTGCATAGGTCTTAGGGTACAGAGTTCATGCATTTACGTATAATTGTTAAACAATGTCACCCAACTAATCTGATTTTACTCCTCTAAATAAATAAATAAAAATATATTTTGATTTTTAGTTTATTTATCCTTTTTTTTTTAATTCAATATTCAAATTTCAAACCTTGTCCAATAAATCGAATTACTAACAAGAATCTCATCTTTATAACCACTTTTTCATGATAGAACACTATATCGTAGATATAGTGATTCACAATATATCGTGGAACCAATTATTCACGATATATTATTATTGTCCACATGAAAGAGGTTTATGTTGTGTCTGTGGGTAGAAAAGATGTAGATTATATTTATAGTGACATTATAAATTTTTATCCCATATTTTAAACTGTCCAACTTGTAATAGTTATAAAGAAAAATAAAATAATATTTGCATTTGGCGTATAATAAGTATCTAACCTGCTGGTTGTTGGATTTGGTATTTACCAGAATTAATTTCGATATAGAAGTATGAAAAATTAGCAGACCTCTATATGAAACAAGAATTATATCTTCTATAATTGGGCGATTTATTTCAAGAATTAAAATCCCAGAAAACCAAACCAAGTTAATCAATACTAAAATTGAAATTAATAATTAAAAAGTTCATTTTATAATTGAACATTCTTATATACTTGACAAGATCTAAAGGGGATTTGAACACACTATTGTGGTATCAATTACAACTAAAATAATTAATTTAGTTTTTTTAAATAAAAAATTATTATTAGACATAATTTCATGAGACGGATATTTTCACAAATCAATTCTCTATTCTGTGGTTAATGAGTTGCGTTTTGACCCATCTCACAAAATTAGATCTGTGAAATGATATAAATTAAAGCTTGTCTAAACTCGATCTATTGATAATCGAACAAGCTCGGACATAAATTTAAAACTCATATTAAAATTAAAAAACAAAGAAATTAAAGGGAGTCAATGACTCATCACAGCACGCCACTGTGGCAAAATTTCAACACTCTTCTGCTATAAAAACTACATAGAAGCAGCATATTCATTCCAAACATAACTAACTTCAGTTAATCTTCAACCACTCAACAAACACATATATACTAAACTATGGCAACTTCACCCCAAGAAAGCAGCTTAAAGAAGGGGCCATGGACACCTGAAGAAGATCGAAAACTCGTAGATTGCATCCACAAACATGGCCATGGAAGCTGGAAAGAGCTTCCAAAGCTCGCCGGACTCAACCGGTGTGGGAAGAGCTGCCGCCTACGCTGGACCAACTATCTCCGCCCTGATATCAAGAGAGGGGCCTTCTCCGACGACGAAGAGAAACTCATCATTGACCTTCATGCAAAGCTTGGGAACAAGTACACACTAAACCTTGATTTTCTGTCATGTTAAAAATGGTTTCTTGATATATTGATACTGTGTTCGGTTTATGGTTACAGGTGGTCAGCCATAGCTAGCTATCTTCCGGGAAGAACGGATAACGAAATCAAGAATTTCTGGAATACCCATCTCAAGAAAAAGCTGCTTCAAAATGGGATAGATCCCATTACTCACATGCCAAGCATTCATCTTAGTGCTCAGTTTCTTAGCTCTTCGGGTTTAAGAAATCTCACCTGGGAAAATGTCGCAAGATTCCAAACAGACGCTGCTCGTGTGGCGAAGGTTCTACTGATAGGCAACATCTTACAGTTGCTGAACCCGGGTTCTTCACCTCATCTCCCAATGGAAGCTTTTAATCATAGTTCAGAATCAGCTCACGTTAACCTGCAGTTGGAAGGATTGGCTCCGAAACCTGAGTACAACACTTTAACATGTCAACAAGGCTACGATAGCATCCATCAACCTATGTTCCAAAACGAGATAGAAACCAACATTTTTATGGGAGGAAAAAGCAACGAGTTTGGGGAATCAGCTCCTATGTACACAGATTATACGGTACCTGATCTCGTCTCATCTTCTCCGGGGCATTTAAGCAAAGATCAAGAACAAAACAATATCATCAGCCCAGAAAACTTTTCCAACCTTTCATCTACTTCAAAGACTTTTGAAGATTTAGGGGACCTCATGGATGATGAAGCAAGCACCTACTACTGGGAACACATCCTCAAGTAAGTAAAACGTTTTTCCCTTTCATTGTCAAAACCTGCTTCTTTTTACATTTCTAACAGGATATGTATGATAATCTGTTGCTACTTATTCTATTGCAGTCAAGGAAGCCTTTCGCCATGAGAAATCTCGTTTCTCAAAAAGGCTACGAATATGGATTTTAAGATGTACCAGTCATTATCTGTATCTATTTGTTTGCTGCTGTACAGACTCACCATCTTGTATGATCACATTCTAAAGCATAGTAATTCATATTATTCACCTTTTTTCTCCTATTTTTTCCCATCATGTATTATTTACAGTGTAGTCAGAAAGAACTCTCAGAAATCCTATGACGACAATAAGTACATTTTTGTATCAGACAATATTCGAGCAATGCTAATTCTGATTTCTTTAGAGCTCTTTTTGGGGCTGGTTTATTATGATTCCGGCTCAACGTACACGTTTCAAGAACTCTAATAGCAAGTAAGGTGTATGAAAAGTAATTGCAGGAACTCCTACAATTAGGTAAAAAGAAATACTTAGTAATAAAAATTCAAACGTTAACCATGGACTATCACAATCCAGGGACCTAATATCCATTGGTCTAGGGTGGGTGAATATCCCTACTCCCTAGTATAGAATACTTTTTCTAAGAATGGATAAGAGAGTTTCAGATTGTTTAAACTTTCATCTGCTTCAAAGTCAATATCCAGAGCAATTACTCTCAGATTGTTTAAACTTTCATCTGCTTCAAAGTCAATGTCCAGAGCAATATCTTAACAGTTAGGTAGGGAAGAAATCACATAAAACATAACAAAGAAACTTTAACAATCATACAATCATGAAATAATGTTATTCTAATTTGAGAGTAACAACCCAACAAAGATACGGAAAATCAACAGGATGTATTGAAGGGTGAGCTGCTTTTACCTCCCTCGAGGCTTGGTCAAATTACCTAATGGACCCCGGCTTTTGTAAAAATTACATCTACCTCTCTTGAGGTTTGGTTAAATCATCAAACAACCCCTAAGGTGTTTGGAGATTTACACTAGGGTTTGGTTAGACAACCAAGGGTTGGTTGTAATTTCCACAAACCTCAAGGTTTGGTAATTTAACCAATTAGATATTTGAAAAAACATAATGCAATTTTAAGAGTCCGACCTTAATAGATTCAAAAGCAACTTTGAGTGTAAGACTTTACAATGTCAAAAATTAGTAGCTAATCTTGTGCAACAAGGATTATCTCTTATATCATTATACAGAGTAAACTGACATTGACAGTTAGAAACAAAACCTACCTACTTTCTACCAATATGTTAATAAACTGTCCTAAGCTTTTGTCCCATGCCATCAACCTTTAATTCATATTTGCACGAGAATAACAACATTCAGAATAAACGGTGCACTTAAATACACCACAATGTAGGAAGTCAAAAGGATGAAACGAACCCAAAGATCAGACTAGACTTACCCGATTTCATCACCTCTCAAACCTCTCACAGCCCCTATAGCATAAAAAGTCAAGCGTCTCAAATCTTTCACTAAAATTATGATGATACCATTATGATATAAGGAAATGGCATAGAATATAGAATAGACAACTATGGTAGCAAGATCCTTGACAAGCTGGCACCTTTAATGGAATATGAGCAAATGCAACACCTCTTTGTATCTTAGATTAAGAACCAATCAAGAAAGAATACGGCACCACATGGGACAAGAAAATCATGCCTTATCACCACATGGAATGATTCATTAAGCCTTATTTTTACAATTAAAACTAACAGGGAACAAAATGATTCTGACAATTAGCCTTGTGCAAGGATGAAAACATGTTGCTTTTATTGCAATCTTGAATTCCAAAAGAGTGAAAAGGAACAAGACAGTTGCAGAATTTGAAATGACATACAATCAGCTACCTAAAGGTGAATTATCCTTGCAAGTGCTTGCGCAAGTTTAACCACATCATCCAACTCCTATCCTGAAAGTCTCTAGAAAAATTAGTACGGTATATCGTCAACCAAGATGAATCCAATGGTAACATCACTGATGTTATCACCACATTGAACCATTAGGTTTTGCAAACAATCCATCTACACTGGCTTACAATCCTTAGAAACCACAGTCTGCTTCTTTTGCACAATGTCAAGAAGAAAATCAGTGAAAATTGCCTCAAAACCCGGCATCTTCGCATACCCTGGAAAGTAATTTATATCAATGACAAGATATCTCCCTCCAATTCTACTATCCCTTATCACATCAAAGTTAAAAAGATTCAATTCCAAAGCCTGCCTCAACTTGTTAGCTACCTCAGTCACGAAGCTCAATGGGGGCAACTCAGCTGCCTCTATCACCTTTGCAACGCTCTCATCACTCTGATCTTGAGCAGTCACATTAGATATCTGCGAAAACGACACCAAATTCTCCGACACACCCAAATTCTCCAATGCAATATCCGGCAACGACGTCCTCTTCACACACTGAATGTGCTGACCCGCCACGTAGACCTTGAAGATCACCCCTCCATGGTTCACAAACTCCTGCAACACGTACGGTGGGTCCAGCTTCAACCCTCCCAGCCCCTCCTCGTTGAAGACCAACGACATCTGATGAGAGCCCACGCTCCCATTCGCGAGTAGAGGCTTCGCGATCACCGGAAAACTGATGCCCTTCGAAGCAACACTGTCGAGTGCTGATTCAGGACTTTCGACAAACACCTGCTTCGGAATACCAACTGACACTTCACAAGTGATGTCTAGCTGGTTTACGACTTGGAGCATGGTGACTCGGTTGTGGAGGCGCTGGATTGCGCCGGGCGAGTCGATAACGACGACGTTTGGATACTGCAATAGAAATTGCTCGAGCTGAGAGATCCATTCTGGGTCGGATAACTTGTGGATGAGACAGTCGAATGGGTACTGATCAATCAAGGGTTTGGTCGATTGGATTGGGAATAAATCAATTCCTCGTTCCTTGGCGAGATTGAGGAGAGATGGCTGCATGAAACTCTGAACTTTCTTTGGCGCGAGAGCGTATCCTATGCGGTATTTCGTGGGTTTCTCTGTCATCGTAATTGCAATTTCTCAGCTGCACCGCTGATGAAGAAGATGAAGAAGAAAAATGTGGCAATATTCCTTTTTTTTTTTTTAATAATAATGTTAAGATGCTCGAATTTTAGAGTTGTGATTTCGAATAAAGAATCTATCTTTCGAAAACTTTTTTTTTCTTTAGCCAATATGATAATAATACTTTTAGTGAAATGAATTTCACTATTCACATTTAAAGATAGATTTTATTGCAACTTTGAAATTGGAATTTTAGACTTTTTTTGTAAATCTTGTATTTGAAATCTTTTGTATTTTCTTTTGTAAAGAAGATAGATGCTATTGAAAATTGTAACAGTATCGAAAATGTAGGATAAGATTATAGAATTTTGAAAATTTCAATTCAAATATAATATTAGATGAGCCCATTTAAAATTCGAATGAATCAAATCCAAAATAAGCAAACTCTTACAATATTCATTTGGTCAGCATACGATCGATACGACTCAAAAGATAAGAAGAAAAATGTGTGGTCCGAAACATCTAATTTAATAGGTATTTGTGTCAAAAATATCACTTTTTGAAGCTAAAATTGATGTTTTCTTAAGTTGTGATTAAAATATATGTTTTATGAGTTGGTCTTGTGTGCACTTAGTGTACATGCAATGTGGGACGACCCAGTTTTTGACCTGGATCCGCGTGTTTTTTAATTTTTTTTTTCAGGTTGTGACCTTTATGTTGTAAATGTGTGACTTTTATGTTATAAATGTGTGACCTTTATATACTGTAACTTAGAAAAAAAATGAAGATTTTCAATATAATTTGAACTGTACACCTTTATGTGATATCAATGCGACCTTTATGTTATGTACAAATATTCCAACATTTATATAATATATAAATATGTATAAATGTCAGAATATTTGTACATAAATGTAACATAATATAACATAAAAGTCACATTAATATCACATAAAGGTACATAGTACAAATTGTGTTGAAAATTTTCATTTTTTTTCCTAAGTTACAGTGCATAAAGGTAGAGATAGTTGTACATAAAGGTCTTACATTTATAATGTAAATGTCACACATTTATAACATAAATGTCAAGACAAAAATTTGGAAAAAAAAATTAAAATTAAAAACTCGCGGATCCGGGTTGGATCGACCCGGATTGCACGGATCTTAGATCCGTACACCTGTGCACAGGAGTTTTTGTGATGTTTTATTGTCCCATTTAACTATTTCTTTGTCATATTCATGGGTTAAAATTAATGTTTGGATGAATCGATGATAAAACAACGAATAATTACATTGAAAATTTATTATTGAAAAAGACTTTGGTGATAAATCATATTCCATTAAATTGAGTTTTGTGTGATTCAATTCAACCTTATTATTAGATCATAATAAATCACATCTGAGTTTTTAGATGCATTAGTGACATTGTCTCTTAAAAAATATCATTTTGATTATTTTGTATCATTTCTTCTTATTTTTATTAGTCTTCAACTAGACTTTTATTATGAAAATATATAATGAAAAACAATATCATTTAATTATGAGCTGTAAAAGGTTTATCAGTCCAATACAAAATTTCTAGAGATGCATTGATGCATGTGAGAAGCTCAAATTCTCACCATAAAAAATCGATGTTTGAATTTTGATCTGAATGTCAATCAATTTTGTCTAATCGAATATAATACCATAACAATAGAACGTCTCAATAAATAATCTTGTTCTTCTCTCAAATCTCTCTTCTTAAATTTAGATGTCTCCCTCTTTAAAATGGAGAAAAAATGATATTTATACATGGATTTAAATTGATTTAACTACTCCTAAAATATTGCACCACTAAGCCACTAACAAAGAACAGTTACTAAGGCTTGAGAACGTGGGTTCGAGATAAAAATAAAGTATCTCGTCGTCTTTATTAGCGAGATGAAATATTCGAACTGGAGTATGCTTTCCCGTCAACATAAATGTATCTCGACATCATTATCTCGAAATGTAGAACAAAGATTTAAGGATCCAAGAATCTACCTTAAGTCTAGCGAGATATTCTATTATCCGCGTCTTCGAAAAATATTGCTCGAGCTAACTAATACGAAATAATAATTCATTTCGTATTAGTATAATAACATTTCGAATTTTCTGAACGAGATACTCATTTCGGCTATATCAAGTATAATAAGCATTTTTTTATCTCCCCAATTGAGATGATCATTTCGTCCTACTGTGTATCTCGTCCATATCAAATCTAGTAACCTTTTATATTACATATTTATCACACTCTATAAACAATATGTTACAATTTGTCTCTTTTCCTAATTCCTATAGAAGCAAATTGGTTAATTCTCTTTATTTTCCATAAAATTTGTTTTATTATTATTATTATTATTATTATTATTATTATTATTATTATTATTATTATTATTATTAAAGTGCTTTCTTGTTTAATATAGTCTAGTATAAAAAACGCTCTAACCCTTGGGCGCGATTTTAACATATATGTTTTTGTAGCTGAAAGGCTAAAACCCTAAACCCTCGCCGTCGAGTACACCGTCGCCGCCGAGCTTCATGGCGTCGACAGTGGCGCTGAAGAAGACCTACAAATGCTTTCAGTCTCTGCAGCAGTTCTACACCGGCGGGCCCTACGCCGTCGCATCCGACGGCTCGTTTCTCGTCTGCGCTTGCGACGATACCATTAAGGTCGTTGATTCTGCTAACGCCGCCATCAAGTCCACCATTGAAGGTGATTCAGAGCCTGTTACCGCCCTTATCCTCAGCCCTAACGATAATTTTCTCTTCTCCGCCAGCCACAGCCGCCAAATTCGAGTTTGGGATCTCTCTTCCCTCAAATGCCTCCGCTCTTGGAAGGTTTCATTCTTTTCATATGTTAATTGGTTATAGCAATTCATATTAGTATTGTGTAAGTTAATATTTGTTACGAAGGAGTTGAAGCTCTAGAAATTTAGAATATATTTTCTCTAAATTCAAATTCGATGAGCTCAGTTTTATGGTTATTGATTGCAGGTTAATACTGTGGTATGATAATGTGTTTTTTATTTGAGGATATTAGGTCTTACACATTACCATTGCAGTGGAACAAGTTTCAGTTTTTTTTTTTTGTATTAATAAATTTCTGTATTGGTGTGTTGGAAATAGGGGCACGAAGGGCCGGTGATGGGAATGGCTTGCCATGCATCGGGAGGATTGCTGGCAACAGCAGGAGCGGATAATAAAGTGCAAGTGTGGGATGTGGATGGAGGCTTCTGCACACATTATTTCAAGGGGCATAAGGGGGTCGTGACCAGTATTGTTTTCCACACCGACCCAAATCGGTTGCTTGTGAGTTCTCATAGCTGAAAAGAAAAGAAAAAATAAATGTGTACTAATTTTCTGATTGTTTGTTGACCAGATAGGGTTGGGGAAATTAATTTTAAACTGAGAGTGGAGTTTTTCATTGTTTACAGCTTTTCACGGGTGGTGATGATGCCACTGTTAGGGTGTGGGATCTTACAAAGAAAAAGTGTGCTGCTACCCTAGAAAAGCATCAATCGACGGTTACTTCAATTGCAATTTCTGAAGACGGTTGGACCTTGCTTACTGCTGGAAGAGATAAGGTATATTTCATATCTTCTGCTGGATCTATGCTTGTAGGATACTAATATGATCATTTACAAGAATCAGGACTAAGAAAACATAAATGCCATGACATAGAGTGGAACATGTTATTGTGTGTGAATCATTATACAGACTGAAGTGTGTTTATATGAAAAAAAAAGGTATTTATCAGCTGAAATATACTGAAAATCTAGCCACTGAGAGTTGCACGCAATATTGTTTAACTACAGCTAGTTATAGACAGCACATCTTTAATCTGCCATTTGTTTTCTCTTTAATTGCGTTTTTTCTGTCTCATGGCATTCCTTTTACTCACATCCCAATGTTCATTGTGGTTTCAGGTTGTAAATATATGGAACCTGCACGATTATAGCTGTACGACTACTGTACCAACATACGAGGCGCTAGAAGCTGTGTGTACATTTCACTCTGCATCCCCTTTTGCCTCATGTTTGTCATCATATATTCAGAAAAATGGGAAGAAGATCAAATCATCGTCTATTCAATTTTTAACAGTTGGTGAACGTGGGATTGTTCGGATATGGAATTCAGATGGGTATGTCATCCATAGTTCTTGAATCTTTTCAATCTTCATAAAGTGACATAGCATACACATATAAATAACTGCATGTTTCTTAGCTGTAGGTTCCTTGGACTTTGACATATGAAACTTATATGGAATTTAATTGTCGTGAATTATGTTTCAAATAAAAAACTCCTAAAGGCAAGTTGAATGATTTAACCAACATATTATAACTTGATCCTTGAAGAGCCTGAATGTGCATCCTTTTCTCTTGCATGCGTCTGTGACCCATAAATTTAGTAACTTTACTGAACTTCTATGATTTCTCTGCAACAGGGCGACACTCCTTTTTGAGCAGAAATCTTCAGATTTGGCTGTCAGCTCAGAGAATGAAGAGGTTAAACGAGGTTTTACCTCTGCTATGATGCTACCATTAGGCCAAGGATTTCTCTGCGCAACAGTTGATCAGCAGTTTCTTGTTTATGATGTGGATAAAAATGCTGATGATGGTCTGGGCTTGGTGCTTAGAAAAAGACTCATTGGTTACAATGAAGAGATTGCAGATATGAAGTTTTTAGGTGAAGAGGAACAATTCCTTGCAGTTGCTACTAGTGTTGAACAAGTAAGCTGTTTTAAATCATAAGCATCTTATTGGATCGTGTTAAGAATCATGAATAATTAAATGTTTGAAGTATCGTTATGATGTGCTATAACCTTACTTGCCATCATAGCATTCTTCAATTCATTGTGTTCCATTATTTATTTTTTTAGCCTAAAGTTCATACAAGTAACTAGGATATGGCCATTTGAATGTCACAATGACCCACTCATTCTGGGTAGATGCATCTTCTAGTATGTCATGTTTTATGCACTTGATTTATTTTTTATCCCTAGTTTTAAAAGGATTCCTGAATGTTGTCAGTGACTAAAACTTTCCAGCTTATTTTTATGCTATAGGAGTCATCACCTCTTGCTTCATTCTTTTTAAATTACATTCCAAATTTGATGTGAACTGCGGTTTTATTTCTTCATTTTGATCTTTGTTTACTTTATATCTTATGCAGGTAAGAGTATACGATCTGGCATCAATGTCGTGTTCCTATGTATTGACTGGGCACACAGATGTAGTTCTATGCCTTGATACCTGTGTGTCAGCTTCAGGAAGAACACTTATTGTAACAGGAAGCAAAGACAACACTGTGAGTAATAGACTGATAAAAAGATGCTCTCTTATGTTAGTGTAGATGAGTAGGTACTCTGTTTTTGCTGTTCTTTTCGGCTTCAATGTGGACTTATCACTCACTTTACATTCCTACTTTAAAGTACACGTTTAATTCAATTATTCATACAGGTTAGGTTGTGGGACTCCCAAAGCCAACGGTGTGTTGGAGTTGGTGTAGGTCACATGGGCGCTGTTGGTGCTGTTGTTTTGTCGCAAAAAAACAGGAACTTTTTTGTCAGCGGTAGTAGGTAATTATATTATAATTGAGATGTCTTCTTTTGTAATGTTATGTGCCTATTTGTATGTGGAGATCTAACGCTCACAAAGTACTTGTTGCACTTTAATTTACATAAATTTGGAAAAGGAAGATAATTGACATGTATTGGTTTCAAATGCTCTGTCTTCATGATAACATCATCAGTCCCTGAGGTTTCCCTGTTTTGGTTTTACTTGCTTAGTGACCGTACATTAAAGGTGTGGAGCTTAGATGGAATCTCAGATGATGTTGAAGAGGTTTCCAACTTGAAATCAAAAGCGGTAGTGGCAGCCCATGACAAAGATATAAATTCGTTGGCAATTGCACCCAATGATAGCCTTGTTTGCAGTGGTTCTCAGGTTAGTAAATTGAAAAATAGCTAGAGTGCACTTGCTGTTATCCTACTAGACAACAATCCTAAGGAGCATACTTGTGAATTGTACAGAGAGATAACTACTATAGTTTTCAAGTCATCCAATAAATTACTTCACTTGTTTTGTTCAAATATTCAGGATCGCACAGCGTGCATATGGAGGCTCCCTGACCTGGTTTCTGTGGTTGTGCTTAAAGGACATAAGAGGGGAATTTGGTCAGTGGAGTTTTCTCCGGTGGACCAATGTGTCATAACAGCCTCGGGTGATAAGACAATAAAAATATGGGCTATTTCTGATGGTTCTTGTCTGAAAACATTTGAAGGACATACATCAAGCGTCATTAGAGCTTCATTTATCACACGGGGGACTCAATTTGTTTCTTGTGGTAATCTAGCCTATGAATGTCTGGTTTTCTTTTCATGGCTTTAATGTGTTCTAGCTTTGGTTCTAAATAGATTTGACTTGATTTAGGGGCGGATGGCTTGGTGAAGCTGTGGACGGTCAAAACCAACGAATGCTTGGCCACTTATGATCAGCATGAAGACAAGGTGTGGGATTTTTCTTTACACAATAATAGCATCTTGAAAGGCTCTTATTGCTTGAGACATTAAACGTAAAAAGCCTCTGATGTTGTTCATCTCTTATAACTAAAGATTCTCGAACTGTTGTTAGAGCAAGATCCTTGATTCAAGGTCATATGAACCAATGAAGAAATAGAATCTAATATACAAAAAATATAAATGACACCCCTACATAGTAGCTTAATCTTCTAGATGGAAATAGTTATGTTCTCGATATGTAATGCAAGGCCTCCAATCAATAATAAGTCAGTAGGTCCACTGGATTTTTGTAAAAGCATCATATATGACCTCAAAATGATGATATTCGTACTTGATGTTTGTTTTATATTTGCTATTAAACAGATTAAGGCTTATTCTTATTATTTCACTGCTAACAATATTATTATTCTCTTACTGTGTTTTCTTTTATTAACAACGAAAATCTTGTATTCTAATCGAATCTTTAAAAGAACGATTCTGCATATTGTTTGTCATCAACCAATGTTATTTTCTTCTTAGACTTAGATCAGCTTGTTCTCTTATGTTTACACTCTTGTGTTCTTCTCCAGATATGGGCATTGACAATTGGGAAGAAGACAGAAATTCTTGCTACAGGTGGCGGTGATGCAGTTATTAATTTATGGCAGGACTCTACGGCAGAGGATAAAGAGGAAGCCTTCCGTAAAGAAGTGAGGCATCTGATCGACATTTCTAATTTGTTCATGACCTTAAAAAAACTCGGTGCACAATATGTGATTGGTTACAGGGAAAACTCCCCTTTTTATGTTGAAATACACATGCACACACATGGTACATTCTATAATTCTGCCATTCAAATGCACCAATTCACCTTAGATTTGGTTTAAATGATATAACTAATTTGTGTTTCCCTGTTTAGGTTTGTTTTCAATATTTTGTTTTTCGCATCCAAAGCTCCAAGGATCTGTTTTCGGTGTTCATTGTTCTAGAGATCTGTTATAACATTACTATTTTATTTTTGCAGGAAGAAAATGTTTTGAGAGGGCAAGAACTGGAAAATGCTGTATTAGATGCTGACTACACAAGGGCCGTCCAACTTGCATTTGAACTTCGCAGACCTCACAAACTTTTCAAGTTATTTAGTGAACTCTGCAGGTGAGATGTTTGTTTTTGTCATAGTATGTTGCTTGATATCTTCATGAAAATTGTTCATCTTAGCTTGAGGTCTTCACAGGAAGACAGATGCAGATATGCATATTGAAAAGGCTCTTCGTTCATTTGGCAAGGAAGAGCTTCGTTTACTTTTGGATTACATAAGAGAATGGAATACGAAACCAAAGCTCTGTCATGTAGCACAGTTTGTGCTGTATCGCGTATTCAGCATCCTCCCTCCTACCGAGATAGTCGAGGTACTTACATTTCGTCGTGGGCTTAATAGCAAACAAATAAAAATAATAATTATTATTGTAAAAATCCAAAGTTCTGTGAGGTTCTTACTATTTTAGTCAATTCACTTAAAATTGACTGATTGGGTGCAATTTTGGTTGATTTATTTGGATGGCCAAAATTACTAGACGTGTATTGATGAGAAGACACATCTTAAATTAAGGGTTTTAATGATGCGAATTGAAAATACACCTAGGATTGTGTCTAAATTGGCTTAGTTTTTAATGATATATATTTGGATTTTGGATTCATGTGTTTTTCATATTAGTATACGCATGTTTGCCAGTTCGAGCTACCATTCAAACCGGCCAAAATCACACACCCAATTAGTGAAATAATGGCTTCAATAATGACCATAAATCTTTGGATGTTTTAGAGTATTAGGCCCTTATGCATGATGGGTTGTGTTTATTGCAGATGAAAGGCATTGGAGAAGTACTCGAAGGTCTCATCCCGTATTCTCAAAGACATTTTACACGAGTCGACAGGCTAGAAAGAAGCTCGTTCCTTCTGGACTACACCCTGATGGCAATGTCCGTCATCGAGCCTGAAACAAACGGCACAGAGTCGAGAGACAATGATCTGAAGTCATCCAAGGCTGATGACGACAAGAAGACAATAGAAACGGTTGAAAATGAAAGCGATGAATATGCAGAGCGAAACGAAACGCCAATGAAGAAGCGAAAAACGCCGAAATCGGAGGGCAGAAAACACAAGAAAAAGAAGGTGGCTTATGTAAGCACAACTGCCCCTATTTCATCACTGGCATAAATAATTCTGAGAGATTATTATTGTTGTCAGAAATTTTGAGTAATTAGATTGTGAAAGATTGAATGGTGGGTGGAAAACATGTAGAGACAAAAGAAACTGATATTGTTGTAAAATGCTGGCACAATGAACTTGTGCTGGCTGCCTCCATCATTATCAGACATATACACACACTTCTACGTAGGAAAATGGAAAACAACATTTTTTGCCCCACTTGTTTTTAATGTATTTCTTTTGACCACATTTGTTTATTATTATTTTTTTTTTAAACTTTTGCTTTATGTACTTCCTATTTGTTTGGTTTTGCCAAGTTTTTGTACTTGTGCCGCCTGGGCTTTCTTTAGCCATTTTGTTTTTATTCTGGGGTAAAACAAAAAAACGTTGAAAGTAAGGGGCAAAAGGTATAAAATTAATGAGCAAGATTGAAATATTAATGGGGTGAAAAAACAAAAAAAGTAAAAGTAGGGGGAGTAATAGATTATACCACCTTCAACATTGTGGCCCGCATCTTAATTATTTTTAATCTAAAAGACCAAAAATATATTTACAATATATGTGTTAGCATCTCCAACAATGCACAATATTACTGTAAATTTTATACTATCCTAATGTAAAAATTGTCATTCATGAATATTCCATAATATTTCTTATAATTATTATTTTTTATATTTTCTTTATTTGTCATATATTTAATAATATACATAATCATTGTTAATTTATCAAATTTTGATCTTTATTATTTTATAACTAATATATATGTGTTTAAATCTTATCTAAAATAATTATTTAATAACAATATTTTACATTAATGATGGTTTTAGAAAAAAAATTCAAACTAAATAAAAATAATTCAGTTAATTTTATGCAATGTTTGAATATTATATTTATGAGTTGTGTAATATTTTAAATTTCATGTACATTTAAATAATTATAATTTTTATTATTATTCAAATAACATATCATGGTAACGTTTTGAATATAACGAAAACAAAAATAATAATAAAAAATGAATGAAAAAATAGAAAGAAAAATAAAATAAAATAAGAAATGAAAATAAAAGGATAATAATAAATTAAAAAAAAAAAAAAGAATATTGCAAGATTTCACTTGCGCAGGATTAACAGTTACAAAAAGAGCCCATGTTTTTAAAGCATTGTTGAAGAAATTTTTTTGCAAACCCAAATGAAAATACAACATTATTGTGGGCACACATTAATGTGTTCACATTGATGTGATACATATCAAATACAATTATTAATTTCAAATTATAATATTATAAGGATTAATATATTTACACATTAACGGTAGATATATTAAGACATGTCAACGATCGGTAAAAGATCATTATTAATTTATTTATCTTTAGAAAGTGGCTAAGATGTCACTTATATTATTTGAGTCAGATTTAATGATATTTCTTCTCGAACAAACAGAAAATTGTTAAAAAATATGTTATATTCGTGGATAACATGTTTACTGTCTATAAATGTGTATTTTAAGATTTGACACAAATAAAGTATAGGAGAAAAATTAAATAACTGAGAGAGAAGACCAATCTATGGTCATAGTCATGGCCACAGCTTTGACGTGGATTCTAGAGAGAGAAGACTCAGCCTGTGAAAATTGAAATGGGTCACCATCCATCTTTATAGAAGAAATATCATATGTGTCATATCATACATTTTTTTTCAAATTATATTTTTTCTATAAATTAAATCTATAATAAATAGAATTTTAAAACTAAATAATATGATAATTAATTATATCAAATTTAATGTTGATAATAAATAATGTTAAATAATATAGAAATTTTAACTAAAATTGTTAAAATAAAAATAGTTAACTTTAGATATAGAAATCATTTATATTTGAGATTTGTTAGTTTACAAAATTTAGAAAAATATATAAATAAAATAAAAAGGAAAACTAAAATAAAGGTGGGTTGATTTTGATTATTCAAACTTTACAATCTCTTGAAACTTAATTAATTAATTGATGTAATTTAATTTTTTTTGCAAATATGTGTTTTAGAATAATCTATGAAATTTTTATTTTTTTGCAAAATTTTGACTTTCAATTGTTTTATCATTTAATTGAAAGAAAATTGAGGATTATTCTAAATTTCAGCAATAAAATATGAAAATAGTATACAAGTTTATTTTCATTTGATGGGGAGATTATTTCTTTTAAAATTTTCATATAACGCATGGTCCCTATGCTAGTTTATTAATCAATTGGGGCCCATTTTGGATCATTTGCAAAGAGTGCAATTTGATTAAATCTAGTCTATTGCATTATTGTTTGCATTTTACTAAATTTTGGAATTATGTACTATCAATCTTAAATTGAGTACTGAGTAGTTTAATTCGATTCCAATTATTGCGTTTTGTGATTCATTACAATCATATTTTTAATTGAGTTGAATTTATAAAATTTGATCTACTAATATTTAAATTGAAGCTCAAATCAAACTTTCAATTTTATAAGATTTAAATTTCATTTGAACTTATCTAATTTGTTATTAATCTTAAATCGACTATCGAATAATCTAATTTAATTTTAATTTTGGTTGATTACAATGTTATAATGTTCTAGAAAAGTCATGAGAGATCTAGAATGTTAGCTTACCCTATTCAAAGTTTAGGGTAAGACAAATAGTCTTTGTCTTATGGGTTTACTAATAACGGTTCAACGAATTCCTATGTAATGATTATAATTTATTTGATTTTTTTTTTGATATTTTATTTTAAAATATAATTCAATTTACCGTTTCTTATAACTAACAATATTATTTTAATTAGGTAGATTATTTAATCGATTTTGCTATCGTATTAGATTAATTCAACTAGAGTCTAATAAAAGCGATTTATATATTTCAATTATTAGTAAATGACGAAATTTGTTGTTAAAAAATTAAAAGAAAAAGAAATAGTAAACACAATTTTTTTTTTTTGGCAAATAAAGAAAAAACAAAAAGTCACCGCCGGTTCAAAAATTATAATTAAAATTAAAAAAGAAAAGTCATCATCTGTTTTTTAACCTTTTGAATTTAGTAAAGAAAAAACAATGACTTTAACACGTCATTTCATTTCGAATCACAATATTATTTTCAGATATTTTGGTTGAATAGCCATGTCAGATGCCACATTATAGAAAACTAAATTTAAAAAAAATTATTTAAATCAAAGCGTCATTGTTTTACATGAATTAAATGAAAAGAAACAATTTAAATTTAAATTTAGCTAAAACTATTTAGATTTAATGTAGATCAAAATTTTATTTATTTTTCAAAATCACATAATTTATGATCTAGTGTCTGATGTGGTTATTTTGCTTGATAGGTAGAATCGGATCATCAAATAATACAACTATGATAGAGTGGGTTAAAATTATGAATTTTTTTCTTCTAAATTTAAAAAGCTAGAATTGAATTGTAATTTTTGAAAAGATTGGTGATTTTTTGTTTTCTAAATTAAAAAAAGGATTAAATTACAATTTTTGAAAATACATTTGTTATTATTATTATTTTAATTTTTTGCAGTTACACTTTATTTTTTAAATGAAATAAAACTTAAACAATCTAAAACATATGTAATTTAATTAAATATTGAGTTTAAAGGGTCTTTTATTAGGAAAATGATTTTGTCAAATTGAATTTGGCTGCTTTAAATTAATTATCCCCTCAATCTGTCTTTATTTTATTGGAGTGAATTTGACATGACCAGTTGTTATCGATTGAATGGTTGGTCTAATCTGGTGTTTAAAAGTATATTTAATACAATACATTTATTTTATGCTGAAAAAAATTAAAAAAAGATTGAGATCATAATTAGTATGTTTTGATAACGTTGGAGTTGGTTGTAGTCTAATAAAATTAGCTTTTTTTATTCATTTAATTCTATCATAAATTGCATACACCTTTCTTTTAAAAAAGTGTCTTTTGGCTTTTACCATTTTGATAATGTATAATTAGTAATAACAACTTGCATTGAAATTAAAAAGCAATCAATAATCTCATATTTGGGGAGATTTATAGTTGAAAAATTGAAGATAGGGTGTTAATGTGTAAGATCTCCAATTAATTATACAATATTTACAAGATCGTTTTATGAATTTTATTTCGTGAAATTGATCAATCAGTAACTTATAACCGTCAAAATAGGCGGACTTGTAAAAACGGTTAAAACAATCTAAAATAAGTTTTTGTATAACATGTAATCCATCAAAATAGTAAAAATATAGAATATCATACTTGAAAAAGTATTTCTATTGTTTTAGTTGCATACATTATTTTTGTTGAAATAGTATTAGAGAGACAAGAAAAATGAATGATTCTTGAAAAAATTTAATTAATAAAATATAATTTTAAAGGAATTTATAGGTGCAAATAAATTGGATTTGTTAGGTTTTGTTAATAGGAAAAAGTGGGACATGTTTAGGGTCAAAACTTTCTTGGATGTGAGTCTCGAGTTTTAATTCTAATAAGAATTAAAGCTTGAATCAATCTTGACTCATATAAAAAATAATAAAAAACACGATTATTTAATTTGTTATTATTATTTTAATTATTACAATTTTCCCATTAAAAAATAGATATGTCCAAAAGGCAAGCCAAACCAAACCAAACACCTTCTTCGATCTCACAACCACACGTTGTTTCCTACCAAACTTTCTTCCCATCAAAATATTTCTCTCTCTCTCTCTCTCTCTCTCTCTCTATATATATATATATATATATATATATATATATATATATATATAATTTATGCACGTATCTATGGTGTATATATTTTCTAATTCGTATTATGTGAGTTTCCAAGAGGAACCAATCATTAAGTTGTGTGTGGTTTTGGACTTCTTATTGTAGCCAATAAGTCGGTATAGATTATAAATATTATCTTCATCATTTGACTTTTTCATCATAATTAATGTAGCTTCTTAAATAATATCAACCAAAATATTAACACTCTCATTTCCATTCAAAATAACTATTGCTTCATAAAATAAACTTCAGTTTAACTCATCACTTTTTAATTACCAAAAAAACAAAAAAATCTTCCAATTTTGACTTGCCTTGTTTCTCATTGTGGCTTCATTTATTGTAAATACTCATCTTTTCAATCGAAGTCCTGAACCCTAAAATAATACACATTATATGGTATAACACACGATCATAATAATATTTTTTTAATTTACTTAAAACATTTTAAACGATAGATAAACTGAAATGAAAATAATATTATTTGAAACATATTGTACAAAACCTTAATTTACATAGTATAAAGATATAATAACCTTTTGTACCACAAAATCAAATAAAATCAATTTTCTACTACAATTACGGCATGATTGGTATGATGGAATGAGGTGGGAATTGAATCATCATTCCTACCTTCATTCCTATTCCTCTGATTGGTATACTTTAAATAGTGGGAATCACCATTCCCATAGGAATTGGTATTCCGTAAACATGGAATTAGCCATTCCTTACTACACCCATGATATTATGTATTTTTGGCTTCTAAGAAATGAACTTTTTTTTAATTAATTTTGACAATTTCATTATTATTTATTTTATTTTTTACAAATTAACTTCCCAAAGTTAAATTATTATATAATTTTTTAAATAATTTTAAATTATTTATAAAAATATCAAAAAATAATACAATTAAATACATAACTAGTATAAAAGTAATGAATAAATGTAAAATTCTTAAAAACATAAAGATAGTATGAGTATAATATTAATAATATAGATAATTTTGGTTCTAGAGTATAAGATTTTTCTAAATATTTTTTTTTTTGTAAATATATACAAATAAGATATATGAATATTAGAATAAATAATAATTTATATAAAAATATATAAATAAATTGTAACTAGGGAAAAAAAAGGTGATATCCCTAGTATAAATTAAATCTAGAAAATGAAGATAGATTTCTAGGGAAAAAATCGAGATAATCTATAATCTAGAAATAATAGCTTTTGTATTAAAAACCTAATTTTTGTAATAAAATAAAATAAAATCGTAAAAATAATTAATTATTTATATAATTCTTGTTGCCCATGGCTAACTACCACCTTCCCAACAATCTGCTACCCACAACACTCTTTCAATGCTACCTTTCTTCCCTTCCCCCCTCTCTCTCTCTCTCTCCTCTCTCTCTCTATAAATACTAGAAAAGCACACATTTCCCACCAATCTCAACAACACAGCTGCTCTCTAAAGCCTCCTTTTTCTCCAGATTACATTAATCAATCAAATCTCAATTCCACTGCGAGTTTCTGGAAATGGCGCCAGCTGCTTTCTGGAACTCATCCAAAACCGTTTGCGTTATGGACGCATCGGGTCGATTGGGCTCCGCCCTCGTACGCCGCCTCCTTCAGCGAGGCTACACCGTCCACGCCGCCGTCCACAACCGCGGTAACCGCCGCTGATACATAATTGCATACATGATATCTACAGCTCTGTGTTTTATTAGTTTTTTAATTTTTTCAAAATATTGTGCGTTTTGAGATTTTAATTCAAATGAATGTGCTGACCTTTTCCTGTTGATTGACTCGATTTCTCGATTTTATTTGAAATAGCTACTTGTATGTGTGCGAATTCATCGGTGTATTTTGTTAGATGAATCTACGAGATGAAATTTGTAAATTCTCTCAAATTTGTTGAATTTTCAGATGAGTTGCAGTGTTACGAGAGGCAATCGACTGAGAACAAGGAGTTGAGAGTATTCCATTCGGATCCATTGGATTATCACAGCATATTGGATGCTCTTAAAGGATGTTGTGCTCTGTTCTACTCCTTCGAGCTCCCTTCCGACCACCCTACCTACGATGTAAGCTCCAATACGAGTTTCGATTTCAAATTAAAACTCGAAAAATCCTAGTAAATGAAGAAAGAAAGATGAATAGAAGCAAGTGGATGTGAGGTTTAATTGGTATCCTAACAAGATGACTTTTCTTTAGGCCCTTAAATTCTGGAACTTATATTCTAAGGCTCATAAATGAGTTCACAGCTTCTTCTATTAATTCTTATCTTACTTTATAGGCTGTGTCAAAGTCTTAAATTTCACAGCTGGATTGAATATATGAATTTATGGCTCTCAAAATTTGGAGGGGCTAGCAAGCTAGTAGCTAGAGAGCCAAGTTTGATTTCTTGATTATTTTATGTTTGTTATTATTCACATCTTTTCCAAGCTTCAATCGTTTGAAAGTAGTCTTTAAAGAATTTTAATGTTAATTAATAGAGACAAGGACTTTCATGATGCAAGTTGTGGTATTATAACGCTGCCGCAAAATCCGGTACATAAAAGAAGTTTATGTTCTGTCCCACTCTTGATGTCCCACTGTTTATATAAATATTAAATCGAAAAAGTGAGATAGATGATCTAAACTATAAAACTTAGACAATCTGTAATGTTGCAGACAGTTGAGCTGTAACATATGGTTTCTAGAAAGAAAGAGGTGAACATGCATGTGATGTTGTCTTTGTAAAGGAGCAAGAAGTTTAATTATAGTCTAAATAAATGTATGTATGTTATTTATGGTACAGGAATTTATGGGTGAATTGGAAGTAAGAGCAGCACATAATGTGTTGGAAGCGTGTGCTCAAACAGATACCATCGACAGGGTCGTCTTCACATCGTCGGCCACAGCCGTCATCTGGAAGGACCACCAGCACGATGACCAACCATCCGATGTCAATGAGAGAAATTGGAGTGACATTAACTTCTGTAAAAAGTTTAAGGTATTTATTATAAGTTCATAGCCAACTGTGTCACTAGAATTCATCATTCTTGGGATTTTGTTCCAATATAGTGTTTCACAAATATGCAGTTATGGCATGGATTGTCAAAGACAGTGGCAGAAAAGACAGCCTGGGCATTAGCAATGGACAGAGGGGTAAACATGGTGTCGATAAATGCAGGGTTGTTGATGTGTCCCGATCTGACAATCAAGGACCCGTATTTGTTGGGGGCCTCAGAAATGTTCAAAGATGGCGTCTTTGTCACTGTAGAGCTCAAGTTCTTAGTTGATGCCCACATTTGTGTGTTCGAGGACTCTTCATCCTATGGCCGATACCTATGCTTTAACCGCATTATAAATAGCAGTAAAGACGTCGTCAAGCTAGCATCAATGTTGTTGCCATCATCATCACAACAAATGTAAGTTATTACTTATTAATTAGGCCACTCGGTAAACAAGCCAGAAACTTTTATTGAAATGAATCTATTAGACATTTTCGAGGGATATTACCCTGCACACCTCGAGGGATGCCACATTAGCATGTGCCCCATGAGAGGTGTGTAGGGCAACATTCCACACACACACACACGAGGGGTGATGATTAATGACGTCCCTGGGAAGTGCCACGTGGATCCGGTCATAATTCGTAAATTTGTTATGTGCAGGTTGGAGAATGATAGAGAGTACCAACAGAGGATTAGCAATGAGAAATTGAGTAAGCTAATGGTAGACTTTGAGAGTGCAGGTCAAGTCTCCAGCGATGTTGAGTGATTGATCATTGCTTTAATTTGTAGAAAGGTATGGATAGTTTACACAAATATTTGGGTAGCACTTGATGCATTGGCATTTGTACATTCTTGTTGAGTGAAAAAGAGAAAAAAAAATTCAAAGATTGGATTTTTTTAATTATTGGAGCAATAGTAAAATGGTTTAGCAATTCCTCGTGTATGATTCTTTGAACTTAGCAAGAATAAGTGTAAAGTAATTGATGTAATGGGATTATTCCCTACAATGAACTTGGCCAATAATCAAATTTATGCAGTCTAGTGCATGTTACACTCAACCACAAGTCTTTATTTTTACTTACATCCATATGATTGCTTAATTTTGCCTGGGTTATATCAAACGAGATCCATTGACATTTCAAAATAACCATAACTAATTAACACGTGAATTTTATTAAAAATAAATTTAAATAAAAAATTAATCTGAAGTACAATTTGGCACTTCATATCCTAAACGTTTTTGTTCTTTTAACATTTTAAAATCCATAAATTTTTCACTTTGCAATTTATTGTCATCTTTTGATCACCATTCCAATTAAATTGGATTCAATGTGTCAATTCTTTTAACCAAAATACATGAAATTTATGATAAAACAATCTCTATCCATCTCAAACCAAACAAAAACCCCAAATTAATTTTTTAATTTCCATTTAATTTAAAACTCAAATTGAGCAAAATTCAAACGAAAATTTCGAATTTGATCGGTAAATGACCTAAATTGCAAAGTGAAAAAATGACCTAAATTGCAAAGTGAAAAACTTATAGACTTTGAGATGCTATTGAAAAAAAAAAATTATGTTGCAAATAGTAAAAATTATCATACTTCATGTTTTTTTTTTATTATTATTATTTTTGGTAATTATCCCTAAAAACAATGACACACCCGATTTGTAATACCAAAATATAACCAAGGATCTGAACTGGATTATATTGGTCAACTTCAATGTTAATATCATATCTACATTTAATAAATTCAATTGGACAATTTTAAAAACCGAATAATCATATTAGGATTGAATGTTTAGGATTTGGCGAAGCAGGTTTCTTTTTAGGCTTCTACGTTGTAGCCTTAATACAGTTTTTAAAATTTATGAATGAATTAAAACTTAAAATGATCAAGTAGTTTCATCTTGAATTGACTCTTCTAGTATTGGGTTGTTTAGGTCAAACGATCCCAACTTTCCAAGCCTTGATCAGAATTCAGTCAATATATATTGGCCCAAAATTTATCTAGACTATTTGGCCCGACCCATTTGGCTCATAAGAATGTTCATTCCAATGGCTTATATAAGCATGTTTAATGTTGGTTGATGTACAATGGATTGATAATCTGAATCCTCCAAGAGTTTTTCGGGCCGGGCCAATCTGATCCCATCACCATGCTAATCGACCCAACAGACCAGGCCCGACAGCCCAAATTGCCACTTCTAGATAACCATCCCTAATTCTAATCTTCTTGAAGGTACAATAAAGTAAACAAGATGTGCTATTCATCGACTTGGAGGTGACAAATCAGAGTCTTCAGGTTCGGGTTCTTGTTCTTGAGACAAATCGAAAACTCAACCCAACCTATTCACGAGTAACTTGAACCTTGAAATTATATAGAGCATACGCTTACGGATTTACAAAAACAAACCTTGGACTAAAACTATCATCAAGTAAACACGAAGAATGGTGACATTCAAGCACTCAGTGACATAGAAACAACTGAAGAAAGCTTATACTTGCGCGATTTTGTAGAGTTATGTGGCTGAAAAACTACCTCTGTGCTTGATCTAACTGTAGCTTCCTCCCATTGTGACGACCAAGAAGGCCCTTCAACACGATAGTTACGATGGGCAAACAATACTTGGACACTTGACTGAGCTGCAAGTGATGTAAAATCGACATCAAGATTCATAAAATAAGATAGGATTTAAAGAGCAAGTGAAAATGGTAAGAATGAGAAGACTAGAAGCGTTACCAAAACTGAACATGCTTATCTTCTGAACAGTCAAGTGACTAACTTTTGATCTCTTGATCTTTCTTAACAGCTGGAGGTCCTCTTGTTTGCCTTTGAATTCGAGAAATTGCCCCAGAATACACTTGTTGTCTTTGAGATCTAACCTGTATTATATTTAGGCCAACTTATAGTGTTTAAGTCTAGCAATCCAGCTGAATGTGAAGGGTAGAATCATATATAAGGGATAAAGGAACATAGCAAAATACAAAATTTAATTGTAATTAAAAGAAAAGGAAACAAAAAAAAAAGATGGCAATGTAACGGACCTATCCAAAACTGGAGCGGTGCTGAGAACAGAGTTGAGCTTCTCGCTAAATGATTCCTGCATTTTCTTCTTTCCACCAAGAAGTGCACCTTTGATCCATCCAGAATAAAAACTTCTGGACTCAGGTTTTAATTGTGTCCACTGATTGTACGTAACGACCTCAGGTGGAAAAGAATCTGACTGAATGAAACTGCTTGAAGAGAGTAGAATCAGCAACATGAATAAAGTAGTAGATTTTAAATAACAAATAATGACAATTAACAAGGACACAGACAAGGGATATATTCTTAACTTGACTTCTGATTTATTGTTATTACAAATAAGCTCTCTCTATAACAGATGTTTAGTAAAGCATTTCCCATGTTCAACATTGCACATAATGCTTTCGTGAAGCTTGATTCCATAGATTGAGGCTCTACATCCTCACTATAATATACATGCTACTAATTCAATTGTGCCTTCAAAATATTCGTTTTCACTGAACTCCCAACCCTAGTACACATGTATAGTAACCAGAAGAGGGATATGAAGCCTTTCTGTATAGCATACAAGAGTGGCCACAACATGGAGCCAACAAGTTATCCAATCCTTCTCATGAAGAAAAAAAGCCAAAGAAAAGAAAAAATAACATAACAAATAAAATAGAAAGAAAAACATACCTGAATTTCTGGTTTGGACATATGACTTTATAAGACAAAAATCCTTCTGGCAGACCAACTCCTCTTTGTTCAAGATATTCTTCGAGGATGGAAACTAATTCTCTTGTTTCAACTACCTAAATTGCAGGAAAATATCAAACGGGAGTTAAGCATAACAAATTTCTAGGGACAAAGAGACCAATGATGCTTCAGCTTGAGAAGATGACGAATCTTAGAAGCTCAGTTCAGCTATTTACATATCAAGAAGCAACGCTGGTTATCTAGTCTAAGGTGTCCTAATCTACACACCATAAACTTCTATAACCTCAGTTCAAAGTTCATTGCACTTAATATAAAAGGTGCATCAAGCACAGTTTTCACTCACATATGAATGAAATCCCATTCCAACTAAAGCTTTAAACTCCATCACAAATGTGGGGAAACACGTAAAATATGTTATACCCCAAACAATTATGCTGTAGTATAAGTTCTTAAAACACTTTCAATAATAAAATGACATCAAAATTCAAGATCATGGTGGTAAAAAGAATGTCGAACCAGAAAGCAAACGAATTAACTCACTGGGTTCACAAGACGCTCGGTTTTATTACTCTTTCTATCAGTGCAGACCCAATTACTATCCTTATCAATGGAACAAAACCCTTCTACATTCTTTACAGAAATCACCACTGCCTCCCTGCAGAAAATACACACTAGAACCATTACTTTTCAACATTTAAAGAACAGTCCCTCAAGCATACTATCAACTCAAATATTCCATTAAAATCATAAAACAACACAAAAAATTACTGATTAGTGACGAGAACAATATCAATGTTCTTGCGAGAAGCAGAATCAGCATCAGGAATTTGAAGCCCAACGTAAACTTTGCTTCCTTTATATAGCTTCTCCAACCTAATAATCCAAATCACACATCAAAAAGAAAAAAAAAAAAAAAAAAAAAAAAAATATATATATATATATATATATATATATATATTGACAAAATTTTCACGAAATTATGGGGGAATTTGTACCTTTTGGCGACGGCGAAGACGGAATTGAAGTGGGAGGAATCAAGATCGATGTGAGCTTCGTCATCGCAGAAAATCCGCTTCACTACTCGGTAAAGAAACAAACCGCAAATCAACTCAACCCACATCCTAAGTCCTGAATTTTCCAGAATTTTTTATTTTATTTTATTTTAGAACGATTATTATGTACAGATTGCAGAAGAAAATGTGGCGATGAAGAAAGAAACCTGAATCTTAATGCTTAAGAGTCTTCTGCCATTCTTCCAACCCTTCCCTTTTTTTAAGGCATCAAACTCTTTTCCAGGGCATCAAACTTTATTAATGAATGGGCTCTACGTCATCATATTAATAGAGTGTGGTCTCCTTAGAAGTATGTGTTGTGTCTTTAGCACATCTTTTAGGGATATTTCACTGCAATTGCTATATACATATGTATATGTATACATGTTATAATACGATTTTTTTTTCCTTTTTAATATTTAGAAGGTTTTGTTAATTCTTTAGAGAGAGTGAAGAAAAAAAAAAGGAAGAAGAAGATTTTGTTAATGTAATAGTCTCATTGTTCAATAATCACATTAACCTCTAATGGAGAATCCCAACTCATATTATATTTATTGATTTATAAATTTATAAGTTGTCATTATTATATAGTTCATTAGATAATTTGATTTTTTTTCTTTGAGAAATCCAATCTCACATTTTTTAGGTATATAAATAAATTACATAAACGACTCACAAGATTTGTTTTATTAAAACAAACCACCTGTTTTAAATTACAAATATCATCCTTAACATTTGTTTCTAATTTATAAAGAAGGAAAAATACAAATCTCACTAGTATATATTTTATCATTTGTAGTACCAGGTATATATAATTTTCAAACATAATAGAATTTTTGTTTTAAATTGGCCTACGCCAAACCTTAAGGGTAGTTTTATAATTTACGATTATCTTAAATTTATAAAAACAAATTTCTTGATAAAATTTAGAAAAGTTCATTTCACCATGAATATTCAACCTTTAATTTAGTGTTATGTTTGAAACAATTCCGAAAGATTGAAGGGTAAATTATTTTTGTCATCATAATTAATGCGGTATATATATATATATATATATATATATTGCATTTTACTAATCAAATTATTTTATTACATAATAGTATATGAACTTAACAATCTATTGCATTTTGTCATTTCGAGCAAATCAAAATGTTACACCTAACAATCAACTACTGAACTACTTAAACTGACAAAATGCAAGATAAAATAGAAATAATAAATAAATAAATAAAATAAATAAATCCTATGACAAATTGGAATTTACCCTTAATCTAATTCCATGTAACATGACACAATCTTGCAATATAACATAAAAGTTTAAACACGATATGAAACAGAGAATGAAAATTGAGAAAAACAAGTTGAGAAGATTGTTACACTACATCTACATTGTCACAGAAAATGATCCTAAAGATGATAAAAAAATATTATTAATATCCCATTTTTTCTTTTAAAAAATTAAAATAATGTTTTTTTAAAAATAAAAATTTAACAGCACTGGCCCATCTAACCCACAGTCTGCCGATGGGGATTTTTCCGGCCCAGCCCACGAAATGACGGGTTATGATAAGTTGTGGGCCGACCCACTCCACTGGTCCTTCTTGACGGTTCTTTTTTTCTGCTTGTAGATAATCTTCTCTAATTCTAATCTTGTTGATGGTACTATTATAAGACATAAGGTATAAAATATATGAGATGTAGTATTCACCGACTTAGAGGTGACAAATCAAATCGTCAGATTTAAGTTCTATTCTTACAACTTGTTTAATTGTTACGTACAAATCAATAACTCAACCCAACTTCAACTTTGAAATTATAGGGCAGAGTTTGGATACAATCATTACTATTTATACTTCAATTATCTAATCATTATCAAATATTTTTTTAAATAATAAAATATCACATCAACCCATATTTTCAAACATTGATATGACACGTACAATATAATACAATATCTCTAATCACATATAATTCTCTTCCAAACATACCCTTATGGAACATGCTCATCTTCTCAACAGTTAAGTGACTAACTTTTGATGTCTTCATCTTTTGGAAGTAGAGAAATTGTCCCAGAATACACGTGTTGTCTTTGAGATCTAACCTGTATTATATTTAGACAACAACTCTACTAATCCAGCTGAATCCGAAAGGTAGAATCATATGAAAAGGATAGAGGAACATAGCAATTTTAGACTCAATTTTTTATGTTTCTTAATAAGGGATTAATTTATTTTTTTTTTTTCTCAATTTAAGGCTTGAAATTTAGATTGAGTTCTCAATTTAGAACAAAATTTCATATTTTTTTCCTTTTTAATTATATTTATAAATTTATTTATATTTTGGATAAATTAAGACAAGTTGGTGTAATTTTGGAGCGATTTTCATTCAAATTGTATCAATTTATATAATAAAAAAAAAAGAGAAAAAATATAATTAATTCAATTCAAATATAATTAAAATTATATTATTATTAAAATTGGGTTTATGTACTTTATTCATAAAATTAAGAAATAAAAAGAATCTTCTGACATGTCAATTGGATTGGATTTTGCAAGTTGGAGGAATCAGTTTTAATTAATGGATTGTTATAATTTCTAAGTCGAAAAAACTCATATCAAACTGTGTGAGACGGAGCTGCTTTATATGGTGTGGGATCGACATTAATCGTAGTGAATGAATTGACCTACTTTTACTAATCCATATAATTCCGTTTTACTCAAATACCAATGCTCTTATTTTATGAAAATATGGAAATAAATGTTTGTTTTCCTCTATACAACTATTGTTAATAAGTAAAAAGGTTTGATGTAATATTTTATCATTTGTAGCTATATATAATTTCAAAACATAATAGAATTTTTTATTTTTTATTTTTAAATTGGCCAACGCCAAACCTTAAGGATAGTTTTATAACATACGATTTTTTTTTTTAAATTAGTAATAACAAACTCATTGTTAATATTCAGAAAAGTTCATTTCACCCTGAATTTTCAACCTTTAATGTTGTGTTATGTTTGAATCAATTTTGATAGATTTAAGGGTAAATTGTTTTTTTCAATACGAATTATGCAACATTTTTAGCGCTTTACCATACAAATTATTTTTATTACACTATATTATATGGACTTTAAAATTTATTGCATTTTATCAATTCAAGCAAATCATAATCTTACACATACCTAACAATCAACCACTCATCTACTTGAATTGACAAATTCAAAAAAGATATATGCAATTTACCCTAAATCTAATTCCATATACCATGACAGCAATCTTGCAATATAACATAAAATTTAAACAAGACATGAAATAGAGAATCCAAATAGAGAAAAAAACAAGTTGAGAAGATTACTCACACTACATCTACATAGTCAGAAAATGATCCTAAAGATGATAAAAATATAATCAGATTTTCAGTTTGTTAAAAAACAACCTATTAATGGCAAATTCAAGAAACCAAAAGGCACTAAGCAGACAGATTAAAGTGCCATATCAAAATATTCACTATCATACCATTCATAGCCATTCACTTCTGATTAGAACTTCCCTTCTTCTTCAGTAGGCTTCCAAACTTGTGTAGCAAAGCTTTCTTCTTCTTCTGGCTGCTTGACTTCGATGGCGACGTCCCACCGTTGCTACCATGCACCTGATCATAGAGGTCCCCGCCACCCTCGGTTCTCGTCTCCACTTCGTCCTCGAACGCTTCTTCCTCAGCCGACAAATCTTTCACATCAATCTTGCAGCTTTCCCACATTTTAAGCTCTGCACCGTCTTCTCTCTCGTCACCTTCTTTGAGTTTCGCCGTTGGGGTCTTGAATTCGAATTCCGTCCCGTTTTGTTCGGAAAACTCGACCACTTTTGGAAGGACGTCGTAGTCTTTTTCGTAGTCAGTTAGGTCCCCGTTTTCTTGCTCTTGCTTCTTTGCCATGGCTTCTTCGAGCAGCTTCGATAGCTCCTCGACTTTTTCAAGAGAGGCCACTTCCTTTTTGCGTAGATCGTCATTCTCTAGACGGGTTTTCTGCAACTCGTTCTCTGTGTTATTTAAATTCTCTTTCAATCTCAAGCTCTCGTCTTTCGTTTCACCAACGGCTTCCTTTAGGGAAACCACCTCTAAATCCGCCTCTTTTAACGACTTTTTCCAGTGGTTTCCTTCTTCCCTCGTTGCCGAAGCTTCTTCTTCGGCCCGTTTTAGTAAATCATTCAGCCTATTTATTTCCATTTCCATATGGGAATTCTCTAGTTCAGATTTCTTGATAGAGTTCTTCAAATCTAGCTCCTTTTCCTCCAACTCCGCCTTCAAGTCATCGTAATCTTGCTTCGATTGTCGAACTGAATTACTAAGAGCAAAGATCTCTTTCCTTGCATCATCGAGCATGCTTTCATACTTCTTGTTCGTTGAATCCAATACCTGTCTCAGATCCTCCACTCGTGTCTCGATATTCTCACGCTCAGCATCCATAGAAATCAGCTTTTCCTTCGTCACTCTTGCTTCCGATGATACTTCATGTAGGGCCGATGCTAAGCTTTCCAAAGCTGCCTTGCTTTTCTCTTCTTCATCTCTGGACATCTCCAACTCATTCATGAGCTCGTTTTTCTCTTCGATCAGGCTCTGTAAACGGGCCTCTGCCACCTTCTCGTTTCTCAACGCCTCAATTTTCTCTGCCTTTATAGCTTCAAGCTCAGACTCAAGAAACCCTACCTTCAACACCATTCTAGAAGCTTCTTCTTTGGCTTCTTCTAATCGACGCTCTGATTCATCTAGGCTCGTTTTCTGCCTTGCACTAGAGATTTCCAGCAACCCAACTTTCTCTCCAAGAACGGCAATTTCAGATTTTGCATCATGCAATAAACCGTTTTTCTCTTCTAGCTGTTTCATAATCGATCCAAGAGATTCAGTTGCCGATTTCTCTAATCTATTTGCTTCCTCAATCTGAAACGTTAGTTCTTCGATTCTTAAATGCAACTCACCCACTAAATTACGCGCATAACATTCAGCCATCTTCGAAGCCTCCAAATCAACATTAATTTCCTCCAAGATCACCTCTTTCTCCACCAGTTTCTCCTCATAAACCTTCGCCTCGTCCAGCTGTCGTCTCAGAGAATCAATCTCCCGTTTCAATTCAAACCCTAATCTATCGTTCTCAATGGCCGCCATTTCAACCCTCGAATCGAGCTCACCTTTCAACCGGACCAACTCAGCATTAAGAGCTTCGACCTTTTCTGCATGAATCTCGGCTATTTTAGTCGCATAGTCAGCATGTTCTAACGCCTGGTTTTTCGCAGCACTCGTCATTGCTAGCTCTTGCTTGGCCTGTTGAAGTTCTTGAGTAACTGATATAAGAGCCGCCACATCAACAGAATGCTCGTTTCTCACCGATTCCAACTCCATCACCCACTCCTCTTCCTTTCTATGAACCGATTCGATGCCCAACTCAACTGCTCGAAACTTTTCGATTTCAGAATCTTCTTCGGCCCGTTTTTGAGCAGCCAAAGCCTCCACGAGCTTCTCGTTCGCCTCATCACACAATCTCTTGGCTTCTTTCAATTCATCAATGGCCTTCTCTTTTTCTTTCTCATACAAAACTAACTTCTCATTCGCCTTCTTTAGATCCTCCTGAGCTTGATTCAACTCGGCCTGAACTTCCAACGAGGGTTTCACAATACGAGGAGCTTTTCTCTACGAGTAAACAAAACCAACATCAAGATTCAATTATCAACAAAACAGGACAACAGATAATTATAAACAAAAATCGGATTTGCTTAAACCTACATCGGTGGGTGTGGTGACCTTGGGAGACGGCCTTTCCACTTTAGGCTTAGATGTAACAGAAACTGGAGATCGATCAACTGAAAAACGAGCATTCTGCAGGGATGAAATCGAGTCACCACTCGACTTAGTCACTCTACTCACTCGAGGAGTTGCTGGGGATGATTTAGTGTTGGGAGTTCCAGGTAAAGCAGATCTATGGAACCAGATATCATAAGTATTAAACCCTAATTCTAATTAAAAAGGGCAATCCAAACAAGATCCACAAATGCATGAAATCCAATTCCACAATTATAATAGTAATCCAAATTAATACACAATCTTTCCACCGGATTTCACCATTTTGAAAACCATGAATAACAAAACAGAATTACATTCAAATGAAATGTAGCTAGGAATTAATAATCTAACAGAAAATACACACCAAATTATCCAAAATTAAATGATTTTTTTCAAAAAGAAGCAATCTTTTCAGAAGCCCATTAAGAACACAGGTTTCCAAACTAACAATCTGAGAATTAACATATCTGATGATCATAAATTAAAAGTTCAAACAAAACCCAGAACTAAGAAATTCAAGCAAAATTAAAAGAAAAACAGATAATCCCACATCAGATCCACCAAAAAAACAGCAGACCCACTTACTTGGATTTGGCAGACATGGCGCAAATCAAGGGTTTTATGGCAGCAAATATGACCAAAAAAGCTAAAATCCCTTCAAACGGAAACTAGCTCTTGAAAAAAAAAAACCTAAATTGTTGGCATTGTTAGAGAGAGAAGACAATCTGCAATCTGTAGTTGAACGGCAGTTTTCATAGAGTGATTGTAAAGAAGAAATCGTAAATTCTTTTCTTTTTCCCCAAAAGAGAGAGAGAGAGAAGGTGCTTTGGTCTCAAGATTGACCACAACTGTTGTGCTTTCTCTCAACACCTTTATCGGAATGTAATTACGGAAATGCCCCTCTGAGCTTCATCTCAAGGCTATAGAAGCGGTGCTGGGAAACTGTCACAGATAGAGAGAGAAAGAGGAGAGAGAGAGAGACTGTGAATCTACTGCTTTTTGAGCATAAAGATGAAAAAGACTATCCAAGAAAGAAAGAAGCTTTAGTCCAATTTGAAAACCATTTCTTTCCTTTTGTTTTCTGCAAATTATATTTGGCAAATTTATTTTAGTTATGGATTTGTATGGATTTATGATTTTCTCGAAAAAGGCAATCGAATTATTCTATGTTAGTTATTTGCAGATATCCTACCCTATCCACTCTTCTCATTCATAATATCTCCACCTTATATGGTAAATTAATTAATTTCTTAATCTAATTTTCGTGAATATATTTCACACATCAGTTGTGAACATATTGATATGTGCATCAGTAAATAATTATCCGGATGAATTTATTTGGGTTCATTTTAAGAATCGTTTTATAGAAATTAAAAGATTTTATTATTTTTTGATTGAATTTTAAAAGATATTTTTTAATGCTTCAAGATTCAATTTTAAATCTTCACGTAGGGTTAAAAAAAAAAAAGGTTGGATTGAAACTTTTCCCTTATATCTATTACATTTAATGTTTTATCTTAAATTTTCACTATTTTTTATTTCTTTCATACATATCGACATATTGATATGTGCATCAATAGATGATTATCCCAATAAACTTATTTGGGCTCATTTTAAGGATCGTTTTATAGAAATTAAAAGATTTAGTATTTTTTGGTTTAATTTTAAAAGATATTTTTTAATGTTTCAAGATTCAATTTTAAATCTTCATGTAGGCTTAAAAAAGGATGGATTGAGACTTTTCTCGTTATATTTATTATATTTAATGTTTTATCTTATACTTCCATCATTTTTTATTTCTTTCATGCATTGATTAATAATGTTATCTATACACGTATTATGTGGTGATTATTTTTAAATTTTTAGATGAAATATATACTGAAATAGAGAGTTTCTATACATTTATATACAAACTAAATTCAAGAACAAATGTTTATATTGATAAAATGTTATACAAAGTAAAATAGAAAGTGTAACAAAATATGTGATTAGTTACATCTAACTACCTATATAATTTCTGGATATTGTATGATGCAAAATAGAATATGGAATTGTGAATGTGAATTAAAAAGAAAAGGGAATATGACTTTGAATTCCAATTTTCCCTTTATACCTTTTCACTTTAATTAAATTAAAATTCTTTTTTAATTAAATTAAAATTCTTTAACTTCAACATATGTACCATGAATTAATGTTCACATATCTATCAACAACAATGTTACGTAGAGATCTCAACAAACTAACAAAAGAAAATAATCATACCAGATTTTCTTTTTCGACAACATGTCATGGCTTCAAATCTATTTCCAATTTTATCCCTCATAAAAAAAGAATCTAAACAAAAAAATAAAAATAAAAAACTAGTGAAATTATTATCTTCTTCTCTAATTTTAAGGAACAGAATATTAATAATACTCTCAACGTAATCCACATTAATTTATTGGGCCTAAAAAACACGTATATATAGACGCATTTAATTAGCTAATTAAAAATTAAGATTTTAACTAACTTAAATATCAATAGGTCATAATTGGAGGCTAGCATGTGATTTTGTCTCAAAATACATTGGAATCGGTATTTACCAACCTAATTCTAGAATCTAGATACACTAGCTAATTTATAATTAAATAAGTCGAAATAATGTCTTTAATAAATTTATAAACTAAAAGTACTTGCAGGCTTTTCAATTCCTTTATATAATTTAAATAGCAAAGTATGTGTGCACATTCAACTCTTGAATTTTTTACAATAAATTATAGATGTCGGTCTAACATGGGGAGTTTTAAGGTTGTACCTTCAATAAATTAATTATATAATATATAATATACCAAATATTAGTTGTCACATTCTATCTTCGTGGAAGTTTTATGTTAGTACTAAATGACATTTATAAGACATGGTATGTGTGTACAAACGTGGTCTGCGTGTTCTTATTTATAAGCAATTAATTAATATTAGTAGTTGTGAAGACTTTAATTCAATATTATTGCCATGTCGATTGACAATGTAATAGGATTCTTGTAAGACTTTCTTATAAATTTTAATTATATTTACAGATTAATTTACAATTCACGTAAGTTATGCGCTAATAGTGTGTTTACAGAATATAGAATACAAATAATGTGACATAAATTTAGGAATTGAACTATGAGTTCAAATCCACTCTATTATAAACTGATTGAGTTTAAATATATTGATATATTTAATTTATAAATTTTTTTATCTAATTTTATTTGTAAGACAATTGCATATATTTAAGTTTACTCGGAAAATCTGAATTTCCCCGAAAAAAGAACCGAGGAAAAAGACTAGAGTTTTAATCATGTACATAAAAGTTTACCCAGAAAATGAATTAGGTGAACAATTAATATTTCCCAAATTAAACATAAGTAAAGTTTTTTATGAAAATACATCAATTTATCAATAATCTATCTTTAACAGCGAGCAATTTGCTATATTGAGAGAGAGAGAGAGAGAAAGAGAAAACCATCAAAAGCTTAATAATACAGTTCAGTTTTAGTAAATAATAATAATAAAAATAATTTGTAAGTAAATATGGAAAATGTAACAAATTTGGTCCCTAATAACGTTTCTTTAAAGAAACAAATTGGCTCCTACGATTTAATTTGGATCAATCACTCTCCAATTTTTTCTTTAAATCTATTTTCCTTTTTATTATTTCAAACATTTTAGCACTATGAGCACATGGCGTGACATATATAGTAAAATACAATGTCAAAATTACCTTAGATTTAAGATAACATACGTGGTTAGCAGGATTTTTATTGATATATCACATTATACATTCTTTAAAAAAATAAATATTGTAATTATTCAAATCAATGAGTGGTTAATATGTGAAAAAAAATATAGAGATGAAGTTATGTGAGATTGTTTTGAGGATTTTAAAATTTGATGAGACAATTAATTCATGAATCATAACTTAATTTAAACATGATTGTTACCCTACTCATTGTGGTACAGGTTAAAAATCAGACATAGACATTAAATTCAAATTACAATATTTAGAGAGTTGATATCTTTAAACATTAGTTATGAACATTTTAAGTCAAGTCCAAGGTGGGTAGGGGACATATTTTTTTAATTTAAATTGTGATTAGTGAAGCATTGTGTCACATCTAATAATATATAATTTATTTAAAAAAAAACAATTATTGGAAGTGTAATTCAACCAAATCACTGGTTTTACCTAATAAAAGTTAGCTCATAAGACCCTAATAAGTTTGTTGTACCTAAAATTGGTAATTGGCTGTTTTAAAAATTAAAATAAAATAGGTAATTCACAACTCTATTAAATTGCAACATAATGCATGCTGAAAAATAACATACAAATGAATGAAATATGATAGTGACATTTTCTTATGCTATCTATAAACCTTATTTTCATGTGAGATGAAATTTCATATTATAGTTAGTGAATCGATCTACACAAAATTAACAAGGTTAATATAAAAAATATTACTTTAACATTGAAGAGTATTACTTACACGAATCAAAATTAATACTTTTGTAGAAAATAACTAAAACTTCTAAAAGATTTACTTTGTAAATATTACTTTTGTGAATAATTAATTAATAATACAATTGTAGTATACATGTAATATATTTTCAAGACTATTAAAGCAGTACTCTTTCGTATTACTTTTTAAGTAGTTTAAAGATTATAAATAGTAATTAGTACTTTAAAGATAAAGACGAAGTAATAATTTTAAAAATAAAATTTTTTTTTAAAGTATTTTAATCGAATAAGTAATACTTTTTCAAGATCGTCCAGACCATCTAAAATCAATTGATTCATGTGTGGTATATACATGATAACCCACTATTATATTATCTATATCTATATCTATATATATATATATATAATAACAATTACCCCTTAAAAATAGTAATGCCAAAAGTTTTCCCGCCCATTTTCACTTACTAAATATGTATTATATTAATAATTAATAATTGATAATTATTAAATATAGAAAATATATTTTGTGTGATCTTCTACATATAAAAATTGCACCTATCATTAATGATCTCATATTAACCAATCACACATTTCCTTATTTAGTGGGTATATCTAAATTTAAACATTATTTTTTTCCACTAAGTTATCACCTAAATTTTATGTATATAGATTGATATATATATATATATATAAAGGTTAATTTAATTAATTATTACTCACCAATTGAGTAAAAACATAAACGTCATTTTGTGATTCTCAATTTTCTAATTTTTTTACGCCCACACACATATATATAGATATATATATTGATTGAATAATAATTACAATTATATTCAATAAAAAACACTCAACTTTTATACATAAAAAAGTAATTAAAAAACATGTTTAACAATAATAAAATAGCATTAAACTAATAATTATGATATAAATTTATACATACATAGATTGGTAAACTTTATCTGCATAATTACATTTCAATATGAGAGATAAAAAAAATTCAAGATTAATATAAAATTAGTTGAAACATGTTTGATTGATACACTAAATAACAATTAAAATAATACGTGTTTTTTATTTTAAAATGTTTTAAATAAATTTGGATATGTCATTCACAGCTAATTTCCAGAATAAGAGCAACTTTTTTTTCATTTAATTTTTATCTAAAAATATTTTAAGTAATTTTTTCAGTCCATTTAATATTTTCAAATGTAACAAATAAATGGAACTATAACAAAACAAACAAATTACCGATTTTTTTTATTTTAATATACATTAAATTTAATTTGTGATGTGTATACAAACATAACTAATTAAACAAATTAATTTGAACAAGTAATATGTTCTCTAGAAAATATCTTAATATTTGAAAAATGTTAAATAATTGAGTACACTGACTATGAATGTTAAAAGAAATAATAATACTTGATGGAATCTAATAAAAAAAATGTACAGACTGAAAAAAGTCAATATTAAAATTTAAGATACCCCTTTATATTTTGATTTATGCAATTGTATAGCTATAATTAGAATTTTAATAACAAAATCAACAAATATATTTTAATATATAGTGAATACTTATTTAATATTTTCCATCAATTTGTTATAAGTTTGTTCCTCCAGTAAATCGTCAAGATTTATGACAATATCATGACTATGAACATCATACTCAAGTTTTCAAGTGGGAAATATTAGAAAGTTAAATTATGTCGAAATGGTGATAAGTATATGAAAATTCATTGGTGGTGGAGGGGGTTGGTAGAGAACATAATGTCGTAATTGGAGAATGAATGTTATTTGGCATTCTACTATATATGCTGATGTGATGAAATTTTTTCGAAAAAAGAATATTTAAAAAAATGTTTGTTATATCTAAAAGATATTCTAAATAATTAAGGTTAGTTTTGCATAATCAACTTATCCATATCAAAAAAATTACAACACTTGAAATTAATATACCATGCATCACACAGATTACCAAATGAAATTGAAATATTATTAAGAACTTGATTTTTCCGTAAATTGACATTTTTATATTAACCTCAAAATATTTAAATTTTATGGTTATGCATCACACGGGTAACATATTATATTGAAATTAATCTCAAATAATATATTATTTTGTATTTAACATTTTCATATCAAAATAATAATTTTTATTTACCCGTGCATTGCACGGGACCTATATACTAGTTTGATATATATTGTGAGTTATATTATTTACAATGACACCAATATCAATAAATGTGTGCATTAATATTCTAAAAAATATTTGATGTATGCATTATTTGTGTAGATAATTCTAAAAAAATTAACAAATCCTCAATACTTTTCAAATGTAATAAGATTGCAAAAGAAAACACTAACAAATCCACATTACTTGTCAAGAAAAATAAAAACTAACAAATTCTTCGTTACTCTTCAAATAGAATAAGATTGGAAGAGAGAATAAAACTATCAAGATAAAAAATAAGTACTAACAAATCCTCATTACTTTTCAAATAGAATAAGATTGGAAAAAATCAATATTTCTACTTAAAAAAATCTTTCTTACTCTAAATAAAACAAGATTCATTGCAAAAAAATCTAACAAATCCTAATTATTTTTCAAATAGAATAAGATTGCCAAAAAAATAAACAAAAAACATATATCATGATTATACTTCAAATCAAACAACTAATTCTCACTAAGCTCTTACACACTCATAATATTTATCTTCATTTTTTCAATTGAGTTACAATCTAAAATGCTATAAAACTCATTCTCAATGACCTCTTACAAAACTCATAATCTTTATCTTCAAATGAGTTACTATAATAAAACTTATAATTTGAATATTGATACGAGCTATGCAAAATCTTTATTCTCGTTTAAGATTTTAGGATTTAGTGGCGTGAACAATAAATTGAGAGTTTGAGTTAAAGATTTAATTTAGGAAAAAAAAAATAGATTTTGAAGATTTAATTTAGGAAAACGAAAGTGAACAAAAGAGATCAAGGAGAAAAAAAAAATGAAAGATTGATAATTAACAAAAATATATTAAAGCCAACTCAGATAATAAATCGCCACGTTAGCAAGAAAAAGATTGAATTACCATCTACAACAGGTCATTGACTATTTTTGACAATCTTTTTAAATATAAAATGCATTATCAAAATTATAGGACATTTTTATCAGTAGTTCAAAGTAATAGGGCATTTTTGTTAATTTTCCCTTAAAACTTATAGCCACCGAAAACTTAGACAAAATCGGTTTGAGATCCATTTTGTTAAAACCAAACTTAAAAGTTTATATGAAATCGTCTCACAAATATAATTTTTGAGACAACTCCATTATCCACAATCACATACTCATCATGTTGCACAAGTCAATCCACAATATATAATCTACACAATAAATATTGACTTGTAAAAATAAATTCGAGTTATTTCTCTGCATAATTTCATAGGAGATATGAGAAGCTAAATATGTAGATTCTAGGATGGTGTCATTGTAATTTCTTCTTTCCTTCATATCCTATAATATATCAACAGTTCCTTAAAAAAGAAAAAAAAATTCTACTGTGAAACGATGTTGGTTCCAGGTTGATTCCCAATTATCTGAAAATTGAATATATATATATATATAACAATAATTAGGCTGCCTCTTTTATTATTTTTTTTTTCTTCAAATTTTGGTCAAAACAAAGAAAAAAATCCGCGTAAATTATATTCCCACAAAACCTACATATATATACGTACACACCTTCACTTCTTCAACATTCCATTTTTCCAGAAGAAATTGTCTCTCTCTCTCTCTATATATATATATATATATATATATATATATCTATCTCTCTACAAATCCATTTTCATGGAGAAACACGAGCTATACTCGCGAATCTTCAACCGATTCGATTCGAACGGAGACGGCAAGATATGCTCGGCGGAGCTGCGGCAGTGCATGGAGACGATCATCGGCGGCGAGATGGCGGAGGAGGAGGCGGCGGCGGCGGTGGAGATGATGGATTCCGACGGCGACGGTCTGCTGAATCTGGAGGATTTCGTGAGAATCGTGGAAGGCGCTGAAGAGGAGGAGAAAATCAGCGATTTGAAAGAGACGTTCAAACTGTACGAACTGGAGGGAAGCGGGTGCATTACACCGAAGAGCTTGAAGAGAATGCTGAGCAGATTGGGAGAGTCTAACAGCGTCGAACAGTGTGGAGATATGATTGCTTATTTCGATCTTAATGGCGATGGAGTTCTCAGTTTCGACGAGTTTCGGGTAATGATGGACGTTTGATTCTTCCTAATTGCTATCATGTAAATTTTTTAATTTGTTGTTGAATTCTTTGTTAGGGATACTATGTACATGAATTGATTCTTTTATTCTACTATTATTATTTATGATGATTTGATTCTTAACCAATTCCTATTTATTTTATTTTATTGTAATTTATTTTTGTTCATTTTAATCATTTTGATCAATTATATTATTGATTTGTGTTAAAATGGTACAATCAAAACCGGATGACAGATTAATGAAAATGGAACGACCAAATATTATTGGTAAAGAATAAAATGATACAATCTATGTTTTGGATGATACAACCTTGAATTTTGGATAATATGAGTATTGTGAGGACATTGACAATAATGAAAAAAAAAAACAATTTTTGCACTATTTTAATATAACACAAAAACTTATATGAGACCGTCTCACATAAGAGCTTACATGAGACGGAACTTTATATAGTCATGTATTCATCGTGTGTTGGTTCATAGTGCACCAAACAATGTCAATTACGATGGAAAAATAGAAAATAAAACTATTACATAACACAATGTTATCGAAAATTACGACGGAAAAACAGAAAATAAAATTGTTACAAAACACAATGTTATCGAAAATGTTGGTTTATAGTGCATCAAACAATGCCGGAAAAACAGAAAATAAAACTGTTACAGAACACAATGTTATCGAAAATGGTGTAACACCGGACACAATAGATTTTGGAAACGGATGTTGCCGATGATGTTGTAACACTACAGTCAATACGGCGACAACAAAATCTTGCAGAGACTTTGAACGCCTTCGAATCTTCAAATTCCAATAGGATCTTCAAGATTTGGTAGCGTACAAGATCTAGAGAGCAGCAACAACAACTTTCCTAGATGAAGAAGAGCTTTGGAATGCACTGTGAATGCAAATTGAAAAGTCGAGTCAAGCAGATATTTCCCCTAAAAAACGAACATGTCCCGGCTAGTGTATTTACCGTGTTGAATAGATTGATCTATTTTGATTCGTTTTTTTTTTATTCATATGAACTCCATTTTACAAAAAATCTCATGTAACATTTTGGTTGTACTTTTGAAACTTAACAGATAAATTTACGTTTACATAAATTTTAATATAATACAAAAACTTATATGAGACCGTCTCACATAAGAGCTTACGTGAGACGAAACTTTATAGTCATGTATTCACCGTGTTGAATAGATTGATCTATTTTGATCCGTTTTTATCAGTGTTCTAAAATGCGCCCTAGGCGCCGCCCAGGCGCTATGCACCCCAAGCCCGAACCGAATTCGATTAATTCGTTGAGAAAATCGTCTGGGCGCATAATCGGCGCGTTTTCACCGCCTAGGCCGCCTAGGCACCGCACAGCCGCATTGAATGATTTTTTTTTTCATTTTTCCCAAATCTCAAAACGACGTAGTTTAATGTTGAAAAGAAAACCTAATTCAAAATTTCTTCTAAATCACGTTTTTTGCTCTCTTGAGTCCATTCTTCTCATAATATAGTTATGAATTAGAACTTTTTTCCACTTATATAGTTATATTATGTATTATTATTCACTTATTTTGATGATGTATGAGAGTTTGAGACTATGAAAGTTTGAAGTTTGGATGTTATATTTTAATTTTGGTTGTTTTGTTAAACTTTAAAATGATTTAATAGATTAATATGTTGTTTCAATTATTAAGGTGTGTATTTTTTTTTAGATTTTATTATTAAATTAATTTATTTTAGTAGGGCCGCCTAGGCTCCGCCTAGGCACTGCCTAGGCGTCCTAGGCGCTAGGCGCCAGCTTGGTGCCCGACTGGCGCCTAGCGAATTTTAGAACACTGGTTTTTATTGATTCATATGAATTTCATTTTACAAAAAATCTCATGCAACATTTTGGTTGTAATTTTGAAACTAAACAGATAAATTTACGTTTACATAAATTTAAAATTTCTCATTCTTAAGTGAAATTCGTTCAACTTAGTCTATCTATAAACATGTACGATCGAATAAATAAAAAGAATGAATGTCTAAATCTTCTACTTTCGATTTTGGATATGCACACAGTAGATTCATTGTTAATGTACACAGCAATCTCTAATGTAGAGATCAATAAGATAAAAGTTCTTACTTGATTTGGAAACCTTATTTAAATAGAATCCAATGTCTTGTTTAGATAGAATAAGACATGATTCTTTATCCCTAAAATTTTCATCAAATTGCTACTGATTTATTTAGGAGTTTTTTTTTTTGTTTCAAACCGTTGTTTCTTAAATAAGAAAGAATGGGAGTTTTCCTACAAATCATTATTATTTCCGAACATTTTTAGAATCAATCTATATATAAGGAAAAAATGGATTTTTCCAAATTATATTGAATCACAGATTTTCTTATTAATTCTCCTTTTCAAGTATTCTTATTCTTAGAATCAATGGATATAAAGAAAAAAAAAAGGATTTTCCCAAATTATTATTGAATCTCGAATTTCTTTCTAAATTATTATTTTTTCAATATTCTTAAAATCAATTAATATATTAAAAAAATGAGTTTTTTTTTTCTAATTACTTCCTTAGTTTCAAAATAAATATTCCATCCGTTTCAAAATAAGTAACGTTTTGGAATCTAAATTTTGTTTCAAATTAAGTTTCGTTTTAGACTTTTGTGCAATTTTATTCCTAAATTATTCTTATTAGTTAAAATTTAGGGATTTAATATGATACTTTTTATGCAATTTATTTAATACTCTTTCCAATTTTGAATCCTAAATTCCTTTATTGGTTAAGAGTGTATTTGTCCAATTTTTATGTTTCTTAATCTATGACAAAAACTTTAAAATGACACTTATTTTCAAACATAGGGAATATTGTTTTAGCAGAAGAAATGTGTACCAAAAAAGTGTCATTATAGAATTTCAAAACATACGTGCCTTTTTTTTTTTGGCTTGTTTCTTGGTAGATATATTTACGAATCTACCAAAAATATCATCATTTATTCCTACCAAATTAAAAAGAGTTGTTAAGAGGGAAAGAGAAAAAAAAATCTCACAATAACTATACTTATATAGGTGAATATCAGTTTTTATATTAACTTTTTTAATTTGTTCGAAAATACTTAAAACAACACTTATTTGAGGACAAATAGTAGTAAATATTTAATTATGTTTTTATCAAGCTTTTGCCCACGTCACTATATTGATCCATTTTAGGAAGAGAGAGTCATGGATGAGGGAATTTGAATAAAGGTCAAAGGTCAAAGTTCAAAGAGAGACGCTTTAATCAAAGAAGAAAGGAAAAGTTCCCAATGTTAGTTTTGTGAGATTAATGGAAACTTCTACGACTTTCCTAACAATCTTCTATTATATCTTTAGCTTTTGTGTGGCGACTATTTCTATTTAATGGTAAAAGCGTGTTTTGTTGTTTTGAAAACATATTCAACTTTTCTTTCTTCTTTTCCTTGTGTTTACATGGAAATGGTTTTATACCATCACACACACACGTGTTTGTTGGTCTCAGAACATTTTCATCATGGAAATGGATTTATTTTGTGTGTGTGTATATATATAGATGTAAATATACATATATATTTATGTAGGTTGTAACTAGGTTATTGTACCAAAACTATTAATAATATGTTTATTAATAATATAATTATGAATATCAATATATATATATATATATATATATATATATAGGTTTTTTCTCCAACATATAAGAAGGCTCGATCCTTAATTATAAATGTTATATTAAATGAAATGCATTGAAATTCATAACCAGCGGTGTATCTATATGGTGCATTGGGGTATAGCTGAACCCCCAATTTTTTTAAAAAATAGTAGATATATATAATATAGTATTAACAAATTAATCATTGTTGTGATGTGGCTCAACTGGTTTTATCTTTGCTTTTGATATTCGGATTCAAATCTTCATGGCCACATGTAATATTTATTTATTTCTTTTAGTTGTGTTATAATTTTCTTGCAACAAATTTTTTTATTATTTTTCGCATCCCCAATTTCTAAATTTTGGATCGCCACTGCTCATAACAATATATGTCATTTATGTATACATTAGTTGACCTTTTTCTTTTTGTTCGTTTATAAGAAAAATATTGTTAAATATTTATATGTAGAGGAAATTCGATCATTGGTTATCGTGAAATTGTACTCCAAAAATTGGAATTTCAACATGTGTGGCTGAACACAGTATGAAACAGAGAGATTAGTGGGTTGGGCCTTGTAATTCACTTTATGAAACTGAGAGTTTAGTAGATTGGGCCTTTAATTCACTTTATGCACGGAGAATTTAGTGGGCTGGGCCTTATATTTTCTGAATGTTATAGCCCATTTTGTTTACCCAACTTCTGAGCCCACATTTATTATATTTACATTAGGCCCACCTTTTCTTCTACCACATTTTTCAAATTTATAGGTTAATCATCAATTTTAAAATTTAACATATAAAATCCATATTTTCTTTGCATTTAGCTAAAACAAATTCACAACTTTAACACATAGATCAAACTTATATAATTAATTAGAAATAATCACCTACGCATCATGAACATCGTTAAGTATTCATATATTAAAATAACATAAAAAATGAAATGAATTATTTAAAATGTTCATCGTTTTCGAACAAACAACGAGCGAAGATAGTTTGGATAAGAAACACGTGCACCGCCCATGCTTTAGGCTCCAATCATTTGCAACACCCTGTTTGGATCCCTATCATGTTCTCGAAAAAAACAAAAATCAATAATCAAATCATCAAATATATTTTGGCCTCTATGATTTGGGTTTAATGCAACAAACCCTCCTATGTTATGAAAATTCTGCATCGCTTCCCTCGTGATTTCAAAATGGTAAGATTTACTTTTGGGTTAATAAAAAATCGGCACGCATCCCCTATTTTAAAACTATTGCTAACGATGTAAATTTTTTTTGTAAACTTCCCGTTATACCCTTAATATTAACCACTACACTTACACAGTTAGAAACAGAGTGCTTGGGATCGAGAGAGAGGAGAATTAGGGTTTCACCTCCCCACCCCCATTTCGTTCGATTGAGAGCCCAGTGGTCCAATATTTCAAAAAATCGAGTCCAGAATTGATGTGAAAGCGCGAGAAAAACTCCTACGGTTTGTGAAATTGATGTGAAGCGAAAAAGACGGGCAGAGAGGTAAGTTGGTCATCTTTTTTAAAACCCGCTAAAACCGATTTTAGAGTCTGCAAATTTGGTCATCTTTTTTAATCTTCTGTGAGGAAAGTTTAATGAGAATTCTTCAGTTGTATTTTAATTTATATTTAAGAGCGATTTCCCTTTTTAATTTTTGGAACCTTAATTCAATTTTATGAACCCTAATTGTATATTTTATGAAAAAATGAAATGCAAAAAATTACCTTGTTTTGTTGTGTCTGTTGCTTTGAGTGAACTTTGACAAAAGAAATTCACCCTAGGAAGTGATATATAGAGCAAAAGGTAAGGTAAGGGTATTCTAATCTTTTTACACTGAAAAAGTGATCAAAAAACAAGAAATTTCGCACAACAGGCGCGTGCAGCGCACTCTTGTTATGTTTAACGATATAGGGGAAAACGCGCATATTTTTTTGTTAACCCAAGTGTAAACCTTGTCATTTCGAAAACATAGGAGGAAGCGACGCATATTTTCCTAATCACAAGGGGTTCCATGCATTAAATCCTACATGATTTATAGAGTTAATTGCTACTTAACTAAAGTCACTCAAGTTGTCTACTTAATTCAATACTTCAGAAAATATCTATATTTAGTGAAAGTATCTATATTTAGAAAATATCAGGTGGAACTATTTCACCATTAATCCACTTACTTTATATTTTTGAAGCTACTAAATAAGTTTTAATTGTTGTTTCTTTTGTTTCATCATAATTATATATAATTATGATGAAACAAAAGAAACATTATGTATGTTTAATAATTATTGTTTGAGTATTCACTCTAAAACCTCTGTAGATCTTGCTCAGTACACGGTCGAATTGGTAAATTTATGGTGATGTGAGAAGAAATCATTCAACAACACAAGTTTCAGCATCGAGTAGGACAAATTTTCACTAAAATATTATGAAAGTTTATAATGAGATTTGTATCATGTTGACTCTTTCCACATGTGTCTGTCACTCGAACATATCCCTCGATTTTTATCTCATCCGACTGAAGAGTCATGGTCGGATCCTTCATCTCACCCCAATCAAATCATAAGTAGATCAATGTAATATAATTTGTAGATACTTGCATTGAGAAAGTAAGATTTCTTCTACATAAATGCTTATAAACATATTGTTTCATTGTAATTTTTTTTTTACCCAATTATTTTGTTAATTCATCTCAATATCATGACCCATGATTAAGATAAGGTTATTAATCAATTGGCCCGGTAATAGTAGGTTCATTTAATCTATAACAAATGTTGATTATAGTATACAATGAAAATTTTAAACAAAACTTTAATTCATTTTTAATGTCAAATAAACCTTGTTTCAATAGTCATTAATGGAATAATACAATTAAAGATGATACTTTATATCAATCACAACTTTTTCCAACAAATTGGAACTTTGTGAATCGATCCCACGTCACTTTTTTGGACATTCATATCTTTTATATTCACATGGTTAAAGAATTACTAAACATTAATTTATATTTTATGATATCTTTAAGTAAATAAACTAATCCTGAATCTATGACTTCATGATCATCATAAAGATTCACTAGTGGATTACTTTATTTATGCTTCATTTATTTCATCAATACATATTATATAATTGTGATGATAATATAGTAATATGAAATATTAGATAGTGGTTGATACAGTTGAAATTGAAATCTTGATCCATTAAAAAAACAAAAAAAAAAAGAGGAAAAATCTAGTTAAGTGAAAATAGTGTTCTAAAACCTAGGCATTAGGCGGTTAGCTAACCGTTTCGATTTTTGCATCTTCGGCTTCCTTAGGTCTAGGATGTCCTAGGCGCCAAATAACTTTTTTTTTTCTATTTTTTTTGTACTCTTTAGCAAAACAATGATAATACTAATGTATTATAGATTTCTGTTAAATTATTATTATTTAATTATATATAAATAGACAATTAACGAATTGAGAAATACAAATAAAAATTAATTTTATAATCATTGAATAAATCATATATAAATATAAGATATTAAGTTTTTATTTGTGCTACAGCATAAACTAAAAAATTATATATAAAAAGAGTTTTCAAAAATATTTTTTTAAGATAAATAGTTAAAATAACTAAAAATCTATTTCATTTAGATAGCACCTAACAAATTCTAGTACGTTGATTGAAAACAATCTTAACAAACTTCAAGTTACCAACAATGATTTTTTTTTAAATTTGTTTGGTTGGTTATATGTTTTAAAAAATGACTTACAAAACAATAAAAATCAAGTAGAAAAGAGTCATTCAAAATGGATCAGACTAAGTTGAATTGTGGCTTGAGATTGGACAAGTCCGACCCACAATTAGAATTGCCAAAGATCAAAACTCACGTTGAGTTGGTCAGATAAATGAAGATATGTGGTGCACAAAAAATAACCCACTATTATTTATATCATTTAACCTTAAACCTTAAAACATGTGGCCAACTTCGTGTTTTAATTTATCATCACCAAAAATTGATTTGAAAATTAAAAACACTATAATCATCTACTCGAAATATAGATTAATCAAAAAATTAATTTTCCCACTTAATTAATTAACACCAATTTTCTAAGAATTTTCCGTGTCTCAACTATATATATATAAAAGTTTGGCAAATGGCAGCCCACATGAATCACTATTGAACCCATTTATCATGTCTTCTTCACAACTGTTGAAGATAAAAATCAAGAAGTGTTTTTTGTCTTCTACTTAATTACAAATCAACTACAAGATAATGTAGCACCTGATCGACATACTATAGTGAAGACTAGGAGTTTAATATTTAATTAATATTTAAGAGGATTCGTATTGAAAGTAATAATTCAGTGGACTTGGGTAGATGACAGATGTCTTTATTGTGGAGTCAAATTAAATGAATTTAATTTAATATCAATTTATTTGAGTTTTTATTTTCTTTTTAATTGCCCATCTTAATCTTGTTGATCATATATATATTTGTGATATTAAGTCTCCTTACACAATCAAATATTTAATTTATAAGTTATAGACTGTGAATTTATCCCACAAAATTAAAGCTGCGAGATGATATTGATTTTTTATTTTAAATTTGAAAATTCATTTAGTTAGTTGTGTCGACATCTGCCACTTTGGTTCTATATTAGAAAGTTAGTTTCAAAGTAAGTTATAGTTTTGATTTTTAATACCACCTACCATTTCTATCATCCATACACTCTTAATTTGTCTTTTTCTTCAGCATTATTGATAATTTTCTTATTCAATATTAAATTGAGTTATTAAGTATGGTGGGCTCAATATGGTTGAAAAATATGTATATTTTTGGTGGTCACTGTAATCTCCTATTTAATGTTGTTTTATCTCATCTATTTGTTTCCCAGCCCTTCTTTTGCATTAATTTTGACTTTTACCCCAAAAGTTTCAAGTAATTATATTGTCCGCCAATGTAGCGCAGTAACTTGAATTAACACAAGAAAATATTTTTTATATAACTTTTGTGTTTCATGAAGATATTTGAAAAGTCAAGGCTATGAAGTAAAAAGACATATTTGGAAATATATATTTTTAAAGAATATATAACAAAAAAACTATTAGGAGATATAATAATAATAATAATAATAATAACAACAATACATAGTAGTAGTTGTTGTTGTTGTTCTTGGAGTTGCATCTATTGTTGATAAATGATAATGCTTAAAAACGAACTTCGGTGTACTAATTTAGTAATTAATATTACATTCATTTTATTTATAAAACAAAAATATATTAGTAGATCTTAATTAAAGTTGAAAACATGTTTAAGGAAAGTTATTAAATGCCAAATTTAGAGAAAAATTATGAACAATTTCAAGGAAATTTTTTATTGTTATATTTCAGGATTTTTTCTAACTTTTTATAATACCGTTTTAAAGATCTAATCTTGTAAGACTGGTAACCCAAAAAATATAAATTGACTTTTGAAAATTAATTTTATTTTGTGGGTAATGAAGTTTCATCTCATGAAATACATATATATATATATATATATATATATATATATATATATATATTTTTTTTTTTTTTGAATCATTTGAGGATATTAACTTACATACATTGCATTGAGTTGAGTGAGATTTATAACTTACATTAAATAAATAATGAATGCTGCAATTAGTATATACATCTAGAACGTAATATCCCCAAAGATAAGGAAAAATGGATTATCAATTAAATGAGGAAATAAATGCTCCTCATCATGTCTAGTTAGAAAAGGGAAATTATTTGCTTACGTTAAATAAATTTTCAACAAGTTAAATATGACCTAAAATTTGTGTAGTTAAATTCTTGTGTGCACGTAAGATAATAAATGCGTAATTAATATCAACCAATGTAGAAGAATTAATCACTTTAAACTCGATTTGGTGAATAATAAAGTTACAAATGGGAATACCATATTGAATTGGCTGCTGCAGATAACCAGGTTGAGGTGTTTTTTTTTTTCCTAATAGAAAGTAGAAATGTTAGTTGAGTAAATATATTCGAAATAATAAATAGTGTAAAAAGGCCCATGTGGATACAATTTTCTTGAAATAGATAAAATAATGCTAACAATAGCAAAGTCAACAAAAAAATATTAAATTAGATTCTTGTAAAATCGTTTCATAAATTTATTTAATTTGGTAAGATGAGTGAATTGACCATACTCATAATGAATTAACTAGGAGTAGTATTTATTTTTTTTTACCAATTAATTAATTAGTAGTTTTCAATTTTAGTAAATTAAACATCGTAAAAATTAATTGTTTATCTATGCATATTTTATTTATTCAAAAATCATTCTCTATTAATTTATTTTATCACAAAATCATTTTATTTTTTTTACCTTTCTTTTCTTTGTTAAAAGGCACACAAGGGCAACTTAGCCGATCACTTTAATTTTCCCTTGTTTAATAAAAAATAAAATAATAATTCTTTCTCTCTCTAATTAGAAAAGAACAAACCCTAAATTAAAAACCCCCAATAATTCTACTTTTGTGGTGGGTCCCAAAACCATGTTCGTTTCACACACACATCCACAATTACTTCGCTTTCAAGCCCCTCATAATCTCTCTCTCTCTCTCATTTTCGATTCAATTTTTCTGATTTCTTTTTGGCATTTTCCAAGTCGTGAATTTCATCATCTGTTCCGTTTTACGCTCTAATTTATTTCCATTTGTAGTGAGCGTAACGCAAGAACACCCTTCACTCTTTCTCTCTCTCTCTTTTACTTCACTCTCCCTCTCTCTCTAAAAAGTTCCCTTTTCGTCTTCATGATGAAGAACTGAGACTGTTTCATCAGTAGAGAGAAAAAAAAAAAAAGAAGCTTTTTTGATGATATTCTGAATATTTTTATAAATTTAAAAGTTGTGTTTTAGGAGAGATGGGTTCGTGTGTTTCGGTGCACAAAGACCCGGATTCCATAATGAAGCTCCGTTTCTCAATCGGGTCAAAGAATGAAAAGCTTCTGATCCCATCGCCGGTCAAACCCAAGGTCAACGTCGGAGATCCTACGGTTGCTGACGTGGTCAAATATCATTGGTCACCTGATTCTTTTCCTGATGCAGGTAAAATATTTAACTTCATTCTCTATTTTTTTGGTTTTTCTGTTTCACAACTTAAAATATTTTATTTGTTTATTTTTCTGGTTTTCTTTGGATTAATGATATTATTGTGTATTTCAAGCTGCCAAATTTTATTCCTAATCACATACATGCTTTTTGTTCTTTTTTGGGTAGTCATAAAATTGATTAAAGATTTTGTTTTATTTTAATTTTCTTAATTTTATTTTATGATTTTGTTTGTACATGCCCTTTCTTTTCTAGTGTTTATATATTCCAGTTTTTGGTAATATGATTAAATTTTTATAATAATAAGAATAGTATTGCTTTCTTGATAATACAATTTTAAGAAAAAGGTATATTTTTTGTATTTTATATTTCTATATTTTATGATTCTACTTTGTTTCATCTGAAGGAAAAGATTTAAGATGCACTTGAAGTCAAGGTTGTACTGTAATAAGATTAGTGTTGTTGACTTATTTAAATTAGTGGGCTCACTTGTTTTGGATTTGCCAAAGAAATAGTATTATATGTAGGGACGGATCTTGAATTTAGTTTAGTTGACAAAATTTTGCATAATATAACATGAAATTAGGGAAGCTAAAATTCTACTAAATAAAGGGTCAAATTTTAACCATGTAAAAGGTGCAGTCTTATTATGTTTGTTCACAAAATTTCTTGGAAAATTTGCCTTGAAATTATTTTGTCTGTGTGATTGTTTGAAAATTCTAAACAGTGGACCATCTAGCCAGAGAATTGATAATGATATTGATCTACTTCATCAAAACTACATTAATTTCTTTTAGCTGGAACAACTCTCATGGTTGCATTTAATCCCACCATCTACTTTGGAACCAACCTTAATGATGTGATGAGAATTTTTTTGTTTTTTTTGGTAAATGTTTCTTGCATTTGTATTATCGAGCATAAACAGAGTGTGATGATATCTTTTTTTAAGTAGAAAAATCAAGAATTGTTGTTTGGAAACTGGTGAATTCTTGCTGGAAAAGTTTGTAGCTTTTTGGACAACTTTCCATCTAGTTTATATTTCATTGTACCATTTTGTTAGTTCTTGTTGTGTTCTGAGATGTGTGTAGTATTATTTGCAGGTAGCAAAGATGAATCGTTTTTCGACTCCCAACCATGGTTAGAATCAGATTGTGAAGACGACTTCTATAGCGTTAATGGCGGTAAGAAACATGTTTTATCTTCGAAGCAAATCCCCTGTTTTTGAATCCCCGATTTAGTTAATAGGGTTAGGGTTATACATCGTACATATAATCATTTGTTGCTTATCGTCGAACAGGTTCTACCCCGTCTCGTGGGAGTACTCCGGTTCACCATAACTTCTCTTTAGGAACCCTACTCGTAAATAAGCCCTCTATGGAAGGAACAGTTGATTCTGTACCATCTCCACCGGATAAGAAAAAGAGACTGTCTGAACTGTTTCAAGAGAGCTTACGCGTAGATGAGTACGCTGACGAGGATTTTGTATCGAACGACAAAAACAAGGCTCAAGTAGCTAATGGAATGATACCTTACTTCTCCGGGGCTAGTGATGATGGGGTACTCAAAGACGAAGAAAAAACATTGAGGTCTGCGCAGTGTTGCCTTCCGAATTTGCTTTCGAGTCGTAGCTTTAGTGAACGGAAAAAGAGGACGATCCCAACCCTAGCCGTTGCCTGATTTGGGTCGAGATGAAATTCGGTAAGTGCTATGGGGATGAACAATGAAATGTATATCAAGAAATGTTGCTAGTACTTTGCTAAACTTGGTTTTTTTTTTTTAATGTAAAGCACAACACGAGCTTGTGGGATGGAGAGTGTTGTATGATATGTTCTTCACTAGCTTCAAATGATGGAGTTAAATTATTGAAAGATGAAATACGAGGTGAAATATCAGACCAAAAAATGCAGTCATGTTTATAATATTTCGAAATATGAGATGAAATATCAAATAATAGAGAATTCGAACAACAAATTCATAACAAAACAAACTAGCAATCACTAATTACATGGTTGTAGCTTTCCTAATTAATCGCTTTATCAATCAATAGACAATAGTTGATTGATAATTGGTCTTTGGCTAACATAAATTCATTTTAATCTCCTTATCAATTTGGTTCAAATGGTTTGGATTGGATATGCGAAGCACTATGAAATACATGAAAGTGTAAAACTGTCAATCTCAATTTCATAAATTCTTTATAATCACCTTATCAATTCCATAAAAAATAAACCCTAAGCTTACCTCATTTTCTTATTTATTTACAAGAAAGTGAAAATTCAAAAACACAAACGAATAAACTGGCTCATGAGCATCTCATTTGACCCTCTCACAATCTTGTCCTGAATTTTTTTGCTGCCCCTTTTTATCTATTCTTTACTTAGGAGGATTGAATCTCACTGCTTGAAGTTCTATAATATGATTTTGATTTGATTTTGTTATAATAATAATAATATTAATAATAATTGGTGATGGGGAAAAGAAGTGTCATTGCTTAGAGGAAAAGTCACATATAAATAGGGTGCAATGGCTGGTGGTGTGGCTCTTGCGTCTTGCCCTCAACAAGTAGAATGAGCCTTATCTTTTATCATTCCTTTCTTTTAAATCTTCGGCCCAAATCCTTTCCTTCAATCTTCAATTAAAGCTCACTTGCACACTTTGACCCTTAATTAAATGGGCTAAGGCCCACTCATTTTTTTTCTTCAACTTTACTTTGACCTCTTGAATTAAGAATGACCCAATTAACTCCACGTCTCGTTGCACTCATCTTTGGAGACACAAATCACGTATATGTAGGAAAATAGTGCATTCAACCAAATAAACGACCATAAAATCTCACATTAAACACCACTAATTTGCACATATTTTTCATATATCAATAATAATAATAATAATAAAAGAAACAACACAAAATCCACACATGTATTCCACGTCTGTGTTGTAAGCAATACTTTTATGCAGTGTTAATATATTAACTTAACCCTAACCTCCAACGCCCAAGCTATCTCAAATCTCAATCCTCGTTTATTTGTTAATCATGGTTTATTTTTTATGATAAAATTTAAATTTGGAAAAGTTTTAGTAGACTTTCATGCGAAACCTACTTATAAAAAAAAATCAAATTAAGTGTAAAAAAAAATATAATAAATAATAAATGACATGGGTCTAATGTATACGAACCATGCCCAAATCCTATTTTCATCCTTAATTATCGGTATTATGTATTGTTAATGATGAAAACAAAATAGAGATATATAAACCATGAATATTTCAATAAAAGATACGGAGTAAATCCTGCTGCAAATCTCCACTCTCAGCGGATCTCTTTCTAAATCCTATCAATTCGGATCATCTAGTATTTTATACATTCATCACATAATATAGGGACATGATTTTACAAAAATATTTATATAACTTTTTTATTTCTTAAATAAAAATTTTAGTTTCCCTATATAAACCCCAGACTCTGTGTCCCACAAGCACACACATATTTATCAGCTTAAACCCCAAACACCTTATTTATAAGCATAAAAACACAATGGCATTAATCATTTTCTTAAATTTAGCTTTCCTGACCTTTTTTTCATTATCTCATCAAACTTCCGCCGGCAAACACAACAGTGGCGGCGCTCCGCCGCCAGCAGGGCTGTGTTCCGTCATCGTAAATAAACATGGCTATAAGTGCCAAGAATTCCATGTAATAATGAGCGAGTCCAGTCAGATCAATAAAAAGTGGAATAGAGGATTTTGTTTGGAATATGAAATCAGAAAATGATACTAACTTAAATTTTTTTTTTTTTTTTTTTTTTTCAGGTGACGACTGATGACGGATATATATTGGGCGTCCATAGAATTCCGGAGGGCCGGGCCAGTGGTGGTGGCCGCCACCGGCCGCCGGTTATGCTGCAGCATGGTATTTTTTTGGTAATGTTTTTTCCCCTAATATCTAAGGGCTGTTTTGCTTAAAAAGAGAAAAAAAAAAAAAAAAAAAAGCTTTCAAAGGTGATTTCTTTAGTAATTTTATATGAAAATTATGAAAAAATAAAAGTAAAAGTGAGTATTCTTTGAAATAATGAGTATTTGCAAAATGTTGATGTTAGGACGAGTCAAAATTTTGGGTAATTTAACTCAAGAAAAGTTGGTACAAAATTTTTCAAGCACAAGCTTAATTAGACCACTTTCAAACAATTAGATAATCTTTCAAGTAATTTTTTAACACTCATTTATATCATGTAGTTCAAATTAATAAAATATAATTGAAATGAAATAATTATATATATACACATATATATGCAGGGATTCAAGTTGTTAATATAAACATGAAAAACTATATTCAACGTAATGTACTATTTTTCTCTAATTATAATTCAAGTTTATGCTCTATACATCAATGCATGCAGTAAACAAAGTGATCGTTTATAGCAAACAAACCAAATTTAACAAGGAAAAAAAGAACCAAATATCACAATAGTTGAGTTTTTTTTTTTATGTGAATTAATTATAACTGGGTTGAAGTTGTGTGATATATTTATTAATTGGACTATTAGTGAAAAATAAAATGCAGGATGGGATGACGTGGGTGGCGGGTCCCACTGAAGAGTCGCTAGCAATGATATTGGCGGACAATGGATTTGATGTCTGGATTTCCAATGTCAGAGGAACTCGTTACAGCAGGCAACACCTCAAACTCGATCCTAATCACCCGGTACGAAAATACATACTTTTGCTGATGTGGCGGATTTAGATGAGATGGATTATATATAAAAAAAAAAGTATAACTATAATTTATACCAAAAAAAACTTTGTGTGAGACGGTTTCATGGATAGTTTCCGTAAAACGATCATTTTTACCTACAAATCTAACCAATTTTTACAAATTTATATATGAATTGTGAAATATAAGTTGTGGGTTAACCTGTCTCACCTAAGACTTACTCTATTGGACATTTTTACTTAATTTTAAGAATAAATTTGGTTTAATCTAATGAACTAAAAAAAGTTAAAAAATGACTAAATAAAAAAGTTATCACAATTATTATGTATATATTATGATTGAATTCAAGCATCGTGACCAATCATGGTCCAATTTAAAATTTATTGTAGTATCACTAAATCAATATGTTACTAATATTTTTTCGGAATTAATTTAGGAATTCTGGGATTGGACGTGGGATGATTTGGCAGTTCACGATTTACCATCTGTCATTGATTTGATCTTCAAACAAACTGGGACTAAAACTCACTTTGTTGGACATTCTATGGTAATTTTAATTTAATTTCATCTCCTATTTCATTTTATTAATATATTTTATTTTACTTATTATTGCTATTATTAACAGGGAACTTTGATGGCTTTGGCTTCGTTATCAGAAGGAAAAATAAAGAACGTTAAATCGGTTGCTTTGTTAAGCCCAATTGCACATCTAAATCATGTGAAAACTCTAATTACTACCATTGCAGCAAAATCCTTTCTAGGAGAAGTAAGCAAATTTTTAGTTTCTATTTAATATTAGAGTGATTTTTAATAAATATAATCTACTAAATAATTTTCATATTTTATTTTAATTCCTTTTCTAATTTTAATATGGGATCCCAACAGGCGGGTAGAATGTTAGGCCTTGCAGAATTCATTTACACCGGGTATGTATGTATACAGACCGTCTCACGGATCTAGTTACGCGAGATAGGTCGACCACAACCCAACTTTCATAATTCACATGTGAATTTGTGAAAATGAGTTGTGTTTCTAGGTAGGGTAAAAAAGATTTTTCCATCTAAACTATAGGTGATTTTACACTTTTTTTAAAAAAATTTTAAAATGTTTCACTTTGTCGTATAAACTTTAAATTTAAAGTATTTTACGGTATTAGATAGATCCTAATCATTAATTTTGGACATGTGTACGACTAGAATTTATTTAATACTGTAAAATGTATCAAATTTAATGTTCATACTGCAAAATGACACATTTCAAAGTTTTTACAAAAAATGTAAAATCACGTATAGTTCAGACATGAAAATGTTTTTAACCCTTGTGGGTATCAGTGATTCATCTCACGTTAACTATCCGTAAAATTGTCTCATATAAGTTTTAATATATATATATATATATATATATTCCAAAAGATATGAACATGCCACTATACAACATGTGAATTTCCTTTCTTGCCCCTCTATAGAAAGGATGAAACTGCCTTCCTCAAGGTTGTGTGCGCTCGGTTAGGAATGGCTTATAATGACTTGACGGTGACTGCATTTGCTGGTATTTTCACCATCATACAAGCCCTATTTTTGTCATTTCAGCTTAATTCATTCACCACTTTTTTTTTCCATATCTATTAGGGTTAGTTGTCGGAAAAATCACAACCTCAAATTATCGTTTTAATCAAATTTTTTTTATTATTGATCAAAATAAAATAATTTTATATATGTAGTATTTCTTTGACCTCGGTAAGTTAAAGCTAATGATGGCCAACTATTTGAACGTGGTGAAAAACTGACCAAAATTAAAACACATACTACTTGTATATGGTTATGTTATTTGATCAATAATAAAAAAATTTGATTAAAATGACAATTCAAGTAAAAATTATAATTTTTCCGCCAATTAACTCTAATTTGGGACACATATTTTATTTGTTACGACCTACATGGCTAGTGAGCAGAAATAAACGATTTTGAAATATAGTATTAAAAAAAAAAAAGGACTTCACATTATAAATATTTTGTGTCGAGTATGTAGGAATATAGGATCTTCATTGGGCCAAATAGGCCCGACATTATTTGGGCCTTTGAACATTAGGCCCAATCCATTTTTGTCTTCAATTCAGGTCCAAAATTGAGTTCTCTACTTCTAATTAAGCATAAGTTTATATGCAGGTAAGAACTGTTGTCTGAATGAAACTACTATTAAGAACTTTATCAAGAATGAACCACAATCCACATCAACCAAAAACCTAATACACTTTGCTCAAAGTAAGTTGATCACATCCATGATTACTTTTTTTTCTTGTTTTTGCAATTTTTTCTTTGTCCTGACAAGTTGATCATGATGAACTAAATGTTGCAGCAATTCGACAAGGGATTCTGTCTAAATATGACTATGGAAATCCAAAGGAGAACTTGGAGCATTATGGAGAACGGAATCCACCTATTTATGATATGTCGAAAATCCCAAGTGATTTCCCCTTGTTCATCAGCTATGGAGGTGAAGATGCAATGTCTACTAGTAAAGATGTTGATAGCTTGCTTGATGATCTTAAGTTGCACCACAAAGACAAGCTCAAATTGAAGTTCATCGAAAATTATGCTCATCTTGATTTTGTATTTGGTGTCAATGCCAAGGATACTCTTTATAATCACGTGGTTGATTTTTTTACAACGTTTAACTAGAAGTTTTTGAGTTTTTCTTGGGTGGTGTAATTTTTAACCCGATATAAATGTAACACGTTATAGATGGCCGATTAGGGTTAGGGTTAGAGTTACGACCCGTTGATTCAGGTTGAAATTGTGTTGAACTTGAATAATGGACAAGCTGATTTCATATTGCAACTTGATATATCCCAATTGACTCGTTTAACATGTCGTGAATTCAAAAGATTGATTTTTAAGTTAATCATTCTTGGGTCATTATGTTTATATATATATATATATATATATATATATATATATATATATATATATATATTTGTATATAACTGCAGTACGGGTCAATCTTCTCTGAACCTGTCTCATTGAATCCATAATCGTTAGCAGCATAATTATCTCAAGATATAAGTTTTGAACTCAGATCGATAAGGTAGTTAAACACTTAATTAGAGAATAGATAACTAAATGTTAAATCAAAATCATCATAAATTGCAAACTAATTGAGTAAAAAGTAATTCAAGTACAAAAATTACAAAGTTGAAGAAGACTGCCTTGTGCATGTCCCAAGAAACCTCTGTGCATATCATTTAAAGTTAACTTAGTTTCAAAGCCAAGTCTCAAACAGAATTTGCTTAAGTCTCAAACCTAATTAATCATCTCCACACAAAATTTTCATGAATATTTCACCATCAAATTTCATGACCCTTTTAGTCACATCCTCAACTAACTTCCTTGTACACTTTTCTAGAGAGAGAGAGAGAGAGAGAGACCAATCTTTGGATTCAAGAAAGAAACAACTACCTCACCTATATATAGACATACCTAGCAAATATCATAACAACTAGACATCTAAGATTTTATTACATTTACAAGTGGTTTTAAGACAGAAAAATGGAAATTTCAGGCAAATTTTTGGTGCTAATTCTTGTAGCATTGCTTCATAAACAATCCATGGCCACGAAACACGGTGTGGGAGGAAGCCAAGGATGGGACGAATCAACGGATTTCGACTCATGGGCTTCTGCTCAAACCTTCAAGGTCGGAGACGAACTAGGTATGTACTTACCTCTATATAAGTAATTTAATTGTTTTAAAATTTAGTAACAAAATTCTCCAGATTTTTTCTAAAAAAATTTGAATGAAGCACGATATTTTTCGTATTTATATACATGTATTGTAACTTGTAAGTAAATCTTGTGATTTTTCTAAGGGCTTGTCCATTATTTTATCCTTGTTAACAAGATCAACTACTTTATACTTGCTTAGTTTTTATCATTTCAATACAAATGAATATATAATCTTTTACCAGCATAACATTCTTTGCTCATTAATTTTTAATGTACCACTATTTTCTTATATATATATATATATATATATATATATATATATATATATATAATATATCCAATGTATTACTAACGCAATTGTGAATTTCAAAACGAAATTTCTTAATTATCCCAAGAAAATGAAGGAATACCAGTTGTTCTCGAATGTAAATTTTATTACAATGACTAAAATTATACGTTCATGTTTTTCACTTGTTCGAAATATCTGAGAATCAATTTGAAATTTATATCGATAATGTAGCAATTATCATTTTAACCGTAAGTAATTTTTATCATTAATTTAGAAAATGATGGCTTCATGAAATTTAATAATTTAATTGTCCTATTTCTATTTGTACTTAGAGTTCAAGTACACGGCGGGTTTGCACAGCGTGGTGGAACTCCCTAACGAAAGCGCATTTAAGAAATGCGACATTGGTGTTGCATTGGACACATTAAACGGTGGTAGTAACAAAGTGAAGCTAAGCAAGCAAGGTACACGCTACTTTGCGTGTGGTACATCAGGCCACTGCGAGCAGGGAATGAAGGTCAAGATCACCACCGTGGCAGCCGATGGATCCTCCACCTCCACCACCGGCGCCGCCACATCACCACCGGACGCTGCTAGTTCCTCCGCCCAACTACGAATCCTCAGCTTATTTGCCGTCGTTGCTTCGTTGGTCGTGTTCTCTGTACTTTTCGTGTAGACCAGAATATGTTCGTGTATGGTTTTGTTGGTTGAAGTGCGAGTTTTATCTGTATGGCAGTTCAACATTTTGAGCATATTATTGATATTATATTCTCTTGAGTGATCATGAGTTAATAATTATTTGTGAAGAATTGTAGGTTTAATTTGGTGCACATTTATATATCTGATTTTAAAAAAATAATTATTATAATCTGGTTTAATTTAATTATATGTGTAAGTTTTAGATTGAATTACAGGTTCATAGTCAAAAAATATCAGACCAAACAATATTCCCATAGGGAATTGGATTCCCAAATTTATTTTCTTTAAAGTTAAAATTTATAATTATTTTAGATAATGCTCAAGAAATAAATATTAGAACATTCTTTAACAACTTATAAAATTATGGTTTCGACATGGAGGATTGGGTGGGAGAATAAAAACCATCCCACACTTTTCAAACAAGGAGTTACCTTCCCCATCATTGAGGAATTCACGTCTCATTAACTTCGATACCCGATGGGATGTTGTCTGCAGGAAAATTATTATCCCTATTCATAAGAGCAATTGCATTGGTTCTTTCTCAGGTTATCATTATTTGACATTTTATTATTTTAATATTATTTGTGTTTTTGCAGGGTTCTACAATTCTCCTGCAATAATGAGAGAGGGAGTAAGTGGAGGGAGAGAGAAGGTGGCCCAATACACCATATTTTATTATTTCTTTTTAAAACTTTTCTATTGTATTATTTTATTATATTACTAATACAATTGATCATAATTGTTGTGGTTGCCCTAATTGAATGTTAAAGTGTGTTCATAGCCACACGTCACTACCAAGTCTATTATGTTGATTTGGGCAAAGAGATTGACAATATATGAATTGAAATGAGTTCCACTTAAACAAAAGTGTAGTCGAAATCCACTTATATATAATATATTAAAAAAAATTGGTTCAAAATGAAACTTATTGATTTCAAATTTATATTTAACCAAATACCACAAATTGATTTACTATCATGAATTTTCAATATTTTTGTTCAAATGCAATCATCTAAACGTAACTTTATAGTATAACCTAATTTAATCATTTTTTTATCATATGTTTTTTTTTTACAAAAGAAAATTCATTCATTACTAGAATTGTGACAATTCGAAAAAAGTATATCAATAAGAATGTGAGGTGGACTCATCCACTCACATGCATAAGAAAACAAGAGAGTTACGTGCTAACAGTTCAGTACACTCTTTCGTCAATCTAACAATAAATGAAACTATAATTTTTTGAGTGACACTCCTGAGCACAAGGTACACAAATCCAAATTTGTGCACAACAATACTGTTATATTATATGAAGTAATACTGTTAAAACTATATATAATATAACAGTATTACTTCATATAATATAATAGTATTATTGTGCATAGATTTGGATCAGTGTAACTTGTGCACAAAAGTTTTTGCCTAATTTTTTTTTATCGTAGTGTTCTTATGAACCAAGTGCACGGATTACGATTCGTGCAACTGGCATGCACGGGTCAGGTCCGACCTGGATCCGCGACCAGTTTTTTTTTTATAAATTTATGTCATAATCTTTATGTTATACGAGTATAACATTTATGTACAAATATGATAACCTTTAAGTGAATAACTTAAAAAAAATTCGGTATAAAAATTCATGTAGTATAGTTCAACCATTATATTATAATAATTTAACTTTTATGTTATATTAGTATAATATTTATGTACTTAAAGAATAACATAACATAAATGTTAAATTATTATGCATAAATATTATATTATTACCACATAAAGATTTAAAATGATATTATAGGTGTATAATATACTACAAAAAGTTAGACAAGCATAACTAAAAGGTTAGACGAACATAACAGAAAAATCAAGCATGTGAATTAGAGTATGAACGTAGACGACAGACCTAAACGCATGTGTGGGCATGTGATATGCACATGAGACACATGAAAAGTACTGTCGAATCGGATCGATCCGGTTTGTGTTTATCATATGTTTATGAGATACTCCCTCCGTCCCGCTCAGATTTGCACGTAGGGACGGACACAGAGGTTAAGAAAAAACTGCTTTTGGGCACGGAGCTCAAGAAAAAGCTGTTTTTGTAGTGTTAAAGTTGAATAATAAAGGGTAATTATGTAAATTTTATTTGCCATTTTTGGAGTATGTAAATTTGAATGGAACGGACGAAAACGGAAAGTGTGCAAATTTGAGCGGGACGGAGGGAGTAGTAGATTATAATAAGAAAAATAATTAAAAAGGAAATTAAAGTGTAGTGAAAATAGCGTCCCTGCCGCACCAAACGCAGACTCTCCGCTCAACAGCATCTCCTTCATACTTCAAACTTAGAAACCCCCCATTTCAACCATGCCGGTGGAGACGACGGCGATTGACTACGTCATGGAGGCGGCGTCTGGCCCCCACTTCTCCGGCCTCCGCCTCGACAGCCTTCGCTCCGCCGCTTCTGCTTCGCCCTCTCCACGTTCTGCCCCCGTCACTCCTACCTCCTCTGCTTTAACCCTCTCCGATTCCACCTCTCACAAGCAGCCTTTCGTAATAGGTAATTTTACTTCGATTTTATTGCTCCTAGGTTGAGATTGTGATTTGAATTTATTTTGTCTTTGTGGTTTGACAACTTGTTCTGAGTATCCTTTTTTTGTGGAGCAGGGGTTTCCGGAGGAACGGCGTCGGGGAAGACGACTGTTTGCGATATGATTATCCAGCAGCTTCATGATCAACGTGTAGTGCTCATCAATCAGGTTGTGTTTGTGTGTGTTTAGATCAGAAATTTTGCTCTCTTTTTTGAATTCTCCATTGCAATTTGTAGAAGAGGTAGACAAAATTAGCTATGGTTTGGGCTGTTAAAACGAGGTTATCAACATTGTTGTGATGCTACCAAATGGTAGCGTTTGGCCTAAAAAATGGCAAGCTGCAATCTATGCAGAATCAATAATTTATAAATCTAGTTTTTGAAACTTCTTTCTACTGTAATTAATTCTCCAGAAGTTTTGTGAGACCACCATGCTTATAGAGTTGTAGCACGCTATCTCATGTACACTTTTTAAACTCATTTTTGGTGCGTTGTTTGTTTTGCTCAAAAACAGAAAATGTAAAGTGGCTTAGCATCACTTAAGTTGCTCAGTTGTTCTCCTCATATGTACATTGTACCATAATGTTATCAGAAGTCATTGCAATTTCTAAATTGTTATGTTGGTCTCATTCAGGATTCTTTTTATCGTGGTTTGACTCCTGAAGAGTTGAAGTGTGTTCATGAATACAATTTTGATCATCCAGGTAATTTAGTTTATGATCTGAAGTTTAACCTTCAACATTCTCATCTGAATCGTTCTGATCTTAACCTAGTTCGAAGCTATTGTATTTATGGAGAAAGCAGTTAGTATAATTCATGCATATATTTCCTTGCAGATGCTTTTGACACAGAGCAGCTCCTTGAATGTGTTGACACACTAAAGTCTGGACAACCTGTCCATATTCCAATATATGACTTTAAAACACATCAAAGGTCTTTGAACAGCTTCCGTCAGGTACATTGTACACACATCTTTAATGTTAAAATTTTATTAACTGCATGGAACTTGCCTGCAGATTGCATGCTGGGCAAGCATTTAGAATTTGTTTGAAGATAATATTGCTGAAATGAGCAATGTGCTGAATACAGCTGGTATATAAAATATAAAGGAATCTGTTTAAATTTCACAAGATATTAACACAACAGCATGATTCCAGGTGAATGCGTCTGATGTAATTATACTGGAGGGTATACTTGTTTTCCATGACCAACGAGTGCGAAACTTAATGAACATGAAGATTTTTGTTGACACAGGTTGACTTTGAATTAGTTGTGTGTTATATTATCGCTATTTTGTTGAGCTAAAGTTATAAATATAATTGTGATTCTGTCTCATTATATGTATTGTGCTGTCCTCATTAATTGATTCAGATGCTGATGTGAGGCTTGCTCGTAGAATAAGGAGGGATACAGTTGAGAGGGGTAGGGACTTGAACTCAGTTCTAGAACAGGCAAGCATCTTTATTTTCGAATTGAAAATTTATATATATATATATATATATATATATATATATATATTTCCTTATTTTAAACTCCATTACAAAATTCAGATAATCGCTTGAATTAGTTTGCTTAGGCCATTTATCTGGGGTCATCAGCAGTTCAGCTTGCCAACCTCAATTTGTGGAGCATATTTTAATAAGTAGCAGTTGGAGCCTAATTACATAATATCGAGAATTTTATTCTTCGCTGTGTGAATTATTCAGTTTAAGAACCTTATATCAGAATTGAGTAATTCCATGGTTTAGGACTGTTAAAACCTCTGAGTTTCTGTTCGAAATGCTTCAAGATTGTAAACTTGTACCTGCAGCCTTCTTATTAATACGTTCCTTTTCTGAATATTATCCTTGCTATACAGTATGCAAAATTTGTGAAGCCTGCTTTTGAGGATTTTGTTCTGCCATCTAAAAAATATGCTGATGTTATCATACCCCGTGGAGGTGACAATCATGTTGCGATTGACTTGATTGTCCAACATATTCACACCAAACTTGGGCAGCACGACCTGTGTAAAGTGTATCCAAATGTGTACGTTATACAGTCGACATTCCAGGTATGCGTTCTTGCTTGTTCTTGTATTTCATGCTAACTTGCATGTAATTACTTAATTTGTTTAATCAAGTTGAGGTATTAAAGGAAAGGGGAGGTGGTTCCTTTTTTTTATTTTTCTAGAACGAGACTTGATTGTTCCAGAAGAAATGAACAATCAATCAGCTAGACTGGGAGCTTGCATACTTGGAACTTATGAGTCATTTACTTACACCTTATCATTCAGTCTTTAGTTCTTTCAGTGCACCGTGGTAATGTTATTACTTGACATCCATGATTTCAATGTTACAGATACGAGGTATGCATACCCTGATTCGAGACAAAGACATTTCAAAGCATGATTTTGTATTTTATTCCGATAGGCTTATCCGTCTGGTGAATACGAACTCTCTTAACCCTGAGATTTACCTAATATTAGTTGTTCCCAAGCACACCAGTTTTTGATATATGACATTTCAGGTTGTGGAGCATGGTCTAGGTCATTTACCCTTCACTGAGAAACAAGTTGTCACCCCAACTGGTATACTTGAAAAGTATATGTATTCTTGGGGGGTATACCCTCAATTTCTTAATTCACCTATTCAAATTTACTTCACTAACCTCACCTCTGCTCGTGTTCACATAATCAAGCATGTGCTCGACATAAAAGATACCGATTTTTGTATTATTGAAACTTAGTGGGTGTCCTCTGCAGGGTCAGTATATACCGGTGTTGACTTTTGCAAGAAATTGTGTGGGGTTTCCATTGTTCGAAGGTATGGGTATCCAGTCTGGTAGTATGATGAACATATCAGTTCTCTACTTCACTGAATGATTTGTCCCAAGTGGTTGTGTCTAAGTTAGTTTTCTCTAACATTGCTAAATGTGAATTCAATATCGTATAAATTATTCCCAGTATATCACGATTTGGCATTTCAATACCCCCTCTCTCCCTGATTCATTTTCTACATAGCTCGGGACCTGGGATCTTTTACTACTTATGAAAACTTTCTGCTAATCTTCTTTCCAATAGGTGTTCTTTTATCTATGTTGATTTGAATTTTGTTTTTTGTTTTTTTACTGGGATTCTGTTACTTAATTGAATGGCTATCAGATTCATTTATTGGATTTATGTACTTGTCGATCATTCATATTTAAGGTGATGGGTTTGTTCTTGCAGCGGTGAAAGCATGGAAAACGCACTTCGAGCTTGTTGCAAAGGGATTAAAATAGGAAAAATTTTGATCCATCGTGATGGTGACAATGGGAAGCAGGTTGCATTTCTGTTCTTTCAGTTTGAGCCTCAGAAAAGTAGTTTGCGATTAGAATAGTTGTGAAAATTTGATATTCTCTTTTTCTAATTCTGTCCTGCCAAAACAGCTCATATATGAGAAACTTCCTAATGATATTTCTGAGCGACATGTCCTCCTCCTCGACCCAGTTCTTGCTACAGGTAGATATAGTTGTTGCTTATAAATTTTTTTTGGTGACACCTAGTTGGATATGATCTTTATTTCTGAAATCGAACATCAATATTTTCTCTGTCCAGGTAACTCTGCTAATCAGGCAATTGAGCTACTCATACAGAAAGGAGTTCCCGAAGCTCATATCATATTCCTAAATCTGATATCAGTGAGTCATTCTTTCATTTGTCCAGAGAGATTTTTATTTTAATTTAAGTTGGGATTGATGCATATACTTAGGACTTACATCATCCTTATGTTTATCAATATAGGCGCCTGAGGGAATACATTGTGTTTCCAAACGTTTTCCCTCCTTAAAGATTGTGACATCAGAGATTGATGTGGCATTGAACGAAGAGTTCCGTGTGATACCGGGTATGGGAGAATTTGGTGACCGTTACTTTGGCACTGATGACTGATCTTTGCTGGTTCAGACAAAGCATTTGCTCGCCTTTTGTTGTGTTGCTCTGCTTAAAATTGTATATTAAGTCCACTTATTCGTAGTTACTCTATCTCACCAAGTTTCCTGTTCAGTTGCTAGACTGAGCAAGAAGCATTTATTCGTACTCTTGTCAAACAAACCAGTACATATTCTTACCATCATCAACTTGCATTGTAAACCTCCCCGTATTCGATTATTTCTATTCACAATCGATCAATGAGTTTTAACATTTGATGATATCAAAAGTGTTGGAATTTTGTGTTTGTAGTATGGACTAGTCCAAAGAATTGGTGGGCCCGGTGATGTCAACTTGATGTTTGACATAGTATGACCCAATCTGTAAACCATGAGTTTACTTGTTAGAGTTATACCTCGATTGCCTTTTGATGCTTAGGTGATCAAAATAGATGAAATAATGGTTGAATTATAGAGCAATAGTGTGAGATGCAAGTGAAAAATTACAATTTATTTTCATTAATGGCTGTTTTGGTGGATGTTAATAGCTCCCCCTTGATCTTGCCTAAACACTAACTAGATTGTAGCAGTACATTGTTGTACTTGAATGAAGAATGGAGTATGAAATGGCTTAGAAAAGTGAATGGGTGAAAGATTTAACTGTTCAAAAGAAAATTCTCAATTTCTCATGCTTGCAACTGATGTATACTTCAGACAGTTTCTGATTGTGACAAACGTAGTACAGTAATTTTTTGTTGCTATATGCTATGAATATGGAGGAAGAATGAATTATTCCACAAAAAATCAAGGAAAAAAAAAAATCTCAATGATATTTCTTGAAATGATACTATCTTGTAATGGGAGATCAGTTGCCCTTCTTAGATCCCTTGGACTTCTCAAGATGAGGAAAGACATTCAAAATGTTGTGAGCTATCAAATCCTGCCTTGTCAAGATCCCCACCACCGGAAAAACCTGCAAACGATCGAAAGCAACAGGTAAGAATTGGACACATTCTTTCAAATGATGCAATAATATATTGAATGTTGATGCTTTTAACTTACCCCTGCAGCTTGATATTTAGGTAGAATCAGCATATGTCTTAGCCCAACTTGCCTGAACAGGACCAACGCCTTTGCCACCGACAAGCTTTCAACCACAGTGTATGGAGTCGTGTTTGTTAAGGGATGCAAATCAATGTACAAGTCCATCTCGGATTTGGTCACTGTCACCTCTTCTATAGTGGTGCCCCTTTCAGCCAAGTCAATGGAGGTAAACTTCTCTCTCACTTCCCATTCTTCCGTTCTTCGTTTTTCTTGCAAGAACCACTTCTTCTTGAGTGCTAAAATCAGGTGAGCTCTCAGGATCAGCCCATGAATCTCAGTGGCACCATTTGGTGATCCTATTGATGGTGTAACTCCATCATCCACAACAGGGAAACCGTTGTGAGTCGTGTTTTTGAGAACCTCCACAATACGGCTCACCTTCTCGATTCCACTGAGAGTGACGACTGCTGGTTTAACATCAGCCAGCTCACCAACTGTGATGTTCCTCATCCATGACTCTGGAGATGCCTCCAAGAAAGGTAAGCCCTTTAGCTCCAAGATTATCTCGTAAATGCTTGGGTTGAAACAGTCTCCTACGGTTTTCGCTATAAGAAGAACGAGCATTGTTATGGGTAGCAAGAGAAGGTTGTTTGTGAGCTCTAGAAATATGACACACAGAGAAACTGTCATTCTCATTGAACCAGCCATGAGAGAGGCTGCTCCAAGAACGGCATATAGTCCCTGGTCGATGTTCGTGTATGGTCCCATGGTTAAACCGAGCATACGACCATAGGCTGAGCCCATCAGAATGATGGGAAGGAAAAGACCAGAAGGGACAGCAATGCCAAAGGTGATGAGTCCCAATATGCAATAAAGTGCAAAGAAGATAAGGAGTGAATATATACTGAACTCTGAAGCTGTGTTTATGGAGAATATGTTTCTAACAGCATCATCGTTCGTGTTGAGAAGAAGGGTGGCTAGATCGTTGTAGTAGCTATCAGGGCAATTGAATTGCTTGAAGTTTCCACCTCGACCCGTTGATGGACAGGTAATAGAATCCAGTATCGATGAATCACAAGGCCGACATTTTGCAAGAAAAGGGAGGCCATATAGACACACAGAAGTGAAAATGGAGACACTCAGACTAAGGAGAAGCTTATGGAACTTGCCTTTCCTACAAAACAAGAATCCAACAGTCAGAAACAAGAACAGTTGTTTATGACAAGATTCATGTGGCTTTGCTTTGCTTACTTATTGATGACATTGTAGACTTTGAGAACTTTGTGAAGAAGATGGTTGTAAAGGCTCCCCAAAAGGCCACCAATAACTCCGATAACAGCCACGGGGATAATATCCACCGGATGATACCTCACGGTAACGCCACTCACGTCGAACATGATCAGCCCCCCTTTCCCAAACAGCCCACAATCGCCCGATTTGCAGTACTCCATCACAGCCCTAAGCACAACCACCACAACTGCTGTGCTGAAGAAGGTCCTCCATAGAAGAGCACTTCTCCACCACGTGGCAACCTCCTCGAGAGCGAAGAGGACCCCACCAACCGGGGCCCGGAAAGCAGCACAGACACCGGAGGAGGAACCACACGTGATTAGATCACGCCTGTCCCTATCGTTGTTGAAGTATCTCAACCAACGCCATTTGATCCGGTAATTGTCTGTTCCGCCTTGGCCTAATAACGAAGCAATGCAGCTTCCGATGTGGACCAATGGGCCTTCTTTCCCAAGATCTAACCCTGCAGAAACAGCTCCAATGCTTCCAATAATCTGCAGGATCACAAGAGTGGAATTTCTCTCAGCTATCCAGGTAATAATCACAGCTTTTATCTCATTATTGATGACTTGTTTTTAGTCATGAATACTGTCACATGATCATGAACTTTGCATCTCTCTTCTCTAATTATTCTACATTCAAGTGAATTATATATAACTCTCATTGCTGAAAACACATATCAATGATTACTAAAGAGATCATAATGAACTTCTAAACAGTAATTCTTGAACTGGGCTCTAATGAAAATGCTGAATTTTCAAAAAAGATTGAACCTTGACTATCAATGTGGTAGCACCAAACATATTAGGGGTATCCACTCCATTCAAATAAGCTTTAATTTCAGGAATTCCAGGGCCAGCTGCTGTTGGGGCAAACCAAACACAAAGAAAAGCAGCTACTAATGTTAAAAGAAAATTTGCCCCAGCCATAACTATGAACCCCATAAGATATCTGCAAAGAATCGAAAAACGACACCGTTAGATAACTCTCTCAAGAATCAGAAAACAACAAAAATAGAAGATCAAATAGTATCCATAAAAAAACTACCTTTCTTGATCAATATACTTAACCACAGCAAGAAGCTTATATCCAGCAATATTCTCAATCACAAGATTGATCAAAGTTGCAATCCCACCTGTCAAAAGCCCAACAAGAAATGCCAGCAACCATTTAAAGAAAACATACTGCAAGACTTCAACTTTTGATCTGCTTCTCCAATCCTGCTTGAACAGATCATTCTCATTGATCCTGAAATCAACAGCCCAGGACCAGATTCTCATTAATGAAAAATGGGAAATTTTCACACACTTAAAAAAAAAAAAAATCAGCTGAAATTCTTACTCATAGTCCAAGCTTTCTATATAAGAAACCTTGGCTCCAACAATGGCAAGTGGGGTAGAAGAAAGGGTTCTGTTTCTTTTGAGCAGTGGCTGATGAAGATTGTTGCTTTCTGGATCATCTTCTTCTTCCTCATATTGTGAGTCCATGTTTTCTGTTTCTGCAAATCTGTTGAGCTCTTCCATTAGTTTTAAGTGGCTGAAGCAGAGAGATGAGAGAGAGGGAGAGATTATGAGAGAGAAAGTTGTCCAGTCAGATAATAGAAACTTGAATGGGAGTTAACTTGTTTGTTCCTCTGTTTTTGGAATATATATGGTATTTGGGAAAGGTCAAATTTGTCTTTTTGCTTGCCAACTAGATTTCGAAATAACAATTATATTTCTATCATTAATTACTCGTGACCTCTGTTAAACATAATAGAATATAAGACGAAATATCAACGTAAATGATTCAAATTCACCTCCTTCTTGCTAAGGATTATGTATGTTATATATATGTTTGTAATGAGTAGCAAATTCTTTAAAGTGGAAAAACGTCTTTTATAATGAGTGCAAGTGGTTAAAATGATTAAATAGTGAATTACCATGATTGCCCTTGCAGTTGACTTGTTTATTCATATTTGGAACTTCTTGCACTAAAATTTTGTAAGTTACAAGGACATTTGAAATTTATTTTGGATAGAATTCATGTTTTCAATAGGTGTAATCTATAAGCAAGGAAAAGACAAGATAGTATATGATGCGACTCGAAAGAAAGCATTACTGGTTGTTTGGAAAATAATAATAATATTTTTGTTTTTTTTTTTTTTAATTAATTGTTTTAGCTCATTAACGTAATGAGATCTTCAGACTAGGTCAACTTTTGAAGATATATTATTTTTGTACAAAATAATAAGTCCAAATTTGGACGCAAAACTGAATATAAATAAATATTTAAAAATGAAAGTTGGTTTTTGTGAAAATTTGACATTAAGGTTTAGCAAAAACATTCGATCAAGGGCAATTAAGAAGTGATTTTATCTACATCATCCATTAATTTAATTAATTACAATTTGACTAATGAGGTTGTTACATTTTATATTAATAGGTTATATGAACATGTGATTGGTTGAGTATGATCAATGTCAATCTATTTAGAACTAGTTTTTTTAGCTTGACCAGCTATGTTTTGTTTCCTGCAAAAGTTAATAATGTTATTTGTTATTTTATGTTAGGATTTTTTTTTTGTAAAATTCATGTGTAACATCTCATATTTTTCTTTATTGATCATTTTTTATTCAACAGAAGGTTTACATCTTTTTTATATTGGATCCTATTGAACTCGTCATTTTAGGGTATGACCCGATTGATCTCGTTGTTTTTCATCATGAATTTGATTGGGTTTGACCCGATGATCAGTCATTTATCATGCAAGTTCATTATAAAAAATGGATATCAATCTAACATATGAAAATCACACATCCCACAATTATTTATAACAATAATGTCTACTATTCCATATCTAAAATTTTCTCTCAAATCTTAGTTTCAATATATATATATATATATATATATATATATATATATATATTTGTAAATTTGGTTATCAATATTTGATCTTAGTAACCATATCATTGACCTAATTTGATTCCAAAATTGGTACAAATTCACATAGCAAGTCTAATTATCTTGTTTCATAGTATCAATCCTCGGCCCACCTTCAACATTGATCCAACCTCAGTCATTCAGTTTATTAAAACATTACTATTTTTCTTACACATAAAATTAAGTATCTAAAAAAAAGAGGATATTGGGTTTTTTATTATTAATAAACTAACAAATTTATTAATTATTCAAGGAAAGAGGATATTAGATTAATGTGGCCTACATTATGTCCCATGATTTACTTTTTGAGGCAATCTGGCAAGACAGATTGGCAAACAATCTTGAAGAACAATAGAACATGTGTAAATTCTGTATCATCAAGATCCAGCAGATCCAACGGTGGATATCAACTGACCTTTCAAGTACTCCATAAGCCATTTTTATCCTTGCCTAAATTCTTCTTCTCTCTCACAATATATATATATATATATATATATATATATATATATATATATATATATAAAAGTCTAGTGAGAGATCATCTCACGGATATAATTACATGAGACAGATCAATTTACAACCCACACTTCACAATTCACATATGAATTTGTGAAAATGATTTTGTACATAATAAAAATTTATTTTACTGTAACTATTTATGATATCGGCTCGTATAAATTAAATTTTTGTGTGTATGTATTGTGGTGTGGATTTATTAATATTGACATTATTGACCAATCACTTGGTTGATCTGAAGGCCCATATTTACGTCGATTATTGGGACCCACCCACACAACTTGGAGAAAATTTGTTCCAATCCAAAATTTACTAATAATTCTATTTTATTAATTGGTAAACATTACATGGGATTCATGTGAAGTTGAATTAGACAGATGGCAATTATCCCATGTTCCAAGTTTCCTTTTGGTATGCTATGATGTTTTTTTATTACACAATCCTTTCTTTCGAACTTTTTATAAGATGCTTTTTTTGTCTTTTCATTCGAGAAACGGTGGTGTTTGGATCATAAAATATTTTATCAATGCCAAAATCTTTATTTTTTTGGGATTTTTAATTATCAATAATTAAAAAAAGTATTGAATAACAATAATACTACATCCGTCCCAAAATAAATGTCGTTTTAGTAAAAAAAAAAAAAATTCGAATAAGTGTCATTATAGGATTTTAAGACATATATACTTAAAATCTACCAAAAATACCCCCAATTACTACCAACAAATTAAATGTGTTAAAATGGGTTTGTTAAGAGAAAACAATTCCAACAATAATTATAATTAAATAGATGTAGATCAAAACTTTTTATCACCTTCCTTAATTTATGTGAAGAAATTCAAAACAACACTTATTTTCCAATTGAAAGAGTAATAGATAACAATATGGAATTGTTTTACTAGAATAAACAATAGGATACATTTTAAACTTTTATTTCTAATCCTATATGTCATGACGCATGTCAATAAATTTGATCTAGACACTTTATAATAATTGTTAGATTATGCTTGCTTGATCGTAACAAGTTATATTAATTACTTATTTTATTGAAATAATTGTTGTCAAATACTACAATAAAAAACACAAAAACTTATTCAAAACTTTTATAAAATTATATTTTATGAAACAAAATCACAATCATAACACAATTCGATTTTCACAAAAATAAATTACATAAAATAAAATTTCTCAAATCTTGAGTTACTCATCATGTGCATATATTAATGTGCACACTGTTGATGTGTCATAGATATCACAATCATTAAATTCAAAACATGATTAAAAAAGTGATCTTTATATATTATAGTGAACATATTAGACATATTCTCAGAGGATATAGAGGAAAATAATTTATATCAAACATAATTGGTAGAAGGAAAATATTTCTTAAAATCAATACTAATAATCAAGGCCACGATTTTAGGAAACCTTTTTTTTTTTTTAATTGTTAGAAAAAGTGATGGGGGCAGCATTTCTGACTTTTCTCTTGATGACATTTGGCTTAAAATTAATATTAATGAAAGCAATTGAATAATTTTTATATGAGCCACACATTTTAGAAAGAAATTTTTTTTCACAAAAGAATGTGTGAAGAGAAAGTGGATAGTGGTAGAAGGTCATTGTTGAACAATTATTGGTTGGTTTCCAACTACTCATTTCATCTCATATATAATAACTTTTTATATAGTGCAATATTTATTTAATTTATATATGATTTATTTAAAACCAAACATTAAATATACGAGGCGTATGACACCCATTAAATATATGGATAATGAAAGATTTACTTATCTAATTTTTCAACAATTTTCTTAATACTAGTAAAAATTGGGAATACATTTTATGAGGAGTGATACAAAAAATTAATTTAAAATGAAAATAATTAACTCCAAATTCATGATCAATCCAAACATAAAATAATAGATTCATTATTATAAATTTCAAGAAATTTCAAATCTTAGAATCCAAACACAAAATCAATTTGTGATTTTTCAATGTCATTAGTACGAATCATTTTATTTTTAAGTATAGATTTAAAAAATATACACATGTAAATGTATACACATATCAAATGATTTAGACGTTCAAACACCATCTGATTATTTGTGATTTCTTTCACATTTATCACATTTTATTTTTATGTATAACATATTAAAAAAATGAGAATTATTAAAAAAATTTAGAAAGACGATTTCGAGACGCCAAATCTGATTAGGATTATTGGGAATTATGAGATCCACAAATTTCATTGGCCGGTCGCCACCTCTCTTTTTTAAATATATTTTTAATTCCTTCAATATTTCTACAAAATTTAAAAGTCAAAACTAATCTCATTCCTAATACGTTTTCTTTATATTTTATTTTCTTCCAACTAATTTTTAAAATAAAATCTGTTAATTATGTAATCTAGTAATTTGGACCGATAAGTTATTATATTGGGAACTAAATATCCTGATTATGTCTACGGATCATACATTAAAAATTAAATTTTAATAACATACAGAAAAATATATGTGTCACTATATTGTGAAAGGTGGAGGCACTATATAGACCCAATCCCACAAGCAGGGTCCAATAACCAAAAAAATTTAACTTTTGATTTTTAGTCTAATTATCTATAATAACATTTCAAAATTACATGTTAATGGAGTATAACATCCAAACAACATATTACGAATGAATATGTTTTAAAAATAGTTATAGAAATTCATTGATAAGTAAAAAACGATATTAATTCACCAGTGGTAAAAGAAAAAAAGTTTACATATTATTATAAAAAAATTGTTCTGAAAATAAAATAAATTATGTATACATAAGTTTTGATGTTACATAAACAACATAGGGGTCATATAACATATCACTCACATCCAAATTAACTAGACTAAAAATCAAAATTTTTGAAATTAAAAGACTAATATATATATATATATATATATATATATATATATATATATATATATATATATATATAAAGATAAAGGTAAGAAACTAAATTGTTATGATGCATATCCAAGATCACCAAGTGGGAGTACATATTCTATTTACGATAATTTTATTATTATCCTCTTTATTAATCATTTCAAAATAATCCCAGATATGATGTTGAATATATGCAATTATTGGAAAGATTATATTAAATAAATCATACTGAGTTCAATAATATTGAAAAAGTTTTTATAGTAATTTTCAGATGTTTTTATAATTTTAGACAGATAACTTTCAGGTTTATATTAAAAAAAACCATTTATTTAAATATTTTCTTAGATTTCTAGACTATTTTGATAACTTTTAGATTTAAAAAAAAAAAAAAATTTAGTTTGAAATAAAATCTTTATACCTTGAAATTTAAATAAATGATATATATTTTAAAATTATTTTAAATTATTTATAGATACCTTTTAGATTGATTACATTATTTTTAGGATTTTTATAATTATTTTGAGATTTATTTTATTATTTTGATAGTTTTCAGATTTTATAAAAAATATATTATTTCTTTGTTTAGTTTTGAGTATTCAATAATAGTTTTCAATTATTATTATTATTATTGTTATTATTATTTTATTGTTGTTGTTTTCTAATTAAGCCCTAAATTGCCAGTCCAAGGATGTGAATTCCATATCATCATTAGATATGCATGGCTAAAATATAGCACCTAATTGAAATACAATATGCTGCAATATTTATTTTCATGCTGTAATAAGAGAGGAAGTTTTGCAGCACATCTCTATATGTTTCAACACACACAATACACACACTTCTCAGACTAAATAATTCAGTTTCAGTGATCCAATCTGGCTAATGTTTCAAATAAATACAGAACCAGTTCCCTTATAATAACACAATGAGTTTATATCACAGTCTTTCATTGAAAACAATGATCAAGAAGATGATGGTGCTATTACATTACAAGAAAATCCGACGAGGCCAGAAATTTACGACAGAAATAGAAGGTGTGATCAATAGGGAATGTCACCTTTAGGAAGATCCCAGTTATCTCCATCATCCTCTTCCTTCCTCATCTTAGCAGCCTCTTGCCGATCCTGTGGTCCTGGTGGTCTTACAAAGGGTCGTCTGTCGAGAGCATCAATAAACTTTACTTGGTCAACAAACATGGCTAATAAACATTTAAAAATTTAACTTGCAGTTTTCAGTGAAGTATGTTCAAATTTGCTAGAAAAGGGATCATAGGCCTCATGTAACTGATGTAAGATCACACGGCTTAACTAGTACTCAGAATGTGATGCTGTAACATGAACTATATTGCTTTCAGTATCTTTTAGAAAAACCAACGAATAAACATGCGCCAAAACAATGCTAAAGTAAACTATTTGATTTTCTGCATTTTACCATCTGAGCTACAAATATTAGCACTTTTAAGTGCTGAAGTGAAGATTGTAAGTCGTGCACTTTGCTACCTAGGGTTGCTCGTTGCCTTTTATTTTCAGACACTCGTCAGCCTTGAGGTTGTCTGAATGACCAAGTGTAAGAAGTCATAAAGATCTGAGTATAAAATGCTAGTTTTTATGGTTCGTTGGAAAAATTGAATAGTTCGGTGGGCAGAACACAATAACCCCTTCGAATAAAAGTTCATCATAGTTTTAACCACCAAACTTCAAGCTTGGAATTGTAAAAGGCTATCACTTAAACCTAATATTTTCAAGCTTTGAGTGACTATCTACTGACAGTGATAACCATCATCAACCTGTCCAATTGAACTATGTCAACAAAATTTAAACCTCTATACCCTTTATGGATTTATCTTGGCAAAAATTAGAAGTCAATCCAACACAACACCATAGATGTACAACAAAAGGGTTCAAAATACCAAAACTTTGGGCATTAGAATCAAACAAGATTCAAACATCTTAAGTGGTTTCTTGTTTTATATCACAAACTTGTGAACGAAACCACAAAAAATTGCAATGTCCAGAGAAACACCAACTTAAGTTTCCACTTAATTACAATTTTTTGGATGATCAATCCAGAATTTAAGATTCACGCACAGACACAAAAGCTATATAGCACCCAATTTCTCAATCACAAATATAATGTTTATGGAAGAACAATTTATTCCAATTGATCTTGAAGCTTGCATCATAGATCATAGATGTATGTGTAAACACAATAACAGAACATATTACGTTGTTGCTGATCATGTTTACCGCAGAATCAACTGCACTATAAGCACATTGATAATTGAGTAGCTAGGGATAAACATCGAAGAAATTCAGTATTCATGGATTTTCTTATCAACGTCAAATCTAACAAAAGGATACTAATCCAAACCCTAGCGAATTTCCAGAAACATGTGATAGCAATAAAATGGGGAAAAATCAAAGCGCCAACAATACTCATGAGCAACTACAGAGGACAAAGATAAACCTGCGACGATTGCGCTTGGCAGCCTCGCGCGTCTTGCGTTTCTTCTCATCCTGTTTGTTCTCGAAATACCGGCGGCGCTTGCTCTCCTGGATGACGCCGGCGCGCATCACCTCTCTCCTGAACCGGCCGATCAGCCGCTCCTCCGGTTCGTGGTCGTCCACAATAACCTGGACATTGTACGCCGACCGGAAGTACATCATGTTCGCGGAGGCGAGCGAGGGGCACACCACTGACATGACGTCAGATGAGCACGAAGGTGACGGCTGTGCCTCATTCGATAAGACCAGTGGGCTCCACCCTGGATGGGTCGCTGCTGAGGAGGGCGACGCGGCGGTGGAGAGATGAATCGGCGGAAATTTGACGGTCGGAGTAGGAGGTGGTGGCGCTGGCTTTGAGGGGGTGAAGAAGGAGAAGAGATTGGCTATGGATGAGGTAGCCATGGCGGAAATGGGAGGTTGTATTTTGGATAGGGGGTTTATAAATTCTCTCTTTAATTGGGCTTTTGAAAGTTATCGGGACTTTTTTGTGGCCCAATTGAAAATCTAAAAATAAGGCTTTTTGGCCCAAATAAAGCTTCAGTCCATAAATTTGGGCCCATTAGGCCCACATCATGTGAAAAATACTAAAATAAGCAGTGGAGTGAGTGAGAAAACTGACAATCAACTCCAGGTCGCTGACTCGCCCAGCAACCTAACGAGGCTCAGAGAAGCAGAACAAAGTAACAGACATTCAGCGAACTCACCCAGTAAGAATTTGATTCGTAATGTTTGTCTGAATTTATTATTTGATTTAATTTGAAGCCTTTTTTAATCATGTGAATGCAGATTAGCTCTATAAAGATTGCATTTTTGGATATAGTTTGTGTATTTAAGCTGAATTTTGTTTCAGCATGTTGATATCAAGACTTCGATTTAAGAAATGCTTTGTTTCTTGCGATTCAGATTTGATCTCCCCGTTTCTGTCGCATTTAATTGAATTGATTTGTGAATTTTTTTGAGTCTGGTTAAGTTTTAGGGTTTTTTTGAAACCCCGCATTGTATTTCTGTTAATTATGCTATTAATTGTCTTTATTTTGAATAGGTTCCTTTAATTTTCAATGTTCATCTTGATTCATGGGAAAAGGTTGTTACTTTTTATTTTTTATTTTTTGGTGTGTGCGTGAGTAGGTGAAAATTGGGGGTTCCAATTGATATTCTTGGTTAGTTTTTACATGTTTTTGGAGGATTAAATTCCTGAATTTGAATTCAGGACCAAGTCTGGAAATGCGATTGTGAACTTCGGATTCACACAGTTGTACTGTTTGATTTTACATTTAGCCATGTCTGCAAATAACAACAACCCTCAAAAGAATATTGGGGCTTCTTCCCCTTTTGGAAACTCTATGCCTGGGAATCCATCGGCACAGCAACAATTGGGATCTGGATTTCCGGGGCAGTTTCAGTTCTCTGAAGCTCAGGTGCAAGCCCTTGCTCAGGCTCAGTCGAAAGCCCAGGCTCAGGCCCAGGCCCAGGCTCAGGCTCAGGCTCAGGCTCAAGCTCAAGCTCAGGCTCAGGCTCATGCCCAGGCCCAGGCCCATGCCCAGGCTCATGCCCATGCTCAAATGATGGCAGCTCACGCGCAACTCCAAGCCCAGTTGCAAGCTGCTCAGGGGCTTTCGTTCAACCAGGGTGGGGTTGGGAATATGGGTTCACAATCTCCCTCTCTTTCAGGAGCTGGAAGTGCTGGTGTCAAACGCTTCCCACAAAAACCACCTGTTCGTCCACCAACCTTTGCAGCTTCCAACACGATTTCTCCAATGAGAACAATGGACGCTTCAGCTGCTGCTCGAAGGAAGAAGCAGAAGCTTCCGGAGAAACAGTTACATGAAAGAGTTGCAGCTATTTTGCCTGAGTCTGCTCTTTATACTCAGCTCCTTGAGTTCGAGTCCCGAGTGGATGCTGCTTTGACGAGGAAGAAAATCGATATCCAAGATGCTCTGAAGACGCCAACGTACATTCAGAAAACACTCCGTATTTATGTCTTCAACACTTTTGCTAATCAGATTCGCACCATTCCTAAGAAGCCGAATGCTGAGCCACCTACGTGGACTCTTAAAATTATAGGGAGGATTTTGGAGGAGGGGATGGATCCTGAACAGGCTGCAATGATGCAGAAATCAAACCCTTCATATCCAAAGTTCTCTTCATTTTTCAAGAGAGTTACTATTACTCTGGACCAGAAAATATACCCTGATAACCATTTGATTATATGGGACAGTGCTCGGTCACCTGCTCCTCATGAAGGCTTTGAGGTCAAAAGGAAAGGGGATCAAGAATTTACCGCAAGTATAAGACTAGAAATGAATTATATGCCAGAGAAGTATAAACTTTCACCAGCCTTGATGGAACTTTTGGGTATTGAGGTTGACACTCGAGCTAGAATCATGGCTGCAGTATGGCATTATGTCAAGGCTCGAAAATTGCAGTGTCCAGATGACCCATCTTCTTTCAACTGTGATCCGCCACTTCAAAGAGTATTTGGGGAAAATAAGGTCAAGTTCACTGCAGTCACCCAAAGAATCACATCCCATCTGTTTCCACCACAGCCCATACATCTGGAACATCGGATTAAACTTTCAGGAAATAGCCCTGTTGGAACTGCGTGTTACGATATATTGGTTGATGTACCTTTCCCCATACAGAGAGAATTGAATGCTTTGTTGGCCAATACCGAAAAGACAAAAGAGATTGATGCCTGTGATGAAGCAATTTGTGCTGCAATAAGAAAGATACAAGAGCACCGACGAAGAAGGGCGTTCTTTCTTGGATTTAGTCAGTCACCCATAGAGTTTATTAATGCCCTTGTAGATTCTCAAAACAAGGATCTGAAGCTCGTTGCTGGGGAAGCAAGTCGCAATGCAGAAAAAGAGCGCCATTCGGAGTTCTTCAACCAACCCTGGTATGGTTTATATTTGCATTTACAAATTCATTTGAATGTTTTAGCTTTTTTGTAGTAGTATTCTTAGTTCTAACAACATTAATGGATGTGGAATGCGTATGAACATTAATCTTGGAATCTATTAACATCAAAACCAGTTTGTTTTTAGTAAGCTAGAGTCAGGATGGATGGAAGTTATGCTAGAAAAAAGGTATCTTTGGCATTAAACATTGCTGGTTCTGATTTGGAGCCAACATGAGCTTTTAAGGAGTCAGACTGCTGATGTGGCAAGCAATAAAAAACTGACTTTTACTGGGGACGTACTTGCCACATCAGCGGTCTGGGATCCATACGAAAATACATTGTCGGACTCTACATTGGTTTCTTAGTTAAGCAATGAACGTTATAATCACCTTATGTATTGGAGTTCGATTGGTATCTTAGTCATGGTTTTTTGCTACGTGCTTTCCAAAGATGTTTGTATATCAATTTCTAATGTGTAAAAGTAGGCTTTTTTGCCTTATTCCATGCACAAGGTATATGCCACCATTTCAGAGTGGCATATATTTGCTAGCAATGTAGGGGATACTAAAGTCATTGAAATTCCCATACACTTGACAGGGTTGAAGATGCTGTCATTCGCTACCTTAACAGAAAGCTGCCTTCAGATGCCAGTGGCAACACATGAATTGGCATGAACGATGCAACTAGGTGATGACTAGGACATAATTGGATAATCGCTTTGGTCTTATTCTTTTCAACATCTATCTATATATGGATTTTCAAGAGTGGGAGAGATGCAGTTTGTCTTTCCACGCACCCAAGGAAGAAGCGGTGGGATTTTGAATTTCTCGCGGTTCCAGCTTTCTTGTTTCAGCTGCTTTTCTTGGTTGGATGATTATTGCTTGTATAATTACAATTGCATAAGAGGCACCATTGATTGTGCTAGTTGTAGTGATGCACCTATGTTGTAGTTTATATATCATGCAATGTGTAAAAGCAGACTTAGATAGAAACATTTGGAATGTTGTTGCAGATTTTATATTGTCACAAGCTTTCGCTTCGGATTATAAACTTTATTTATGAGCTCTCACTATGTTTGTTGTATATAGAGTCATGATGTAGAATCCAATATGATTGATGAAATGGTCAATCTGTAATTCACATGTGAATTTGTGAAAATAAAAGTGGTAAGATTTTGTGTAATATGAATTTTTGTGTTTTTGTGATGGATTATATGTTTCAACAAGAATTGACAAGGCTCGGTTAAAGGGATCGAAATTGAAATTTAGAGAGAAATTTGCTCTTGCATAGTGAAATTGCTCTTTTGCAAATAAAAAATATATTGGGATTTTTTATTTTATTTTGTGAATATCACATGATATGAAGTTTCCAAAATAAAACAAATGTAAGGTGTATAAAATCTATAAACATATTGGAAGTTGAAATGTGGTGATATCAATGTACATTAATAAAAAGTATATATCTATTGAAAATTAAAAAACATATAAAGATGGTAATATGTTTATCTTTGTGAAATTGATGGAACTAATAACCAGACCCATCTTTATGTGAGTGGGGACGGGGAAGGAAATTCTTAGCTACTGAAGTTGGCCCATTAAAGAAATATTGGGCCTAAATTCAGCCCCAAGATGCGCGCTAATATATATATCAGCCAAAATTAATTCAAATTTCGATGCAATTTTCCAGTAGCAGCAGAGCGAGAAATGGCGGGAAAGGAGGCTGCCGTGGCGGTGTCGATGGAGAATCCGAAAGTCGACGGGGAATCGGCGGTGTGTTGGAGAAAAGAAGTCGATCAGAACCTCAAGCGGCTTCAGTCGCTGCTATTCGGCGCCGATGTGGCTCTAGAGAAGGGGGATTTCGGCTCCGCACAAGTGCTATCCCTCGGACTCATCGGCTTCCTCGATTCTCACTCACGCTCTGCAGTAGATGAGGCTTTTATACGCCCTATTCGCCGTGAAGCCGTTTCCAAGCTCGGTTCGGCTCGGCGAGCCTTGATTCCTGATTCTGATCGGTATAACGTCCCCCTACCTAGGAACTATGCAATTTAGCGTAAAGAGTTTGTCGATCTTATTTGAAGAAATTATTGAATTGTATTTTATTTTTGAGTGACTTTATGTGGATTTCTTAGCTTGTTTCGTTTGTTCAGCTGATTTTCATCACATTTTGGTTTCATTTTTTAGCAAAGTGCGATTTACTTCTCTTGGATCTTAGATTACACTATGAGGAAATGAAAGAAGAAGTTAAATTGGGAAAAAAAGTTTCATCTCATCTTCCATTTGAATAGTTAGTATCACATTTTAATAATTTTGATTGTAATTATGTATCACACGAAGATGAAATGGACTTGTAATTTAATGAATACCTGTGTCATTAAATTGTTTCCTAAGTGTTTTCCTTCAATATCAATATAAGAAGTTTCTGTTAGATATGATGGAGAAAGAAGCTGAAATTTAAAACGAATGAAATAGAATCATTATCGTTAAGTACAAACTAATATAACTTTTCACTCAGTGGCTGAAGGGATTTTGGTTGATGTGCTTTAGTTATGTAATACTCTTCCTGGTTTGGTGCTTTTCTTTTTTTTTTTTTTTGATTTATTTATTGTACATTGAGCATTGTTGATACCTTGTTAAGTTTACATTCTCTTTACTTTAGCCAAGCATTCACGCAAGCAGGCAAAGATCCAGGATGTATGTTCACAAAGAAAGGTGATATCGACATACAGAAAATTAAGCAATCCAAGTATTTTCGCTCACTTTTTCAGCAGTCCTGTGAAAGAACTGCATATGGATCGGTATGGTATCCCAAATCAATACAATTTTGTCCATTTCCTCACTTCTTCCTCAACAGAGATCCAGCTTGTGTTTTTCCATGATCTTCTTTGTGCATTTCTTATGGGGTAAAGAATGATTATCCATAACTACATGCTGTGGTTGATGCCTAACTTTACTATTTACCTCCAGACGACGCAAGCTGATCAGCAGGACAATTTGAAGACCTCTAAGACTCTGATACAGGCAAAGCTGACTTCCTTGTATGGACATGGTTCTAAAGAAAATAATCGAAGCTTCGTGAAGGATAAGATCTCCGAGGATTGTGTTGTTATCGAAAAGAATTATTCAAGTTCCAGCTATCTCCAGAATCATTCTATGTCTACAATTACTAAAGCAGAGGAGGATGGAGGATTTCGTGGGGTTAGTTTTAAAACAAAACGGTTACACAGGGAAAGTATTAGTCCTAGAATAGAAAACTTAAAATCCTCATCCGCAACTGAAGAGGCTGATGTCGATACTTCTAGTAATGGATTTGTTACTGCTAGAGCAAAGCTGGTATGCTTCATTCCCTGAAATATATTGAAGATTTGCTGATTCTGCTACTGTTGTTGATGTCATAGACAATGGTCTGTTTTGCTTTGATCATTGTCTGCTATAAATTTTTGCTCAGATCACTGTAATTTACATGCAATTTGGCTTTCATTAAAAAAAAAAAAAAATCATCTCCGGAGCCAATAATGCAGTGTGCTTTTCAGCAAGTCTATTGTTTAACCATGGTAGCAAAAGTACCTTTGGCCTTTGCTTAAATTCTTTAAGGAATTCCTCGATTCTGCTAGTAGAAACATAAAGCAGAGTTCCTCATAATGGTTTCTCACCATATTACCAGTACCAATATGTTTCAGTACCAATAATATTTAGTTCTATGATGACTATCAATGCTAAGCTTCTGTCTTCTTATTATATTGGATTAAAAAGGATCAAAGGAGTAGTGGCTCTCTGCTTGAAAGTGCAAATTTTTTTTCTTTAAAAGAAGTTGAACTGTAGAAGTCAATGTTTTTTAGTAACATAGTATGTAAGTGAAAAAACAGTACATTAAGGGTGCGAAACATAATCTTGGTTTCAGCATAAGCTCTACATATCTATCCATAGTTAATGGCCCAATACAGCTTAAATATTTGAAAACTTTCTCTATGATTCAAATGCAATTAGAATATTTTTGTGATTCACATCCAGGAAATGGAGGCCAGACAAAAGCGAGGCTTGACTGGATCCCCAAGTGCATCTATGTCACCGCAAAGTGATGCCGGAATTCACAGAGGTTATGGAGCCAGATCTTATGGTTTTTCTCGTCGTGGAGTTAGAGGTAATTTTGTTCCTCCCATCAGATCAAATGGAAATAACAGTGGCAATATGACTTCACGAACTTCCGGGAAGGGTGAAGATACCATAGATAACTCAACGAAAAGATGGTATATACCATTCAGCTTTGAATTTTCTCTGCTTTTGGTCAATCTCATCTTGTTTTCTTTACAAGCTCACTGTATCAAATTATTGGAGAACATATTCTCTCTTTTCTTTTCCTCTCTTCAGTGGGGAAGGAAAAGAGAAAACTAGTGGTTATTATTACTCGGCATGCAAGTTCACAGTTCCTTGTGTAATCTAGTTTGGAGTTGCTATGCGGCCCTGATGGCGAGCTTCCTGAAAAGTTAAGAAATCTAGAACCAAGGCTTATTGAGCACATCAGCAATGAGATAATGGACAGAGATCCCAATGTCCGCTGGGATGACATTGGTATGCCAGAGTTCAAGATAACCATTTTCAAGGACATGCATAGCCTCTAGCTGATTGATTTCCTTTTTCTTGTGCACGTGTGTGTGTAAATACTGAAAGCTGGCTTGGAGCATGCGAAAAAATGTGTGACTGAGATGGTGATATGGCCTTTGCTGCGTCCTGACATATTTAAGGGTTGCCGTTCTCCTGGCCGTGGTCTTCTTCTTTTTGGACCTCCTGTAAGTATACAGTACACAATAAAAGATATTAGATAAAACAGTCTTCCAAGTTATTGAAGTTACTTCCTTGCTACAGGGGACTGGTAAAACTATGATAGGAAAAGCAATAGCTGGAGATGCCAAAGCAACCTTTTTCTACATATCAGCCAGTTCATTGACAAGCAAATGGGTATGTCATTCTAGAAACATTGATATATGTTAGTTTAAAGGGGTCGGGATATGCATTTTTTTTCTTCTTCTGAATCTTGATTTTAGATATTATTCCTCTTTGTCCATCATTAGTACTTAAGTAGTCCCTAAATAAAATGTTGGGGGTGAAACTTCATGCATAATGCTATTATATCAACGATCATGGCAATCCAAAGCAGACCAGCATGATGGACTACTTTCTCATATATTGCTTGTCGTTGATATCCATAGTCAATATCTACACAAAAATATATTAAGTCGCTTCTGCTCACATTCAAGAGAAAATGTGCAAGTTATACATGCTCTTACAATCAACTTCCAATTGATCATTGCAGATAGGTGAGGGTGAAAAGCTTGTGAGAGCACTTTTTGGTGTTGCTAGCTGTCGCCAGCCTGCTGTAATATTTGTGGATGAAATAGACTCTCTTCTCTCTCAGGTATAACGGGCAGCTCTTTCTTTAACAAATTCGACTTTCTTTTCATAGTTCCTAGTTTTCTTTCTTTGATTTTTCTTTTCAACGTGAAGATAAATAACTGTTGTAAACTTGAGTTGATAGTAAGTGCAATCCTATCTAGTATTGTATTATTTGTGAAAAACGGCAGCAACTAAGAGTTTTTCATGTTTCAGTTTCCTAACATCTCTTAGCTTTGGGTTTCTTTTATGCACTGGACAAATTGCAGTGCATAGGCCATTCATAAACATTCACTACTTTCATCACTGTGAAGCAGGCTCTCCTTATAGTTTTCCTAAATTACTGACCACAATGTGCTAAATGAGAATCAATTGACGATTCAATGTTTGTTGCAGCGCAAGTCTGAAGGTGAACATGAATCTAGTAGGCGACTAAAGACACAGTTCCTCATTGAAATGGAAGGCTTTGACAGTGTTCATGAGCAAATTTTGTTAATAGGTATCTGCTAAATATGTAACTGTGTAAGCAATTTTGATTGCTAAATGATAACTAATCTAATTAGAATCAGTATCATTTTCAAGAAAATTAAATAAATCTGGATTCCAGTTTCAGAGATACAAATGCACACATTTAATCTTAACAATATATATAGTAGCCTTGTATATGTATTATGATTGATTGCTAGAATTTGGCTGATTTAAAAATAAAAAAAAAAGGATTCTGAACTTCAGTACAAACTCAAGCAGGGATTTGATTGTATGTTTCTTGAAATAGGTGCAACCAATAGACCTCAAGAACTTGATGAGGCTGCAAGGCGACGACTCACAAAAAGACTGTATATTCCACTCCCCACAAAAGGTTAAAGTTGGAATCATATGTTTCTTTCTATGGAAGTTCTCTTGCTTTATCTTTAATCATTTGAATTTGATATTCAGAAGCAAGAGCCTGGATCATAAAAAACCTGCTGGAGAAGGATGGATTGTTTAACCTTTCAAATGAAGATACTGACACTATTTGCAGATTAACTGAAGGTAACTGCATTAAAGAATTAGACACCAACAATGTTCAAATGTATCTATTATCTATTTACAAACACACAGACATATTTGTATGTATATTATGAAACCATAAACAACTAGCTTTTTTCTGCAATTTAAAAGAAAATGCTACTAATATTGGCTTGTTTAGGGTACTCGGGATCTGATATGAAGAACTTGGTGAAAGATGCATCCATGGGTCCCTTGAGAGAGGCTCTAAAACAGGGTATTGAAATTACAAAGCTTAAAAAGGAGGATATGAAAGCAATAACTCTTCAGGTAATCTCTTCCGCTGAAATAAATTATTAGTTTGCATTTGGATTGAATGATTTCGTGAAATGCATAATAACAGAATAAAAAATATACTGTGGTTATTTTGCTGAGTTCATTTTGTAATGGATTTGATATACATTGCTCTTGTCTTAAACTAATTTTTCTGAGTGATATTGGTAGATTTTGCAATCAATATGTAACCTTTGAGGTTGTGATTGGATTCAATGATTTTGAATTCAAAAATTTGAAATGATCCACTCAAGTCACTGAATGTCAAAATGCAGGTAATGGACTTTAAATCTACATAAATCCAAATAACCATCAATGAATTTACTAGGAATTTCAAATTCATTACCAAATGAATCTAAACAATTTTTTACCATTAATGGACTTATTTTAGTTATTTCAAATGCTTTCAATCCAAATGCACCCTTATGGAAAGCCCAATGAAGCCTGAAATCATATTCTAACATTCTTCACTTCAACAATCACAACTAGTCAAGATTTTTGCTAATCCTCAAGTTCATTTTGCCCTTTGTTGTCTAGGACTTTGAGAAAGCATTACACGAGGTGAGGCCATCAGTCTCACTCAATGAACTTGATACCTACGAGAAGTGGAACGAGCAGTTCGGTAGCTTGTCGCTCTAGCAACCTCTCAATCAGATAAGATTATATTGAATAATACCCCATTTTTCTTACATCATCTTCTGCAAATTATTCAGTTGCCATTGAATCTAATTTTTCTATATCTATAATTAACATCATGTTCAACTCCTAGTCATACTAGCTGTAGTTGCTCTTAAGGAAATATAGTAGAGGGGGGAAAGTCAAGATGCATAAGGTTAGAAAATATTCAAATATTCTTCGACTTTTTTCGAACCGAACCCTTACTAGAAATTCTTTCGATACGGTTTTGGAGATTAGTAGTTATCAATATTGAGAACTCGAAACCGTCCTGAACTGAAGAATCGAGACTAGAATTGATTTCAAATTAATTCATCATTTGTGTTTGAAATGAAATGAGCATCAATTTAGAAAATTAATAATGTTGATATGATTCATAATTATTTTATTTTAATGGTAGTATATAGGCTGAGGTTGGGGTTAACTATTATGGTTAACTGTGCTTCCTCTTGATTTCACGTGCCTCGTCAAATCATAGACCCCTACTTATTGTGGTTGGAGGTTGGTTTTGGAGACGTTATAAATAGTAATTCTAGTATTTAATTAATGTTGTTTGTGCATGTGAATGTTTGTGTTTGAATTTTTTTAATATTATATTAAGTAAAATATATCTCAATTGTCTATAATGCACTAACAATTAATGCGCTCAGTCCTATATGTGATAAATGATGGATATTGTGTTATTGAGTATGATATGTTTTTAATTAGAGTATGATATATTTTTATCACGTATACTATTTATAAAACCTATTGCATGTGACATATTTTCAATGATATACAGGGTATTTGCGAAATTGCCACCTGAACAAAACATGTGTGCACAAATGCCAAAATCTTTGCAACAATGTCACCTATAATTTTTTGTAAGAAAATGTCATCCAAGGTCACGCAAAACAATAGTTGGCATTTTCTTGAAAAAATTATGACAATGATATTTTTGCAGTAATGTTATGTGTGGGAGACATTCAAATAATTTCTCAAATCCAAACATCTCAGAGAGATTAACAATAAAGTAGCTATTTCTATCCATATCCAATTTTATGAACACAATGAATGTACGAAATACAATATGCATTCACAATCAGGGACGAACCTACATGGATCCAAGGAGGGCATTTTTGGTATATTATGGATAGAAGAATATTATTTGTTTTTTGTCAGCTATAAATATCTATCAAATTGGCACTAGATCCCAATGCTTCTTACTAAAATACAGCCTGCTCGTTTATATGGATGTCCAAAACATGCAATTTATATGGCATGTGACGAGTCGTGCCAAATGCCAATAGTATCTAACATGTTAAGGCACTTATTTATTTAGAGCATCTCCAGTCGTTCACACTACATTACAGCAAAATTCACACTAAATTAAATTCATCTCCAATCGTCAATGCTATATTCTGCACAACATTTACTATTTTTATTTTTTATTGATTTAAAATTTATACAAATTTAAACTTATTAATTGCATAATATTTTTATTTTTGTTTTATATTGATTATTGAATATAATTTTTTTATTAGTTATTTAAAAAAAAATGTGAATATAAAAAGACAAAAATTATTGAACAACATTAAATTAAATTTCGTGATACAATGCTACAATCATACATATTAAAAAACATCAGAAATTTACACAAGAAAAAACAACCACCAACAAATAATACTTTTGATATGTATAACAGATATTTTCCAGATCTCGAAGGGTCGAGAAGTATTCTCGGAGATTATTAATTAGGACGTTTAAATTCTCGTATCGTACTTTTTTTGACGTTTAAATTCTCGTATCGTACTTTTTTTAGCCTAATTGTTCTTTAGATGTTTTATGTTTATTTTAATTTATGCATTTTAGCCTAATTGCCTTGATGTATTTTGTGATTTATGTATTTTAATTTAATGTACTTTGTGATTTAATGTATTATGTTTACTTTATTTAGCCTAAAAAAATACTTTTATATTATATACACATATAGTAAATAATAATTTTTTCATAAACAATAATATTGCTTCATGAAATGATGAAATGCAAATTCTATTAAAAATAAATTGTGAAATTAAAATTATATTAAAAAAAATCAAAAAATAAAAATAAAAATATAGTGTGGTGCAATAGTGCCCACTACATGTGGTGGTGCACTATTCAAATCTATAGGGTAGGGAGGAAATGTAGTGCATGATTAGAGCTACATTTCACACTACATGTAGAGGTAGTGTAAAATGTAGTGTGTGATCGGAGATGGAGATGCTTTTAGGATGAAACACGTCACCTGTGACGCACTACTATCTAACAAACTACTCAATTTTATTTAATTTGCAGTCTGCACATGCCGATAACCTCCACATTTCGAGACCTTCCTAGCAATGTGATTTTTTATTTATTTAGTTTTATATTTATAAGATTATGACTTCCTAAATACAAGTTACCTACTGTTTCTTAATGAGTTTTTTAATATGTACACCAACTATGTTCGTGTCCTACCCGGACATGTGCTATAATATTGCACTTTAATATCACAACGCACCCTGTTTATCTGTCCAAATTTTGTCGCAGCACATGGCTTAAATTTAGGTTTAGTTAGCCAAATATTCTAATCCTTCTAATTTGACTTTAACTAATATATATGTCTGTATTAATGTGTCCATGGGTTATCTCGAATCTAAAATTTACGTATATTTTTCAATAGTTTAATCGTTTAACTTGTACTTGAACTATACCATATTATTTAGATTGATATGAGAACAATAATGAAAATGATGTTTTTTCAACTGTGTTTTAAAAACTGTACTATAGATGTATATATTCCAAACTAAGGATTATTAAATGAACAAAAAAAGAAACCAATCAATCAAAATGTTCTATTAATAGATGTATATAATCCAAACTAAGGATTAGTAAATAAACAAAAAACAAGAAACCAATCAATCAAAATGATCTATTGATATGTTAAAATGAATATATATATATATATATATTTTACATAATTGTATGCTGCGTGTTATTGTCTTCGTTTAACGCATACCTTAAACCCTCTAGCCATGTGAGCCGTGAGGAGTGGCACAAAAACCGGCCTGTCTGAACCCACCGGTCTGATCACGAACCGCTTCACTATTGAAGCCACTACATACTTCATTTGAACAAAAGCCATTTCCTTACCAAGACAAGCTCTTGGACCGGCTTGAAAAACCGGATATTTGTACGGACCGAAATTCTTTAAGGCCTTAATTCTACCTTCCTCCATCTCTGAAACCCATCTCTCCGGTTTAAACTCGAACCGGTCTTCCCCCCACAAGCCTTTCATCCTCCCCATACCATAGGGGAAATACGTGACCCGGTCCCCGACCCGGACCTGGGTCCCGTCCGGCAAAACCTCGTCGGAAATTGCGTGCTTCGAGTCCCATGCAACCGGAGGAAACAACCTCATGGACTCACATATGCAAGCCTTTAGCCATCTCAAATCCTTCAATGATTCATATTTCAATTTTTTTTCTTTTTCAAGAATTTCTACCTCTTTGACCACCCTCATTTCGACATGGGGGTGGCCAGAGAGCAGATGAAAAAGCCACGTCATGGCGGCTGAGGTCGTGTCCCGGCCAGCCATGATGATACTTATCATTGTATCCCTGATTACCTCGTCCTTTTCCCCGTCTGACACCATCTGTAATAGAAAATCCGGTTTCGAAAACCCGATTTGTTTTTTCTTCTCACTAACTATTCTATCAATGAACAAATGGATTGTACCAATAGCTTCTCTAAGCTTTCTCTCCGATCCAACATCCAACCACCTCTTGACCCTCCACGTGGCAGACAATGGAGCTGCACCTCTTCTAGCACACATATCCGAGGCCACATCAAAGGCCTCAACAATGGGGTGTGATCTACCCAAGGAGTTGTACTCCAAGCAACAAGGGTCGTACCCTAGCGAAACCCTACACACCAAATCAAACGCAACCCTCCGCAGCAAATCCTGCAGGTCCACGCTCTTACCCTGCCCCTCCACCGCAGCCGATTCCAGCACGGGAACCAGCTTCTTCTCCACCTCCTCCTTCAATACCCCGTCCACGTACTCGTGCAACGTCTTCGCATTGAACATGTGTACCACCAGCTTGCGCTGGTTGTACCATAGCTCCCCATCCACGTTGAATATCCCATTGCCAAGAAAATCTCCAAGAATGTCCTTGAATGGCTTCCCTTTAGGGAAGTTGGTGAAGTTGGTCTTCAACATGTGCTTCACGTTGTGGGGGTTGGCCGTTACGACGGTGCGACGAGCACCGAATCGGGAGATTGTGATCGTCTGTGTCGCCGACATAGAGAGCATTTCTGTGTACCAATCCAGCAATCGGCTGCGATTCTTGTAGAAGGAAATCAGACATCCTATTATGGGGTACGAGGTTGGGACTGAAGTCGAGGGCTTTCGGGCCCGCTCGAATCTCCGTTGAATGAAAGTGTGGAGAAGAAGTAGAAGTATGGAGAAGAAGGGAAGTATTAAAGGGAAAGAGAGGGGTAATGGTTCCATCGTTTTCTTACATTCATAGTTTAGTTCCGAGTGGTGTTGTGTACTTGCATATTAAAGTGGAGAAATGAAGAGAGAGAGAGAGAGATGAGTCAGCGATGAGAGAGAATGAAATATAATATTGAGAGAGAGAGAGAGATGAGTCAGCGATGAGAGAGAATGAAATATAATATTGTGTTGTGTTTATTATATGTATAATTTACCAAGTCTAATGGATACTCGATACATTGTACTGTATACTAATTCTTGATATAATATCATTTTGGGAAATAAAATATGGAATTTGAAGTGTGAACTAAACGAGTTCAGATCTTCTATTATATTTGGCGTTACATCTTATATTATATGACATTTAATACATATAATATGTTAATTATTGATGTCATTTGATACACATAACGTGTGATGATTAGTTTGAAATATGAAATGTAATCTCACTTCGAGACTATACATACTCCACAACTTACTAAACACACTCCCAATTTTTTAAAACATAAAAGATGTATAAATACAATATTTGGGATGTATAATATAGTCTCACACATTTAAAAAAGGGTAAAAGTAAAACAAATACAAATAGGAGTGAAATGCTTGTAAGATCATGCAGTTGATTTAATTTTGTAAGACGTGGCAAACCATTTCTTATAATGAACATATGAATTTATAAAAATAATTTTTTTTTTAATAGTAAGACTTTATGTTACAAATTTATACTTGTTGAAACATTTTATATGAGTTTTTGTGTAAAATTTGGGAGGGGGACAATCATATCAAATAGTATGACTTAGTGAGATTATTTGGGATTATAATTACAAGACTAATTCAAGTCTATGTAATAGAAATTCATTTAAAAAGATTAGCATGATGAAGCAGGTTTTTTATGGAACTCGATAGTAGTCTCCAAGTCATTGAGATCCATGAACCCTACGCTATTCAATAAATTTAATTTAATCGGACCTTTATTTCCTCCTAAATGATAAGTAATATTATATTGAGTAAAATAAAATAGGATTTTTTTATTTTTTTTTCAAGAAAAGTCGGTATTACTGAAATGGACAGTGGGTGCTATACCTATATTATTATTTAATTGTGAAACCTACATTTTTAGTCCAACTCTCATAAGAATCATTTTCTTTTGTTGCCATTTAAAAATTTTGGTTTTTTGTTATTTTATTTTAATCACTTTTGTCAATTATATCCTTGACTTGCGACATGGTGATACAATTCAAGTTTGGGTGGTACTTACTAATGGAAATTGAACAACGTGATTCTATTGATACAAAATAGGTACCTAATATTGATGTAAACTAAAAAAATTAGATTTTGTTGTATGAAATAAAATGATACAATCTAAATTTTTGAGGTGGTATGAACAAAAATGGTAAAAATATTCAAGTTTAAGTGAAAATGAATATTAAGTACTAGAAAGAATTTGTTTTGCCTCTAATAGTTATAAATGAAATTGCCCCAATTGTATCATTTAAATGACCCATATTATTTTTTGTATTATCATCTTAAATTCAAAAACTGTAGTTTATTTATCTTTCTTCTATTCTCCTATCCTTTGACGAGCAAATTTAAGGATTCGAGTCTCTCGATTACTTTTATTGAAGCACTAATCTTACATTACATAACAAAACTGTTTGTATTTTTTAAATTTATGGGTTTAATATTTGAATTTGCTACGAAATGAAAAGGTCTGATACAATTATTGAACTTGTCAAGTCTATATATAAACACTACACCCACCCTTCAAGAAATTATTTTATAAATATTTTGGCCTGCGGGGACATTTATAAAATTTTGAAATATTTTTGAAAAAAACAACTATATAATTAAAATATAAACACCGTCACTCTGAACTTATTGCATTATTTAATTAATATTAAAATAAAAATAAAAGGAATAAATAAGAATTTTGTCGGCAAAATTTAGACATAGGCGGAAGGTCCATCCTTATAAAATAATAATAATAATAATAAATTAATGGTAAAATAATTAGAAAAAGTCAACTGTAAAAATCTTTTTCTAATAATAAAATAAACATTTGAAGACGGCTTAAGAAACTAAATAAAATTAGAGCCCATCTGAAATTGTTTTCTTGAAGATTCGAATATAAATATACTTCGTTTTTAACTTAATAATATATATAATGAATTAGGGTTAAATGAAAAAAAAAAAAAAAAGAAGCTAAATTATTGGTTTTTTTTATTTTCCAACCTAAACTTTTTTTTTTCAATCAAATTGCAACCTGAATTATTAAAATTTATCAAATTACAATTTTTGAACTATTTTTCGTAAAAAATGTGAACATGTAACACGCATGCTAAATTCATATGAGGATCACCTTAAATTACAAGATTACAAGAATACCTTTATATTTTCAGCATGTGGGTCATGTGTTCACGTTTTCGCCGAAAAATGGATCGAAAGTTACAATTTGATAAATTTTAAATAATTCAGGTTGCAATTTGATAAAAAAAATTAAATTGAAAAATGAAAAAAACTAATAGTTTAGGTTTTTTTTTACATTTAACCCAATAAATTAATAAAACTCAGTTTCATAAAGTATGATGTGTGAATGATGCCACACAAATATTTAGGATAAACCTTATGGAATTTGAGCTTATTTTCTACCAAAATAAAATATATGCATGTTTCTATTGGAGCTTGACTCGTTCCAAATATACATAATTAATTATATATTAAATCACTTGTATTTTGAATCTCATATTAGTATTGGATAACTTTTAATCATCTTCATCAATTTAATTAATTGACAATATTTAGTAAGTTAGTAAGAATCATAATCAATTTGTTACATATTACATTCCGGACTATATTTAAATTATAATTAAAAAGTATATATCTATCAGATAATTACCATAAATAAAAGAATAAATTAAATCATATGAAATTTTATAATATGTCCTATATATCCAACTCTAACTCATTGTTATCTCTAAATTAGTTTGACTATTGAACATGCATGTTATATACAAAGTTATATTTTTATATGTATATATAAAAATGAAAGATTCAAAGTCTTTCACTTTGCAATAGATAACCCACATTTTTATAACTACTAACTTATTTATTTATTTATTTTTATGAAGATTTATAAATGAAAATTAAATAAATAATATAATTAATTTGAGAAAATTTGTCGTTGCATTCCCTAACGATTATATATATATATATATATATATATATATATTATATAATAAAAGATTTATGTCATTACTCATAAACTTCTATACGAGCATGTGACACAAATTCCAAGAGCTATATTATGGCTAAATATAAAGTATTTAAAAAAATCAGATTGGTTACAAAAGCTAGCACAAAGTTAATTAAAAAGTAAAATAATTTATTCAAAAAAAAAAGTAAAATAATAAATAAAGTACGTATTACGGCGAGCAAGCAGACACGTCAACAATTAGTACTTATTATTATTTTAATTATAAATAATGTTAAACATGCATTGGAGATCCACAGTCCTATTATAATTAACATTTTTTTCTTATTAAAATAAACAATTTCTTAGTATTATAAATACCATATTATTTACTATACTTTTTTTAAAATATATTTTCCGTACACCGACAGGCCGATTGAGTGTTGTCAATATTCGAAATTTACTTCTAAGATTTTTAAAGGCATATTATAAGTTGGCCGTATTAATTACTATAATTTTATACTTTAATAAAGGATACAACCAAAATATATCAAAGGAGGTCATAATAAATACAATGTGTTGAGATATTTCTATAGTTATTTTGATGAGACAAAACAGTTTGCGTGATAAGACAAAAATCAAAAACTTTTGTGCACAACAATACTGTTATATTATATGAGTGATATTATTATATTATATGAGTGATATTGTTATATTATATGAAGTAATACTGTTATATTATATGAGTGATATTGTTATATTAATATAACAATATCACTCATATAATATAATAGTATTGTTGCACCTTGTGGACAAAAGTGTCACTCAAGACAAAAACAGTTTGCTTAGGGTATCAATACCTAGTTTCCATACTGATTACGTGATCTTCAATTCCCTTATCTTTAGATAAGATATGTAATAGTTTTCCAAGTTAAGGAAAACCAACCCTAGAAAGATATATGAAGATATCTTCTAGGAGCAACAAGATGAAGGAAGCAGCATGGAAGACGCAGCAAGCGACGAGTAGCATTCTGGAAGCAACATGCAGTAAGCAAGCTGAAAGAAGAAGCAAGCTGAAGGAAGCAGCATGCCAGAAGCAGCAAGCAAGGAAGAGCTACAATAGCTTACTGAGACGACAAAATACAGCCAACAGATCTTTCATAAGAAAGACAAGTGGTACTCTCATTCATGCAGTACGAGGAAGATCATGCAAATTTAAGGAAGAACAAGCTGACTATCTCTAAAGTAGCTAGCCGTTGCATGAACCTTAGTGGTGGACCCTTACTGCAGTGCCAAGTCAACAAGCGCGTCAGAAAGGTCCAGAAGCCAATGTCAAGCGCATTAAATGCTCATGTCAGGAGCAGCCAAAATTGCATTTAATGCAGCCATAGAGAAGATTTTTGAAGATTAGGGCTCAGATTCAAAATGGAGAAATATCTCTCTTCAACAGATACTTTTCCTAACTCTATAAATATGAGGTATGAGTGACTGGGAAATTTGTTGAATCGAGTCAAGTGGAAAATCAGATATCCTCCAAAACCCTGCCAAGCTTATCTAAAGTTCAGTCACTCAACCTTCAAGAAGTAGTCAACCATAGCATCAGAGCTTTCATGTTCAAGACTGACTTCAAGTTTGCACCAGTTGAAGAATATTGTATATTTTAACCATTGTGTTGTGTGTGCTATGTTGTTTTAGTTTGGTGTACTTAGTTGATAGGATTGGATCCTTGCTAAATTTATAGTCTTGTGTAGGATATTTGCTTTGTGTGAGATTGTGTACCTTGTGTGGGTTTTGGCCTATGAATCTGGGATTTTAGTAGGCATACTTGTGTTGAGAAGTGGATTGTAAAGTTGGATCTTGTAAATCAATCTGACTTAACAAAGTTCTTCCTTGTGAAGAAGTAGAGTGGACGTAGAAGGATTACACCACTTTCAAACCACTATAAGTCATAAGTGTTTATTACTTTGATTTATTTGCTACATTATATTTATTACATATATATCATGTTACATATATCATAAGCATTCTGTGAAAGGATTTTGCTAAAATCATATTTGAAAAGAAAACAGGTTTTGCAAAACAGAAACTCTATCTAAGTTTATTCCGCTGCATACTGTGATATCGAGTCAGGAACCTGAATCGAGACAGGTTACTGCATTCACTGTTGAATCAGGAACACGTGTTAAAAAAAGTTTTGAAAATCGAAAAATCAATAAAGGTTCATTCACCCCTGAACCTCTGACCTCTTGGAACCAACAAAATGGATTGATGAATTTACAGACAAGTTTTAAAATAATAGAAAAAAAAACTCTATTAGGTGTGTAATTGAGTTAAATCAACTCATAAGCTACTCGAATTTGACTCAGTTTAACCAAATTGAGCTCAAAATAAATATATCTCAAGCTAGAGTATTTAACTATATATTGTATCCTTAATATCCCGATTTATTTAATTTTAATGTTTAATCTTAACCTTTTTAAATTGATTTTTATAACAACTATTTAAAATATTACTTTTACCATTAAGTAGAGCTCAAACTTAAAAAATTAAGTTCAACTCAGTTGGAGTTGAGTTTCTAGCTTCAAAATTTATAGCTCAAAATAACCGGAGTTAAACCTGACAATATTCGACTCAATTAGACTCAAACACTTCATTTTTATACCCTTAAATGCACTGAATTATTTAATTTGATGTTTAATCTTAACTTTTTTTAAATTGAATTATACGACTAATTAATGTATATAAATAATTGAGATGAGGCCAACAAAACTAACTTAAGATATTGTATTTACCTTCACATCAAACTCAAACTTTTTAAAAAATATAAATAAATAAATAAAAAGCTTAATTTAGTTGGGATCAAGTTTCCAACATTAAATTCTATAACTCAAATAATCAATCAAATTTAAACCAATTCGACTCCATTCGAGTAACTCACACATTTCAAATCATTTGAGATATATTTAATAGTTTAAAAAGTTGTCCTCTTTATCTTAAATTTTTTTTTTTAAATATAAAAATAAAGCTGTCCTCTAAAATACGATCTACTTTTAAGTTTTATCCATTCCTGTATATTTAATAGTTTAAAAAGCTGTCATCTTTATCTCAAAAAAAATTTAAAAAAAAAAATTGTCCTCTAAAAATACATCTACTTTTATCCATTCCTATATATATACAATATCCATTCCTATATATATACACACCACAAATGGGATATGGGTAGGGGTGGAAATCGGACGGATCGAATCGGAAATAGGGTGTTTCGGAAAAATTCCAAAAAATTTCGGAAATGAAAAACCAATTCCAATTTCCATCCAAAAATTTTCGGAAATGTGAAATCCCATCCGATTTCGGAAAATTCGGAATTTTCGGAAATTTCGGAATTCCGAAATTTCGGAATTTTCGGAAAATTTTCAGAAAGTTTCGGAAATTTTCGGAATTTTTTCAGAAATTTTTGGAATTTTTTCGGAAATTTTCGGAATTTTTTTCGGAATTTTCAGAATTTTTTTTAGAAATTTCGGAAATTAAAAAATTCAGAAATTCAGAAATTTTCAAAATTAATTAGTTGGTCTATTAGCTATATATAGCATTTTCTAATATCCTAAGAAATAATACGACCTCGAATCTGATATTCAAAACATTTAACATCAATATAATATCTACCAAAGACATGGGAGATTAATTATTCTGCTGATGTGCTATATAAATAGTTATAAAATAAAATTATAAATAGTATATAAATACTATATTAAATTTTTTTACTTTTTTCACTTTTAGTTTTTGAGTCATATTTTATATTTAATATATACTATAGTATATAGTATAAAATAAAACTATAAAATTTATATGAATAGTATATAGTATAAAATAAAATTATAAAATTTATATGAATAGTATATAATATATAGTATAAAATAAAACTATAAAACTATATTATAAACTATTATCATTTTGTAAGTAATTATACTTATTAATTTATATTTATTAAGTTATTTTTCTTTTAGGAAGCTCAAATCAAATGAATATTTGAATCTATATTATGATTTATGATAATGCTTTGTTCGAAATCCTTCAATATTTAAAATACTTGTTTTATAATTTGTATAATTTTCTTTGTCATTATTCCTACTATATAAAATGTTATCATTTTTAATGAAATTTATGATATATTTACCTTTGAAATTAGATATTCACTTTATTTTATATAATATATAGTATATAGTGTTCTTATATAGCATATAATATATAGTATATAGTATATAATATATGGTATATAGTATATAGTATTCTTCTATAGCATATAGTATAAAGTATATAGTATGTAGTATATATTATGCGGTATATAATATAGTATAATTAAAAAACTACAGTATAAACTATAGTATATAGTATAAAATAAAACTATAGTATAAACTGTACTATATACATATAGTATATAGCATAAAGTATATAATATTATTCTATAGCATATAGTATATAGTATAATTAAAAAACTATACTATAAACTATAATATACAGTATATATTATAAAATAATACAAAAAAACTACAATATAACTATAGTATATAGTATAAAATAAAACTATAGTATAAACTATACAATATACATATAGTATAAAGTATATAAAATATATTATATAGTATATAGTATTATAAAGTATACTATACTATGTATATTTATATTTACATATAGTAAATGTATATAAAATATATTATATAGTATATAGTATTATAAAGTATACTATAATATGTATATTAATATTTACATATAGTAATGTATATAAAATATATTATATAGTATTCTTCTATAGCAAATAGTATATAGTATAAAATGTTTGAATTATTTACAACAATTACTATTGGTTTGATGGTAAGTTTCGTGCTTTGAGTGTGAGAGGTCTCGTGTTCGATTCTCAAATGTCTCTACTCACTCTACATTTTATAATTTTGGAAATCGGAATTTCCGAAAATTGCATTTCGGAAATATTTCGGATCGGATTTCGGAATTTCCGAAACTTTTAAAACTATTTCCGATTTCCATCCGAAAATTTTCGGAAAAATCGGATGTCGGAATTTCGGATTTCGAATTAAAAAAATTCGTTTCAAAATCGAAAAATTTCGGATCGGTTTCGACGGATATCGGATATTCCGTTCCAATTTCCACCCCTAGATATGGGTAAGTGATCCTTATACCACTACCATTATGTAAAAATTAATATATATACCACTAAAAAGACAAAATTGGGCGTCTTCGAAAACCTTACATTGAATGCAAGGGAGAAAAATGTAATTATAAATCCACGAATGATCTAACGGTAAGGGCCACACAGGAAAGATCCAAGGGCCACAAATTCATCAATACAAATCATATTTTCATTACAAAGGAACATCATGTGGTGTTGGGTTGTCTTGTCCCATGCTCAATTATCAATCTTTTGGGTCAATTTTGTCAATTTAGGTGAGTGCATATATCATAGTTGGGGATGAGTCTAATCATAGATGTGAAATAGATACAAGTATAATATATGTATGATTGTGTGAGACAAAATTGTATTAAAAACGAGAGATTTTGTAATTTTTTGGATATATTTGAAAAAAGGGTGGTATAGAAAAGTCTAAATTGTTAGCACTCGTCATAATTAAATAGAAACAATTTTAAATTGTGAGTGTCACATTAGAAAAAATCGTCTTCAATTTGTATATGTCTTAATACCACAAAATGTAATCGAGATTATAATTTTGAACATGACTAACTTTATATACCATACGTGCCCTTATTTCATTTTATTCATTCTTACCTTATTTTTCATAAGTGAGATATGAATTTTCTATATTTTGTCAACTACCCTAGCAATTTAACATGTTTAGTTGATATAAATTTCTCATTCATTTGAAATTGATTTTGAGAACACTTATTCAAATTGTAGCTTTCAATATTTTTCCAATCTGCGTTTCCATTTTTTAAAAACGAAACATGTAAAAAATTGATAAAAATCGGCTAATTAAATTAACACCATCTTGTAGGGCAAAATCGTAATTAAATCAAACATTTGGGAGACAAATGTAATTATATTTGATGAACGATCCAACGGTTAGCTGCAAGAAAAGACATTAAAATCATACCCGCATACTTCCATGACATATATATTGGGACCCCATTACCAAATATGGACATATCACAGAAACGATTTTGTCGATTTTGCCAAGTGACAATTTCCAATTTCGGTTCATTTTAATTTCACAATTTTTTTAATTTTAAAATAATTGTGGATTATTCAACCACAGATATGGGATTGGATTTGGTTAATATGAATGTCAGGAAAATGGAAAATAGAGAAATACATTTTTTTTAATATGAGATCGTCTCACACGTATAAGTTGGTGAAATAGTGTTCGACGTCTATTCACAAATATCAAACACAATTGCATAAATTAACCTGTAATTTGTAAGTTACAAATGGTGAGTTAGACCCATTTTATAAAATTAAATTTGTAAAACGATTTGAGAACCGTCTTACTTCAAAATTATTACTGGTTAAGCTACACTTTTGTATTAAAAGGTCCCACAATCATATGGAATTAGTTCACTGCCAGTTTATTACATTTATTTAAGTATTTATAATTCTTTATCTGACATTATTTTCATCATTTGTTTTTTATTTAATTGTTGATGTAATGTTTACATAGTTTTTATAAAATATTGTCCCTAAATAAAATGACAAAAACTTTTGTCCACTTATTGACCCGACCCGTCACGCGTCCGCACGTGTTTCTAGGTTGCGAACAAAATCCGTCCAAACATGCTTTCAGGTGCCAAACTTTTATGTTATGTTAACTATATATTTTAGTAGTATTAGTCATATTTTTTAGTTATGTTAAACATACCTTTTGTAAGACTAACCGTACCTTAGCATTTTTTTTAGATATACATATTAATTTTACATTCCTTTTAGTTATAATAGTCATACATTTTAGTTATGTTAGATATACTTTTTAATTATGTTAGTTGTACATTTATATATTACATAAATGTATGACTATGTTGATACTTTTATATAGTATTAGGCATACCTCTTTATATAGTGTTAAGCATACATTTATGTTATGTTAGTCATACATTTTAGAATTTTACATGTACCTTAATATATTTTCAAACAACTATTAATACCTTTCATACCTTTTAGTTATATTAGTCATACATTTAGTTATGTTAGTCATACCTTTTAATTATGTTAGTTGTATCTTTATATATATTACATAAATGTATGTTTATGTTGATATAAATGTATAGATAATATCACATAAATGTATGATCAGTAATATCACATAAATATAAATATCTACAACTTGTCCCGAAATTAGGGTTTAGGGTTAAAGTATTACATAAAAGTTTGGTATTTGTATATAAATGTATGACTAACATAGTATGAAGACCATTGAATTTTTTTTTTAAAGTTAAAGTGTTACACTAAGGGTATGAAATATGGACATAAGGGTATCACTAATATAACATAAATGTATGACTAATATAATATAAATGTATGACTAACATAATATAAAGGTTAAGACAAAAAAAACAAAACAAAACAAAACAAAAGCGCAGATGCAGGCCCGACCCAACCCGACTCGAGTGCATGGATCTAAGATTCATGCACTAGTTGCACAAGACATTGACTCAAATAAAATAAGTAAACTACTGAAAATTCAGTTGCCGTTTAAAGAACTAATAATATATTCTAATTCGATGTAATTTGTACATATAGATTTTACAGGATACTATATAATTATCCCAACAATAAAATAGCAAACTACCAATTATACAATTGCTGTTTAAAATCCTGGCTTAATCTATGAATTCTTCAACATGGTAAGTATATCATCGTTATTAATAAAATTATTCTTTTTTATTTCCTATATAAGCAAAGGAAAAGGCCGAGTCATAAAATTCTTGAACCCTAAAATCACTAACACTACATATGCACATTTCCAACTAATTTGTCACACAATGGAGTTTGCAGAAGCGGTAATCATATCATTACTATTTGAATTATTTCAGTTCGATTCTTAGAGACCGTCTCATAATCTAATTTTATGATTTTGAAACGAGTCAATCTACAATTAATATATAAGTTTCACAGATTTTGTTTGTGAGGATTCGGATTCTGTCTCACATATTTATATCACCTTAGACCGTCTTCTATGAATTTTTTGTGTTTTTATTTTTATTTTTAATTTTACTTGACCATAGTATTATGTATGAAAGTTGTCCTAATTTTTGCATGTATTTGTTCTAGGCTTTTGTGTTGAAGGTGAATAAAAATTGTCACGCGTGTAAGATGAAGATGATGGTAGCTCTTGGTTCAATTTGTGGTAATATTCATTATTGATTAAAATAACATACTATATATAAAAGAATCAATAATTTGAAAAACAAAACATATTAATTTACTTCAATTTCTTATTTGTAGGAATGTATGAAGTTGACTATAATTCTGAAGAGGGTTTAGCAAGAATTCATGCAGTGGTAGATCCAAACATTCTCTTGAAGGCCTTGTCTGGAACTGGGCCCCACGGAGAGTGTAAAGGGTTCAAGCTTCGACACCCGAAAATGGTTAATCCGAATTATTATTACAATCATAATTATGATATGCACAATTATAGAAACGGGTTCGGGTATGAATACGGATATGGAGCCATTGGCGGCCCGTCTAGCTACAGACGGGCTCTGCCCGATATTGGTGGGCAGTACCCATCCTATCATTGGTCCTCTGCTTCTCCACATTATCAAGTGCCAGGCCCGTATTATTACGGGTCGGATCTTGGCCCGGCTAGGTATGTACCTTCCTATCCACCCAGAGAGTATGACCCGTATGCTGATGAGCCCATCAGTTGCAGCATAATGTGATCACATGTTAATATGATATTATAGCTAGTTTCTTTTTTATATTTTGCATACATATGTTTTTCAGTCTTATTTATTGTTACTTTGTTGACTTTGATAGGGGGTTTAATCCATATAGGATGCATGGATCTTTCCCTATGTAAAGATTTGTGGGGATTTATGTTTGGCAATTCATAATCACCATAATTTCTACATTATTTGTTATATTTTGATGTTTTAATATATTAAACTATATGTTAATTAATAATGTTATTTATACAAATTAGGTTTAAAATATCAAACTAAACACAATTAAAATAGATGTATATCCAATATATATCTTTTTATACTCCATTTCCATGCAAGCAAAAAAGTTTGCGAAATTTCCGTAATTTTGAGTCACCAAAATTGAAACAAGGGTTGAAAAAATTTCATCAGTATTTTATCGAAATTTCGGTAAATTTCGATTTCGATGAAGTTATAGTAGAAACTGTTTGAAAATCTCGAAATTTCATTTCGATTTCGATTCTGGTGAAATTTTAGTTTTTTTTACCCCAAATAATTATAATATTTTGTAATGAATTGCACCAATTTTTTAAGGGAAAAAAATTGAATTTTGGACCCAAATAATATTATAATTTGCACATTATAATTATAACGTGTATAATACAATCAAATAATTTTCTTACATATTTTCTATAAATGACTCGCGGGATGAAAAGATGAGGTGGATTATTCCACTCAAACCACAAAAATATAATGTAGTGTCATTCATAAGATTTTGTCTCACTTTTGCTAAGGTAAGAATTTATAAATGAAAGGATCATAATTTACACAAGTAAAAATGCAATCCTTCCAAGCATAGGAAATCACTAATTTTGAAGGAGAAAAATGTATTTTTTTTTTCACATTTTAATTATAACATTTAATATATTAAATATTTTATCAAAGTTGTAATAATTTCTTTAAATTACTACCTCAAATAATCCCATCAAATAATTTCCTTAGATGAATTTTGTAAATAATTACTCACACCCTATAATACTCCAAAAGTAAAAGTAATGTCTATGGCTCAAATGATTAACAAGGTTAAAATATGAGGTGGATACTTCCACCCATACCACAGAAGATGTTGTGGTGTCATTTATAAAATTTATTGTCTTACTTTTGCCAAAGTAAGATGTATTATAAATGTGAGATCATAATTTACAAAAGTAAAAATGCAATCCTTCCAAGCATAGCAATTTCCAAAAGTGTAATCCATAAAATTTACTAATTTTTTTTTTCTCCTTCTACGCACCTTTCCAACTATTGGCAAAGTTGAAGAAGATTTTCAATTTGTTGAGAAGAAAAAGATTAGTTAATTCAAATACTTTGAATTAATATTTTCTTATATATTTTAAGAGTATTAAATGGTTTTTATTAGCTACAATTTATGGAGAATAGATTTGAAGATACAACTAGTTTCTATTATTAGTGGAAAATTCACAGTGTGCTAGTGTGCTAGTGTGTGGTTATAAGTAGATTTGAAGATACAACTAGCTTCTATTATTAGTGGAAAGTGTGCTAGTGTGTGGTTATAAGTAGATATGAAGATACAACTAGCTTCTATTATTAGTGGAAAATTCAGTGTGCTAGTGTGTGGTTATAAGTAGATTTGAAGATACAACTAGCTTGTATTTTTAGTTGGAAATTTGCAGTGTGCTAGTGTGTGTTTTTATTGATATTTAGTTTAGTATTGTGGAGTTATGGTTTTCCATTTAATATTAAAAAAATTGTGCTAATTGCTAAAGATCTTCATCTTTTTTATAAACATTGATTTACTTATGTAGTGTCTTGTTATATGTTAGACCACTTTAAACTTTGTCTACTAATATAATGTTTAGGATCATAACAAAACAAGTTTTTGCAAAAAAGAAGTTACATTTAGATGTCAAGTTGTTATTAACCTTTTAACGACTTAGTTTTTAGATTTAGAAGGAAAAAACTTTGGTTTACTCAATTCTTGACAAATTCTAAATTGACATTTAAATGGGAAGTGATTAAGTATTATATTGTCAATATTACATATGAATACATGAATCATTATATAGTAGTTTATAATGCTGAATCCACCCAATGTGTTCATAACTTATAACTTTTCTAATTACATAAAATATTATAATTTTAATAGAAAATGGAAAAGAAAAATATTAAATATTAGTTTGACACATAAATATATTGTTGGAGACTAACATGATAAGATTCCCAATTTTAGTTGATTAATATTTTGGTGCCGAATAATACATAAATAGTATGTGCCTTGTATAGACTGTGAACTTTTAAATCATTAAATAAGACGAAATAGTATTCATAGGTTAAGGAATTCTCCACATATGTAATAACTCTATTCTAATTATTCTATTTCTTGGTTCCATTTAGTGAAAGTAAGATTTTCAATATTTAGGCAATGTATAAATTTATTTCCTGATACTCAACAATGTGATGGATAATGCAATTAAAATAAAATAGCATGTTTCGAAATACATAATTAATATTTTTTTTCATATATTGTCACAATTTATCTTGAATTTTCTAAATAAATAATAGTTCCTCCTACCGAGTATAATATATGTATTAATATTAGTTATAATATTATATACAATACTATATCCAAATTTCCAATTTTTAACAAAGTTTCTGATATTTTTCTAAATTTTACCGTAAAATCAATGTACCGAAATCGAAATTTTCATCCTTCTTTTATACTGAAACACTTGGTGGACTTTATTGACGTAGCAACATTTAAGATATATCCAATATATATCAACAAATAATCCACAATTTCTTATTTTATTAAATGTTGCAAAAGAAGCAAGATATATCCTATATATAATATTATTTTTTTATTAATTGATTAATAAATATAAATTTTAAACTATATAGTGTCATTGATTTCATTAAACCTGTACTAAATGCTGATTGTTAGTTTTGGACCATCATTTGGATATTGCATATCTTGTTGTGCTCATGTGAAAATAGCAAATGTGTACACACCTAGCAATAATTACCATTTAATATTTTCAAAAAATCCAAGGCTCAAGAGATGTCTTATTAGGCAATTGAGAGAGAGAGAGAGAGAGAGAGAGAGAGAGAGAGAGAGAGAGGACCTAGCAATAATTACCATTTAATATTTTCAAAAAATCCAAGGCTCAAGAGATGTTTTATTAGGCAATTGAGAGAGAGAGATGTCTTATTAGGCAATAGTTCTTCCAGAAAGTATGTAATGAGAGAGAGAGAGAGAGAGAGAGATGTCTTATTAGGCAATAGTTCTTCCAGAAAGTATGTAATGAGCTACAAACAGATAAGATTAAGAAGAAAAAACCATACATCAACATGTCTATTTTTGGTGCAACAGTGGGTGAGCATATTCAAAGTTTTGCCACTGTAAGAAAAGAGACCAAATCTCTTTCACAACCTATTTTATTTTCCATAAACAGATAGAAACTATTCAGTTCAGACAAGGCTTCTCATTCACTTGAAATAGAAAGAGTTGATCGCTTCACCTATAACTTTGAGTGCCCGATTCGAACATCAACTCGATGCCACGAGGTGTTTAGTATTCCCCTCAAGTTCCAAATCACTTCCACATTTTCCGGTTGGATATTTCCGGCTACATCCACCTGGTAAAAAGTCAGACCAAACACCACATCAATACGCAACCATATCTAAAATTCTGCAATACAAATAGAGGTTTAGTCGATTCAATTCCAAGTGCTCAAATTTGTCGAGCTTGCAATTGCATCAAGCTCATTACACCCCTCAAACTGCATAGGATTTCAGGAAGCCAGAATTTAGGAAACAATCAAGAATCCGTTAATTCTATTATTGGATCATCATAGGGAAATGATGCAAACATATGAACTAGCAGAAACTTAAAAATGACATTGTAAAGTGGTGTGTTAAACATACTGCTTTGGCAACTATCTCAGTGTTCTGAGATATATTAGCTTCAGCCTCGAAAAGAACCCATGCCCATTTATCACTATTTTCGTTGTCAGATATATATGGAATTCCAGGTTTCTGTGATTTGGTGGCTTCGACCCAGGTCTTGCCACCATCTATAGATATGTCTACTCTTTCTATGCCTCGCCCACCTCCTGATACTGCGTATCCCTTGATAGTAACCTGATAATAGGCAAAATGTGTGTTTTACTGTGATTTAATCTTCGCATGTAACAATATAGATATGATGAGAAAAGCAATGAAGATACACTAATGCACAAGTGGTAGAAGTATAATAGATTTAAAGAAAGACTGTACCTTTCCGGGTTTTACCACATCTACATCACTGAGAGAACATATAGCAGACTGCAACCAAATTCCACAATCAGTCAAGAATTATTATCTTTAAGTAACTCGAGAATTATTATCTTGAGATTCCATAATTAAAAAATAAACCCAGCAAGCATAATAGAAATAGCACAAATAAAACAATAGAAATGCAGCTTCTCCTAATAATCCCTCATTTCAATGACAACCCATTAATAAAATTTAAAAAAAAAAAAAAAAAGGCCACATTGAGTAATAATACCTGAACAGGGAAATCCATTTGCGGACGCCTTGTAGGCCAAACGATATTGTCCCAATTGACTGAAGGTGGAAAAATTTTATAATCCTTTTGCATAAAGAATCCCTGCAGAACACCATTATAAATTTTGTGACTAGGAGGGATTGCTCGAGAGCACAAGCATGAGCAGTTTCTTTACCTGGCATTCTTCTTCAATAATGTTGATTGAGTCAAGCCATTTGACAGAACGAGCACCAATAACACCGGGGACAATCACACGCAAGGGATATCCATGATCCCTGTTAAGAGTCTTTGCACAAAAGAGAACAGCATCATACATAGAGGTGATTAAAGTTATATCAAATGAATATAACAATGGAAGAATTCATTCTATGTTACTACCAACTACCAAAAAATTAATAGAAATTATAAAATAATGCAAGAAAAAGCATCTCTCCAGTGGCAGAGAGAAGTCGAATCAAGAGGTAATCAAGGATCCTTCTTCTCTTTGTTCCTCTGTTAGTGTTTGTATTTGAGATGCCAGCAGTCTATAACTAATAAATAGATGGGAACTGCTGAAATCTATGAAGCACATGCTGAGAAGTTCCATGTATGAAACAAAGAAAATTTTACAGGCACAGAGTAACTTGATGGTTTTTTTAAGAAATGTTTCTTTACATTACAATTTCACATTGAGACCCTCAGCTTTGAGTTTCAAGTGAGTAAGCAAGAAAATGTTTGTTTTCATTTATAAGAACATTCATTATTTCCTCTTGAATAAAAGCATACTTGGTCCTTCATTCTCCCAAAAAGTCCTCACCATTCTCACAAATCCAAGCTATATATCTATTGATTTAATGTATTAATCTACATTTAAGACTGAAAAATGAAATACAATAAAATAAAATTATAACCCCCTAACCTAATAAAAGAGTAAAAGACTACTTGATCACAGTAACCTTTGCCTCCCACCAAAACAAAACAAAGCTATTTTGAAATTTTCATTCTGACTATATTTACCATATTAAATATATATAATATAAAATAAAATTAGGAAATAGTGGTCTATGTTCATTCAACAATCTACAGTACCATTATGCTCGAACGTTCTTCATGAGAGAGAGAGAGAGTACCTCTCCATTCATCTCATAAGCTAGTAAAACATCAGCCTCAGGGTTTGTGGCCTGAATTAATGGAATTGATGCTTTGTAAGGGCCTCCATTTTCTTCCTGTAATGATCATGGCTCATTTCAGCTGATATTCTTACTATATACAATAGAGAAAAATAAAAGAAGACAAAAAAGACAGCTAATTACCTTACACTTGTCAATGCTTACAAATTCGACATGTTTTTGTCCAGATGGTGTTACATGTGAGCCCTTGGGAATTCCAACAAGTTCAAGAACATCTGCTAATTTGGCTCCACCCCAAACAGCTGCAGTGACATGCATAATGATACACAATGAAAATAAAAAACCTAGAATGCTTAAGGAGTATTTTCACATAATTTATAGTAAAGTCATTCTTAATAAAGCATCAGCAAGAGAAAAGATTAACTCCACCTCAGATCAGTTTATGCCAACGATTGGCCTTCCAATTACATTTTGGGCCACAGACACAGTTCCATCATATGCTATAATTGTGGAGGAAAAGAAAAAAAAACATAACAATTTCTGCAACTAGTCATATATTCCTCCTATACATTTTTTTGATTTCAGAAAAAGATTATACAACCTCAAAGTGACCCACATTGCCTTCTGACAGTTATGATGGCTAGTAGCAATCATACCATTATCTATCGCATCAACTTACCTCTCCTTTAATCACAAATAATTCATTAGTAACCCTAACCCTTACACAATGGAGCATACCTCACATGAAAAATTTAATGCCCTAAAAAGGAAATACCTCAGTTGTAGAATTATGGGAAACAAGTTCTTCCCGACATCAGATTTATATCTTCTCATCTAACAACCAAGGGTGATGCTGGTCAGCATCCAAATAATAGTACAGTTGAGAACCAATTTCGGGAATAATGAAGATTGATTTATCTAACAGAGAATTAATAAACAAACAAACAAAAAATCAGAATCAAAATGCAATTGATCCTTGTGTGAACTAACCATTTCCTATAGCAGCAACATCCCATCCAACTCCTTTCACCGTTCGAGTTTTGCTCATGGCAGTCCTCCTATTGCCAGCACACTGCAAAATAACACTATTGAATCAAAATATTATAGTACAAACTAATATCAATGCTTATATATTTGGATGACAAAAATAATTCATTGGTTGCAGTCCTCATTGTCACCTAACCCTCTTGGACTAAATGGACAGTAAAGACTGGTTTTAAAAATCTAAATGCACTAAATCTAATTGGGAGAAAATGTACCTGTAAAGTGGCAGTGACAGTATATTTTGGAAGCTTCCTGTTATTCATAAGACAAAATTATGCATCATGTGGAAATGGGAGAGTTGAAATCGTAAGGCCAATAGATGATTCACTAACCAGATATCTTTCATGAACACCTCTACAGGACTTCCTCTTACACCAGTGAGAGAAACACTATATCTGGCCAACCAAATAGATTTTGTGAGCCAAAATCGAACATCTTGTAGCTAAGATATCAAGAATATGTAATAAGACTTTATAAGAGAAAAGTAAAGGTACTTGTTTAAGTCATCCACTATTGGAATTGGTCCATGGTTCCTCTTATAGAAGAACTCCACTGGTGTAACATATGATGAAACTAAATCTGATCGATGTGGCTCCGCATTGAACGGTTCCTGAACCAACAACAATGAAAACCGAACATTGGCTCATCTTCTCTATTGGTAAAACTGATAACTTGGTACTAAGAAACTACATTCAGAAACGGAAAAACAGATTATCTAAATGAACTTAAATCATTTCAAACAGAAATAGTTTTGCGTCCCATCCTTCAAAGGTTCCTCCTCTCAGATTAACTTGTATTCTCTTCTCAATAAAATTAGGAAAAGCACAATCCCTCTAGCTCATATTTACCATAATCATAACACAGAAATTGCAACTCCTGATATTTAAGACATAGCTATTTCCCACACAAACACGAACTTTTCTATATGTTTGCTACATGTATATCATCATAATCAATACTCCAAAAAAAAAAAAAAACATGGAAACATCAGATTATCCAACAATCAATACATCATCACAAAACACAACGTACAGAAACATCAAATTCTCCTATAAAATAAGATGAAATTCCAGAAAACACAACTCCACAAATCAACAGAAAGCGAATAAACTAAGATTATATACTTAAATTAAGCAACTAACCTTGGAATTAATAGCGAGAGAAGGGTGGCGAGGAGGCTCCTGCGAGTAATCAGAAGGTGCTCTCAATCCAGGCATTTTCAACTGAGCCAAACTATTCTTCCCGAACTCAATGAGTCAACCAGAATCTAATCAGCGAACTCAAAGTGCGACTCTGTGAGAGAAAATGGAGAGTTGAGGTGGTGACTGGTAGTGCTTCACTCCTAAAACAACAGGAATTTACCCACAGACTTGAGCTCTTAAATGGGCCCGCTTTGAGTTTTCTGTATAAGATATAGATCTACGGTGGAAAGAAGGTTGTGAGATTAGTCTTTGGCACTGCAGGTGACGATAGATTAGCCTTTGTCACTGCAACGTTGGTTTCCTCACTCATTATCCAATACGACAATCCTACACTTCCAATGAGGTCCATAAATCCTACGTGGCACACCAACCGTCATTGCCATTGGTACAGCTGGCAAGTTCACTAATTGGGCCTTTTGGGCCCATTGGGTTCACTGAGCCCAATATACATTACCAAGTTTTATACTTTGGGAGCAATACTATGATGTGGAGGCCCACAGAGAAGTCGAATGTTCCTTTCAAAGCTAGCTTTTCCGGCAACGATCTCCGTCGCCCACCGCCGAACCATAACTGCATTGCCTCTCCGTCAAACGCCATGGCCGCCGCCATCGGAGCCGCCGCTGCTTTCTCTAATGGCGGACAAATGCAAGACAATGGACCAGCTAAAGCAAATCCACGCCCAAATGATCATTACATCCCGAATTCACGACTTTTTCGCCGCCAGCCGCTTGCTCAACTTTTGCGCTCTCTCCGGTTCCGGGGACCTTAATTATGCTCGCAAACTGTTCGACGATATTCCTGAGCCAAATCTGTTCATGTGGAACACCTTAATTAGAGCCCAAGCTAGCAGTTTGAATCCTTCGGATGGTTTGCTATTATATGCTGAAATGCGAAGGCGTGATATTGCGCCTGGGAAACACACATTCACTTTTGTTCTCAAGGCGTGTTCGAATGTGAAATTGGGCAAGTGTTGTGAGCAGGTGCACGGGCATGTCTTGAAATTCGGGTTCGATTGCGATTCGCATGTTGCGAATGGGTTGATAAGGGGGTATTCAGTATCGGGTGGGATGGATAACGCACGGAAGGTGTTCGATGAATTGCGTGCGAGGAGTTTGAGTACTTGGACGACGATTATATGTGGGTATGCTCAGAATGACGCAGCAGAGGAAGCGATTACTCTGTTTAAGGCAATGATTTCAGATGGGTTCGAACCAAATGGAGTTGTTTTGTCTTCTGTGCTGTCAGCGTGTGCACACTCAGCTTGCTTGGATTTGGGGGAACAAATTCATGAATATATTAAGGATAAAGGGATGGAACTAGGTGTGATTCTTGGAACTGCATTACTGAACATGTATGCAAAGAATGGAGCTTTGGTTAAAGCAAGACAATGCTTTGATGGAATGAAAGAAAGAAACATCGCCACTTGGAACTCAATGATCTGTGGGCTAGCTGTGCACGGACATGCTGAAGAAGCCGTCCGCTTATTCAGCATGTTGGAGGATGAGAAAGTAATGCCAAATGGCATTACCATTCTTGGTGTTTTATCCGCGTGTTGCCATGCAGGATTGTTGGATTATGGTAGCAAAGTCTTTTACTCGATGAGGAGGAGCTATGGCATTGAGCCAGATATAAAGCACTACAATTGCATGGTGGATTTGCTAGGACGAGGGGGGCGGATTGTAGAAGCCGAAGAGCTAATAAAGGGAATGTCTTGGAAACCGGATGTGGTGATTTGGGGTGCATTGTTGAGTGCTTGTAAGGATCATGGGAATATTGAAGTTGGTGAGAGAGTGGTGAAGGAGATTCTTGATTTGGATCCTAGGAATCATGGGGCTTACGTTGTTTTGTCGAACATGTATGCAGAGGCCGGAAGATGGGAGGACGTGATGAGGCGGAGAAAGGGGATGAAGGAAGGGAGTTTGAAGAAAACAGCTGGATGGAGCTTTGTTGATGGTGAGCCTTGAATCTTGATGCATTTTTTTGTGTATAGGCAATTTGAAGAAATATGGGATGTAGCCATTGTTTAGTCTTCTCCACACACGTCTCGAGGGCTTCAAGAACTTGAGGCAATAAGACACCTAAGCTCGTGTTTCATATGTTCAAGATAGCAGACAGTGATTCCCTAATATACTGTTGTTTGTTGAAAGTAGGTTGGATGAACATATCTTAGTTTGCGTTATTGTCTATTTAAATGGGGCTTTTTAGAACACTTATGACAAAACACATTTTTTATCCAATGAAGCTATTTTACTCTGCAGCGGCACCACTTATTTTAGCATGTTCGATCATTATCCTTTTTTATCCAACATGGCTTTTTTTACTCTTTCATCTTGTATTTCAATTTTATTAATACACCTCATATGTATAAAATGATAAGAATAAAAGACACATATCTTATATTGATCAATTGGAATGAAAGATCTTAGGGTCCGGCTATTCGTATCCCACAAATTTCTAAACACACCCCTTTTTTTTTTTTAAATGATTTAAAATTTTCAAAAAATAACAATAATACAATTTTACCCTTATGCAAAGAAGTATGTTCGACTGGTGGTCGAACACACTTCTTTGCATAAGAGTAAAATTGTAATTTTGTTATTTTTTAAATCAAAAATAAGGTGTGTGTAGAAATTTGTGGGGTGCAGATAGCCGGACCCAAGATCTTATTCGTTTTTATCCACTTGTCATGAGGAAAATATTACTTCTAACCCCTCTTGCCAAAATGTTTGCTAAAGTGGTCATCATCTTTTGTTTTTTTTACTTTTTATATAATTTCTAAGAAAAACCCCACGCAGCTTGTCTTTTTTTTCAGAAATGTCAGTTTAATTAGTCCAACTCTCAAGGAAAGAGCCGTGCACCTTCTCACTGTAGAGTTATTAATTACAGACAAAAAATCAAATCAGTTTTTAAATAAGATTTGCATAATGCAAGTTCAACTCAACTCAACTCTTCCATTCACAGAAATTTGACCCTAGATCCAAAACCGAACCTCCATTAATGAAGCTCCAAACAGTATTCCTCTCATGCATTCTCGCCATTTTCTCTCTCTCAATCGCAGAAATTCTACAGAACCCCGATTTCGAGATCCCGCCGTCCAACTGGAACTCCACCTCCGGCGCGTTGGACGGAAACAGCACCATCGCCAGATGGTCGTTCTCCGGCGCCGTTAAGTACGTAACGGCGGGCGCTAATTTCTCGCTCCCTGGGAAAAACGGCCACGCCATTCTGTTAGGTCTAGACGGCAAAATCAACCAGACGTTTGTTACTGAAAACGGCGAAGAGAAGCAGTACGTTTTGACCTTCACGTTGGCCAGGGGTGTACGGAACTGCAGCGCCAATGGAAGCGTCGTCGTTTCGGCGCCTGATAGCTCTGCTCAGTTTGCCTTGACGCTCAAGTATGGGGAGAACCCATGGGAGGTGTATGGGCACCAGATTGGAAAGTGGAGTGGTGGTGAATCTGTGAATTTGGTAGTTGAAAGTCAAGCTGATGGTGCAGATCCAAATGCCACGTGTTGGATGCTCATTGATGACCTTCAGTTGACCACGCTTGGATCGCCCCAACCAGAGAACGGTCCGTCAAGTCTCCATATCTAATGTTTCATCTTATTTAATTATCATTTTGAAAAATAACATGAGATCTCATATGCTATTTTCTAGGTTTTCTTCCTAGTTTGCAATTTGGCTTGCCATTTTTGTTCCATCACATAATTTAGTATGATGGTGAGTGAGAGGGAATAGATTAGATTTAATTGAAATTTGTAAAAACAGATACTTAATAGGAAAAATGTTAAAATGTGACAATTCTTAATATGTCCATTGATGATGTGTAGTGATCTCACCTCTTGATATTATAGAATATGAAATTAATAGATATCTTTGGATCTTTGTAAAATCAGCGGTAATCACATATTAGTGTGTCCACGATGAGTAGCATAACAGGGTTGTATAGAATTTATATCAAGTATTGATATGTGTAGGTGATTAGGATATACTTAAATAGGGGTAGATTAGTCTTTATATCGTCGTAGTTTAATTTGACTGAGAACTCTTCAAACGACATTTATTTTTCGACATTTATTTTTCGACGGTTGGAATAGATGTTTTATTGGGAATTATAGAAAAATTAGGAAAAGTATGATAAAATTGTAGGATTTTAAAAATCTTTGTCCCAAAATGGACGAGACTGAACTCATCAAAATCCAGATGGGCCAAGTCCTGTCCAAACATCCCTAAATGTCTAGTTCCATCCTGATTAGGCCCAACTAATACATACACATTATTATTCTAGTGATTTCTCCACAAACACCATCACTAAACTTTACTATGTTCAATGGACAGAGAACCTACTGCAGAATGGTGGCTTTGAGTCAGGGCCAGCTTTTCCAGAACTCTCAGATGGAGTTTTGCTAGATTCAGAACCAAGCCTGGTTGAATCTGCTCTTCAACAATGGACAGTAATGGGAACTATAAAGTACATAAGCGCAAAAAACAGCTTTGTCCCTAAAGGCAAAGCTGCTATAGAGATCGTATCAGGAGTCTCTGGAGGCGTTCAGACTGTAACGCAACTCAAACAAGGATCGAATTATAACTTAGAATTCATGCTGGGAGATGCAAATGATTCATGCACTGGAGATTTCAATGTAGGGGTTATAGCAGGATCATCGGCTCAGAATTTTACCGTACAGAGTAGTGGGACAGGATCGGCTAAGGAATACTCGATTACATTCAAGGGAGTGGGGCCCAGTCCAACCCTGATAAGCTTTCTGAGCTACACCACAAAGCAGAGAGAGGACGGTGTGTTCTGTGGTCCCGTCATTGATGCTGTTGCTTTGCGTATTTCTGGTGGGAATAGATTGTCTATGCATTCTGCCTTTGTGATTGCTTTGATGCTTGTAGCCCTGATGAGAATAGCTGAGATAGTATAGTTATTCATCATTTTTTTGAGAATTTTGCACTTACCTTTGTTGGAAGAGAGATTTCTGAATCTTGATGTTGAATAAGTTTAAAGCAATTAGACATTCTAAGGAACAAAATAGGAACTCATTGAGAAAAGACAGCAGAGTATATTATGTACATTCCAATATACAGATGATGATCATTTCAATGATTAATTAACAACACTCAACTAGGTATTCATTATGGACTAATCCTGTATTTATCGAGTATTACCACCTGTGAAATTTCTATAACTTACAGCTCCATGCTTCTCAATCTTGGTTCAAGAATCTGCAGGAGGAGAGAAAACAAAGAATTATCGACTGTTTCACATCATAAGGTTGAGAAATTCAAACAGGGTTCAGAAACTTCACCCACACCTGTACAAGAGACTCTATCATCGTTAATAAATTCCATGAGTATTTAATGCTACATGTTTTGAACAGAGCTGACCAACTTTACACGTTTTAGAAGAGATTGATACTCAAGACTTCTGGACCATTCATCGATCTCACGCGCACGTAGAACTGGAAGAGGATGAGAAAGTTGCCTTGTTTGAGCATTCCTGTACAGAGTTGAACAAGATATAGTATATAACAATGATTTACATCTGAAGTCATGAAATGACGACTAGGCTGACCTGATATACCACCCGACTGGGCTGGAAGCTGCCTTTTCATAAGAGCGAGCTTGCTCCAAGAAAGCATCAACGTTTAATTGATCCGCCATAGAGGGACAACCACCGGCTAATTTCATCAGAACAGAGATGACCACCTCTTGTGGGAGCATTGGAGGATGATTAGAGAATAATAACTATAGATGATCACATAGAGAAAAAGACTCATATCTATTGTATCTACCTTTGGATCTCGAGCAACAAGAAGAGCTGCTCTATCACAAGTTAGTTCTGCTGCCCGAAGCCAGCGGAAAAGTTGTTCTTCTAATTGCTGAGCTATAAAGCTGCCAAGGCCTATGAATAAGGAGATTGTGAAATAGAGAGAGTATGCTTAAGAGTGATAACCTTAACAAAAATTTCATGAAAAAGCGCCAAGTTGTTGGAAATGCAATATTTTGTATTTTATGTTTATATGCTTCATGGTAAGTCAACTGTTCAGAAAACGCAATATTATAGGGAAAATTTACTTCACAAGTCTGGTGAACTAAACACGATGATATTCAACTGGATGTATCAAAATAAATCATAAGCTTTCACAAATATCAGTTGCTCCCATTATTTCTATGACAAGATTGTTGTTTTAGACCCCTTACAATAAGGCAAACTACAACATGTCAAATATGGGGTGGCGGTGGTGATGCTACATTACTACTAGTTTATAGTTGTCTAAGTTCAGCCACATTAGAATATCTATTTCTCAAAGTGACTAAATGAACAACCAAACATCCTGATCTCAAGAGTAAGATCTACATAATCTCAACCAACTTCTACTGGAGTTCTAAATCTAAATCAAGCTGAGAATAAAAGGCAGGAACTTACCAGGTACGGAATATGCTCCAAGAGTAAGAATGTTAGCAAATGTGAGCCATACACCATGGTCACACTTCAAATGACCCAACTCATGAGCCAAAACAGCCTGTTCGCAAACATGAATAGAATGTGAAATCAGCACCAGACGTTCCAAATATATCTCAAAACTACACTTGAAGCATTCTCAGATTAAGATTGGTTTCACTTTTATAATGAAAATGAGAACCTGCAACTCTTTTCTGGACAAAAGCTCCACTAAGCTTGTATGAACAACAACAAAAGGTTTCTTTCCACTGATAGCCAAAGTGTATGCATTCGGTACAGGACTTTGGCGCAAATACAAGTCAGGTGCCTCAATATTCAATATACTAGCAGCCTCCAGCATTAACAGATGAAGTTCAGGGAGCTTTAAAAAAAAAAAAAAAAAGCAAAATTCAGTTATGCAAGCAAATAAGGGTAAAACCAAAACCATGCTTTGACATTAGCATTAGAGCAACTATATAGAGCAATTTGTGAACAATTAATGAAATAGAATAACATGTTAACAACAGAAAATTCAATATTCCAAACTCCGATGAGGTTAAAGAATACATAGTACTCCAAGAAAGTAGGGAGAAAGAACTTTAGACCACTAGAAAAACTGAAAGCAATTTTAGTATACACTATACTCGATTGTTAGAGAAATCCATTACCGCAGACAATAAATTCCATCGATTGTGATTGAAAAACATTCACTGGATCCATAATTCAATAATTCAACACAAAATAGTGACATAAACTAACAAAATCTGTAATAGCTACTAAACCTGATTTGCAGAAACAAGAACGGATGTCCCTATATTCTCCAAAAGCATGACTTGCTCTGAAACAGTTCCTGCAACCACAATTCAAAATTAAAGCAGAGGTGACAGTTTCAATCTTAAGCAATAAAGCAGCTTAGTTATTCCCCCTAATCACGAGTAAATTCCCAATAAATCAACGCATTACCTAATAAAGCTTTTCCGATTTCGTTTAACCCTGGAATCGCTCTCAAAAGCAACGTATTCTGGAATCAATTATACAGTAAAACGATAAAACTGTACACATCTCAGATTCCAAAAACAACAACAGAAAAAAAACATCAAATACGGAATCACCTGTCTGTCCAGAGGATGTCTAATATCATCCGCATCAAGATCGCGAACAGCGACGGGTGAAGCAGCTCGGCAAACAAAACTATTTCTCCTTCGTTTACTCTTCAGCGCCTTAAGCTTTACTCCATGAGAAAAGCTTATTACCCGATTATCAATAGAATTAAGGCAGAAGCTAATTGGGGAAAGCTTCTCGGAGAAGTTAATGGAGGGAAGAGGAACTGCGGCCATTGGAAGAGGAGAGAGAGAGCTTCGGAGGCGCACGTTAGCGTATGAACAGAAGCGCCTGCTTCAGTGATTCCATTGGTGTAATACGCTCACACGAAAGCGGTTTTGTCTGATTGGTTGCACGGATGTTTCCGTCCACAACCGTAGTTTCTGGTAATTATTTGCCGCCGTTTCCTTTTCTCTTTGACTTTTTTAATCTCTCAAACCTCTTTAAATATCTATGAAATAATATCAGATCAAGTTATTAATTATTTGAGAATTTTTTTTAATTTACATTTTATTTTATATAAAAGCATCTTTTATACATGTTTGTAAATGTTGCTACTCATTATGTAGGATATTTGATATGTCAATACCATCAAAATATGTTTTTTTTTTTTTTATATAACATTTTTTCTCCTTAAATCATAACAAAGTTTTGAATCAATTTATTGATTTCAATTCCATTCAAACTAGATTAGCATAAGATTTTTGAGAAACACAAAATAGGACGATGGGCTCGCTTCACATGTGAAATTAGTTTTAAATTGGGGATTTTGGGGTAATCTAACCTAAATTGTTCCAAATTTAAAACTTGTCATTCGAAAAGTTTGATAAGTTAGTATATCCTAAATTTCAATTTTCCTTAGCAAGAAAAATCACATTTCGGCAAGGATAAAAGTTTTGCCAAACGAAATCGAAATTTCCACCAAAATATCGGATTTTGACCGACATATTTGTAAAATCAAGGTCTTGAAATATCTACCGAAATTGCAGATTTGGAGCTAGTTCATGAAAAAATTAAAACATGTAAAATAAAATTGTCAATGTTAAAATTAATTAAACCAGTTTTATCATATTTCCCAAGATTATTTTCTTTCATGTTTATTGATTGGGCTGAATCTTTATTGACTCATTATAAAACATCACCTATACAAACGTAATAAGAAATAACAATAGTAAAATAAAAGACTAAACACCATTCGTATTTAAAAAACCCCACCTATATAAATAAACATAGATATTGTATCAAACCTCTTATGAAGTTTGAACAGCACAGAAACACAAATTCTTATATTCCTCTTACTAGTTGTTCTCATACAAGGGTAAGTATACATAAGCTACATGCATCTCCATTCTTCACAAAACACCATTACACTTATTCGGCCTTATAAAAGCCGGTCCTACTTCAAGATTACCGTCTTGACTAGATTTGCCTCCCAAGCTTGCACTCCATGTGAAAAGCACACATGATGACCAACCAAAACGACACCATAAACGTACATTACTACAATTTGTTTATGCTGTGGCTGAGATTGATGTGAGCACCCGCATTCTACACACCAGCTTGTTCACAGAGATCTAGCAAGTCCAAGGTCTGCATTACCCGACAAAAGTTAACCTCCGAGCTTAGAACGATGGTCACTTGGGAATAATGTCAGATTAAAAAAACTTACCTCAGGTACAGAGAGCTCAAGACGAAACTTAGGGCCGTCATAGTGATGCAAGACTGGTCTAAATGCATCTTCCTCCAGAGGGTTGCAGAGTTTCCTCACACGGATTCTTACCTGGTTGAAAATAACAAATAATCTCAGAAAATCGCAATACAAGCCAGTAAGCGTACAGATTCATATTTGTAGTTAATGTGATGTTTTTACCTGAGCTGGGAACCTCGATTCACCTTTGCACTTTTTATCTTCCCAAGCTGTAGGATCAATGTTGGAACCCCCAAAAGTTGTTGCCTATGCAGGTAAAGTGAGCAAAATGGTGTTAGGAGAAGTTTGTTAAGGCAATAAATCATATGATGTAAGAAAAATGATACTAGTTGCTTAAGTATGGTGGAATGTTTTTACATGTATTTAGTGCAAAAGATATGACTTCCCTCCCATTTTCACAAATAACAAGGTTTCATGAAAAAACTCATAAACCTCGTTTCTGTAAAAAATATGTGACAAGGCCTACTTTCTGCAACTATGCTATATAACTCATGTTAACTAAAGTGCCATGGAAGTAACTTCACCATATGTATAAGAAGAACAAACGTACCTCAAAGATACCATGCAACTGGTGAGTAGTGTAGTTGTAGAGGAACAGAGGTAAACCAGGTGTTATTGCTCGCACTGAATCTCTATATCTTGGGGGCAAACCTACAAAGATATTCACAGCGGTAAGATTTAATAAAGACAAAAAGCTGAATATCGAAAATAATATGCAGTCGAAATCAGCACAAGTCAACAAAAGTATTTGCACTTTAGTCCTTCACTGTGCCAATCTGCAAGAGAGCAAATTCATAGAATTACCAAACAGTTGCCGTTTCAGATCCTCCTGCATAGTATCGTTATTGCAGACAAAGATATATCCACCAAGAACTTCATTCCGGGGGAGCGTCTCAGCCGCAGGCAACGTCTTAAACCTTTTGTCAACTGCGTTATTCCCGTTTGTGATGTCCTCCTTGTTGTTACTGTTGTTGATGCAGCTGTTATTAGGCTCCTTGATGTGGTTGAAATTACTGTATTTGCTTCCAGAGATATTCCCGAAAGAGCTGGCATTGGGATTCTGATAAACGGCATTCACATTGTACATACCATTGCTATGGGAACTTTTGGGTGCATAATTTACATTCTCGTTCAACTTCGCCTCCAAGTTCAATAAGTTGAAGTTGAAACTTTCAAACTTGTTATCTTCCTGATAACCGAAACTATCCCGGGGCCTGAAGTCAGTAGAACCCTTGGAAAGATCTAGATTGATCCTTCGCTCAGTCTTAGACCAAGTAGTCTGTTCAGCCAATTTTGAAGCTGCAGCCAACCATTTGTGATCCTCTGAGACTTTTGTCTGTCCACGGAGCTCATCACCCAACTGCCAAAAGGTGTGCTCCATTCTCAATAACCTGGAAAGTGTTTATAAGAATATTGTGAGATATTTCACTCCAGAAGACAATGTATTCAGTCAACCGAGTTTGATGCCTCAAAACAAAGCTTTATTGATGATCAAGAGAAACACATTGAACAAATAAAAATTACAAGAAACTCTTCTAATGAAATTAGCAACCTTTAAATACATGATCACATCAAAATATGTATATATATACACACATATTAATTAATTTACCAAAAACTCAGTCCTTCATTACAGTTTCATCCCAGTAATTAGGAAATTAAAAAGGGACAAATATAACAATCTCGAAATAGAATCGAAGAGCGAGTTCTTTACAGTTCCATTGCAGTTATAAGGTAATCCACGATGAATATTAAATTCAAATGGGGTATTCATAAATGTATTACTAATAAATAAATTAGTAATAACTTTAACATGTTTTAAACTTGTTTAACCTCAACAATTTTTGGAAACAGAAACAGCGACAGAAAAAGGATGAAGGTTGTTGCTCTGCACAATTGCACAGAAATTCCAGAAAGATAAGTTCCCATTAATGTGCTAAAGTTTATATTAAATAAAATTATAAACCCACAAAAGAAGATGAAGCAAAGTTTCACAGCTTACACAAAAATTCAACTATAAATCACTCCTTCCCATAAATGCACTTCAAAAGTAAACACAGATGAAAAAACACAAGATCACGAGTCATCTAACAGAAAATTCAAATTCTGTAAAATTCCCAATTTTCTGAAAAGCAATTTTTAATAGTTGACCAACACTGAAGCAAATCAAGCTACAGCGAGACACTAGTTTATGCAAATTCCAAACAATGCTGATGCAATTAACATCAGATTAAGCCATAAAACTGCAAAAGCACAAAAAAAAACGCTTCAAAGATTTAGCATTTCTTCAGCCACCATATATGCACAAACAATTTCCAGCAAACAAGCCAAAACTCAACCGGATAAAATTATCAGATTAAAGCAGCTAGAAACAAACAAGCCCTTGATTTAGGGATCCAGAGCTTCAAAGGTAAAATCTAGAGAGAGAAAGTACGCACCGTCTGTGGCTTTCTCGCTCCTCTGCTATGAATTACCGGAAGATGCTGCGACGAGGTGGAACAAGGGAAGATTTTCGGTTTCTATATCAACAAACCGTACCGAAAATGCCCTTCAACTTTTGCTTTATTAACTACAATGCCACTGTAATTTAAATTTTTTTGGAGGAAAGTATTTTGGAGTACGAATTGTGCGCACTGCTCACACGCGCTTCTTCATGTTTGAAATTTATTAGGAAAATGGTCCTTATTAATGAAAAAAATGTGGTTTTCTAATAATTTAAGACAATAAGTATGGTTAATAAATGGTCATCGTGCATCACTTATGAATAATAATTGAATGTAAATTGATTATTTTGGTGTTAAGTGATGTACATTACTTTTACACTCCTCCAAACTTGTCTCACACAATTTAATGAATTTTAGCAAAAAAAAATAAAAAATTTTAATTTTTACCTAAAATAACACTTGGTTGCCCAAAAAAATAATAATAATAATAATTCAATGGCCTTGAAAGTTCCAAGATATTGTGAGACCAATTTTTTTCTCCAATTTGATGGGCCTTAAGACAAATCCATTTCAAAAAAAGAAATTGTGTTTGATCTCAAATTTAATGAACTTTGGGATAAATTTGTTATTGATAGAAAATATAATTTCGACTCGAATGAAGAAACAAATGTTTTTTGTTTCAATTCTCGGATCAAGGGTATCAGGGTCATCCACTTATTGTTTCAAAATCGTAAAACAATTTTTTTTAAATGTTAGAATATATATATTTTTTTTGTTATTTAGAGCGATTGTTTTATATAATTGACAAATATTGACTATATAATATCATAATCATAAAAATATATGTACACAGATGTATGTATATATAAATATATTGTTTGGACTAAAATTGAGAGTGTTGATTTTTTTTTTACAAAAATTATTATTTTAAAACTCTTAAAATGATTATGAATTCTTGTCAGTATAATTATGCATATAAATTGATCATATTACTCTTAGTTTATTGATGCGCTCCATAAAAATAAGCTTTCAAAATATCTTTTAAATAAATTTAACACAACACAAATATAGAAATCAACAATAAAATTTTTAATAATTCCTGATATTATATATATATATATATATATATATATATATATATTGTAAAACGATTGATAGAGCACAAGAAGAGAAATAAAAAATGAAGCCATAAATGTCAAACCATTAAAAAGAACTATCCGATATTTGGATTAACCAACAATAAATTTAATTTAATAATCTACTAAGCTAGAAATAAATAGTAATCAATTAATTTAAGTACTAGTGCTGCTAACACACGCGTTGTGACTGCGAGTGGGCAAGTGTTTGAGGATGTGGAGTGAGCTAAGGGTTAGTTGATTGTGAGCCGTTGGATCATAATGTCAAAATTAAATTTAGGATAAAAAAGTTTAGGTGGGCTACAACTAGACAAGGGACTGTAGATCAACTTTTTGTGTCTTCTTTGATTATTTTATTTAATTTCTTAAAAAACATTTATCAGAATAAACACCCTTTTATAAAATTGTTTTATATATCAAGATATACAAGACATGGTCAATTTTAGAAGATTCTGATATAGATAATTCCTTTTATTTTAATAATAAAATCGAATTAATTTGAAATAAAATTGGTTTACACAAAATCTGATTTATAGATCAATTATTAAAATAGAATTAATTTGAAATAAAATTTTGTTTACACAAAATCTGATTTATAACTGATTTATAGATCAAGATATACAAGATATGGTCAATTTAGAAGATTTTGATATAGATTATTCATTTTATTTTAATAATAAAATATAATTAATTTGAGATAAGATTTCATTTTACAAAATATGATTCGTATAAATCCCATCCAGGTCTTTAGCCCGTGTGGAAATAGTCTAAAATTAAATCAGGTCGACAGATGGAAACAACATTCTCGTGCTGCCAAAATAATGGATTGACCCTCATAAATCTTGTTAATAAAAGACAAAAAGAAAACAAAATTCAAAACAATGGATTGGCTTTTTCGGAGCTGGAATTCAAATTCACAAGATTTTTAAGTTGCAATGTTTTAAATTATAGTGCTGAATATTAAATCAAGTTATAGGATTTTAAAGTTCAAAATTCAGGGAAAAAAATATATATATGTGTAAATAAAAAATTTGGAAATAAACTCGAGTATTCTGATTGAAGGTGGACTTATTTGATCTTCATAGTACTGTAAATTGAAAGCACGAAACAATTGGTTGTAAAAAAAAGTGATAAAATTAGCAGTTGGGAATATTATCAAGTGAAATCAATAACTTATGATAAGCTTAATAAGTGCCAAAAATAAGTTCTCTCAATAAACTAAACAAAAAAAAAAATCGTGCTTTCATTTTTCAATGTTGTTAATACTTGATCAAGACTTACAACATATAAGGCATATTAAAAATAAACATTTAATATAAGTCTAAAATTCTTTTATTATGTTTATCATCATTTTAATTTTATAACTTTCAGAACTTCATCTACACACCTGTTGTGAGTTCCAGAGTTTACTTATTGTGTTATTTTACTTAAATTAGTTTTAAACACTATACATGTTAGGAAAATGGATAAATGGTTTATTATAGTAAATAATATACATGCCACATACGTAGTAATATGCTAAAATAACAATATTGATTAAAAGAGTTTTTTTTTTTTTTTTTAAGAATATTGATTATAAACATGGATGAAATATTTTCGATATTTTCATTTTTTCACGTAATCAATAAAAAATAGCGTGCAATCGATATATCTTCGATATTTTCATTTTTCCACGTAAAGAAACGAGAAATTTTGTTAAAATATCCGTAAAATATCGGGCGAAATATCGATTTCAATATCAGTGACTTCATCCTACAATTTGTAGGAAAATAGGTAAAATTTAGGGGAAATATCGACGAAATATCAATAAATATCGGTATTGATTTCGATATCAGTGATTTTATGGTACAAATTATATAAAAATCCGTGAAATATCGATAAATATCGAAAAAATATTGATAAATTTATATACCCATATTTCCATCGATATCGCATGAACCTGATCATGTCTGTATTATTATCATTTTAGAATAATTTCGTATTTATTTTTATGGTATTGTAGTTTCACAAAAACAAACCAACACTATTTATACATACGTAAACAGTGAGGTAAACAATGAGGTAGTTTGTATTGTTGGGTAGCTATAATTCATTGAATTGGGTTTTGCCGACTTAGACAATTAATGTTGTCGGATTGTGTCTATAATAACCCTTGGACAATTTGATCTACTTGCAAGCAAGAAATATCGTGAGAATTTTAAAAGCAATTAATGGAAAAATAAATGTCACAAGCTAAATATTCATTAAATTGATGTTTTTTGATTTAAAACATAGCTAACATAACAACTAAAAATAATTCATTTAAAGATGCTATATTTTTAGACTATGACAGAAGAACAATCTTATTTTGTATCCATCACTAATTGTCAATAAAAGGTTAATATCATTTTCAAATATATATTATACATGTTTTTTTTAAATTATATATGTTTTTTTCATTTTAAAATGTAATATTTTTTGTGTCGATTAGAACTTATATTATACGTTTTTTTCAATTTTGTAACCCCGACAGCAAATTCCAACCAAAAATCACACATGTGATTTATACATGTGTAGTTGGAGAATATTTTTGTCAATTTCTTTTTGATAAACTGATTCAACCTCAAAATCAACATTAACCTTAACACAAAAACTCATGTACAACTGTCGCATGGTACGACGATTGTACTTATGGTAGAAAAATGCATATTTATAGCTGTAGATCACATACTTGAATAACTCATGTTTATACTGTAAAAAAACATACTTATAAAACACATATTTATAAATGAAAAACACATATTTATACTTGTAAAAGATATACTTGAATCATTTCGCATGTGAGACGGTCTCATAAGAGACCAACTCTACCCTTAATTCATTTCTCATTCCTAAAATCAGCCACAAATTCAAAAAATGAATGTGTTTTTTTTCATTAAAAACTAGTTGCAACACAAAAAATTCACATGTCTTTGAAAAGAAAAGGACAAAAAATATCCAGTTGTGCAAGTGCAAATCACGTGTTTGCTTTTTGGCAGAATTTGTTGCTCGAAGTTGCAAAATTAAAAAACAACACATAGTGTTGTGATTGGGAAAAAAATAGTTTATGTTCCAAAATAAAAAAATGCATATAGAACATGTTGAAAAATGATATTAACTTGTTAATGTAAGACATATTTGACGTAGTTATTTCATATTACAAGATTTTAAAAAAAAAAAAAAGATCAATTGTGTATGCACATTAGGTATTGACGATGAACATGTCAACATGTTTAGAAAAAAAAAAGAATTATCGAGCTAAGAATCCGGATGAGCATTATTGAAATAAAAAAATGTTTTACTGCAATAAACATAAAAGTTGAATATATGGAACACTACTTTAATGACTATATGTTAGTGTAATACCTAAGAACATTACATCGGACTTACATTCGACATATCATGACTATATCATGACTAGAAAAAATATATATCAAAGAATCTCCTCAATACTCATAGTCATAGAGTAGCAATATGATAAACGTGAAAATTCGTGACTTGTGAGTTGTGAGCATGAAAATAAAGCATCAAATAATTTAAATACACTTGAGATCCATTATTGGAAAAAGAGGGGAAATAAAGTACCGTTGAAATTGAATAATATATATTTAACTAGCAGTCCACCCGCGCGATACGCGATTTATTATTTATTATGTTAATATTTACAAATTGTAATAATATAATGAAGTTGTATAAATTAATGGGTTATTTATAACATCTTTTATTATTTTAATTTAAAACATTTAATATATACAAATGATTTTTCATATTACTCATGTGCGTTGCACGAATTGTCATAAACTTTAATAATTTTAATTGTTAATTTTATTTTTAAACATTTTTATTTTATTTTTTGATTTTATATTTTTGTCAAATTAAAATTACTATATACAATAATATTTCCTTCAATCATAATAATTAATCTTTCCTTTTATATTTTTTATTTGTAAATTTCACTCTCATACTTCAATCATTATATATAGTTTTCTTATGTCATTTCTTCATTTCTCTTTCACAAAATTATTTGTTCAATTTGTGTTTAGTTTACAAAGACAATTTGGTGAGATATTCTTAGATGAAGATATAAGACAATAAGATTTGAAAGAACTTTTTTACCTTGTACAAATATGAGACAATGTTTAGCAAATCTTGTATATAGATTTGAAAAATCATTATATTTATAATTTTTTATTGTTCTTTTTTTCTTCAAACAATAAGATTTGGAAGAATTTTTCTACCTTTGAATGTGTAGCAAATCTTGTATTCTTTTTTTTTTTAAATATAGATTTGAAAAATAAATATATTTACGGTTTTTTCTTTTTTTCCTTCATTCTTTGCATGTCTTGTTTTTTTTTTTTCCATTCTCTATACATCTATCTTTTGTTGAGAAATCACTATTGTTTCTCCATTTTTTAGTTTTACATAAATTTGAAAAATCAATGTATCTCTCTTTTCATTTCTTAACTTTATATAAATTATAGAATAGCTTATAGAGTAAGATTGATATTTTTTATAATTATTATTAAAGAATAGCTTATCAAGTAAGATTTACTATTTTTTCTATTGACATGACATTTTTGTAATTTTTGTCAACTTTTTTACTTTAATATATATTATAAATCATATAAGAAGCAATGTTCTATGATCAGACTAAAAGCCCATAGATCTTTCTTCTAAGCCCAACTAATTAACATTATCTCTGAGGGTCATTTTGTTCAAAACCATATTATTTCTTTCCACAGTCATTATACATCTAAATTATCTATTTTGATTTTTGGGCAGCACTCATGTACCCCTGGGGCACGGATCCTAGGATCCATGCCCCCACCCGCTCCGACCCGTCATATATATAGATTTTTTTTTAAAACCTAATCTATGAATAACCTACTTCCCAATTTTCTCCCAACACTCCCGTGCTCTCTCTAAAACACCCAATTTTTCATTCTCTCTCTAGGAATCCTTAGCTTTGATTAGCAAGTTCTCCCATGGATCATCATCTCAACTACAGCCCAACAACCTCGCCTCCGCCTCCGACGCCGGCAAGCTCCTCGGCTAGATCTCTGGCGTGGCCGCCGCCCACCTTCCCCTCTGGATCGTCCTCCTCATCGGCTCCCTTTTTAAAGCCGTCGGCTACGGTGTCCAGTTCCTCTTCCTCACCAACCAAATCTCCTCTCTCCTACTCTCACATTTTCCTCCTCACTGTTCTAAATAGAGATGGGTTTATGGGTGAGGAAAGATGAAGAAATAGAGGTTTAAAATGATTAATTGAATATAAATGATTAATTAATGAAAAGTGTATTTAATTTAAGTTGTTGGGTGGAGAATTGTTGATGAAGAAGAAGGAGAATTGGATAATTTAGGTGTATTTCAATGATCTTAGACATAGAAAAATCAATTATTTCAAAATATGAAATAATTTACAATGGATGTAAATGATATTAGGGAAAAAGATGATGAAAATCGCATTTTGAATTGTAAGATCTTAAAGTTACCTTAAGAGGATAAAACTAGTACCTTAAGAATTACATTATAATACCTCAAATGATAATTACTAATACCTTATGTGTGACTGTATGTAGGTCTTTCCTCAAACAAGACATAGACTTTTATGTTTTTAACCAGTTTTAATATATTTATATATGTAATTATCTAATAACACAGAGGTAAATACTTTAAAGAGACTTATGTAATACCTTTAAGACAAGTATCCATTATCTTTAAATGTAAGTATATAATACTATATATGTGAATATGTGATACCTTTAAGGTATTACACTAATACCTTAAAGGTAAGTATGTAATACCTTAAAAATACATATGTAATACCTTATACTATAAGCATTAATACCTTAAAGATAAATATGTAATACCTTATACTATAAGGTAAATATGTAATATGTAATACCTTATACTATAAAATATTAATACCTTAAAGGTAAATATATAATACTTTAAACGTGCGCATATGTAATACCTTATATTATAAGCATTAATACATTAAAGGTAAATATGTAATACCTTAAAAGTGCATATGTAATACCTTATACTATAAGCATCAGTACCTTAAAGGATCACATGTAATACCTTATATTATAAGTATTAATACCTTAAAAGGTTATAAATATGTAATACCTGAAATTTATGCATATGTAATACTTTATACCATAAGCATTAATACCTTAAAGATAAATATGTAATACCTTAAACTATAAGGTATTAATACCTTATATTATAGGCATTAATATCTTAAAGATAAATACGTAATACCTTATACTATAAGGTATTAATACCTTATATTATAAATATTAATACCTTAAAGGTGCATATGTAATACCTTATACTATAAATATCAATACCTTAAAGGTGCATTTGTAATACTTTATACTATAAACATTAATACTTTAAAGGTAATATGTAATACTTTAAATGTGCGCATAGGTAATACATCATACTATAAATATTAATACCTTAAAGGTAAATATGTAATATCTTAAAGGTGCATACATAATACCTTATACTATAAGTATTAATACCTTAAAGGTAAATATGTAATACCTTATATTATAAGCATTAATACATTAAAGGTAAATATGTAATACCTTAAAGGTGCATATGTAATACCTTATACTATAAGTATTAATACATTAAAGGTAAATATGTAATACCTTAAAGGTGCATATGTAATACCTTATATTATAAGCATTAATACATTAAAGGTAAATATGTAATACCTTAAAGGTGCATATGTAATACCTTATACTATAAGCATTAATACTTTAAAGGTAATATATAATACTTTTAAATGTGCGCATATGTAATTCTCAAATAAATGAAATTTGATTGCTTTTGAATTTAACTTTATGATGAATTGAAATACTTCATGTTGTTGAATATGTTAGGGTTAATACAAATCATTGGAAGTTTAAGTGAATTCAAATTTGTTGCTTTTATCATTGTGAATTTTCTCACCAAATATTCTTTTAAAGGAAAACATAATTGAATGAATTGACTCAGGATCAAGAATCCACAATTCAAGTCTCCCATTATTCATAGTAAAATTAACAACCTAAGAACTCCAATCAAAGAAACAATATTAACAATTATTCAACATTATGAAAAATCAAGAAATGGGAATCATCCAAAGTAGCTGCAAAACTAAAAAAACCAAACTAATACAAAGACTAGAAAACTGAATTTGACGTTGTTTCGACAGTTGGGATAGCTCCTGAAGTATCCGGTCGCTCGTACTGCACTCGGCACGTTCATAAATTCTTAGTTTTTAAATTGTATTTCAATTGTACTGAAATGAGATAATTATACATTCATAATAACCTTACTAAAATGATGGAGATAATTTCTAATCACACAAACTGTAATAATTAACTTAATATGTCCGACATTGGTTGAAAAGTGTTCTTAAACTAGTATATTTTATAAAAATTCATCATAAATTATATAGCTATTGAACCCTTATGAAAATAATAATGTAAACTTCTATCATCATAGGTTTAAACATAGTAAATATTTTTGAAAGACTCTAACTAATTAACATTATACAAAAATCATTTTACTAAGGTCTGAAACTGCAGAATTTCTATTTGAAACTAGACCATCTTTGAAAAATCGCCATAATTCATAAGCTATTCCAAAAATTACCAAATTTTAACCATGTGCTCAAAACTTCATGTAAAATAACATACTAAAACAGTTTCGAGAAACTCAAAGTGTACGATTTTATAAAAATAATTTTCAAGGGTCTAAAACTGCATAAATCCAACTCGAAACAGATTATCTTTGAAAAATCATCATAATTCATAGAATACTCCAAAAATTACCAAATTTTAACCATAGACTCAACACTTCATGTAGTATAACATACCAAAACATTTTTGAAAAATTCCAAGTATAAAATTTTATAAAAATCGGCAAAGTGGACTGCCCTTTCTAAAGATTTTCACAACTTGATTAAACCCACTTATTTTCATGATAAAAATGTAGATTCGACTTTTATAACACTATCAAGCTCAAATAAACCATCTTGACTCAATTTATCACACATGCAATGAGCTTAGACAAGATAATCAAACACGCAATGACTAAATCAACATGCAATTGAACAATCAACTCCCAAAAGTGACATACTTTAAAGATCAACCATACAACACAAGACTTTGAACAATTTCTTCACATTAGTAGAAAATCACCCTTGGATCATACATGCAATGTGTTTAGGTGAAGAAATCAAACATGCAAAGCTCAATCCAACATGCATTTGCTCAATCAACACTTAAAATGACATATTTTTGAAGATCCACTACATATTATCTCTTAGATCACACATGCAATGGGTTTAGGTGAGGGAAAACAAACATGCAATACTTTCTTCAACATGCATTTCAATATTAAGAACCTAACCATGACTCTAAAGAGAAGGTTGTTGAGATTTAGCTAAGAATACCTCTTGGGTTGCACACAAACTTAGGGTTTCTTGAGTGTTCTTTGAATGGAGATTATCTCTTGAGCTTAACTCTTCTCCTTGCTTTGAAAACTCCTTCTTCTTTGTTAATTCTTGAATTTCCAGCTTGTTTGAAGATGTGAAATATAATTTGGAGGAGAAGAAGAGAGTAGAGAGAAGGGGGAGCAACAATCTAGAGAGAGAGAGAGAGATGTGCTCAAAATGAGGGAAGTGAAATGAGCTCAAGTGTGGAGTCTCCCCTTTTATATGTAGCATATAGTATATTAATTCTAATTTAATACATGTATTATGCATGTAGATCATCCCTTGTAGTATTTATCCACTAGAGGTGTGATGATTACTGACATTGAAACTTGAGGTGAATTTGATGGGGGCATGGGAGATTGAGTATAATTCTATCTAATGTGACATGCATAAGTAATTTAATCAAGACAATTATGCATGAATTTATGTCCAAATTAGCCCATCATATAAGTCACATAAGTATGTTTGAAAATATATTTAATTTAACACATCATAATAGTCACATACTTCATTGCACATAAACTATATAATAAAGATCTACATAACTATAATTAAACACATAAGTCACATTTCTTATATTAATTATTTAATCATTTTTATGTGTAACTTATCTATTTTTTTATCATTCTTTTTCTCGTGCATGTTGAGTGCATCACGATCGAACTCGGTCTCTTCGGATAGCTATCCTGCAAGACTTTTAAGCTTAAGGAAACATTAGCTCACACATAATTTTGATAAAAATTAAAATTCATCTTAAACTCGAAAATATCATACATTATAAATTATTTTATAAAAAATGAAATTTTTATATAAAATATGCTATGCAAGTTTTATGAAAAATGGGGTGTTACAATGGGGCAATGAGAGATGGGGGGAGGATGGAGGAGAACAATGAATTAAGTAATGTTAGTGGGAGAAGAAGTAGAGATGATAAACACAAAAGGCTGAACAAAAACAATAAACACATACCAAATTTTCAGAAATTCTTATTAAACAAAAACCAATAAAAGAATTACAAAGCATTTTCACATTGAGATATAACCCCAACTTCCAAAAGGGATCCACTAAAGGACAATAAAAGCACCAGAAAGAACTGAAATTTGAGCAAAACACAATCTAGTATCCCAACCTAATCTCTATCACATTCACCATTGATAGCATCAGAAACAAGCAACCCATCACTGAGCCAATTGTCGAGGCCAAAATTTCCAACCTCAGAACCTTCAGATTGATGTGAGCTCTAAAGATTTCATCCACATCTTTACTATTTAGAAAATTGATCGCCAATTTGAGGCACTACGCCAAGAGAGAGGAGAAAAAGAAGAAGTTGAAGGAGACCACCTAAAAAAACAACGAGCTTCTTTGCCACGTCGACGTTGGCGTCGTAGGCAGAGCGATTTTCGAGGTTGTGCTATCCGGAGTGGTGAGAAAGAGGTTGACGAAGACGACCATTGATGATGAGAAGAAGAAGATGATGAGGAGTTGCAGGGCTATGGAGATGAATTAGGAAATTAGGGTTTAAAGGGGAAAAAAAAACCAAGGTATATGGGTGGAGTGGTGGAGCGGGTCGGGTTGGATCCGTGCCCCTGGGGCATACAATTGTTTGCCTTGACTTTTTAAGTTAATTTTTTTTCTTTTTTATATCCACCCAAATCTAATTTTTTAAATGTATTAAAAATCATATCTTCACTCATTTAATTTCTCAATATTTTTTTAATATCTAAAATATTTAAATTAAATAATTAATATTATAAGATATCTCCTTAAAAAATTCTGAAAATTTGTTTCTACATCGAACTTTTTCTTTTTTACAACCACCAAAATCTAATTTTTTAAAATTATTAAAAATTATATCTTCTCTCATTTAATTTCTCAACATTTTATTAATATCTCGAAATATTTCACTTAAATAATTAATATTATAAGATATCTCCTTTAAAAAATCAAGAAAATTGTTTCTACATTGAACTTTTTTTTTCTTTTACAGCCACTCAAATCTATTTTTTTTTAATTATTAAAAATTATCTCGTCACTCATTTCATTCCTCGATATTTTTTTAATATCTCAAAATATATCACTAAAATAATTACCATTATAAGATATCTCGTTAAAAAAATTATAGAAAATTATTTCCACGTCGAGGAACATAGGACAATACTTAAACTTTTTAAATTGATACAATACAAATTAATCAATGTACCAAATGTAGAAACAGAGAGTGTCGTGGTTGTAGAGGGATATAATATTTTGAAAAAGTTTTAAATCTAAAAATAATTATTTCAAAAAAAAAGTATGGATATTGATAAAAAAAAATTATACATTTAAATCTAAATATTGCGTAGTTTATGGGAAAATGGAAATTGAAATAAATGGTGTTTTGGTTTGGAAAAAAAGAGGATAGACAGCTGAGATAATAAGAAGATAGGTGAAGATGTGGTAGTTATTAAAAGATTAAAAATCTTAAGTATAAAATAAAGAAATTATATGAATTGTGATTGTGAAGAGAAATATTGATGATTATGAATAGAATCACCCTCCTCTAAATGACCGGCCCAATAACATAAAAGCCCAATATTCCACTCCAAAACCCAAATTTGATATGTTTACTTTCAGAGCCCAGATAATCAACTCAGACTCGTATAAAACCAGAAAAGCCCTAATTGGAGACGAAGGTCATTTGATATTTTCCCAAACTTAGAACCTAGGGAAAAGAAATCAGAAATATATCAGTCGACAAATATGGATATGTCGACCGATTTCGATCGTATTCTGTTCTTCGAGCACGCGCGCAGAACTGCCGAGGCAACATATACTAAAAATCCTCTCGATGCCGATGTCAGTGCGCGTTTTTTTTAATACCGTGTAATTTTGTTTTTGGTTTGTTTGAGGATTTTTTGATTAATTGTTCGATTGTTGATGCAGAATTTGACGAGGTGGGGAGGCGTTTTGCTGGAGTTATCGCAGTTTCAGCATGGTTCTGATTCGAAGAAGATGGTTCAAGGTACAAGCACTATAAACACTATTGTGTTGTACTTCTTTGTTTTGTGCTGCTTTACACTGATCAATTTGTGGATTGTTTGTGATCAGTAGTGTAATTGAGTTATTTGTGCTTATGTAACTGATGGAAGGAAAATTAAGTGTGCTGATGAGTCTAGAATGTCGGTTTTTTAGTTTGGAATTGTGATGAAAAGCTGTGCACACTCTTTATGCTTGCATATCACTTTGCGTTTGTTTGTGCGCTTTAGTAGTTCTGAATAGAAAATGTAATGGCGATTAACTGAACTACTTTTTCAAAATAAGTCAGCAATAATTTTGTTAATGAACTCCAACATGTTATTAAGAGAATGAGTATGCTTGTCTGTTGATCTTGAGCTGCTTAATATTTTGTAGATGCTATAGACAAGCTGGAGGAGGCATTGGTTGTTGACCCTCGAAAGCACGATGCGCTCTGGTGCCTTGGGAATGCATATACATCTAGTGCATTTCTGATTCCAGATCTTGATGAAGCTAAAAGTTACTTTGATAAAGCAACTGTCTACTTTGAGCAAGCATATGAACTGGTACACTAAGTGATATAAGAGTTTTCTGTTTAGTATGTACGCGCAGATTCCTTCCTAAAACTGTTAATGTGTTGTTTCTCTCTTGGTGCAGGAACCAGATAATGAACTTTATAAGAAATCTTTAGAAGTCGCTAGCAAGGTAAAATTACCCCCCCCCCCCCACCTCTCCCCAACACACACACACCGAAGTGGAAGTGGTGAAATGTAGCTTTTAATTTTTTTACTAATTTTATACTGGAATGATGGAAGCTTATTTTGCATGTAAAACCGTAATTGTTGATGAGCCATGTTTGAGATCCAAAGGAAATAAGGTGATAAGTTGAAATTTTCAGAGTGCTCATAATAGATTGTAGTACCATGTCCTAGCTAGAGGTACAATGGGTGGAAAGTAATTTTATTAAAATTTCTTTAACTAGGGTGAGAAAGGTTTCTCAGGTTTTTCTATGCGTTAATAACGGTATCTTCTTGTGCCTTTTGCCTCAACTCATAGTTTTGGAATAAGGCTGTTTGATTGGATTCTATTGGACTTATTTCTTGATGATTTTTCTATATTATCTACTGGAGACTTGTCTGATTTTGGTTAATTTTCACCTCTGAGGTCTTGTCATCATCGGTCATATTGTTGTAATGTGTGATATTGCTTGTTTATTTCATTATTTTTTGTTATATCTTTGACCCTTTTTACACAATTTTTCTGAGCGTGGTAACAGAAAATTTTATTTTCACAATGTATACCAACAATATATATCTTGTTTGCCTTAGATATAATGGGTTTTTTTGCAAACTTATGTATGTATGTGTATTTATTATGTGATGAAGGCTCCTGAGTTGCATGTGGAGATCCACAAACAAGGTTTTGGTCAGCAGGCTATGGGAGGAGGACCTTCAGCATCTACTAGCACTAAGGTAAATTTTCAGTATATTGGTGTTTTGGTAGAGAACTATGCTTGTACTGATTTTACTGTTATAATTGATGATGTGATTTGTTACACCCTCATTTAGTTATGGAAGTTATCGTGTGCTCTTCTTTTGGACTATAGTTTATAGTAGAGATTGGGAACACCTGGCATTGATGAAAGCTTCCAAGTTCCATCAAAGTCCTGGAAGCTACTTTTCTTTTGTCAATCAAGGAAGGTTTTGTCCAGTACAAAGTGGATGAGATGGAACTCCTTTATTTTTTTCTCCTTATCCTTTTCTCGCATTCATAGAACTATACCAACATTTGCAGCATTCCAGCCACCCCGTCTATGTTTGTGTAAATAAGCCCAACTTATTGTCCATTCATTGCTACTGATATATGCGACCTTTGAGTTCCCTGATCAATGATCTCAATTGCAATCCCATTCAACCCCCATTGTCCCTGTCCCTTTTACCACCATCTGCTCTCAGAAACTCTGATGCATTTGCACCCGCACTTTAATGTCTTAATTATTCGTAATTTTCGTTTGAAGGATGGTTTGCAAACATAATCAATATGCAAAAATGACATTTAGAAAGTTTTGTACTTCTGTTTTAACTCATCTAATGGATGATAGTATCTAATGCAAAAATCGGTTAATGAATCTCTCATCTTTTTGCACATTTTGGATTTCTTCTCAATCCTTTCCTTTTAGTGTTGATAGCATGACCTTGTTTAATAATGCTCTGGATTTTGAACAACAGCAAAGTACAAAGAAGAGCAGCAGAAGTAGTGATCTGAAGTACGACATATTTGGATGGATAATCCTTGCAGTCGGAATTGTTGCATGGGTAGGATTTGCTAAGTCTAATCTGCCTCCACCTCCACCTCCTCCCGCAAGGTAAGCAAAAGCTATTCGATGTTTGTTGGCTCTCATACGACTGTTTCCTTTGGCAGGTGATGGGATAGTTGTCTAGTTTCTTTCTTCAATGGTTACAATTTTGACTATTCCTTTTATTCATGTAACCAAATATCTCTTTTCTATTCTTCTTATCTTTTATCACTTGCCTTTGATCGAATGCTTATCATATAATCACGTTTTTATGTTTCTTTTCACCCTTTTTGTCTTCATCTTTCAATGTCATCTATAACCCATTTAAAGATGAATGGAGTTTAAAGAAACAGTGATAAACTCCTTAATTTATGAATGTAATAATGATGGCTTCTTAACATATGAATAAGAAAGTTTGGAAAATTGAAAAGTTGTTTATATATCAAAAGACTATAATCGAATGTTTAGAGCTTTTAAGTAGCTTTACAAATCTAACTCTAGGAGACGAGTTTATTTACACTGTATTCTATATAAGCTTATAAAAATAAATTTGATTTTCAAAAAATAAGGCTCCGTCATACAATTATATCCACTATCTCAAGCGAGTTTTCTCGTATGAAAATTATTTTAATCTAAAGTTTGCATCAATATTCATATGCCAATCTCAACTCCATTAATAACTTCGCATATACATGTACCAATTAAAAATTCCCTCCCAACAAACGTCAAGATTCAAATCTTAAAAGCCTACATTCCTGCAAGAAAATCAGAAATCTTCATCCAATTTGAACACATGGGTTTGTCCATTACCGTTGAAATTGGACATGACAGAAGCTATTTGATAATCCCCAACTCTCTTCTCAAAGAAATTGGTCTTCCCCTGCAAACTGATGAGCTCCATCCAATCAAACGGATTCTGCACATCGTACAATTTCCCACACCCTAACGCCACCAGCAATCTATCCGCCACAAATTCAATGTACCTGCTCATCAATTCACCGTTCATCCCCACCAACGCGCACGGCAGCGCGTCGCACACAAACTCCCTCTCAATCTCCACCGCATCCGCCACTATCCCCTTCACTCTCTCCTCGCTCAGCTTCGTCTTCATCAGGCTATACAGCAGGCACGCAAAATCGCAGTGCAAACCCTCGTCTCGCGAGATCAACTCGTTGGAAAAGGTTAACCCGGGCATTAACCCGCGCGTCTTCAGCCAGAAGATGGCGCAGAAGCTTCCAGAGAAGAATATCCCCTCCACGCAGGCGAACGCCATTAATCTCTCCGCGAACGATTCTGAGCCGTCAATCCAGCGCAGCGCCCATCTGGCTTTCTTCTGGACGCAGGGGACGGTCTCGATCGCGCGGAAGAGAGTGGCTTTCTCGTCGGAGTCCTTGATGTAGGATTCGAGGAGGAGGCTGTACATCTCGGAGTGGATGTTCTCGATCGCGATCTGGAATCCGTAGAAGGCGCGGGCTTCGGAGACCTGGATTTCCTTCATGAACCTTCCGGCGAGATTCTCCAAAACGATGCCGTCGGAGGCGGCGAAGAAGGCCAGCACGTGTTTGATGAAATGCTGCTCGTCGGAGGTTAGGGTTTCCCAGTGGCGGAGATCCTGCGAGAGATCGACCTCCTCCGCCGTCCAGAAGGAGGCTTCGGCTTTCTTGTACATCTCCCAGATTTGCGGGTACTGAATTGGGAACATGCAGAAGCGATCTTCGTTGGGAGTGAGAAGCGGTTCTTCAGGTACAGACGGCATGATCGAGAGAAATCGAGAAGGAATTTTGGGGAGATTTTGTTGCAGAGAAAGAAGGAATTGAGGAAGATGGACTCATCAATGGAGGATTTTGTTCGCTTTTAATAAGGATTTGGAGCGCGGGATTTTGAATATTTTTGGGGAAGAAGCGTGTGGGATACTCTGCTGAAATTTGAAAAAATAAAAATGAAAGTGTTATTTATCAAAAGACGTATATCCAAGAGTTGTATTAAGAGTAGAACATCTCTTAAAAAAGGAATTTAATTTGTATTTATTAATATTTATTTAATTATGAAACATATTAATGGCATTAAAGCGTATAGAGAAAGCTGGAAAAATTATTAGATAATCGATACCCCTTGGAGTCGCGCGTTTTTTTAAATTCAAACAAAACAAAACCTCGTTCAATTTTTGTTTTTTCCATGAATTTTTTATAATAAATTTTAAAATATGATAAATTGAGGGGGTCAATGATAATAATATTTTTTACAATATATAATATAAATATATATATATATATATATATTTTTTTTTTTTTTTTTTTTTTTGATAATTTTGGGGGCCATGGTCACCCTCCCTTTGGTTGTAGATCCGTCCCTGTATGAGTACAGTGGAACGTGAATGCATTGGATTTTCTATTAAACTTGTTATATTTTTATTTCAAAATAATTATTTCTATTAGATAATCTCTCACATGGAAATTTAGTTGGACTTGTGAATTTAGGCAGCCACAAAATAGATTCGTGAATTGTAATTTGATTTGCAACATGGAATCTTTGCCGTCATAATTTTATGAAAAAGTTAGGATTATATTGATTTTGTTTTTAAATGTGGTGGTTTGTTTTGCAATTTGACTTTCTAACTTATTTTTGTTGGGAATTATGTGTCATCAAATGTGACATGTTTGTCAAATATGTGGACTCCGATCATCGAAAGATATACATATTATCTAAACTGCAATAGTAAATAAAGCTAGTAATTTGTTTTACTAAATTCGAAACATGAGGATTAAATTAATACAAGTTTCGAAAATATGATGATTTTTTTTTTAATTCAGTCTAAATTTTTTACAACATATTAGATACACACCACATAACCATTTATAATTTTGGATTTTTTCGTTGAGGTAGCTAATATATGAAATTCATTATTAAAAAAAAAAAGTTGAAACATTATAGATGATAAATTGGTAAACAATTAAACATCACGTAACCAAAAAAAAAAAGTGGAGAGGAAGAGGTAAGTTTTGGTTTCTCATTTTCTTTGAAGCAGAATTTTATCATCCTTCCTCATTTAGCCAAACAAAAAACAAGAGTTTCTAATTCTCAAATTGTAAAATATTCTTAAATTCACACCTACAAAATGTACCAATATTTTTATCCAAACATACCCTTAATGGAATGAATTAATGATGCAGACAAAAGCACGATAAATTATAATTATAATTTCAGCGAAAACTCTCTTTTCTTATTTCATAAACCAATTTAACTCCCTAAAATAATAAATATAAACATAACTCTTATTTATATTAATATAAACCTAGATTCCTAAAAAATCAAATAATATTAAATATAAAAATATTAATATCAAGAAAATCTATTCAAATCTTCATCAAATATATCAAATCTCCATTTCCCATCTAAGTACTCTAGATGAACGTGCCACCTAAACTTGTTAATTAATTTGTATCACATTTAGGTGGCGCTAATCACACCATCATAATCAAAATTATATTAAAAAAGAAAAAAAATGATTGATTTATGTGTACAATTCCCCCTTTCAATTTGTGTGTGTGTGTTTTTAATCCAGCATTTGGTTAGAAAACTTTATCATATCAGCGTGGGATTGATTGTCATGCTTTTCTGGCCAATGTTTAGGTAGTTAAATAATCATATGTTTATCAGTTTTAGAAAGAAAGAGATTTTCTTCTTCTCTCTCCATATTTAGATAGGGCTAAAATCAATTTTTCATCTCATAATAATTATGGTGTCTTTTGATCGTGGTCACATAAGTATCATTATTTTCAATTTAGTTTTGCAATTTAAGTATCCATTCGATCTCAGTCAAATTTTAGTAAAAATATTCGAATTTCACCAAAAAATTTATACATGTGACGTGAACCCCAAAATTAAGGTTTTCCGTTAACCTAAAAATGACGCAACGACACATGTTACCAATAATAATTTTCTATGTGTCACCACATCACTCCTAGTACATCGGAAAACCTAAATTCAATGAAATTTGACTGAAATCGAATAGATTCTAAATCAAAACCTTAATAATGATTTTTTACCTGATCTATGTATGTTAGATGAAAAATGATTTTTTACCTGATCTATGTTGGGTTATAGAGTTTGAGTTAGATAGATTCTAGGATTTCTAATTTAGAAAAGACTTAAGACTTCTAGTCAGATAAGACTTATGATTCCTAGTTAGAAGGACATTAGGACTGCATCTCAGTTTTGCCTATAAATAACCATTTTGACTCATTGTATTTGTTAACACAAGAAAATTAGTAAATTTTCCTGGCTTGGTAGTGCCCCAGACGTAGTCAGTTGACGAATTGAGTGAACAAATCGATGTTTCTTATATTTCGTTTATATCAAATTCTTTATAATTGCTCTTAAAATCCTAACAATCTAGACCCTTTATGCCGTTGTAATGAAGGGTAGTAACTACTCCTCCAGTTCTAGTGCGTTGGGACGAGTTATCGCGGGTCTTATCCCAGGCCTTTTCATGAGGAAAACTATTGTTGGGAGCTTTGGAAAGCCCAGAGTTGATCATCGTATCAAGTTTTTAATGAGATACTTCTATTTTATTAATAAATATTATATGCATAGTGTAATATACGATGAAATATAATCGATAATATCTGATGTACATGATAATTTGTCATATCAATTAAAGGCTTATGAAAACATGAGTTCTTAATCTTTTCTATAGTAAATAAGTTTATCCCAACAACTGTAACAATATGGATTTTGAAGATCAAGTTGTGCTGTCATGATCGACATTTTCTTAATTTTTTTTTACTTATTTTAATACAGATTCCATTCTTTTCCTTTTAAATTCTGCACATTTTTTTGTAATTCAATTCATCAAAAATCAAACTCCCACATTTCTTCTTCAACACAGAGATAATAGATACAGTGTAACATCTGTTGTACCGCGCTCGATAGACCCGAATTGATATTAAGTATACGACGAGCTGAAGGTAGAACAGAGAGCTGATCGGTCGACCAAGCCGGAGTGACCGACCCGACCAGGGCGATTAACCCAGTGATCACAGCATCGGGCAGTCACCAATCCGACCAGGAATTTAGCCTAGCCGACCAGAATTATTTCGACAAGAATAGCTTTAGAGCATGATCGAATGTTGAAGTTCAGATTATCAAGAGCCCTGCATAAGGGTAGGAAAGACTTGGTCCATTCCGAGAGAAATTCTTTAAGAAAGGAAACAAATCAAGATCAAATTATATCCGGTTTAGATAGGATCTTATCCGATTTTTTCTTTATCTATGTCCTGAAATCAAGGGATTTAGTTCTTATTTTCCAAGTTATGTATCTTAGTTTTAGCCTATAAATATGGTCCTAAACCCTCTGGAGAAAGGGATTCCGAAAAATCATTGTATTCAAGCAATTAGAGTTTTTTCCTCTCAATACTTATATATAAAAACGTTCTGGCCGGCCATATCTAACCTACCAGAATAAGCCTAGCAAATTTACCCGAGTAGGCACCGGGCCATTCTTTTGTTATTGTATTTGATTCTTGCACTTTCGTTTCGGTAGGCACCGGGCCAGATTGGCCCGGTGCCATTCTTTTGTTATTGTATTTGATTCTTGCACTTTCGTTTCGGTCCGATTCATTAAAGCCGGATCAACTTCTTTGGTATTTGGCTAGGATTTTGTGCTCTACAAAATCTAACGTCAACAACATCAATTGAAGAAGACACCATTGTTATCTACAGTGATCCAAGCCACTTGAACACCATGGCATTGCTTGCCAAGTTCATCAGCAAATACCACCCTTCTATCCCCCTCATACTCCTCTGCACCGCCGTCCCCTCCGTCACCTACCGCTGCCTCCCCACCCCTCCTCCCCCCCCCCCCCCCAACATCACACAAAACCGCATCGAGCTCAAGTTCGAGATCCCTCGTCTCAACAACCCTAATTTCCACGAAGCCCTGCAAGAAATCTCCCAGAAAGCAAGAATCAGAGCCCTTGTACTCGACTTCTTCTGCAATTTAGCATTTGAGGTCTGTGAGAGCCTCAAAATACCCACTTATATCGAATTCAGCTCAGGAACAGCCGCGGCCATATACTCCCTGTGCTACGCAGCGATTCACGAAGCCATCACCGTTGATCTCGAAGAGTTCAACGATTTCATTGAGCTCCCTGGTTTGCCTGCCATTCACTCCCTGGATTTCCCCAAAGAAGCGCTTTTGCGTGAGTCTTTTTAACAAACATATGGTGTGCCTTTCGGAGAACATGCGGAAATCGAAAGGCTTCATCTTGAACGCCTTCGATGTCGTTGATTATCGAGCCAAGGAAGCCATATCCAACGGCCTCTGTCTTCCGAACGAGCCGACTCCTCCGGTTTACTTCATGGGGCCATTGGTCGGCGATGTTGATTGCAGCATTGAGCATGAATGTCTGAGGTGGCTCGATAAGCAGCCGAGTAAAAGCGTTGTCTTTCTTTCATTTGGCAGAAGAGGTGCGTTTTCTGCTGAGCAGATAAAGGCAATGGCGATTGGTTTGGAGAACAGTGGCCATCGATTTCTCTGGGCGGTGCGGAATCCGATGGACGAGGCTGATCTGGATAAGGCGCTGCCCGAGGGTTTCGTGGAGAGGACTAAAGATCGGGGTTTTGTAGCGAGGACGTGGGCCCCACAGATGGAGGTGCTGAGCCACGGCTCGGTGGGGGGGGGGGGGGGTCGTGACGCACTGTGGGAGGAGCTCCCTTTGGGAGGCGTTGTGGTTTGGGGTGCCGATGATCGGATGGCCGATGGATGCGGAGCAGAGGATGAATCGGACGGTGGTGGTGGAGGACATGCGGGTGGTGCTGCCGTTGGATGAGGCCGCCGGTGGGTTCGTGACGGCGGCTGAGTTGGAGAAACGAGTCCGGCAGTTGATGGACTCGGAGACCAAGGCGGGGAGAGAGCTGTGGCGACTAATCGCTGAATTGAAATGCTCCGCCAGGGCCGCGGTGGCGGAGAATGGATCCTCGCTCTTTGATCTGCATAAGTTTCTTCTCTCTGCTCCTTAGATTCTCGAGTTTCTTTATTCTTGCTGTAATAATATTTATTTCAAACACTTTTTTTTCTTCTTCTTAAAATGTTTATGTGAGTTCCATACTTATAATCAAGTTAAAAGTAAATAAATGTTTTGGGACTGCCCCATGTATGACTGCCAATTTCCATTATTTTGAATTGTGTGGTAGATTAATTGTATAATACTGAAGAAAAAACTTAAATTCATGGCTATGTCTCATGACTACTTAAGATTACATTTATCAACTCAACTCAATATAAGAAAATATCACTCTCTCATTCATATACACAACTTACAACTCAATCCAACTACATACAACTTTTTTATATTTTATTAATGACACAAACACAATATTTAAAATAGATTTTTTTTCTCATTATTTATTAAATACTACATATTATTAAATTCAAAACTGGAAAGTCAAATAGAAATTAAATGAAAAAGGAAAAAAATAGAGGACAAAATTAAAACAAAACATACTAGATTTAGATGGTGCTGGTGCAACAGGCGAGAGTCGCTATTTGCCTCCCACGATCTTAGGTGGTGGTGAGATTCTTAATTCTAAGGGAAAAAATGGTGGTGTATTCATCTACATTATAACAACTAAAATAGGATCCAATTTTCCCCAGGTCTAGAAAGAAAAGTTAAATTTTTTTTTGTTCTTGTACAAGTATAATAACATCTTCCACCGTCGACACCAATTTTTAACCAAATTCCAATTTTTGTGGTGAAAAAATGGGTTTATCTCCCACCAGCAGCACACAATTTCCTTATTTCACAATTTTTGATGAAAAAATAGTGTATTTGATCTCCCACCTATTTCATCAAATCTTCCACCAAATAATAAAATACTAATATTTCACCATTTCACCATATTTCACAATTTATAAAGATGTAATTTGGTTTGGTCTCCCATGGTATTTCACCAAATATATCACAAAATTATAAATTTAATGTTAATCATAATTTTTGTCTATTTTATTTCCAAAATATTGATTATAGATCTGATTTTAAATAATAATTTTCTTAAATATATAATTTCAACAATTATAATAAATTTCAAAAAATTATTTCAACATGAAAGAAAATCAACTTAAATTATAATACATATAATCAAATCACACATAAACAATAACTTCATAAATTATTGCATAAAACATTACAACATAAATTAATCATAAAAACATTACAACATGATAACGTTACAACATGAAAGAAAATTAACTCAAATAAATAACGTTACAACATATATTAATATAAAATCATAAAAAAAAATCTCATTTACCATTATCATCATCATCTCCAACATCATTGATTTGACCACGTTTGCCCCACAAATGTGCTACCAATCTTCTTCTTAGTTCATTATGCTCTCCTTGATTTATCAGATTTCGATGTCGACCAAGAAAACTAACATAATTCGTATTATTAAAATCTCTTGAAAACTCAGCAAACGGGACAGTGGGTGAACTTTCATAGTTAAGGTTGGCGTTTTGATATCCACTACGTTCTTCCTCAACTATCATATTGTGCATAATAATGCATGCAAACATGACTTCATGTAAGTCTTCCTTTTTCCAGAATCGAGCCGCTCCTCTAATAATTGCAAACCGAGCTTGAAGAACTCCAAATGCTCGTTCTACATCTTTGCAATACGATTCATGTTTCTGTACGAAATAGTTTTCTTTGACACATTTGGGCACATTAATGGCTTGTACTAAAGTTGACCATTTAGGATAAATACCGCCAGCTAGATAATAACCGACATTATAATTCTTACCTTTAATCGAATAATTAGCTGGTATAGATGTACTATTGGTTAATGCTTGAAATAGAGTCGATTTTTGTAGGACATTAACATCGTTATTTGTACCTGGAAGACCAAAAAATGTATGCCATACTGCTTCAAGTATGATAGTGCACAGTCCACGATATGCCCCTGCATGAGCTGTTGGGCAATTCTTCCACTCCCAGTGCATGCAATCTAGGCTCCCCAACATCCCAGAAAAACCACGAGATTCTGCAACTTGTAACAACTTTTCAATGTCTTCCGCATTTGGATTTCTCAGATAAATTTCACCAAATACCGTGATGATATCTCAGTAAAATTCTTTAACAAATCTAATTAGAGTTGACTCACCAATCCAAAAATATTGATCAAACGAATTAACAAAAGTACCATAAGCAAGAAATTGGATAGACGCACACATTTTTTGATAGGAACTAAAACTTTTTCGTCCTGTAATGTCGTAGGATTTCTTCCATGAATTAGAATGGTCTTTTAAACCCCTTCTAATTCGTTGAAATAATTCACGACTCATTCGAAATCGCCTGCGAAATTGTGCACCATATGTGGGATTTTCACCAAAGTAGTCACTTTTGAGTTGGACTGCACCAACTTCTCTTCCACGATGTTTATATGCATGGCCAACAACGGCCCCACCCCAATTACCATGAGACTGCGATAAATAATATTATTGCATCATTTGTTGTTGTTGGATGATATGATTCCATTGGTTTGTGTTTCTTGTTTGAATATCAAACTCATTTGAAGAATCTTCAAGATTAGATTCATTGTTTAATGAAGATGAGGATTTGCTTGGAATATGGTGAGATGGTCCAGCTTCATAACTCATTGTGTTATTTGAACTAGGAAGATGTGATTAATTATCTATGGTTGATGAGTAATATTAGTACTATATATTATTTATAGACATATTACTTGAATGTGTATGAGAAACTTATCTATAAATTAAATTTTCACAACCAAGTGGCCATGTTACATATTGCAGAAAGTATAGTGTTTTGTCACTTCATTTGATAAATGAAAAGAGACCCACTACCATTTAATTAAATTTACAGGTTTTGCAGAAACATTTATCATCTATCAAATCCAGCATCATTTGCATTGATAAATGAAAAGAGACCCACTACCATTTAATTAAATTTGCATATAATTTATTTTAACTAAATATATTTATATTAATTAATTTATTAATAATAATAAATGTATTTATTTATTGAAAAACGAATTCATTAACCAACATTAATATATTTACAAAAAATATGTTAATAAGTTGGTAATCACATGAAATTAGTTAATATAATCATTTTATATGCTAATTAAAAAATGGTGGTGATTACACCAAATCCTATATTCAATCCTATATTTGATAGGAAAAATAGGATTTGGTGAAAATTATGTTAAAATGGTGGTAAGGTGAGATATTAAAATTCCTTCACGAAAAAATTTGGTGAAAATATAGGATTTGAGATTTTGGTGATATAGGGTTTGACCAAGATGGGAGATTAAACCCAAATCACCATAATTTTAGGTATAATGGTGATTTAGCTTGGAATTGTGTAATGGTGGGAGATGCCCTAACAATTAAAACAAATCTCGGACCCTTAGATGTTAGAATCGATTTTCTGTTAATTCCTTTGATTCCAAACATTACCTTGGTGCTCTATACTAAATTTCTCGATATTAAAAGTGTGAGTCTTGTGTAAGACCGTTTCACAGAGCCCATTTCATAAGATGGAATGATCGTACATAAGAAATTATATAATACTTTTGTGTATATTAAATAATATTTTTTAATATATCAGACAATGTTTTGTACCATATTATGTAAATAATATAAAAAATATTACCTGATATATAGAAAATATATAATACACACAAAAGTATGCACAACTCACAAGCGAGATAGAAGAGCGCATGGGACAGTGATAAGAGGATCCACACGTTTTTATAGACCCAACCCAATCAAATTCGGATCATGTATCATTTAATAAAAAAATATTACCTGATATATAAAAAAATATTACATATTTTCTTATAGTATGAACAAACCTAAAATGTATTCCATAATACAAAAGTATTACATAATATATAGAAAAATATTACCTAAAAAACACCACAAAAATATTACATAATTTCTAATGTCCGGCCCGACCCGTCTCATGGAATGAGATACATGAGACAATCTCATCCAAGAATTTTCCTAATTAAAATGAATTTTTGGTCCAAATTGTTGGAATTTGGGCTAAGACAAACTATACAAGGGTCCGGTGGTTAAAATACCACAATTATATAAGATATTATTTGTTTACCACAAAGTATAATTTTGTTGTACCCTAGTGGTTTACACGATATGATCATATGAAAATAATTTTTTTATGTTGTGTAAAACCAAAATTGTGTAATGCATATATCACATGTCATGTAAAGTCTAATTCGTGTAAACCCCTTATTTCGTTTATTCGTGTAATGTCTAATTAGTGTAAACCAAAATCGTGTAATGTTTGTATCACATGTCGTGTAAAGTCTAATTTATGTAAACCCTTCATTCCATATTTTTCTAAGCCAATATCGTGTATATTGTGCACATGTGACATTTGACTAGGGGTAGGGAAAAATACCGAAATACTGAACTTACCGTATTAAAAAAATACCGAAAATACCAAAAAATTCGGTTATTCTGTATGGTATTTTTAAAATTTCGTACCAAAATACTGAAAATATTAATATAAAATAAAACATATATTAATTCCACATTAATAAATTGAAAAATATAATATTTTCATTTCCGTATACCGGTAGGTATATTGAAGTTTTTGTATGTAATATTCATTTCGGTATATCAAAATTTTGGTATATATTTTTCATTTTGATATAACAATATTTTCGGTATAACACAGTATGACTTCTTGTGATACCGAAATTTCGGTATAGGTATACCAAAATTTTCGATAAGGTAACCGTATGCATTTTTACATACCAAAATTTTCGATACGCTATACAATATGAGATTTTCGATACGGTATACGATATGAGATTTTCGATACGATAAGATAACTATATACTTTTTTGCATACCGAAATTTTCGGTACGGTATATCGTAACATCCTCCCCTAATTGTGACACCATCTCATCAATTTGTTGTCTTGCACTAGCAGGTGTTAATTTGGACAATTCTATCAAATTGTGGTATACAAGTAAGAAAATTATATGTTGTAGTATAAAAATGAAATAGATTCTCTATTCTAATTTGATGTTTCATCTTAGAGTAACACTTCTGTGCAACTGGTGCATAGAGTTGCACGGATACCTTTATGTTATAAATGTAGTACCTCTATGTACAAATATTCGTACCTTTTAAAATGAACATGCATAAAAGTATTACATTTATAACATAAAGGTACTACAATTATAACATAAATGTATGGATTGCACGGTGCAACTGGTGCACAGAAGTTTTTGTCTTCATCTTATATTACATTATTTTTAATGCAGTAATACGTAAATTAGTAATGTCATCTTTACACTTGACATGCCATAATTATTTTAGAACATCAACTGAAACACCAAATTAAAATAGATGATCTTGATTAATATAAAAGTCAAAGCTATTTGGTTTCATGGCAAATTTATCCAACTATATATTGTATATAATTAAATTCTGATAATATGAGATCAATAAAACCCTAATAAATATTTAATTTTCTTGCAAACCATTTAAAAACTCTTAGAAAAATGAGATGCAAGATTTGTGATTACCAGCTCGAGCACATATTCTTTGAAGGTACAAAAATTTCAAAGTCGAAAACGATAGCTGCCAGAAATAAATTAAAAGCCTATAGTAAAAGCCTATAGTACCGTACTGCAACATATTCTTTGGGGGCAATGGCGATCTGTTCACCCAACCACGTGAACGGCGCAGGATAGCAATTGCAGTTGCTTTGGTATTATTTTACTCAACCACCTCTCACCAAAGTCTTCCAGAAACGTCACGCTTATGGCATTGACAATCACTTTCGTCTCGATTCCTCCAAGTTTTGGTTCCACTTTATGCTGCCCTTTGAAGAAGAGCGATTGTTTGGGATTTCGTCGGCTGCTTAGATCGAAGCCGATTCGCCGGGAATTGAAGTCAGCTGCGGCGATGTTTTCCGATAATATACTTGTCAGTGACGTCATCGCCGGAGGATTGTCGGGTGGGATCGCGTTGTCGTTGCTTAAACTGTGGGAACAAACGGCTAAGCGAGGCTTGTTTGACCAGGTTGACTGTTTTTTCGATTTGTGCTGGTAAACTGATTATCGAGTTTTTCCTTGCTTGGAATTGATGAATTTGTGGATTATGATTGGGGATTTTGAGAGTTTTCTGTTTCTGCTTTTCCTTCCTGCTTGTGGGTTGGGAATTATTATTGATTTATTTGTCCATGGAACTGAGGGTTTGGGCAATTTAGCCATTAAAGTTTCACACATATTGAGATGTATGTGAACAAATCTGCAGAAGATATATATAGTTTGCCACAATTTAGTTCATGAGGAATACCTATTCAAGATCTTTGGGGAATTAGGAATGTGAAAAAAACACTTTGGGAGGTAATTTAGTCAAAGAATTTTGATTAGCATTTGAGAACCTCAATTTTCTGTGTTTTAGTCTCTATTATTTCATCACAAAATAAGTTTGAGTTTAAATGGAGCACTTTGGGACAAGAGACTAAAAGAGAGAGGGATAGAGAATGCATACATTATGTAAATACACTTGGTATTTAATTCTTTTATGTGGAATATATTTTCCATACATAGTGCTGGAATTTGGTAAGTAGATAGTTCCTTTATGTTTTCCTTTGGAAGAGGGCGATTCGTCAATCAGGTTGTTACAATAAGAATGCCTTCTTATTTTCCCTCCTTTTTCTTCTAACATAAAGTTCCAAGCACTAGACCACTACACAATTTTGTGGTTTCAATCTAAAGACATGGTGGACTTATAACCCAAAACCCAACCTAGCTATAAGCACGTCTCTCGATCTTTAATTTGCCTCTTCCCTATCCCAACTAGAATGTTGTTTTCTTTGTTTTATCCATAAGGGTGATGAGAGTTAAAATGTTTCCAACACCTTAACCCTAATTGAGGCAAGTTTTAACATGTACTGTGTTTGTTTTTCAAATGTTGCAAGTCCCTTATCCAGATGTTTCTTTGTCCTCTTTGTTTGATGTTAATTTTTATTTTTGTTGTTGTTCTTGTTGTCCAGAAACTAAATAGGAAGCTTGTACACATTAGTCTTGGATTAGCATTCATGCTCTGCTGGCCTATGTTCAGGTAATACAATGTGGCTATGATAGAGCTTTTCATTCTAGGTACTATTGATTGAGCTCCTGATAATGTGCCACAGTCCTGGTCGTCAGGGAGCAATTTTAGCAGCCATTATTCCTGGTGTCAATATAATTAAAATGCTTCTTTTGGGGCTTGGAGTGTGGAAGGATGATGCGGCTGTCAAGTCGATGAGCAGATTTGGAGACCATAGGTATGTATTAAGTGCAATAGAAATCAACTTGTTGCTCAATGATTTGAAGAAGAAATGTGTAATGATAGAATAACAAGTAAACTAATTGCTAACATGAAAAATATTCTACTCATTGAATTGTCCGATAATATGCCAAGTCATTTGATAGTGGAATGATGAAAGTGTAGCCTGACTGTTAATTCGGAACTATTGAACTGTCCTTTCTAGTAGTTATAGTTATGAATGAATTAGGATGGTAAAGAAATATGCACTTAGTGGACACATAATCCAGATTTTGACTATGGAAGCTTCTATGACTTGGATGTTGGTTGGAGAACACAGTTCGTTTCCTTTCCTTGAGTGAGATTTGAAATTGTTATGGCTTCTTATTTATATTGCATTGTGGTATCTTTGGTTTCCAGGGAACTACTTAAGGGGCCATTGTACTATGCTTCAACAATCGCTTTGGCCAGTTTCATTTATTGGAGAACATCTCCTATAGCAATTGCAGCAGTTTGTAACATGTGTGCTGGTGATGGTATAGTTTTTCATTTTCAATTTCATTTCCCAACACAGATTCAGAAAAGAGCATACAAGTCTTCATATTCCTCACAAATATCATTTTCAGGTATGGCTGATATTGTTGGCAGGCGCTTTGGTGGCCAGAAACTACCCTACAATCAAAACAAATCGGTCATTGGTAGTATCGCAATGGCATGTGCTGGTTTCTTGGCTTCCATCGGGTAACATACTTTGCCTCTTCTTCCTCCTTACACTGCTATAGTAAATCCTTTTGCTAATGGGGAATAATACCACAACAGATACATGTTCTATTTTTCGTCATTTGGGTTCATGGAAGAAGGCTCGAATATGGTTCTGGGGTTTTTGATAGTGTCGATTGCTGCTGCATTAGTTGAATCCCATCCACTTAGCAGTGAGCTCGATGACAATTTGACAGTACCACTCACTGCAGTGTTGGTTGGCAGTTTGGTTTTCTGAATCCGAATCCACAGCCAGAGTGATTGTTTAACCCATGATTTTCCTAGGATCTTTCAATAAAAGCTATTCTAGTAACTAGCTATGTTTCTTCTCTTTGTAGTTGTGATTAAAACTATTATTTCTTGATCACCTTGTAGTAGTAGTATAATTAATATATTCCTTTTATTCTTAGTTTGAGATCCTAATGATGATATTGATACTTCCATAGTTTGGATCATTTGTTGCAAAATGAGGTTAAAATTCCAATTTACAAGCTACTAGAGTTAGGTTTATCTAAAGCCTGGTAACCAGTGTTGTTGTTGTTGTTTTTTTTTTTTTTAAATTAATTAAATACGATGATATGTTTTGAAAAGACAGGATAATTATGGTTATTCGTTAAAGACACGTGATTTAATTTATCTAATTTTATTTTGATATTATTAATGCAAGAAAAGAGAACTGAAGAAAGAAACACACAAAATAAATATTGCTTTTTTTTTTTAAGAAAAAATTAACTATTAACTTTATTCGAAAATAAAAAGATATTTACAATAAAAAATCTAACACTTTTATTCAAATTCAAAATATCATTTATGTTTATACATGATTTAAATTTTGAATATATTTTTGTTGTCGTAACATTTAACTGAGGTAAATAAATGTTGCATTTGAAAATGGAGTAGCTCTCATGAGAAATAGTCTTGTGTGATATCTTATATAAATTGGAATTTATATGAATTAATAAAAACAAATCAACTCATTTAATATAGTCAATGAATATTACATAAAACTATATAAGATTTCATTTCACGTGAGGTTTGATGTGAGACAACATCAAATGAATTTTTACGTTCAAAATTAAATTCATCAGACTAAATTCACAATCACTATTTAAAATTTTACAAATAGTCTCATACATAACTTCACAAATTACACGAGAGAATTAAATCGACGTTATAAGTGGCCGAGGATTTTCCATGCTTCCCCACCGCAAGAGAATGGAAGAAACCACCAAGGCCAAAATTGGAATTTCAATACTCATTTTATTTAAAAAATAAATTATATCCATATAAATTATTTATTTTGAAATCCTCAATTGAAATGGGTAAGAGGGCAGAGGGCCATTCTGTTGAAGCGACTCGAAATCAGTATAATTTCAAGCTCAACAATGGAGTATCAGAATTCCGGAATGTTATCACGAGATCAACTGCTTTACCTCTTCGATCAATTCGCATTTCTCACTTCACAGCCTGGTAATTTTAGTTTTCCCTCTCTTTTCACCGCAACTTCAATTGCATTCATTTGTGTGTGTGTTTCAATGCTGAAAATCGGCTGTTTCTGGTTTTTGAATGTCATCAGATGTGAAAAAACGGATTGCTGATGCCGTCAATGATAAACAGGTAAATTGTTTCGAAGTTAGTTAAAGTCTGCGAATCGAACTTTGGGGTGATTAAATTGCTTTAAAGCACCTTGATTAGCATTATTGTTTTTTTTTTCCTAAGTTTTAAGTGTGAATTTTGGATTCGGTTGTTCGTCATTCATTGCCAATATTTGTGGAAAAGTGCAAATTAGAGCTCCTTACTTGAGGAATTTGTAGCACTGCAATATTAAATGTTTGAGGTTAGGTTGGATTGAATTTAAAATGTTTGCAGTGGTAATTAAAAATTTAGAAATAGGATCTTAATTTCAGCTCATTTGTCATGAAGTTTCTATCAGTGAGTTGATGGCTATGGCAAATATCTGTTTTCTGCATTTTCCTTTTCCTTTTTTACTTGCGTGTTTTTCTTCTCATTATGGATGTTCGTGTGCTGAAACTGGCCTAAAGTCATGATAAGCTTAACCCATCAACATGAATTCTTTGTTTTTCTATCATTAGCTACTGACTCTAAATTCACACAGGAAGCTGTAGCTGTAACTACTACAATTCAAGAGGAGATATTTACCGAGATGGGAGTTGGTGAGTGGTTCTACTTCAAAAAATTCAATGTGTTGCATCTTGTCGTTGTATTTAGCATATGGTGCTTGCAGAGAGCAGTCCTGTAGAATGTCTGGTGCTTAGATTGTTACGACCTTTTCATTGAAGAAATTGCCTTAATGTGAACACTTAATTTAGGCTGCAAAAAGAGTAGTCTTTTTCATCTGATGAAAGAGTAAAATTTCGAGGCACTTTGAATGGACTCCTAGCTGGGACGTCTCTAAAGATGCACTTTTTCTTTTTTTTGTTTCTACCTGCAATGTTGTTTGAATTACATGTATAGAGTACTTTTTGTTTTTCGCACACTTGAAGTCTAGATGATCTAGAATACTTCACTTCTCTATTGCAGACCCAGAGTTTGGTCTGGCTTGCTTGGGAAAAGTAAACATGGCTTATGAGAATGATCAAGATTTGATGATTCAATTTTATGGATTTGTAGCAAAGTAAGTATTATATCTAGGTTCTGTGTCAAGTGATTTAGACTCTTCTATAATTATTTGGTTCCATATGTTTCACTATCTGGCTGAACTACAGCACCAAGTTAATCTTTTGGTGATGAATATATATTATTCTTCTATTTTTTTTTATCATGAATTACTGGCCTGGCATCTATCAAATGTGATTTTCAATTATCATTCAATTTTAAACAGTTTGATGTGTGTAATAGCCTTTTCCCTTCCATAAATGCAATTACTAAAGAAATTTTCAGATTTCCTTTGGGATCAACCGTGTGTTGATCTATAGGGGGCATACAAAAGAATTTGTTCCTTCCCGCAGGCTTTTCTGTTCCACTGTCCTTTAAATTTTTTTCTAACTGGAAAATTTGAGAAAAAACTACTTCTCATCCTTGATATATATTCCATTGACTGGAAAGGGAGGAGATAGCTTGTGAAGAAGCAGAGCTTGGACCTGAAAATTTTGCAGAAAGAATGGAAATGCTGCAGTATTTGGAAGCACAGGTTTATTTTACTTTTATTTCAAAACCATAGACTTTTTAAGAACAATCAATAGTTTGAATTAACGGATTTACAGCAATTGGAGATGCTGAAGCACATGCGGACCTTTCAGATGGATGATCAGTCTGCAATCCTTGAAAAGGTTATTTTAATTAATTTATCTATTTACTTTTATACCTATGATTATAGTGCTTGTCATCAACTTTTACACTCTTTTGATCTCCATTATTATCGTTGTACTTCCGTATGTGGACATATCTCCTCTCATATTTGTCGTAAGAAAGCCTTATCAGACCTTAATGTCTCTGGCAAATATATTTAAGTAACTGGTTTTTGTATCATTATCTTTATTATGTAAAAGCCATATATTGACCAACTTTTTGTGCATTAGCAACGGATAATCTTGATTTGTATCGGCTATAGTTTAGGTTGTCTAAGTAACTAACTGTAGCTTATGAATTTCAAGTAATTGAAGCATTAGAATACAGTTATTCAATTTAGAGTATGAAGTTTGTACCTCGTAAACGTTTGTGCAGATCCACCAACAGATGGAGAACGCCAACTTTGAACCCGAGGCATCACTGTTGTCAGCCGAGCAGATACAGGACATTGTTAGAAGAAGGGTGTCACCTGTATTTAAGCCAATTTAGGTATTTCATTTGTTTTTACCATTGGAAAACATTTCCTGAATTTTGGATTCTGTTGCTGATGTTATGTAGTGTCTTCTATATTTCATTGCACCACTCTGTGTAGTAATGCCATATATACATTGATGCTATTTATGAATATACATCTGATGATGATATTTGTTATTATTTTGAATCAACTGAATGAAATTAGCCGAATAATACATTTGTCATAAGTCATTTAGTATCACTTGCGTCCAACTTTTTGTTTATTATTAAATGCATCACCAGAAATTATACACCACTTGGAAAGCATTTTTGCAAAAAGAGAATTACAAAAGTTTCAAGTTAAAACTAACTTGAATTTTTGAAAGATTACTTTTTTTTCTTTTTGTCAAAGAGAGTAAGACAGTAAAATTACATTAGAGATGACACCGGGCATGGTACACGTTCTATAAGAGGTACCCAAACCGATTCCAAATCTAATTAAAATACATTCATACTTCTCAAACCCATCAAAATACATTTATTATTATTATTATTATTACACACGTTTTATTAGTTATTTCATATAAACATGTATGCATTATAAACATATGCCTATTAAAATATATAAATAAATCTATTATGTATATATAAAGATATACATTAATGTGTAAAAAATATAATATATATATATATATATATATATATATATATATATATATATATATATATATATAAAGCTTTGTAACTTTTTTTTATTTTAACCAATTGTTTTAAAATTGTCAATCAACCATGAATTATCCAATTGATTTCAATTTAAGTCAATTTTATATTTTAGTCAAAATTCGATTATGAATATGGTGATGTGAATACCACATGGATATTTATGTAAATCATAGGCCACTTTAAATTAATCAATCCTAATTAATTATGATGAATTCATTTTAACCTAAAAAATAAAATTAAAAAGAAATTATGAAAACAAAATAATACCTACATCAAACATATAGACTTCAAAGTACTGTAATGGCGTTTGGCCATCAACAGTCAAGTGGAAACTTTTCCACCACAAAGCAAATGAACAGAGATAGGAGTATCATCTTCTATTGTTTAATTCTGTATTTCAATATATATATATATATATATATATATATATATATTAACTAAAGCTTTTTGCAAAAACTCCAAACCCTTATTAAATATATAAATAAAAGATAAAAACATTGTGGTGAAAGAGTTCTAACTGTTGAAAATTTGCCACCGAGTTTTGGTTCGCCATTCCAATATTTTGAAGAATATGTTTTCCTATATGTGATTCTTGTTTCATAATATCTTCTTCTTTATTTTATTTGTCTATATGTTAAAATGAGTCAATCATGATTAATTAGGATTGATAAGTTTAAAATGGTGTGTAATTTACATAATATTCATGTGGCATCCACATCATCATATTTATAATATAACTTTTATCAAAATATGAATTGATTAAATTTGAAATCGGCTAATTCACAGTTAAAATTAATAACTTTAAAATAATTGACTAAAAAAAATTGCAAAATTTTAGATTATTTTTGCAATGAAGCCTATATTAGCTAATAGTGTGTATCAAAACCATAATGGATATTTAATTTTTTCCCCCCCAAGTTTGTCTTAAACCATTTAATAGTGTGTCAAAACCGTAATGGATATTTAGAATTAGTCGAATCGGGGTGATGTATGAGAAAATATCCCCAAAGTATGATAACCCAATTATTTGTAATAAATCTTGAACTGTAAAAATCCCACACAAAGTAGTGGAGATGGCCGAGTTGGTCTAAGGCGCCAGATTAAGGTTCTGGTCCGAAAGGGCGTGGGTTCAAATCCCACTCTCCACAATTATATATTTTCTTTTTTGAAAAAAAAATTGCTTGTATTTTTTATTCTTGATTTTTTTAATATTCTTTCATTAAAATAAACGATCTCCTATGCACCAATTGCACATATATTTGGGTTGGATCCAGATCAACCTTTATAGTTTATACTATATTAATCGTATATTTATATTATATTAGTCATACATTTATGTACATATATTATACTCTTGGTTTTTTTTTTATCATCAAACTCATAACTTCATTGAAAACACAATAAGTACAAAGCTACAGATATTGCAAATACAAATCCCAATAAATATTCCACATGAAACATAGGGAAACAATAAGAGAAGCATGATTCAGAGAGAAAATATTCTCATATAAAGTAATGACTGCTTGCACTATCTATAAAGACTCAGAAAAAGACATATGACGTATCAAAGACTAATTTTGGAGAAAGCTCGACATTCTTCAAATCCACTCTGAGGAAACAAACGAGAAAAATCCAACTTTCACCAAAAACCTTCACTGCATTTTCAAATCCAGTCTTGAAAAGCAAGTTGATCTCCGATTGAAGCTCAAAAAAACAACTTTCACAAAGGGAAGAAAAAGCTCCCACAAAGGGGATAAGCCAACTCCCACCAAAGGGGAGAGAAATCTCAAAACAAAAAGGAGGAAAACAAATCAACAAAATAAAACAACAAGAAGGAAAAAAGTGCCTCCCCCATCCCTCAATGGGGGAGAAAAAGATACAAAAAGGGCGACAATTTGGCGAGTTTTTTAGAGAGAGGAAAATATTAGTCATACATATATGTTATATTAATCATATTTTTATGTATAAATATAATACTTTTACGTAATATTTTAACTTTAAAAAAAACCTTAATTTCGGCACATTTGTACATGTATACATTTATATGATATTACTTATACTTTTATATCAACATAGTCATACATTAATGTAATATATAAAAGTATAACTAGCATAACTAAATGTATGACTAACATAAGTAAAATGTATGAAAGATATTAATGACTGTCTAAAAAAATATTAAGATACAACTAAAAATTCTAAAGGTATGACTAATATAATAATAAAACTACGACTAATATAACATAAATATACATCACCTGAGAGCAGTTTCACCCATCCAGATGCGTGGCGACGCGTTTTGACAGATTTGGGCCGGATCGGAAGGAGTGCGAAGATTTATGATCCATAAACCTCATGCATAAAAGTTGTGATGAAGAAGTAAAAAGAAAGAAAAAAAAAAAAAAAGGCTGCATTGAATTGCTGTTGCACAACGTGGGCCTCTGCTGTTAGGCCTCCTCCGCTCGTCTTTGGGCGCGTGTGTCGCATGCGTCCACGCAATTGGGAGCCACAACTTGCACTTATTTGTTCAAAAATTGTGCATAATCAAAGAACGTGTTTTTACCAAGGATGAAAATATCGATATCGCACGTGATATCACAACATTAATTTTACGGATATATTAATGGATATATCAATATCGTAAAAATTTTGAAAAAGTAATGGATATCTTATTAAATTTTTGAAATTTAATATGAAATTTTAGGGATTATTTTAACACATTATTACACATATATTCCACCCAAAATCACAATAAAATAATATATTTAAAACTAATAAATAGATAATAAACTTTATAAATACTGTACTGAATAGTAAAAAACTGACAATATATTACATAATACAATACAAAATTACTAAAATTACATGATACAATACACTAGAACAAAAAATATGACCTAGGTTCAAACATAGTAGATGGAATGTCATCTTTGTCCAGACAGTGCTGATACCAACTTATCACATTAGAGTACTCATGGATATAGTTATGCACATGTCATTCATAAGTTTCTTGATCTCTTTGATTTTTGAAATTTGAAATCTCAAATTACAACATTTCGATTAATGTTGGAACAAACATATATAAACATTTCTTCACATCTCAGAATTCCCTAATTGTAGCCTCAATGTAAAACTTAATTGGAAGTAATTAAGCCACAATTTATAAAATTTAATTCAAAGTAAGCCCAAATTATAGTCCCTAACTAGTGTTATATTTGTGCAGTGTCTATGAGTGGTTGCAAATTACTCAAATACTGTATATTTCCAATTTTATATGACGTTGGATTATACTAAGATGCATGTTTCCTATTATATTTTAATTCAATGTTTTAAGTCTCATTATATAAAAGTCATGTTTTCAATTGTAGCTTCAATGTAAGACTTAATTGGAAGTAATCAAGCCACAATTTATAAAATTTAATTAAAATTAGTAAGCCCCAAATTGTAGTCTCTAGCTAATGTTATATTTGTGTAGCACCAAATATATATATTTTCAATTTTATAAGATGTTGGTTAAATTTATATATGCTAAGATGCATGTTTTGAATTATATTTTAATTTTAATTCAGAGTAACACTTCTGTGCACCAGTTGCACAGAAGTGCACAGACCTTTATGTTATAAATGTAATACCTTTATGCATGTTTATTTTAAAAGGTACAAATATTTGTACATAAAAGTACTACATTTATAACATAAAGGTCTTCCGTGCAACTGGTGCACCAGTTGCACAGAAGTTTTTGCCTTTAATTCAATATTTTATGCCCTGATATATAAAAGTCATGTTTTCAATTATCAAACAATTTTTTTTTTTTTCAGATTTTCAATTACCCAATGACGTATGTTGTCAACTTTCTTATATTTCCTAAATTCAAAGATACTAAGACAAGACATATATATATATATAAGGTCAGGGTTGCAAAGATTTTCTTTTTATCAATATAGTTTCAAAAAAAATTGTTAACAATTATTTTAACATAAGGAAATTTTTACAAAAACCTTTTTAAATTAAGGAAAATGCAAAACATTTTTCTAAAATTTTAAGTAATTTTTTTGAATAAGTACACTTATTTAAAAAGCGTCATTATGACCTTAACATAATTAATTGTAAAATTATTATTTTATAATAAACTTCTAAAAGTTAACTATTAATACTTCACCCAACATATACATGATTAGCCCAATTAAGCATATCAATTTACAATATACCAATAAAATGTTATTTTTATCAACTAAAATGAAAAAAAGAAAGATTGATGTGATAAGAGAATATATTCTTTCTACTATCAAACAAAATACATAATACAAAGTAAAAAAAAAAATCACATTTTTCAAATTTTTGAATCAAAATCGCGAATTTTGATATATATGCGATATATCCGCGATATTTCCCGATTTCCATCCAATTTTGTATTACACTGAACCGATATCGATACCGATAGCGATAATTTGCGATATATCCGCGATACCCAGAAAGAAATACATTAACAATACCCAATATTCATATCGCAATATCCGTATCCGCGATATTTCGCGATATTTTCATCCTTGGTTTTTACATGAAAACACATTATTTTACACTAATATACATGATCTGAAACACTTTTACAATAATTAACATTAAAAAAAATTAGTTAATAAAATGGACAAGAACACGAATACAGATGCCCTTAATTACCACAAATTTAAAATGATTCTTCCAGTATTGTGGGAAAATTTAGTTAATAAAATGGACAAGAACATGAATGCAATGCCTTAACTACCACCCATTTAAAATGACTCTTCTAGGATTGCGTGTCTCCTATCACTTGGATCACCAATTATTACACCAAAAAAAAAAAAAAAAAAAATCTTTCCTGATGTTGCACGCATCCATTATTAAAATTTGGGTTGGTTTTAATTTACAATATGATCTTTAAAATTTAACACGTGCAATAATTTGGTTTCAATTTGATATACTAAGTAGATTTTTGGGTTCTCTAAGCCTCTAATTATAGGAGTCGAAAGAAGGTGTTTTCTCCTAATAAAAAAAAAAAAAAAAATCACATCACTTTTAAACGACATCTTTAGCTAGATGTTTTTCTTGGGGATTTTGATTCATATTTTCTTGTGTAGATGACTAGGAGAAAATACACATTTTTGGCTCCGTTTGAGGCCAAAATCCTTGTCGGTATATCAAGCCAAGATAAAATTAAGGTTGATGAGCCTTGATGTTAAATTTCAAACTGAAAATCAACTTAAAGTTGGTAGTTTTCTGAGTATTTAACCCTTAAATTTTCAAACATCATTCAACCCCTGTAATCTATTTCAAACAGACTACACATGTGGTGATGCATGGGTGGATATCTATATGATATATAAAATCTAAATCTGATGCTTTGTGGTATGATCTTTTACATTCAATTAGGACTTTATTTTTATATTTTATCAACAAATTCATAACTTTGTTGATAAAACAAGAAGCACATAATTACAAGATATTGTAGATGCAAATCCCTATACACGAAACATGGAAACAAAGAAACAACATACTTGCAAGAGACTCAGAAAAAAAAAACATTTGATACTTGAAAGACTAAACCAACCGACTCTGGAAAAACAAACGTGATGAAGAAACCAACTTCCACTCGAAACCTTCACGGCATCTTCAGATCTAGATACTCAAAATAGAAGGTATCTCAAAGAGAAAAGGCATGTTCTTTTCCTGCAGCTCATGTTCAGACGGCAGACGATGAGTAGGGGATAATCCTTGCTTGATAAGACCCAATGTTGGTGAAAATAGAACCTGCTCTGAAGTGACTGGTAGACGAGTCGACTGATATTCTTCGAGAGCTGAAGTTAGATTGTCGACTCCCCATTTCTCAAGACATTTCCCGAGGACTGCTGCATCCAATATCGACATGTTTGTGCTTCTCAGACCATGAGGAGACATGTTTGTGCTTCTTAGACCATGAGGAGTAGTTGGATGAGCCGCTTCTCCAATCAAAACCACATTGTCCCAAACAATTTGTTTCAGTGGCTCACTATCGTATATGATATTTAGAGCCGGTCCTGTGATATTAGGCGTCCGGTGCAAAAAAAATTGTTAGGCCCTTCGTATTTTATATAAAAAACAAAAAACAGTGTATTTATTAATATAGAGATAGTTTCATATTTATACAAATAAAATGGCATGTATAATTATGAAATATGTTATAATTGTCATGAAACTCATCAACTCAAAACAATAAAAAGTTAACTCAATATTTAGAGAAAATAAAAATGAATATATTAATAACAGATTTAAAAGTACCTTATCAGAAAAGACAAGATTTTTTCTAGGGCCGATCGTCAATTTCTTTCAATGAACATACATAAGATGAGTAAGAATGAATTGAAGATATAAAAAATTATAAGTGAAGACTTGAGGAAGAAGAAAGAAAAGTAAAAAATTATGTGTGTGTGTTTAATAGATTTTTAAAATTAAAACAAAAACGAATAATATAATTGTATATGCTAAATATTCCATGTGGGTTTTATGGGCTGAATTTAGTATTTTATAAAAATGAGATAATTATTGGATGATTTATGAGATGAATGTCTAAAACCATACAAGCTCAAAAATTTCATTATTAGAAAGTTATAATTATAAAAAAAATCTCATCTAACTACAATATTGAGGTGCTTATAATTGCAAAAATAATAGTTTAATCCTTTGATTAATCCTTTTAATGTACAATATTTAGCCATTTACTCAGAATTTTATATCATTATATTTCCTATATTTATTTTTTACATTTTCAAAATTCAAATAATATATAATAAATAATAAATTCGGTTTTATTAAAATTATAGCTACTCCAAGGATAGAACTATCGATAAGGTTTTTGTATCTTTCTCATCCCGACTGTAAGCAGACACCACAATTTCACTTCCTCAAAACCATTGCTAAATTCTCAAGCTGTAAATTCAGTTTCTTAAATTTGATTTAATTTTTGCAGGCAATTCAACAATGGCGGCTGTGAGTTTGAGTTTCAATCTGTCAGGGGCATTCAAAGGGCTTTCGATTGGTTCGAGCTCCTCCTCCTCCTTTTTCAGAGGCGACTTCGCCTCGATTCACGTCGGCCAAAACGTCGCCGTTTCGCTGCCGATGAAATCGCCGCTTACGATTGAGTCGGCGCACAAGAAAGGAGCTGGAAGCACTAAGAACGGCCGTGATTCGCCGGGGCAGAGACTCGGTGTCAAAATCTACGGCGATCAAGTCGCCAAGCCTGGCTCCATTATTGTTCGACAACGCGGCACCAAGGTTCGTTCATGCTTTTAATTTTACTGCACAACATTGCATTCTAAGGATTATGGTTGCTATTCTGTGAATTACTTTGGAATTTTTGCTTGCTGTTTGGACATGTCAGTTTAGGTTTATGGATGGAATAGGTTAATTTCATAACGCGATTAATGTGGTTTACAATTAATTATATTGTTGCTTGATGAATAAATAGTATTGTCTTTTTTATTGTTCTGCATTTGGAGCATAACTGGATATTTTGTTGAAATTTTGTGTAGTCTATATGTTAGTTTGATTGCTTCGAGTCGTCTGTAATTGGATATGCTACAACTGGTGAAATACACAACGTACAATACTGTACCTTTGTGAGGTTGTGTATCACTTTAGAGGAACTGGAATTGGATCCGAGACCTGCTATCAGAAAATAAATGTAATACTTAGGTTATCTTGTGAATAGATTAATGGATATCTTTACAGTTAGTTCACATTCTGTGGCTTCTTCCTTGTTAGTTACCTATTGCTCCTTATTTTCCATAAAAAGCTGGCTTTTCTGTTGTATAATTAGCTACAGTTTATGTTACTTCTCTGGGGATAGTTCTGTTTCTTTGTTCAACCCTTTTCCTGTACAGTCATAGTTTTTCAGCTGTTATAAGATAAAATAGAGATGTTAGAATGGCATGCCAAATTTCCTCAGATCAGGTACTGCTTAATTGTGCATGTCTAACTTCATAGTCTTGAGAAGGTTTTGGGTATATATCATTTTCACGTATAACTTGCCCCCTCGTCACTGCTTGGTCTGATTTTTACGTACTCGTCTTTGCTTATCTTCAAGCATCAGCATACCACACTACCTTTAGAAATTCGCTACTTTAGTATTATCTATGAGGCCAATTCTGGGCTTTGTATAATGCATCAAGAATCGAGATCATCATAATAATGAAGCATTTGTGGTGCTGAAATTTCATGAACGCTCTTTAAGTATCGCTATTTTAAGGACTTGGGGTATTCCGATAAGAAATTCATCTTTATCTCGATTCAAGAGAAAACTATTTTAGAATATGAAGTGGGGTTAACTTCGGAACTATTTTTATCTTGTTAACCATATCACTTTTGTTTAAGCAGTTTCATCCAGGGAACAATGTTGGGCTTGGCAGGGATCATACTCTTTTCTCCTTGATAGATGGACTGGTCAAATTTGAGAAGTATGGACCTGACAAGAAAAAGGTTTATTACTTAATTATCATCTTCATTAAACCCCACAACTTTTTTCACTTCCAGCTATGATTAATCTGTATTAGCTTACAACTTACTAAAATTCGCACGCAGGTAAGTGTTTATCCCCGAGTGGTGCAACCCGAGAACCCTGACAGCCGTAAAGTACGAACAAGAGTAGCATTCAAATTACAACGTGAACGTAGAAAGGCTAGAAAAGAAGGCACTTACTTTGACCCAAAACTCGTACTTGCTTCGATTGCTGAAGCCTCAGAAGATGGTAACCCAGCTTGTTAGCCAGCTCAAGGTGCGTCATTTCTTTGTACTCAACAATTGAATATCAGTAGTTCTTCGATTCGTTTTCTAGCTTATTAACTATCGAATGTTCGATTCTTGTAAGGAAATCAAATGTCAAAAGTAATGTAAGCATGGTTTTGTCGATGTTATATTTGATAAAAGTAAAACACATTCTGCATATATACATGTGGTTTCTGGCTGCTAAAAGGGGTGGAATATATCCTGCCACTATCATACTTATTAATGAAATTACACTATCTGTGTGTGTGTGTGTGTGTGTTCAAGTGAGTCTTGGTGGTCTATTTAGGTGTTTATGGATAATAAATACTATATCAAGTATTGGTATATTTGACCTATAGCATGGACAAAATTACTTCACCTACTATGTCATTCTAATTCAATGGGTTTGGGCTATTAATGTACATCAATTCTTTTATGAGTTGTCAAATGTCGAGTCTTGACTCTTGAGTTGTTCATGCTTGACAACACAATTAAAGATGGGAATAATTGTTAGACGATTAAAACACTTATTCAAATATTTAGTTGTTCATGATTCAAATTATCGCTGTTTTTTTTTTTTTTTTTCCTACTAAATGTAATTCAGCATATCCGGCCTATACTGAAGTTTATTTTCATATCATTGCTTCATATTAGTTTGTCATACATGTTGATTACAATTTGACATCCAAACTAGACGTGATTTGATATATATATATATATATATATATATATATATATATATATATATATATAATTTGAATTGTTTCATTGTCGTTTAAACTTTAAATTTAATGGATTCTACCATATCAGATTAATCTCAATCATTGATTTCTAACATGTTATAATTTGTCAAATACAATAAAATGCATCGAATTTAAAGTTCATATGATAAAATTGAACAATTCAAAGGATATATTAAAAAAAAAGAAAGAAAAGATTCATGTATAGTTTAAATGAGAAAAATGTATTTTACCCTTATGTTTATCAAACAACTTGGAGGTAAAAAATAGATAAAATTGAGGCAAATAATAGTTGGGAAAGAAAATGGACGAAAAGAGACTATAAAGTTAAACCACACAAAATAAAAAAATAATTTCATTAAGCAAATCTCTGTTTGGCCATCAAAATCTTGCCATAGAACACATCCAAAGAATACAAAACAACAGACATAACCATAATAAATCTCATTCAAAAGAATATACTATCTGCTACTCAACCAGCTTGCATCTCACAAATGATGTGGAAATAATTGGAACAATAAAAGACCATAATATAGCTGCTTCTTTCTTTCATACTGCAAATCAATCAACAACCCTCTCATTTTTCTCACAAACTTACCTCTGAGATCTACCATAGAGGTTAGCATATACGATCTTTGTTCGATAGACGAGAACCATGCTCAAAATCATTGCTACGATGCAAAACCCGGACATGATCAACGACGTTAGAAAGAAGCAAACTGTGCCATGGCATTTTAGTGGCTCATCCAAGCGTACATAACTTGAAAACGAGGACAACAAAGTACGATGTACTTGATTTAGCCCATGAGCTTGTTTCTCTGCCTCTTTGTCGTAAATGTAACTCGCGAGAAGACCTGAGAATATCAAGGAACCGGCCGGGTTGGCCATGGTGATGAAATTGTATAAAGCTGCGAATTTTTTTAAGCCAAATAGCTCGGAGGCAGCAGCCGGGACTATCGCCCAGTGGGCCCCGTAGCCAAGACCTACGAGAAGGGTTCCAACGTACAGTTCCCCGGGCCAACCCATTGCAAAGATGAAATGTCCAACCGCCATTATGGCTTGCGCGCCAGCTAAGGCTACATGCCTTGGATACGCATAGTCCCTGTCGTGCATGAAAGGTTTTGTTAGAAAGAATCAGGTCGAGAGGAAAACCCCATTCTTAACCATCTTTACTTAAAAACATTCTTTAAAAAAAAAAAAAAATTGTTCTTTTTAAGCCAAACAAAATGGTTTCTGCCAAACTATACCCTTCTAACATTTGGTGATGTTTGCTTAAGTATATGGTGGTACGAGATTGTTAGAGATTCGATTTTCTTTGTTGACTTCATCAAGGATATACTGATAAAAAAAATATCTCTCAAGAAAAGATTCAAACTCTCGGCTAAAAAGAAATTTTTTTTTCCTAATAGTATGATATTTATAACTCTATGTGCAAAGATGAAAGCATGAATTTTAGATGAAGTATTGGAGATTTTCACCTGACGATTTTCTCGGAGATGTAACCGCCACCGATACGGCCAAGAAAGTTCCAAATGCTGATCATTGAAACGAACACATGGGAGTTATCGTACCCCATAGACTCGCTCATCTGGCCCAAGTTATCAATCACAGTCAAACCAGAACCGGACCCTAACAGAAGAGAGAAAAAGATGAGCCAAAGATCAGCTTTTATCAAAGCCTCCATCAAAGTGAAGTCCTCTCCTCTGTGTGGCCTTCGTTTCTTGATTCTCACGGCTCCTTCAGCCGCAGCTTGGGCCAGTCGTGATTGGAGTTGTGCAATCCTCTTCCGTCTCTCCGAAGCCGGAAGCAAGTCCACTTCCTTGGGCTTTTCGTCTTCCATTTCACTAAATATGTTTTCTTGAGATTCGTATCTCGATATGCCTGGCTCTTGTTTTGGTGAACTAAGAAGCGCCTCGTCTACAGATGATTTTGGTTCACGAGAAAAATGCAGCGTGATGGGGATGCCAATGGGGATCAACAAAAGAGTGAACAGAATCACGGTGAAGATTATAATGAGGCTTTGGCTTACATCGATAAGATCTTGCACGAGCATAACCCCCATTAGATAAGCAGCAATGAGGAGGCATATGCTGTAAATAATCGAGAAACTAAACCCATCGGATGACCTTAATTGCCGGTGGCCTCCAACTGGCCGGACGACGAACATTAGAGCAATGGCCACCATTGTGGGCCCCACTGCAACCATGAATATCAGTGAAGCATGATCGGGTGAATGCATCACCGTATATATCTGAGTCAAGATTGCTCCACTCAACCCTGCAAAGCCTTTGAGTATCCCCACCACAGGGCCACGGCTTTTTGGGAAGTTTTGGACACAAGAGACGAGGGCAACTGTGTTGAAATACGTCTCGCCATTGGTTCCCACAAAGATGAGAATGCATAGCTGCGTATGGAAGGATAAAATCAGTCGAATAGGTGGAGAAGAAATGTTTTATTTTGTAGAAGCTTTCAAAAATTAAATCTCAATGATGGTCTAAAGGTAAATATGATTCCATTTGATCAATCAAAAGAATAGCAGATGGATACTTTTCTTGCATTGTGTGAAGTCATTTTACTGCAACATCAATGGATTCATGTGGAGACGAATTTCTCGAATGATCAATGGATATTTCATCCCATTAGCAATGGATTCACTCACACAACACCTTTAGATAAATAGATATTTCATCCCACTATCATGAATTCTCAAGAAAAGCCAAATATAATCTATTTAAGGATCAGTAACAATATTGACTCTTTTTTTTCCAATAAAGAGGAACAATGAGGGATGGAAAATCCAGAATATACACAAGCACTCACTTCAATTGAAAGCAACTCAACTCAAGAATGAACATAAGAATCTCTCAAAGTGAAAAATCAAAGCTCCAAATCATCCACTAATGGAGATAAGAAATTTAGCCTTTTCATCACTTTAGAATCTAAAAACAAAGCAATAATCAACATTCCCAGTTCACATACTAAGAATTTCTTCAATCAATCATCCATCTCTCTCACTCACACACACACACACACAATCTTGATCAATACTTTCAAAAATCAATCAATCTCTCAATCTTGATTAAAACCAGAAAAAGGGTCTCAAGCCATGAATCCAAGAGCTCAAAAAAACAGATGAAAAAACAAGAAAAAGAAAGGAGATACTCACAGCCCACAATGGCAAAACAGGAACTCTATGAGTAACAATGAGCCAAATCCATCCATATCCAACAAAATTCTGAATTGCCCCAACAAGAAGTGTACCCCACAAGGGCAAAATCTCAGACAAACTAGCTGCTAAAAACCCAACGCTATCACCAATATTCTTTGCTACCCCTAATCTCGCCACCTCCCTTTGATTATAGTTCAAAGAACTCTTGATCACTGGCGATATGCTCCCAAATAAATACCCAACTCCTGCACAAGATTGCATCCACATTGCTGCCACAAAAACCAGCCATCGATTGTTGAAGAACGTCGAGATTCCCTCGCCCAAACCACCCATCTTCAATTCAATCAATTCTTGATTTTTCTGCAGATGGGGTATCGAATATTTTATTGATATTCCTCTTTTCTTTTCTTTTTTGCAGATTTCAAGGCGATCTGCTTTGGTAGAAAGAAGAGATTTTTCTTCCACCCTTTTAAACACAAGGCGATAATGAAGGGTCGATGTAATACAGTGGCAACTGGCAACAGAGCGTTTGTGGCGCAGACTTTCTTGTCCTGATTTTTTGCCGAATTTTTCTAAATTAGTGTACTAAAACCCAAGAAAGAAAAAAAGATTTGGGTAATAAGTAAAGTTGCGACTGTGAATTTAGATTGGATAAAAGTGCCTTAATGTTGGTGGTAATAACTTGTAGTGTTTAGAGAGTAAGTTAGATAAGTGTTGTTTAATTAGTCATATTGGTAATAATTGTTAAAACCATTATTATCTATGTTTTATCATTTTTTTTTTTAAATTTTGGTACGTACTTGTGATGGATTGTAAATAAACTTTATTAAGTAGAGGTTTCCTTCTCCATCTACCGTGAACTGGTTTGTTATGTGTTATAAATTCAACACAATCATTAATTTGAAATTATAAGATTGGGAAAAGATCTTTACATATCGTGATAAGCGAAACATATTAAGATTTTGTTATGTGTTATAAATTCAACACAATCATTAATTTGAAATTATAAGATTTAAATGAATAAGCGAAGCATATTAAGACATGTCCACGATAGATATGTAATCATTATTTTTATTAATTATATAAAAAAATAAAGTATGTTTTGTAAATAAATAAATAAATAAGAAAAAAAAAACAGCCATAAAGTGCTCGGCATTTGGAGGATGTTGGAAGAATCTCTAATGGATGTAAAAGGAGTTGGAACTTGGAAGGATAAAGAAAAAATGTTTTTAGACTTTTAGTCACTTTACAATTTTTAGATAAAAGTATTCTTTAATTAGAATAACAATTTTCAATTAAAAATTAACTTTAACTTTTGAAATAAGTTTTTTTTGTTTGACAAAAAAATATTTGAAACTATTAGAAAAAAAAAAAAATGGTAATTAGAAAAGGATTATAAGTTCATATTTCAATTTATCCCTAAACGTTATGATATCATTATATGTCATAATTTATTCAAGAGATTGAAATTTAGCTTCATTCATTAGAGGTGAGGCGATGTTTGCAGATAGTGGGGCTATATTAAAAAAAAAAAAAAAAAAAAAAAACCTAAACACACTTCATATTTGGTATTTTTATAACTTTCACTTTTAATAAAAAATAATTATATTTTGGGATGTGTATAATCTCAACCATCTGGAAATTATGTCCTACCACTTTTTTTCTATATTGTCAAATCATTTCAATAATAATAAAAAAAAGAATCACACTATTAAGAATTGCTAATCAATGAGAAGGGGTCCACATCAATGAGAATAGCAAATCACATTATTTACACTTTAATTATTATAATAATTATTGTTTTGATTATTATCATTATATTTTATACAAAAATATTATTACTCCTGAGTTGAATATTGCAATCTTATACTGAATTTATTAAATAACATTTTGTAAGATCAGCTGACCCTAGGAACGTGGATTGAACGTTTGTAGCCAATTATTTATTTATAAAATTGATATATTTAATAAAAAAAATCCAGCTCGATTAGATTTCAGATTATCCATAGCTGAAATTAACGACCCAAGAGTCGAGAAATCAAGTTTTGAGATTCATGTCCCCACAATATTTTATATATATATTTTTTTTTTTTGAGTGAGAGAGAGAGAGAGAGACAATAAATTTTATTTTATTTTTTCCCTAAATAAACTATGGAGACTAAAAAATTCTCGAAAACGGACTCCTCATTTAAAAAACAACTTTGTTAAGAAAAAAACTAGTTTATTATTGACCTTTCCAAACTAATTTGCAACTAATTCATCTAAACATTTTTTTCTACACATCCTAAATCACGTTTTTTTTCCCTTGTCTTAATTGTCCTCTCAATTTTCGTGCACTATTATAATGGTAAAAGTCAATTATGCACTAATGACTAAACTCCGAAAATATAAAATAGAGATTATATAAGTTAACATTTGAAAATGTATTAATAGAGAGAAAATAATTTGCAACATCTCAATGAACTCTCAAACTTTTCTTTTCTTAATAAGTCAAACTTGTTAGTTGATAAATCTATTAAGCGATGGACCAAGGAGGGGCGGCGGGGTTAAGTTTGACGTTTTTTTTTTTTTTTTTTTTCTGTTTTTATATATTCCTATAATTCTTACATTCTTTTATGGAACAGAAATTTTATGGAATCGTGTCATATACATCCGTGAGACAAGTTCAATTCATAATTCAAATAAATAAATCAGAGATCAATTTATAATCTGTATTTTTTATCTCATAATTTTGATGATGATATATATATATATATGTGTATTATATAATTGTTGCAAAATTGGTGATTTAATTATAAAATGAATCCAATCTGTAAAATTAGGTTTGAATTTTAATTATTAACCACACAATACAAAGTAAAGTGTAGGCATATAAAGTTGGCGGTTTTCTTTAATCTTATTTGTTTTTTCTTAGTACTTTTCACCTAGAAAAGAAAACTACTTTATGGCCATGATAATGAATCCTGCTTTCTAATAAAATATTATTCAATTCGTACCGATAAAGCTCAAGTTCGGTTTATACGGTTCCTCAATAATTGCTGTTGAGTTTCCCATGCTAAATTATACACAGATATTAATATAAAATCATCTCATTAATATAATTTATTTATTAATTGTTGCAAACAGTGTAACATTGACTGTTTACCTCTTCAATAACAACTACTACCTCCGTCCCACTCAAATTTACACACTTTCCATTTTCGTCCGTTCCAATCAAATTTGCACACTCCAAAAATGACAAATAAAATCTACTAAAATTGTCATTTACTATTCAAAAAAGTGTTTTTTACACTACAAAAATAACTTTTTCTTAATCTCTGTGTCTGTCCCTACGTGCAAATCTGAGAGAGACGGAGGGAGTATTATATCTAAGAGAATTTTTCATTTTCCATTTAAGTTAGCGAATAGTGTTGAATTCTTTTAAACGTATATAATACAAAATGAAAGAAAAGAGTACATATATTTATGTTTAATTATGTGCATAATCATTTATAAATATATAACTAAATATGGAAAAAAACATGTAATAATATACATAAATATAGATATAAAAATATATTTATATATAATGCATTTATAAACAAATACATACAATATAAATATTTTACACATATACAAGATAAATCAAACCAAACAACTTAATACTAGATTCACTATCCTTTGTTAGAATTTCATCCGAATTCAATTCAATAAATACATCAAATAAATTCGAACATATTTTTATATTTGATGTAATAATGTAATACAGTGGTTGTGATAAAAATTAGGAGATTTTTCTAAATCAACATTGATATTGACTAGTTTGAACATTAATGTGCTACTTTAAATTTTAAATTGATGAATAGGAAGAGTAAGATAAAAGTAATACTTATTGTGTCCTTTTCTTATTGCATTTCAAGGCTTTATTTTATTTTATTTGTCACAATCAATTTTCGGAACAAAATAATAATAACAATATGTCATGATATTTTGTGCCCGATTCCTAGTATATGTACCCTTTATTTGATTTATTAGTAATTTCATTATTATTGCATATTATGTATATAGTATTGATATTACAGAAACATTTCTAACCTGTATTTATGAACCAAAAATTAAATAAATATTAAAAATTTGTGTTGAATGTTATATATTATTAAAATATTCCACAGAAACTCAATAAAAAAACAGCCAATCCCTGTACTAAATAGCCATATATATCCAATATATATGACCTCTTGTCACATCTGCTTACTCATTGCATATCACTTCTATTTTTGGTTCTTATCTTGTTAGCCAATAGGACCAATAACACTGATAGGAGACTAAATAGTAAATCAAAGTGTGTTTAGAGACTTTTCCAAACTTAAATGCAATCACATGGGTTAATTTCAATTTAGTTTATATATGTAAGACATTTTCCAATTTTTGACAATAAATTATTTATTTTTTAATTTTGATTATTTATGTTTTAATTTTTTCCAATTTCAGTCATTTTTGTTAATATTTTCAAAATCGTTGACATGACTGCTAGAACTTGGCCGTCACGTCAGATTTTCTGACAATGGAGTAGCAATTTTGAGAATTCCAATAAAAAATGGGTTGAAATTGGAAAAAAAAAATTAAAACATAGAGAACCAAAATTGGAAAACAAATGATTGGTTGTCAAAAAATGTCAAGTGCTTTACATACATGCCCAAAGTTGAAATTATGTCCAATCATATTTTCAAGAACTTTATCATAACATGCATTTTTCTTTAAAAATTTACAAAATTAGCAAAAATATTTTCAAATGCAACTTATATGTGAAAGTAATCAAAATCACTGTAAAATGCACGTAAATCGTCTCACAAGATATAAACTATCAAACTTGTACATATAAATTACAGTTCATATCAGACATGACATAAAATTTGGAACGAGTTTGTACTTAATAAGTAGGGTTTGTAAGAATTATTCTCATGAAAAAGACATTTATATAAGGAAAAATAGGGCAAAATGCCCCCAAATAATAATGGCGTTTGCCCCTTCCTTCTTTTTTTTTTTTTAATTTCATAATTACACCCCTTAAGTGACTATTAAAAGAAAAACATTGAATATCCGTAATATAATTATTTAAGAAAAAGGAAAATGGAGAGGGGTATTAATTCATATATAAATTCCTTGTAGCAAAAGGCGAAACTCTCGCCCCCAGGGCCCCCACCCCCCGGCCCGACAGGGATTGGTGGAGGATGTAAATCATGGTGACTTAGCGGCCCATTAGTTGGGAGGACCAGTGTCTGGTGCCCACAAGGAGCTATCCCCCAAATTGGGGAATAAAACTCCCACACTGCGACTGCCAGGACTCGATCCTGCGTCCTTGTAGCAATCTGCCATCCAGGAACCAACTAAGCTACGCCCATTATATAAATTCCTTGGACATATTTGAAGTGGGCCAAAAGGTTAAAGGCCTACTAATTCTCAAGTCTCTCAACCACTAGAAAGGCCACAGCTAAACAACGTGCAAGTAACTATTCACACTCGAATAATTGTCTGAAATGTGTGATTGATTACTTGTCTCCTTTCCAACTATAAAATAAAATAAAATTGGCTAGTGATACAATTATTATGCTCCGTCCTACATTAATTGCTCTTTATGCAGATGATAATGGCTTGAGCTTTGTATTGTTGTACTCATTTAGTCAAATTGTGAAAGCTCATGGTTCAACTTTTCTGTCTGTTTTAATGTTACACGCATGAAAAATATGTGAGATGTTTTTTTTGGTTGGTTTGGAAAGGGTATTAACTATTAAGTAGGTATAAATATATTTAATGTTACACGCATGAAAAATATCTGAGATGTTTTTTTTGGTTGGTTGGGAAAGGGTATTAACTATTAAGTAGGTATAAATATAAATATAAATATATATAAGGAAATTATGATTTTGAAATTTTATATTTTACGGTAACAGTATAGTGTAAAATGAATGTTTAGTTTGAAATTTTCTATGATAGAACTGTACTGTATGTATCAAATAAATCTGGAAAATGTAACATAATATTGTGAAGGCTTAATAGCCAAAAAAATCCGAATATTTTATTTTGGCCAATCCTTTAAAATTTATCAATTTATCCATAATTTTGTTAATTAATTGTAAATTTAGTCAACTTAAGATTTCAGTCAAAATTAAATGGCTTGTAGATAACATGGCGGATAGAAGGACATAAATTTGTGATACATCACCAAATATGATTAACTCTATTTCTTTTTTACCTTTCATTTTAATACATTGAAAGTCCTTCCACCAACAACAAGAGAATTAATGAAGAATGGCTAGGATAACAAAACCACAAAACACCCACGTTTTCTAGCATCATTCTCAAAGCCATGTGGTGTTGCCCAAACCTTGTCTCTTTCCAGTCCATTTTATCTGATGACAAACATGGGATCCGTCACCACCCAATGGGAACCACCCTCTACATATCTTCTCACAAATTAGTCACCCAAAACACGTGTGAATGCCTTCATTCTTATATGTAAAAATGTTTGTGTAATAATTATTTATAAAGATTGATATATAGTAATAGTAAGTGATATAGTGTGCTTTTATTCATAGTAATAATGAGAATTGAATGATTAAGGGTGTGTAATAAGGAATAAAAGATATCAAATTAAATAACAAAATATTTTATTGAGATAGAGATTTGATGATAAATTTTGTAAGAAAATTTAATTATTACTAAAAAACAAATATTCTGTTTTGAAATAATTAATTGGAGTCAGATCAATGTGTCAAATCAATGGCCGCCCTAACTATATTACACATATTATATTATAGATATTTTAGTGATTATAATACAATTAAGTGTGAGAGACCAAGAGTTAATGAATAAGTACCCAAAGAGAGATTGGAGAACTAAAAAAATTCTTTTTTCAAAACTTATGAATACATTGTACTTCTCTAATACACTATCAAATCACTTGAATTCTGATTTGGTGAATTTCATACTTGATTTCCATCTCCACATATAAGTAAATAAAACATTGAGAAAGACCATGATTTCAATTGCGTTTAAGATTAGATAATTTATTGTTTTCCACTGTAGAGGTAATCTCATGATGTTTTACTTCACTTTGAAATAAGATTGAATCTAAAAAACATGGTTAAAGAAAATATTATATTTAAACTGCATTATCAAATGTATCATCCATTAAACATGTTGGGGGTGGTTGAGCCTACTTACCGTGTTTGTATTTGTATAATATGAATATTAAAATATTGTTCGATGATGATTTAAAAGAAAAAAAACAGACAAAATTCAATGAATGAAAGTTGATGTGACATAGAATTGGAATATACTAACATGGCATCCTATAACTTTGAGTTAAATACAATATGCTATTTTGGTTGGACATTAGACATGAAAATAGAGCCATATTCACACAAATTTGTACTATTAGTTAACTTGTTTCAAGAAGGAAATACAAAATTTTAATTTACTTAGGCTTGAAACTTAGATAAATATGTAATGAATGGTCTTACCCAAATCTTTACTTAAATTATGATAAGTGACTAGATCATTTTAATAAGTTTAGTCAAACACCCTTCAAGTTGGTTTATAAAATTTTGGAGTTTTGGACCTCAATTTCCACATTTGAGTTGTAAATTAAGATATAAAAAGAGATTATTTTTTATTAAAAAAAAAAGGAGATTTATTTATAAATCATTAGTGAGACGAATCTCTTTTAAAAATCTCATTAGATTGGAATCAATGGGCTAAATTTATTCAAAATTTTGAACTACTTTCTTGCTTTATTATGCTTTCCTGGCCCCATTATCAATATTGTTTATTGGGCCGAGCCCAATATATTACTGAAGCTCTGAGTTTCAATTTTTATGTTTGAAAAAAGCATATTTTGCCCCAATTACTTTTATTTTTGTTTTGATATTTGCTCCTTGAACATTATATTTTTACTTTTGTATCTTCTGCATTTCTATTTTTGTTAAATTTTTTTCTGTCACTTTGTTTTCCTCATAACATTGATGTCTACAAAGACAGAAAAAAGAAAAAAGAAAACAAAGTATAAAAGATTAGAGCACTTACAATGGTAATGAAAATTGGAGTATGACCATATAATTATAACTATATTATCATTGTAGGTTGATCATAGAGACATATTGGTAATAAAATGATTACCAAGACAGAGAATTATAACAGGCTAACCAAGAAAAGTAAATGTACTTAAAATGAAAACATAGAAAAAGACATGTAAAATTATATGAGATGGTTTCGTGAATATAATAGATAAAACTCTATTACCCATAAATCAAAATTATTTTTACAAAAGTATAGTAAATTGACGCTTTTTTACAAATTAAAGTGATGTGAAGTTATCAAAAAAGTTATTCTCACAAAATAATAAAAAAAAAATCTATATCTAATTATATAATAAACAATATAAATTATGAAATGATAATATTTTCAGAAAATCATGTGGAGAGGCAGAGGGGGTCCTACATCGACGAGGCTTCCACAACTAGCGTATATTTCCAGCTAAAAAACACACTCTGGAAAATAATAATAGAAGGGAAAAAATAGGTAATATTTATATTTCATCATAATTAAATAATTTGACTTGCGTAAAGCAAAAAGAAGAAAAAAAACGCAAAAGCACAGAGAATTAGCCGCCGCTGAACCCAGCCCGAACCCGCCTGAATGGATCCAGACGCCGTCGCCAAGGCATTCGTGGAGCACTACTACTCGACTTTCGATGCCAATCGGGCCGGGCTCGCCAACCTCTATCAGGAGGGCTCGATGCTGACCTTTGAGGGCCAGAAGATCATGGGATCCCAAAACATCGTCGCGAAGCTCACCAGTTTGCCGTTCCAGCAGTGCCAGCATCAAATTAGCACCGTCGATTGCCAGCCCTCGGGCCCCGCCGGTGGAATGCTCGTCTTCGTGTCCGGTAATCTTCAGCTCGCTGGTGAGCAGCACGCGCTCAAGTTCAGTCAGGTATTTCGTCGAACACCTTGTGGTCTTTGTTTTGTTGGTGATTTTTGAATTGAGATTGAACGGTGTTGCGATCGTTGGCCCGATTTTGTGATTTGTTTCAAATTAGGTCATGATTGTTTGATTTGATGCAGTGTCAGTGTTGGCTTGCGATTGGTTAGTGTTGATCTATGGTTTTTTTGAATTGTAGATGGTTATGTTGATTGTTGCATTGCTAGTATGGTTCATGAGTACTTAATTTTGGGAGTCCCCGCACGCCCATGTGTGTGTTGCATAGAAAGGAAAATGAGTGATAATTACTATGTCGAATTGTGTTAGCTATACTTCTCAATAGGGTGTGTCATAAGGTTTGTTTAAGGACAGTCTTTTAATTCCATAACATATATGACTGAATCTTTATATATTCGGTTATAGGTTTCATAGCATACATAATTAAGATTGTTAAGTAAACAAAGATTTACCTGTCTCTTCATCATATATGGTGTAAAACTGAAGTTTGCAATAATGGGAGCAAGTTTTAGTAATTTGATAAAGGAAATAAATCGTCACTTTAATTTCATTAGTCATGCAAGTTGGAGATTGTGTTCTTAAATGATTCAAATGAACAGAGCTTCTATTATTTGAATAAGATTTTTGAGATTGGAGTGGAAGCCTCTGAAAGAAATCCGCATGTAGAAGTTCTTTTCCAAGTGAACCCTTTGCATACAGGGTTTGAAGTTGAAAATGGGAAAGAAGTTTTGCCATAAATATTATCATGGACTTTCAGTGTAAGATGGGGTTGTGCTCTACTTATTGTTTGTGATATAGCTGTGAGCCTGCTCTGCATTTTCAAGTTTCTGCTTATTTGTTTATTCACCAAACAGGTTAATTGCAGTTTGAATATACTTTTCTTGCTTTCATGCATGTTTATATCAACAAAATGCTGGTTCTCTGTCCTTGTCAAGTTTATTCATAAGTAGTGTAGCTATCCTTCTTTAAAATATGAAATTTAATGGTTTTTACTTCATACATGTGATTTAGGATCAGAAGGTTTTTTATGATTCAGTAAAAATGAGTGGCCTTTAGTGAAGTGCAGTGGCTTCTAGATGCTTAACAACTAGCAAATAACATAGTCCAGCATATGTAAATTGTAATCACTATCTTTTCTGTTAATTTGACTGTGTTGTTTTCTACCTCCCCCCCCCCAACCCAATTTTGGCACCATATGATATTCTTTGTGGCACTACCATTGGTTCATTGCCATCAATGGACTTTTGTGTGCATAGGAATGCATCAGCCTTAGTGATTAATGATTTGCAATATAGTTGGTTAAAAAGGAAGATTGGAACAATTATTTCCAATACCAGATTTGACTTGCAAATGCTTCTGGCACTAAAATTTTATATGAATCACATGACATGCTGGTTTTTGTATTAAAAAAAAGGGCTTGACTATCACAAGATGGAAAATGAAAGTGTTATATGTACGAATTTAGTGTCAATGCCTTTGAGTTATTACATTATAGGTGTTTATCCTGTTTCTTTAATAATTAGCAAAGAATAAAAGGCTAATGTAAAATACTGTCGGAATAAACCTTATTGAATTTCTATAATTAATCGTCATAGAATTACATAAGTCTTGTTCTGATGTAATTTAACAATTTAATTTAATTTTTCTCATGTAAATATCTGTTTTTAACACCTCTGAATGCTATGCCTATATGCTTTGCTGTATCTCATGAGGAAAGATCTGTAGACACAGTTATCATTGACCTCTGCTACATTTGTTGGGAAAGGCAGGAAGCATTGCTGCATTATTTATCCTGGCTAGGTTTTGTGCTAAGCATATGTTCTGTATGTACACTGTTACTAGCATTTCTTTTTCATCTTGGGCACTCATTTATGGCAGGATATACTTATTTGATATATTATAGGAAAATAATCCTTTTGATCTTTGTTAACAAAACTGCATAGTGGTGGTATTGTCTCTATTGATTTGCATTTCTTGCTGCTCATGAAATTTAAAAGGTTTTGTTGCATGTGGTTAAACTTGGGGACTACTTATCTTTTCTTCATCATAATTGCAAGATTGCTTCACGAAAAATGAAAATGAAAACTTTGTTACGTCACTTATACCTCGAATTATCATCTGACTGGTGTTGTTTGGTGCACAGATGTTCCATTTGATGCCAACCCCTCAAGGAAGCTTCTACGTGCTAAATGACATTTTCCGCTTGAATTATGCATGAGTGAACATGGTTGAATGAAGTGCTGCACCATTGCCTTTGAACTTGTTAAAAAAGCTGTTAGTTTTGGGAAAGTATTGGTTTAGATTCATCTGCTTGGTTGTTTGTGTATTCTTTTCGTCAGTTATTCTTCAAGAATTTAGACTACGTCTGGAATGGGATGAATTCTATTAAGCGAACACTTGAAAGCATGTGAGGAAGGCTTATTTTAAAGAATTCTCTAAAGCATGTATGGGAAGTCTTTTAGTCGGATTATTGTCAAGTATCACTTTTTATTTAGATGCATATATAAATATATGAAGTGAGCAATCTCGTTTTTACGTGACATTTGATCGATTTCAATACATTCGTTTATAATTTTTTCAAGTATGTTCTTACACAACACATGCGATCTTCTATTCCATGTAGTGTTTCATCCAATATTCTAAAATATGTGTCAAATGATATCACTAATTAATTTAATATCTATTAAATGCAATGAAATAGAAAGACATGAATCCACTTTAATCTTGATTGAAAAACTTGAAAAAACAAGTCTTCATTTTACACGTAAGCCTGGAACTGGTTAAAAAACAAGGGAAGTCTCCATTTTAAACAATGCCCAAAATGACAAAATTAACCTTTGGAAATTTCCTATTACAAGAAATGCTTTTCTTACAACCTGAATTATGTCTTGGAATCTTCAAATTTAAAAACAATGCCGTTGGAGGGCAAAGCTGAGAAAAGCATAATCAGAATTTCAAACTCCCAAGCAACCAAATGTCACATGATTTTCCTACATTTATACATAAAATTATACAAACAACTAGTAATAAAGTGTGAATCTTGAATTGCTTCATTTGCTAACCTTCTCTTTTCCTCTTTCTCTCTCTCCATTTGCCGATCTATATTAACCTCATTTTTAGACAACAGTTGCATTCTTGCAACAAGAAAAAACAGCTAGGAAAACAGGGGAAGATGTCGGATTGGGGCCCGGTTTTCGTGGCGGTGGTGCTGTTCGTGCTGTTGTCTCCGGGCCTGCTCATTCAGGTACCGGGCCATAATCGGTTTGTTGAGTTTGGCAACTTTCACACAAGTGGAGTTTCTATTCTAGTTCATGCTATTATTTACTTTGCTCTCATTTGTATTTTCTTGTTAGCTATTGGTATCCATATGTATATGGGCTAATCATGATCATTTTGTTTTCTTCTTATCTTGTTCTTTATATTACTTTCATTCTTGATCATGATGTTGTAAGCAGATTTTCTGCTTTTGTTGAGTTCAAACCTATAATTTATTTCAATGGATTATGGCTTCATTCTTGTTAGAAATGTTTCTTGACTACAAAGTTGCTCGTTTCTAATACTACTTTCACCCTTTTTTCTGTTTGGAACATTGTTTCGTCTCTCATTTTAATATCCTATGTATATATTTGCAGCGTTATTTTATACATGTTATCGACTATGTGCTATCAAAAACAATAAAGATATTCTATTATATTTGTCATTTAATCTTGTATTCAATTGTTTTTAATATATGATACATACTAATTGATGATGGTAAGAATCTAGTGATATAACTCAACAAAATCAAGATTTAATTGAATGTTGAAACCTCATATTTCTTATAAACTTTCACTTCTATGTCTGCTTCAATAAATTGGTTCTCAAAAAGTTAATTTTGCTTTTCAGAAAAGAATGCCAAATATATGCACAAAAAGGAAAAAAGAAATTCAATTTTATTCAGTTGAGTACTATTTGTAAAGCGCAGTTAAAAGGGAAATCTAAAGTCTTATTTTTTTTTTTTTCTTTCCTGTAATAAATAGCTCAAAATCAGTCCCAGAAAAAGAACAACAACAATATCCATCCAAGCTTTTATCTAAGCCAACATAGCTTCACTTTCTCTCTCCTTTCTTGCAAAATAATTAATCAAAGAAAAGTGCATGAAAAACAAAAGATGAACTACCCTTATTCTTAGGCATGTTAAAACAACAACAAAGAACAACAATCCATTCATAGGAAGACGAAGACGAAGAAGAAGAAGAAGAGAATGGTCGATAAATTCCCTATGCATAGATATGTATATCGATCATGACGAGAAACAGAACAAGAAGCAAACCATAGATGACAGTGTGCAAGACCATGGCTGCTATGTTGGTCTTCATGTTAAGAAACTCCACAGGCTTATTCTTTCCAGGGAGTTGGAACACCAATCCAGGGCACAAGAATGCAAAGAGTGTTGTGGCTATCATCACTGCTGCATAATCAATCATTCTTTTTTTAATTTTTTGGATATTTTTTAGTCAATTTGTTGTTGCAAAGATGAAGAGTGGGGATGATCAAGAAGAAGAAAGGAAGAATATAAAAAAGAGTGTTTGAGTGGAACTCTATCTATCTAGTGGGCTTCATATTGAGAGAGTAAGAATCCCATAAAAGTAGGAGGAATATTGGAAAAAACACATTGCTATTTCATCTTCTTTTCTTAAAGTTTTTTGTTTCTCAACTCTTTGCTTTTTTGTTGACATGCCAAAATATCATATGTTTTTGTTTTGAAGATAAAAATGTTTTCAACCAATCTATAATCAAGGGGTTTACAAATTTAGTTGTGTTAATTCATTGGTGGTTTCTTATATGACTACTAAATAAGATTTCTGAGAGACCATTTTACTAATCTACTTTTGTAGAATGTCAATCTACAACTCATAATTCAGAATTTATATATGATTTTGCTTTCAAGCATAAATTCATTGACATGTCTATATATATATAAAAGTCGTCTGACAATAGTCATGTAGTTTAAATAGACATGGGTACCAATTTATGTTGATTATTTTAGTGCAAATGTCAACAAATTTGCGTCTAAATTTTAGTTGATGAATGTAATTGCAAAAAATGCGCAAGTTAGTAAAAGAAATTGTAAACTTGCATAGTTATGTGTGAATTTGGAAAAGACAAAAATTCAAATGAGATGTTTTACGGACCACATTATGCGAGTAAAGTTCCATCTAATTCATTTCATATTATTAGTAAATTAAAATGAGTCATATATATCTGAACAATCTCACAAGAGGATCTCTTTGAGAAAATAAGTCTATTTTTTTTTTTTTGCAAGTAACACTTCCTTATATTATACTTCAATTTTGTGTTTTATTTCATTATAACACGTAAATGATATAATAAATTACCAAACTAAAATAGGAAGGAAAGAAGCCGACCTTAACTTTTGCACAAAATCAAATGCATTTTTCTGCTAAAAAACAATTTTATTTTCAGAAACGATAGTAATATATCATTGATCACAAAAATAATACAAATTAAAAAGGGCCGAGTCCAACTGGAAAAAAAACTGACTGAACGAATATGGAATTTTTTTTCTTTAAAAACATTCATACCAAAAACAAAGCACAAATCCATCTCTTTAATTTATTACATATTTCTAATATGGTCGGTTTTGGGAATCCATCTGAAGAGCTAAATTGCAATTTAGTAATAGAAAAGAGTAGAAGAAATCCCAGAATCCCAAGTGTCCTTGTCTACACGCATTATAAAACAATTCCCCCTTCTTTTTATCACTAAAAAAATAGCTTTTAATTCACTCCACTTTTCTCTCTCTCTCTCTCAACAATGGCGGATTGGGGGCCAGTGCTTATCGGAGTTGTACTCTTCATACTTCTGCAACCGGGACTGCTCTTCCAGTTTCCCGGTAACACTCGCAACGTGGAGTTTGGGAGCATGAAGACCAACGGCAAGGCCATCGCGGTGCACACTCTCATCTTCTTTGCTTTCTATGCTATTCTAATCCTAGCCGTCCATGTTCACATCTACACCGGCTGATCCGGTTGCCCTTCCACCCTCTAACTCCTCTTCTTTTATTTATCGCTCTGTTTTGTTATTCATGTAATGAACTTCTTCTTGCAATAACTCAGTTTCATTGTCCTAATTCTTGATTTGCCACTTTCTTTATAACAAATGTTCAATTTGAAAATTTTGTTCTAGGTTTTGATTTTGCTGTACATATTAATGATGTCATCTTATAAACGTAGCGGAGTAGAATAAGTGACAGAAATATATAATAACAATTTCGAAGAAATCTCCATTTCACCCAAATCAACCTAGTCTAGTATAATAAGGGCTTGTTTGCTACATAGTATGAAATATAGTAGGATGGATAAGTCTAGATTTTGTAGTAAAATAATGTATCAATCTCATGTTTGTTATACACTAATATCATGACATGATATGCCATATTGATTTGTGATATTAAGTTTGGCTAGTGTGATTAAGCTTGAACAAAAATGTGATATCGACTATTCTACTTACCCCATAAAATTTTGGGAAGTTTTGGTGGTTCCAATTTCAATACCCATGAATATTTGTGAAGGATTACAAGATCCAATTTGAATACGCATGCAGGATAGACCTCACCAGAAAATTGAAGAGTAACGACAACAAGTGATTGAGTTCAGTAGTTCCTCATATAAATTAACACCTATAAGTTGGATCCATAATGACACATTTTGATTGTGTGGATAAAGAGCCTTCTCCTATTTTAGGGCCGAAGGATTAACGATACTATGAGACAAACGTAAATTACAAAGAGATATGAAATCAATCAAACCTCAGGCAAAAAGGATCTCGTGTGTAGGATTGTACTTAGTTTTCAATCAAGTGGTTTTGGATTGCAAAATGTTGCTACATGTTATTTTATTGATAGTTGCCATTTAGATTCTTAGAGAATGAAAGAAATGCAAATTGGGATTTGGACAGACAAATCAATGGCTGCCATATTATTGGCCCTCTTCCAATGAACAACCTTAAAACTGATATTTTTTTCATCTAAAATTATGTATATCTTGTTTTAATTCTGTGTTTCGTTTCAATAGTACAAAAGATAAAAACATGGTGAAGAATTGACAACATCACATACATGCCTTATTACTAGTGCTAAAACTTGACTAGAATTATGTTAGACTGTATGGAATATTCATGTCCCAGAAACAGAATAGTTTAAAATCCTAGGTTTGTGTCATCCTATAATCAAGAAAACTAAGAATTTCATATGATGATGAGTGAACAAACATTAATTCCAAGTATAGCTGAAAAATTAAACATGTGGAAATACAAGAAAAGTGTGAAGTTATGGACAAGTTTGTGTAGTTGAAATTGCTGTTTTTCTTTAAACATGTAAACAACTCAACCAGATTTTATATGAACTCCAATGGCAACAATCAAGATGGTGTAGATACAAAAATAGAAAATTGCATGAACCAAGATAGATATGCCACTTGTATACATGTTGCCAAATTCGACCACCCTCGTCCTTGCCGGAATTTGGAATAGCAGCCCCGGTGAGAGGATGATGAACATCGCCACCGCCACCACCACCGGTCCCCAGTCAGTACCCATTCTTCACCTCACTCTCTCTCTCTAGTGTTCTTTTGATGTAAGACAGAGGAAGTTGTCTTTAATGTAGTTAGTTTGTTAGTTTGTGTGTGTGTGGAAATAAGTAGGGAAATGGGATATTGTAATGAAAAGTTTTACTTAATGAAGAAGGCGAAGGGGATGCTAAGCTTGAGAGAGAAAAGGCGAGGATGAGATTTAAAAGAAGGGAAAGTATATTATGTATGATAATGGAATTGCTTTTTAGGTAGACATAAATACTTTTTGGTGCATAAGCTTCCAATTATTGTATACATGAATGCTCTTCTTTTCCATTGCTTTTCTTGAGATTTATGAAGGTCTCTTTTAGGAAATAAAGAATTTGGAAAAAAAGGAGGTGGAGTATGTGAAAAGTTGGCAATTTTGAAGATGAAGATTTTGGAATGCTTGCTTTTTTTTCTTCTCCACGGTGGAATGTACAATGTGATAGAATACAAAATGAAATATTGTATATTAATATGACCAATATCTAGATCAAAGTGTGTGTGTGTAAGTCTCAAATGATGATATTAGAGCCATTCCAAAACTTAACTATACATGGAAATTTTTTCGATACCATCTAGTGATATGATCAATATTATAGATTAAAGTTTTGTGTAAGACCTAATAATGATATTATCATTCAAAAAAGTTAAGAGTGAACAATGTACTATTTGTGAGATTTGGAGAGTGCCTACATACAAAACAAGGAGATATTGGGCCGTAGAGCCCAATAAAGATTGCATGCCATGCAAAAGAAAAGTAAAATTTAGAATTACAATGAATTAAATCGTGGATCTTATAGTTTAAGTGGTATCCAAACTTCTTACATATACATACATACTGTAGTTATTAGTGTTCGCAATTGGACAACACACATTTTTTAATCTTTATCATCTCACTTTCTTCCACTCTTCCAACCCATAAAAAAAGAAAAAGAAAAAGAATTACAATCTTGGTCATAAGGGTTTTAGCAGATCTGGGCCTCACTGGGCTTGCTCCAATTAATATTTCTTGATTTAAGAAAAACAATATCTATAACACATTAAGTTCATATCAAATTAGTCAGACATGAGCTTATAAATTTCCTTACACTTTTCCCTATTATTCATACAAATAACTATTGAAAGTGGGCTGCCCAACATTCAATGACAGAACTTACAATTGGGCCCTATGAACGGCCCAATCCTCTAAAACTGGCTCCTAAAGCCCAATAGAATCCGCAGGCGCCCAAAGCAACAAAATTGCCGGCAAAGTGAGAGACTTAGCATAATCCGAGGTGACAAATCCAATGCTTTGGTTTGCAATATATATTAAACAATCCTCTTCAACATTATATAGTTTCTCCTTATTCATTCCACACACATGTAAGAAAAAAAACACACTCTCATTGTCACAAGCATTTAGGCAAACCAATCAATCTCTTTTGAAGAAGAGATGGCAGATTTAGCACCAATTCTAATAGCAGTGATACTGTTCGTGTTGTTGTCGCCAGGCCTCCTATTCCAACTCCCCGGCTCAAAGAAGCCGATAGAGTTCACCAACATGCAAACGAGCGGTGTTTCTATATGCGTCCATACGTTCATCTTCACTGCTATAATCTGTATTGTGCTTCTTGCCATTGGCCTTCATATATATGTTGGATAGATCATATTTTTTCTATGATCTGCAATAGTTTTGTTTTGATATCTCATTATTTGATGTGTTGTTCTAGACAAACAAAAGAGAGTAAAGACTAGTCAATCAATGAATTGGATTCAAGATTTTTTTTTTTTTTTTTGAACCATTTGAGAGTTGTACTTATAATTGAAATGAGGAAGTTGAGATGGAAAATCTCGTGTAATGATGATGTGATGTCTTGTTTCTGTGCTATCGATATATATTACACAATGTTTATGAAAAGATGGAAAGAAAGAAATTTGGAAGCACAATGAAGAAATAAAGTACATTGGGGAATAATTAGCATTACAAACACAATATGGTTTCTCCATTCCAAAAAATATGATCACTTGGATATTAGCAAGAAACTAACTAATAACAACAATTTTCCAACATTAGAGAGAGAGATCTGCCTTAATGCTCCGAGTTGAGGATGTCTCAGCTTGAATAATTCCACACTGCAAAAGCACACAACACATACAACTTTTTTGAGACTTACACAGTAGAAAAATGACAATCTTTTTTATCTGTTTTAATAAGGGAATTTACTTTTCTATTCATGATTATAGAAAAGAATTTTTCTACTAATTATAAGGCAAAATCAATGTTCAATTTCCCCAAAACCCTTATTTAAAATAAAAAAAAAAAAAACTAAAAACGATTTAGATATTTAACCCTATCAAATGGACAAAAACATTATCACTTGAACTTATTCAACCTACATTTAAAGATTGTGATCACCAGAATTTAAATTTAAGTCACCCAAATTTTCTAATTTTTATTGTTCCATTCCACTTGTCGGAACTCATTAAAAAGAAAAAAGATAGAAAAATTGTTCATTATAACCGTACGAAAAAAAGTAAATCCCCTGGCGAAAAGGGGTAGGGGAGGCATTTTCACACAAATAGAAGATTCTTATAATAAACCTATATATAAAATGCATGCTTTTGTTTTCATATTTCATTTCATCAGATACATAATGTTGATATTTATATCTAATAAATATATGAAATACGAGATTAAAATACAAGCATATAAATGGATAAGATGATAAACAAAAAGAAAAAGGAAATTCATAAATTTAATTACCAGGGACAAAAATATTGGCAGCAGAGTTGGGCCAGAGAATGGAGCGACCAATTTCCGACAAAATGGAAACAATTCCGACAAAATAAAACAGCGTAACCAACGTTATCACGAGCGGCATCAAAACGAGTCCGATGACGAAAGTAACCGATCCGAAGATCATCAGAGCGATCGAGATCCCGATAAAGAACGATCCAAATGCCGCCGGAGAAATCGGCGGCGGCGACGACGAAGTAGACGGCGGCGCCGGCGAGGAGAATAAGGAGAGGACGGCGGGGAAGGAAATTGGAAGCGGCGGCGAACGGAGGATGTGGACTGTCATTGAGCAGAGCTCGTAGAGTGCCCTTCTTTGCTCATCGTCGTCTCTCATTTTCGATCGATATTGAGAAAATTTTGTGAAAATTAAGGATAATTTGATTGGTGGGGAATTCGAGATAGGATTGTTTATTGAATTATGGAGATTGGAGAGGATAAGATCGAAGCAGCAATGGAGCTTTTCTTTCTGCTGCTGCCATTCCCCCCATTGCCCATGCGGCCGTTTGATGCTGACGTCAGCATTAGGGTTGGATAAATATTTATTGAGTAACACTTCTGTGCATCAGTTGCACCGTGCAATCCATACCTTTATGTTATAAATGTAATACATTTATGCATGTTCATTTTAAAATGTACGGATATTTGTACATAAAGATACTACATTTATAACATAAATGTATGAATTGCACGAATTTCACTTCCGTGCAATTGGTGCACAGTTGCAGAAGTTTTTGCCTTATTTTAATTACCTTTCCATCGCCATATATTCATATCTAGCAAAAACTTCTGTGCACCAGTTGCACGGATTGCACCACACCTTTATGTTATAAATGTAGTACCTTTATGTTATAAATGTAACACTTTTATGCATGTTCATTTTAAAAGGTATAAATATTTGTACATAAAGGTACTACATTTATAATATAAAGGTCTTCCGTGCAACTCTGTGCACCAGTTGCATGGAAGTGTTACCCTTCATATCTAGATATCTAATATATCTATTAACTTTATATTCCATAATTTAAATGGATGAGATCATTATATTTAATTGGTTGACATATTAAGAGTTGTTTGTGGTGGACAAATTAACATTTTCGTCAAACACACTGTGATTAATAAATATGTTTATTTTAAAATGAAAAAACCGAATTTTTTAAATTTTTCGATTCTGTTCGATTCAGCTTTGGGCTTTCCAAGTTGGAAATTTCATTAATTAAAAAAAAGAAATCCTATTTTAAAAATAAATTAATTGAAAAGGTTTAAAAAAACCAAACATTTTAGTGACTCCATATTAAACAAAACAGACATAATTTGTTAAATAATGAGATTACTAACAAAAAAAACAAACACATGTATATTAAAATCCTGTTAATTAGCAAACCAAACACTAATATATTAAAAATGAATTAATTTTTTGTCAAACAAAACATTCAATTTCTTTTAGTTTAATTCATATAATATATTATATAAAATATATAAAATAAAATAAAAATTCTAAAAAAGAATAAATTGTCGGTTCGATTAACCGATATTTTTTCAAAACAAAATCGAACCGAACTGAATTTTTATTCAGTTTCTAATTTCTCAACCGAACTAAACCGCATTAGTATATAAAATCGAACCGAGTTGACCGATTTGATTCGATTTTTCAATTTCGGTTCGGTTTTGCTCAGCCCTAAATATTAGTACCATACCACTCTAACAACTATATTATCCCAATAAATATTTGGGTACATAGTACCTGTGCACATGAGCAACATCGTATAGATAAGGGAAATAGCAGTTTTAGCAATTTTGTCGTGTGATACATTTAGTCTATTTCTTTATCATCAATTTTATATATTTTAATTTGGATTTTTGAACTATACATTTTTTCTTATATTATCCGATTTTATTTGAAATTTCAATTTTTAACTATATAGTTAGAATTTTTGATGTGGATTTTCAATTTCGATGATCCGTTGAAAGAAATTGATATTTCAAGTAAAATTAGATCATAATTAAAAAAAATGATAATTAGAGTTTTAAAATCAAAACATGTAAAATTGTTGGTAAAAATAAAAGACAAAAATTTAGATTTCTCACTTAAATAATATTGAGCGAATACAATCAATTACAAAATTTGCACTTATTAGTAATACCACTCATTTAATATTTGAGGAATAGTCATATCTGAGACTCTTGCAACATAATTTATACTATATATTAAAATAAAAAAGTTAGCCAAAATTATAAAAATGTTACTTTCCCGCCTAAAAATCTCTTATTAATAAATAATAAAAAATTAAAACAAAATAGTAAATTTTACTTAATAAATTATTCTATAATTAAAAAAATAAAATTAAAAGATCAATCTTACTCTAGAAGCTATTACATAATCTATATAAAGTTAAGAAATGAAAGAGAAAGATTCATTTGATTTCTCAAATTTATATAAAATTAAGAAATGGAGAAAATGTAGTGATTTCTCAACAAAAGAAAATGCACAGAGAATGAAGAAAAAACAAGATATACAAAAAATAAAGAAAAAGAATAAGAAAAAATAGTAAATATAATGATTTCTCAAATCTATATAAAATTTAAAAAAAGAAGAAGAAAGAATTCAAAATTTGTTAAACATTTAAAGGTAGAAAAATTCTTTCGGGTCTTATTCTCTCATATCTTCATTTTCAAAGAGATCCCTTCAAATTGTCTATATACATTAAATACAAATTGAACAAATAATTTTGTAAGAGATAAATGAGAAAATGAAGATGAAAATTTTATATGATGATTGAAGACTTCAATTTGAAGTATAAGAGTGGAATATACAAATAAAAAATATAAAAGAAAATATTAATTATGATTGAAGGAATTCATTATTTTATATAAGAATATTAATTCGAAAAAAAAATATAAAATCAATAAAAAAACATATATATTTAAAAATAAAATTAACAATAATGGGTATTATTTTTTTAATCAAATTAGCCCAAGTAAAAGGAAAGTTTTATTAAAATTATTGAAGTTATATGTAATTAATTTGTGCAACGCACAAGAGAAACATGAAAAATCATTTGTTAAATGTACATGTTTTAAAATTAAAATAATAAAAGATGTTATGAATAACATGTTCGTTTATGCAACTTTTTTATATTATTACACATTATAAATATTAATACAATAAATAATTAAAACTTGCGTATCCTTGGAAGCATCGTCCCCCAACGGTTTTTTTTTTTTATTTACTTTTTTGTCATAAGCCTTTTTTTTTTCTTTTTTCTTTATTTCTCAATCATTTATTTTGTATACATACGTAAATATATGTGCATTTATTTGTACATCCATGATACTAAAATTAGTGCGCTTCATTTATATAATTCCTCATGAGTTATTCTAACACTTAATCAATTTAAAAAGATCCAACATATTTGATTTTATCTTTGAATATGAATTTACTAAATAATATATATATATATATATATATATATATTAAAATTAAAAATTTTCATTCATGAGTTTCATTCATCAGTTGTATAGTATAAGGTATTATCTATGCACTTTTAAAATATTACATATTTACTTTTAAGGTATTAATGTTTATAGTATAAGGTATTACATATGAATATTTAAGGTATTACATATTTACTTTTAAGGTATATCCTTATACATATTAATTGTATTACCTTATACATATTACATATGCATCTTTAAGATATTACATATTTAAAATTGTACATTTTAAGGTATCAATTGTATACTCTTAAAGTATCAGTGTACTGTAGAATGAGTTTAAAATTTTAAAATTTCAAATACATGATTTTTATCATCTTCTTCCCCAAAATTTCTGTAAATAATTCATATTACTTAATCAACAACCAACTATGATGTTTGTTGCATCATTTTATCGTATATTGCTATGATTTTAAGTTATAGGATGAAAGAAAAAAAGAAAAAGGAGAAAGAAGGAACGAACAACAAAAGAAGAAGAAAGAGAGAAAAAAAAAGAAGAAGAAGAAATAAGGTTAGCGCAGTAGGAGAGAAAAAAAAAGGAAAAAAAAAAACGATAAATAAATAACAAAAATGGGTTGGGGGCACCGTGCCGCCGGGTACGGAAGTGTCACTCTAAATAATGAACCGCGCATCGTACGGATGGACTGCTAGTTTAAATAAATACAAACAAATTCACATCTAGTAGTCACACACATTTATATTTGAGGTATAACTACATTTAGGCACACCAAACTCCTTATAATCTCCTATTTTACATGTATCTAATACCTTAATCAATCACATTATTTAATTTCCATGATCTAGTGATCATTTTAAAACACAAGATGAATATCAACTCCTTTTTTTCCCACTTTATCATCCGAAATTGAATGTACTTAGTCATCTACATTCGGGAAACATATGAAAATGATGAAATGTCAATTGAGTCGTTGGCCAAACCGTCTTTGGCGATTTTGGTAAGAAGCAATGGCGTGTACGAGATCGGCCTCTCCGAAATCGGGGAAGGGCTTGTCGGAAAAGAAGAACTCAGTGTAGGCCAATTGCCATAACATGAAGTTGCTCACTCTCAACTCACCACTGGTTCTTATGAGCAAATCCGGGTTCGGAAACTCTATGGAACTCGTCACCAGTTGTTGTCCGAATAAGGTATCATCGATGTCGTTGGCGACTAAAACCCCGTTTTCGACTTTGATTGCGATTTGCTTGACAGCCTGTACGATGTCGTATCGGCCACTGTAGCTCAAAGCGCTGACTAAATGCATTCCTTTGTTTGACTTGCTTGACTCCTCTGTTGAAGATACTGCAGATTGTAGAGATTGGGGAAGCTTTGATCTATTCCCAATTGCAGAGAATTGTATGTCATGTCTGTTTTATCATAATCATGTAGAATTGGACATCCTCGTCAATATATATGTGAATTCTTTTCGTGAAAATTTTAATTTTGGTACCGTAACTAAATCACAATTTCAGCTGTGATACCCAGTTTTGGAAATTGTATCAAGTTTGACCCTTATCGTTAACTTTGCGTTCAAATGTGATGGAAGTGTACAAATCCGACAGGAAGTTGTACTTAATATTAGTATCAAATGTTTTAAATCGCATTCAAGTTTGGAACATTTCCGTCAAATTTGAACGGTAAGTTGATGCAATTCATAGGGTGTGTTGTTATTTTTGTTAATACAATAAGATTGGACTTGAAGATTGCAAGACCAATCCTTTTTCTTTGTTCTTTATTTATTGTTTAAATGGGGTAATAAATACAGAATCATTTTCTTAGCCAAGGTCTGTGTTGTTATTTATAAAACACTGACATAACTGAAGTAGATATTTACCGTTCTATTAGTTCTTTGACATCTTTTCGTATAAAATCTTCAATAAACCTCATTAAAAAGTCAATTTCCACCTGTGGAAGGTTGCAACTGTCACTGTACATGACATAATAACAGAGCATTGACATGCATTTGGAATTAATACATCTTTATTTTATATCTATATGTGTGTGCATTTTATGCATGTAATGATCATAAATACATATATCCCTTTAAGTCTAGAAAACAAATAGGAAATTGCAATTAGTTCTATTAAAATATCAATTTTATTATGGAGATTATTGGATCATCTTCAATACCTCTAACAACATACTAAAGGACATTTGCTTAAAAAACAACCTATATATGAAGCAAACTAATTGGTATACATCAAAACTACTATACAAAAACATTTATTTTTTATTATCTTTTACCAACGTATATTTCAATTGACTATGATCAAGATAACATCATATAATCATGTCGTGCATTAGTGAAATAACAATTACCTTAGAGCGGTTCCAATTCTCCGTTGAGAAAGCGAAAACAGTGAAAACCTTAATTCCAAGTTTACAACAACTCGAAATAATGTGTTTCAAGTTCATCGAGCCAGCTTTGTGACCATGTTGAATGGGCAGACCCCGATTCTTTGCCCACCTTCCATTTCCGTCCATGATAAGAGCGACGTGTTTGGGCATCAACTCTGCCCGGAGATCTCCGGGCAGTTGGATCACCGTTTTGTGATCAACAATTCCGGCATCTGCAGCTGAAACTGAGGTGGCTGCCAAACAGGACTTAGAAAAACATTCAAGATGATTTGGTCCCTCTGCAGTTCTCTTACCTGCTGTGCTGCAAAGTTTTATGAGTGAAGAGAATGGATTATCATTCTTGTAATGGGAATGGGAAAGAGATACAGGAGAAACTGCAGGGAATTGTAGAGAAAGCATGTTTGCAACTTGATATGCTTTGCCTTGTTGAAAATGTTGGGATATATAGAAGTTGGCTTTCTGTATTGCAAATCAAATTTTATTACGTATTCAAACTAGGACACAAATAGATTTCAGATTATATATGTGGTGTATGTGGTAATATAAGATTTTTTTTTTTTCCATTCGAAATAATAAAAAAGTTAAATTAATACATATATAGAAAACACGTGTGAGTTTATATACTATACATAATACAATGGAAGAACGCGTGTTTAATTGAATTTATTTGCCCGTGAATGAGCCGTTCTCTTTAAATAATGAAAATAGAAAAGTTGATGTCCTATATTTGGAACTATATAAATAAATAAATAATGTCTTTGTCCGGATCTTCTATCATGTTTGGTTTACATTTTATATTTCATAGTATTTAATATACGTCACATGTTAATTAGTGATTCTATATAATGCACAGAGACATGTGGTGATTAATTTTGAACATAAAATCTCATGTGCTATTATCAGCCCTTTATAATTAATGTTGTAATTGTTCAATTTGAGGATTATATATCCATACCATACCCTTTTCTAAACACCACATAATAAAAAAGAAAAAATATATATAATTGAGAGACTAAAATACCCTTTTCTCTCCCATATATTTTCCTATCCCTCTCCTTTTCTTTTAATATCTCATTAAACTTAACATTAAAACACTCGTCATTTTAATTTTCTTTTTTTGGAAAAAAATCATAATAATACATTAAACTTTCGTGAAAAAAAATTGAAAAATCCGCTGCAACATAGATTCAACTTGTATGGATAGTACTCATAGAGGTGTGTTCGACTTTGATTGACCGAACATAAAAAAGTGTGTTCAACCACCAAACGTCAAACATATTATAACACGTTTGATGAATATGTTTGATTTTCAATGTTTCTCACAAGATTTTCCAACATTCAAATAACTGGTTGTGTTTCAGTGAAAAATGTGAGAGAAAGAAGAAAAGTTTCAAAAATTAACAACCCGATTGCAATGATACCCTATATAACAAGGGTTTGTTAGAGGGTATTATATTTCCAAAAAAATCCTGATCTCCAAATGCTATATGTTGCAATAATACCTTATATTGCAAATTGAAACAAATTGAAAGTCTTGAATTAGATATATAACATAATTCATACATGAATATTTTTCAAGTTTTTATGTACTTGAAGAAAGTTGGACACATTAATGGAGGGCCGCCTTCCCAGCCCCTTCCCTCTCTTCTAGCCTCGCTAGCAATTAATTACAGCTCAGATAGATGTAACCTATATTATCTATTCTACATTATGAATATAAGGCAACATTGTCTTCCTAGACCCTTTCATCACCATTCCTTAATTTTTTACAAGAAAATTGTCATTTTAACACCGTGTAAAGACAAATATATCCCTTCGTTTACTTTATAATTTATATATATACATTGTTGAAAGTGGTGATTTCTGTACGAATAACTGTAATCATCGTTTTAACTTCACGAGTCTTATAATTCAAGTGGTATTTCACTTTTATAAAGATGAAGATTGAGATGAACATAGTTCGAACCTAAACCACACAAGTTTTTATTGCATTGTGTGAGACAAAAACTTGCATGAAACGGTTTCATGGAAAGTTTCCATGAGACGGATCCTTCTTACACAAATCAAATCTATTTTCACTGATTTATATGTGATTTGTGAAGTGTGGGTTGTGGATTGACCCATCTCACGCAACTTGATCCGTGAGACGGTCTCACATAAGATTGAGTCTGATCTTGTGAGACGTCTTATGAATTTTTATTGCAACATGATCCGTGAGACGGTTTCACATAAGATTGAGTTTTTTGTGAGACCGTCTCACGAATTTTTATTGTATTGCATGAGACGTGTCAACCACAACTCAATCACCCACAACTCAAACCCTACAATTCACATGTTATTTGTGGGTGTTGGAGCTCCTTCTCACGGTAACTATCTGTAAGATCGTCTCACATGATTTTTTGTAATTTATAATTGTCTTCCTTCCTTCCAATTTTCCTAAATTATTTTTAAAAAAAATTGTAATCAAATAACTCGTACGTACAACCAAACATGTAAGCATTGTAGTCGAGGAATATGATAGTTATATATCCAACAAAAAAAGTCGTTATGCATACGATCGAGCATGTAAAATAATGATTAGGAAGTGATATGTTTGGTTGCGTGTGATTAGTTGATATTTTTCAATAGTTAGAAGAGTGAAAGGGAGGAAATAAAGATTATAAAATTTGCGTGATTCAAGTTTGAATTCAAGTCATTACAATCTGCATTTTTATAAATGTATGATACCACTTAAACTATAAAACTTGTAATCCATATAATTTGTTGTTTAATTAATGTGGTTGTAGGCATTTTCTTTTGTTTTTGAAATGAGGAGATGACTTTGCAAAATGACGAGTGATAAATCTTCTAATTTGCTTTTGTATTTCATCTTGTATTTCAAAATAATCATCATATGTCAAGTTTAAAGATGACATTATTAATTAACACGTGTCATGAATTAAAAACAAAAAAAAGAATATAAGATGAAATATCAAATTGAAATAGAGAATCGAATTTTTTTTCATAGTTGAAATGTTTGTGTGGTAGTTTTCTAAGTATTTTGATCCTCCCTCATAAATTAATTCGGAGGTAAATTGCTTTTGATGCTCATTGATTCAATGTCACATTTAGTACGAATTTATAATACACATACTATATTAGAATAATATGTTTTGCTTTATTAACAAACAATTAACAAAAATACTTGAAGTCGTGGTCCTTGTGGAAAACAATAAATACGTGTAGATTAAATTTACGTATAGTATCAGCCCACTTATATATCCAGGTATTATATCCTATCTATCACTGATACATATTAATATGTCTATTGTTAATGTGCTAAAAATCAAACATAATCATTAATTTCAAATCATAATATTTGAAGAGATGAAATTTTTACATATCAGTGATGGCCATTTTAAGACATGTCCACAATGAATAGGGGAACATTATTTGTCGCGTACTATAGTGATTGAATGAATACACCTGAAACTTAGAATATGCTTGGAAGGGAATTTATGTGAGATTGGTCAAGAAATCCTACCATTAAAATTTTGGATTTTGTAGTAAAGATAAATAATGAAAATTTTCATTTGTTTGAGGTACTAGCGTAGGATTATATTGTATATATATTAATGCTGGAAAATGTGGGTTGATATTTTATTGTGAAAATGTTGATTAATATGATATTTTATTATAAAAGATGTTTTTAATAATAATTGAATTATTCAATATAAGTAGTAACGATTGTATCTGGATTTTGTAATCTAAATTTAAATACGAAAACATATATATATTAAAATATAGAACAAAATCCAAAATCGTGTCATATGAATTTCCTGTCCATATATTATAGCCTAACATATTCAAAATCTACCAACTATATATCAAGCTAGGAAACATTAATTGTCTTGCAAGAACATTAAGCACACTTAAAAATTCTAGTGTCGGATGTGAAGAAATATTTGGAATCTTTTAGAAAATATATTTGTTAAAGTTACCTGGTGTACTCCACATTTTCATCATGTGTTTTTATTTTTTTATTTTTACGACAATTCAACAGCTATTCTAGTCACACCTAAAATCAGAAACTTATGAGTTTGTAGGCTACAAATGTTGGTAAGAGTAATTGGGCTTAAATAGTTTGATAATAACTAGTATGTCCTGATGGTGAAATGCAGTACACATATTAATTTTAGAGTTTTTGAATATCTGCATGCTAACATGTCGAAGGACAAATAATTAAAGTTCGAGTAGACATTTATAATTAGGTTAAAAACATTTTCCCACCCCCAACTATACGTGATTTTATATTTTTTTATATTAATTTTGAATTGTTGTATTTTGTCGATATAAACTTTAAATTTAATATATTTTATAGTATTGAACAAATTATAGCCGTATGCGTGTCCTAAATCAACAATTAGAATTTTTACAAATACCGTAAAATATATCAAATTTAAAGTGCCACTACAACAAAATTCATTTAATAGGACACTTTTAAGCGTCCTATTATGTTGTATAATAGGACACCTTTTATAAAAGGACTCTTTTAAATTGTGTCCTATTTGCTCGAGTCACAATAGGTGTATTAGGACGCTTTACTTAATAGGACACTTATAAGCCTCCTATAATATGTTAAGTCAATTGGATATTGAGACACTTTCAAGCGTCCTAATAAGTCCAATAATATTTAAACCTATTTAATATATATAGTTTTTAAATATGAAACATAAGAATCTAATATAAACCAAAATAGTGATTTGATACTTCATAACAAACATGATTACCAGCAAATACACTAATGATATCTCATAAATGATAAATCTGACCATTCATCAACTATCAACCAATTTATGTGTACTAGATATTAGCTCTAATAATAAAATACACATATAATTAATGAAACACAAAAGTGTAACTTTTGTCTGGTTCGAAGTTCTTTAAAATTCACGTAAAGTCTCCAAGTTGCAAATCATTCTTCGAAGTTCTTTCAAATTCACGTAAAGTCTCCAAGTTGCAAATCATTCTTCGTCATTAGTGTTAACACCTAAAATCAAAACAAAAATAGCTCACTATTAATTTCAAAATTACATAATGTTCCAAACATTTTTTTAAAGCAAGACCTAATTCAACTAATAGTTATTGTGAATGATATGCTCATAGAAGAAATGAGTTGAACATGACTATTCATGTGTCTCTACCAAGCAGAAAATTCATGACAACAAATAATGCTCTGCTAATGCATAACAAGACATGTTCAAATCAGTATCTTGCAAAGACAATGAATAATATCAACAGAAAGCTAACATATCATAAATTTAACATCAAAATCAGTGGTAAAAATATTTGTAATTTCCTAAAGGTTAATCTATAAGTATATAGAGCAAGAAGAGCTGATCAAGATCAGGGGATGTCTATACATTTACCCATATCACGCAGTCCTTCCTTTCTAATTAGATACGTTCGACGCACTTGGGAGAACTTATATAAACATGGTCTATCTGAAGACAACAAAGCATACAACAAGGCATAGTCTCGCTTCATTTCCACATCGAGTACTCTGTGAAAATAGTTTCCAGAAACAATAAGGCCATTATAACTACTTACCTACTGCAGTTCATGACTTGGTCCTCAAGACAACTAAACACCCAGTTTCATTATTGCAAATTCCATTAAAACATGCAAATGCAACATAGAAAATCGCCAAAGACTTCTAACAACCGCCAAGAAATTCCACCACCACCATCACCTCCATTCATACCAAGCAACTTATTACCACCATACATAAACCTCACACAAGGAGGAGAAACAGGAATCGGCCCGATAGGTTATTATTAGACACATCAAGAATCTGAAGCTCAGGCAAAGTGATCAATCCACTAGGAATCACACCAGAGAGATTATTATCATTCAACAAAAAATTCCTTAAAGAAGTAAGATTCAAAATGCAGGTGAAATAGTACCCGAAAACCCTGCCTACTAGTGCTCACAACAGTTATATTCTTCCTCTGAGAATCACAGTTTATAAACCTCACTTGAGGTTTATATCAAGAGGCGCGAAAATAATACTCATCTGAGGATCACAGGTCCTGGTTTATCCAAACAAAAGCTATTAGTTGTTTCAATAGTAGCATTAACTTTGCTAGGAAACACAGGATAAGGCCCCTGCAATCAAAGAAGGTGGCACAATACCAGTAAACTTATTATCCCTCAACTACAAATCAACAAGTTTGTACACTTAGACTAATCAAGGATCCCACCGGAGAACAAATTAGCATGTAACCAAACCTTCACTCAACAGCATTGTTGCAACAAATAAATATAAAAAAATAAAATAAACTGTTCCGTAACTAGTGCAGGGTCAGTAACAATTCACTAAATATCCAATGCATGATATACTATTCAAAGGAACAAAAAAAAAAACTAAACCCACAATGACTCAAGGTTAAGCCACATGCATGCTCATATTTCACAAAAGAAAGTGAGAAAAATCATTGAAGCTTTTAACTTGCTCACCTTTTTATATTGAACAGCATAAAAGTTATAATGAATCCCCAGAGTGGAGCACTGTAAATATTCAGCAAAAATGGAATATCAGAAAAACTTTAAGAGACCTTGGAGAAGAAATTCATATGTCAAGGGAAAAATGGATTGAACTGATGAACTCTGTACACCTATCAAGCCAACTTGTATAATGTGGGAATAAAAAAAAAAAAAAGCAACAAACTCAATAATGTATCACAATTCACAGCTTACAATAGCGAATTTGTCCAAAAAAAAAAATTGCAGAAAACAAACACTAGATCAACCCTAAATACAAAATATTTAATTCAAACAACGTACGAGAACCTCACCAAGCAATCATAGGCCACTATGGTTGATATTCGACGGCGGAAACTCTCGTCCCGTCCTTCGTTTGCACTGGCGTTGTTGTCAATTATCTCCACCACTGAAATTGAGTGAGATCTGATCCATGAGTGAGCATCGAGCAATGTTAGGCTATTATTGTGGATAATTATCGGTGGAAATTGCTCTACTCTAGTCCTTCCTTCATTCGCTCAGTCGTCATCGACGCCGTCGCCGTCGCCGCTGTAGATGTCGCCGATGGCCTCCCTAAATAAATGAGATGAGACTTGAGTTTAAGATGATATATTTTTAATAAATTATTTTTGTTAAATTTTAAAGTAGTTAATAATCAATTGGGTAAAAACACCTTACATATCTAATACAGTATACTCTTTTGTTTTAGTTACATATCTAATAGGACGCTTATAACAATTGCGTCCTAAGAAAAGTGTTCTAATAGCCTGATTTTGTTGCAGTGTACATATGGCAAAATGCAACATTTTAAAATTGATGCAAAAAAATATAAAATCATGTATAGTTCAGATGGGAAAATATTTTTAACCCTTATAATTATGTTGAATATTTATTGTTTGAGTGTGGTGACTTTTCTATTGCATTTCATATAAGAAATTATTTTTTTTAATCACAAATGATATTTTTGTTACTTTTCTACCACAAATCAAAAAAATGACAAAATTGTATCAACTGTTAAAAGGAAAAAAAATCACTTTTGTGTCAGATGTTACACGATATGGAATAAGACATTGGATAATTCTACTATACACCGTTGTATTAATACACCGGTTTTTTTTTACTGTGGTAACTTCTGTGTAAGGTAACTTTTCTGAGTTGGGCTGGGCTGCAATGGTTTTGGATCTTCCAACACTCATTTGACATCCTAAGTTGACATAGACTCTATTTTGTTTGCATTTGATTTTGCTTGCATTTAATCATTGTAAATTAATCATGTATGTATGTATCAATCGAAATCAATGGAAATCAAATCGAAATCAATGTATGTAACAATAATATTTGTTAATCCTTGATTTTGCTTGCATTTAATCATTGTAAATCAATCATGTACGTATGTATCAATCGAAATCAATGGAAATCAAATCGAAATCAACGTATGTAACAATAATATTTGTTAATCCTTGATTTTGCTTGCATTTAATCATTGTAAATCAATCATGTATGTATGTATCAATCGAAATCAATGGAAATCAAATCGAAATCAATGTATGTAACAATAATATTTGTTAATCCTTGATTTTGCTTGCATTTAACCATTGTAAATCAATCATGTATGTATGTATCAATCGAAATCAATGGAAATCAAATCGAAATCAATGTATGTAACAAGAATATTTGTTAATCTTTGATTTTGCTTGCATTTAATCATTGTAAATCAATCATGTATGTATGTATCAATCGAAATCAATGTATGTAACAATAATATTTGTTAATCCTTAATTTTGCTTGCATTTAATCATTGTAAATCAATCATGTATGTATGTATCAATCGAAATCAATGGAAATCAATGTATGTAACAATAATATTTGTTAATCCTTGATTTTGCTTACATTTAATCATTGTAAATCAATCATGTATGTATCAATCGAAATCAATGGAAATCAAATCGACATCAATGCATGTAACAATAATATTTGTTAATCCTTAATTTTGCTTGCATTTAATTATTGTAAATCAATCATGTATGTATCAATCGAACTCAATGGAAATCAAATCGAAATCAATGTATGTAACAATAATATTTGTTAATCCTTGATTTTGCTTGCATTTAATCATTGTAAATCAATCATGTATGTATGTATCAATCGAAATCAATGGAAATCAAATCGACATCAATGCATGTAACAATAATATTTGTTAATCCTTGATTTTGCTTGCATTTAATTATTGTAAATCAATCATGTATGTATGTATCAATCGAACTCAATGGAAATCAAATCGAAATCAATGTATGTAACAATAATATTTGTTAATCCTTGATTTTGCTTGCATTTAATCATTGTAAATCAATCATGTATGTATCAATGGAAATCAAATCGAAATCAATGTATGTAACAATAATATTTGTTAATGGTTGATGCAATAGTTGTCGAATGATTAGTACACAAAACAAACAATCAAATGGGTTGATTACTTTGTGGTAATTCAAATAATGATAGACAATAGAGATACAATCATGGTTTGATTACTTTGTGGTAATTCAAATAATGATAGACAATAGAGATACAATCATGTATGAAGTGGATGCAATACAGAAGCAGGTTATGTGAAATTTCTATGACAAATATCCAAACATATTGAATATGGATCTCAAATGATTCGTAATAACGAGATGCATAATACAAAGATGTTCGATTGCGGTTTTATGGTTGCAGATTAATGCTATATACGATTAATGAAGAAGGTAGATTTAAACTACATTGTCCAAGCTCTTTTGATTGTTGGGGGGAATTCTTAATTTTTACTGCAGTAACTTCTCAAGACAGGTAAAAAAGGTAAAAAGTAAATGAAGGGTCAGGATGCAATCAATCAAGATCTAATGGCTGAAAATACCGGTGTATTAATATAACGGTGTACTATAGAAGGACCCTAAGACATTACACGAATTTTGATTTACACAAATCATAACCCCTTACTTTTCAAGCAAAATACATTAACTTCTCATTTACCTGAAATTGAATCGAAAAAGTAAATACATTAAAATTATCTACTCGAAACGTAGATCCCAGTTCTACAACTTATTTCCACTTTAATCAAACAAAACACCATCTAAAAATAAGCTTTAGGCAACACAATGATTAATTAATGCTAATTTATGCATGCAATACACAGCCACATAATTAATTATTTACTAAAAATAAATATCATTTAATTAGCCACTAAAGATGAATTTCCTCAAAATTCTTGCGTTCCGAGTTAACACGTTCAAGCCGAAACCTCTCTTGAACGCTGGAAATGTATTTGGCGGCTTTGGCGTCGACTCCTTCATCATCGGCGCCGGCGTAGAAGCTCTCCAGCTTCCCATAAGAGTCGTGATTTCTATCCGCCACCACAAACGCGACTTTAGGCGTCTGTTGGGGGAAAACCTGATCCTGATTCACGATTATGAATCCAGCCGCGCCGGCTGAAGAAGGAGCCGCCTTCGGCTTAATCGGCTGATACTCGGCTGATGTCGGCGCGGGGCTCGGCTTAGCCGGCTTGGTGCTGTATGGCTGCAGCGCGGCGCCGGACGGCTTCGAGGCGGCGCGGTAGAAGGTTCTGACCAGCTTCGATTTGGAGAAACTCCGGCGCTTGTTGCGGTTGGAATCCATTGTCAGGATTTGTGAAGGAAATGCAGAAAGGATGTGTGGAGATGGTGATTTTTGGTGTGTTTTTGCTTTCACCACTCCTCTGTATTTATATGTGCATGAGTTGTACTTGGTGGTCAAAAGTTGGGAGGCTTTTAATATAAGATAAAACAAAGATTCTATATAATAAATTAGGGAAAATTGATATTTTTGGTTCCGTGAATTAGGGCTTGTTTACTTTTCTTTATCATCAATTTTGGTTATTTAATTTAATTTTTTTTTCAACTTTAATCTGAATTTGTTCGAAATTTCTATATTTGCATGTGTAGGTGTCAAAATTGTTGATATAGAATTTCAATTTTCGCGTCGCATAGATAGAAATTGACATTTCGAGAAAATTCAAACCAAAACTGAACAAGGTAATAGTTGGAGTACTAAAACTGAAATAAGTAAAATTGGTGATAAAAGGGTGGATAAGATCTAAGTTATAAGACAAAAATTGAGATTTTTATTATTATATTATATATGAATCTAAGTTGCTAATGATTTTATAGGAAGAAGAAAAATCAAAAGATCATGACACTGTCATAAATAAAAGCTTGTAAGACCGGAGTACTGATATTATCAATCAAACTCATTTTCATAAATTTATATATAAATTTGGAATTATGAATTAATATATTTAATGAAATTAGAATCATGAAACATTGTGATATGTATATCATTCAAAAACAATTATCTAATGAAGTGAGAACATCTATTAATCATCCCTACTATCGGACTATTATATATAATATATAAAATCTAACTATCATTTTTGCGACAGTTAACCAAGTATACAATTCTTTTCACTTGGTTATCTATAATGTATAGGTGGAATATTCCTCCAAAATTCTATGACATGTAAAATATGGTGCAATATAGTATGGGTGACGGCTCTTAAAACTTCCACTATCTTAAAATATGTTACGTTTTTTCTTCTGCTTCTTCTACGTCTATTGTTCAAGCAATAAATAACTTAGCATATAAAAAAAAAAGGAATATATTTCACTGTCGATGTTGAAGTAAAGAAAATTAGTGCAGTTTGGATTAATTATTGAATATCACAGGAATTAGGCGTGGCCAAAAAAAAAAACCTACGTTGTTTTGGCCTGAATGGATCCTCTACATTCCTTTCCAATTTATTATGATTTTCGTGAGGAAAAAAAGAAAAAAGGAATTGGATCCTCTATTACATTTGGTATTACATCTCATATTTCATAGCATTTATTATATGGCATGTGTTAAATAGTGATGTCATCGAATACACTTGGCGTGTGGTGATTGTTTTGGAATAGGAGATGTAACACCAAATGTAATAAAAGATCTCATGTGATAATTAACATGCATCTTATTATGCACATAAGATTTCGATTAAAAATTTTAGGTTGTGTTTGGATAGTGTATTTGGAATTTAGGATTTGAAATACTGAATTTCAAATGCATTTAATTTAGTGTGGATTTGAAGTCCACCCATATATCTAAAAGTTGGTTCAAAATAAAAATGATGAGTTTAAAATTCAGATCTATCCACAACCAATATATGGATCTCAAATATCTTCTCAAAATCTCTCTATCCAAACACACCCTTATAGAATACTTGATATAAAAAGATAAAAACTTTTGTGAAATCGATCATTCCACAAATCAAAGATTGAATTGTAGAATTAAGTTTAAATTGTGATGGTGAGACGCCATATCTATTAAATAGTCATGTAATATAAATTTTTATGATGTGTAAAATATCTTATGCTAATATATATAAGAAGCTCAAAATATCTTATTGCTCATGTTATTACACGAGTGACTCGTTCTTATGTTGACGAGACCTCCGAAGTATGTTGGGTTAGTCTTGGTGAACTTTATTCCGATCCTCAAAATAAATAATATTTGTTTTCTCAAAAAGCCAGCCGCTCATAATTAAACAGGCATAAATCAAGATCAAATGAGATCCTTTCAAGAAAAAACAAAAGATGTAGATGCGGCCTAATTATTTGGCGAATCTCTTTCCATTTTTAATTGAGATATGGAGAATTAAGTTACCATTTGGTTCACCATTAAATTAAAAAACATAGGAATTTTTTTTATTGGCGTCGATATATATTTCAGTTATTGAACTCTTGATTAATACATAAATTAAGAAATATGCAAGTGAGATGCCTTCTAATAAACGTGATTCTCAACTCGCCCAACACGTAATATAGAAGTAATATTTTATCTCCTATTATGTATTAAATGAATGTACATTTTAAATATATATAATAGACATTATATATGATGACTATACATAATGTGTGTGTGCATATATATCATAAAATGGAAGATATGATACTCATAAGTGAGTTTCAAGTTTCTATGGCTTTTGCTTTTCTTTCTTGTGAAAGGTACACACACTAGCTCGCTTTTGGCAATGGACCACATCAGATGGATTCTTGGGATTATTACAAAAATTGATCTACAATTTAATTTCAGCATTTTCTAATTTAATAATGTTAGATTTAATGTTTTGGGATTGCTCGAATATCTTGATTTGATTGATCATTAACATGACAATTTAGATAGCACCAAGTTAGAAGAGCAAGTCTTTTGTGAGACGGTCTCAAGAATTTTTATTGCATTGCGTGAGACAGATTAACCCACAACTCAATCACCCACAATCCAAACCCTATAATTCGCATGTTGTTTGTGGGTGATGGAGCTCCATCTCACTATAACTATTTGTGAGACCGTCTCACATGAATTTTTGTGAAGTTAGAATAGAGCACGATCATGATCAATATTTACTAGTAATCAATTCGGATCTTTTACTGCATTTTCATTTTACTCTTTTTTTTTTTTTTTTTTTTTTCATTTTGTAGGGATCTCATTCCATTGTTATCACTACACATATAACGTGAATCAATAAAATAAAAATATGAAGTAGTATGATTTCCATTAATTAACTTAATTTCCTTTTTTTTTTTTTAACAAAATGAATGTATAAAATTTTATAAGGTATGGAATTTGTCTTAGTTATAAAAGTATATATAACAAATATTATATATTTTAATTAATAACATAATTTGACCTTTTAGATAAGACTTCTTTATCGGATTAAATGAGTTTTTGAAATGAGATTATTTTGAGACGAAGAGAGTATTTTGTAATGGAAACTCTAATTTTTTTTTTTTATCAAGCGATGCTCTATTATCCTAATGCACCAACTTGTTTTGACTAATATTCCATAAGTATCTAGGAAATAGTACATTCACTGTTGTGAGAATGAGGGAGCCTCTTGTGAGACCATCTTATGAATTTTTTTGCACTACGTGAAACGGGTTAATCTACAATCCAATCACCCACAATCCAAATTCTAAATTCACATGTTGTTTGTGGGTGATGGGACTCCGTCTCACAGTAACTATCCGTGAGACCGTCTCACATGAGTTTTTGTGATAACCAATAGGTCACTGAATATTTTCAGAATACTTTTTATCTACTTTTTTTTTTCTTTTGAAAATAAAATTTGATATCTTCACAAAAAAACAAAATGTAACTATATATATGTCGTCTACTCTCAAATTACATGAAGCAAAATCTATGAGGCAACAAAAGGATGGTATCAAGTGAATGGATAAGAAGCACATCTTATTCAATAGTTTTTTTTTTTTTAATTTCTTTTTAAAGATAGATATCTCATCCAATAGTTTGAAGGAAAAATCTTAATTTTTAGTCCTATAGTTATCTTCTCCATTTTTTTATCGTCAATATTATGTATTTGAATTTTTATTTTCTAACTATCTTTTTCTTTTTTCAATTTTGATCCGATTTTATTTGAAATGTCAATCTCTACCTATGTAAATGACACCATAATTGAAAATCCATATCCACAATTTCGACGTTCATAATTAAAATTTTGAGCAAAATTGGATGAAATTTGAAAAAAAAAAAAAAATAGTTAGAGAACTAAAATTGATGTTAAAAAGTGGATAAGACATGTATACGTTACATAACGAAAATTGCATTTTTCCCATAATTTATACAGAATAATTTTATTTTTTCCTAAAAATTGTAAAATCTGTAATTTTTATGAAAAATGAGCAATGAGTGGGATCATTGTGATTGAAGCATCAATCATGATTTTCCATTATATTTTGATGTTTTACCTTAAATCACATCAATGCCTTTGATTAGCATATGTAATCATATTATTTTGACATATGATGTGCAGTGGTTATTTTAAAACATCAAATGATATATGAGTTAGTCTCTTGTGAGACTGTTTCACGAATCCATTTCATGAGACGGACGCATACGGTCGTGTTTCTGGACACGATCCGACCGTGCACGACAACCTACATCCATATGTGTTTGGTATACAATTGACCATGCGAGAAAACATGTTGTTGAGGGTTTTCGCACACAGTCATGTCTTGAAACACGATCCAACCGTGTGTGTCTGTCTCACGGATATGAGAATAGCACATATTGAAGAAGAGGCAGCTAGGGTTAAGGATACATGAGATCAAGTGAGATGCGGTTTTCTTTATTGAGACATGTACAAGACATTGATAAAGCTAAGAATGCATGTTGGCTACTGTGTTTGGATAAGATATATATTCTGCCTCTTTCATATTTAGTATATATTGCGCCTTCATTATTCAACTCAAGTGCGCCTTTTTTTTTCTCCCTTTTTCTCCCTCTAGATATTAGATTCCATGCAAAAATATCATATCTCTTATTTTCTCTCTCTTCTATTTAAAATATTGACTAAGGTTTTGCATGTAACTCATCCATACTACTAACCACTGTTTGTGAAATCGGATCAAATCGGTTCGTCTACAAATCAGTCACCAGTCTGATTAGTCATGTAAAACCATTTTGATGGTTAAACCGATCAACAATCGATTAAAAACCAGAAAATTTGATTATAATTCAACAATCTTAATTATTACAAAGTATGTTGCGCGCAATTTTTTACGTTAAAATACCCTATCAAAATTTTAATTATATTTTATCTTTTTTAATCAGTATGTATATGTAGTGTTTAGTATAATGGCATCGTTGTATTGTATATTGATTAATTGTTGGAAAAATTATAACATTTACTCGTATTATCATTTTAATCAAAATTTTCATTATTAGTCAAAATAACATAACCTTTTATGCAATATGTTTTTTGACCTGGTCATCAGGGTTTTTATTTTTCAAAACTGACTGGATCAAGAAAACATATTATACATATAATGTTATGTTATTTTTATCAATAGTAAAAAAATTTATATGTACATTTATATATATTATATATTTAAACTCTATAAATAAAACCAAACGGAGCTTGGCCCAATATGATCTCAGCCCAATCTACTTTCTCAAAGATCCATGACAGACGAGCCTGGGCCAATATGATCTCAGCCCAAATCACTTTCTCAAGGATCCATGAAAACAGTTTTACATTGAGAGCTCAATTCAGTGCACTTTCCCCAATTTCTTGTTTTCCAAGAATCTTCAATTGTCGAAACCCTAAAATTCGATATAATTTGATCTTCCATTATCATCTGTTGCACAGGGAATCAATCGATACCGGAGATGGCGTTTACGAATTTCATACTGACGGTGGCTGGAGTGAGCGCCGTCGTGTTGCTGTTGAGGAGCGACGTCAAACAATCCGCCTCCATCTTCCGCCGTAACATCCGTCATATCCGTAACTGGCTCGAAGAAGAATCTGCTTCTGCCGCTAAGTACGCATCTTGACCCCCTTAATTTCTTGTTAATGATGTAATTATTACTCTTATTAAAATTATCATTTTTTGTTATTTTCATCTCGATTCTGCGGAATGTTTAACTCGTATTAATTTTGAAAAATATTAATTTTTAATATTTGATTTTAGTAAAGGCGAACTTAGTCAGTGTGTTATGGAAGAATTTTGATTGGATTTGTTTGAAGAATGTGGTTTTTAATGTTCGATTTCAGCGAAAGCGATAATGATCAATCTTATGGCGGAATTTTAATTGGATTTTTATTTCAATTTTATTTTATTTGTGTGTGTGAGAGTCCTGGGGTTGTCATGAAGTGCTTACTGAAATTGCGAAATAATGTGGGGATATTTTTCCATTACAACTGCTTTATTTTCGAGTTCATTAATCTCCGTGAAATACTGCTTGATATCGAGAAATTGAAGTCTTGGAATTGGGTTAAGGCCACTCCCATTCAAATTTAAAGTGATTGTTCTGTAAGTCGAGAATATGGATAGAATTAGTATCGTAGTACCAGCTGCTTTGTTGGAAGGTGAAGTGTGACTTGTGTTCGATCTTATTGTAGAGAAATAGAGAAGGCAAAACCGAAGGAAATACCCGGGAAAGATGTTCCGAAGGGAGACAAGAAATAAATCCATTTCATGCCACACATATCTGAAGTTTCTCCGCCTTGCAATTCTATGTAGTTTTGTGAGAGGTTGACCGATCTATACATTTTGGGAATAAATATGTTCTGTTTCCTCATCTTCTTTCTACTTCTTGCATTCTGCTTCGTAATATTTTTCGAAAGTAGGATTGTTCATTGTAATAGTTTTTATTTTTATTTTTTGGGGGGTTTTGGTAGACTCGGGCAGATAAATGAGAAATTGTTTGCAATGGGTTGTGGTTACATAAGCTTCATGTATAAAATATTTAGCTTTGGAAATGATATTTTGGGGTTGGAAATGCAATCTTGTAGTAATTTTGTTTTCCTATTTGTTGAGCATTGTGTTGGTTATCATCATTTTTTGGATTAAGTCGAGCAATATATATACTTGCTGCACATTGGCCATGCACTTGATCTAAGTTGGTTGGCTTCTTTAAGCAATTGATGTTTTAGGTGTTTGTCGAGGTGCTTTCACATGCTTCTAGTTGTGTTGCATCTTAACATGGTTAGAATGAAGGAATCTGCATTGACTTGATCATCTAGTCACAGGGGTATTGATTCTTGAGACGAATATTGTTCTTGTTGGATTTGCTATCTTCTTCTTTCGATTTCTCCATGATGTGGTGGAAAGTTCGGACACTACATATCTTTACCATTGTGAACTTGATCAGCTAGATTGTCAGTTGGTAATGGAGCTTATATGGTTGATGTTGTCCTGAGTTATTGGCCGTTAATGGGATTTCGAATTTTGTAGTAATATTTGCAGATATTGACTATATCGACAAGTTGATCGTGGTGATGAATTGGTCCATGGAACTACAGAGCCTGAACTTGAATCACTTGCAGTGATTCGATTCCATGTATGTTTATCAGTTACTAAACCTTTTTCTAAATGGGCTTTCAGAAAAATTGCTTATTCAAAGAAAACCTTTTTAAAATTGATCACCAAATACGTGAAATTCTCAAAATAAACTTGTATATCAAGTCTCTCAAATTTCTTACTAATAAGCAGAATGTTTTCTTGAAAAGATTGGATGTATCTGCAACGACGAATCTATATGTAGTTTCTTCATTAGACTAATAGATTGGCAGAGAAAATTTATTACTATCCCCATTTTTGATACACATTAGTCTTCAAAATAAACCTCGGGAAAAATTAACTCAAAAAAAAAAAAAAAAAAAAGGGAAAAATGTAAAATCGGTCTTATAATAAGTGAATTGTCTCAAAACTTGTTTTCTTGTCTTTTATTTTAGCTGGTTCCAAAATTTTCTTGTTTAGCTGAAATTTAGCGTACTTCGGCCAATTTTGATGACATGATTGATCTCAAAGTGATATGGATTCCACTTAGTGCTAATATAAACGATAACTGACTGTCAAAATTGTACTTAATGCTTTACATAATTTAATACATTTTTGTTGAATAGTTATCAATTGGAGCAAGCCACGTCATCAAAATTGGCTATCCAAAATTTTGGGTAAATTAGAGATTTCAGAACTAAAAGAATGAAATTTAAAAAATGGATGATGAAAAGATTGTTTTCGCCACTTTTAAAAGAAAATGGGACTAGCTTTGCAATATTCCAATAGTTATCAGTCTAATTCATAGTAATAAGTCTTTCCAGGGCTAACATGCACGCCTGCCATCTTTTGTAAAGTATGCGCCCCAATTTTTAGATATGATATAGATCGATAGCACTAGTCTGCCTTTGCCCTGTAGGCCTTTAGCAGAGGTGTGCTAGGGCGATCTCCGAGGTAGTGTGCGACGACGACAGAGGGGCAGTACGTGGGCCTCGACAGCAGCTAATTGGCGAGTCAGAATGAACGACGGCATGGACTAAAGTGAGGAAAAGCCTTCTATAGTTTACGATTTCATAAATGTTGTAGGCTAATTCCCGTCACTTGCATTGTTCTCAATTAGCATACATGGAGCCTGAAGGGCATTTTTAATTTGGAGAGAGGTTGTGATGAATGAACATTTGTCTAGGCATAAATCTGATTCTCTATACAGTTTTTTCATGTCTCGCACGTGTATCACTATCAAAACTATATAATTTTAATAACTGAATAAAATTATGTCTTTTTGACATAATTACTCAAATAAAATATGGAAAAGTAGAATAGAAAATCACGTATTCTGTTCTTAACTTACCTCAACAACATTACTACTGAAAGTAGGTTTATTCTATGCAGTGGCGGATCCAGGATCAAAGTATTGGGGGGGCGAGTATTATAGGTAAGAAAATAAGAAAATATTGGGGGGCGAATATCATAACTAATATTTTGGGATATAAGAAAATATATAATATATAATATAATTGGTATGTTTTTCCAAAATTTGGGGGGGGGGGGGAGCTGCCCCCTTGCCTCCCTGTATCCGCCTCTGATTCTATGAATGCAAATTGGACAAGGACTAGTACTGTAGGTGCCAAAATTCAATGAAGAATATATTTATCTCCACCATTAATTTTAAATTTCAGAAATAGAAAACATACCTAACAGTGCGAACAAGTGAACGTCGCCGGTTTCATAATTCCATGATTTGAGTTAAATAAACTATAAAAGTTTCCTAATATTGAGATTTATAACCACTTTTATATCAAAACCCATTTTCTTTTTCCTATTTTATTTACATAGGATCATTCAAATCTTGACGCAAGTAAAAATAGAATAAGTCAATCTAATCTGTGAGGCGGGTCAATCTATAGTTCATAGTTCACAATTATCTCATATGAGCTTTTTATAAAGTTTTCACGTCCCAAACTTTTCAAAGAGTTCTAATAAAACAATTTTACCAACACCTCATACAAGAAGAGACAAATTAGGTTTTCTAAAGCAGGGTTTTGCAATATGAAAATTAGTAGAATTATTCCACCATGTTCAATTGCTAAAAAAAGAGAGAAATATATTCTTTACACACTACACATATGTAAGTTGCAACATATATAAGATGAAGTAGATTCACTCCAATTAATCAATGTTCTTACCATTTTCTTCTCTATCATAAATCATATCATCATATCTAAGATGATATATTAATCACTGAAAGATTTTGCATCTCAAAAAGGAGGATAAATCTGCATCTGGTTGAGAATTTGCTCAAAATTGTCACTGGGTTTTTCGACTGCGTGTGTGTGTGTTCCTTCGTATGTTGTCACCACAACGCTCTCGTCTCTCGATTGACGCTGCACTTGTTTCTTCACATTGCATCCTTCATGAGTGCATCGATAGTAACTTCTGCCAACAGTAATTTACACAATTCAATCTATCATCACTTCGATGTAATTACTTTACCTTTTATTAATGCCAGTCTATTTAGAATCATTTTTCGTCTTATAGCTATGACCACTTACACTACGCAGATGGCTCCGTAACAATCATTTTTTTAATAAGTTTAGTCATATATAACTTGAGACATTACTCGAGTTTGGTCCTATTTTTGTCAGGAAATTCAAAATTGCGGGAAAATTGTCTTTTATGGCCACCGGAAAAGTCTTAGATTAGATGTCACATGCAAAAATAATATCAAAATCGAGCAATGTTGCAAGTTATTGGACTAAATTGAAAAAGACGATTGTTATTGGACCGTGTGTAAATGGTCTAAATTATGAGATGGAAAATGATTTTAACCATGATGAACTCATTTATTAGTTTAGTTACTCTCTATTATAGTTTCATGCATGTAAAATTGCTCCCAATTTAAGTTTAATGTATTTGTTTTTATAGATCTTGAGTTTTCGTCATGTCAAGAAAAAATTAGGGTTTGGCCGGAATAACTTTGATCAAGAATTATAAAGCTTGAGAAATACGGAAATAAAATTCAGATATAAAACTCCCTTTTAGAACAGATCACTAAATCTCTCAAGAAAAAAATATTTTCTCACAGTAGATTATCAGATAGCTAGAAATCAAGACAAATTCTATTAAGACAAACATATTGTCCACACACAAAATATACCTAGGAAACTTGTTGTTCTTCACTGCTTTCTGTCCATACTTTCTCCATCGATATCCATCATCAAGTATATCAACTTGGCTTCGTGTTTGGAACGCGAATCTCGGATTTCTCACTTTCTTCTCCACTTTCTTCTTCCCATTTCCAACCACCCTTGATTTGATCATCATCTCCCCATGCCCGATCTCAACCGACAAATCCTGGTCGTTGATCATCCTCATCTTAGGTTTCTTGGGGACCACATGATCATCTTTTACTTGTGCTATAGGGAAATGAATGTCCCTCTTAAACCCCATGAATCCATCCATGGTTCCATTTTTGTACAAGCTGTTAGTCAGCATGTTTGGAGAATCAGATGAAGCTGCTGGGATTCCGACAAATGAATATTCTTGGAGAGGCTTAGGAGCAATATTGCTATCCATTATTATTAGCAAGAGAAGTGGGTTTTTAATTAATTTTGCAGAAATTAATTAATGAGTGTGAAGAAGAAAGAAGAAAATGGATCAAAGATGTGGTCCAAATTTGGAAAGTAGGGCGGCTTGAAGGGCCAACCCACAATTATATACATGCACGAGTACTCGTACTATTTGTAATACTAATACAAGCACAATTCAAAGGCTATGTAGGGTGATGTCACTCATCGACTATTCGTTATTGTATATTCTCTATTTCTCGTGTTTTATTGTATTCAATCGGTATAATTATATTAATATTAGAGGTTGGATCTGTGAGACACATCGTGGTTTCGAGTATTGGTAGAGTATACAGGGGTTAAAATCAATTTTTCTCTTATAAGTATGACCGTATCTTTTTATTTTTATTTCATAAAGATTATAATTTTCAATTTGGGTTAATTTCAATTTTGGTCTTGTATGTAAAACATTTTTCATTTTTGGACAACTAAGTATCCGTTTTTCAATTTAGGTCTTCTATATTTTAATTTTTTCCAATTTCAGTTACTTTTGGTCAATATTTCATATTGTTGACTTGTCTGTTAGAATTTGGATGTCGTGTTAAATTATCCTACGGCCACGTTACAAATTTTGAAAATTCCGATAAAAGAAGACTGAAATTGGAAAATATTAAAATATAGAGGACCAAAATAGGAAAATTGATATTTGGTTGTTAAAAAAAGGAAAGTGTCTTGCATACATGACAAAAATTGAAAGACAAAAACTTGTGTACCTTAAATAGAGGGCGACCCCCACGCGGCCACACCATAGTTGGTGTGCGCCACGCGCCACCTAATTCCAATATAGTTCATTTTGCAAAAGGTATTAATCGTATACTCTTAGGGTATTTGTTGTTTATTTAATGAAATGTAATAGTTGTATACTCTTACGGCATGATTGGTATGATGGAATTGAATTAAGTGGGAATGAAATGAACTCAAGAATTGAATGGTGATGGGAAAAGAATGGTATAAAAATGTTGATTCATGTGATTGGTATGACAAATGAATAGGAAATGAATGAAATAATTATTATAATTATATTTTATGATTGATAACTATAAATAAAATGTATAATATTAAATGAATCTTTATTTGACCAAATTATGTTCCACTATAATTTTATTTAATATTCATATTCAATATATCACTCAAATTTAAAATATTTGGCATGTTTAAATTTAAAAATAATTCTTTTTACAGAAAATTAATCATTGTACTAATATTAAGATATATTATATTTTTTAATCTTATTATTAGATTACTATTTTTGTGTTATTAACATATTCTCAAAGTAGTTAAATAATAATATATTTTTCATATTTTTTATTAATTATTCTATATGATTTTCTATTATTAAAATCTTACTATCTTATTTTATATTACTAAAAAATATTTTAGCTACAATTTATTTATATTTTTTTAAATAATTTATTATCTATACTAATATTCATTTATCTTACAAATATATATATATATATATATATATATATATATATCAATATTGGAACTAAAATTATTTGTATTATTAAAATTATATTCATATTATTTTATTATGTTTTTAAGATTTTATATTTATTAATTATTTTTATACTATTTATGTATTTAATTTTTTTTTACTATTTTTACTATTTTTATTTTATATTTATTTTAAATTATTAGTTATTATTTTATAATTTTTTATAAATAATTTAATATTGTTTACAAAATTTTATATAATAATTCGACTTTAGGAAGTTAATTTGTGAAAACATAAAATAAATATGATAATTGTCAAAATTAATAAAAAAATGTTCATTTTTTTTCACGACAGGAATACGTAATACCATGGGGGTAGGAAGGAATGATCATTCCCTCATCCATGGTAATACCAATTCATGCGGGAATCACCATTCCCACCTATAAAACATACCAATCAAAAGAATATGAATGAAGGTAAGAATGATGATTCAATTCACATCTCATTCCATCATACCAATCATGTCATATTAGTTACATACTCATAAGTATTAGTTTTTTTTTTTTTTGGAGTTACAATTGGGGGTGGGGATTCGAATTTCATATTTTGAAATAATTGATTCTTCAATGTCTAGATCATTGAAATAAAATAATGATCAATTTCATGGAATCATGATTTTGAAATTTAAAATCACACATAATATATTAAGAAAAATAAGAAGAAATTGATTGAAACAAAACACATGAGGTGCGATTTAACATATGAAACCATGAAGAAGAGAGGAAGAAGAAGAAAAAAGTATAGCCATGGTGAAAAAGTAGAAAAGGCAACCATGGTGAAGAGGAGAAGGAGACGGCATATTTGATGAAAAAGAAATAGGGTGTGTTATCATACATAGGAATTGAGAAGAAGAAGAAGAAGAAGAAGAAGAAGAAGACAATCATGTTGAAGAAGAAAAGAACACATCGCTGTGAAGAGAAGAGACATAGGTGAAGAGAAGAACCACGATGAGAAGATGTGGATGTGAGAGAAGAAGAAGTAGGGCGCGTTGTAGGGAAAAGAAAAAAAAAATAAAAAAACAGGTATAAAAGGCGGGCGGAGCGGGTCGGGTTGGGGGCATGGATTCTAGGATCCGTACCCCTGGTGTACAGAAGACTCACTCAAATTGAAATGATCTCTTTTCAATTTTATCCTACAATTTAAGAATCAATTTGATTTCAATCCTGTTTTGGTCAAAATTCAAATTTCGCCAGAAAATGTTACATGCGATGCACGTGACCCCCAAATTGGGACTGTTAAGTGGCCTAAAAATAATATGGCGATACATGTCAATCAATAAAAAATTGACACATGTTGCTAATAGCATTCTTATTGAGCTAGAACTTATAGGGAAGACAATCAATTTATGGATGGAGTCAAATATGTAGTATTTACAGACAAAAGTATTCACTTTCAGGTCATTGAAAAACCCAAATTTGATGAACTTTGACTAAAATCGGATAAATTCTCAAATTATAATCGGATAAAAATTATGATAATTAGATAATCAAAATCAGAAGATATCATAGTTATGAACAAAAAATGATTTTAATCTGAGTATACATATATGGTTTAACACCCTCTTCCTAGGTTTGGTAAATCTATAAAATACTCTATGATCTACTAAGGTACATAATCAACCACAAATTCTAATACAAATTTAGAAAAATATTTATGTAGTTGGAACTATAAGTTTTTTTCTATATTTTCTTCCTATATTTTCTTCATATTTTATCCCTACAGTAAATGAGAAAAAAAAAAAATTGAACTAGAAGTAATACTCTAGTCTAGTGAAAGGTAAACTTCAATTGTTAAGGCAAAATTCATATGCAACCGTCGCACCGTGCGACAGTTGCATTTATAGCATAAAAATACATACTTATAGCCATAAACGGCATACTTGAATAACTCATGCTTATATTGTAAAAAACATACTTATAAAACACATACTTATATCTGTAAAAGACATACTTGAATCACGTCGTATGTGAGACGGTCTCACAAGAGACCAACTCAATTGCTAATAATGACAATTTAAATGTGTTAAATTTTAGTGGTGGGAGGGGGGAATTGATTTGGATCGGACAACTTTAGAGTTACATGTTCAAACTTGATATTTCTGACATAACAGTTTAAGCATCTATGTTACATATCTAAAAATGATTATTTTTTGCAAAATTAAATTACCATTAAAAGTTAAAACTACTCCATTAAAAGATGACCATACCATCTTTTGCAAAATTAAATTACCATTCATCTTAACATTTTGAAGATAATTAGTTAATTAATTACCAAAAAAAAAAGAAGAAGGAATTTCTTCTTTAAAACAAAAGATTAATTCAAAATCAATATGGGTTGACAGAAATGTCAAAGATGAGGAAAATGTAAGAAAAAGTTACATAGTATAATGGTTAATTTGTGTGTCTAGATACATGAGAAAAGTGTAAGGTTTGGAAAAATGGGGATGGCGGCTTAATTCATCATTAAGATCGTGACTTTATAAAGTTAAAAAAAAAAAAAAAAACCAGTGTCTATATGCAGCTGATTTACTCTCCAAGAATATTAATTAGTTTCCAAATTGGTGAAAAGAAAATATTATAATTGGTTTTTCTAATTTTAGGGTCATCGCCTCTGGACTAAAGATAAGATTCACCAGATAATTCATGCATGTCCCATTGTTAATTTTTCCACAAATGCACTTGACTGTTTTTAATAGAAAAATAAAAAAGAATTTGTTAAGGTTGCTTGATCGAAATCCTTTAACAACAATGATAATGAGAATATATCAATAGTTTGGTCCATGGGTTTGACTGAAGAATCTTCAATATAACTTATTAATCTTATAACAATAGTAAATATGATAATACATATATCTATATATATATATATATATATATATATATATAGACACACACGTCTTAATTTTTAATATGTACTAAAAAAAATCAAATTTTGATACGTGTCAACTTATGGTTAAATCTTTTTCCAATTAAATTTAATTTAATTCTAGTCATACATTTGTCTCTAATTAATCTATTTATTATTTTTATAATTATATTAATTTAACTATTATTAAAATGAAAACTCTTCTTTACTAAACACTCTCTTCTTGTTTATTACATTTTATTAATGATAATAATTGAAAAATATTAAATGAGATTGCATTATTTTTTACTAACTATTAGTGTTGTTAAATTGTTGTTGTCAATTCATTTATAAAATTTATTTCAATTTTTTTTTTTTTATAAATTGTGTATCAAACAGGATCTATACTAATTTACTGCTATGAGAGAGAACTCATCTAGAGTGTTGAGTTTTGGTGAATTCAATTCTTCTTTCAAACTAACATGTGATATCTATCTATTTAGTGATTCTTGTCCAAATTCATATTCTACTTTTTTTTTTTGGTTGATAAAATGGGAAGAAAATAAAATTAAGGTTATATCATTTCATTCATTATTTTTCATTTACTACATATAAAAATAGAGTTAAGAAATCAAAAGAAAAATAAAATTGAGGAATAAAAATTTGTAAATGCTGCACGGTTTTCTATTGTCTTCAGTATATTTTTGAAGTACGTTTGTACTTGTGATCTAAGTACACTGTAGCCCAATACATGTGCCAAATTAGGCAGTCCTATATATGTGTTGCATAATTCTTTTTAAGAACCCTGTATGCTTCGTAATTAGTGACTAGGATTATACCTCTAACATGTAGTAATTGATTGTGGTATTTAATATTACTATAATTTAATTATTGCAAGCGCGAGGCTTGTCCGAACATAACTAGTTCTGATTTTAGGGTTATTTACCGTGTGCCATATTTTTTTTTTCAACATAAACCTTTTTAAAAAAATCCATTAATGTGGAAACTAATATCGAGTGTGTGCGCGTGTGGTTGCATGTGCACGTATCCTTCTTGCCATTTATCATTCGTGATCTTATAAAATTGATTAGGGATGTAAACAAGTCAAGTCAAATCGAGGTGAGTAGAGGCAGGGGCGGAGCTAGACTCATATTTTTTGGGGGGCTAAAAAGAAAAAAACAAAATGACATGGATATATATGCTTAATATTAAAAAATGCAATAATCTGTCACACAAAATTCTTTGAAAGAGGAGAGAGAAATTTATTAAAAATAGCAAATAACAATAATAATGTGGATAGATTGAGACCACTTATATATAATATAATAATAAATCTTACTTGTGGTTGTCCATTTGTTATAAATGAATTATTTTTGGGGGGCTTAATTGATATAAAATTAATTTTAGTTAATAAATATATATAATATTTAATTTTTTTTTAAAAGTTAGGGGGGCTAAAGCCCCCTCTCATCACATGAGGATCCGCCCCTGAGTAGAGGTGTCTAGACGGTTCAAACCATCAGTTTTGCTTGTGAAAACTATGGAGGGTTGAATCGGAATCGAACCGTGAGAATTCTTAATTTCGAGTCTAATTCGTAATTTGATCAAATTGTCGAATTGATTTGAAGGTTGTGAGAATTACCGTTAGACTTCTTCAAATTTTCATCATAAAATCCCTTAAGCTTTAAAGATGATACAATGTTGTGATATCAATAAGAAATGATTGCATTCTAATTAAATTATCATAGAAGGATTTAGTCAAAACAATGCATGAACTCTTTGTTGTTGTTTTTTTTTTTTTAAATATTATTATTATTGTCAAAAGGTCTGGTTGTAATTTATGTTGATCAAATTTTGATAATGATAGATACTTCATCTAATTTAACCTATACACATCTCCACATCCAGAAACAACCTAGTTTGTCCTAGTAGATCCTTAATAACTACTCCATTCGATCTTTTAGTTATCATTTTAGATTAAAAAAAATATTGTAAATTATATTTTTTAAAACTTTCATGCAATATTATAATTTCAAGATTCTCTTTACCACCATAATCCTTAAAATCTGCGAATTTTTAATCTAACATGTGAAATTTGAACTCAGGTTTAGGAATTTAAAAATAACATTTTTTTTAATTAATTTGACAGTATTTCAAAATTTGAATCAATATCCACAAAAATTCAATGAACTCTCGTCTCCAATTAAGGGAGAAAAAAGTTACCTATGACCAATATGTCAATTGTTGAAACTAGGATGAGGACAAGGAATGATGTGGCTGGTTATGTGCACGTGCATTGAAGGTTGAAACTTGAAATCCAGACAAAGTCAAATCAAAGACGAGTTGGTCAAAGTTGTGTTTGGCATTTGGATCGATTGATTTGGGTAATATATTTTTCATTTTATAAATATTAACTTATGTGAGTTTGTGATAAGTGTTTTATATTATATTATGTATCAATTTGTCTAAAAGTTGTGTATTTTTTAAAGGGTTGTTTATCGAAAAAATCACAGTATTTTCTCAAATTGTCATTTTACATCAAAATTTTCACTATTAGTCAAAATAATATATATATATATATATATATATATATATATATATATATATATATATATATATAAAAGTATTATGTTTTTTTATCACAGTTGGTTTTGGAAAAAAAATTCTTGAAGTTTTTAGGGTACTTGAACTCTGTAAAACTGTCGTATTTGGCAGATGACGTGTCCGGGCAGCTGGATATGTTGGCAAATCTTTTTTCAAAGTCGACTGAAGTCAACAAAACATATATAAATTTATGTTATTTTGACGAATAGTGAAAAATTTGGTTAAAATAACAATTCGAATAAAAGTTGTGATTTTTCCTTAATTTTAAAAATTAACTTAAAAAGTTTGTGAGAGGTGTTTTAAATTGCATTGTGTATCAATTTATCTAAAAGTTTTTTTGTTTTTTTTGAATCACGAGCTTAATTCATAAGACATTATTATGCTTCAGGGACGTATTTGGGGGTGCGATCGCTCTCATTGGATTTTCAAAATTGTTTTTCATATGTAATTTTTCATGATATTTTTCATTTTTATTATACATTTATAAGAGTTCCTTACATTGTAGAAATTAATTTATCTACTGTATAAATTTTGGCATTTGATTTGCTTTATCATTGAAAAAAAATCATAGTTTCATTACTGTTATGATTGATGTACTGGATTACTGGATGCGCACAAATTTAACGTATGAGACTAAATTCATATTTTTTCCAAATTTCAGTCTTAACTCGTAATTGATCAAATTTTCTTTGGAGAATTTAAACTCCATAAAATATTTCCTCTTTTTTAGAGAATGTCGACTTTTCAGAAATGGGGACAAAAGAAAACTAATGTGCTTCTGGAAGAGAATGTTAATAGAAAAGGTAATTTTGATAATAAAATTGGAAAAAATGTAAAAAGTAAAGTGTGTTTTGATATATGTTGAAGAATTAAGATAATACATGCATTTTGAAGACTCTTATTAATCCAGAACTAGATACATAATTTTTTTTTTTTGTTGGTTAATGGAATATAATTTCAACTTTGATAATTGGAATTTTAAGGTGAATGGAGAAGTCTATTAATTTAAAAGATGTTTGTGAATAGGTGTGATTAATAAATGTGAACGTTTATAATTTATTCAATAAAAGTCATACAATCGTACCATTTGACGAAAAGACACGATTGCATCTTGATTAATTTAATTCAAAGGGCCAACCTTTTCACAAATGGAGTCAATGGACACCTAAAAATTTATAAATAAACTCTTTCTATTCCACAATTAACACATTGAATAAATATTGAATATGCATCCAACATACATTGAAAATGTATGGAATTTCCTATAAAATTCTTTTTGTTCTTCTTTCCTTTTATTGTCCAAAGAGTGTTCAAAATAAATTTGGTTCGTTGTTTCTTGTGTTTTGAAGTGTTACCATGAATGCTAGAGCGGGACGATTTTGTCTTACGGAAAAAAAATCTAACTCTTATCTTGATTCAAATTTATATCCCGTTTTTTCAATCCATTTTATTTCATGACATTTTATTACAACACACCCACCTATTTTTTCCAACAATAACTTTTTGGCGTCATTTTATTTTAGTTTTTTCTTTTACAACAAAATAATTCATAATTTCTAATGTTATTTCACTATGGTAGTTTAGTTATTGGACAATAGTAGGTTGTACCCTCAAACTTAGCCACATGTACTGAACTAGAGAGAAAAATTTAACCCAGATGAAAAGAATTGCAAAATAAGTCTTATGCGTTTTGGTGGTCCAAATTAACCAAGTAAAATGGATATATATATATATATATATATATATATATATATATATATATATATATATATATAGTTAAAGTAGCTATTTATAAAAAGAAAAAAATTTATATGTAATTGGTGTGTGGATCTAGACTTCATGCAATTTGATATGTTCGTTTTCATGGGTTCATATGTTCTTCTGCTTATGTTTTAGTTCTATCAAATAAGTTATATATTTTAGTAATATGAGTAACATTTCTACGTTATATTTAAATAAAATGAGGTAATACATTTATCTGATACAATAAATACCTTTTTAAGTAAAATATGATCAAATACATTTAAGTAATATTGCATTAATACTTTTACATTATATGAGTAATACATTTATGTGATACAAGTAATACACTTACATTATATTTCAATAAAATGAGGTAATATATTTATGTAAATGAAGTAATATATTTATATAATACAATGAATACTTTTATATGATACAACTAATATATTTTAATAAAAATAATAACCCATGTTTTATATAGTGAAAAAGAGGAGCGAGTTGCTAAAGGAGTTGCTATAGAGTTAAGAGGATAAGACAAAGAAAAAGAAAATAGTGAAAAGGAATAGGAGGAAAAAGACACTTGTGTGAGAGATAAAAGAAAGAAGAAAAAGATGTGATGGAGCGAGTCAGTTGTATGAATTTAGAATCCTGTAATTGTTGCACAAGAGATCAACTTTTATATTAATTAGGGTGAAATTAACGATCAAAAGATTGTGATAAATCATTTTTTTAAAAGATATATATGGATATGATGAGAATATAAAAATAGTTTTTTAATATCGTGAAAATATCATAAAATATTGACATAAATGGAAGAAGGTACAATATAAACTTTAAAAGAAATCAAGATTACTTTTGCACATATATCACGAAAAAAAAAGTTCCAAATTCTACTTGGTCATTTTATGGACGATTTTTTTAGTTCTTCAATATTATATTTTTCTAGGCTCCATTTACATGGCCTATCAATATTGTTTCACTAAATATGCCATTTTATTTGGTACATTTGAATCTAATTGATCATCATTTTGATATAAAATGATATATATTAAGTAATTCTTTTCATTTGTCATGCACACGCACAATATTTATATATTTTATCATTTATATGTTTGTTATAATAATGAATAATCACTATAACTCTTGTTACATTCTCAAAATTTTTATATGCTTCATTGTACATTTTTTAAATTTGATAATAAATAAATTAAATAATTAATTTTAAATAACGTCCGGTGACACTGTCCCAAGTCCTTGAAAAAATATATAAGAAAAATTCGAATGAGAAACGCAGTTTTCATTTCTCCGCACCTCCAATGGCGAGTGTACGGATTCCATCGTCGTCTCTGCTTGGCTCGAAGCCGCCGATTGACAAATCCTCTACTGTTTTATCGTCTACTTTCCGCTTCAGGTTTATACTGCAAAATCGGTTTAATTTACGGAAGATAATTTGAATAAACTGCTGCATTAAACTGATAATGTCGAAATTGCCTTTTCAATTGACTGAATTATCACCTGCTTCACTCCATTTTATTTTTAATTTTACCATAATGGCAGGCTAAATTCAAAAATCTGTAGAACGCGCAGAATTGTGTGTGATTATTCGTGCTTCGAAGTAAGTTTGGAGTTTGTTGAGGCTTTAGTTTTCATTGATGTGTGCTATTTAGGTCTATGTTTCTATAGTTTGTGGCTGCTGTTAGATGTATTTTTCTGTACTTTGATTATGTTGTGTGTTTGGAACTTAAATTTGGTAAGGAAAATGCTGATGACTATGTAAGGACATGGATGCTATTGAGAAGTTTTACGAATGCCTCATGAAAGATAGTAATTTATGTACGCATCAAGTTTATGTGTTCTTCGTAATATTAATTCAGTATTGATGCTTATTTTGTCCTAAAGAAGATTCAGTTTCATTTTCTTCACCAAATCTTAGCTTCAAATATATGTAAAACAATGATGACACAGTGCCTAACTTAAAATTCTAGAATTTAATTATGTCATTTTTCTTATGCTCAGCCATATTAGAGGAGTTTCTAAGATGTAAACTAGTTTGTTAAAGGAAAATGATGAAATTTAGATTTCTAGACTTACTGAATTTGTTATCATCCATTGAATCCTTAGTCGAAATGGAACCTACAGAGTGTATTGCGGCATTTATTTATAAAACTGATTTAAAAAAAGTGCTTGAACGGATATAACTGTCATGGAATTTTGTTTATTATATATAATAGCTCAAATTTGTATCATCAGTTTGAGTACTATGTCTTCTGCAATGATAATTGTGATCTGCCCAATTGTTATTAACCTGAGAAATATCTAACTAGAGTGAGATTATACCACATACATTTTATGCAATTTTTATATCTAATTAAACCTAGCTAATTATCCAAATAAAAGGTCAATAACACAATTGACATCATGAGTTAAATTTGTGATCATTGATTTTTTTTTTTTTGGTATTCATTTTATGTTAGTAAGTTGTTTATTGATGAAACACTATTATCTCCCTCGTTCCGTTTTGCTTCTTGTCAGATGAAGGGTGTGAGTTATCGACCCCCAGGAACTGAGATTAATCTTTTGAATGATGTTAGTTTCTCCCTTCCCGAGAAAAGGTACCTTTTCTGGTGTATACAGTAAATAATTAAGCAGATACTTGGAACCAAATATTATCTATTTGATTTTTATATTGCTTTTGCTATATATAATCATAGAAGTGGGAAATGTTGAGGCGAACTGTTAGAAGTTGGATTTGTCTCGCAACACCACTATACTGGGACAATAGAGTGCATATGTGTTCATTAAAAGAAAAAAAAAAGTAGAATGCGCTTATGTGGTTGGCACCTTCTCCTTCAGGCCAAGCGTTCGGGATGAGTTCTACCCAAAACTCATTTATCACTAAGCCCTGGCCGATTTGCATGGCATGCTTGGTGTAAGGGTGGATGTTAGAAGTTGGATTTGCTCCACATCACCAGTAGATTACACTAGGCTGGTAAAGTGTATGTATGTTGTTTAGGCATTCTCTCCCTTCAGCTGGCTTTTTAGGATGACTTCTACATAAAACCCATATATTACAAACCATGATAGTAGAAACCAACTCAAATCTTTGTTAACAGTCACTTAGTTCAACTGTTCATCCGGTAATAAGCACAAAATATGTAATTCTGAATGCATGTGAAAAGTAGAATATCATTACTGCTGGTTCTTACAAATATTAAAGATTTCCTTATCCACCAAAGAAAAAATTGTTCCAGGTTTGTCTGGGCTCTGCAACAACCCTTGCGTACAGTATTTTCGTACTTATGTGGAGAATTGTGTATTTACCTCTTTTCTTACTAAAATTGAGGTGCATTGTTGGGAATGCATCACTTTCTAGTTATCTCTGGATAGGTCTTTACACCTAGAACCGGAAGAGCGCTATATATGTTCTGAATTTTGTTTGTTATATCTGTAGTTTTGGTCTGATCTTTGGACGAAGCGGAAGCGGGAAAACAACACTTTTGCAGGTTTATCTCTTAATCTGGAACTTCTGTTTTAATCAATCTAGGGATTTAATTTATTTGTTCCTTCTGATGTTTTAAATTCTGCTCACTTGATTGCCTTCTCAAATAGCTGATCGCAGGATTAAGTAAACCAACATCAGGCTCAATCTATATTCAAAGATATGGTGATGATGGTCATGCAAATCAGTCTCCTGAACTGTTACAACCCAGAAGAGTTGGAATTGTTTTCCAGTTTCCAGAAAGGTATAACCATCACCTAAAAATTGTCTATCTACACTCATTTAAGTATTGCTTCTCTTTTTTTTTTTTTCTGGAAGATCTTGTAAATGAATTCTTATATAAAAGCACATCTCTTTCTAACTGGAGAGGGGGTCCGTTTTACCACAAAATTCTTTCACTTCCACTTTTACTTTTATTATCTGTATTTATCTACTCCTTCCCAGACAAGTTCAAACACGATCCAGCCTTTTCCATTAGCTTGATGTAGAAAGCTCTTTTGTCTGTTTATGTGTACTATCAATGCCAAGTTCACATCCTGCTTCCTTGAGCTATCGTGTGGCTTTTCCTGATGTACTAGCTATTAAGTAATTTTTATATTTTGAGTTCCTACTTGATATTCTTTTATACAAATCTGATTATTGCAGTTTCTAATATTTGATCCCCATATGCATAGTCATTTTTTTTTTTTATTCCTTTTCAGATAGTTATGCCTTTGAATCTCAGATAAGGTATCTAAGATAGTTAAATTGGTCTAGGTTTTTTATTGCAGACAGCATTCTTGATGAAATGATATTTGGATGGCCAAGACAGAGAGTTGGTCTGCAATTGAGAGAGCTTCTTGCATCAAGACTCCAAAAAGCTATCACATCGGTATTAGTTTTGACAAAGAGTGAAAAGCATATTAAATGGAATTAATTCTTCTATCAACATCACTATCATTCATTTCCTTTTCCTTAGCATCTTTTTTTTTCCAACATATAAGAGTAGTTCTTACATAGTTCTAATCAATTTTGTTCATGAAATTTATTAGGTTGGTCTAAGTGGAATCCCGTTGGACAAAGATCCCCAATCTCTGAGTGGTGGATACAAACGCCGGCTTGCCCTAGCAATTCAGTTAGTAAGAGTCCTTCTTGTCTTTATGGTTCTTGATGCTAGCCCATATTGTTAGAAAGAATGATTACATGTGCATGGATATATCATCATGATTCATTGTCCCCTTGGAGATGGAATCACATAACTGTAGTTTCTTGCATGAAGAGTGGTATATGCAATATATCTTTGTCCTGCAATTTTGGTCTAGGAAGAGTTTAATGTGTACGACCTTGCCCCATCATTCAGGAGTGCCTGCTAGGCATAGTTGTTAGAGGCGGCCTCGGGGCTGTACTGCCTCAACACGCAAGAGGCAGGCACAGTTCATGGCCCAAGCACCTTTCAGAGCCTCCTGTTTTTTTTTGTGTTGCTGAGGCATGCTTATTATAGACAAGCTCACCCACCCGCACCCCCAACACCAAACATATTTTTAAGGTTTCTTTTGCGATTTTTAAAGACATTTTTTTCTTGAGAAAAAAATTAGAATGGTCAGAACTTCATTTTGAGAGGGACAAACACTTGGGAACTTAGGGTTAACACAAAAGAAGAAGAATTAGATTTTTTGCTGCACCTTGATTACCCAGGCCATTCCAACCACTACTGCACCTCCACCAGGCTGGATTCTAACTGTCATCACCAGAATGCAGGTGCTGCTTGCTGCTGCATACCCATGTATTATATATTTTTCTGTTCTTGGCATTTAACATGGTTACAATAATTTAATATTACAATTTTTGCAAACACACTCCCCCCCCCCCTTCTTTTTTTAGATTTTTCTTTTGGATTTTTTTTGCACCTCGTGTTCAAGAGGCTCAGGCGCCATGACAACCTTAGCGCCTCTGTGTGCATTGCACCTCTAACAACTGTGTGCTACCCTCTCCTAGCTCCTAAACCTAGTATCTAGGTCACAATGAAGCAGCTCAAGGCTTGTAATGTTTTACATCTGTAATGGTTTACCTTAAAGGTTCAATTGCTTTTCTCAGGTGCAAACTCCAGACTTGTTGATATTGGATGAGCCTCTTGCTGGTTTAGGTACGAGTGCATTTATGTTAAATAGTTTTGTTGTCCTAAATACTAGGCTTTTTTACCCTGCTCTAAAAAAACCACTGTGGTACTATCCTAACTAGTATTTGACCCGTGCGATGCACGGGCATACATTTTAAAATAATATGTCTATATAAAAGCATAATATATAGAATTTACATATATATAAATATAACATGTTTGAATAAACATAAAATATAGAAATTGATTGAATAGGGTAATATTTCATTTTCAAATATTGTTATTGGTAACGAAATTTAATGACATATAAGAAATTTTATACTTTTTATGTAATGGTATAATTTAATAAAATGTGTTACGAAATATTTAGATGTTATTGCTATAAAAGTTTGGAACTCATTGACATAGTATATATAAACTAATATTATAAAATTATAAGAAAAAATCAACTAAATTTGAAACACTTCTTTATATACAACATTTATTACGGTGTTCCTTTTTTCAACATCTTTGTCAAATATCAAAATCTTCAAACTAGAACGATTGATTACTCTAAGAAACAATAACATATAATTGATGATTAAAATTAATACAGAGAATGTGTGTCTTTCTGGTGGAATTGTTGAAGATGCTCTATGGAACCACCGCCATTGAAAACTTGTTCCATCCGATAATTAAAGAATCCCATGCAATCTGATTTTTACACATGAATGAAATTAAAAGCCTCCCATGGAATCTGATTTTTACACCTAAATGAAATTAAAAGCCTGTTGCATCTGATATTTAGAGAATTCTAGGAATCTAAAAAATATTTAGAGAATCCCATGGAATCTAATTTATAGAGCCGAATGAAATTAGAGAATGGAAGGAAGTAGACGGTAAAGAGTAAGCACAAAAGAGAGAATCAATTTCAATCTATTATGTGATATGAACAAATCTTCTATTAATTGAAGAATAGAGGAGATGAAGTTGAGAACGCCCAAAATAAACTGCACAATTTTTTTTTTTAATCAAGATGTGACTACTGTCAAAAATAAACTGCACAAAAAAAAAATCATCAAATAAACTGCGCTGTCAAAAAATAAAATGCACAAAGAAATTATCAAGAAGTAACTGCTGTGAAAGAGAAAAGGCGGGAACAATTTTTTGAGAAAACCTTGTTTTTATATATATAATAGATCATAGATAAGGTTCAGTTTTGACCTGGTTTTGTTTTTAGATTGGAGTAATTGTTCCCACAATAGGAATAGTACTTCAAGTCAGAGATGTTACATTCTCTGGAAGAAAATATTTTCTTAGGAAATGGATTTCTGTTTTAGAATGTTCCAAATATAAAATATGATCAATAAATATGGGACTATCTTTTGCCACCTTTTCGACCAACATAACTTGTAAAATACTATTTCTGTATTCAGAATCTGTCACCTTTTGGTGCAGAACAATAGAAGAGAGCCATTTTGTATTTTCAAGTGCAAATTATGAAATTATTTGTCCCTGTTTAGTATCAGCAATTTCATAGTCGTCAATTTTAGGTCATCTTCAAGCCTTATGTCAGTTATAAATATTTTACTACTTGTTGGATGTCTTGGACTCAACCCTCATTCTTTTCATAACATATGTGAACCTGTTGAAGGCAGGAAGAAGCTCCTTAATAGTTAGCTTTTAGTTAGAATGACTGTTTAGAAGCAAGAACTGCAGTGAACATGTCAATTGATCAAGCCACTCATCCATCCTTAGGCATTTTAGGGGACTCCTTTTTACCAACTGGTGCTTAATTACATACAATTTTCGGAATTCCTTAATTTAGATGAGGAGAATCAGTACATACTATTGGAGTTAGATATCGTTTTGACAGATTGATTATTTATGCCATACACAGTCTTTTTGTCCATTATTTTAGTTGCTTCACCTGTGGCATTTCCCTGTGCAATAAATCTGTAGCACTTCTCTAAAACCTGAACGTTATTTTCTAGACTGGTTACCTCTGTCAAATTTAAATTCTATCTTTTGGGCAACCTCCTCCTCTTCTTCTATTTTAATTTTAATTGTTTGAAATTTCTTCTCCGTTAGACTGGAAGGCCCGTGCAGATGTTGTTAGGTTGTTGAACGACCTGAAGAAAGAGCTAACATTGCTTGTTGTCAGCCATGATCTTAAGTAAGTTTACTGCCTTTCTTTAGGAACAAACCCACCCCCCCACCCCCGCGGTAGTAGCATCTATCATTTGCTTATTATATCCTGAATGCACAGATCTGTCATTTGTACTCATGCAATGAAATGCAATAATTAATCTGAATGAAGGTTAATGTGGGTAAATTGAGCCTAGGTATCATTTGAAGTTGTGCCATGTCAGGAAAAAACATGAACTTATAAGAAAGTGGAGCTATGAGATACTTACGCAATATGATTTGCATAGTCCGGCCACATGCATGCTTCTTTTCTGTCTGCTCATAGAAATGAGGTCTATAATTTGAGATTTAGATAATTTGTAAACACTATTTTTGGAATCTTTTTGAAGAAGATCATGTCTTCTCAACTCATATTAATGCATGCTTTGAAACATGTGTATATATTCTGGTGCATAATATTCATTTATGCTTCATATTTGCCATCATATAAAAGGTGACAACAATCAGCAACCGTTTATTGAAAGTGGCCAACATGATTGAATAGTGACTCAGGTCATGAGTGCATTGGAACTATTCGTTTCTCTTTTTCCTTAAGAAATATGTGCAGCCTTAAGGCAAATATTCCGGTGATCCTTTCAAACCTTTTACCTGTTACTTTCTGTTAATTATGCATTATATGTTTTTAGGATGTTGAAGATATATCTTTTAGAATCAATAGTCATGATTGTTAAAGTGCATCATTTCATTATAAAATTATTAAGAACTTAAAAATTGGGTAACCTGCATCTTTGAGAAGTATGAAAGACAGAACAGTGGAATAGTTTTATTCTCTTTATTATTGTTTTTGGTATTGTTACTAGCAATTACTGGTCATGTAATACTATGTAGTAAATTACATTGTCCTCGAGGATTTTTTAGTGGCCCCTCTTCATTCCTCTACTGTAAAAGTCAATTGCCCAGATTGAGGGTTTTCTTTCCTTGAATAAAGTTGACTAACCTCTTAAGCTGTTGAAACACCCTACACTTGAATTTTTTTTCCATAGATTGTGAGAAAGAAGCTTCCTGATCACAATATGGCCTTAATGTTCTGGACCCATTAATGGGTACAGGACATGCTGTAATGGTAACTTGAGTGCCTCATTGTGCTTGTTGTATCCTTAAGCTAGCTGATGGATTATTCATGTCTATTTGATGAAACAATGGCACTGAAATGAATGCTTGGTGGTTGCATATTTTCAGTCTATGTATATTTTAGATCCATTGATGATTAGAGCTATTTATGCATCTTCAGAGAGTTGGCACCCCTAGTAGACATGTCATGGAGGATGGAAATGGGTGGAGTATTGAAGAGCGAGTACCTGCCAGTTTGATTACATATTTTCACTTCCCAATCAACTAATGATGCTGCAATTGAGGTACGGCTCTTAAGCTTTTAATTCAGTACCTAATTCCATTCTGAGCATAATCACATAAGCTGGAAAAGTTAAGACATTTAAAGTAAATGAAGCTTCCTAAAGAAAGAGGTGTTCCTTGATCATATTACTTTTTCCATGATGAGCCTTGTTAAAAGTGAATAACCTGTTTGAAGCCTTCAGTGCGGAATTGAGAACAATTACTTGGACATCAAAGATGGTAATTTGGTAAGCTTTCTATATGATGTAATTATCTTGACACAAACACTTAATCATTAAACAGTAGTTTCTTTAATACATGATACCATATCTGACCTTTTCAATTACTGAAATTTAGTTATAGAGAAGTGCCAGCAATCACATTACATTACCACCCACAATTACAGTACTTCACTGGAAAGCACACTAGGTAGGAAAGACTCCTAGTTTATTTCTTTCCAACCTATATTGAATAAAGTCGTGAATATGCATTCTCAAGTAAATTCCATCTTGACCCTTGAACAGGATGTGGCTGCTTGTCTTTGTTTTTACTGTTTCTGCTCCTACAGCTCCAAGACCAAGTCTGTTGTATAGATACCAAAAACAGGGGAAATAAAAAAAGTCAAACTAGTGTACGTAATTAAGAAGCAACGATTCCCTTACATATGATGATGTATGTTTTCCATATATTAACTTACATTCAGAATCCGTCTTAATCCAATGACCTCCATTAATTGTTGAAGCACCTTTGAAGATACTACTTGAAGATAGTTTTGTAGTGTTTTTTTCTTTCTTTTTGCTGGCTGCCTGACCACCCTTCTCATTTTCATCATCTCCAATCCAGGCATCCTTATGGGGCATGTCTTTTTTCTCTCTCTCTTGAATCTTAACAAACTGTTCCTCTGTTATCTCTTCTGGGTGAACTTTCCTCTGCAGCATTTTTAGAGCCTGCATCGAATGAGATAGTGGCTACTTACACCAGTATAGTAATTCCTGTTGGCTTATGCTTTGCAATTTCTTTCACTTTTTATTGTATGATTAATGCAATCTTAGCTTTAAGCAAGTACAAGGTATAGAGATGTTTAGAGTATGCTCATAAAAAATGTTTAAATGAACTTTAGGTTTATGTTCTGGCCTTAAGTTTAGACTATGAGTCTATGACCATAAAATCCTGAAACCAATTGAGGTTTATATCAGACTCTTAAGGAACCTGATGCGAGCAATTTTAAAGAGACGCGGAATATTATTGGCTATCTGCTATGTATTTTAATGCATAAGCTGAAACAAACATGTTGCAAGTTATAGGATTCTACTTTGACTGATTCTTGTGAAGTCCAGAGATGTTCTTTATGCATTAAAAACTCCATCCACAGATATAAACCATGAAAGCATTTTTTTGTGTTTATATGCTTGATTTATCTTTATAATTTCCTCCTTTTTCTACGATGACCATGTTATGGGATAATGACAAAGATGACAAAGCTTTCAAGATTGTTCTTGCAAAGTTCTGATAGAGACTTCTTAGCTACAGCATGTGAATGTTATAATTGGAATAAACATACTAAAAGCTTATGATATTTCGCTATTATGGTAAATTATTCTGTTATAAGTAAAGAAAAGGATAAGTAACTAATCTAAAAAGGTGGTAGAAGTTCAGTCAAGCTCATGATTTTTACCATGTACTTATTGCCATGAGTATTTTGTTAAAAGTTGATGTCATCTTATTTTAAATTGGAGAACTAATTTGAGGGATATGTTTTTCTTCATATTTCATTTCAATATTAAAGAAAAATGAATAAATAAACAAATAAAGTTTGCTAAAGTAAGGAATATAGCGAGGAAGTCTTTTTTTTTTTTTTTTTTTTTGGGTATTTGGCAAGTTATAAATAAATAAAGGGATGGACTATCCACACCCCATAAATTTCCAATCACACTCCAATATTTTTTAATTTCTCAAGCTTTTCCAATTATACCCTTGGATCTACTTTTCAAATCATTGAGACTATTTCCAATCACTTTTTTGCTAATTCCAATCCATGTGCCTTTTACATTTTTCCATTCCAAATATTGATTGGATCCGAATTCTTTAAAGATTGATTTTCTAAAGGAATAAGTATATAGGCTGGAATATTTTCCTCGTGTCAATACTGTCTAAAAAACAGTAGTCTGGAATGAGTAATAATGTCACGTACAAAATTCCTTCGAAAAATTGATAATTAACTGATCGCTCGAAAATGGTATCAGAGTCCAGGTTTATTAAGAACTTTTAAGTTATATTTATTATGTTTGTGTAATTAATCTTTGGTGAGGAGAATTTCTCCAAGAGAAATATGGATCTGGATGACTATCCAAGATGCTTACCCTACAAGAGATATCGTCAAATTTTGACGATGTATGAACGAGAACACCAAGACAAGGTAACATATTGGCAAAATCAATATGTTGAACAAGAAAACGCAGGAGCCGACAGAGTAACCTTGAGACAATGCGACAGACAAACGGCATATTACATGGGTTTCCTTGCGGTAAACCAGATGTTATATACCGAACTAATAAACCTCCAGAAAATAGTTCATCAAAATCATTGATGACAGAAGGAGAACTTGGATGGATTGAGATACTTCAGGACATATCTAAGCTCTCTCAAGATCTTAGAGAGATCCAGAAGACGGTACAGAATTATGACAATCGCCATAATCATCTACCAACACAAGTTCTTTAGATCCAGAACCAGATAGAGATGATGGTGAAATATCAGAAGGAGACTCTTGAAATTCTTCATTATATTAAAAAAAGAGTCAAGAATCTGGAGGACAAACCAAATCCTTCTGGAGGAAGAAGACGTATAGATTTCGGAACAGTTCTCTATTTAAACCAAAAGGGGAAACCAATCGAAGTTATACGACAAATGATCCGAGATGAAAAACTTCTTGCTATCATCAAAGGAGAATCCATCATAAAATAAAAAGTGATGGATATGGAGAAGATTAATCTTGAAGATCTACATGAACTTGCTGAGTCTTTCGCAGGACTAGGGATTGTGGATCTAAAGATGAATACAAGAGATGGTTCAGCTTTGGTTACTCGATACCAATACCAAAGACCACCTCCACAACCACCAGTGGATCCCAACGTTGCAGAAAGCTCAGGTTCACATCATATGGTTGAACCAATGCCGCACGCTGGAGATTTCACTACAAGAGGAGATCCTATTGTTTCAGGAACTCGACAACGTTTCAAAAGGTCAAATCTCATGAATACGCCTTATGGAAAGTCACAGTTAGATCCAATACATCCGTATGGATTGATGCTAAATCTAGATATCCTAGATTTCAAAAATTGAAAAGCCCTTATCGATGATTGGACATCGATAATGAGAATTGCAGCAGGTACCTTTGACCTTACAAAAGAAGGATTCATCTTACTCCTTGAGATGAGTCTCGAGGAATTTGTAAAAACCTCATGAGACATGACTGCACTAGAAATGAAAAACAACATTACTGTTGGTGAGTCGTTGAAAGAAATTGTTGATAATATGGCAAAATTATTCAAAATTCATTTTATCGGCATATGTTATTTTGAGGGATTGGAAGAGGAGAAAAGAAAAAGATACAAACAAGTCATCTACTGTCTTGAGTTAAATAATATTTGTCATATTAACGAATACATCAAGTTATTGATAAAGAAGTTTCGCAATTTTTCTTTGCGAAGATACCAAGTTCCTGGAGAGAAATGTTCATTAGGGAATACAAAAGGGTAGACGATTTGGATACTGTGGCCAGAAGAATATTTTTCTTAAAGGCCAAGTTAGCTGAATGGTGCCACCAGACAGCACTCTACAAGAACTATAAGAGACTCCGAGGAATCAATAAAATGGTTCCCCTATGTTGCAAAGATAATGACATCCCAACAGTTGTGGGAGGTCAACCACGAAGGCATAAAATGAGGAAACAAAGAAGTCATCCTTATAGCCGTGGAAGCAACAACAATAGAATGAGTCGTAGGTCTTCATGGAGACCTAGAAGGATGTGGTCAAAACAAAATGCTCGAAGTTACAAATCAGGGTAAAGACCAGCACCTGGCAGGAGTAGAGCCTCTTCATTAGGTTCAAACCAAGGAGGTACCAGCAGAACTATAGGAAGACGAACTTTAAGACAAGCTCATACCCGAACCAATGAAAGTTTTAAAGACTGTAATTGCTGGACGTGTGGAGCAAGAGAACATATCTCAACGAATTGCCCGGACAACCAAAAGAGAGGTATTAGACAATTCGAAGCAATACCAGAATTCGAAGAAGCTGTCTATTATCAAAATCTTATACAGATATATCAATTTGAGGATTTATCCTCAGATGAAAGCATCTATGAAGAAAAGATATATTCTAATGATGGAAGCAAGTCATCTTCAAAATCAGAGTGAAAAAGAAATTTTTCAAACAACAAGAGAAGATATATTAGGATATCTTTCTCACACGACGGTTTCTCATAAAACCCTTATGAGAATTATGAAGGAAGATCCAAAGCTTCAGATCTACGATGGATTTACCATTAGAGCTATGGAAAAGACATTGGATAAATTTGGGTTTCATAATAGAAAACGCCAAATTATGCATAGAGTTACTACTGGAAAATTTGTCATCCCAATGGAATTCACTGGTAACTTGATCAAGATGCAGTTGATTCCTTACCGAGAGGTTCAGGAGATCAGAAGCGAAGTCAAAAGAGAAGTTGCAAATACACTCATGGATTCACATTAGAGCCATAAGAGTTATTATTAAAGCAACCTTCAAAGAAGGAATTGATTTGTCACTCAATCTTGCTATATTTGATAAGCGAATCTCGAATCTCAAGGATTCATGCATTGGGACGGTCATAGGAAACTTGTATGCAGGGAAATTGATATTCAATATCTATCCTAGAATTACATACAATTTGGGAGATCGAGACTTCAACAAAGTCTTAACCCTTCATCAAGATTTCAAAAGAAATGATTGGATGAAAGAAGGGAATAAACCTTAATCGATAACCTACAAGATTTTCTATGCTCTCTCGAATACACATCATTCAGATGTATTCTTGAGAAAAGAATTTATTGAAGTCCCAAGAATCTTTGAGGACTTCGCAAGGGTGGTTCTGCCGGATCTTATCAAGTCTCCAACTATAAAGGAGATAGATATGAAAATCCAAGATCGACCCATCTTCAACAAGAGTCAAAGTCTCAGATTTGAAACAAGGAGAATGTCTTTCCAACATGACAGATTGACAAGTAACAGTCGTTGGGAAGAAAGAAGGTCTAGTACAATTCAGCGAATCCCAAAGGTATTCAAAACTAAAAGGGAGCTGAAATGTCCAGAAGGATGAAGAGAAGTTAAAGTAATATTCGACATCACTCAAAAAGATAATATATTTCCTTGTGATGTTTTATATTATCTCCAACAATCGATAGTCGGAAGATTTCAAGAAAGCCTTAAGATGGGTGAAATTGAATTGATTATCATAGGAGTTGCAGGAAGAATCCTAGAACAATTAATACTGGGTATCGATTTTTTCGAGGATCATAAACCTTAGGAAAGATTACAAAATGGAATGGAGTTTATAGTGGCCGATAAAAGATATAGAATCAGATGACCACTAGTTCATTCTCCATATACATTTCTATCGGAATGTTATATGTTGTATACAAAACTAAATATTTCGCAGCCTATATTGATTCAAGAGCAGCGATTTGTACTGCAAAGCGGGAGATTTTTCCAAAAAATTGTGGTGAAGATCTACCAGCCATTATAGGACGAGATTTCTCCAAAAGATTCTTATCCTTAATCAAGGAATCAAACAAGTGAAAATTATGATCGGAGGCGCAGGCAGTATCCCATGGTACAAAGTAAAGATGCCACCAATCTATTTCCATGATACAGGAGCAGATGTTTTGCTATGAAACAATTTCCTACAAACATTTAAGCGATTTACACAAGAGAATGAGGCAAGAAGGCTTATTTTCACAACATTATGTGATCATAAGATTATGGTCTAAAGATTGCGGGAAGCATTCTACCGAATAATGCATATTACTTTTCGCAGCAAGCGTGGTGATGAAGCCAGACTTCGACATCCAAAAATGGTGGATAAAAGAAGATTTGGTGATGCATTATTATCGTTTCGACAATATGGATCGAAGCAGAAAGATCTAAAGAGATGAGATAATAACTTGTATTCATTCAGAATACAAAGAGAAGAACGAGTTCCTCCAGAGGCTATTGTGGAATTGCGAAAAGCCCTATTGGAGAATCCACAGAGTGATGTTACCATTGAAGAACAAATATCACTCGAGGATTTCAGAAAAAAGATCCAGAGGAATTTACAACGAAGATCATTTGGTATGGTGGAACAGGAACGAGCTTAAAGCATCATTGAAGGTGAAACTTGAAAAGAAACACGAGTTCGTGAGACTGAAACCAATTCTTATGAATCAGACAGATCGTGAGGATATACAGAAAATACTTAAGAAACATCCGGATCTTAAGTTAATTTCACTAGGAGTTTTCTCCATACAGCAGCCCAGACTTCATGGTAAGGAATAATGGAGAAATCAAAAAAGGTAAATTTAGACTTGTTATTAATTATAAATGGATTAATAACATTTTAGAGTTCGATGGATATTACATCCCGAGCAGAGAACACTTGGTTAACTGTATTAAAAGTGCTAAGATATTCTCAAAATTCAATTGCAAATCTGGATTCTACTAGATTAAAATGGAGGAAGAAAGTAAAAAGTTCACAGCTTTCTCCACACCACAAGGATCTGGACGTCATGTCTATGGGTCTGGCAAATGCACCTCAGATATATCAAAGAAAGATGGATAATCTTTTTAAAGATTATTTCAACTTCATGTTCGTATAAATCGATGATATTTTCATCGCTTCGAAGAATATGAAGGAGCATCTTAAACATTTGGAAATATTCTCAGATGTTTGTCATAAAAAAAAATTAGTGCTTTCTGAAAAGATGGCGGTAATTGCTACGAGACAGATTGAATTTCTAGGAATTAAAATCAATGAATTTAGGTTCATTCTACAAAGCCACATTGTGGAAAAGATATAGGGATTTCCAGATAATCTCAAAGACAAGAAACAATTTCAAAGTTTTCTTGAAGTTGTCAATTTCGCTGGAATGTTCATTAACAATCTGGCTCATCACATAAAAGTGTTCAACCCATTACTAAAAAAAGATGTAATATTCAAATGGAAAGATAAATATCGAGAAGGGATAAAACAGCTTAAGGAAGTCTGTAGCAAGCTTCCAAAACTTGTTATACCTCAAGACAAGGATGAACTGGTTCTGTATACAGATGTCAGTGATCATTGGTGGGCAACAGTTCTTATGAAAGTCACACCAAACAAAGAAGTGTCATGCAGATATTGTAGCGGTCTGTTTACAGACGAAGAAGCAAATCAATAGAATATCAACGAGAAAGAATTTTTCACAGTCAGAAAGACGTTAAAAAAATGCTCTTTATTTCTTCTGGCTAAGAAGTTTATTTCGAAAATGGATAATTCGAGGCTAGATTACTTAGATGACAAGCAGAATGTCAATATTATGATTATGATATTGTCATTGTAAAATCTCATTAGAATATTCTTGTAGATTTCTTAACACGACATTGAAGGACGCGTTGCTGACGAGATCCTTAAACGAGTTAGACATCTCAGGGAAAATCTGTAGAGTTTTGAACGAGAATTTGAGACGTTGTCTCAATGCCGAAGTTACTGGACGACTTCAACGAGTTGATCAGGAATCCGTTTCTGGTCTAATACGAGCATGCAATCACGCTCAGGGACAATTGTTCCAAGCATTGCACAGGCCTCTCCTCCAGGCTGCATCTCCCATGGTGTATAAAGGAGCAATTCGAGAACGGGACTCTAACCCGGAGGTTATAGATTCAAATATCATAATTACGAGTGTTACAAGTGATGCATTCCTTGAGAATGTACAAACTGTAACGAAGGTTGAAGCTCCGGTATCACAACCCGAGTCTTTAAGTCAACCAGCACCTCTGGGGTAAAAGAGGGAGAGTTGAACCTTATACCACAAACAGACAAGACTAAGGTTCAAACTGATGAGTTTAAAGTTTCTCCTATACAGGTTTACCAGCGTCAATGGAAGAAGTTGATTACGAGAAAGGGTATCAACCCAGACAAAACAGTGGTTGATATTTTAGGAAAGTACCCAAGAGTTTGGATGAAATCAAGAAGTCATCCAAACGAAGTACAAGAATGGTATACTTTTGGAGCATTAGCTTCAATCCATACCGTATCACCCGGATTTTCAGAAATTTGGAGATTATCGAAATGGATTGGGAAAGCCGTTTACGAGACTTGGACAAATAATCCACATTTGTCCAAAGACGATATTCTGGAGCTCTATTTTATCAGTGCAGCCCCGAACCGGCGAAGAAAGGCTTCAATGAAGCTTTTCATTTCATCAAGCTAAGGAGACCGGATGGAAATGCCTTAAAAAATATAAAGACAGCTTTACCGGAAGAAATTCCTTTACTGGTAGAAGCAATTTCAGAAGATGAAGCTTCTACAAGGCGAGCATGAGGTCTTTGGGTTTGTCTAACAGAAATGGACAAAGTCAAATATCCATTCAAGTTTTTCTAAAATTTAACAAGTGGATCATTCCTACTGAATTCCATGACTGGATCAACAACAGGATTTACAGAAGAACTCTTCGAGATGAAAAGAAGAAACATCTGGGAAAACATGATTCCGGTAAGCAGAGAAATCTACCGAAAATTCTGTAATATGGCGCATGTCGATTGATGGATCAATCAGATCTGTCAAGCATGCCCGAATCAAAAAAAACCCGAGTTTGGGAAAGGATTCCGATCCAAACCCGACCGACAGCAACAATGGTCTGAAAGAGATAGAGGTTCAGCACAAAAAAAATGTTATCCACAGGGACCACGCAGACCAAATTTTTAAAAGAAAGATGCCCCGACAAAAGAACATGGGCTGAGTCATGTGAGAAGATGATTAATTCCCCGACAACTCCAACAACCTTCACATAGGCTGTGTCACGAGAAAGAAAAAGAGAGAGCACCAACTAATTGGTGCACTAAATAATTAGCAGGCCACGACAAAGAAAGTCAACTAATTATTCAACAAGATTTGGAATCCGTATTTCAAGTCTGGATTCATGCCTATATATAACGAGAGTTGAAGAAAGTTGAGGACATCGAACATCCTCCTTAGTTTTCTTACAAATAAAGTCTTTGTAATATTTTGAGTGTTTTTAGTTTATGTGTTTACGAGTGCAGACCCCATCTCATATGAGAGGCTAAACAACTATTCTCCTCTCAAAAGGAGATTACATATGTATTAAATATTTCTTTTAAGTTTTTAATAAAAGAAAGGTTTTTGCTTTCAATGTGTTTTTAGTATTGTTGATTCGTCCCTTAGAAAGAGTACTTTATACACCTGGTGTAGGAAACGAACCAAGGTTGTGTTGTGCAGTTGCTGAAGGAGTTGGATAACTTGCAGATCATTTTTCCTAAGGGTTGAAGTTGAACAGTGAGGAGCTATTCGTAAAACGATCTAGGAGCAGTGATTTTCCAACCGGTGGCTTTGCAAACCATCTCACCCGGTGTTGTTACAGTTAAAAAAAGGTATGAATTTTAAGGGATTGATTAATTTTACGGAAGCATGTTGGGCTTGATTTTGATCAGTTTTCATTTTTCCCGGATATAATTAATATTTGGAGTGAAAGAATGAATAAGTAAAGGAAAACTTTAAAGATCTTTGGAATTAAAGAAAAAGACAAAATTAATGAGGGATGATTTGGAGTTTTGTTTAAGGGTATTCTTGGTATTTGGAAAATAATGGGGTGTAGAAAGAAATGGTTGGGGTGTGGATAGTTCATCCCATAAATAAATTAAGTTTGCACAAGATCTTTCTTACACAATTTTAAAACTTCAGTTTTCAATAAATTAACATATTTTCTTCTATCCATCATTATATATAAATAAATAGTCCATTCCATGTTAGTTGCTGTTGAACTATTGAATGACTGAATTGAGCATGGAAAGGCAATGTTTAGTTGGTAGCTTTAAGCTGATCTAATGGGAGTAACTTACCTTGGAGAGTTTTTTCTTCATTGGGATGGATGTAGTGGCTTCATTCTTAGAAGAAGCTGTTGAGGTCCTCGATGATAATTGGAACTTCTTCACCACTTTTTTCATGAAATGGGCTACGTTTCTTTTCTTTGGTGGTTGTTCTGCTCCTGAGGATATCCTTGTAGATTCGTCATGGACTATAGTGGCTCTCTTAAACAGCTCTTCAAGGGATGTCTTTTCTTTCTTTACCTCTTTATCTGGCTCAGACACTTCAATTGAAGTGCCAAAGAGATAATTTTGGAGAGGATAATCCATGTAGTACGTGTGACCTTCAGAGTCGACTCCATCAATTGGCTTATTGTTGAGGGTTATAATGCTTGCTTGACTACTCCTTCCAGATGTGTCATTGGCAATCTCCTTCTCTTCAGCTTCAAGAAACTTCTCTAGCTCATAGTTTATTTGTATGAGATCGTTTTCTGTTACCTCCATCTGTTGATTAGTCAAAATTTCAGTAGGCACTGCAAGCGTTGGGGTTGGGGGGTCTGTATTGAGTAGTTCCATGCCAAAGGTGCCAATTGTAAGAAATTCAAAAGGCTCAAATGATTCTTCTTGGAAGAGCAGTTCCACTTGGTTGAATTCAAATCCGTTTGGAGACTTTTGGCCATTGATGTTCAAGCGGGACAAAGTCTTGTTTGGCTCTACATGGTAGTTTTGCTCATCAAACAATGTCTGCACTGACAAGCAAGTGCCAGGGTTTCCTGAAATAAGAACAGAAATGACAGCTCTCTTAGTTACAATTCCCTCGTTCTTCGTACATTTTCTTTTATGGTTCTTGTAATAAAGGAAACCAAGAACTCTATAACTAATCCAAAGTAGTAAAATGTTGGCTACCGCCTTTAGAAAATGTGCAGTTGCATATGCTGACATTCTTCTGTATTATTCTTGGCTAGAGCTGTTGGCATATTGATTCTATGGCAAATTAATTCCCTCATAAACTTATGTCCTTATTTAGTTTGCTTTTCAACATGCTTAGATATATGATGCCCCTTTGAGGAAGTTACCTAGTGTGGAATTCTTCATTGGCTCTGTACTGTTGTGGATCAACTTGCGGTGCATCCAACCTAGGAACTGCGACAAAGAAAAATGTTAAAACTATTTCATCAAACAGCTTCTTGTCATCCCAACGAGACTAAGGACTTACTGTCATATTCGGGTTTCTTGTGCAAGCGGATCTGAGTTGGTTCTCTCAAGAAAGGGATTCAAGATTGAAAGGATATAGCTGGGTATTGAATAGAGGAATCAATCTTTAAAATGGGAAACTTAAAAGACTTGTAGTAGAGGGACAGGTAGAGTTCCTTTTCATCGTGTTGTTTACAAAAGGAAAGCCTGTGATTCCTAGAAAGGTCTAAGATGGTTTGAGCAGAGAGAAACATTGGGAACATTACAAGACAATGGTTGGACACCATCTGTCTTGTATCATTTGATATGTGGGTTCAAGGCCCACATGTGGGTGATGCTATATTTGCCACTAACATATGTGAATTCTTAGATTTGGTGACATTCTAACTAATAATATGTATTTAACTTGTAATTTTCACATCTAAATACATTTTGGTTTCATAATGATTTGAATTTTATTGTCACATATGTTAATGCAATATCAACAATGTACCATGATAAATGGGATGGTATTGTGGCCATGTCGATGATATGATCTGCAATGGGGTATTACTTGCTTGAGAAAGTTTTATAATTGAATTTATTTACGAGGTATATGGAATTTCTGTAGTTGGTAGGCTACAGAGTATGATAGATTCTCAAGACACTTTATTTGGAGATATTTGTACATCTAGGGCCACATAGAGGATTTGTGTTCACTCAGAATCTGGCATGGCCATTGATTTCATATTTTTTTCTGTTTGTGCCCTTTGTTTGAGTCTTAATATCTTGCTTCCTTTTTTTCCTTGTCTAAAAATTGGGCAATGTGTCCAGTACACTGTTTTTAACTAATTTAGTGTTTTCAGATTGGCTGAGAAATTAATAACACCAAAATATTTTGCTATAGTACTAGAGAGCATATCCTACCTTTATTCTTCATACAGCATGCCCTATGTTACGACAGCAATCGACTTGCAATATGTTTATGAGAACAATTCAAGTTTACCAAATTAGGTTTTTGATTTAGGTTTGAATATCATAATAGTAAATGTGCAAGAAACCTCTATCATCATCTTTACATTAATGTGTATCCTCAAACTGTAGTGGCTGCTGATAATCTAGGAAATAATTGTATGTGCAGGAGACAAGAACAGAAGCATATGTACCAGAAATTCTAGGCCACATGGACTCTGCTGGGAAGTCTCGTTTATTTAACAAGTCAACTTGGCAAATTGTATGCCAAGTGTTCATGGAGATATTGTCATGCTGCACAACTGTGTGAACATAAAGAACCAAAGTTACGCCACATCAAAAATTATTTTTTCAGCTGATAACAGCAATGCACATGATTCAATCTACTGAGGTATATATAATTATTTGTCAGTACTAACTTGTCTTTGATGCCTAGTAGGAAATTGAATTTTCATATAGTTATATTCACTGCATGAGAATACCCATACATAAAATGGTTATGGAGAAGTTTTATTTAGTTAATTCGTTGTTTATGTAGACTGTGAAGTATGACACTGATCTGGTATTACGTTACTCAAATTAAATGTGAGTCTGCTCCTACGAAATGACATATACTTATTCTATCTTCTTTTTCTTTTTATATTTTATCCTATTTATTTATTAATACTGGTAGACATGATTTCCAAACTTGAGTGGCATATACGAGTCAACGTGGCAAATTATATGCAGAAGTGTGCATGAAGGGTTTTGTTATGCTGGACAGCTGTGTGAATATAAAGTAATAATGCTATGTTGCACGACAAAATATTTTTGCGGCTGATGACAGCAACCATGCAATGCCCATGCTTCAATCTACACAGGTACATATAGTTGTTTGTTTGTATTGGCTTGTCTTTGATTCCTTGTATGAAATTGAATTTTCATGAGAATTCTGTGTGCATTAAATGGTAATAGAAAAGTCTTTTCCCAGTCAATATTGATGTTTATGTAGATTGCGAAGTGTGACACAAATCTGGTATCACGGTGCTTATACTGAATGTTACTTAGTCTGCTCCTACGAAATTATCTTTTAACACTGATCTCGTGAATCATTCAATACTGTTTTTTACACAGCAATCGTGAAGTTGGGGAACGCGATGATTTGGTTTTCATCCCATCAATACATATGCTAACGCATTTGGACATTTATGCTTAACCGTACTTTGACACTTTACTGTGTACTGCTATCTTACAAATATTAATTGCTGTTAGGAAGTTGCCTAGTCATATCTTGCTGTTAGATTGTAGTCAAATACTTGGCTTAATGCTCAGACAGGGAGAGAGAGCGCGGGGGAGAGAAATGCGGGAGATTTAATTAGTACCCAATTAGATATCGACAGGATTGCTATACCTCTTTTCATCAAGTTTCAACCACTTCAGGCCCCTCACTCCCATCACTTAGTAGAATAATCAAGAAAAATGCCACCATGCAAGTCGAGGGGTTCCACGTAATGTGTAGCGAGGCAACTTGCTGGGTTAAAAAAACGTCAACTAGTACGTTGCTCTGTTCTAGAGTTTATCCGGTCTAGTTTACGTGTTGTAGGGCTATTCAATTATTGCAGTTATGGAATTGGTGAATAAGTATTGGCCTGATTGAGGGATCCTCATTTTCAGCTAAGCAACAAAAGGCTATAAAACAGCGACGTTGCCTTTTTTTGTTGGACAACATTGACTGAGTAGACAGACGACCATGGGTGAGTACCGAATCCATACAAACACAACCTCCATAATTTGATGATCAAACTGTTTTACATTCTGGATCCATTGAGAAAATCCTCATCTTAGAGATAATTACAGAGTGGTTCCCATAATCCCACGTCTAGATCTCGGATTTTGATTATATTACCATGTCTTACTCTTATCTTTTAGATGTCTGACACTGGTCTTAATGTTGTGTTTGGATTGAGGGATTTGAAATCTATCAATTTCATTTTTAACTATTTTGAGCAATTTTGGTAGATTTTGAATGTACTTTAATTTGAGTGGATTTGAAATTTATTTATTTTAAACCACTTAATCCAATCACAACAAAAAAAAAAAATTATTTGTGTAGAATGCTAGTAGTGCATTATATATATGGTTTTTTTTTTTTTTTTTTTTAAGATCTTATACTCTTATATTTTCTTTCATTTTATAAGACTGTTTTTAGAATTATAAAATGTTTTTTTATACTCAATTATTTATATGAGATATTATCATGGATATAATTGATCCAAACTATCTATAAACCAAAATTCATTTTCACAAATTTATGTGGATAGTGAATTGTGGATTGACATATTTCATGAAATTAGATATGGTTTCCAATAGTTCTATTTTTCCAATAAATAGCTTTTTCTTAAAAAAGAAATATAAAAAATTTGTATTTTAGAAAATATGTATGATATTATTGATATTAGGCTATTAAAGAAAATTCAAATTGAGTTTAAGTACCTCAAATTGTTCCTTTTCTTTTGTTCTTTTTCATTTAGAATATAATTTTGCTTATATCATTTTGTTAAATAACTAGTACTACACCCGCGCGAGGCGTGGTTATTATGTATTATAACAATATATATGATTTGCAATAATATAATGAAGTTGTTATATTAAAAGGTTATCTATGACATTTTATTATTTCGAAATTTGTAAAAATCAATATTTTTTATTGATAACATCAATATTCAACAATTAAATATGAAAATAAAATTGAACATAATATAATAATAGTTTTGTGTTTGTGAGTTTTTATTTCTGAATAATTAAGAAGTGATTAATTATACTTACTAATATGTTTTGTTCATATTTTTGTTCCTTTGTATATAATTATTTTTAGAATTTATAAATAATTTTCTACATTGTTTTTAGATGGATTTGTTCAAAAAGCATTATATTTATTCCAAAAAATTTTAGTTTATATTTATACATTTAGGTTTCAAATTGATTTTAAATTTTAAAACAATATTTCTTAGATTTTTGAAACCATTTTTCAGATTTTTTGGAATATATTATAGTTTTATAAAACAATTTTTAGATTAATTATATCTATTTATTTGAAATAATTTTGAATAAATTTTATCAAATATTTTTATTATTTTTATTTAAAAAAATTTATTCAATTTATTGATTTTTGTATCTTACACAATTAATATTACATATATATTTGAATTAAATTTTAAATTTTATTTGTTGATTTAAGATTGTTAGTATTAATAAAATCTGAAATTATTATTATTCATTTCAGATTTTATTATTATTTTATTTTATTATTATTTCAAGCATGGGTCTACAAATACCCAGCCTGCCCTCATTGGCCACCCCCACTTGTTATCCATCTATGAATTAGTGGTTAACTAAATTGAGTTGAGTTTTTTGATAATTTGGATTCGACCCATATACTATTGAGATGAGTTCGAGCTCAAATTATGTTAATATGTTCATTTCCATGAACTTTTTTCTTAAGATTTAAATGGTTTGTGTAAACAAACTTAATAAATATAAATTGTAAACTAAACTCTTCCTTAATTGATTAAGAAAATATACAATTTTTGGATAAATTATATAATATATTTATTATAACCTACAATTTCATTGTAGCAAATAATTGTGATTATATAGGTCTAATAAATATATTTATTACTAAAAAAAATCAAAATATTAAAATTATATTTTATGAGATCTAACAAGCCATATATTGTATAGTGTGAGCGTAGATCGTTTATTATGAAGTGGACTGCCACTGGGCAGCTTCTAAAACTGGGCTTGTTGTTAGGTTCTTTTATTGGGTTGGGCCAAGTTGATTTGATACTGATGTCATAGAACATATTATTGGGCCAAATTTGGGCTGGGTCTAGTGGGTTCGGCCCTTTAGGATAAACCCTCGATCATTTTAAAGCCCATTCATAGAAAATGGGCTCTGATCCCTTATGCACACCATGATTTGTATTCATTAATTTAATATGTAAAATTTATTGTTACAGATAATTACAGATATAGAACTATTGCGAATTCCAAGGTTTTTTTTCTGAAAACAAAAGGACACTGCTGCTGCTGTGTCTGCAACATCAAGTGCGTATGGGATGCCCATAAATAGCACCCCATATCTCAAGCAGCATGATTTAATTGAATTTTATTCAACTATTAAATAAGCAACATAGATAACTCCAAAATATCTTCTAAATTCTATCTAAATGAAGAATCTTTTACGTCAATGTATTAACCATAAGATAAGCCTAATAGCATTAGTTGTCGCATTACTAGCACTTGCAAGGCTGTAACGTGCAAATTAAGGCTAATTGCATTATTTAATGACTCAACTAACATATGTGACTTTCCCAATATGCCCCTGGTGCTTTCAATTTTTTATTGTTTAATATGGATCGTGATATTTTATTACATTTACTATTTCATCTCATATTTAATTGGTTTTAAATCAAAATACATAGTAAGTTACGATATTATTGGATATACATATTGTTCTTATTTTATAATACGAGATTAAACACACACTAAACATAGGATATCATGTTGCTTAACAACTCGTTTGTTCAATAATTTTGCAATTACAATATGATTTTTGAGAATCAATTACCAGCTAAATTAAATCATCCACTAATCCTGTATATTTTGTGTTGAGATGTGGTTTTTGCAATTTAAATGAATTGTTATCAAATTTTTAATTCTTGTCATTCGAGTTACCAATTTTTATATTTGGTAACAAATTGCCATTTGACTTTTTATTTTCATGATTCTAGTTATCAAAAATTAAATTACAAAGGTATGTAACGATTGATGTTTTATTTTTTAATGTTTGGTAACTAAAATAGAACTCACGAAACATTGAAACAGATATTTGATATCAATTTATTGTAAAATAAGAAAAAATGACGATCAAAATGATAAAAATCAAAAGAAATTGCAAGAAATGTTACATAAACATAACATTTATGCAAACATGTCATATATCACTTTTTTTTTTCTTTTATGCAGAAAATGCATCATATGATTGTGTATAGTCAGTCGTGCACAATAATGTACGACTACATTTACATTCATTGGTGATAAGTGATTTTTTAACATACAAGTTTTGTTTGAATGATATTTTTGAAATAGCCAATCGTAATTATAAAATTATTAAAAAATCCTTAAAAAAATTAGTATTACCACAATATCAAAGGTGGGTAACTAATTAGTAAATACAATTCAACATATCAATTAAAATCCAAGAGAAACCCCACACCCCTATTAGATAGAGCGCCAATTACCTAAATACCTTCATAACCCGATTTTAGTTCAGATTGGAGAAAACAGGACTGTGGACACTGGAGAGAGAGAGGTCATCCCCATAAAATACTTGAAAAACCAGTAAACCAACCTTCAGCCATCTTCTCCACCATTTGCTCCAATCTAAACCCCTTTCTTCACTCTTCTACTTCCATTCTCTGAGGATCCGAATTCTCAAATTCGGGCTGTTCTTCTTCAATGGGGACCGAGCAGGCTGCGGCGGTGGAGATATCGGAGCATCTGCTCCACCACGATGATACTGCCGGGGCTTTTGACGACGAACAAATCCCCGAATGGAAGGACCAGATTACGATCAGAGGGCTGGTGGTTAGCGCTGTATTAGGAGCTCTTTTCTGCATAATCACTCACAAGCTTAATCTAACGGTTGGGATCATCCCTTCCCTCAACGTCGCCGCCGGTTTGCTCGGATTCTTCTGCGTCAAATCATGGACCGGGTTTTTGTCCAAATTAGGGCTTTCTGTTAAGCCGTTTACCCGCCAAGAGAACACCGTTATTCAAACGTGTGTTGTTGCTTGCTATGGACTTGCCTTCAGTGGTAATTTTCATTTTCTGATTTTGATAATTGTTCTGAGTTTTACTGGAATTGACTTCATAGATCAGTTGAGTAGCTTTCTCTTTGAGTGTGAGATGAAGTATTTACTTAATTGTTCAAAAATATAGCTGAAATGACTATTTGTAAAGACAGGTTTGATTGCATGTTGTAATTCTAGATGGGATGAAGAGTATTGTTGATTTTTGTGATCATTTTGACAGGGGGATTTGGATCTTACTTGCTTTCTATGGATGAGAAAACGTATAATCTGATTGGTAAAGATTATCCGGGTAATCGAGCTGAAGATGTCAAGAACCCAGGGTTGTTGTGGATGATGGGCTTTATATTCGTTGTTAGTTTTCTGGGACTTTTTAGTCTCGTTCCTCTTCGGAAGGTAAATTGTTAATGCAACTTAACTTATTGAATTATGAATTGATTAGAAAAATCTTTACTAGTGGTTTGTGATGCTAGTTACTGCTTTCACCTGATTATTTTTGAGATGTTTCTATATATAACTCTGGCGAGCTGTTGGAGTGTTCAAGGAGTTAGACTTAGTGATGTCAAGTTTTGAATATAAGTCAGATTAGTTTCCAATCAATCGGTATAGTTCAGTAAAAAGAAACACTTACAATTTTTTATAGACTAATGAATGAATTTTGAAAAACTAATTTCAGGTCAAAACAAATTAGAAGAGGATTTACAGATCATTGTAGATTTTCTTGTTCATGGATAAAGAAGAAATTTTGCTTTGTTTGACTCGTTCTCTAACAAAAGTTCTTTTTTTTTTCTTTTTGCATGTTGCAGTTTCCAATTTTTTGTATTTCGGTCAGCTGGCCTTGTTTTTAATAGGGTTAAATGCAAAAAAACAACTTAAACTATTGACTTTTTTCATTTTGCAACCTAAACTTTTTTTTTTATCCTATTGCAACCCGAACTATTATAATTTATCAAATTGCAACTTTTGAACCATTTTTCAATGAAAACGAGAACATGTAACCGGCACACCGAAAACATAAGGTTATCTTTGTAATCTTTTAATTAAATGTGACCTTTATATGAAGTTGACGTGTGTGTCACTTGTTCACGTTTTTGCCGAAAAATTGTTCAAAAGTTGCAATTTGATAAATTTTAATAGTTCAGGTTGCAATCTGATAAAAAAAAAAAAAAAAAATTTAGGTTGCAAAATGAAAAAAACCAATAGTTTAGGTTTTTTTTGCATTTAACCATTTTTAATATTAAGAAAGTACATAAACCTATGTTTAGAGGGGGCAAGCAGTCATTGTCTAGTTATGTAGTGCCAATTTTAGGTTGAAAGTGATTTTCTTTCCAATTGGGTTAATGAAGTTGAAACTCCTGGATATCTTAGAATTCAAATTATTATACTGGAATGAGACTTTCTGATCAATGATTATACTGAAGTTGTGATCTTGGGCGTGGAATGTGTTTTATCTCTTGAATTGATATTTTCCTAGTTCCTTCTTTCCGGGCGCATTCAATTTTTGGCTTGTATAATTTAGACTGGGAAATAGGCATAGGCTTGTTAATAGTAATGCATGGGCTCAACAGTTTTTGTTTACTGCTTATTCTTTTGAAAGTCAAGATGCTTGCTTAAGCAACTACAAAGACATGGTTAAACTACATTGAAGTTGATTGGAGTCTTTAAATATAACTATGCTGAATGTTTTTATATTGGCATAAGTTTAGGTTATGGTCTTGGACTATAAGCTGACCTACCCCAGTGGAACTGCCACGGCTATGCTGATCAATAGCTTCCATACAAACACTGGTGCTGAACTTGCCAAGTAAGAAATCTATTTTGTACTAGGTTTTATATATTTAGCTATTATTGTTAATAGTCGGATCTAATGTTGATATACAATGTTAGTGAATTTTCTGGCTCACTGATTTTGTGCATGTGTGTGCATTGTCGGAATGATGACCCATTTTGAACATGTGCTTTCCAATATGAACTTCTTTAGGAATTTTCTTTAAGCATTCTCAGGTGATTGGTGAAGTTCCAACTTGACACCCTTTCATGTAAAGTGCAGCCAATAATAAAGAAATAAATAAATAAAATCTATCTATATATAAAAACACAGTTTCAGTTATAAGAAACTATTCCCGCTCATTTCAACAAGACAATTTTCTCTCATTTATATAAGTCAGTTTTTTGTGAAACAAATATTTCCACACAAAAAATACGTCGATTACATCATTATTAAAATGTGTTTGTATCTTGTGAATGATTACAAAAATTAATTTGTATGTTGTGATAAATTACGAAAATTCATCTGTATTTTGTAAGTTGTTTTTTTGTGAATGAATATTCGGTGGTTTGTGTTTAGTTTATGTCATTCTTTAAAAAAAATTGTTTTTATTTTTTTCAATGAATTTTTTAATGTTTGAGATATTTTTCCCAAACCTTTATTTAACTACATTTAGAAATGAGATAATGTCAATTCTAAATGATCATTAAACTTTCCATAAATAAAATTTTGACTTTTAAAATATGTTTTTGATTAATAAAAATTGATTTTTAAAACATATGTTTTGGTGGTTAATTTAAGATTTATTGATATTTTCTCGAAATTTTCAATTTCCAATTTTTTGACAAGGACAAACTTGATTTTTTTTTGCATAGTTTATCGTATAAACAAAGTTGAGTTTTTAGAATATAAAATTTGACTTTTTAGAATATATGTTTTGGTAGTTTAAGCTTTGTCGATATTTTCTCTAAATTTTTAATATTCAGATAATTATATTTTTCAAGAATATCGTACAAAAAATATATTGAGTATTTTCTTGATTTTTTTGATATTTGATCATATTTATACTTTTGAATTAAGGATATCTTTGATATTTTATACATATTTAAAAAAAATATGAATCCTCTACATGAAAATCATAATCATTAATATTGAAATATTGTAGATTTATTGAGGATTTATTAAGCATGTATTGAAATGTGGTAAACATTAGTAAATATTTATAAAAATTTATAAATATTATTAATTTCTAAGAATTATTCCAATATCAACATTTAATATTTTCTTAAATTCAAATTTTCATATTTCTGTCAAGATTGATATTTCGAATTTGTAGTACAATTTGAATTGAATATTAGAAAATACTAATTTGTTTTACACAATACCCGTGCGATGACCAGTTAATATAAGAACGAGAAAAGATTCATTGTCACAATCTAAGAATTAAGGATATAAATGTAGAGAATGAGGGAAACAAGAAAAGACTCATTGTCACAATCTAGGAATTAAGGCTATAAATATAGAGAATGAGAATATTAGAGAATGCAGTCAGTGTAAGAACTCATTGTCACAATCTAGGAATTAAGGATAAATGTAGAGAATGAGGATATTAGAGAATGCAGTCAGTGTAAGAACTCATTGTCACAATCTAGGAATTAAGGATAAATGTAGAGAATGAGGATATTAGAGAATGCAGTCAGTGTAAGAACTCATTGTCACAATCTAGGAATTAAGGATAAATGTAGAGAATGAGGATACGCAGTTAATATAAGAACAAATATAGAGAATGAGAATATTAGATAATGCAGTTAGTATAAGAACTCATTGTCAAGGAATTAAGGATATAAATGTAGGATATCATTGTCAAGGAATTAAGGATATAAATGTAGGATATAAATGTAGAGAATGATAAGAAAAAATTCATTGTCACAATTTAGGAATTAAGGATATAAATATAGAGAATTGTAGAGAATGAGGATATTAGAGAATACAGTTAATATAAGAAGAAGAAAAGACTCATTGTCACAATCTAGAATTAAGATAAAACTTGTCTCAATCTAGAATAAGAAAAAACTCATTGTCACAATTTAGGAATTATGTATATAAATGTAGAGAATGAGGATATACTAGCGAATGGAATTAAGAATATAAATGTTGAGAAAAATATTTATATTTCTATTGAGATTGATATTTTGAATTTGTAGTACAATTTCAATTGAGTATTTAGAAAATATTAATTATTTTACACAATAAGAAAAAGAAAAACTCGTTGTCACAATCTAGGAATTAAGGATATAAATGTAGAGAATGAATTAAGGATATAAATGTAGAGAATGAGGATACTAGAAAATGCAATTAATATAAGAACAAGAAAAGACTCATTGTCACTAGAGAATGGGGATACTAGCAAATGGAATTACGGATATAAATGTAGAGAATGAGAATACTATAATCGAAATAAGGATATAAATGTAGAAAAAAATATTCATATTTCAGTCAAGATTGATATTTTGAATTTGTAGTACAATTTGAATTGAGTATTAGAAAATATTAATTTTTTTACACAATACCCGTGCAATGACCAATTAATATAAGAATAAGAAAAAACTCATTGTCACAATCTAGGAATTAAAAATATAAATGTAGAGAATGAGGATACTAGAGAATGAAATTAAGGATATAAATGTAGAGAAAAATATCATCAGATGTAATAAAAGAGAACGAACTTGGGACACAAAATTATGAATTTTTTTACAGAATACCCATGTACCACACAGGGCAAATGACTAGTATAATAAAAATTCAAAGGACACAAATATGCACTTCTCTGAAATAGAATATTAGGATAAGTTGGTGGAATTTTAAATAAGTGACTTATTCTAGAATTCCATATAGAGATAATTACCAAAAACATAATATTAATATTGGGCTTCTGTATTTAGCTTCAAAGCCATAGCACTTTAATAACTATCCACGAAAGCCTTGCATTCCGATCAAGTTTGTGATGTACTTTTCCCCTTTTTTTCAGAAAGCAGGTGTCTTCTCTGGGGAAGTATTTAAGCATAAGTTTCTGTTGGAGCTGCTTCAAATGGTTCTTTAGCGGTGTTGGTGATGCATGTGGATTTGACAATTTCCCCAGCTTTGGATTGACACTGTTCAAGAATACGTAATCTCATTTTCATTTAGCACATCTATTGTAAATTTTCTTCTATATTCAGTGGTGTGCTTCAAGAGAAATTTTCCATTAATTACTTGAGCTTTTTTTAGATAATCTCATACATTGAAATTTCATGCAGTTTTTATTTTGACTTTAGTCCAACTTATGTTGGATGTGGACTAATTTGCCCGCACATAGTCAATTGTTCAGTCCTTTTTGGAGCTATCATATCATGGGGTTTTCTTTGGCCCTTCATTTCACAGAAGGCAGGTGATTGGTATCCAGCTGATCTTGGTAGCAACGATTTTAAAGGTCTCTATGGATATAAGGTAATTGAAGTAAATTTTAGCTGAATGACATGATTTGTCTTCGCAAAAGTGAACGAGGTTTCACCATGGAATACTAGTTCCACCTTTCTAATATCACGGGTGGGCATCCAAATCTTGTATGTTGGTTTAGCTTATTAAAAGACGGGGTAGCACTTTTTTTTTAGTGTGTTTGTTTTCAGAAGCTAAGATACAAAGTTACTGCCTTTGTTTTGATAATGTAGCAAGTTTATCACATCTGTTGAAAGAAATCCATGGTGCAAGTTACTTTTGGATTCGGGTTCACTGTCAAGTATTATGGGTAGGATTCATCTATGCAATTTTATAATTTCAGGTCCATATATCTTGAAGTTCAAATTCATTCTTGTGACTAGTTTTTGTGTGATTCTCAGAGCAATCAGTGATTCAGTCTTATTATCTTCCACAATTGTTCGGTTTTGTGGTAGCTGTGGAACTTTTATTTGTCTTTCTCTTATACCTGGGGCCCTTTCTTCTCTATAATTAGGTTCATTTGTCTTAACACTTTCCTTCTTTCACCCAGGTCTTTGTAGCTATTTCCCTTATTCTTGGAGATGGGCTTTACAATTTGGTAAAGATCATATTAGTAACTGTAAAAGAAATTTGCAGCAGACGTCAAAATCTTCCAATCATCCATGACATTACAGGTATAATTGTTTGTCCAAATCTTTTAGATATTATGACTTGTTTGTGCTATTTTCTGATGGCTCGACGTGCACCAATTCTTCTACTTCCCATGAAATGCCAGTCTCCTTCTGTACTCTATTATCATTATTGATATGACGCAAAGACATTCATATTAGAGATATCATTATTGTTCTGTTAACAGATGCCAACTCTTCCAAATTAGTGGTGGAAGAAAAGAAACGCAGAGAAGTTTTCCTCAAAGATGGAATACCGTTCTGGTTTGCTGCTTCTGGCTATGTTTGCTTGGTGGCTATATCTATGGCTACAATGCCATTGATCTTTCCACCTCTTAAGTGGTATTTAGTCCTTTGTTCATACATAATAGCCCCAGCCCTCGCATTCTGCAACTCATACGGTACTGGGCTAACAGACTGGAGCCTGGCTTCTACATATGGAAAAATCGGTCTTTTTATGATCGCCTCACTCGTAGGAAGCCAAGGTGGGGTCTTAGCTGGCTTGGCAGCATGTGGGGTTATGATGTCCATTGTCTCCACAGCTGCCGATTTGATGCAAGATTTCAAGACAGGTTACCTCACTCTCTCGTCAGCCAAATCCATGTTCGTGAGCCAACTTGTTGGAACAGCCATGGGCTGTGTGATCGCCCCCCTCACGTTTTGGATGTATTGGACCGCCTTCGATATTGGATCGCCTGATAGCCCATACAAAGCACCGTATGCTGTTATATACAGGGAAATGGCTATTTTGGGTGTCGAGGGTTTCTCCGAACTTCCAAAGCATTGCCTGGCCATATGCTGCGGCTTCTTTGTGGCTGCACTTGCAATAAACCTTTTGAGGGACATAACCCCCAAGAAGGTCTCCCAGTTCATCCCTATTCCGATGGCAATGGCGGTGCCGTTTTACATTGGAGCTTACTTTGCAATCGACATGTTTGTTGGCACTGTGATATTGTTCATTTGGGAGCGGATAAATAGGAAGGATGCAGAAGATTATGCAGGCGCAGTGGCCTCGGGTTTGATATGTGGAGATGGGATATGGACAATCCCATCTGCCATTCTTTCAATCTTGAGGGTTAATCCACCCATCTGCATGTACTTTGGCCCTGCAGTAAGTAGCTGAACAAGTAAGAAGTTATTATTATGCAATCCTTGCTTTCTTTCATTAACAGAAAGTGTTTGGTCTGTAAATATGCAAATGTACTTAATTTATTTCATGTTTTAGCCATTTGTATGTGACATTGGTGTCAAGATTCTATTTTCATAACATTGAAGATTGAATCTTTGACATGTTTCTTGTGTATAGAACCACAACAAGATCTTTTTAGCATATTACTTGGAATCTATGGATTTCCTCTTTGATTTGTCAACTACTCTGTCCTGCCCTTAGCAAAGCAGTTGTACCTTGTGGATTGTGGTTGGTCCATAAGACGGTTTTACAAGAGCTCTGTTAGATCTGAGCAAGGATGTTGACTCAGTGACAATTTAAAATTTAAGCTAGATTAGTTTTCAAACAATTGCTATATTTCAAATAATCATTTTTAAGGTTATTTTACATAAATTAAAAAAATATTTAATTGGTGTAATAATGTGTATTAAATGATTATATTTTCAGGATTCAATTGGCATAGTAATTGTACTACACCCAAAAAAAAAAAAAAAGTATGAAAAACAAGATAATACTAGGAGAAAGGCCACTTCATTCTTATTGGGAATTAAAAAGTGATAGGTATGTTGAAACAAATTTTATTTTTTAAATAACAGTTATTTTAAAATGGAGGAAATAATGACCCCTACTTTGAAGCGTACATGTGAACTTATGAAATGAAACCGGAAAAAGGAAATTCAGATTTAAACAAATTAGAAGAGGATTTAAAGATAATTGTAGATTTTCAGAATGAATTAAAAGAGAAGTTTCATTGAAGTTGCTATGTTGCTTTCAATTCTTTTGTTGTAGAATACGAGTAGGGTTAACGTTTCACAGATCTAATTTTATGAGATGAATTGTTCATAACTCACAAAGTAGAGATTAGGTTGTGAAAATAAATTTATTGTGGATAGTAAGACTCTGTCTCATAAACTTAAATCCATAAGATAATCTTATTCAAGTTTTTATGTTAAATTAGCAAATTGTTTCTTAAATTTGGAGGTGGGGTTTAAAATTTGATCAAGATCATAATAGTGACCAAAGAAAAAATATGCAGCAAAAAATCAAAATCTTCCAATCATTAAAGAAATCTTTATTGAAATGCCAATATCTTTCTCAACTTCTTGGAAATTCCTATGACATGCTAATTTCCTTGTCAACTACTGATTTTGTTTTTTAATTCCCACATTTGTTGTTACTTCTAGTTATAGAAGCACGTCTCTTTATTTTATTTTTTTGGACACACTTTCTTAATTTAAAGACATTAACTTGCTGTTAGTTCACATGCAGGATAAAATTTGGACAAAATTTGTGAAATTTGAAAGTAAAAAGGAAAAGAATAGTTGAAGGTGTATGAGAGAGACATAAAAAATATATGTAAAGGAGTGTAGATTTGTCATGTTTTGAATTTCCTCTTTAATATGTGAACTCCTTTTTCCCACCTTAGCTTTGTTATCACAAATCTTGAAAACTCTTGTCTTTGTATTTCCAATTTTATATGGAAACAGACTTTGGAGAAAACAGCATTCTAGCAAACAATCAAGTCACTATTATCTCTTTATTCATTCAAATCTCATTTAAAGATATATTATTGGTGCTTCATTTTTTCCAAAAATTTTTTAATGAAACAGGGAACTGATGGAATTAATAAAGATTAGAAAATTTGAATGACCCAAATTCGGATCTTGACTATTCTAATTTATATTTTTAAAAAGATGGGAATATAATTTGAATTATAAGGTTTGTGGTTGAAAGTTCGATTTTCCCAAATCACTAGGTGAATAATTTTCTGTGACATTATATAATTCTATATTTTTTTAGGATTGGGGGTGGTTGAATATTTATGTTGCAAATTTGTGTTTTATTTAATATTCTATGTTTATTTTTATTATCATCTAATGCACATGCATATGTATGACATTTGGTGAAGATTATGAATAGAAGATAAAAATATTATTTATTGTTAATAGGTATTTATTGTGAGTAGGTCTTGTACGAGATCGTCTCATGGATTTCATTCTGTGAGACGGGTCAATTCGATTCGGTCAACAGTCAAAGTTAAAAAGTCAAACGATCAAAATTAAAAGTCAATGGTCATAGTCAACGCCGTTGATTCAAAAGTATTACACGATACACATAAAAGTATTACCTCATATACATGAAAGTATTATATGTTACTTTTATATTTATTATGTGATATTTTCAAAAAGTATTACATGATATGCATAAAAGTATTATATGGTGATATTTTCAAAAAGTATTACATGATATATATAAAACTATTACATGATATACATAAAAGTATTATATGGTGATATTTTCAAAAAGTATTACATGATATATATAAAACTATTACATGATAGACATAAAAGTAGGGTTAATTGACCGAAATCCCCTTGTGGTTTGAAAAATCGGCTTGAAACTTCCATGTGCTTTCAAAAATGCATGAAACCCCCTTATGGTTTTCTAAATATAACCCGAAATCCCCAACTCCGTTAAAGTTAACGGAAGTGCTATGCACGCGCTCTTCATGCGTTTTTTGGTGTTTTTTTTGACTTTTTTGTTATAAAATGATATATTTACTCATTTTTTACTATAATAAAACACTAATTATTTTGTGAGGGGTTTCTTGCAATTGCAAACACTTTCTTCAAGTTTGTTTTCTACATTAACACCTATGTATTATTTGTTTTTTTTTTTTTACAATGTTAATTTTTTATTTAGTTATTTATTTTATTTTTATTAATGCTAATAGTTGGTATGTTATTTTTTTCTTTTTTTTTCAACATTAATTTTTTTTAGTTATTTATTTTATTGTTATTAATGACAATTGCTACGTATGTTTTTTTATTTGCGTTTGGTTTTTTTAGTTCATTTGTTACAATATTCATTTTTTATTTTATTGGTATTGATGTCGACTATTGATGAGGAGGATGTGGAAATATTTGATAATATATTATTTTCACATCAAATTAAACCTAAAGTGTAATTAACGAGACTCTAAATATAATTAGTTTACTATCTTACTTCAAAAAAATATTCGATGTTCATACAAAAAAATTAAAAATCCATTGAATTTCTTGGATAAATATAGATGATTAACGGCGTGAACAATGAGAAATTTTGCTGTTGAAGTACATTTTGTTTTAGAATGAGAACCTGAAACTAGTACAAGGTATGTTCCAAGTTTTTCGATATAATCTTTCTTATCTTATGTTTGTAGTTACAAATTAGTATGTTCCATGTTTTCTTGCATAATAATAATAATAATAATAATAATAATAATAATAATAATTTATTATTATTATTATTATTATTATTTTGTTTATGATAAATTGGTATGTTAGTTATTTCATGGTATGGTTAATTTTTTTGGTATGTTAATTGTTTCTTGGTATGGTTAATTTTGTTTGTTATACCTAACAATTATTAAATAATGAGTCTTTTATTTATTTATTTTATATTTTCCTTAATATCGAGTCTTATTTATTTAATATAATTTTCATAAATAGTTGAGTTAATAACAATAAAAAATTTAGCATTTTGAAAAAATGAACTGAAAAAAAAAAGTAAAGAAAGAAATATATGTATCAATTATTGCAAAACAATAAAATTAATTGAAAAAAAGAAAAGAAAAGAAAGAAAAATCATTAATAACAATAATATAAATAACTAAATAAAAATCAATATTGAAAAAAACAATAATTGAAATAAACAAAAAAAAAACATACGTACCAACTGTTAGTATTAAAAACAATAAAATAAATAACTGTATATAAAATTAACATTATAAAAAAATTAATTGAAAAAAAAACAAATAATAAATAGAGTTGTTAATGTAAAAAATCAAATTGAAGAAAGTGTTTACAATTGCAAGAAACCCCACACGAGAATTAATCTTTTAATATAGTCAAAAACAGGTAAATATATCATTTTATAGCAAAAAAAGTCAAAAAAAACACAAAAAAACGCATGAAGAGCGCGTGCATAGCACTTCCATTAACCTTAACAGAGTTGGGGATTTCGAGCTACATTTAGAAAATCATAAGGGAGTTTCGCGCATTTTTGAAAGTATAGGGGGGTTTCACGCGGATTTTCCAAACAACAAGGGGATTTCGCTCAATTAACCCCATAAAAGTATAACATGATACTTTTATGTAACATCATGTTTTATTCTCATAATGTAATACTTTTATGTGTACCATGTACTCCCTCCATTCCTTAACACTTTGCACACTTTCCTTTTTAGTCTGTCCCCAAACACTTTGTACACTCAAAAATGATAAATTTTATCACAATTCTTACCCTCACAATACACACTTATTTACACACAATGCCATTACTTTTTCACAAACATTCAAACTAATTCCTCCATTATAAAAAATAGAATTGACCCTTTTACCCTCATTTATAAAGCAATCATTCAATTTTTCTTAAAAACTGTGCACAAATAAGGGTGCAAAGTGTTAGTAATTCTTTTATGTATATCATATGATACTTTCAAAAACTATTACATGATATACATAAAAGTATTATATGGTGATACTTTTAAAAAGTGTTACATGATATATACAAAAATATTATATGATACACATAAACTGATAAAAGTATTACTTCATATACATAAAAGTATAATACTTTCAAAAAGTATTACATGATATACATAGAGTATTATATGGTGATACTTTAAAAAAGTAGTACATGATATATACAAAAATATTACATGATACACATAAAAGTATTACCTCATGTACATAATACATAAAAGTACTATCTAATACACACAAAAATATTACATATTACACAATTCACGTGCGAGGAAGAGCACATGGGGCGCCCTAGGATTCGCGCATTTTTGTTGAGACCATACCCGACCCAATTCAAGTCATTATCCCATAATACAAAAGTATTACTTGATATACAGAAAAATATTATCTAATACACATAAAAGTACTACATATTTTCTTATAGTCTGACCAAATCCAAAATGCATCATATAATACCAAAATATCATCTAATATATAAAAAAATATTACATAACACACACAAAAGTATTACATAATTTTTATATTCGACCTGATTCGCCTCACGTAATAGGATCCGTGAAAAGATCTCACCCAAGAATTTGTCATTTATTGTAGGGTTAGGAAGTTGATTGACAACTATAAGCTATAAGTTAGAGATGGAACATCACATTGAAAATGGAGGTGATTGTAATTTATTTATTTTTCCTTTTATTTTTTTATGTTTGGTTTTGCACTTTTTCTTGATCAATAGGAGAAAGGGAGAATTAGCCCGTCTTTTTCTTTTTTGTCCTTTTTCTTTATTCTTTTATTTTATTTTTTGTTTTGGAAAAAGAATGGGTAAAAAGGGTGGGAAGGTGTCGATTTTCAAATTTACATGTATTATTGTATTAGGTAGAATCTCCTGTTGTAGCCTAGTATTATATAATAATATGTTAATTACAATGTATATAATTAATAACATGATACATCAAATAAGGATAGAGAAGAAACATACAAAATACACTGAATTTTAGGAATGAAAATGAATTGAATTGAATCGAACATATTATTTTATTTTCGAGTTTTAAAATCATATTTCAACTTATTTAATTTTCGTTGAATTAATAAGTTTTCAAAAAAGAACTATCTATTAAATTAAATTTAAACAAAACAAATTGAGACGAATTGTTTTTTATTTTTTCTACTTGTTTTATTTTTCTATTTATCGAGGTTGAGTAAAGATAAACTTTAAAATTTTATTAAAATATAAATTTCACTAAATGAAACTAAACTTTCCAATATAAAAATTTGAGTATCAAATGATTTTACATAAACAAAATTATGAGTGTCTCTCTCTCTCATATATATATATATATATATATATATATATATATATTAGATAAAACTTTACTATCAACAACTCAATTATTCACAAATTAAACTCTATTTTATGATATATGATTTGTCTCACAAAATCAATTTCATATTCTGTCAGTGACAAAATATTACCATTGGTATAGGTGGCTAATAAGCAGATGTCCAGATTTTGACTTTTCTTTGTGGAATATGACGTCATCCACTATCTCTCTATATTTATTTGCAAATGAAAAACGATTCAATATATTAATATTTATTCGCAGTAATTTTCTTTTAATCTCCTATGGAAATAATAAATTAAATTGAGAAAAGAAAAAAGAAAAAAAGAAGCAAGATTTGACTGGACTTAGGAATAATTAAAGGGTAATAATTGGAGAGGTGTATTGTCAGCAGGATGGGAAGCACATGTGACAAGCAATGCAATCACCTACGCACACTTAACCCCCTCCCTATTATTATTATTATCACCACTATTTAAATATATACTTATAAAATAAATATTCTCTTCTCCACGTCACAATTCATAACAAATATATTTTCCAACTTTTTAAAAATATATATAAATCCTAATGTAGCTTCTCAACTAACCCTTTTTTTGTTTGGTTGAAAGAGATTGGGAATCAATTAGAGAAAATATTATCGGTGATTTTTTATTTTAAGGTAAAGAAAATTGAGAAAATAAAACAAGTTTGAGTATGATTCTTGTGGGATCGTGTTATTAATCTAATTTCATGAGAGTTTCAATGTACAATCCACGTATAAGTTTGATTTGTGACAGTGAGACTCGATTTCATAAAATTAAATTTGTAAAATAGTCTTATATGAATTTTTTTTAAATAAGTTAATATGATTTAAATGTCCTATTTAGATTCTATTTTTAAATTATATTAAGGATAAATTATTTTAAACCATCATAGATTGATAAGATCTTGACATGTTTTGAATTACAAAAACTCTTTGAGATACGACAAATATTAGCTTATCATTTATTCATTGGGTAAAATGGGTCACGCTCCCATCTGTAATGGAAAATATACATTGCTTCCCCCTATATTTACGAAATTGCAAGGATTATACTTGGGTTATCGTAAAGTCTGCGCGTTTTCCCCTAAATCGTCAAACATAACTGATGTGTAACACACGCGCTTGGAGTGTGAATTTTCTTACTATTTTATTACTTTTTGAGTGTGAATTGACAAAAATAACCTTCTCTTAATGTTATATATGACTTATACAAATTGCAACACTCCCTTTCACTTTAGTGTTTTACCAGACTATCAATAGCAAGATAATTTTTTTTACTTCATTTTAGTTTACTGTACTTATCAATTTTTAATTTAATTTAATTATTGTTTAATGTGACCTAATTTACTGATTTGTATGTTGATTTTAATTAATATTTTTTATTTTACTATTTATATTTATGCTAGTTCAAATTACTGATTTTTATGTCGACTTAATATAATTAACATTTTTTATTTTACTTGAATTATTGTTTAATGTTATTTTACTTTAATGTTATTTATTATTTAATTTTGTACTAATTTTTGTAGGAGAAATGTCTTCCACATTTAGGCCCTCAATATCCAAAAAGGAAAAAACTTTGGATTTAAGGTATAGTAACAAAAAGTGTTATTGTCGTAAAAATGCTGAAATTAAAGTTGTTGGGCCGTCTAAAGCTACAGTGGGCAAACTGTTTTGCACGTGCCGATCGCGTGAATGTGGGTATTTTGCTTGGCTCGAACCCACATCAGTTGGATCGAAAAATTGTACAAGCGAAATACAAATGCCAGAATTGGAAGAAGAAGTGGACTCTTCTTATGTTGGAGTCGACAATAATTCTACTTTACTGATTTCGAAATACAATGATCTCTCACTGAAAATTGAAAAGCTCGACAAAAACCAAGCAACTATGAAAATAATTGCTATCATTGTTTTGGTTCTTCTTGTCATTGTAATTCTCAAGTAATAATATCATTGTTAAGTACCTTGTAGTAATGTGTTTATGAATTGCAAACCTATGAATATCATTTTGCAATTATGTGATTTTCTATTCCTATTACACTGTCATTTTCATTTACATTGACTGTGCCAAAATAACAAATGAAAAAGCAAAATACAAAATTCTTGTCATTAGCAAACTTTTGCAAACTGCATATCAAGTATCAAACTAACAGTTTTACACAATTGTATGTGAACACCAATTCCAACACCAATACCCTATGGTTGGACTAACCAAAAAATAGCCAACCAAACCTATAATTAGACCCAAAACTACACAAAATGTACCCAAAATATATGATTAGCATCCAACAACCATCAAAATATCTACCTAGTGTCATTAATTACACCCATCAGAAAATATGTTCCAACCACAGCCATCAAAATAACTACCCAGTGCCATTACATCTATCAAAAAAAGATGTCAACACAGCCATCACTACCAAAATATGCAGCCTATTCTACCTGCATATGCATCCTAAAACTACCCCCCACCCATGCATCAAATATAAAAGTAGCACCATCATAAGAAGCCATAACCTGAAATCACAGATCCACAACAGACAAACATTCATTTAACTAAACATACATCATCAACCTACATATAAGTAACAGTATAAACAGAGTAAATTATACATCTAACACAGTTAAAAAATACTACAGTTAACACATACACACTGCAATCCCAATTGAACACAACAATTAAGAGGTTACAGTTTTCCATCCCAAAATGAACACAACAATCAAGAAAGGAAAATTTTGAATGAAACTTGAATTGTAAAATTGACCATATAATCTTCATAAATGTTCGAGCCAATAAATAAAAAGTTTTAAATGATGTAATTATATTTATCAACATTCAAGGTCTACTTAATACCTTTTTCTCTTCCTATCTCACTGTTATTGTTGTTGGATTAGTTTGCTTGCTTTTGATTGTTGTGTTATCTCAATTTATTTCAAAATCATTCTATGAGTAGAGAAGTTTAGAGCTGCATGCCAAAATTCATCACCCAAGTAAAACCGAATCCATTTAGTCACAAGTTGGCCTATCAAATAGCAAATTGCTAGTTGTATGTCTTCTTTGACTTAAAAGTCCTCAATTCTTTTTTGACTTAAAGTCCTCAATACCTCAGTTTATCACCCTATGCAAGTTCTATTAACATTACATAAAATCATAAACATCAACTATATGTAAAAATCTGTATAAATTAAAATGAATATTTGCTTCAAATCAAGTTAGCAACTAAAATAACCCAAGCCTTTTTACAAATTAAATGGTTTTGCATTCTTTTATATAAAACCAGGGATACATATTCAAGCTCTTTCGAAGACGCAAAAAATAAAATAAAATAACCCACCAATCTCTAAAAAACTACATATATAACAAAAAACCCAAGCATCCAAACTTCTAAATCTGATGAAGGTCTATGTCTCTACACTAATTAAAAAATGTGATAATGACAAGCAAAAGCTGAAAAAAAAAATCAGAAAGACCTACAAGATCTAACTAGAGTAAAGCACCTGTGAACCTAGATAATCCAATACAAATATCCATGTTTAGCTCAAGCTCCTGACTGATTAAGAAATCAAACTCTTTATATGAGGGGATAGATTTGTAAAGAGTTACCATCTTCAAAAGCACAGGCCTAAACACACAATAACAAAGTACATGAATTATCAATATATACAACCATACAACCAAATCAAATCCAGACCCCATAGTTAAGAAATTAAAGCAGATAAATCACACTTAAACCTACATTCATGCTGTTGATTTCTGATTTAGGGTTTTCCAAAATTAGAAAGGGGAAAAAACCCCAAATCGAACTAACCCTATGCAAGATTAAAAAACCCTAGTAATTTCAACGAACTTACCCTTCTTCGATATCACCTTCCACCGCTACTTCAATATCACGACCTTCAGGAAAAAATCATCGGGGTTTTCACTCTTTGCTAGTTTAGACACTCGATTTTGGTGAAATGGGAAGAAATGGGTGGAGATTTTGGGAAGAAACAGGAAGTTTTTTGGGTGCAAGGTTTCAAAATCGGGAACCCTAATTCTCTCTCTCTCTCTCTATGGCTACGGTTTGGAATGACTTTGACTTCCCGTTTGACAAATTTGAAGTAATATCAGGGACATAACGGGAAGTCCAGGGTAAAAATTTAACACCGTTAAACCCCTAACTAAAAAATGGGACGTGTGCACCGTTTCTGATAACCCACGTGTAAACGATGCAATTTCTAAAATATGGGGTGAGCGACGCATGATTTCCAAACCATAGGGAGATTTGGTGCAATTAACCCTTTATTCATTTGTATGTTTCATCAAATACCTACCTCATCTGGTGCAGCTTTTAATATGGTATGCAACATTATTATTATTATTATTGTTATTTTAAATATGCCCACTTTTTTTTTAATATATCAATATATGCTTATTGTATATTAATTAGATTATATTTACACTTATGATGCATTTTACTTCACATCTTCGTATTCTACTTCAATTTTTTTTTTTGTTTCCATGATACTTGTACATATTCACTTTTAATGCTAATTTTTTTTACTATAGACATAAATCTCGAAATCAAAATTTTGATTAGTGATTACAAGATAGAATAGAAAAGGTGGACTAAAAAAATTAAAATTAATGTATTGATAGTATTACCATATAAAACATGATACATTTATTTTCATGAATTGTGTGTGGTGTATGAGATAGTTTACTGCTCCCTTCATTGCATGAAGATAAGTTTATAGTTATTTTCACATAGTGATTTTTTTTTTTCTTTTTTTAAAGATCTTCATTAATGAAGGGTAGTTATTCAGCTAAATATCATTTATGGTTAATTCATGGGCTACTTAAAGAAGAACCTTCAATCTATGTAAAAAGACAAAAGTATTATGTCATAGTCTCTCAAAATTCTGACAAAGTCAACATCAGATATGATCAATTATTGACTTTGTATCAAGCTTAAAAATGATATTATTTAGCCCCAATTTTCAAATCCAAAAAAATTGTTTCAATAATTAATGAAATAAGTATCAAATCGTGTGAGCTTTTGCATGCAACAACTAAATCTTCATGATCTGGAATAATCAATTCAATGCCAACATGCAATTCATCTTTGGTATGAATTGTATCGAGATTGTATATATTTAACAAATGTTTTTATCATTAAATATGGAAGGACCCGACGGAATAGAAGTAGTATAATTCTGGTGCATACATCCTACATCCGACCAATATATATAAGAAAATTAAAATGTTTGAAAAACAATTGTGACTATATTCTGTAAAGAAATTCTAAAATCTTATCATTCTTTATCGTCGGATATTCTATATAATTGCAACGAAGTTGCAAAGATTTAACATGTTGGTTGTACCACCAACATCAACTCCACAAAGGTTTCCACTTAGTACCAAATTTTCAACAAAGTAATGCAAAAAAACACATTTAAGAAGAGATAATATAAACTCTTATAAATCATTAATTAGATTTTTAATTATTTTATCTACATTGTCGATATAAAATAATATCATAACACATAGGAGCATATAAGCATGTATAAAAGTGAAAAATTAAACACTTTGCTAAGATGCAAACTGATACGTAGTCACAGAATCTTAACCTATCTTTGTAGCATAGATGGAATACTATTATTCTTCATTTGATAAAATTTCCAACATAAAAAATAAAAATAAATAAAAGAGACTCTCTCTCTTCTTTACCATGATTGTTGGCGTGGATTAATAATTAATTGTGGTGGCCCTAGTGAAAAAGAGGATTTGTGGGAGTCATAATACACTTTTCCTTAAAAACAGGAATTGATATCTAAACTCTATCTACAAATTATTTAACTTCTCCACACCATTCAATCGTTGATAATTTAAGTATGGTATGAATGTTCAAATTAATATATCTTTATGTCAAAAATTATCAATATCTCAATGTCAATTTTGCACCAAATGGTTTAGAACAATTCTTTCCAAGATAAATTTATACGTGATTATAACTCTTATGGAAGTTTGCATGCACAAATTTCTGTGAGATGATCTCACGAAGTACATTTTATAAGTTCAAATTATATAAATAAAAATCCTAAAAATTAATAAAACATAAAAGATTAAATTAAAATAAAATAGATTGGATTCTCTGTCACATATATAATTACATTTCATAAGATCATCACAATGTTTATTGTGTCTTCCAGAAATATGGAGAATATATTATGAAATTATCACATTGTTCCAATTTCATAGTTTCTTATCATATTTTAATCTCATATATGTGAATATATACAATCTCTTTAATTTAATTCGTTTCTTTTTTTATATGCTATTTATAGGTTAATTTTTATTTTTAACGTTTTCTTTACAATCACAAAATTCAAACAAGCACGCCCTATACCTAAATCATAAGACTATGAAGTTGTTTTTTCTTTACTTTTAATATTTTTTAGAATTAAAAGTCTTAAAATAAAATTGGTAGGTAAAATCAATACTTGAACTGAAATATTAAATAATATACTAAAAATTTAGATTCGTTACTAGATACATGTATGGTCTATAGAATATTACCAATTGTGCATTATTTACACACAATAGCTTTTTTTTTTTAGTAAGATCAACAATATCATAAAAACTCGTTTCAACCCTATTACGATATCATTACTATATGGCAAACACTCTTGTGCACCAGGTGCACGGATCTAAGATCCGTGCAATCCGGGTCGATCCGACCCGGATCCGCGAGTTTTTATTTTTATTTTATTTTTTTTTCCAGATTTTTGTCCTGACCTTTATGTTATAAATGTATGACCTTTATGTTATAAATGTGTAACCTTTATGTACAACTGTCTCTACCTTTATGCACTGTAACTTAGGAAAAAAATGAAGATTTTTAACACAATTTGCACTATGTACCTTTATGTGATATTAATGTGACCTTTTATGTTATATTATGTCACTTTTATGTACAGATATTCTGACCTTTATGCATCTTTATATATTATATAAAAGTCAGAATATTTGTACATAAAGGTCGCATTGATATCACATAAAAGTGTAAAGTTCAAATTATATTGAAAATTTTCATTTTTTTTCTAAGTTACAGTCTCTAAAGGTCATGATAGTTGTACATAAAGGTCATACATTTACAACATAAAGGTCACACATTTACAACATAAAAGTCACAACCTGAAGCAAAAAGAAAAGGAAAATTCAAAAACACGCGGATACGGGTCAAAAACCGGGTCGACCCGGATTGCATGTACACCAAGTGCACACAAGACCAACTCTTACTATATAGATGCAGTAAACGATATTGTATAAATGTAAATATTCTAAAGCTCTGTTTGGATGCATCTTCCAACTTACATGGAAGATGGATTTTGAGACACATACATAGGACCCATGATAAAACCATTAACAGAAACTCCAAACAGGACCCACTTAACTGAGTTTCTTCTTCTTCTTCTTTTGGCAAGGTCCCATTTTCTTGCTTCTCTAATACAATTATTTCTTTTGAATTATATTCTTATCCTTTCTTTTTTGTTCGATAAATGGGCCTAGGGTGAATTTCAAGTAACCCCACAACCCAATCATTTCCTTACATCTACTTTTTCTCCACCAATTTCTAACCCTTTTTTTGTTTTTTTGTTTTTGTTTAATCTACGTACGAGAGAGATTGCATCAAGATTACTCAATTGTTAGTTATAATTTGTAATAATGAACTCTTGATGGATTTTTAATCAGTCAATCAATGTTTGATCTTGAATTATGTATCCATTGTTTCTAATTTTACTTTTCTTTAACTAAATTTAGATATATGGAATCTAACCATCATTGTATTTATTAGAAAAAATCACTTATTTTATCGAACAAGAATTTAAATCCACGAGGAATCAATATGGAAATATTGAGTCAATCAATGGAACAAGTCAAGAGTCAAAACCATGAACATGGTAAAAGAGTCACATTAATTAATTAATTTTAAAAAAAAAACATATATCCTTTTTCTTTCTTTTTTCTTTATTTTCTTTAGACAAAGATGCTATTTTCTGCCTTGGGATTTCAAGATTTTACCTTTTTGTCTATCACATTCTTTTCCCTTTTGAACACAGTTTAAAAAAATTATTAAAAAAAAAAAGAAAAAAAAAAACTCAAAATCAATCAAAGCAGCAGAGCACTCAAATCCAATTTCAATTCATTTCTCCCCTTTTTTTTTCTTCAATCAAACACGAATTCTCAAGAAGATGATTCTCGATTCTCCACTGTAAATTCAAGTTAGAGCAATTGCTATTAATGGATCCGAAGCACTCGAAGCAGCCGCAGGAGATGCCGAGCTTCTTACAGTCACCATCTCCGACGAATCACAACAGCAACAACGCCATGGGCGAAAACAAGGGAGCAGAAATCAAGGATTTCCAGATTGTCGTTGCAGAGAAGGAAGACTCGAAGAAGCAAGCTCTAGCGCCGAAGAGAACCTCGAACAAAGACAGGCACACGAAGGTGGAAGGCCGAGGCCGGCGAATACGGATGCCGGCGCTCTGCGCCGCGAGAATTTTCCAGCTCACCAGAGAATTAGGGCACAAATCGGATGGGGAAACTATTCAGTGGCTGCTGCAGCAAGCCGAGCCGTCGATAATCGCAGCTACAGGGAGCGGTACAATCCCCGCTTCAGCTCTAGCCGCGGCAGGGAGCTCGATTTCATCATCGGCTTCCGATTTAGGAGTTCATATGGGGGGTGGGGGTAGGTCCCCTTGGCCAATAGCGGGTGGGAATTTGGGGAGACCACATGTAGGCGCAAGTACAGGATTATGGCCCCCCGCGGGTGCTATAAGTGGGTTCGGGTTCCAAACGACGTCGTCCTCGTCGACGTCGTCGGGTCCGTCAATGGCGACTGAGAATTCGAATTATTTGCAGAAGATGGGGTTTGCGGGATTCGATTTGCCAACAGGGAACATGGGGCCCTTGAGCTTTACTTCCATTTTGGGTGCTTCTAATCAGCAGCTCCCTGGATTAGAACTAGGGCTATCACAGGATGGGAATATTGGAGTCTTGAATCCTCAGACATTTAATCAGATTTATCAGCAGATCGGGCCGGACCGATTAGTTCATCATCAGCATCAACATCAACAACAACATCAGCATCAGCACCAGCACCAGCACCAGCACCAGCAGCCCTCGTCTAAGGAGGATTCTCAAGAATCAGGGCAATAGATTAATGAAAAAAGGGTTGCTTTTTCTGGGGGTGAATTGTGTGGATGATTGGTGTTTTTAGTGTATGATTTCCAAGGGATATATATATACATATACATATATATTTATATATGTTGAAGAATTCACTAAGGTGTGACTTTGGTTTGCTCAACTCTTTGCTTTCTTGAAGATATGGAAATTCATCCCACTTTTCAGAGAGAGATGCAGGTGCGCTTGGACGAATTAATTTTAGTTTTTTTTTTCTTGGATACGATTTTTCTTCCTTTTTTATGTTGTGTATATTACAGAGATTTTTTAGATGTTATTACTGTTACAGAATTGTTTCTGCTCTGCAATTATGTTTGAATTTGAGCTTATCTTCTTGCTTGTTTTCAAAAGGCGTGTTCATTCTTGTTTAAGCCACTTTTTTTTTTCAATACATAGGGATCAATAATAACTAAGTACTTCGTTGTGCAAAGTTGAACAAAAAAATAGGTCCATAATGCAATAGGGCGTATAGTTGAAAGAGGTAGTATCTTTCTCCCACGATTGAGTATTGTCCTTTGGGGTTTCGAATGAGAATTTTGGAGACGTTGGTACTCTTAGTCAAGGGGTTTTGAGGGATATTGTAAGCGAGATTCTTGGTTTTTTTTAATTTTGCAAGTTCTACAAGCTTAGCAACTAGGTTGTCGATTGCTATCAGCAACCATTGCCTAATTCTTCGTTATAGTTTCATACCAAATCTAGAACTGATGCTCTATCTACATTCTCAGTCATTTTTGGAGAATGCTTGTTTAGAAAGATGAACAGTAGGATTATATTAAATCTGAAGTATCGAAAGTACACCAAGGTTTAGCTAGGAAAATGTTTTGTTGTACGCTGAAAATCTTGTGTTCGATATTACTGGTTTTACGATAGTTTTGATGGTCGTCTTAAATGGCCCTATGGAAATGCACCAAGTTTGAGTTTATGTGTTTCTCTCTATGTAATTCTATTTCTCTATTGATTTACGAAAGCTTTATTTCTATGGTTCATTTTTGCAAGTTTCCTCACCAAAGATGAAAATCTTACTTGCATGAAGCAATTTTCATATGAGGAACTATAAATGGACCATATTTTAAAACGGTGTTAAATATGTCGTTTTTACAGAGATTTATGTTCTAGTGCTTCAAATTTTCGATCTATATATTACTGCTTAAACATGTATAATTCAGGTACTCGGGTTTCTTCTTGACTATTAGGGCAAACGATCCGCCTCTAGTTTGCTTGTCAGGTAAGTCGGGCCAGCTAAAGACACGCATTATCCTTTCGGGTTGTGTAAATGAGGCCATTTCTTTAGTGAATGTCTCAACTGTGTTATTTTATGTACAACTTCTTGTATATATATGGAATGATTGAGTATCCAAGGTATGGATTTGAGATGTTCAAAAGCAGAAATAGAGAGAAAAATATGAGTTACGAAGTGAAAAGTGAAGTTAGAAAAACAAGTGGAATTTGAAGGTGATGAAAGGGGAAAGATTTGGAACAAGGGTATGTAAATGTCATTGTCATATGTAGCAAAACAGTGATGTAGACATGCTTTCTCTGAGTTCATTTTCCCCCATTCAATATGGGCACACACACCCCTTTGAAATGTCTGCATTTATGTGACTGCTGCCTGCAGATTTGCATGAAGAGAGAGAGAGAGAGAGAGAGAGAGAGAGAGAGAGAGGGAGAGAGGGAGCGCATTGTGGTGTCAAAAGATTGTGCATTTACTATATCAATAATGACTTGTCATCTGCATTGCTCAATAAATGTCATGGCATTATCTCTACAACATGTGGTGCTGCTTTAGTGTGTCACAAAATCTTTTCCATATCAAGATTTTTTATTCTCTTTTATTTTATATATTTTTTGGTGGAAGATTTGTTTTTATAATTTAGTTGACTAATTTAGGAATAACAAATCCGATTCATTGAATTTGCTATCATATAAATCATGGATTTTTTTTCATAATTTAATTAATTAATTTGGGGATAACAACCGGTGAAATATTTTATCATTATATGGAAATCCAATTTATATTCATTTTCAAGCAAAATGGTCCGTAATTTTTTTATTCAATGATCTTAGATTGCATTTAGATGGAAGACTTGAAGATAAATTATAAACAAAAAAAGATATTGTTTCATGAGTATAATCAAATCACATTTTCGTGGGTTGTGGTTGTGGACTGATTTATTTCACAAAAGTTCAACTCATTTGGAAAATCAAAATAGAAAATTCATAGGATGTTATATGAGTTGTGGTTATGAATTAACCCGTTTCTCAAAATTCCAACTTAATTGGAAAATCATAATAGAAAATTCATAGGGGTAGAAAAGAATGTTAAAAAAAGAAAAATTGTATAATTAATAATTGGGATGGAATATTACCTGGTTAGGTGTGATTTACCTATCTTAAAAGCTCTGAAAAATAAATAAAACTTGTGAGATAAGAGATTATTATAAGATGTTTGTAAGATGAGAAAGGGTTCAAGCTATTCACTTAATTTGGGTTTGTCCATTATAGTTTGTAGGTCTGGGCTTTAATTAAGTGCACCAAATTTGAAAGCCCAAATTTAGCATGAGAAATGGGCTTGGACAACAAAAACCATTTTCTTTCATTTTTTTTTTTCTCTTCCTCACTAAATTCCTCTGCCTGAAATTCAGGGAGCAACTATAGTGTAAATGATTATTTACAAACATGGTGTGGCATAGTTCAATTTAATAAGATATCAAATTTAAATCTCTTACCAAAAAAAAAAAAACTTTGAGTTGCATTTGGGGAAGGGAGAACCAAACTTAAGACATTAGGTTGAAACACTCACATACCATACCATCAAGCTAATCTTGTTAGCGAGTTTAGACAATTAGGGCTAGTTTGGTTCGTGAGGTGGGTTTGTTTAGGTGAGTTGAGAATTGTGGGATTTTACTGTTCATTGAAAATAAAATAGTATTTTTTGGGTGTTTGGTAAGTAGGTTTTGAGATGGGTTTGAGTTAAATTTTATGTTTAGTTTGAATGATTATGAGTTTGGAAAAGTGGGTTTAATTTAAATTTTGTGTTTGCTTAATTGGTTAAGATTGATAAAAAAAAAAACTTAAAAAGACTATTTTACCCTTACTTAAAAAAATGAGAAAATAACAATTCAATTAAAATCCTTTGGCACAATTAAAATAATGTCATAAAATGAATATAAAATATTAATCATTTGACATAATTATAACATATAAAATATTAAATATTAAATAACAATTCAATTAAAATCCTTTGGTATAATTAAAATAATGTTATAAAACGAATATAAAATATTAATCCTTTGGCATAATTATAAAATATTAAATATTTAAATATTAAATAACAATTCAATTAAAATCCTTTAGCATAATTAAAATAATGTTATAAAACGAATATAAAATATTAATCCTTTGGCATAATTATAACATATTAAATATTAAATATTAAATAACAATTCAATTAAAATCCTTTGACATAATTAAAATAATGTTATAAAACGAATATAAAATATTAATCCTTTGGCATAATTATAACATATAAAATATTAAATATTAAATATTAAATATTAAATAACGATTCAATTAAAATCCTTTGGCATAATTAGATAAATTGAGGGCATTTTGGGTATTATGAAAAATTACTATTGGGCTATCAATAAACCCACCAAAAATGTTGGTGGGTTTATAAAGCAACCAATAAACAAGTATAAACCTTTCAAATAGACGCGGGCCGACAAAAAATATACCCGGGTCCACAAAAAAATCTGGGCTTTAAAACCAATTACCAAACATAGGTTTATGTTGGTCTATATACCCAAACCAACCTAATCCAGCAAACCAAACTAGCCCTTAGAAGTAAGTTAATTACAAGTTTACCTCAATTATCTTACAAATTTACTAAAATACCCTAAAATATCTACAATACTTTTGAAAAGAAAATTCCAGACAATTAATTGTGTGTAAAAAAACAAGATAAATTGAATATTTATTTTGATAAATTGGCTTTTTGTGTAAAAAAAAACAATTATTTAGTTTTGTGTGTAAAAAAGAAAAAGACAACAAAATAAAATGAATATTTATTTTTATACAAAATACAAGGATATAAATTTCTAGAGTTCCTATGATTATTCTCATAAAAAGTTTCACTTGGATTTTGGAGTCAAAAAACTTCAATTGGATTTTTCCTAAATCTCAATTTGACCTGGATTCGTTTGTAGTCATGTTAAACTTTGTTGACGTTAGATTTTGTGTTGTAAAGCACAAAATCTATAACACAAAATCCTAGCCTAACACCCAAAAATATCGTTAGGGCCCTATTTATAGATTAAATCTAAGATACGAAGCTTGTGAATAAGAAATAAATCCCTTGATTCTAGGATCTCGATGGAGATAAATCGGGTAAAATCCTATCTAAATCGGATATGATTTGATTGTTGATTTGCTTCCTCCTTTGAAGATTCTGGCGTGAAATAAGCTAACTCTTTTCTGCTCATCTTATGTGAATTACCTTCAGCTTCATCTTTATTAGTCAGTATTTCTAATAGATCCGTTTTTACCGAACTGATCTGGTCGGGTCGACCCAAATCTGGTCGGCTCGGGTGGTCGGATCTGGCTTTTCGAACGACCTCTCTGGTCGGTTCGAATATTCTGGTCGAGCCGGGGCTCCGAGAGAAGCGGTGCTGACCCGGTTCCATGCTCAGTTCTAGGAATCTTTCAGACCAGGTGATCAACAAACTTCATGTTATAGACTTTAATAGCTAATTATGTGAAGGTATACATATATTTAATCGAATTGCTTGAAGAAAGTAATGGAGACCGTATTGCATTCCTCGGATTCACATCTCAATGGCTGAAGCATCCGACAATTGATCTTTGCAGCTTAAACTTAAATTTCTCCGACTGTTGATGTAATCGACAACAAACTCTTCTTTTCCAATTCACATGAATTTGTGATCTCTAACATGTTAAACTACTTGTTTAAAGTTGTAGAAGCAGTTGAAAAACTCTTGCTCCAATTGCTTTCAATTGTCAACTGAATTTGCCTCCAAATCAATATGCTGATGGAATGATGCCTCTTTAACGATGAGACGAATTGTTTCGCTGAATGGTCTCTTTTATTTTTGTTGATATAATTATATATTTTCCATAATATTGAACTTAAATAAGTCCCAATCATAGAAGTTAGAAAATGGTCCAAAAAAATTAAGTGCATCACCCTGACTATTCTACTTGAAAATTCTGAGATCTATTCTATCAAAACAGCTCAGATACCCTCAAATGGACACGTGTTAATATTTGACCAAAAAAACCACACAAATATCTTTCCAAAGTGCACTAAATCTGTCTTACCTAGATCGCGTTCACACGGCTTTTTTACACTAATGAGATCCTCCTTTATTAATTTAATTACTATTTTTAATAAATGACGTATCAATACAATGAGGTTTCCCACAAAGGTATAATATTGTATTTATCTTGAAATGTAAAATGAAACATGATAAGCAAAACAAAAGAATCACAATCATAATTAATTATTAATATTAAATTAATAGTATAAATATTGATTATTTCAAAAATATAAAATGGAACATGGTAAAAAAAACAAGAGAATCACAATCATAATTAATTATCAAAATTAAATGAATAGCATAAAGATCGATTATTTTCAAAATATATAGATAAAATAAAAATAATACATCTTCAATGATTAAGAATTACTGCATCTAATCTTAATCGTTTTAAAATTTTGTCAAAAATTAAATAATATAAAATTTTAGCTAAGGTTCATATCAAATTCATAAATTTTAACCAAATAACCGTAAAAATAAGTTTGGAATAAAGTTGACTAAAAGTCTACAACGAACCACAATCATAATTAATCTAAAAGGTCAAATAAGCTTGAATTATGATTTAGTTCAAGAATTAAAATAAAAATTAAAGAAATAAATAAGACATCATATATATGAAAAATGTTTTTATGATCATCATGTTATGGAACTAATTGTTTAATCATGATGTTGCTCCGATCCAACCTTCTTATTTCTCAACCCAAAACTAGAAATCTTGAATCAAAAAATGTGCAAAACAGACACCGGGAGGGGTTCCCGGCGATGGGACTCTGACGCTCAAGTCAGTAAAGTCGCTAAGCAATCTTTCAAGCAAAGTGCGTGTATGTGTTTTTGATATAATTGTGCATAAAAAGAAAAGAATGAATATAAGAGACATATATACTCCCTGGAATACATATTAGTTGAGATTTATCCCAAAGAATATGGGATATGGGCTACTGGTTCCGCAAAAATAACGGTTAGTTGGATTCAAAACTTATTCGCCACATTTCACGTTAATTAGTTCGTCATTGTACCTCACGGCTACATTAGCTCGCGTCTCCTCAATTCAGTCCAAAGACAGCAGAACAATTTGTTTCTTTATACTCTTCAAGTACGTTGACTTTGACTTTATCTCGGTTTTCAAGAGAAGAATTCGGTTCGACTTAATTCGACCATATCAAATCTCATGTTAATAATAGGCATATTAGATTGTGTTATGGTTGATATAGTGTTTTCTTTACTATATACATATACATATAACAGAATATATATACACACACACCCCATTACATTAATATGAGTTGTGACAGGAATAATTAATTACCTTTTTCTTAAATAAACAAAAATTTAATTCCTTGGACTCTGGAGTAGTGGGACCAAAGTTGAAGGCCAAATTTAGATTTTACCAATTCACATGTATATCACAAAAATTTACACGACGTAAATTTAATAAACATGAATGCATATTCAAAATTTTACTGTTAATAAATCAAAATTATTTTCAAAAATATATTATATATAGATTATAATTTGTGAATGAACTCGTCACATGAGATGTGTCTTACAAGACTATAAGAAAAAAAAAAAAAAAAAAGATATACATATATAGTTATGTAAAATTTTTAGGGGGCCCTACCACTGCCAGACCCCGACACACATTGAGTATTTGAGTGGAGCCACTTTTCCTCAATTATAAATCCCACGTAATATAAGTAATGTCTATCCTTTTCTAAATATTTAAAGTTAAGTAATCTTTAATTTTTAAATTCTTCTTTCAAAAAAGAAATTTTAACTTTTAAATATTTCACATATTCCAAGTTACAAAACTAAGGATGAGAGATAGACAATATTTTGTCATAATATTATTTTTAATTTGGTATTTGGTTTAGAAGATTACCCTTTTCAATAGTATTGGTATTATTTAAAACCTTTAGCATTATTGATAAAGTAATTTATTTAGTTATGGCTCTAGATACATTGGATAATATGTACTTCTTGCATTAATAATCCAATCAGTGAACTCCACCTTGTTGAATCTCACTCCATTTCTAAATCATAAATCATTATACTACTTATTCTTAAACCATAATTTAAATTGCGTAATTATACTTACTTTTTGAATGTACAAGTATGTAGGGATAGTTTACTTACAGGAAAGAGCCTATAAATTGTTGGGAAAAGATAAATCGTACCATACAAGTTTCATACAACATGTTCGATCAAATAAATGCATTTTTGGATGTTTGAATATAAGAATCGATCTATCTTTAATATCCAATTCTACATATACCACATAATCATCCAATTTAATTTAATAATTATGCATCATAGGTTGAATAGGGCATTGTTGGGAAGAACACGTTATCATTGACTTAAATTCACTATTTTTTAGTAGGGGCCTGCAAACTTTTCAAGTTGAGTGGTGGTGGTGCTAATAGCATTATCATTTTTAAAAGATCCTCTTTTATTCTATAAAATATATAGTTTTTTTTGTTTTTGTTTCCTCTTCCAAGAATCTATCTAATTAAAGTATGTGGTTTGTCACATTGACAAACCAAAAGGTGCAGCTTATCGAGGGTACTACGTACAAAACCCCGTGGAAGGTACGATACTTTAAAACAAAATTTGTTAATTTCATTTAGTGTCATCAGACTATTCAATTCGTAGTACATAAAATATAAATTACAAATGAGTTTGAATTAATTGTATTAAAAATTTATGAGATGATTTCATGTAAGCTAGTGTGTCCATATATATATATATATATATATATATATATATATATATGATTAAATGGAAAAATCAACCTAAAATATGATATTTTTCAATTTATAATTCAAACTGATTTTTTTTATTCGATTGCAAACTCTAGTTCAAGAGTTTATGAAAGTCTAGCCTTAATTTTTTTTTCCTGATGAAATGCACAGTACTTTAGTACATGACTGTCATTTAGCAAAGAGTTGGACTGGTATGCAACTAGTGCATGGATCTAAGCGGGTCCGGTCGGGTTGAATCCACCCCGAATCCGCGTATTTTCTTCTTTTTTTCGCGCTTTTTTTTTTTTGCTCTGACATTTATGTTGTGTTAGTCATACTTTATATTATATTAGTCATACATTTATGTTATACTAGTGATACCTTTATTTTCAAATTTCATACTTTAATCCTAAACCCTAAACTCTAATTTCGGCACAATAAAACCCTAATTTGACACAAGTTGTAGATATTTACATTTATGTTATATTACTCATACATTTATATGAGATTATTTATACATTTATATCACATAAACATACATTTATGTAATATATGTAAAGGTACAACTGACATAATTAAAATGTATGACTAACATAACTAAAGGTATGCCTAATATAACTAAAATGTATGAAAGGTATTAATATGTCTGTCTAAAAAAATGTTAAGGTACAGCTAGTCTTACAAAAGATATGTCTAACATAACTAAAATGTATGTCTAATATTACTAAAAGTTATACTTAACATAACACTAAAAGTATGACTAATATAACAAAAAAAGTATGTCTAACATAACTAAAAGGTATGTCTAACACAATTAAAAAGTATAGTTAACATAACATAAAAAGTATGTCTAACATAACTAAAATGTATGTCTAACACTACTAAAAGGTATGTTTAACATAACATAAATGTCAGGCACCTGGGAGCATGTTTGGGCAGATTTTATCCGCGACCTAGAGGCGCGTGTAGGCACGTGCGAGCCCGTATAGACGCGTGACGGGTCGGGTCGGAAGTGGTGCATGGATCACACAATATGTATATAAGTTTTTGTGTTTAGCAAAACTCAACCTGATATATGATCATTTTTCAATTTGTATTCTAAGTTTTTTTTTAATGATATATTTATCCTTACAAAAATCACATGCAAGTCGCGTGTTGTGTCTTTCACCGGAGAAGTTGTCGGAAAAAAAATTAGATTGCACTTTAAAAAACTCATGAATTTTAGGTTACAATCGGATAAAAAAAATTATATTGTAAATTGAAAATCAGTCATACTTTAGATTAATTTTTGTATTTAACTAATATATATATATATATATATAATATTTTAATTTTGACTTTCTAATCTTCGATTATTATTATTTTTTAATTGTTCTGTCACAAACACAAGAATGAAAACGAATTTTGAGAATAACATGAATGGATATTGTGTGTTGCTCGAGGTTTCCACGTTCATTACCTAGGGGTCACACTTGTAATTATCACTCTCTCCCTCTAAAAATGGATAATATTCAAATCCAATAAATATATATAATATATATGTATATGTAATGACAAATATATTTGTCATTGTCACGTGCTGCATAGCAGGACACAGAAATAAATCAGCAGTAGTAATTCTCAATCATTTGGCTGTGTTTGGATTATTGTTTCCTAGTAAGAATTTGGACGTTTGTTTTTAGGTTAGATGATTATATAATCTATCAAAATCATATTTTATTTAAATAAAAATATAATTATTAACTTTATATTATAATTTATTAATATATAAATTTCAATGCACACCTAAATTTCTATTATTACAATCATTCAATCATTACAATTATATCAACTAACAATATAATATACATAATAACAAATTTTTCAACATTGATTTGTCATCTACAGTATTAATCCTACCTTACAATATCTCTAAACAAACATAGATTTTAATTATTCACCTTTATTTCAAAAACTCAGGATTTCAAAGTCGGGTTTTCCCAATCCTACGTAACACCAATTCAAACATCACTTCAGAGTTCAGTCTTCAAATGGGATGATTTGCATAATTAAAATTCGTTTAAGTTGATTTTAATAAATATAACAAATAAATTTTAATTTTTTTTTTCAATATCATATGGATTTAAAAAGTACCATAGTTCATGTTCAATCCTAATGAGTAAATTAAAATAAATTTTAAAATATCAAATTGCTCATAATGAACTCGTATTCTACTATAATAAAACTTATTAATATTAACTGAAATATTAGTTTTTAAAACTTGATATATACAAGGTTCAATAGAAAACCCTTGAATTAATAACGTGTTTCATATCTTATCTTAGTTATCCATCTACTCATGGTGTATCTCTATCTCTATTCTCTACACACCAAACCTCATCCTTTATGATTGGCAAATATTGGGATTAAATCAAGAAACTTCCAAATTCTCTTATCATTTTGGAATCTCAGTGTACTATTTATAAATGATCACATTAAATTACTTTATTAATTAATGGAATTATCCATTAATGATCCGTACTAAAGTTGGATAAGGAGGAGACAAGAAATTGTGATCCCTATTGTCTTGTTGCTTTTCTTGTTACAAAATTTATTGTCAGTACGTTTTTGCTTGTTCCATATCTTTATAGTAGTTTTTTTTATGTGCGACTTGTTTCACATATTAAAAGTTTATTTACAAGATTTGAGTGTAGTGTAGATATACAATTTTGACTTCATTGTAATATGTAATACTCATAAAATATGAAAGGTCTCATCTCATAGAATATTATCTGTGAAAGAGTTTTATTCAAATTTTTGTCATCCTTATATTACATATAATTGTAGTTCTCAAATTTACAAGTGATATTTATCTGGATTGTAAGGTGTTATACCCATAACAAAGATTCACATAATAGTCAAGTGGTTGAGCTTTTGGTTGTATTTGAATTGAAGGATTAAAAGATGAGTTTGAAATTTATAATAATAGATCCATTATTTCTACTTTAATTAATATGAATTTGGAATATACAGTTTTTGTTGGAAGACTCGTGATATAGCTCGTAAAAAATAATATTTTATATATATATATTTGTAATTTTACTTATGATAATTATATAATATCTAATTTTAGTTATTTTATAATTCTATTTATAAATTTTAGATTATATATTATATATTTAACATATGAAATTTATTTTGTCAATAAGTATATGACTAGTATAATTTATAAATTAATGTTTATTAAATTAGATTGGATTCGATTAAATTGAAATATATTACCATGAATTTATTTGGAAAATAATAAACAATAAATTCAAAATTTCAATAATTTAATTTGACTCAATTGAATCACATCTTAATTCATCACCTTAACTCGGGCATTTAAAATAGAAGAGCATAAAGAAGTCGCCAATACCGCCATACGAACAGTTGGGGGCAAACACATGGGTGGGGCCCTGACCAAAGCCCAAGAGACACGTGCCTACTTCACTTGCCACGTCACTCACCAAAAAAGTATTGATTTTTGTTTCAACATTTATCTCAATTGAAACATAAATCAACTTATTTAAGAAACCTATCTAATTTATTTAGACCATCTTCATTCATGACCCCAACCTTGGGTCATAGAAAAAGACAAAAATTTTAATTAAAGAAAATAAAGTAAAAAATATATATATATTGTATGACCGATTGTATTATGGGTTGATCAACCAACGCAACCTAATTTATCACCTCCACTGTCCAATTAATGTTATGTGTAAATTTCATTGGTTGTATAAATTTTTTTTTATAGATATAATTTAGATTGTTGATATTAAATATAATTTTTATTAAAAAAATTCAAAAGTTATCAAAATTTGTATTTTTTTTTCTTTATAAATAGAGTCTAAAATTGACATATTTTGAATTATAATTTAAAGCTCTCTATTTTTTCACAATCTTAAATTCTTTTTTTTCTTACATAATTTATATCATTTCTTATTATAAATCCAAATTATTTGTAGTTTGATTTCTTTTTTTAAATATTTCATATTTCAATTATTGTAATTTTAATGTAGTTATTGTGTTGTATGTTATTTTAAGTGTATGGTAAACAAATTTTCTTATTATAATTGTGGGATTGAAATATCAAATATTTTTTGATTTTTTAATCTATGAGAAAAAAAATCATTTTAGGTTGTGTTTGTAGATGAAAGATAAATTAATATTTTATTAAAAAGTTGGGTTGAGTTAGGTTATTGATAACACAAAAACTCCTATGCACCAGGTGTACGGATTTAAGATCTGTGGAATCCGGGTCGATCCAACCTGGATCCGCTAGTTTTTAATTTATTTTTTCCAAATTTTTGTCTTGACCTTTATGTTATAAATGTGTGACATTTACGTTATAAATGTGTGACCTTAATGTACAACTATCCCTACCTTTATGCATTGTAACTTAGGAAAAAAATGAAGATTTTCAACACAATTTGTACTATATACCTTTATGTGATATTAATGTGACTTTTATATTATATTATGTCACATTTATGTACAAATATTCTGACTTTTATGCAGCTTTATATATTATATAAAGGTCATAATATTTGTACATAAATGTGACATAATATAACATAAACGTCGCATTAATATCACATAAAGATGTACAGTTCAAATTATATTGAAAATCTTCATTTTTTTTCTAAGTTACAGTACATAAAGGTCATGATAGTTGTACATAAAGGTCACACATTTATAACATGAAAGTTACACATTTACAACATAAAAGTCACAACCTGAAGCAAATTTTTTTTTTTTAAACACGCGGATCCGGGTCAAAAACTGGATCGACCCGGATTGCATGTACATCAAGTGCACACAAGACCAACTCTATTGATAAAATATAAAAAAATTGGAATTTGGTTGGGTTGTAGGTTGTATATGTGGATGAAAGATAAATTAATATTTTATTGTGAGATTGAGTTATAGGAGGTTGTTGATGAAGATAGTCTTACAGTATCGAGGTGATAGGGACAACCATCTTCTTTATATAGAGTAAAAATATTTTGTAGAGTCACACTCATGAAACAAATTAATTCATAATATACTTCTTTCCTTCCAAGATAATCGATATTTTAATATTTTTCACACGGATTAAAAAGAATTACAAAATAACCAATCTATTAATATTTAAATTTAATAATTGTGTATTTTTTATATTCACTTTAAAATAATGATGCATTTAATAAGAAAATATTTTGGAACAAATTTCAAATATTAAAATAATAATTATTTTGGAACGGATGGAATATAAAATAAAGGTTAATTTTTCAAGATGGATTTAGATGGTTAATAATGAGATCGTATGCATTTTATGGAATTACATTTATAAAATAGATCAATTAATACCCTACAGAACAAATTAGAAATATAATTTCTTTTAATAAAAAAAATTTAATTCATTCATCTATCATGTAAAGAAATAACCATTGTGACATATGTTGTCCTAGAATGAAAAGTTGTACCATGTAAACTCTAAATGTTATATCATTTTCCTTTTTTTTTTTTTTTTTGGTAAAGCATCATTTGCGGTTTAATTAATATATTAAAAAATATATATGGTAAAATTATAGTATTTATCAAAATTTGGATATTGATAATTTTTTGTTTGTTAAAGATTTTTATAGTAGAATTATAATTAAAATGTGACAGTCATATTGAGTATTGTAAAAGCATAAGAAGTTGGAAATTTAGAAAAAAAAAATTTGTGACCATTGTAAAAGTAGAAGTTGTTGGAAATTTAGAAAAATAGTAAAAATATGGCAAGGGTTTTGGGGACAAAAAAAGAAATATAGAAAAAAAAAAAGAAAAAAAAAAAAAGAGCGCCACTTCGCGTTGGTTACTCTCTGGGGCAAGTCAAGAGCCGCCTCCACATTTCCCTACACAAACTAATTACACATTTACACACACACACACTCTCTCTCTCTCTCTCTCTCTCTCTCTCTCTCTCTTCATCCGTTAATATTCTTCCTCAGATATTGGAGGAGGCCCTGTTTACAGCACATGCGCACTTGCAGTTTCCTTTACTGCTTTTCTCCCTTGGAATAATTGTGCCATTTTCGTATTTCAGTGGAACGAAGAATTTCCCGAAATGTTTGAGAAATTTGAAGTCATGGATGACGAGTTTGCCAAGCTAATTAGGAGGATCAATCCACCCAGGTGTGTTTTCATATCATGTTTTATCTATTCTGTTTTCATTTAATTTGATTTTTTTTCTTCGCTTCTGTTCTAGGGGTTTCATCGATTTATTATTGCGAAATTGCTGTTATATTTTTTTATTGATTTCGATTTCAGTTTTTGCTGAATTTTAATGTGATTTGATATGTGTGTTTATGTTTTTCGTGAATTTAGTAGATGTTTGGATTTAGCAGATTCGCTTGAAAAACTATTTTGATTTCCATCATAAGGTTATGACTGAGGAACTTTGGTTTATTTTTTAAGTGATAGTGTGGAGATTAATTCTTCATTATTATTGGTTGTGGAAAACCTAATTGTAAACATTTTGGATTCATTTTTATTGCTTGTAGAAACCCTAAATATATATGCTATCGCTTGTATGCAGCTATCAGTGGTTTTACAATAATTTTGTGGAAATCCTTGTTTTTGGGAACTTAGTTGTTGCTTGCTTCTTGTTGTTGCAGGGTTGTGATTGACAACGACACTTGTGAGGATGCAACTGTAATACAGGCAAGCTCTGTTTCTTGCCCCTTAGAAATTCAATGTTTTTCTCTTAAAACATTGACTTTGTAACCAGGATAAGGTTTTTGTAATTATATTTAATCTCTTCTCTTCTCTGATATATATTTTTTTTTGTGGACGGTTTTACTTTTTCTAGGTTGACAGTGTCAATAAGCATGGAATTCTCCTTCAGGTGGTCCAAGTTCTCACTGATTTGGATCTTGTGATTAAGAAAGCTTACATTTCATCGGATGGAGGATGGTTCATGGATGGTATGCTTGTTTAATGACTACAATTTTATATTGCATCTGATGATCTTTGGTGGGATTGGGAGAGGGAAACAGGGGTGTGAAGTTTTTGATATTATGTCATGTTAATCTAACTCTATTTCTGTACAGTCTTCAATGTGATTGACCGGGATGGAAAGAAAATTAGAGATCGGGAGATCCTCAGCTATATCCAAGAGGTATAAATCTCCTTGTTTCTGCATCAATTGAAATCCTGCACACTTGGTAAATGTTGGTTCTCCTGCTGAAAGATGACCACTCTTTAGCTTTTTTACTTTAAGGTCTTCCTTGTGCTATTTCGGAAGAAGAGAGATATTGTGATGTGTTAATTTTTATTTAGTAATTTCATTTTTTATCCCAAGGCAAAACATTTGGCAAAATCTCTTCGTCCTTCATGAAGAAATCAAATCACAGCATCATATTATTTTGTCGTAAAGGATGCCATAGCATGCCTCCGCAAGCCCTTAGAAATGTGTGTTGAAAATTTCTGTTGACACTTGATTGAAGAACATAGATATGTACCAAAATGCTTAAGAAAAACTGTGCTTATCACCTTTTGCTACCTTTTTTGCAATATTAATGCAGTTTGGTTTCTTGACAAGAAATCTAATCCTAATTCCATGTTAACTATTTTCAGAGACTTGAAAGTGATGATGATTTGATAGAACCTTCTTTGAAAGGAATGGTTGGATTAGTGCGTTCTGAAGAGCATACCTGCATTGAGCTAATAGGAATGGACAGGCCTGGTTTATTGTCTGAAGTGTGTGCTGTCCTTTCTGATCTTCACTGCAATGTGGTAAATGCTGAGATATGGACGCACAATGCAAGAGCTGCAGCTGTGGTTCATGTCACTGATCATACCACAGGTTGTGCGATTGATGACCCAAATCGCCTTGCAACGATAAGGGAGCTGCTATGCAATGTTCTTAAGGGAAACAGTGCTTTAAATACTGCAAAAATGACACTTTCACCTCCTGGAGTTACCCACAGGGAAAGAAGATTACACCAGCTTATGTTTTCTGATCGAGACTATGAAAAAGTTGAGACATCGGAAACGACTGAGGTTCATTCCAAGACTTCCAGGCCTAATGTAATTGTTGCAGACTGTACTGAAAAGGATTATACAGTCATCACCATGAGGTCAAAAGATCGACCCAAGCTGTTGTTTGACATTATCTGCACGCTAACTGACATGCAGTATGTTGTTTATCATGGGGTAGTTCACACAGGGAGGAAGGAAGCATATCAGGTACATTTATATCACTGAACAGCAAATCCGTGATGGAATGAAACTAGCTAGGGCTTTATTTATTCTGCATTTGTAAAAAGTTTTCCTTTCCCAACTCTCTCCAAAAACATATCCAAACACATGCTCTTTCTCCAATGCATATTTTCTTACTAATACTGTTAATTTTTAATACATCAAATCAAATTCAAAACTTTTCTCCATAAATTTGCCCCCAGAACATAACCAAGCTCCCTAACTTCTTGTTTTCACTAAAAAACGAACCATGCAAATTGCAATGTGTTGTTAGTTTTCTTGATTTTGTACAGGCTAACATCTGCCACACTATGAATCTCTCTAATTTGTTTGATAATATAGGAATACTACATTCGTCATGTGGATGGGGTTCCTATCAGCTCAGAAGCTGAACGAGAACGAGTGATGCAGTGTTTGGAAGCAGCTATTGAAAGACGAGGCACTGAGGTACTAGTCTCTAAAGATTTATTCCTAGTTACTGCAAAATGTGTGTCCAATAACTTCCCCGATTGTGATGTGATAATTTTCCTTGTCCAGGGACTGGAGTTGGAACTATGTGCTGAGGACAGAGTTGGACTTTTGTCTGATATTACCAGGGTATTTAGGGAAAACAGTCTATGCATCAAAAGAGCAGAAATCTCAACGAAGTCTGGGAAAGTGAGGGACACTTTCTATGTCACGGATGTGACTGGAAGCTCAGTCGACCCTAAGACTGTTGACTCCATCTGCAGACAGATTGGCCAAGGTCTTTTGCATGTCAAATGGAACTCAAATTCTTCCCCTAAACCACAGCGAGAGAGCACAATTAGCTTCCTACTGGGTACGTTGTTCAAAGTTAAACCTTTTCGACATTTCTAGACCAAACCCTTTATGGGAACTCTGTAAATTTGATGATGTGCTGCCAGAAAGGGGGGAAGAATATACGAAGCGTACAGAATACTGTAAATAGGGAAACCTGCTTCTTTGATGTTGCTCCTACTAGTAGAAGAAACCACCCAATACTGTAAATATGGCAAAGAGGGTGTAATCTGTAAATTGTTACTTTGTAAGAAAACTATGTACAGTTTCAGCTACAATATTGTCTATAAATATAGAAGCATAAAACTTGCTTGGTAAGAGCCTTGTATAAATATGATGTTTGCAGCCGATGGAATAATTACTCAAATATACATGTGGAAGATCCTTGCTTCTATTCCACTTGTAAGGCAAAGTCCCTTCCAATCTTTGGATCTCAAGTTTAAACCCTTTCGTGTCAAATCGAACTGGAATCACTCTTAAGTTGCAGTCCTAAGTTCGATATTTCATTGCATGTTTTATTACATTTAATACAGGTCATGTATTGGTGAAATCGTTATAGGTTTCGAATACTAAGTTGGTATATCACACTTCACACATGCATTAGGAGAACTTGGAACTTTTCCAAGATGTGGCTTTTGAAGAACATGGAACTTTTACCAGAATTAATCTTTGATGCATCAAATGTCTTTTTAATATTAAAAACAATCACTACTCTATTTGCAGATATTTACCCTTCAGAATTTTTTTCAATCATAATATTAATGAAGTTACGAATTTGCTTATAAAATAACTCGTACAAAATTCCTGTAGATTCAAAATAAAACAATGCAAATTTCTTGAACAAAAAAACAAAATTCACGTCCAATCTGAACCTGGATAGAACAATTGCAAATTTAAAGTTCGTCTGATTTTGATTAAGATAAATAACTAAAACAGAATAATAGCAACAAGCTGTACTTAGTTCATCCTTTGTGCAGCTTCCTTTGCAAGAACTCTCTCCTTGGCCTTTGTCTTAGCCTGGGACTTTGAACCCATAACACCACCGCCCCACTTCTTCCTCATCTCGTCATATTTGTCATTGAAGTTGGCCTGCAATAACAACAGCAGAGTAACAAGTCAGTTATGTCCATCGATATCTTAAATCACATGACAGTAAAAAATTAGGTATTTTCAAGCTGGTTCATGGCCAACCTTAATAGCCTCAAGGATCTTGCTGAACTCCATCTTGTCTTCATTCTTTACAGAGGTTAAGCACAAAACAGAGGCTGTTTTCTTGTGGACAATCTGCAAAACAGAACAGCATTATATCTGTATCATAACAATTATGATGACAAGTTTGGGTGACAATGTCAATATATATATTATACAGCATACTTACAGTTCCCAGTCTAGCTTTGCCCTTTACGATACAGTATGGGATCTCCATTTTCCTGCATAGAGCAGGGAGCCAAACGACCAACTCAATTGGATCCACATCATGGGCAATGACAACCAACTGAGCTTTGTTCTGTAATGAAACATTAATCGGATTTAGTTTAACACATGAAAACAATGAGATAAATCATTAAGAATTAAAATCAAAACAAATATGAATACCTGTTCAATAAGATAGGTGACATGGTTAAGTCCATACTTAACCACAATAGGCTTTTTCAGCTCGGGGGTTTTTCCTTCAGCCTCAGCTTGAGCTCTTTTCAAAAGACGCTCTTTCTTTTGAGCTCTGTCTTCAGGTCTATATTTGAGGAGCATCTTGAAGAGGCTCGTTGCTGCACATAGCATCCCAAGTTTAGTATCATAAATACCTTCATTGCTACAAATTTGATAAGAATTGCGAATCTCTAATCTATCACAAAACTTTAAGTTTCTTTCAGGACTCTTTAATTGTCTCATGAATTTTTTTATGCATCTCAGGGAAAACTGGATTCTAAAAGGGCCAACTTAACAACCAATACATCAAACACTCAAACCACACTACTAAATCTGGTGCAACTCTAATCCACAACAATTATATCAATTAAGGTATATTTATCATAACATTTATAAGAAATTTTCAAGTAGTGAGTTGGAGACAATATACATCAGAACACCAAATTTGATGCTTTGGATAGTAAATGACATAAGAACATCTCCCATCCACCATCATTCGCACACAAAGTTTAGCAAGAATACTTCTTTAAACCAAATTTAAAAAAAATAATTATTCACAACAAATTCAATGTGACGATATTATCAAATGAAATGTTTTTAGGCCGATTCATATAAAAATAAGTAAACACAGCAAGCTGTTTAGTTAAACCACAACCTTCACTATAATATTCAATCCTCAACACAAGACATATCATGCATCAACCAAAGAACTCAACAACATGAGCACCAGAAAAGGTCAGACAAGACAAACATACGCACTGAAAATTAGTATTTAAACATACAATCGTACAGAAGCAACTGCAACTTCTAGAAAGCCACATAGATTCTCACATTTGCCACATATATTAATTCCTAAATAGCAAAAACACGAAGACGTATAAGAAAATACGGACCTAAGTTCTTGTCTAGGGTTTTAGAGAACTGATGAATCGGCGGCGGCACCTTCAACCGCTGCTTCAAGATCATCTTCTTTCTCTGGATCCTCACAACTTGCGGCCATTTCACAAACCGATGAAGATCCTTCTTCGGCGGCAGCGCACCTCCGATTCCGAACTGCTTCGGCCTCTTCTCGTACAGAGGGTTTACAGCTTTCTCTGTCTTCTTCTTGGCGGCCACCGGCAGCTTCACACCCTTCTTTGGAGCCTGAAAACATCATTGCGTTCACAGAAAGAGGATTAGAAATAAACCTAAGAGTGTATAGCGTAAGCAGACAGAGAGAGATTCACCATTTCTTCAGTGCTTCGCGTATGGAGAGAGAGGAGGGTCGCGAATGGAGATTTGAGGGTGGATTGATATATGCCTCTCCTGCAAAACCCTAATAACTGTTAAAGGGCTAAAACCATTGGGCCTCCTTTATTTCAAGTGTGATACTTGTAAATGGGCCAGATATTTTGGGCTTTGCTAATCTCAAAATGGGCCAGAACCTTTAGGCCTCCTTTTTAGTATAACATTACATCTTCATGAAAAGACTATATTAAATTAACAATAGTTATCATTACACTGTGAGTATCATATCATACTTAAAAAATTCATATGAATTTAAAGTCACCGTAACATGTTTCTAATTTTACAATACTTTTAAGATCATATATTACCACAATTAAATTAATTAATAGATACAAGTTGGATCACAAATTATACTAATCTGAAATAATACTTTTTTTTATTTTATCACAAATTAGTATAATTTTTTTATCTTGTCTACAACATTCTGTTGCTATCGTAGTCTTTATGTATTTGATCAGATTAGATGTTACTTTTCATTCATCATCTTATAAACCTAATTATAATTGCTTAATAAAAATATGTAAATTGTATTAGGTCTTTTCTCTTATTTATAGTGAATATACTTGCCATTAATATATTAAAGAAATTATTATCAAATATTTCAATTGTCATGATGAGTAAAAAATTTATTAGTATAGCATGCTAAGTAATAAAAACATGTTATTATATTTTATTTACAAAAACCAAATCAACTATCTATGATTTCCAAAAAATAAAAAAAATTCATAAAAATAACAAATAAGTCATCACTCATCACTGAGGAGAACAGCTGCAGGAGCAAGACGGCGTCGTTCCGATTGCTGGTCAGAAGTCGCGTTAAACTGATTTAACGTCGCTCCAATTCAAAGAGAAGTAAAACGGTGGTTAATTATTTTACTGTTGTTTGTGAAAGCTTTTCCGGTGCGGCGAACCTCCGCTCCATGGACAACCGAAACGTCGTCGTTTGCGACAATGGAACCGGCGTAATTGTCTTCCTCCTCAATCTCCACACTTCTCTTTATCAATCGATCAGCTGTCTGATTTTCATTTTTGCCTTTTCCGGTTGATGCTACATGTTCTGTTCATTTTGCAACTTTTGAGGTTTCTATTGAGGAATGAACTATGTGAATTGGTTATTTGATTTCTTCAGTTGATCTTGCATGTCATGTTTAATTAGAGCAATTTATTAGGTGTGTATTGTGATCTTTCAGTTACTTTATTGATTAAATTGCGGAAAATGGTGCGTTTTGAGTTGTTCTTGCTGGTTTAGGTTAATTAGTGCAACATTTCTTTTGATCGTAATGAATGCAGTATGTGAAGTGTGGATTTGCGGGTGAGAACTTCCCCACATCGGTGTTCCCTTGCGTGGTTGGAAGGCCGATGCTCCGATATGAAGAATCACTAATGGAACAAGAAATCACGGTCAGTTTATTATGCTTTGCATTTATCTGTTTTGGTTGTTATTTATTTTGATTTTTTAAAACAACACATGAATTTTTGGAAAGTGAAGTTCGTATGACGATAGTTGTGAAGATCTTTTGTACTAAGAGCAGTCACAATTTAGATGATGTTACACTGTGTTTAGACTTCAGTGTTTAGCGAAGAAAATGTTTGAGTTTGAAGCATTTTGAGGTAAAGGAAAATGTAACGCAAAGTTGTGCCACTTTAAGTATGTATTTGATAAATGCATATTAGATCTTTACCATGGTGCTGAACATCAACATAAAGTTTTTTCTTTAATATATGACTCTTTATGCGGGATTAGAGCAAACTTCTACTCGAATATATATCTCCAGAATGCAATTCAGAAACGTTGTAAAAAGTATAACTAAGAGCAGCAAAGAGAAAGGAATGTAATTTCTGTTTGTCTGTCTGACAAGTGCCAAAAGCTCCCTTAGCAATTTTTCTTTACTGGAAATCCTTAGATGTCCTAAGGCGCATTAATATTGAGATTTGAAACATTGCAAAAAAAAATTACTTATATTTTGGAGGTACACTTTGTTGTCCTTCACCAACTTGTCGTGATGTTATTGGATTTTTCTTATGTTTTCTTTGTAGGATACCCTTGTAGGGGATGCTTGTTTAAAGTGGCGGCATCAATTGGACGTAACTTATCCTGTCAATAATGGTATCGTGCAAAATTGGGATGATATGGGGCATGTGTGGGATCATGCATTTTTTAGTGAACTTAAGGTTTTTTCTTCTATACCTTGTACAAATCTTTATCTGTGTGTATATTTCTGATGTTTTTGAGTATCAATCTCTGATTCAAGATGTAATTTTATTTTCACTTCATTAATTTCTGAAGGTAGATCCTAAGGAATGTAAAATTTTGCTCACTGACCCTCCTTTGAATCCATCAAAAAACCGTGAAAAGATGGTGAGTTGGTTTCTTAGAATGATGTTTAAGTTTTCTACATGTAATTAATTATTGACAGATTGCATGATCTAAATTTCGCTCTCTCTCTCTCTCTCTTTTTTCAGGCTGAAATTATGTTTGAGAAATACAACTTTGCAGGTGTTTTCATCCAAATACAAGCTGTTTTGACTTTGTATGCTCAAGGTGGTTATAGGGTTGGTTGTTGATTATGTTTGAAATGTTCAAGTTTCAGCTACTGAAAACTACTATAAATGTGGTTTGGAAGGAGCTTAAGTAGATGTAATTCGTGCTGAGCAGAAACAGAAGACAATTTTGATATTTATAGATTTTGTAGCAGAGTCTTTGTATTTCTGCTGAATAGGGTAGTAATGTGCTTCTTATGTTCTCTTTCAATTACTCAGGGTTGCTTACAGGACTAGTCATTGACTCTGGCGATGGAGTCACTCATGTGGTAAGATTTCTGTAATGCTGTATCTGTGTTGTGCTTTGGTAGTGATATGACATTAGCTATCTGTATCTTAGCCTGATTACAAGTACTATTTTGTTTGTTTGCTGAAATGGGAATGAGATTATGCATTGTAAACAACATTGCATCTAAAATTGGTTACTGCAAAAATAGAGTGGGGATTCATCTAGATTTGTGTGCATTTAACTGGGACAAGTTGCTCATCAACATAGCATTATATTGTGAAAATGATGCGTGGTAGTTATTTGGAATGTGTTTTCCAGGTTCCGGTGGTTGATGGATACTCATTTCCTCATCTTACAAAGCGGATGAATGTAGCCGGGCGCCATATAACATCATATCTTGTTGATTTGCTTATGAGGAGGGGGTAAGATTATGTAAACTTTAGAATTCAATTGATGAATTATTGAATTAGGTTGGTGGTGCTGACGGTGTGACACATTCTCATTTTATGGGATGCTTTTCTCTCTAAAGGTATGCAATGAACAGAACAGCTGACTTTGAGACCGTTAGGAATATCAAAGAGAAGCTATGTTACATAAGGTAGTCTGACCTTCACATTTTTCAATGACTTTTGCGATTGACATACAGATTTTAACACCTGCCTAGTTCCCCGCAGTTATGATTATAAAAGGGAATATCAATTGGGACTTGATACTACCATCCTTGTTAAAAATTATACTGTGAGTGAAATCTCTGCAAGTTTTTGTCGTTTATTAAACTACTACTATTATATGTAAGTGTTGATATTGATATAGCTTTGAAAAATAGCTTCCAGATGGAAGAGTCATTAAAGTGGGCAATGAGAGGTTTCAAGCACCCGAGGCTCTTTTCACTCCCGTAAGTATGTCTGCCATTTCAAAGCAATATAGTTATTGGAGGTCAATGAAGATCATAAAATATACTCTTTTTATCTGATTTTCCGGTGGATGCTTTCCACTTTTGGAGCATATCTTAACCAGTAGCATGTTAGCTTAAACTCTCTGAGCACACACCCATGTTATTTAAATTTTGCTTTCCAAAAGTTGCAATTTGGCAGTAAAAAAATATTCAAAAACCTTTTTGGTCTCGAAAAAATTGGATTAATCTTTTAAATTTTCTTCACATTGACTGATATCCTTTCTAGAGATGTCCAGGTTTACCTTTTCGTTGGGGTTTCATCCATGCTCTATCACTGCTATGATATAATTTTTTTGATGTACTTCATGTAGGAACTCATAGATGTTGAAGGAGATGGAATGGCTGACATGGTATTCCGTTGCATTCAGGAGATGGATATTGACAATAGAATGATGGTAGTCTTACTTCTTTACTGATTTATCTTGATCTGATGCATTCTTCAGTTCATGTGATCAGAAACCTTATCTTTTTCCTTTTTCTTTTGGGCAGCTTTATCAACATATTGTCCTGAGCGGCGGGAGTACAATGTATCCTGGATTGCCTAGTCGGTAATGTACCATTTCTCTCCGTACTTTAATGAAAAATCCTCTGCCTTTTTATCACTGAAGTCATACTGTATAAGTTCTCGTCGTTTTCCATAATTCAGAAGGCATCATGTTGTATTGCTTTCTTTCTTTTGTGAATCTTGTGACAGATTATGCTTGTTATGATAAGTTTTACTTCTGGTACATAGTTTTTGCTGGTTTCTTGTGCGCAAGTTGGGTAGAATCTTTCTTTCTGAAGTTTTTCTTTGCTTGCTTAATGTTATCATCTTTTGCAGATTGGAGAAAGAAATACTGGATCGTTACCTTGAAGTTGTTTTGAAGGGAAATAAAGATGGATTGAAGGTAAATTAATAAATTAATACTACTTCTTCTTATAAAACAAAATCTTCTCTAGTGGAACACTTAGATTTTATAACAAATTGTTTCTCTTCTCCCTCCCCCACTTCATTTTCTCTTCTCTTTTTCTGCAATTAGCACCAAAGATCTCATTGGAACTAAATACACCATGACACAACATGTGTTAGCTCTTTTGCTAGTCGTAACTGTGCTACAATTAGATCGAGCTATGTTTCAGCATGATATAGTACTCAACTCGAGTCTGTTGAATGGGTATCTAGGGCTGCAAAATGGCCAAGCTTGAGTTGACTTGTAGAATATTTTTAGTTTCAACCTGAAGCTCTTTTAGAACCTCTACAGTCCAGCTCAAGGCCTCAAGCTTATTGAGCTTGTAAAGATCCAAATCTAGATTTAGAACTCTAGCTTGGCTCATTTGCAGTCAAGCCTAATAATGCATGAGCTAACCTTAGGAAAACGAGTAAACTGTGAGATAAAAGCTTGTGTGTGTGTCTGCCAGTGTCTGTATGGATAGTAATTTTGTAATGGGATGGGGACATTTTTACTCCAAAGGTTGGTCAAATATACAATTTCCAACCAGTTGATTCAATAATCATTCTATTCGTCACTCATTCTTTGTGTTGCTGGACATAGAAACTACGGTTGCGAATAGAGGATCCACCACGTAGAAAGCACATGGTGTATCTTGGAGGAGCAGTTCTTGCGGGAATAATGAAGGTGCACATATTTATCCTCTTCCACCAATGAATATTAGTTTTTCAATTCTTTGCCTTGTTTTGCTTTCTATGTTACTATGGATCAAATTACATTCGTATAACATGCTCATAAAAGTTGTTAAATGCTCTTCTTAACATTATCATGTGGGCCCCTGTTTGACCGTGGATTGATCTCTTGCAACATTTCTGTCTTCTTACGAAATGTATAAGAAGAGCCGCATAATTCGTGTTAATAAATTTTGGGATACACTGCAGGATGCTCCTGAGTTTTGGATTAGCAGACAAGATTATTTGGAAGAGGGTGTTGCTTGTTTAAGCAAATGTGGCCAGGCATGAAGGTTCGTCTCATATAAGTTGAAGAAAATAAACATGGAAGATGGGATTCTCCAAAAATGCACTAGCTTTGATCTACTGTCAACATTTGTGCGGATGGCTAGGATTTTGCATTGAATTTCAAGAAGTGATTAAAATGGTGAATGATAGTTAACATAAGATCTGCTATATAGACTATTTCGAGGTTGCAAGAGCTAGGCCCTTCTCTTAACTTTACTCTGTTTATTACAACATGGTGTCAATTGTTTGTTTCATACGACAGATTTTGGATGGGGGAAGCCGTTTTTATCAGGGCCGGTTGGCTTACCGGAGAAGGAGATATGGCTCTTCTTGTCTTGTGTAAATGATAGGAAAAAGATGTGTGTTACTAGGTTTACCAGCTACTGCTATGAAGAAATTCCAAGAATTGATGAAAGTGTAAGAATTTGCCCAAATAAACTCATCTAGTTTATCTTGTACTTTTTCACTATAATGATATTTGATTTCAGATTGTATATTAGTTTGATGCTATAAATGCTGAGATAAAACAAGAAAACTTGAAGAAAAATACATTCCAGTTGAAATTTGTACATATATCAAAATCTTGACAAGGTACACACAAATGATAATCAAACAAACCAGCCAAACACTAAATATATATTGCATCAAGATTCAAGAAAGTTGAAAAATCATCACTCTTATAACAATTAATATTGTACTAGATATGTGGGCACAACTTCTTGATTTATTTCCCACATAAAGCCATGTCCTTTTTGGATGGCCTAAAACTCAATGCAGTGAGGCTGTAAATGCACAAATTGGCTCGTTTCGATTTGATCGAAATCTCATCCGAAGTGGTCCGAAAGCTCGGAATATCACAAGAAGAAGAAGAGCTGGAGATTAGGACAGCTCTACATGAGTTTCCAACAGCCTTATCTCTAGCACATTGAACCCCATCCACAGAGGGCACTTGAAGCTTGTAAATCCCATATCTATTTGTTGTTCTGTTCACTGAAAAAGAAATCTGTTCTGTTGTTCTTGGAGAGATTGCCTTGAACATGCAGTCTATTCTAACTTCAACACCTGTTTGTTCACACAGATGAAACAAACATGATGTGTTAAGGTTGCAAGAAAACAGACACATTGAGACCAAACACATGTTGTTGTTTACCTGGCAAGAAGTAGCTGTGTCTAGAGAAGGAGTTGTTGGAGCAGATGTCACAATAGACCATTCCCATGACAGTGATTTGGGGATTGGAGATAGATTTTGCAGCTTGGATTTGCAGAGGGAATGACAGAGTTAACAAGAAAGTGAATACAAAGATAAGTGATGTTGAGCCCATTGCAGAGGAAACTGTAAAAACCAAGAATGGATTGTTCATAAGATTTGTTTTGTTGGGGGGTTGTATAGGTGATTAGGAGCCTATGAAATGACTACATTGTTGTTATGTAGTTCAGTGATTTCTCATGTGTGTGTGTGTGTGTGGATAATGAATGAATGCCAGTTGTGTTATGAATAGCAGCAAGAAAGAAGCTCACTCTAATAAGCTAAGAGTTGAACCAACTTTTTTCTATGCATGTAAAACAAATGCATGTGAATTTCCTTTGGCATTTTATGCAGCAGGTGTAAGAGAGAGAAAAGGGGAGAGAGAGAGGGTTGATGGGATATTTTTCTATTACAATAGTTAATAAATGTTATTAATAAAATACATTTCCAACTTCAGAAAATGTCATTACTTTGAAGATTCTTATGATGTTTTTCCAAGATTTTAGAAAAACAGCTGATGGGCTGTTTATCCCTTTCACACAGTGATCTCACAAATATAGTTCACCCCATTTTCTTTATTAAAAATTAAAAATGTATTAATAATTTTTTCTAATATAATTTTATTTACCATCATTCAACTAAATTAAATGAGAGTATCATGAAAACTTCAAGAAAATGAAGTATCTCTTTGTAGGACAAAAGCTGTATATGTGTATAAATAGGTTGGCTCTAAATTTAATTGTAAAATGTGTCTTCAAATGCTTCTTTTGAGATTTTTTTTTTTTTTACAATCAAAGTCTAAATTTATATCTGACTAATTTATGGCTAACAAGTTAGTATCCTGTAATACTTTGAATTAGTGATCTGCATTCAACTTCAATTTTAATATATATATATATATATATATATATATATATATATTTTTTATTTATTTATTTATTTATTTATTTATTTTTTTAATATTTGGGCATGATATCTTGAAGAAAAATTGAGGTAGATATGGTTTTTGTGGTGGACCCACAATAAAAACTTTGATAGAGCAGTAATTGAAAGTGTCAGCACATTTACAATATGGAGTCTTTTCTGCTGATAGCCTGATACCATCACTGAATCCAATTAATGAAATATTCAATGACTCAAATTTAATGTTGCTACATATCACAATTTAATGCATAAAAATTAAAATGTCACTGGTATCTATACTATCTTTTCTATCTACAAACATACTAATAAATATAGTTTATATCGATTTTAGAGTAGATGACAACAAGACTACCTTTAATAAAGCAGCATTTGAAATATTGATTGAAATCACTTATTTTTATCGATATGTTATCCTACTTAAATTTTAAGGTAATCATATGTTAAAAAGTTGATCGTTGAAAGAGTTATTTATAATAAAAAAATAATATGAAGATGTTGTTTTATGGCTAAATAAGATAATTTGATTATCCAAATAGCTATTTAACCATATTTTCCCCATAATTCATCATGTCTAATTCAAATAAAACATTGGCGTTTTTATTTATTAAAATTGTTGGGCCGGGACCTGTATATTGGGCTCAATTTATATTTTTGTGTTTGGGCCTTTTCCAAATACTTCGCTAATTAAAATATTGACTTCTGGGCTCTATATGTTTGTTCCACACCACAACAAACCAATCTCTCTCTCTCTCTCAATTCTACATAATTTTGTTTGGCAAAAACTTTTGTGCACGGATCCTAGATCCGTGCACCACAATTTGATATTCATCTCATATTCAAATCCAATTGATATACAACTTATTTTTATTAAATTTTCAGCCCAATAATATTAATTTTCTGGGAGAAAGGAGACGCTGAAGACGCGTGAAACTGTCTGCGTCTTCTTCTCTCTCCTTCTTCAGCATCTTCTTCTCTCGTTTTCTTCAACATATTCTTCTCTCTCAAGCGTCTTCTTCTCTATCAGAAGAAAAACTCAAATTCTCAAAACTAACTTATTTTTCGTGATTTATTTTTCAATTTCGTGTTTTGTGTTTTTTTTTTTTTTTGATTTTTTACAAATTTCGCACCTCTGTTGAATGCATAAATTAATATAACAGTTCTATATAATTTATACATAATAGTACTACTAAGTACCACTCAATAAACACAACTGTATCACTAAAATAATACAACAGTATTACATAAATTAATATACCAGTTCTATATAATTTATACATAACAGTACCATTCAATAAACACAACCGTATGACTAAAATAACACAACAGTATTACATAAATTAATATAACAGTTCTATATAATTTATACATAATAATACTACTAACTTATACATAACAGTACTACTCAATAAACACAAATGTATCACTAAAATAACACAACAGTATTATTACATAAATTAATATAACAGTTCTATATAATTTATACATAACAGTACTACTAACGTATACATAACAGTACTACTCAATAAACACAGTTATATCACTAAATTAACACAACAGTATTACATAAATTAATATAACAGTTCTATATAATTTATACATAATAGTATTACTAACTTATACATAACAGTACCACTCAATAAACACAACAGTATGACTAAAATAACACAACAGTACTACATAAATTTATACATAACACTGTATTAATGGCGGAAATTTTTCCTTCGCGATTTTGTTAATCGATGTCGCAGTTCTCCCAATTTTTTTTTAGATTCGTCCTTCAATTCAAACACTAAAATCTTCAATCAATGGGTATTTGAACACTGTATCAACTTTAAACCTTCATCAATCATTGTCTCATTTTCAAACCTTCATCAATGACAGAATTTTATTTTTTCAGAAACAATATTTATGTGTTTATGGTCGAAATTTGATCAATATTGGACGTTATGTCTATGGATCGAATTCAAAGAAGAGCTTACTTCGTGGTTTGATCAATGGTTGTTGTAGTTTTTCCCCAAACTGGCGCGAGAAGACGATGAACAGTGAATTTCAGTAAAAAAAAAAAATTAATTGATGGAGCGTGTTATCACGCGCCATCTATTTAGAGCGCGTCCTTACTGCGAGTGTGGGGCTGTGGTTTGAATTGTTGTGCACGGATCCACCGATCCGTGCACAAGGTGTACATCAGCGTGGCTCATTTTGTTTTTAATGTATTTTCTATGTGATGTGACTAAGTAACTATAAACCCAAACCATAAGATTAGTATCAAAATCAATATTATTATCTTTAAAAAAAATTCAAAACTTTAGTTTTCTTCAAGCCAATCTCATCTTTGTTGAAGGATGTGCCATTTTCCACATAACCAATATGAAGCTCATTTTTTTAGTTACAAAAAACTCATATAGTACGGTTATATATATATATATATATATATATATATAATGTCAGTAAAATTAAAATTTATCACACAAATTAAATTTATTTTTATAAATTTCTTTATATATTGTGTATTGATTTATCTTACAAAATTAAATGTGTATTACCGTTTCACATTAGTTTTATTTTAATCTATTAGATAGAATATATCCAACGTGAAATTCATGTTTTCCACTATTTATTGGAATTTTCTTGATTTAAAAAAAAAAAAACTCATGATTTATTGGCAACATTTGCAAAGCCACTCGAATCTATTAAATCCAACTTTATTCTTTCAATTTCAGTTCATTTACACACACACAATTATTATTAAAGAATAAATAAAATATTGAGTCTTAGTAGCATTGTGATAAAGTCGAATGCAAGGAGAACTAAGCCAATGTGCTATTGGCAAACAAAAGGACACGAGATATTGATAGATAGCGACAAATTTTGGAGGGCTTTTATCTTTTACTTATCGCGCTGGATATAAATTAATTTACTTATCTTTTATATGTCAATATCACGTTACGATACTTTAGAATTTTCTGAATTGTTATACATAACAAAATAAAATTAAAGTAAAATATTTGATATAAATCAGTGAAATTTCATCAGATGTTGATCTAACAAGTATAGCAAACAAACAAGCTCATTGAAGAAAAAAAAAACTTCCTATATATTTTTCCTTTTCTTGAAACTTTTGCGATTTAAAAAATTAATAACTAACATGATCAATCTTCTTTTTTCTTTTGATATGAATTTTTTTTTTTTAAGTTAATAATGTTTGATATAATTCAATTGCATGCTCACATCAATCTCTACTTATGCTAGACTAGAATAGAGATGATTTAGAGATAATATTTAATGTCATTTGCCCATTAATACTCATAATGAATGTGAGGAAAATTATATATAAATACAAACAAACTACATTAAAATTCTGTAAAGTAGATCCAAGATACTTGATTTACTCATTAAAAAATAAATTAAAAAAATCATGAAATAGTCAATTACAATATTTTCCTTTGTCTTTATTCTAAAGAAGAACCAATCAAACCAAGCAACGGGCCTTTGCTAAATTTATAGATGTTTTCGAACGATCCTGCCAAAGTAGAAGGTACTTAAATTTGAATTGTTTTCGTTGAAACCAAAAACAATTAAATTTTTTTTTTCTATTACTGCATGATACTTTGAGCCTATAAGTTTAAAATGCTATTACGAAAATTCATATTAAACGGTCTTACAAATATAATTTTATGATACAGGGTTATACTACCTAATAATTCAAATTCAATTTTTACGACTTTGTATGTGTATTTGTGGATTATGAGTTAACACATCTTATAAAATTAGATTAGTGAGACCGTTTTTTAAGAATATTACTCAAATATTGTATATGTTGTGTATGTATTTCCAACCCATCATTTAGCATGCCCATTAATTAAGAAATTCGACACATTTGATAGCATATTGAATATGATTAAATACTAGGAGTCTCTTTTCGTTATTTTGGGAAAACTCAAGTTATGGCAATAATAAGTAAAAGTAATTAATTTTTTTTTTTATAAATGCAAATGTGATATTTGTTCGCATAATAAAAAAAAGGCATGTATTATCATCAATTAGTAAAAATAAGTTTTTGCTCATAACTCTAATACTTTTTTTTTTTTTTTTGGCTCTAGTGATTATTTTCTGATTTCATCTCTTTTGTGTCAAGGACAAATTAAATATGAGAAGATACATAAAAAAACTATAACTTGTAAATTGGTAAAAAAATAACACCAGCAAATAGTTTTTTCATAAATTTCCAAAATAATTAATCTAAGAAATAGTTTTCTAAAACTTCTTGGAAACAAAATATATGACAACACAAAAACCCACTTTCTATCTTTCAATCTTATGAAAATTAATCGTAAATAATTTATCTTTTCTCAAACTAGTATAACACCACCACTTCATTGAAGATATAACATGTGTATATCATAAAATAATTCTCAAGTACGCATTCATAAGATAATTTTAAGTGATTTAGTAAATGAATTAAAGTGAAATGTAAATATATAATATAAAAAAAGGGGAGGAAAAAGAAGAGAGAGACAAGGTAGCCGAATGAGAAGAAGAGAAGAGAGAGACAAAAGCTTCAATCCTTTGGCAAATCCAAGGAGTAGGCGGCGCCACCCACGCCCACCTCACTTGATTTCTTCATTGTCCAAAACCTCATTTTCTCAATCATCTTTAATTTCTATCTAAACAACATTATTTATATTACTAATATCTTGTTTTCTTTTATCTGTCGTTTTAAAGTCGTTTCACATGAATTAGAAAAGTTTGCTGACTATGGTTACGCGTATAAATGTATAATTGATATTCTTTTAAAATGTTGAAAAATGAGATTTCCAACAACAATCGAGAATGTTTGGTATTCACTGTAAATGAATGATATTGTACAAAGATGAAATAATAAAATCCTAAAAAAAATGTTTATTTATTCTTGATAATAAGAAAAAAAAAAAAGGACAAATAAATTAAAATAAATTTTATTTTGTAAAACAATAATTATTTCGAATTAAATGAAGTTATCTTTTACTCTCATCGTCTTGTAAAAACATTTCATCTTTCTTTCTTTGTCCATTTTAAAACTGAAGTTATTATTCTTTGTTAATGTGTATTTAATATTTTTTTTCATGTTCTTGGTTAATAGTTTCCGTGTCTCAAAATGATGTTGTTTTAGTTAAAAATAATTCACTACAAAATAAATGTCAATTTTAAGAAGTACTTGTTTGTTGATAAAGGTGGCCTCATTTACTTGCTTAAATTAAATGAGGTACAAAATGATTATTATAGAAATGTACCTTTAATGATTGTACTTGAGTAAGGCTTGTGCAAAAATTATAAAATGACAAATATTTGGGAATGAAGAAGTTATTCGTTAGAATTAATTGACAAGTTGTATTTATCATCTTTCAATTAATAATGTTTAATCTATTCTAAAATAATCATCAGTTTACAAATAATATTTCTTTTAATTCATCTATCCTTTTTCTTTGTTACCAAAAATAATTAATTTTTAACTTCCAAGTTAGCTGTTAATTGTTATCTTGTTTTTTTATACCAGATATCCATTTATTGTACATCCTCATGAATTTTGTATACACCACATCCGTTATAACTAAAAAAATGAGTAATATGGTCATTTTTTACATATGATCATAACTATATCAAATGTTACCTTAATTTATATGAAATAACCTTAAAAGTTAAATAAATTGAAATAGAGGAAATGTCAAATAGAACTGAACCATTTTACTAGTGGGATAAATGGAGTGTTTGACAAGTTTATCATACAATTTACATTAAGAATTTAGATTTTATTTTAATAATTGTATTTCAATCTTTTTTTTTATTATTATTACTAAACTATTTTCCATGTAACATGTAATAGTCAATAAATAAAATTTGACGTTGAAATATGATAGAACTAGATAATCATGAATGCTTTATTGACGATTTGATGTAAACACTTATTAATATTTAATATGGGATATTACTTCTTGATGATTACCTAAATGATCTATAACTAATAATTGAATATTGTATTTGAAACAGCATACTTTGAATTAGTTATAATTATTGATAAGTAGATATATTAATGCTTTTCCTAAGCTTCCTTGGTAAAAAAGAAAAAAAGAAGAAGATATCATATTATGCATGTACTATGTATATTAGCATAATAAAACATGATATATATTGAAATACGTAAAAGAAATATATATGAACTGAAAAACAGTGCATCGAAAACTAGAGAACTCGAAAATCAATAGAATATACCAACATATAACTTTTAACTTACAACACATTATTTATTAAATAAAATTTCGAATAATCTCACTCTTCACATTTTGATTTTAGACTTTAATAAATATCTTTCTTTTTTCTTAAAAGGAATCAGATGTGAACTATTCCTCGATGATTCCCCTCTCTTGTTCCAAGTGGGCCGGCCCAAGAAAACTGGGCCCCATCTCCCAAATATCGTCCAGTGAGGTTAGGACAGTTCACAAAGCCAAAAAAGTTCTTGTTAACCATAGTAGTGTTGTAGTGACAACACTAGAAACAATCTTTGTAAATGACAAAATCATCGCATCTTGTAATTAACAAACAAGCATGGTACTGGTACTTGTGAAACTACAACTAACTCTACAAGGTTAGTTCACTACCTATAAATGTGATCTTTCAACGAACGAGCATGACACAGTGATAAAGTATGCGGTGAATAACATGAAGATTCGAATTCAAATTCTATAGAGACAACATACTAAACATCTTATGTCAAATGTGAACAAACTGCAACCACTTTTCTAAATATTAAGAAAAATGTGATATGTCCTTGTCTCTTTTAAAACTTTATTTATTTACAAATTTAATTTTCAATTTTTCATTTTTTATGATACGAATTAGATTACTTTATAAATATTATTCAAGTATTGAGTGGAATCGAGTTATTCATCGAGTCGAGTTCGAACCTAGTGGTTGTACTACGTTCGTTTGGACTTGTTTATACCCCTACCCACTCCTTAGTTCACCAACTACAATCATGTTACCTTAAAAAAATGTGATTTGTCAGCTGATGAACATGACACAGTGATAAAGTATACAGTAAATAACATGAAAAAATCGGGTTCGAATTCTGTAATACGATAGACTGATCATCTTACATTAAATGTGAACAGGCTGTGACCGATTTTTCCGGAGGACAGATTAGTCGGGACAAAACTCAAAGATTTTGTTATAAAGAAAAAAGTGATTTGTCCCCACCCCCATTTCTCTTTCAACTTATTTGGACAATATATGAAGAAGACAAGCTACATACATTGCATAAATAGAAAAGGAAACACATATCCCATAAATTTTCAAAATCCTCAAACAAGAAAAACAAGAAGGATTCATTCCACAGCATGTAATGCTGTGAACACATTCATGATTCTTTCCTTTGAGGGATAGATGATGGGCAAACTCAAGAGTGAGATAGGAATAACACAAAGTGATGTAGACTGTCTGAAAAACAGTGACAACTACTGCACAAAACAAGAGCAAACATCATCAGATTGTGATCAAAAGAAGAACCCATCATCATCATCATCAGATTTTGATCATCACCACGCTTTGACCCAAGTTGAAAGCCTCACCAGCTTGATCCACCACCCCACAAATCTCACAATCCCATCTCTCAAATTTGAAGAAAACGGAGATGTCGAAATCCAATCACCCGATTACTCGTTGTGGGAGTCCATCTTCTCGGACCAACTCGACGGTGATTTCATGATATGTTCACCTGTTAGGAACACTTCATCACCTCAAGCATCAAACTTGTACAACAACTACAGCTATGGCCAGACGATCAATGGGGCCCATGGCCTCGTTGGCTCGTCCCCGCCCCGTTTCATGTCCCCTCTCGGGGTCCACAAGGGGAAGGGACTGAGCCCTCTTCAAAGGGTTTTCAACTCTCCAAACAACCAGTTCATGCAGGTTGAGCAAGTCGACAGCCTGTCATTACCGGCCCTCGAGAGCCTGCTGGACGACACGTATGATCATAAAGACGACGACTTTGTCATGTTTTCTCCGATGAAGATGCCGGGCGGAGGAGACGGGTCCAGTGACTGCTACAGTGGGCTCACTGCAGTTCCTACAGTGCCTGAGCTGCTGGACTGCTTGACAATGGCTAACTCGACTAGGTTTTGTGAATCGGTGGTGAGTGATCAGTCTTCTTCCTCTGTTTCACAGGTGACTACTCAAGAAAGTGGTGTTTATCATCATCATCATCAAGTGGGGTCCATTGCACCTCCACCGTTGTCGCAACAGTTGCAGCAAGAAAGGCAACGAGACGAGCAACAACGCATGATCCAACGTCTCGTGGAGCAGCCACCACCAAGGATACAAAGACAACCAGTTCATCAGCTGCAAAGTATGCCTAATACTTTGATGGTGCCAGTTCTTGAACCTGACCAGGTGATCAATTCAAACTTGGTGCTATTAAGTGATGAAGTAATGAAATAAATAGTAATATTTCCGTTGTTGTTGATATGAACACACAGGAACAAGACAGTGGACTCCAACTAGTACACCTTCTTCTAGCTTGTGCAGAAGCAGTTAGCAAAGAGGACTACATGTTAGCAAGAAGGTATCTTCACCACCTTAACAGGGTGGTCTCTGCCTTAGGAGATTCCATGCAAAGAGTAGCAGCTTTCTTCACTGAAGCACTGAGTGCAAGACTAGCTGCCACTCTAACAAACAAACCTAGTACCTCTAACATGAAGCCCTTCAACCCTCTTCCCCCTAACAACCTAGAAATCCTCAAGATCTACCAGATCCTTTACCAGGCCTGTCCCTACATCAAGTTTGCTCACTTCACTGCTAATCAAGCCATATTCGAGGCGTTTGAGTCCGAGGAGCGTGTCCACGTCATCGATCTTGATATCCTCCAAGGCTACCAGTGGCCTGCTTTCATGCAAGCCCTGGCTGCAAGGCCCGGTGGGGCCCCGTTTCTCAGAATCACCGGAGTGGGCCCGTGTCTCGAATCTGTAAGAGAAACAGGGAGGTGTTTGAATGACCTGGCTCACTCTCTTCATGTCCCATTTGAGTTCCACCCTGTTGGTGAAGAGTTGGAGGATCTTAAGCCCCACATGTTCAATAGAAGAGTGGGTGAAGCTCTGGCTGTTAACTCGGTTAACCGCCTCCACCGGGTCCCGGGTAACTGCCTCGGAAACCTGCTAACCATGGTCAGGGATCAAGCACCAAACATAGTGACCATAGTTGAGCAAGAAGCTAGCCACAATGGGCCATACTTCTTGGGCAGGTTCCTTGAGGCCTTGCACTACTACTCAGCCATATTTGACTCGTTGGATGCCACGTTTCCACCTGACTCTGCACAGAGAGCCAAGGTGGAGCAGCTGATCTTCGCACCGGAGATCAAGAACATCGTGGCACACGAGGGGGTGGAGAGGGTGATGAGGCACGAAAGGCTCGAAAAATGGAGGAAAACCATGGAAGGAAAAGGGTTTCAAGGGGTTCAACTGAGTTCAAATGCAGTGACTCAGTCAAGAATATTGTTGGGGCTCTATTCTTGTGATGGATATAGATTGACAGAAGATAAGGGTTGTTTGCTATTGGGGTGGCAAGATAGGCATATTCTTGCTGCTTCTGCATGGAGATGCTAATTTTTTATGCATGCAGATTAATTACGTGTTTGTTTTTTTTTTTTTAATCTTAATTCATTAGATTATATTATTCATAATTGTTTTGATTTTAATCCAATAATAGATATCAAGTTTAAATTATCCGGAACAAAAGAGGAAAGTAAAGTGAGCTATCTGTCTTTCTTTTGTATCTAGAAAAGGACCTTAGAGATTAGGTCAAATATTGATTGTTTATGCATATGATTTGCTTAGTAATAAATCTTCTTCATTTCTTTGTTTTCTAGTATATGTGACATGACATCGCTATTTCTTCTATCAAGTTTCAATCTCATATTTTACTTTATCAATATTTATCACGATGTTTTAACTTAATATTAATAAACGTAAAGTATACCATTCTTCATATAACAATAAATAAACGAAGCCCAAAATGGAGGGATTAATTCAATTCTGTACAAATAAATCTGCACAATTGGTAACTAACAATAAATAATAACCCAATTTGGAGGGTACAAATACAAGTGTAATAATATTTATCATTGAAACTAAGTACCCATTAGGTTTACCTGGCAGCTGGTGAAGAAAGGTGAAATGTCTCTCAAAATCTGCCCACAAGAAAATACAATAATTGAAATTACCCTCCTAAATTAGGGAAATTATTTCTTAGTACCAAAAAAAAAAAAATCCATTATCCATAAGAACCAAAAGGAAGCAGCAAACAATGGAAAGCTATGATCTACAAGATGCGATTGGTGCATAACCCCTATAAAAACCTTTGCATTCACCAGAAATTCCAGATAGTGTATAAACCTTCCGAGGGTAATAGAGCCCAAAGTTGTCGTATTGTCATAGTATATAAAAATCCTGCAGCTACAAATGTACAAGGAGCGACAAATTTATAGAAATACACGTACATAACAAGCAACCGTTGCACAGAAATGATCTCAAACATACATTGAATAACAAGTATAGTACTGTTTACAGATTATTGTGTTTCTTGACTTCACAATCCGATGGTGCAGGTAACCTCCCTAGAAGTCCACGAGATAATTGCTGAATCGAACTTACATACTCACAAGATGGAACACGAGCAGATGTTCTGTTTAGGAGTCTCGTCAACCTTCTTCTCTGTGAACACATTGGTAACTTTCAGAAATTAAGTAGCTGGATCGTAGATAGAGAACATTAAGGCCTTAATGATAGCATGACAAGGAAATGATAATGCATTTGTTATAAAGATCAGTATTTAAACAAGAAAGTGCAAAGGAAAACTTGTAATGATGAATTTAATGCATATTTTATTTCTACCAGTTAATTATGCATATTCCAAACAAAATGCTCTTTGCAGCAGCTAACACTCAACTACTTCTAGAGACCAAATTTGTGATAACAGAGGCAAATATCAAGGAAATATGAAATCCAAACAAGACTTGAAATCTTGAAACTATTCCATGGTATCATGTATAAAACAAAATAAATTAATACATTGGGTTTTAGTTTAGGATATATTTATTCAGGAACATATGTATTTCAAATGAGATGAAAGCAGGAAAAGATGAAATTAAATATCCCAGGTTTGGCAGCAAAGAAAATGACTAAGCAAGACTGGTCCAAAGACTGTAATTTATAAAGCATGCACAATGTGCACAAAAAAATGCATACACACAGACCTTAACCATCTTAAGAGCATTTCTCAAATTTCTCACATATTGGAGCAACCCCTGCTTCTTTCTAATACAATAAGAAATGAATGTATAATTAGGAAAAAGGTAGGGTCAGCCTTAGCCCCAATAGATGAGAAAATCCAAGAAATGCAACTATGATGGTTTGAACATGCAAACAAGAGACCTTGAAAAGGCCAAGTATGGCATAAAGTAGTAGACATTAATTAAGTTGATTAGAAGAGAAAGAGGAAGACCTAAAAAAATATATCTTGTACTTAAAATATAAATGAGAACGTGTGTCTCAATCGAACACTATAGAATTATATGATCCACATGTCAAGTTGTTGTACAGAAGAAGATAATGTTAAATTCACCTCCAAAGCTAATTTTGACAGCATTAAACACAAACAAGTCTTTCATATCAAAATGGACAAAATTGGGGATGTGAGCATGGAGCTTCGCACAGCAATGACAGGAAAGCATTTGGGAACATGAAGTCCTTTATAGGAAAATATAAGAGCGGTCTGGGGGGCGGCAGAAACTTAGTTTCATGGTTGTCGCCAGAACACTAGCTTATTTATGAAAGTTAAGCCATATAACAAAATTTTGCCTACAAGACAACAGTGTGCAGAACAGAAAGTGCCACACAAAATTCTGTGTGAACTTCATCATTGCTAATTTCTTGTCTGCTTTTGTCTAATGAGTAATGATGTCTTTTCCCACTTGAGACCTATAATCTCTAACTAGCTCCACAAATATAATATCTTACATTAAGAAAAGGACAGCCATATTGACACCAGACTTACATGCGCAAACACAGAAAAAACCTAGTCCACAAACCACTCATCAAAATTTATCTAATTGCATACATCTAGAAGCTGAAATTCCAGAAGCTAAATAATAGGAGGCAAAATTTAACTGTGAAGCCCCGAATGCAGGGCTACACAATTGAAACTTCCCCAAGGATCAAATGTATAATCAGAGCTATTTAGTCATGACTCAAGTGAACAGGTTTTCAGTATAACGACCCCTAACACACCAAGGAGTTACCTGTCTTTGTTTTAGCTAAAGATGGCTGTACAACAGCATGCATGGTGATAACTCCTTTCGGTAGCTCTCCAAATGGCATTTTGCACTGAGCAACAGTCTTGTTATTTTCCAAAATTTTCCCAGCACTTATTAATTTCACGTCATTTGCAGCCTTTGGGGCAATTTTCTTATCTGATAAGATACAGAACGTGTCCAATTAAACACAAAATACGCATGTAAACACAGCTGAAATGCAAGCACTCTGAAGCACTTATGGATCGATTATGCATTAGTTAATGCAATACAAGTTTCTTAAATATCATTTTCAGAGTGACAGACAACCAAAATTTATCTTCGAGAATAAACCACTATGATTTCTGACCATTAACTCTGCCAAATGAACTCTTATTTCCAAATAACATTTCAAGAACATCACCACAGTTTAATATTAAAAGAAACTGTATAATTTCTCAGACTTAATCGAAGCAGGGCATTTAATCCCCAGAATATCAAATTGCGTTTAAACTCATGATAGATGCAACTCAAACTTCATCAAACCAATTACTCACTGTCCAATAAACTTCAATCTCACAAGCGACTTCACGCTTCAATAAGAAAAACAACACAGAAAATTGAAGAATTAAACAAACCTTTAGGCCACTCCGCCACAATTCTCTCCTTCAGCATAGCAACAGTCGACGCCGGTGAATACCGGAAAGGACCGATATCTGATCCATCGTACAATCTGAACTTGAGCTCAACGAAATCCTCCTCCGGCATCTGTTATCTCCCACCAAATCCTCCAAAAATCTTGAAACCAACGCCCAATCCGTCTCCAAACAAATCCCCAAATTCACCTCCCACGAACCGCAAATTCGTTCAAATTAAAGATGCTAATCTGAATTTCACATCAGTCACACTTGGAAATTGTGAAACCCTGGACCAGATCTTGATTGTTTACGCGTCGCAGACTCCTCTGCCCTTTGTGCACTTTGAGCAGTGCGATTCTCCTTTTTTCCTCTTTTCTGTATTTTCTTTTCTTTTTTTATCCTTTTTTTTTTTTTTTTTTTTGAGTATTTTCAGCTTTTATTTTATATTTTTCCTTTTTTCTTTATATTTTAGCCGATTGCTTTTAGACTATAGTTTTGATTTTTTTGGTTGAATTTGGAAAAGTTAAGGCTTATTAGAATCTTGTCAGATGGAATTTGCACTGAACTTCTCTGTATTTCTCTGTCACTCTTACCTTTCTTTAACCATTTGAATTTTATTATTTTATCTAAATTTAAAGATACTTTTGATTATAGAGAGACGAAAAACTCACATCATCCGATCATAGACTCCTCAATGTAAATTGAGGAATTTAACAATACTTGTAGCAAAAGGCGAAACCCTCGCCCCCAGGGCCCCCACCCCCCGGCCCGACAGGGATTGGTGGAGGATGTAAATCATGGTGACTTAGCGGCCCATTAGGTGGGAGGACCAGTGCCTGGTGCCCACAAGGAGCTATCCCCCAAATTGAGGAATAAAACTCCCACACTGCGGCTGCCAGGACTCGATCCTGCGTCCTTGTAGCAATCTGCCACCCAGGAACCGACTAAGCTACGCCCATGCGGGCAAGGAATTTAACAATACTTGACACTTGAGTACAAGGTTAATGTTATTGACTTCGACAAATTTATTATTCTATTTTATGTCTTTTGTTGTTTTCTTATATTTTATGACAATGTAAATTTATGATATTACTAAGTGTGTTGATTTCATGTGAATAAATCAACATTCATACTTTTCCGACCAAATTAAATGAAATGACATTTGAGTAAACTAAAATTATGTATGACATTTTTATTCAAATTAAATGTATGAATTTTTATGTATTATTTTAAGAATTGAATAGATAGTTGGCCTAAACTTCTAAAATTATCCATATTTGAAACTATTAAATTAAATTAAATGTTTTACTAGTTTTAAAATGCGTATTTTGGAATGAAAACACTTAATATTTAAATTTAAATAAATACATATTGGTAATTGTATATGACTTTTTAATTTGTGTGAGATTTTTAAAATGACACTTAATTTAAGAATATGAAGTTTTAGACTCCAACAAGCTCTTGTCTAGTTAGAAAATAAATTGACTTTAAATAATATGATATTTCCACACTTATTTTATGTTTTTAATTATACTAAGTTTGAGCTTCGGTTTATGATCATTAATTAAATCTTATAAAATGTAAAAATTATTCAAGCTTATTTATCACGTTTTTTAAGTGGCGTCTAAACAAATTTTGCAATAATCTGAATTTGAATATTCAAGGAATATGATTTGACTTTCAACCTTCTATGGATTTTTTACAATATATATATATATTGAAATAATTAATAGATTTAGATTCTCCATTTTACCCTTACAAAACACGACTAACATAATCTTTGTACAAATCCAATTATAGCTTCTGGGCTACGGCCCATCAATTTGACACAAAAAATTTGTTTATTAAAACTTTGGGCCTTTCCTACGTGAAAAGGCCCAGTCCAGATATGTCCTCTCAATGATTTTTTTTTTTTAAAGGACAAATGGTCCTCTTTTTCTTTCTTTCCTTTTCCTTTTCATATTCAGGTGTTTAAACTTGACTAGGGGTGAAATTGGAATAGAATATTCGTTATCCGTCGAATTCGATCCGAAATTTTTCGATTTTGGAACAAATTATTTTAATCCGAAATCCGAAATTCCAATTTCCGATTTTTCCGAAAATTTTCGGATGGAAATCGGAATTAGTTTTAAAAGTATCAGAAATTCCAAAATCCGATCCGAAATTATAAAATGTAGATTGAGTAGAGACTATATGTAAATATAAATATACATATTATGGTATACTTTATAATACTATATACTATATAATATATTTTATATACTTTATACTATGTGTAAGTATAAATATGCATATTATAGTATATAAATATATTATATACTATATGTATATAGTATAATTTATACTATAGTTTTATTTTATACTATATACTATAGTTTATACCGTAGTTTTTTAGTATTATTTTATAATATATATTATATACTATAGTTTATACTGTAGTTTTTTAATTATACTATATACTTTATGCTATATATTATATATATAGTACAGTTTATAATATAGTTTTATTTTATACTATATATTATAGTTTATACTGTATTATATACTGCATAATATATACTACATACCATATACCATATACTATATACTTTATACTATATTCTATAGAAGAATACTATATACTATATAATATAAAATAAAAGGTGAATATCTAATTTCAAAGGTAAATATATCATAAATTTCATTAAAAATGATAACATTTTATATAATAGGAATAATGACAAAGAAAATTATACAAATTATAAAACAAGTATTTTAAATATCGAAGGATTTCGAACAAAACATTATCATAAATCATAATATAGATTCAAATATTCATTTGATTTGAGCTTCCTAAAAGAAAAATAACTTAATAAATATGAATTAATAAGTATAATTACTTACAAATTTTTAATGTTTTTTTTTAAATTTTGGAATTCCGAAAATTTCCGAAATAAATTCCGAAATTTCCGAAATCGGATTGGATTTTACAATTTCGAAAATTTTTGGATGGAAATCGGAATTGGTTTTTCATTTCCGAAAATTTTTGGATATTTTCCGAAACACCCTATTTCCGATCCGATCCGTCCGATTTCCACCCCTAAACTTGACTAAACTAATATTGAAAAATAACATTCTTTTCCTAAATCTACTCATTTTAATGTTGCTAATATCAACGTAATAAATACATTTGGGATGAGATCTTTTGGTATTTTATTTCGATATTTCATGTTTAGATATCCAATTATACATATATTATTGTCAAATTATAGATAATAGAGAGAGTGCTCTTCAACATTGTTATATATATATATATATATATATATATATATATTATCAAATTGTAGAATTATAAATTTATCCTCCCAATAATATGTAATAAACAAATAATCACTAGAATAATATTTTCTTAAATCACTATCAATAATCTAATGAACAAATATTATGATTATGTTATGATTTGACTATTAAATATATATTTTTTATATTTAATTTTTTCAAAAGTCAACCTCTAATTTATAAATTATTTGTGTTTGTAAGACAGTCTCTCACAAGAATTAATACTCCTAACTTTTTATTTATGCATCAACCGTCAATTATTTTAGTATTAATGATAAGTACATAATATACTTTAATTGGTTGTTCTTTAACAAACTTGTACTAATTGTATCGATGAAGTTTGTTGTAATTTGGCTAGAATTAAATTCATAAGCACTGGTCAACATCTCTCTCTCTCTCTCTCTCTCTCTCTCTCTCTCTCTCTCTATATATATATATATATATATATATATATATATATATATATACTTACCATTAAAATATAAATCGGGTCTTATTAGACATAAAATTTGATCCACAACACTAGCTATAAAACTCGATTCAATTGATTATAAATATCAAGGATAAAATACTAAAATATTGTTTCTTGTCGCTAAGTTTTGATATCACTATTATATACCGGTTTCTTGTAATAAATGTTCTTAATCTAAAGATTTTCAAAAAAAAAAAACTTGTCAATATTTGATGAACCACGTTCATGATTGATCGATTTAAAATTTAACGAAAAATAAATTAATTTATAGTTTTTAATCCCCACAATTGGGCCTGTGACCACTCCCAACTATTATTTAATAAATCTATAAATGAATTTTATGAACATCAGATGATAGGTCGTTTTTTATATATTATTTAAGGATCGATTCACGGTTTTAGCAAGTATTCTCATGCGACAACTGGATTTTTAATACTGTGAAAATACAAGATTTAAAATGAATGTGTATATTGTAAATCTATTCAAATTTATATTAATGTACTCAAAATTCAGTTAAATTATTTAAAAATTAGTTCAAAATGAAAAGTGGTGAATTTCGATTGTATATTAATCCAAATATCATCAACAGATTATTTGCGACTATAAATTTAAAAAAATTTCTAAAATTCTTCAATCAAACATGACGCATGATTTATCATTAAAAGTGCTAATACGTAAAAATAGTCAGTGTGACTTGTGAGTTTCTTTATTAATTATAATTATAACTGTATATATTTTTATATATGATGAGAAAATGTAGAAATGACAGGCAATATATAGAGATATAAATCATAACGCGGCCCCTAGCAGATTTAGATTTGAGGTGGGGGTCTCTATATATGAAACTTTAATGTTGAACTTATGATGTAATTAACTATTAATTTTATTTATTTATTTAATTATATTTTTTCGTAATCTAGCTATTCATGCTTGGATCCTATAGTGACATAATAGGGGTGGTAATTTTCTCACGCGGAACCATCCTTATTGGGTATCAATATAAATGGAGTGGGGATTCTTCGGTCGAATTGAGGAATGGAGCGGGGATAGTGATTCCCCATTTAAAAATTACGGGAATGGTATTCATGCTCCCCATCCAATCCCAAAACCGACCCAATATCATAGAAATGGAGATTTCTCATTTAATATTATTTATTAATATATTAATATATATATATATATATATATATATATATGAGTTAATAAATATAGTAAATTTTTTTAAAAATTTCACAAGTCATTAACTCCTCACGGGTCACTGCTTCAACCTCCATCCATTCCAATAAAAATTAATTATTAATTTAATATCTTAAATTGTAATTAACAACTGAAGCCCTGTTTCCTAAATTGCATGTTTGCAACTCACACTAGACACCATACCAGCCACCATTCAAATTAAAGTTAATTTGTTAGATTGTGTTGTCATTTTGATTACATATTTCATATTTTTGTTTTAAAAGGTAGATTTATAACTTCATGATATTTGATGTTGGATTAATAATTTTAATTATTTTGATATTAATTTACTAAAAATTGTTTCAGAAAAAAAAAATTATTTGTAGAAAATCAAATTTGGGAACCCAAATCCACTCGGGAAATCCGTTCCCCAAACAGTGAATCCACATCCCCGTACCAGATTTTCAAAATGGGAATAGTATTAGATATAATGATTTGGTATGGGGATGGTATTGTCCGAATCCGCCCATTGCCAGTTTGCCACCCCTAACTCAATATCTTACCTTCATCCATCCTTCAAATAAATTTAAATATATGTATTAATAATTTAAAACACAAATTATTTTTTTACATTATAATCGAACTTAGTTATCATATGAATTAAATCATATTGAATATATATTATGCATTTACTTTAATTAAATACCAATTGAAAATTAATTATGTAGTCAATACTTTTTATATAGAAGTTTCACAAATAATATAATAATTTTAATGAGTGGTCTATAGTACACTAGCTAGTTAATTAAAAAGCGTAACTAATTTTTTTCCGAGTACTATAACTAGAATTAATAAAGAATATTTTTCACTTGTTTATACATACATCACACACACACACACACAATATCTCAAAATATAATGATCGAAAATGAAATGGGACAAAGTTTCAGGTGATTAATGTTTACTCCTAGCTTCTTTTTTTGAAGTAGCTAAGTTACCATAAAATAATCATCTTTTAAGGATTTAATTAGTTTGTAGTTAAATAGACGCCTAGTGTTTCCTATATTACGATGCAACATCTAGAATTTAAATTAGAATATTACGACATAGATGACTGCGACCATGCATGATCATGGCCATTGTTGTCCCCATTCTAGAATATTGGATTATTTTCTTCTCAAATATTGTAATAACTTATATAGTGGTTCAAACATTAGAAGTCGACTATATATAGCCATATAGGTTAATAATTCAAATAAATTAAGATTCATTATATATATGTGTGTGTGTGTATAATATATATTTCGTGTGAACATTAATTTTAAACAATCACCATTTGGGTGTCTTGTCTTACAAAAACATCTTGTTATAACATAAGATAAATCCTTATATCTATAGATCAATGTATTCGAATTTGACCCCATTAATTTATTTTCTAGAGGACAAATTTCCCTTTATTCGTCGTCCAAATAAAAATTGCTTATACTCACGTGGATATTTGGGATATATGAACTACCAGTTAAGTGAGTTGAGTTATAAATTAATGTCTTATTTATCCTTCAAGATGTACACTTGTATTTCATGATATATATATATAAATGATCATATCTTTTTAATTAGGTGATCTGATCAATTGATCATGTCACAGTACACAATATATCAATGTTCAATTAAAAAGAAAAAAAGCTACATTAAAACATGAAAATGGATACAAAATCTTATGCTCATAAGTGCTCATATTTCATAATATATTATTGAAATAGACGACTAACCTCTGGTGATAATATACATAAACAAAAGATGATGAAATAACAAATTACAAATTCCCCCTTCTTAATTAAGCAGTTTGATCCTAGAGAGAGATCAAAGCCAAAGAGCACCAGCGTGTTTGAGAAGAGGGACAAGGGAGCCGTTGATGTGCGCCGCCATGACGCTGTCCATGGAGCCGACGAGCTTGCCGCCGACGAAGACGACAGGGAGGGCGGAGGCGAGGCGGTTGAGGGCGGCGTGGAGGTCCTGGCCTCTGGGGTCCACGTCAATGTCGTGGACGGTGGGGCTCACACCCATGCTGCAGAAGAGGCGCTTGACAGCGTGGCACATGCAGCACGTGCTCATGCTGAATATCACCACCGCATTGGCTGATGCCATTCTCTCTATGCGCTCCAACGGCTCTGTCCCAACGCTGCGTTTTGCATAAGAACTCCGTGCCCCCGACCCTGACCCTGTCTGGTAATAATACATTTTTCAGAGCTAGAGACAATGCTTTTAGGGTTTGTTTTGTTTGGAGAAATGAGGTGAGATGAAGATGGTATTTATAGAGAGAGAATGTTTGTACTATGGCTTTTTGTGATTATGAGATTTGACTTCAACACAATCTACGACGTGCTTCTAAGATTTTATTTTTTCATTAAGGTTCTTCAAAAGTGATAAAACTTAATATTATAAGGCAATCATATGGATTTTACTTTATGAGATTTCAATCCACTTTAATTTCCGAAACATTTTCGGAAATTGTGTACCGCTTGACCGATCTCTGTTTTAATTTTAATATTTCAGTTACTATTACACCAAGAAAAAAATATTTTATTTATAAGACGATCAATTTTAGATTTTGTGAAAATATTTTTGTTCATGCATAAAGATTATTTTTATATATTTCCAAAAGAAAAAGAAGCATTAAAAATATCAAAATAACAAATGACAGTCTATATTCTATAATGTGCCACCTAAAATCTAATTTTTAACCCCTCCTTTTCCAGCTGAAATGCATTTTTTTTTTTCTAAATTCACCTTATATATTTTTTTGAAATTATTTTTGTTGAATACAAATAGACGTAATAATGGTGGGTATAAACATAGGATCAGAGAAAGTGAAGGGACAAGAGCAACAGGCTTTTTCGGAAGTAATAAAAGAACTTTTTTCAGTCTTTATTTAGACGGCTATTTTCGTCCTTCTTGTCGGCCCCTACTTATTTAGATTTCTTTTCTTTTTTCCTTTTTTTTTTCTTAATATCAATTATTTTCATTAAAAAAAAAAAAGAAATTTAACCAACATGCCTAAATTACAAAATATAATAAATGAGTTAAGGTGAAGTTGGAAATTGTGCAACACATGCAATGCAAATTATAGGGTTAAATGTAAAAAAACAATCTAAACTACTAGTTTTTTTCATTTTCCAATCCAAACTTTTTTTTTTTAATTAAATTGTAACTTGAACTATTAAAGTTTATCAAATTGCAATTTTTGAACTATTTTTCAGCAAAAACGTGAACATGTAACATGCATGCTGATTTCATATAAGGGTCACCTTAAATTATAAAATTACAAAAATACCCTTATATTTTCAGCATGTGGGTCATGTGTTCACGTTTTCGCCGAAAAATGGGTCGGAAGTTGCAATTTGATAAATTTTAAATAGTTCATGTTGCAATTTGATACAAAAAACAAAATTTAGGTTGGAATAGGTTGTTTTTTGCATTTAATCCTTAAATTAATAATATATAGACCGGCCGGTTTTTTGCGGTTGTTTTTGTTTCACCTACCTATGAATAGAGAGAATCTTTTCCTAGTTTTACAAATTTGAAATGGGTCCGACTATACACACTCCACCATCTTCTAAACACATCCCATAAAATTAAATATAAATGATATATATAGATAAAGACAATTATACCCTTACCAATAATTTAAAGAAAAAAAATATTAAATATAAATTTCAAACACACTCATCTAAATTAATTACTAAACACACCCCATTTTACACACATTCTTCTTCCTCATTATCTTCTTCTTCAAACTCATTAAAATTTAAAAAGCAAACCTAGAACCTTAAACTCATCCCTTTAGTTACTCAAAAAAATTATGGAATAAGAAAGAACACATGAGATGGGCAATGTAAGTTCTTAAGTTTTGTTCTACCAATTTTTTTTTTAGAGTGTAAAAGAAAAAAATCTGCAAAAATCACGATCAGCCAATACAGGTCGAACACAAGGAAGTACGTTCGGACTACATTAGCCGAACATTAGGAATATGTTCTGCCTGTATTTTTTTGTATAGTGTAAAAGAACACTAGAAAGAACACTAGGATTTATTTTTTTGTATAGCGTAAAAGAAACAAATTTGTGAAAATCGCGATCGGTCAATATAGTCCGAACACTAGGAAGTACGTTCGGTCTGTATTGGCCGAACACCTTTCAATTCATTCGGCTAATGGTCGAACACCTATCAATCCATTCAATCACTGGCTGAACACACCACGTTCCATTCGGCCGACCAAGGCCAAACGTATCCCGTCTAGATTCAACAGTTTCACGCGATTCCATTTTTTTTTTCAAATTTCCATCAACCTATAAAATGATTTCCATAAAAAAAACCGACTAAACATGATTTCTAAACAATTTACATTCTATTTCAAACAACATTAAACAAGTTTAACATAATAAATTCATAATTTATGTACAAAAATTCGAGTATGAACTAAGGTTCAAAAATTCATCCATTGTAGGCTCGAAAATGTGAAATCGAACTCCCCAAAATTTGTTCGAACTAAGATCGACACTTCAATCGAATTGATTTCTAATCAATTTAGGGTTAGAGCTTGTGGGTTAGGGTTATGGTTCTTCTTTATTCAATTTGGTTGAAAAATGATAATTGGAGGTGTGGAGGTGGTGTTGGGGTGTGGTTAGGAAATCATTTAGTTTTGTATTTTATTTTAATGTTTTTTTGTATAAAAGATATATTTGTAATGTGATGAGGTGTATTTAAAAGATTTTAAGTAAAATTGATTTAATTGTTGGTGTGTTTAAAAATTAGGGTGTGTTTAGAAGATGATGGAGTGTGTATAGCCGGTCCATTTGAAATTCTAAAAGGATCCAATATTTAATTATTTATCCATTGAATGAGGGTAGTTTCTTCAATTAACCATTATAATTTAAGTTTTATTCTTTACGAAATTATTTTACTGTAGTTTTTCACTTTTGACTCATACTACCTACATTAAATTAGTTTGAACTAACAAATTAAAGCAGTCTGTTCTACTTAAATCAGTTCATACTATAGAAAAATTGCAAAAATCTTCAAATTCAACCCATTGTTGCAACAACAACAACAACAAAAAAAAAAAAAAAAACATTAGTCGCAACTTAAATTTAATATTTTGTTAGTCATTCTTTGTCAATTATGTCCTTCTAAAACTTGCGTACCATTTTCTTTAATATTAGATGACTCAAACATAAGACTTACCTATAGGTAACATGGAACTCTGTTATATTCCTCATATATATTATAGATGAAACGAAGTGTATTTAAATGTACAAATTGATACCATGATATTCCATTGATTTAAAAAAAAAAAAAAAACGATGATCTATGTGAAATTTAATATTAAGTTTGTGTAGGTGGTATGTTGGTAGAGATGAATTACATCATCATATATATGTGAGTGATCTCTTAACATGATGATGCATACATCATCATTGGTTGATTGATTTTGATAATGGCATGCATATTGTAGGGAAATGGGACGGTGACATTATACCTACGCCACAATGTTAAGGTGTTTGGAATTGATCACGTACGTACTGATGTCGCTATCACACCCGATTTAATTAATTTTATTTATTTAGATGTTGTTAGGTCCATTTCTTGTGAGATATTGCCAGTGAATCCAATATTAATAATAGTTATTTATCCACATAGCCACAATTTTTAGCCACATTCATTGTCGTCCTAAAATTCACTACGTGTTGGTTGTAAAATTCACTAAGGGTCTATTTGGATAGATAGATTTGAGGAGGGATTTGAAATCGATGATAGTAAATTCATTGATGGTGTTTGGATATGTGTGGATTTGAAATCCATTACTTTCATTTTGAACTAATTTTTGAGTCATTTTGATGGATTTCAAATTCATTCCAACTTGAGTGGATTTGAAATCCCTTCATTCGAAATCCGAAATTTCAAATCACTCTATCCAAATGGAGCCTAAGGGTATGTTTGGATTGGGATGCACCAAATCTCAATCCTTGTTTGTTATGAAATGAAGAAGAATTTGTAAATCTCATCTTTACCTTTTTTTTTTACAACTCTCAATAAAAACATTTACTTTTTCTACAATTTCCCAAAAAACCATTCATTTTTTTCTACAATTTCCAATGTGATGAGGACATCTTAATTATAATCCTACTCTATATAATCCCAAAACAAATACTCCCTCCATTCCTAATTAAGTGACGTCCTACAGCTCAACACACAAATTAAGAATAATTTTATTTTCTTAATATACCCCTCATTAATTAAGCTTTTCTTTGACAATAATTATTACTGGTGCATGCCTCTATTGAAAACATAGGTATTATACAATGTATTTAATTTAGACATTAATTAATCATAGGGGCATATATGGAAATAATGCACAAAACGTCAATTAAGTAGGAAAAATTTTAAAGTTTCAAAACGTCACTTAAAAAGGAATGGAGGGAGTACAAGATTTTCAAAATTCACTCAAATCCCAAATTTGAACTTGCAAGGTCCACTTATGCCTCCAATCCAAACATACCCTAAGTATTCCTAGCGTCTAGATGTCATATCTAAATTAAATAGATTTTTTGTTATTTTAATTTTTTATCTTAAAAAATAATTTTTAAAATATATTATTTTGTTTTTGAGTTTATGTTAAAAGACAAATAAATTTTTATAATATTTATATATACTTTATTCAATGATTATAAAATTACTGTATATTTGTATTTCTCAATTCATTTATTATCTATCTATTTCTAAATAATAATAATTTGATACAAGACTATAATACATTAAGAATATTGTCGTTTTACTGAGAAGTTAAAAAATAATTTAAAAAAATACAAAAAGGGAAAAAAAGTTATTCGTCGTCTATGGCCGAATTGCTCCGCCTAATTCCATAAGTTGCCTAGCACCTAAAGTATCCAAATATACAAAAATCGATATGGACAGGAGCCGCATATAGCAATTAAATGACTTATACATAGTCATTGAAGGAGTCTTGTAATATACGTAAATCTTGGAGTTTGTTTGTTTGTTTTATAAATACAGTCATATTTTAAAGAAGATGATTGTAATTCTCTCTATCTACATATGCATTAAGAGGGGAGGTATTGGGCTACAACCCTCATCAACCTCAATCATTTGCTCACTATATCTATCGGTATTGATAGAAAAATTAATTATCGCAATATAAAATAAGATAAAATTTGATTTTACAACACACAAAAGATAGGAACATAAAGAGAAAGAGTTATGCATTAATAGATTGTTGAATGATTTTCCAAAGCCTAAATTAATGTTGAGATAGAGGACAATTAGTATTCAATGTTTTCAACCAACAATCACTATATAACTTTGTAACATGTATCATCATTGAATTGCCCAAATGACTTCACAACTAAAAAACCAAGCATCAAAGGGTGAGGGTCCACCATATCATCCCCAACTCTTCATCATATTAGGATAAAAAAAATTAAAACAAAATAATTAAAAAAATGAGAGAGGTTCTTGACACACAGGTCCCTAGCTACTTTGACCACACCCAGAACCTAATATAGATAGAATTATAGAAAGTAGACCAAATTTTGCAATTAGATCCTTGCATTTAGCACGCCCACGTGCATGTGTGTTAATAGCTTCACATAGCCACACTATTACAGCTACAGTTTCAAGAAAATTATTACTCCCTCCGTCCCAAATTATTTGTCGTTTTAGTTCTTGAGATTTGTCCCAAATTATTTAACGTTATAGGAATTCAAGGCATATTTTCCCAAATTCTTCCAAATTTACCCCTATTTATTATTTTTTACTAAATGCTATATTATTTCAAAGTAGGCATTGGAAATATGTATTAAATAGGGATAGATCGGTCTTTTTGTTAGTTTCCTTAATCTGCGTGAAAAGTGTTAAAACGACAAATAATTTGGGACGGAGGGAGTATTATTATTATTGATCAGATTTCTAGAAAATATTCTGTACAGACAATGACGGCTTTTTTTCTCAGCTTTTGTTTCCTCTTCAACAAAACCTTAAAGCTGATTATGAGCTTTGATCTGTATAGGTGGCTAATTAATCTCTTTTTTTTTTTTTCCATGTTTTATTGCATTCTAATCCACCTTGGTTTTTAATGATTAATAGTATAATTATCCAATCGGATTCTATTATTTCAATGATTTTTAATAGTTATTTCAATGTTTATCCCATCTTGAATTTTAATGATTAATAGTTAATCAACAGTAGAATTATATCATTTGTTGACGTCGATTTACGGCTGGTTCGTAATCTCAGTCAAACACTCGAATTAATTGTTTTTTCTAGCCCAACCTAATTAGTCAAGTTAAAAGAGTTAGGTCAATTGAGATTGGCGAATTGAGGTAGGAAGTTCGAGAGAATGTAGAACACTTATTTTCTACCTCAATTCGCCAACCTCAATTGACCTAGCTCTTTTAACTTGGCTAATTAGGTTGGGCTAGAAAAAACAATTAATTCGAGTGTTTGACTGAGATTACGAACCAGCCGTAAATCGACGTCAACATCATTTTTTTCAAAATAACTATCATACAATACATATATAAATGACATTATTTACTAGCAAATGTCATGAATCAAAAGTAATAAAATATGAAGTTGAATATCAAATGGAAGGTCTAATTAGACAAAAATAAATAAACTATATGCTTATTTGATGTTGGGTTAAATAAAATATGGACAAGTGTCCTTTTCCTTAATATTTATTTGTAGAATTTCCCTTTTCACAAACATAAGATTTTTTTTCTTAATATATACCGTTTTTGTTGAACAATATCACCAATATATACATAACATGCAAATGAAATAATATTTACAAAGGATCCAACTCTGACTTTTTTTGAACTCCATGTTAGCAATCGAAGTCTTTAAATGTCCGATCATATATCAAATTATTAAAAATATTGAAGATAATGGCTTTGTTTACTTTTCTACACACAAGATATAAATAGTATATTTCCTTAAATTTAAAACATTGTTCAAGACATTTTGCAGGAGAATTTTGCTTTAAATATTTATGATGGAAAAATAAGAAAACTATTTTATGTGGTGGAAAGATTTTTTTAAAACATTTAATGGTATTTCAAGACGTTTTACCAGTATTTCATGTGATTATCCATTAAAAAAAAACATTTAATAAATAATAGGTCGCCAAGTACCAACGGAATTCCATGGATTTTAGAAATAGAAAACAGGGAATAAGATTTTGTTGGCTAAAATAAGAGTTGAGGGGACATTATGATCAGACGTTTGTCTTTTCTTTGAATTTTCCATCAATCAACATTTGTCCTTTTTTTTTTTTTTTTTTAAAGTTCATAATCGTTTGTTGTTGCCTGTCCTAAAAAACATAAAACATGAATTACGATGGAGTAATAATTTACCAAAACAGATGGCCATTGTTTTCACTCACTCAATGTTAAATACAAACCATCTTATGAATTTAATTTCATGAAAATAGTAGGGCTTCATTTTACGATTAAATCCATGAAATAATCTAATATAAATGTGTGTAAATTTTGCCCCTAAAACCATAATACTAAAGAATAAAAAGGTAACATAAATAAAGTTACAAACATGTTAAACTACAATGTGCAAACACTAACTATTTGTCACCCAAATTTGCACACAAATAATTACCTGATGCTAATTGTATAATGGCAGATGAGCTTCACTGGTTTTAAAAATACCATCATGATCCTAGAATTTACTGACGGTTCATCGGCGCCATCGGTAGGGACGAAGGTTGGCCGTAGAAACCACTTTCCGGTGGGTAGCTTTGATAAGCATTCGATGAAGGAGCAAATGCAGAAACCCCAGCCACTGGCGGCCCAGCCGGAGTATAACCAGGCGGCGGCAGTGGTGGCGGCGGCTGGCTCATGTTATAGCTGTAGGGCCCACCGAGTATTGGCATTGCAGTTTGCATATATTGGGGCACTGGGTATGACTGGATAGGCGGTGGCATTGGCGGCAAGGGAGGCGGCGACGATGGCGGAGGTGGAGGCTCACTGGGCGAGGTGGTCGGAGGTGGGGCCTGGGAATTCTGAGGAACGTATGGCTGTTCGTTCTCGATCTTGGCCCTCTTCTCCGGTGGAGGATATTCACTTGACGACGAGTCTTGATTCTGATTGCCGATCACTCCTTCCGAAGCGAGAGACGAGAGGACGAACGTCAGCATCTGGGCCGACGATGACGATGCCGCCAGTTTTGCCGCCATCGCTGCAGCGGCGGACTTAGTGTCGTCTTCCACGTGGCCGCCAGATTTTTCCAAAAAGGGTATCTGCCTCGTGTAAGTCACCGCGTTCGGTTGCTCTCCCGGCCCGGGTATGAATTTCTGTGGCATTTGGGAAACCAGGTTTCCTTCGCTCGACTCAGTAAGAATTTGGCCGTTGTCGTTGCCGCCAACAAACTGGCTGCACATATTCGCCACCTGTTCGGAGCGCGATTGTGCTGCCTGAGAATGTGGAGGGCATATGAACTTTCAATATTCTATAGAAACTAAATTGACTACTAAGCAATATATACCTGCAGTTGATCTCGGACTTGGTCGAGCTTATACACCTGGGAAAAATACGAGTACTTAGAACTTAGTCGAAACAGGAAGGTTGTGCACAATAGGAGATCAAAGATGTCAGTTCGAATGATGTACCTGATCCTGCAGAGCCTCACGCAAGAGAGATACGAGGTTTGATCGAGCAGATTCAACAACGGCTAGTTGCTCGATGCAGTCCCTCAAGATCACGTTCTGCTCCTTCAGTTCGTTACCAATGGTACTGTCAGCATGACCTGCTTAATAACCCCCACAGAGATGTTAATCCATAATAACATGAAGCTCTCGGAATAGTTTGAGCTATGCAATTCTTTTATATAGCGAGACGGAAATATAAAGAACTGATAGTTGATCTCGGAGCTTTATAACCAGATTGAAAAATGATCAGTGCAGACCTTGCATAAGTTTTTATTGGTGAAACGCACAAAACAGTGGTGTTTTGAGACTATGCAAGATTTTGAGAATCAATTCTTGAAATATGCAATTGATCATAATATCATGTTATTCAGCAAAAATACAATGAATCAATATGATGATTTAACATATATAATAATAGAGATGCATAGCGAAGAACAATATCCTACCTGACCTAAAATCACCCTGGATATTTTTATCGACTTTCTCAACAAAGCTGATGGCATTTCTGCATTTGGTAAGAATAGCATTCTCATCTGTTTGACTGCTACAGATAGCTTCGTAACCAGAAACTAATTTATCAAGTGCGTTTCCATCAGGTGATTGCTGTTAGTAAAAGGGGAGTGGAAATGATTAGCGAAGATTACATTCAAAAAAACATGTGCATGAAAAACACCTATCAAAGTCAAAGTTGTACTGGTTTGAGTGCAACAGGCTTCCGATTTCTATTGCCGTTGTCCAATTGCCGTTTGCCAAACTCTTCCTTAAGAATTTGGCCTCTCGAGCCAAATACTTTTCGCTCTTCCCAGATGCTGATCTGCAAATGATAACAACACAAATGAAGTTGCAATACCGAGCACTAACATTAGTTCACTTAAGGGTAGCCAATATTACATCTGAAATTCCAATATAAAATTAGCCAAAACAAGCATGTGCGATAAAATGAAAGGTGAATATACCAAGCGCATAGCAGCGTTCTTTCCAAAGACATCTCCATTTTCAATTACATCACGAAGAGAATCTGGAAGAACCTTCCAAAACTCTGCAACAAACTCTGCACCCTTTCGCCTGCTATTCTGGAGAATGTCATTTGCAAGATATAGAAAAGCCAATCGCTGCTCACGAGGAGCACAATGGAACTGTCTATCCCATGTCTCAACTACTTGTTTCGCCTTGTTCATGTGAAAAATGCACCAATGTGATAGAGCTTGATATGTCAAGGATAACTTGGTAAATAAACTACATAATGATTTCACAAACACATGGTGTATAACTTAAGACGTAGGTTCGCCAGATGACATTATTATTATTCAGCATTCTACAAGAGAAATTGTGGCTTGATAACAAAATAATGCGATATAAGAAATAATTTTGCCAAAATATTTGTGTTGAAATGAATACCCATGTCTCAAGAGAAATAAGTAAACAGATCTTATAAACAATAAGGATCAACTTTGAAAGTGAATGGCAGTTTCAACGAGTATCACTTTCTCAAGATGGAAAACTAACTGTAATTACAAAACGAAAAGTCATAAAATCATCTTTAAAGTGACCGTAAACGGATTGTAATTAAGAAAGTAGAAGGATACTCTCAATACTTTGCTGCGAACTGTTGAGCTTTGACAGCTTCTCAACCAGAATTTGTGGATTAAACTGGCTTCCCATGGTTTCTGGCACAAGGTCTGCCAGGCTAGTGAGTCCCTAGCGGACCACTAAACAAATGCAAAAAAAGAGAATGCAATTCTGCAACACAATAAAGAAAAGAGGTGAAGTCATCGCACTGGAGACAACAATATGTAGATGTATATACATAATAAACACATGTAAATATATGTATCCATATATGCAGAGAGAGAGAGTAGGGCTGTAACTGAATAGAACGTTCGACAAACTACTCGTGATCGAGCTCAATAAGTGTTCGTTTATGTTTGTTTATTAGTCTTAACGAACACGTTCGCAAACATGTTCATTTAGTGTTTGTTTAATATTTGTTTATTATTCATTCATTACTTATTAATTAAACATCTATCTACTAATTATTTAATACTCATTTATGTTTATTTCGGTTTAAATGTCTTCTAATATAACTCATTTGCATTTAAATTTATCAAATTATTTATTTATTTTCGATTATGTGCAGGGACGTAACCACGATCATAAAATGAGGGGGGCCAATATTGATATATATATTTTTTTTCCTTACTTAAAATAATAAATAATTATTTATTATTAATTTTTTCAAAATACACCCTCCCCATCCACATGGGTCCGTCCCTGATTATGTGTTCATGAACATATATTTTTAGTATTTATATCAACTTTTCAACCTTTTCTTTATGAAAAAAATTAATAAACCTGTTCGTGAACTGTTCTTTAACATTCGTGAACATGTTCGATTACTAAATAAACAAACACGAACGTCCTCATAAGATAAGCAAACGAACATGAACAACCCTTGTTAGTTCAAGCTTGACTCGTTTACACCTCTAAGAGAGAGGACCTAAATTTTACAAAACCTAAAAGTACTCGATAAACTAAGACCAAAGCTTCTCCAGGGATAACCAAGCTATACATCAGCTCTCATTCTTAAGACTTTGTCACAATGTATTTCATCTTAACCAGGTTTATCTAGCAGTAAGGCATAAAATTCATGAATGAAAAGAATAAACTGCCAAAACCAAAAGATATTGTATGTGTCAAAGCTGCATGAGCCATGAAATTCCCAAGATGCACCAGTGCCACGTCGAAAACTTAGAATGCAGAACAGCAATATTAGATATTTCCACCACTTACGAATAGATGAATCCATACATGAGTAACATTGAAGACACAGATTGCATATCCAATTATGCAGGTAAATTGAACACCATTCATCAAAAACATTAACAGTTAACACACACACACACATGTGCATACATTAATCTTTCGGCCACTCCTTTATTCTATTCAAGCCTGATTAATCTTAAAATTGGACTCTTGAAACAGGTCCTATATAATCTCAAACAAATAGTTATAAAATATTGGAAACGGCCATTGAAGCCTGGAGAGCTAAACTTTCACACTGAAAAAATCACCGAGCTCTGCAGGTGTCGGTCGTTTATTTGAATAATAATTACACTATACTAGTAAATCTTGGAGGTTTCATCATTAATGCACGTAATCCAGATATAATCTATTCCAGTGGTGTGTTCTTAATCGACACCAAATTAACTGATTCCGAGAATATAAATTACATTGATTCCGACAATATAAATTAAATTTCCCACTTTATGAGGATATCAACAGGAATTTTTACTTACATTTTATTGTTCAAAGCACATAGCAAGACATGCTTTACCTACAAGGCAACAACGAAATCGACTCTTACCCATCTCACAAGTAAAAAGAGCCAAGTTTTTAATGCAACTCCGAAATTCGTCACCAAATGCAAGAGTATACATAAGAGCCCTTTTACATTTAATATCAGATAATAAATATGATGAAAACCAAATATCCATTTAGACCTACACAAAAACAAGATTAGCTGAAAATGAATGAAAACTACGAATCGGTATCAAGAACTATTTTCGCCAAAACCCGTTCAATTCACTCCCCGAAATGTTCTCCATACCCCAATTTTCAACAATTAAGAGGGAAAAACAAGAAATCAAAAGGAAAAATACGACAATTAACCACTACGAATCAAACAGCTGAAATGCATTGAAAACAAACCTTTTAACGACGAAAGCCCGAGCCTTTGGCGATAAAGATTGTATTTTTCCGAGAGTGGTGAAGATTAATTATCAATTTTCACATTCAATTGGGATTAGGGTTTTTTTTTTCCAAATGTAAATTCAGTGTTTAAAAGAATTGGGAAGTAAAAAATCTGAAATTAGGGTTTGGTGGTAGGAATTGGTGTGTGAGGTTGATATTAAGTGGAAGTGGGTGACTTGTGAAGTCTTTGAGAGCACGTGCCGAACGGTGTGCTTATGCTCGAATTTCCGAAAATGCCCCTTCTATTTTACTTCCTTTTCAATCCTATTGTCTTTTTTTTCCGAACAAAAAACATATTTGGATTTTCAAAAGTGAGTTAAGTGTACACAATTTTACGAGAGACTGTTTCATAGATATATTTTTAATAAGGTAGGAGTTTTTTTTTTAAGGACATTTGTAAGTTATTAATGTATCCTGAATTTTAGGATATCTATTCAAATTTGTCTATAAACTAATATAATATTTATAATAAAATACTGCATCATCTTTTAAAATATGAAAATTACAATAACAATTTCATTTTTTATATCATAATTTTTTTTGAATTAATATATAAAAATATTTAAATATAGAATTTCAGTCAATTTCGTACATGATAGCTATTTAATAAATATAAAATAACCAACATTTTGATTTTTTTATGAAATCAAATAAAAATAGAATTTATATAAATTCTTGTCAAGTGGATATGGTTTTTTGGTTATTTAAATGACTTTATTTCTTGTAAAGTAGTAATTTAAAAGTTTCTTATATGAGATCAAATAAAATGGTTTCGTAAAATAAATTCAAACCTAAAAGATAAAAATCTATATATTTTTTTTTTTTGAAAAGACGGGTATTACGTTGGGAAAGTAATGACGTTTCTTTAAAGATTTTTATGCATGCTCTAGACTAAATGCAATAGTGTTGTTTTCCTCAATGTACTTTTGGTGTGCTAGGTTGTAGTATATTTTTATTATCGTGATCTCTTCAATATGCATGTGATATATTTACACATAAATATATAGTATTATAATTTGCATGAAATCGGTTAATTTTTTTTAGATGAGATTGTGTTATTAAGATTTTATCATATTTGTATCATACCAGACGCATCATTCTTTCACTCGTTGCTAGTAGTAGGGTGGTTGGCTCATGCTTTGTTCTTCACTAACAGTGACCCAACGAGGGTATTCAGCTTCTTACGTCATCGACACAACTATCTTCATTAATTAGAGGTTTAAGGCATATGAGTGATGATGAACATATTAGAGAGTTGAATTCTATTATAGGAAATGAAGTCGTTGGTTTTCTCCTCTCAAATATCTTGAAAATACATTATTTTATTTTTGTATAGAATATTTTTTGTGGAACACAAATGTTGTTGATGGATTAATGCAAATACTCTAATAAATTAAACAATAAAAAATAGAAAATGGAATATAACTTACTAGCAAATGATCACTAGTTCATTACTATGTTATTAGTGATTATTAATCTATACATAATCGTCAATATCAACAACATATTACAAAATGACAGGTGTTTAAATGTTGAAAATTTCATGAAATCATGCTTAGTGGTGGAGAGCACGAACGGTTTTAGAAAGCCTTCATTTCCATCTCCCAATACTAACTACCATAACGACCATTTCAATTTTCTCCCAAAATTAAATAAATAAAATTTCAGAATTTTTTTTCTAAAATAAAAAATATATTAATATTCAATGGATAATTCCCCTCCATCGCGTCTGCATGTTTTCCGCAACTCCCGAATTCTCCATCGTTCCCTCCTCACTCCTCTTTCTCTCTCCTTCCTCCCCAGTTTTGTCTGAAACTTTCAGAAAACATCCAAACCTATTATAGATCAAGCAGCCATGGATGCTGAGCAAGAGAATCTCATTCCTGATAATATTACCCCTGATGATCCTCCTATCACTCCTGAAAATACCTCCGACGACCCTATCTCCGATCAGGATCAAGCAGTTAATACTTCTTCATCACCTAATTCGCCATCAGATTCCAATCCAATCCCCAAAGACAATCCAGCAGAATCCTCGCCATTGCCGCCCGATCTGAGTAAAATTTCCGAGGAGATTAACGAATTCATCACCTTGTTGCTTGATTCGCAATCCAAAGAGTCTCCGCCGCCTGACGTTCCGATTTCCATCGAGCACTTCCTCGTCCTGATCGAAGAGTTGATCGAGGACTACGATTCCGGCGAATCTCCGGCGAAATGGAGCCAATTGACCGGTGAAGACGCGTCCTCCTTTCTCAATGCGGTGAATCAAGTTTGTTCTCTGTCAAACGCGCTTTTGCAATTCTCATCCGATTACAAATACGCTTACTCGATCAACCGCGCCGGAGGAGTTCTACAGCGTGCGATGTCGTATATGGAGGAAGAATTCAAATCGCTTCTAGAAGATTACACGCTCGACGATTCAGATCCGACGGAGGTGACCGGTAATTTGGGATATTCCGATGAGATTCTATCGGAAATTGTTAGATTAGCGAAGGCGATGATCGATGCAGGCTACGAAACAGAGTGTTGGCAGGTCTTCTTCGTCGTGAGAAGAAACGCACTCGAAGAGATTCTGCAGAAGCTAGGGCTCGAGAAGAACAGCGCCGACGATGTTCTCAAAATGTCGTGGGAATCGCTGGAGAGAGAGATCGATAATCGGATTAAAAAGGTGAAGAAATTCGTGAATTCGCATCTCCCAATCGAGCGAAAGCTCTGCGATCATGTCTTCGCAGAAAATTCCTCCATGTCCGAGAGCTTGTTCATCGGCTTATCCCGAGCCGTGACGATCCAATTCCTCAATTTCGCCGAGGCTGTGGCGCTAACGAAGCGATCTGCGGAGAAATTGTTCAAATTTCTCGACACATACGAAGCAGTGAGAGATGTCGTCGCCAAGGTTGAAAGCTTGCTAACGTCGGGGCAATCGATGGAGCTGAAAAACGAGGAGGTGATGATCCGAGGCCATCTCGGAGAGGCGATGGTGTTGATCTTCAACGAGCTCGAAGGCTCGATCAAAGCGGATTCAGCGAAGAATCCGGTTCCAGGTGGAGCAGTTCATCCGTTGACGAAATACATCATGAATTACTTAGAATGCGCGGCGTTTTACACCCCGACATTGGAGCTAGTTTTCATGGAGAACAACCAAAAGAACGTCGAAGCAGAGGTGAACAATAACACAGACAAGGAATCATCGAAGCAACCTCTGTCTCCATTCCAAGCTCAAATACTAAAGATGATGGATTTGTTGGATGCCAACATAGAGGCGAAATCGAAGCTCTACAAAGACCCCTCACTGAGCTCCATCTTCATGATGAACAATGGCAGATTCACGTTGAAGAAGATCAAGAGATCCAACGAGCTCAACAGCCTGCTAGGCGAAACTTGGTACAGAAAGAAGTCATCAGATCTCAGAAACTACCACAAAGGGTACCAAAGAGAAACGTGGGGGAAATTATTGACTTGCTTCAATCCAGAAGGGCTAACGGTGAATGGAAAAGTTGTTAAGCCGGTTCTAAAGGAGAGATTCAAGAGCTTCAACGCCATGTTCGATGAAATACACAAGACGCAGACTAATTGGGTGATAGCAGACGAGCAGCTCCAATCCGAGCTTCGAGTCTCCATATCCAACATGGTGATTCCAGCTTATAGATCATTCTTGGCGAGGTATAGCCAGACTTTTACCCCGGGGAGGCAGACTGAGAAGTACATCAAGCACCAACCAGAAGAAATCGAGGCGGCCATTGATGAGCTGTTTAGTGGCACAGCAACTCCCATGGGGAAAAAGAAGCAAAAGGAGTAAGCTTGCAGATTCAATATAATGTATGTTGATCAATTTTTGATTTAGCCAAGATGGTGATTACTTTTTGAATGAAATAAGTAAGTGAAATTGGTGGCTAAAGTTGATATGAAGAAGAGCTTTCAAGATTTCAAGCTATGGAGATCATAAGGATAAGGGACCATTTGTTTTCTCTTTATTTGTTTATATATAGTTTTCCATTTCATATTTTTCTGTCTAGGAGAAGATGATATACTATATTTTTGTTGTGTAATAGTTGATTGCTGCTCTTTTTTGGTTATTCATGAGAAGCAATTTTTTTCATTTTGTCCTAATGCAATTTGCAATATAGAGATACTAATTTTGAAGTTATATGGAAGTATCAGTTGGATTTCTTTATTGTTTTATTTCGACATTAATATATATTATATATAAATATACTAATTAATATCATAATGTGGGTATGATAATAATACTAGGATGATAAAATATAAAGTACTAATTTATAAGTGTTGTCAATTTAAATTCAAAACTGAAATTACCACGAGTTTTGTTGTTCAAGTAGTTCAAAATCATAATAATAAATAGTTATATATTTCAAATATAATATTATGTTTCTGCTAATTAAAACTATTAGATTATGATTGTAATTTTTCTCTATATTTTACCACATTCTAAACCTGTTGTCTTGTAAATAATCCCTAATTTAGGAAAAGAAATCCTTCTTTTCATCACAAAATTTAATAAAAAAAAAATAAGAATGTAAAAACTCTAATTCCAATCACCCTAATTGTAAATTCACATGAAACAAATGAATTGTATATTCTCAGGAACAATAAGTTACATATAAAGATTTAATCAAAATTATCAATAGGAAAAAAATCCTATTTTTTTGTTATAACTCGATCAGAATTTTAATATTATATAGAAAAACTTTATATTATAAGAGAACTGTATGTTGCATGTAAAGTTTTGTCACAAAATAGTATCTATATCATTTGTAGAAATTACACAATTCAATGCATGTGAATTAAGGCTTTGCTATTGGTTTTGATCAATGTTTGTGATGAAATGAACGCATTTTATCAAAATTAGGGATTATTTTCCATAATCATGAAAAATACGAAAACCCCTTTAAAACTTAGATTTTGATGAATAAAATTAGTTAAAAAGTTATTTGAAGGTTGCAAATTGAAAAAAATATAACTATAAGTTTACAAACTTAAAAAAAAAAAAAAAAAAACGAAAAAAGAAGTGTGAATTCAAGATACTTAAAATAATCTGAAATTCTGAATACAACAAAAAAGTTGCCGGAAAAATAAAAATGTGGACTATTGATTGGAAGTGTGGTTTGCAAAGAGTACAATACACATTGCGCAATGAAACAAACCAAAATTACATGTTAAAAAAACATATTTAATTAGGTGTTTTTTTTTTAGTCTTACGTGAGATCGTGATACGGATCATCTTATGTGGGATGGGTCAACCCACAACCCACACTTCATAATTCACATATAAATTTGTGAAAATGAGTTTGTTTTGTAGGTCAAAAGGATCCGTCTAACGAAAATTATTCGTGATACCGTCTCACATAAATTTTTGTAATTTTTCTTTAGGGGTGGAGACTGGGTTGTTGACATGGTAAGCCCATGTCTTAACAATATTTTTTTTCTGATAATTACTTTTTATTTATATAATAGATATTCAAAGATCATTAAAATATAATTAAATAAAATAATGTTTATTTTTCAAAGATTAAAGAGATTGAGTATGACTTTGTGAGACTACTTCAAGAATATGATTTCATAAGACGAGTCAACCAATAATTTATAATTCATGAAATGAAAACTCATTAGTAAAATGAGGTTGATTTATGGGTGATAACACTATATCTTCACAAATTATATTTGTGAAACAATTTTACAAAATTTTAGAAAGAGAAATGCATGAGAATTTGTTAACATGTCTCATCTTAAACAAATAAATAAGATTGCTTTTATTCTATTAGGAAATCTTAATTAAAAATTCTTTGTTAATAAATATGAAAAGTTATTGATAGAAACAACTAAAAAAAAACCGTGAGCATGTACAGCATGTAGCTTGTGTTGAGGTGGGACCGTGGGAGGAGGGCACGTCTTTTCTATAATTATTATTTTAAATATATTAATAATTTTTTGGAATATTTGGTGGGTTTATATATATATATATATATATATATATATATATATATATATATATATATGAGTTTTTTATGTTGATTTGATAAAAACATTACAAAAATAATTTATTTGTAAATCTATAGTTATGAAAATTAGTAAAATATTTTCTCGTTATTTTTAAATAAAAAAAATTAAGAATAAATATAATAATATTACTTAAAAAGTAATACTCCTAGTTATTAATTTTAGTACTTAGATCTATGTCAACTACAGTATGCATACCATAATTTTAGAGTTAAAAGATTTTTTAAATTCCCATTATTGTGTATTATGACACAATAATTTTTTTTCCTCTGTGTTAGTGTGTTACTAACTTTAATTTATTGTGATTTTTATGTAATTAATGGATGCACAAAAAATCAAGTAAACATTTTTTTTATCTATGACAAAGACAATTGTTAAACTAAAAAAATTCTATATAAGAATATCGTGAATTTGTTGTTTAACTTATCTATACATTTGTATCAATGTGGTTGTTTGTATTCCGAATTTTTTATTTCCTCAAATACAACTATTTATAATTACATAAATTTAAAACTAAGATATCTAAGTTTTTATGAATATAAATAATCAAATATTAAAAACATTATATATTTTACTAATTATATATCATGGTTTTATGTTACCAAAATTTAATTTAATGTTTTAAAGAATATTTATTATTAGATTTTAAAATTGAAAGTGGGCTTCCAATTCCCAGGCCCAATACAAGAAAGAAGGCCTGATACAGTCGCCGTCAATGGCATACTCATCCTATGCAATAGAAGCTCCGATACTTTGAGCTTCAATCCTCCGTTGAAAATCGCATTTAACAAGGTGCTCCGCCGCCGGAAAATGAGCTCGAAGTCGACGCCGTGGCGCCGACGCCGAGTATCGCTTTCGTTTCTCCTAATCCTGATTGCAATATTCACCATTTTCGGATTATTCATGGCTGATCTGAGGTCTATAGATCCATCCTCCAAGCACCCGATCATGCATAAAACTCTACAAATCGTGGAAAATGAGGCTATTTCAGCTATGAGTAAGCTGGAAGAAGCTATCATCGGAAAGAAATGTGCAACTGTTGAAGAAATGGGTAAGATCTTCAGCAGAGGTTATTTGGACGAAGGTCTTAGGGTGAGAAGAATTATTCATAACCACTTCGCCGTTAACGGTACGCTGTTTCTGTTGTGTTTATTTATATTCAGTTGATATTCCGAGAAAATTATCGCATATTTGACTGATTGATTGTGATTGAGATTTTGCTCGAGAATTCATCACTTAAACAAATAGATGTGGTTGTTATTCAGGCAATTGTGTGTTTCTTTCATTATGCGGAACAATATACTGTAGTGACAAATGTACTGAAACCGTAGCATTGTGGTGTTAAGTGGAATTGATCTTAATTTCAGGTGCATCAAGAGTGAGAGAACTTCCTCCAGAACAATTCTGTAATCATGGTTTTGTAATTGGAAAAGCCTCAGAAGCTGGTTTGGGAAATGAGGTATACAAGATCTTAACCGCTGCTGCGTTGAGCGTGATGTTGAACCGATCATTGATAATTGGCCAAACCAGGCATATTGGTTCTCTCTCAAGCCTTTCTGTTTGAGTTGAATTTTGGATTTGCTTTGTCTAGTTGCTCTGTTCATTAAGTATCAAAGCTAATTATAGTATGCGTAGGTTTAAAGAAAACAATAGCATTGATTCCAATAGGTTTTAAATTAGATTTTTGTGTATTGAAGCTAATGTCAGTGTATTTTGTGACTTTCAGGGGTAGATATCCTTTTGGTGATTACATCTCCTACTCCAATATTTCCTTTACTCTTAAAGAAGTGAAGCAATTATGGAGGCATAATCGTTGTCTGACAAAATATGGAAAGCATTTGGTAATGAGGATTGATGATTTTCAAAAACCATCACGGACAGAAGTTCTCTGTAGTAATTGGAGAGAGTGGGAGCAACCTATAATATGGTAATGTAAAACATCGATATGGCTGAATTACTGCAAATAATCACAAAATTATTGATTGATTCTCTCCTTTTATCAGGTTCCAAAACACTACAGATGCTGTGGCTGCCCAGTTCTTCTTAAAGAATGTTCATCCTGAAATGAGGGAAGCTGCGTCTTTTTTGTTTGGGAGACCGGACAATCTTCAGAACAGGGCTAATGTGTTTGGGGAGCTCATGAGGACTCTAATGTCTCCTTCTAGAGACGTTGAAGAAGCAGTGGGATGGGCTCTAAGAGGCGGGAGAGATCCTGATATTGCACTGCACATGCGGATGATGACAAATAGGTACCATAACTTAACAATTGAGAATAAGTATTTCATTCTTCCATTAAAATTTCATGTAATGAAAATCGGCAAAGCCTTTTGGTGCGACTGATTAACCATACCTCAGCAAGAACTTGGATTCTTCATGCACCAAAACCAACCCCCAGATTCTAATGTTATCTTGTTTATATATTTCCCTGTACATCATTGGAAAACTAATGATATAATTATGCCGTCACTATATTCCATTAGTTATGATGATTTGGAAGCATGATTATTTACTAATTGTGTATTTGTATAATTTACTAATTAGTCCATTACTTAACATATTCAGTTTTAGCCTTTTAGGTAACCAGTTGATGAGCTTGAGTATATATTTGACCAATATCCCAATGCCATTCAATTACACTACTGAAGCACCATCATTCTAAGATTGGAATAAAGCATTTTTGGTGCTGTTTCAGCTGGTCCAACTTTTGTAAGAACATTTGATGTCAGACAGTGAATACATGTCAAGATCATACTTATTTTCCAACATCTTGTTCACAAAAGGAGAAGTTCATGCAAAAATACATTTTGGTTACCCTCGTAAAGATTTTGATAGCTGACAATTTCTGTTGAGTGATTAAACACTGCGAAAATATTTGCGACAAAAAAACCTGTACTTTTGGCTGACCAGAATCTCATGCTTTTTGCTGAAGAGTTTCATGTTTTCAGGTCTGTAAGAGCAATGCAGGCAGTGGTGGATTGCCTAAGAAAAGCTGTCCATAATATTCGACTGATGTCGAAACCTAAAGTTGTTCTGATTTCAGATACCCCCTCTGTGGTCAAAGACATTGCACTAAGTTTAGAGGAATTCGCAGAGGTACTCATTCGAAATGTCTTACTTCCATTGTCATGGTTTACTAATCCAATTCTTCTCAAAAGCATAGGTTCGGGTTCCGGTTACTGTCCAATGAGATTTCCCTTATTCAATTTGGATTTTCAGGTTATACACTTCGATTATGATGACTTCGAAGGAAATATATCTGGCAACACAAACAAATATAACATCATAAATTTCAGAGCCAGGGATTGGGGTCCAGCCCCCAGATGGGTAGCCTTTGTTGATTTCTTTCTTGCATCTCGCGCTAAACATGCTGTTATTTCCGGAGCTCACAAACGTGTTGGCACAACCTACGTTCAGTTGATCGCAGCACTCGCTGCAGCATACACACTTGGTAACATAATCTGCATAGCTTCATCTCACTAATCTCCACAAAAAAAACATTTTCTCATAATTTTCTTCCTTGCCCACAGAAGATAACACATCTACAAACTCAAGCATTACATACCTTAGTAGCTTCCAAAGCAATTTGCTTTCTGACGGTTTAAGGAATCAAGTTGGTTGGGGGCATGTTTGGAACAGATTTGCTGGTCCTCTAAGTTGTCCTAACCAGCCTAATCAATGTGCTCTGACTCCTATTCTTCCACCGGCTTGGTGGGACGGACTCTGGCAATCGCCTATTCCACGGGACGTGAGAAGGATGGAATCGTACGGTGTGAAACTATCAGGTTTTGGGACGTATGATGATAGTCACCTAATTGATTTCTGTCAATCGAGGAACTGTCCTGTCGTCGTTGTTCAACTGATTTAGAAGATAATGGATCTTTTTTGGCCTCGATTTGATATGGTAATCGATTTCTCCTTTTATCTTTCTGTTTGTTGTACATTCTTTAATTTATTCATGTTGTAGCATGCATGAACACAGGTCTTTTATGTAGCTGTATCACACTTTTTGTAGCATGTCCCTGACCTTTTTTTTTTTTTGGAATTGATCACTATAAGTTCCATAAATGAGTAGATTCAATCTTTTTTTTTTTTTTTTAACATATAAATATTGCTTTTTTTCATTCATTACTGTAAGCATTATCCTGCATGATTTAGTGTGTATAAACCAAATGCACCCTTGAATTAATTATCTTCACCATTATATTAATTTAGCTATTTAGATTTTGAACTTATTGGGTAAAATGATTGAACTATACCTTAACCTAAAAAGTGACAATTAATTTCTATTGGGGTTTTAATCATCAATGAGGGGTGATCACGTTGTGTGGTTTAATTTATAAGTAAAGTTAAAATCGTGATAAGTTGTATAAGAAATTAAAAGTTTAAATTAGTGTTCGAAAATTTTGAAAGAGAAAGTTAGAGATTTCTTGTTCTGCATTAAAAAAATAAATATATAATAATAAATAAAAAATGGATACAAATTATAGGCCCATGGAGAAAGTACAAACCATGGACAATAGTAATCCTGTTTTTTCATTCATATATTCTAGCTAAAATCATTCAACATTGAATCTTCTCAAAGCATGATTTCGATTTGGACAATTTATGTACAGGGACATGGCACCTTACCTTAATCCCATATCAAACATCATTGTTGGTGACCTTCTCGTAGACTGATCCATGAACAACTTAAACTTTGTCAATATCTTGACTTAAAAATCATATTGGGAATCAAACACTGTTTTTTCGGATTTGTGGCCAACAACTTTAGCTTCATCAACTTCTTTACTTAAAAATTGTGGTTAAGAAGAGTTCAACACCTTGATCTTGAATCAAATGCTATTTTTTCAGATCTGGATAACACAAAAAATGAACTTCAATCTCATCAATTTCTTGACTTGAAAAATGCTAATTAGGAAAGTTTAACACATTAATATCGAATCAAACACATGTAGAAACTCCTTTAGATCCGTAAAAAATGCCGCGAAGTTCTTAAATTAGACACAATTCTCCACAGTTTTTTGACTTCTGAATTGTGCATTTCGAATTGTGAAAAGGATCCTTTAAATTTGATTGGCTGATATATATTCGTATCTTTCAAATGGACATACATCACAAATCGATCGGAAAAAAGACTTGGTAAAAATAGTCTTGACACGTGGAAAATGGGAAAAAGTTATGCACAAAAAAAGGAGGTCCTACCGGGAGTCGAACCCAGGTCGCTGGATTCAAAGTCCAGAGTGCTAACCACTACACCATAGAACCACATTTGGAATACATTTACATTTATTTATTATTATTATATTATGTTAATTAGAAAAATTTAGAATGTCATTGTAACCTATAAAAAAAAAGGGCGTGTCATCATGATAATTAAACTATGTAATTTTACAATAAACATGTCATAATTTGACTATGTAATTTTTATGTTGTCATCATAATATCAAAACTAAATAGTGAACTCAATCTGTTTCAAAGACATTTATTATAAATGAGTACAAAAGATTTAGAATTCCATTGCTATTCACAACATTTAGTTCTCAAATTTATTCATGTTTGTTTGCAGTAGTAAAGTGGAGTAAAAGCGTGGTTTCAGTTCAGCGACTCTGATTCCGACAATTGGAGGCAAAAGAAGCGCTTATTCCCATCTCTTAAAAAGGAGAAGTGGCAAAACGGTCCACAAACAACTCTCTGTGGGACCCGTTCCACTCCTCCACCAACCATAGACCGCCACGTCAGTTTGACCTTCTGTAAAGCGTGAATCCTCACACCGAATCTCTCTCTCCTCACACACCAAAAAGCACAGAAACACACACACTCACACTGAAAAAATCCCTTCTTCCCCAAACACGGCCCTACCCCTTCTCATGGCTTGTCCGCCGGCGCATTCTGATCAGTTCGTTAGCTGTCTGCTTCGGTGAACTGTTCAAATTCCAGAAAGCTTGATTTTTTTTTTCTGGAGAGATTATTATTGTTCTTGTTGTATGTTTAATTATTGTTTGTAGTAGGGTTTTTGTGTTTGAAGATTTTAGCTTGAGTTGGGGAAATTTGTGAGAATGTATGTTGTTCCTCCTCCCAATCGGTCGGATCCGTTGTCCGGATCCACAAATGAGTCCGATGAGCTCATGGTTTATCAGACTTGGAAAGGCAGCAATGTGAGTTTTGTTCTACTTTTTTCATGTTCTCAAGTTGATTTGAGTGTTTGTATCTTTTTCTGAGTAAATTGTTGAGTTTCTTAAGCTTATTGTTATCCATATTCAGTTGCTAGTTAAAACTAGGGTGAAATTGTTATTAACATTTTGTGGCTGTGTTTTTTTCTTGCTGATTTGAGCCATCTAAGGTAAAAAGGAAACAATAGATTAATGGGTTTGGATTAGGGTTTTTTTTTTTTTCGCTTTACTTTGCCTTTGTGATTGCAGTGGGTTGTGCTGGGAAAGACACAATTTAGTGAAGCATGTAGTTTAAGTGTTGATTCATATGAGTTCATCTATAATAAGTGCATGCTTCCATCAGTGAATCTGTATGCTGCTAGTTAATACTGTAAGTTTTCTACGAACCAAAGCACGTGTTTTAGCAGAAAAGTCCTCGTGTTATGCTATGCTAATTCTAGTTTTAGGTTTGAGTTCACTTTACATCTTGAAACCCTGTTTGAATCCAATGAAGCCCTTAATTGTTGTCTTTATTAAAAAAAGATTAATTCTTTGAGACTTGAGATGCGGGTACTCTGTTACGCTTACCTGCCATTTAGTTCTTCTTTAGCTCTGGTTTTCACAAAATTCTTCATTACAGTGTTTATCACGTGCTGCTATATACATATGGAAACATGTTCGATCATTGAGTTCGGATTGCTAAAATCCAGCTCTTTTTCAGTCATTATGTACATTGTATAAATGCTTGTCATTTGGTATATATGGTGACTGTTAACTTGCTTTCTTCTTGCAGAAATTTTTCCTTCAAGGAAGGTTTATCTTTGGACCAGATGTAAGGTCGCTGGCTCTTACTATACTCCTGATTGTGGCTCCTATTGCTGTCTTCTGTATCTTTGTTGCTCGAAAGCTGGTGGATGATTTCACCGATCACTGGGGAATATCAATTATGGTTATTGCCATTGTTTTCACATTTTATGTATGCTCTCTCTCTCTCTCTCTCACACACACACACACACTCACACAAACACACACAATCTTTCTGCAGTTGAATGGTATGCTTGTGTTTTTCAATAGTTCTCTTTATCCTAAAAGAACTAGGTGCTTGGAGGCACACAAAGTTTATCTATATTGGCATCAGGCAATTTTAACTCGGTGGCTCTAATAATTTCTATATTCCGGAAAACATTGTTTCTTTATGTTAAATTTTTTGGATACTGAACCCTCAGAAAGTGAAGATAAGTGTTCGGCTTAATGCCCTTGAGGTCCTTGAATAACTGGTTCTACTTTTCCTACAAAGACTTGATCCTCCGTATTTCTTAGTGTCACATGACATGAGTTTCATGGTTAGGAAACTTGAAAGTGAAATCTCGGTATTATATAGTTATGGAGGAATGAGTGGCATAGATTTATTTCTCCGAACAACTACTGGGGATCCACCTACTGAACTCCCATCATGTTGAATGCACCATGGTAGTTGGCTATTGTTGCTTGATGGAACGTGGAAGAACAGTTGATCCTTCTCTTTAAAGGCTGATTGTTTAAGATATTTCAAATTCAGAAACTCATTGCATTCTCAGTATGCACTTTTCTTGAACTTTACATCTTGAGATCCTAGTTGTAGATAATACTATCTGAAAGCATGTCTAAACCTGGCACATGCAAGAGCCTTTGAGTTAAGACTCTGACTGATTATTTACTATGTCGATTTTGTAATTTCTGCATCTTTAATCTGCAGGATTTAATTCTTCTATTGCTAACATCTGGAAGAGATCCTGGTATAATTCCTCGAAATGCACATCCACCAGAACCTGAAGGCTATGATGGGAATACAGAAGGAGCTCAAACACCACAGTTGCGTTTGCCTCGCATTAAGGAAGTCGAGGTTAATGGCACTACAGTGAAGATTAAGTATTGCGACACCTGCATGCTCTATCGACCTCCTCGTTGCTCGCACTGTTCCATTTGCAATAACTGTGTAGAACGATTTGACCACCATTGCCCTTGGGTCGGGCAGTGCATAGGACTGGTGAGATATTCACGTTTCTAAAAAGCTTTTACATGCACAACATAAATGTTCTCTTACCACAATGCATGTGATATCAACCTGTTTATTAATATAAAATTCAGCCTGTCATCACATGCCTGTTTCTGTAAATTCTCCATTTATGAAACTCCAAAACTAAAAGTCAATTGTCTCTGGTCAATGACCTTTAAAGGTGGTTTTTTTTTTTTTGGCGTAATACATCTACTGCAGTATTTTTCGATATACTTTTCTCACCCTTGTTGTAAATATAGTGTTGCTTGGTCCATAGGTGATTGGCTGTTTTAACGTTATTTGACAGTGTCAACTTACTGATCAAAGCTTATTGTTAATTGACGACATTAACTTTATATTCTAAACTGTGACTACTATTGCAGAGAAACTACCGGTTCTTCTTCATGTTTGTCTTCTCAACAACTTTACTTTGTGTATATGTTTTCGGTTTCTGCTGGGTTTACATTAAGAGGATAATGGTAACTGAGGACACATCAATATGGAGAGCAATGATCAAGACCCCTGCTTCCATTGTTTTAATTATCTACACCTTCATAGCTGTTTGGTTTGTTGGTGGTCTCACTGCATTCCATCTGTATCTTATCAGCACAAATCAGGTATTACACTTACCTTGTGACAAAACTGTTATTCTGATGTGGGATTTAGCTTGAATCCTTCCTCTCCCTACTTCTCATCTTGCTGTTCTGTAACTTGGTTTCTTTGGAGTAACAATAAGTTCTTTTCCTGCAGACTACTTATGAGAATTTCAGATACAGATATGACCGCCGTGCTAATCCCTACAACAAAGGAGTAATAGACAACTTCAAAGAAATATTTTGTGGTCCTACACCTCCATCAAAGAACAACTTCAGGGCTACGGTAGTAAGAGAGCCCGCTTTACCAGCTCGATCTGTAGCCGGTGGTTTTGTCAGTCCCAACATGGGCAAAGCTGTGGAGGACATAGAGATGGGAAGGAAAGCAGTATGGGGAGATGTTGGGGCTGTGTTGGATCATCCTGAAGGCCAATTGAGCGATAACGATGGCTTGAACACTAAGGATGGTGGAATGGGTGAAATGTCACCGGAGATAAGAACAACGGTGGATGAGAACGATCGAGCAGGAATGCATCCAAGGCGGTCAAGCTGGGGAAGGAAAAGCGGGAGCTGGGAAATGTCGCCTGAAGTTCTGGCATTGGCGTCAAGAATGGGAGAACCAGTCAACCGAATGGGTGGGAGCAGCAGCATGGCCCGGTCAACGGAGCCCAAGTCATGACAAGAAAAATCGATGGTTTCAACTTTCAAGAATCGATATGTTGGTTGATGTTTGGTATGATGTTATAGTTGTTGTGGTGATTAAACTGGGTATGCTGATGATGATGTGTTGTGTGCAGAAGTTTGGTTTGGGGTTTTACTTAGAAAGGAGTGTTGTGTTTGTGCTATCATGTGAGGTTGCTTCTCTAATCTGCTATATTTGTAATTGTTGATTTAGCTATTATAGTTGTTCCTCTCTCTCTCTCTCTCATGCAAAGGTTGCCTACAGACAACGTTGTTACAGACTTACAGTTGAAGTCCTCAGCAGTTAGTCAAAGGTCAAGGGAGAATAATGAGAGAGACTAAGTTGAATTTCATGTGAATGGACGGATCTACCCTTGGCCAACATCACTAGTCACTACATTAACTTGCGTTTCTTTTCGTCCAACTCAATGGATTCTTCCAATTAATGCACGAAATAGACAGATTGGATTTAAATAGATGACTTCCATGCTAATTATGTGTGTTGAGGTAAATATTTTTTTTAAGTCTGAAAAAAATGTGAACAAGCACATGTATATATGGGATGAATGATATATGTGTGTGTGTGGGTCTGGACTGACAATGATTTATGAGCAAAATTAAAACATATAAAGAATTCAATAGGGGACTAAGTTAATTGACAGCAAAATAAAACTAAAATGAGATTTGCTGATAAAATAAGAGTAGGATTCCAGTGAAATCATTTCACAACCCGAACACACAAAATAGAGATTGATTTATAAAAATTGATGTGATTGTGGATAGTAAAATCTTGTCTTATGAAATTAGATTTGTGAAATGAATCTATGTAAAAAATGTAGTGATAAAATAAATATGAATTTAAAATACAATAGAAGGGAAATTTAGTAGAAGACAAAACTCTAATTTAATAGTAGAAGTAATTAAGATCACTTTTTGTCAGGTGGAAGGAGCCCTTATAAAAAGTTGCTTAAATAACTGCCATAATATCTATGATTACTAGCCAAATATAGCTTTAGTAGATATATGTCAGTTTATTTTATACTAACTAACCAAACCACTACATTTTCATTTATTTATATTTTAAAGAAACGCAATTAATATCCAAGTATTCAATTGGAGTAATCCAAGAAAAAGACTTCACATAATTCACCTTGTATATAAATTAGGACATAATTACAAGTTACATACACTCCCCCCAAAACGTAATATTTCCATTACAAAATCTCTTTGGTGAGAGATAAGATTTCGAAATCAGCTTCTTCACTTCACTTGTCTGAAAAGTTAAAAAGACTTTACTCCCTTCTCACACGGAACAACAAAAAATCTATCCAAGAGCTGGCTTATGTTGGAGAGAGAAAAAAAATCAATTTGAAGAGAGAGAAGAAGAAGAAGATGTTCAAGAACCAGCTTCAAGAACTTGCTCAAAGAAGCTGCTTCAATCTCCCTTCTTATGCCTGCATCAGAGAAGGCCCTGATCACGCCCCTCGTTTCAAAGCTTCTGTCAACTTCAATGGCGAAATCTTTGAGAGCCCCACCTACTCCACCACCCTGCGCCAGGCCGAGCACGCTGCCGCGGAGGCGGCGCTCAATTCCCTCTCCTCTAGAGGCCCCTCCAAGTCCCTCACTGCAAGAGTTCTTGTAAGTTTGTTTCTTCCAATGCTCATTCATGTGTTCAATCACCAAGAACAAGAACAGTGTGTTATTGTTGATTGCTCTGTGTTTGTAGGATGAAACAGGGGTTTACAAGAATCTTCTTCAAGAAACTGCTCATAGAGCTGGTTTGAAGCTGCCCATTTACACCACAGTTAGATCAGGCCCTGGCCATGTTCCCGTGTTCACCAGCACGGTGGAGCTCGCCGGAATGAGCTTCTCCGGCGAGGCGGCGAAGACTAAGAAACAGGCTGAGAAGAATGCTGCCATTGCTGCTTGGTCGTCTCTCAAACAAAGTGAGTGAATTAATCTAATCTCACTTCACTTTCTCACTCTTTTCCACTCTCTCAATACTTTCTCTCTCTTGCAGTGCCAAGCTTGGGTCCATTGTCACAGACGAGCAAAGAAATGGAGCAGAGAAGAGTGACTCCCCATCATCATTATCATCAAAGGAGAGATGAAAACAGAGTGATTAGAAGAAGAGATCAGTACCATCAAACAAGAGGGAGAACGCAAAGGTCTCAAAGAGGAGATACCAACAAACGGCCATGGAAATTCATGGATACATTCTCCGATCCCAGTTCTGAAACCACCATCTGCCATGTTCAAAACCACAACAATTTTCTCTCTCTACTACCTCCTCCCCCGCCTCGTACAGCGCCCAAAATCCTGCCTCCAAATCTCATCCAATCGACCGCCATGAAAACGGCTGAAACAACAACCCCATTGGACGACGACAATGAATGGATCAACAAGATCTCCGAGGCGATTAAGAATCCTCCTCCACCTCTCGAAATCAGCGCCTCAACTTCGCATTTCCATGGCGGAAAATCAATTCAATGCAATCAAACAGGAGGAAACGCGAAAGGAACTACCAATTTTGATTCCCCCAAATCGCTACCCCAAATGTCTCCATTTAGGGTTTCATCAAACTGCAGTTTCAACGCAATGCAGAGAATCGCGCCAGCAGTTCAAATTAGGTCAGTGATTCCAGTATGTGCAGCTCCACCACCGCCGCCCAAAGCAGCCGTCCAACCGCCACCGCAGGCCGCCGCCGCCACGTCGGCGGAGTTAGCTTCTACGTTGAGCAAGCTGAAATTATGAGAAAAAAGAATATAATTCAAACAACGATCAGTAGGCAGCACTGCCTTGTAAGTCCCAAGAGATTAAAATCCCTCTTTTTGTTATTAAACCACTGCTTTTCCCCCTTGTTTTTTCCATGCATGTGCTGCTGCATCATCATCAGTAAAAAAACATGGGGTTAAAAAAAATGAAAAAAAAAATTTGTAGGAATTGAGAAGCATTAATGGCGGAAACTGGGGAAGGCAATAAATGAGAAGTGGGGGGTGGGTTGGTTGCAGGGAAGGCAGATGAGGGTAGCAATGACAATTGCAGCGATAAACGCAACCCTAATTAATTTGGGCGTCAGAGAAATTTATGATCTCTGTCTTCACCATTTGTTTCTCTCTCTAGGAATCATATATGGAGTCTTTCTCTCTCCTCTCTCCTCTTTAAATGCTTCTTGACTACTGGGGAAGGTAGAGGAGTATATTTTTCATGTAATTTTTGTCCGGGTTCCAAACACAATGACCATTTACTCCTTTCTTTTTCCAGGCTCCCAATACGCTACTAGCCGTTGGGGGATGGGGGTAGATTAGGTATTTTAATGAGGGCTGATTTTTTGTTGGGTTGACCTTTTTCAAATATCCAGGTATTTATTTCAAAAAAATTTAAAAAAAGGCATAGTTAAATTGTAAGAGTAATATTTGTGTGGGATATTTTAAGTAAATTAATTATGTGAGACCATTTAATCCATATACATGAAATAGGCACGTGAATAGTGGGCTCTGCCTCATTAAATTGTAATTTTAATAAAATCTTAAAATATATTTTTATTTTACACTCACATAGTCACATTTCCGATAATGAGTGTAACCTATGCTGCATCCATGGCATGGAGTCTACAATGTTAAATACTTTTATTTTCTATTATATATATGATTCTATTATCTTGTTTTGTTACATTCCTTTTACTCAATTAATTATAGTGTTTAAACATAGATGGTAGGTAATGTGGAAAATGGGCTACATCTACTAAATAGTATTGGGTATTGTATAATATGTGACATGTAAATGAAAAATACTAGATTATTATTCATTTTTTTCATCTAAATATTTAAAATAAAAGGACGTAGAGACAGAAATTCGAATGGTGGGTTCACAGTCAAAAGGCTCCAATTGACAGAATGGTGCCAATATTATGGACTTGTCTCTGATTTTGATGATTAGTGTGCAGGTTTTGTTTCCTGTGGATGCACACACCAGATTATTGTTCTTCTTCCTTTTTCCATTCATTTTCATATGGTAAATTCAATCATTCATTTTGATATGGTGAATATGAAACTCTATAGTGTTTAGGCTGAATAATGAATAAGAATATAGCAATGTCCTGTTTACACAGCACTATCAAAACAATCTGATTCTTATAACATTATTCATTTAACAATTTAAATTAAATGACAAAATTATGTAGTTTTGATAGTGATACATAAATAAAACCTAGTTTTAATTTAATCTTAACTACCGTCTTTAAAATTGTATTATAGCATTTTATTATTACAGTGACTTTTTTTATTATTTTTTTCATGTATTTTATAATGTCCTAGTACTTTTATTTATATATAAACATAGAGTAGTATTTTATTTGAATTAAAATTCGTATTTTTTGAAAGAAAATTCGTATTGTTCGCGGTCCATCAGTAACAAATAAAATTTATACAAGATGGTTTCAAGAAATCACTACTCAGAAGTATAGACATCTAAATGTTAATCTTTATATGAAGGAGATTATAATTCTTTGTTTGTGAGAAGTGATATTTTTCAAGCATTATTGAATTGTCACATATCACTTGTATATTTAAATTTTTTAAAAAAATCAATGAAGTGTATTGAACAATCTATTTAACAAAACTTAGTAATATGTTTAAGAGTGTATTTTAATACTCCATCCATCCCACAAAGATAGGCCTAGTTCTATTTTTACACAGATTAAGAAATTTTTTGAAGTTCCAGTTATACCATTATCATACATTAATTATTCAAAGAATTAATTCTACTCCAATTTTAAAGTTTCATTAATTGAAACAAAAATTATTTTTACACTTGTAATATTACATTAATAATATTGTTTGTCTCAAGATACATTTTTCTACTTTTGAGGGAGAGAGACAATTTAATCATTAATGAAAATTTGGAAATACAAAATGATTATGGGAATTTGTAAAAATGAACAAATGAAGACCACACATTCAATGCAACTTTTTTTTTTTCCTAAAAAATAAATAAGGGCATATATGGAATTACAAGTTAAAAACTACACTAATATAGTAACAGATCTATCTTTGTGGGACAGACGAAAATAGTATACAGGTCTATCTTTGTGGGACGGAGGGAGTAGTACATTCTAGAGTGTATGTATTTAATCTGTGTTTCAATAGTATATTTGTTTCAGTAAAATCATTTAAAGCATGTATAAAACACGACATGATCGACAATAAATGGACTCTCTCTTTTTTCTTTTTTTTCATCATAATTGTATTTAAGAGCAAATTTGTCAATTTTTTGAAATATGGTAGAAAAACATGTTTCTTATCTTTTCATGGTGGAAAATAAGTTTTTATATGCCCATACATATGTAGATTAAATAATAGAATAAACCATGAATATATCAATTTAGTGCATCAATTATGGTGTAGGGATTTCAAATCACACAAATAAATAATAACAAGTTCAATTACTATTTCTTTGCATTACAAATTAATGAACAATTCTATCAAGTTTCAGTTACTTCAATGAAAGTTAAAGCATAGAACTTAAAAGAGAATAAAAAAATAAAATAAAAAAGAGAGAAACAATAAGTGATTTTGAGGATATTTTTGTAGTTTATTATTTAAGGTTGTTTTTGAAACGTTGAAAAGGGGGTGTATTTAAAATACTCTGCATTTTAATTATGAAATTGCCGAAACCCAACCACTTACACCCACTGTAGTAAATTACATCACATCAAGACTAAATAAATGGTTTTCAATACAAAGGTCCAGCTATTAAATTCTCAATAAATGGGCTTTAATGGCCCATTAATTAAGGGTTTCGCTTTATGCATATCATGATTATTATAAACAAATTGAAAATTATCCTTTTCAAGAATGTTATAATTAAGTAAAACCTATTTTATCACAGAAATTTTTGTTTCAGATTAGAATTTATTTATTATTATTATAGTATAATTATTCTTTTCAAAACATGGTATATTTAAGTAAAACTTTAAATTATTTCAGATTAGAATTTGCATTATTAAGATTATTATTGTTAGTATTATTCACTGGACACATATAAGATTAAATGATATTGGGCCATTAATTTATGGATCACATTTCATAGCTTTTATTGGGCTGGGCCTCGTTACATCAATATTTTGAGGATTTTGTAGATGGACTTTAACCCTAGAATACTGTTCAAACTTTTTTTTTTTAATGCAAAAAATTGATGGAAAAGGAGCCTCATACTATATACGAGATTGGAATTTGTTTTCAATAATAGAATTTTTTATGTTTGAAAAATAATAAATAACCTTTTCGTAGAGTATAACATGGAGGATATATGATATGTGTAATCGTATAAATTTTTAAAAAGTGTATTTTATGAAAATAAGCTCATTCTCGAATTTTATTTAGGCAAAAACTTATGTGCACCAGTTGCACCGTGCAATCCATATTTTTATGTTATAAATATAATACCTTTATGCATGTTCATTTTTAAAGGTACGGATATTTGTACATAAATGTACTACATTTATAACATAAAGGTATCCGTGCAACTCTGTGTACTAGTTGCACAGAAGTGTTACTCTTTTATTTATTGGAATTTGTTTTAAGTAATAGAATTATTTATGTTTGAAAATTAACATTTTCATAGATAAAAAAAGAGGATATATGATATGTGTAATCGTATAAATTTTAAAAGGTGTATTATTATTTATGGTTTTGTTAAATTACATTATCAAATTTATTTATACTTTAATAGTAGGTATTTTATCGACATTTTTCTAATCAACTTAATTTAGATTGTCATCAATAGGTTAGTGAGGTATGCCACAAATTGATTTTTACAAATTAATCTCTAATATATGTGACGTGAATTATAGATTGACTCATCTCATTATATAAAATCCCTAAAATGGTCTCACTAATTCAGCTCTTAGTTAAAATCATTCTATTCTCTTCTAAACACCCCTCATTTCTTACAAATTAGTAACAAACAATTATTATAAAAATTATAATATCTAGATACATAAACTGATATCATATAATACATTTATTCATATGATGATATATAATTTAGCTTAGTTATATTCATTTTGCAAAGTTAATCATATTGGCTAATCTCATATAATTACGGACCTAGTTAATACATATTAATCAAGTTATATTATATTTGAATATTAATTGAGATGACACTATACTACAAGAAAAAGGGTCTTTAATGACGCTAATTTAACAACGCTATTAAAAACCATTGTTAAAAATAAGATATTCGCGACACTTTTTCAAAAGCGTATGTAAGTGATAAAAGTTAACGACTCTTGGTAGAAGGTGTTAGTATTTCTGCCAATTTAATGACACTTTTTAAAAGTGTCATTATTCGAATAAACCTACTTACGTTTTAATTGTTTGTGTCACTAAAATAACAACACTTTAAAAGAAAGTCATTAAATTGATGACATTTATTATTTTTGTGTAGTAAATATAATAAAATGACATTGTCTACTTTTTTTTATTTAGGCATTAATAAGCAATCTAGATAGTATGTTTTAACTATAAAAAATAGTGACGCTTACATGAAAGCGTTTACATATTAATGACCTTTTTGTTAAAATTATTAATATTTTGATAAAGGAGTTGCAATATTGTTGTATTTACTTACGCTTTTATTATTTGTGATATAAATTTGTAACACTTTGCAAAAAAAAAAAAAAATCACAAAATTTATGACAATTTTTATTTGTGTTATTATAATTTATAAGAATTAAGGACATGAACAGAAACATTGACATTTAATTTTTTACTAGAGAACTTTACATTAGAAAGTTATTAATGTTTTTTTTTTAATTTTTAAGTGAATACAATGACCTTAATTATTACAAGAATAATTACTTCAAAAACATTATTACAAAAATAATGGTTGCTAATGTGGAAAGGAAAGTATTTAATAATTAGAAAGTATATGAAACCAAAGGAAAGAGGAGTAAAAGAGGGAACAATTACTAAAAATTAACAACTAATTTCCTTTTTAGAGTCAAGATATGCACATTTAAAATCTACTATATATCTCTCAAGTTTCTTTTTTTTTTTTTTCAATAAATCATAAATTTTCCATAGAAGCAAGAAAAAAAAACTTGCATACAAAAGGGGTTGTAAAGAGAAAGAAAACTGATGGCCTGAAGTTTCTTATACTTAATTTGTGAGTAAAGTTATTAATTTAATCTTTTTTTTCTTCATATTTTGTTTTAATACTTCAGTAGGTTATACAGATTCGTCAGCTTTTAAAAAACATGGAGCTTTTTCTATGTTGGAATGAATTGTAAGTACTTGATGTATTCTCTTATCATATTTTTAAGTTGTTTTTTCTACTTAATTTACGAAATGCTAAATAATCAAACTACATACTGTTGTTGATTTGATTTTGATACAGGATTACATAAGTTGACAAAAGAAATTACGATTGAGCATATGTTTTGTCGTCATTTCCAAAGCTTCTTCCTATGTTGAGCAAGTATTAACAATGAAGGAAGACAATAATGTTATGCCATAGAATTAATTAATAGTATAAACTCAGTTATTAGTGTATTGCACATTCTATTTTGTAATGAGAATTGATGAAATTTTAATAAATAGAATTATTTGATAACTTATTTTAATATTCTTTTGAGTAAGTATTATTTATATAGTGTATTGATTGTAAATAGTTTACCATCTAAAGTATGTATATTCAACTTAAGGACACAATTCGAAAGAGTGTTGCTAATTTATGTACACAATCCAAAAGCATCACTAATTTTAGAGAGTTGTCAAATTGAAAACATCTAGTTGTAGAAATGTCATATATTTAATAACACTAATTTTGGATTGTGTCATCAATTTAATATGGTAAACTTTAAAATTGTCTACGCTTTAACAACATTTGTCGTTAAAAATGTCATCAATTTAACAACAATAATTCTTAAAAGTGTTGCTAGTTTAGGGATGCGATCATTGACTAATATTGTCACCAAAATTGCAACACAACATTATAGAATTTAACAACATATATTATAAAAAGTGGCTATTTTTGGTGACACAAATGGTTAGTGTTGGCAAGGGTAAAAAAATGACACTACAAATCCAATAAAATAGTGACACAAAGTAGTGTCGCCATTTTCAAAGTTAGTGACGTAATTATCAAAAGCGTCACTAAATGAACTTTACCCACGCATGGTTTTTTATGTTAGGAAAAAATTCATGACGACAAATTTAACAACACAATTCGTGACACTTTTACAGGTGTGGGTAGTTTGCTTCATGACGCTAATTAACGTCGTCAAGTGAAAAAAAAAAAGCTTAACTAGACATCTTTTTTGTTGTAGTGCTAGTTCCTACCAACTACTTATATTTTTTTATGTTGTATGAAATTTGTGTATTATATGGAGATGCTCTAGTATATAAGGTGGCCCTTTCATTCATAGACACATAATAGACATTTTTTTTTTGAAACCATAGGTCCATAAATTCACATTCATTGTTTAATAGCAAATTTTGGACATTTTTTTAACATCTAATCTGTATAATTTACACTTATTAAAATTTAGGTCATATCACTCCATCATCTACCAACATAATCGATTCATTCCATTTACATTAATTTATAAATTGTCCATTCAAACTTAGATCGCATTCTGTCACGTAGCAAATATAATCAACCAAACTAAAAAAAAAAATTAGAGATTAGCCAAGAAGGAGATTCCACTAGATAAAACCTCTGAATTATTAACCTTTGATGGTATCTTTTTAGTGGCTTTTCTTTTTTCATGATTAAAAGCACAATAATTGGAAAGATGATGACATGAGGTTTGAAGATGACCGTTAAATCTGCTTGCTTTTATTATTGTTTGTGCATAACAATTTTATTCCTAGCAACTTAAATCTGAAATGACTTAAATACACTTTTGTAGAATATTGAAAATGACTTATTAATTTTTTTTTTTTTTTTTTGGTCATGTCTTTGTTGTATGAAATAAGATTCATGATTAAGACATCCACCAGACCATGGTAAAATTCGTTATATTTGTGATGAGTTTTAAATCTATCAAATAGGTTTGCTCACAAAAGGAATAAAATCAAGCATATAAGTTAGGTAAGATGAATTTATAGCGTATTCGAAATATATAACAAGTCTTGTTGGAATCATTTTGCTTATTTCATGTTTATTTTATATACATATATACACGCTACAATATAATCTAGTTGTCTAGGATTAGTAGCAGATGAGTAGAGTTGTAAAGAAGTTATGAATTTCAATTTATTTATATTTAAATTCAATATTTTTTCTTTGATGAGAGGGATTGGTGATCCCACCTCATCTAGCATGTCTTAAACACACCCATTATCATGAAGTGCCTAGTTTTCACATTATTTAACTAAGTTTATTTAATTACTTAGCTTTATATGCTTTACAAGAGCAAAAAAAAAAAAAAAAACTTTTCTTAAGTTTTTTTTTATTTTTAATAAAGGATAATGCCATGACCTAAAAAGTACTCTAAAGTCTTACGTATAAAATTGAATGGATGGCCCACAATTTGGCCCACGATAACTTCCAAAGTCCAAGGAGCTATTGTAAGGCCCATCTTCTGTTCTTTTTAGACCAAGTACTAGTGTACTACACCAATAAACAATACAACATGTGGGCCCACTTCTTTTTCCTGTGTGCTACACTCTATTTTAATTTCTCTTTTAATATTATTATTATTTTATATTATTTATGGGCATTACATAATATGGATAGTGACATTATGAAAGTGCATACAGTGTTTGCTAATAAAAAGTTTGATTAAAAAAACATTTGAGATAGAGTTTAAGTGGGAGATATGCAACAAAAATCAAATTAGCTAAGGTGATTTAATGATAATTTTTTGGTGTTTTTCTTTTTTTATTTATTTATAATAAAATAACTCTTCCATATTAGACCGATTTATGTTGTGAAACTGTTAATGAGCATGAAAAATAGTCACTGAAATTACGAATAATATTTGTATCAATTCTTAGAAGTTACTTGATCTATAGTTTCACTTGTATTATAATTGAAAATAGGGAAAAACATTTTTTAAGTCCCGTAACTTAGATTTTGTCAAAAGAATATTTCGTAAGTTTGATATGTCCAATTTTGGTTATGTATGTATAATAAAATGTCCAATTTAAGGACTCCGACCATCGTCAACCACTTAAGTCGTCGGGTTTTGGCACGTGAGAGCACGCGATCAATTTAATTGGGGATTTCCAACTAAGTAACTGATGTGACTTTTTTATCCTACTTGACATTATTCCAATCGAGCAAACAAGAAGAGAAAAAATAAATTATCCTCACCCAACTACAATCATAAACTTTAACGAAGAACCCTAGTTTTGGGGGATTCGAAATTTTTACAAATATTTGAGGGTTCAATTAGAAGAAAAGCAGCGAAAAAAACATAATTTTTAACTAATTAAATTGGTCGCATGCTCTCACGTGTCCAAATTCGGTGACTTAAGTGGTCGACGATGGCTGGAAACTTTAAATTTAACATTTTATTATACATATAAGATCAAAATTGGACATATCAAATTTACGGGATATTTTTTTGGATAAGGTCTAAATTACGGGATTTAAGAAATGTTTTTTCCATTGGGAGGAGAGGGTACTTGTACAGTTAAACCTTAAAACTTTGCACAAATTAATTGATACATATACAGATATACTGCTAGCCAAGTTTGTTGGTGGAATCATATAAATAAATAAATATATAAATTAGGTGTCAATATATTGCATTGTCTATACTATAAAAGAGAAAAAAATTTCTCATTGCACATGTCAAATATTCTTGATTGGTAAATCTCGATTTATGTAGTATTTCTCCGTCTCAAAAAAAGAGTCATAATTTTTTTCCAAAAAGAATTTTTTTTTTTTTAAATGTACAGCTTTTTGTAATACTTGAAGTTTCACTTATAATCATATATTTATTCATTAAGTTAATTATTTAACGTTTTTTCTAACTAATTATCAGTCAGTCATGAAGGTATAATAAAAATTTCAATTAAAATCTTATAATATATGATATGTGTGTATATATTTGCAGATTTTTTTTTTTTCTGAGTTATGATTTTTTTATAGACGAGGAAGTAATATTTAATTATTTATTATACATAGAGAATAGGCCGAGTTCACTAAAATAGGCACCGCCTCATGAGTCAGGGCACCCACATTAATGGATTTTTAGCACATCATTTTAGTATGGGGCCCACATGCCAACACACTAATTAAAAACATTTACTTTTTTAAAACACACATCTACATCATTCTAACACAAATCTACATCAATTTTATCTCAAACACAATCATTACATGTGGGTCCTGTTATCCACTAATTTTTATTATATTATTTTATTTTGAAAAAAGACATGTTTTATTGGTTGCAAATTAGATCACATTAATTACAATCACTAGTCAATCATTAAAACGGGGGACAATAATGCATTTTTAGAGCTTAACACACACACTAATTACACAAAAACACACACTTAAAAACACACCTACATAAATTAACACACCTTTTATTTTAATTAAAAACACATCAAAATGAATCAATATGGTTGCTCTCATGACACATGTTTTATAATTTTGTTATTATTATAATTCATAAGGGTTAAGATGTCCTTTTCTTAGTGGTAAAGACAAAATAGACTTCAAAATGAGGGGAAAAAAACTTTCTTTTTTATTTTATTTTTTAATTGCAATAATTAGACCAAGTTTTATAAAACATACCCCCTTCCTCTCCACAAAACTTATATTTAACAAAAGTTTTTGTATCAAAAAATTATGAGAAGGGCTAGTGTGTTTTCGATAAGTATGCCTCAATCTCAACTCTATTACTTTAAAATAATATTATTAATATTTTTATATGTAACAAGTAATATTTTAAGTAATATTTTTCATTAAAATATATATTTCAATTATATAAGTAAATACTTTATAAATAAATATATAATTATACCTTATAAATATACAATTAATACCTTTCAGTAAACAAGTAAAATTTAAACATATATATTTCAATTTTACAAGTAATATCCTGAGTATACAAATAATACTAAATAAATATTTTTGAGGTACAATATATTTTGTGGTATATAAGTTTTTGCCAAAAATTATTATAGTAATTTGCCTAAAATTTAAATATCAAACTAGTCGATGTTTTGGAAATATAAGAAAAAAATTGTTTGATGTTTCAAAATTACGTATTGATTAAATAATGATATAATTTTCTTATAAAACTTCTTGATTTGTGCTCAGTGCTCTAAAATACAAGTATCATAGGATGTATGGAGTATTGTGTAATTTCATTTTAAATAATTTAAGAGTTGGTACTGGTCAATGGTCATGACGAAAAACGAAATCGAACTCTATATGTGATCTAATTATTTATTTATTTATTACTTTCTAAATGTGATGTAATATTGTACCGTATGCGGCTAAAATTGAACGGTTGGGGAGTGGGATACGCCAACCCCTGCCTTTTTATTTTATGATATTATTTTATTGGGTAGCACCCAAAACTACCACAATAAGTATAGTGTGATCCAAAAATACCACATTAAATAAAATATGCATCTTTTATACTATAAAATATAAAATTAAGATACTTTTTACCATTAAATATAACAAAATGTCAAAAAATACCATCAAAGTATTATTGATTTGATATCCTTTACTTTCACTTAACTTAATGTCAATTGATGGGACATTAATTGCCCCACAACAACTTACCATCCAATCACAACAATCTACCATCCAATCACTTGTAAGGTATTCATTTGTTGATAGGCTGTTTGAATTAAGGTATTCATGGTTGCATATATGGATTGTATTTTGATTTTCTGGTCGATTTCTGTATAAACGAAGATTTTACGAATAATTTGTGAAGAAATAGGGTTACACTAAAATTTACTTCGTTACGAACAATTTGTGAAGAAATAGGGTTAAACGAAGATTTAGTAAAATCTTCGTTTAACCGTATATTATATGGCTACTCGAATATTTTTTGAAAAAATAAGGTTAAACAAAGATTTAGTAAACGTATATTTACTGTTGATTTGGACAAAAAAAACACAAAAACTTATATACACCATTTGCATGGATCTAGGGTCCATGCACCACTTCTGACCCGGCCCGTCACGCGCTCAGACGCGCCTGCACGCGCCTCTAGGTCGCGGATGAAATCCGCCCAAATATGAGTCTGACCTTTATGTTATGTTAAGCATACCTTTTAGTAGTGTTAGACATACATTTTATGTTATGTTAACTATACTTTTTAGTTGTGTTAGACATACCTTTTAGTTATGTTAGTCATACCTTTAGTGTTATGTTAAGCATACCTTTTAGTAGTGTTAGACATACCTTTTACTTATGTTAGACATACCTTTTATGTTATGTTAACTATACTTTTTAGTTGTGTTAGACATACCTTTTAGTTATGTTAGTCATACCTTTAGTGTTATGTTAAGCATACCTTTTAGTAGTTTTAGACATACCTTTTACTTATGTTAGACATACCTTTTGTAATTTAATTGAATGGTGTCATCTGGAAAAAAAAGGGGAGACCTTTAGGTTTAGTTAAGTATACCTTCACGTGTTCATAAGATAAGATGACAATTATGTATTCTTAAGCATACCAGAATAAACAGAACTAAAATAAGACAACTATATACATACAAGGCATTCAGTTTCTTTAAATACGGAGACCTTCACATATAGTTAACTATACCTTTACGTTTTCATAAGATGACCATCATGTTTTCATTAATGTTTTCAAATTGAAAAGTTTGAAATTTAGCAGATGAATTACTAATTTACCAGATGCGATTTCATCTGCAATTTCCATGAAGATTGATTGATTGAAATGAAGTATTGTTAATTGCGACCTGAGGGAAGAAATTTGATAGAAGAAACTCGATGGAATACGCGACCTGAGGGAAGAAATCGCGCAGCTGAGGGAAAAAGGAAGAAATTGGGCCGGATTGTTAATATCTGAGGGAATAAATTGGGTCAGGCCTGTATTGGGCTGGGTCATGACTGTATTGGGCCGGGTCGGATAGTGGTGCACGGATCTTAAGATCCGTGCAAATGGTGTACACCAGCCCCACTGTTAAAAAAAAAGGTATTTTTATCCCTTTTATTATATTTGATGGTAATTTTAGACACATGATTATGTTTTATGGTAGAAAATGGTCCAAACTATAACTTCTTTGATAGTTTTGGCTCTTTCCTCTTATTTGTGGTTTTTTTTTTTTTTTTTTTTTTTTTAACAAAAATTAGTATTTCAATCCTAATCAATATTCAACTGTGAATTAAATAAAATTAGGATGTAGGTGGTGACTAGGGTGGAGACTAAAATTGGGAGACAGATAATCCCACTTATAATAAATATGGCTGAAATTGGTGGATCCACATCATCCGCCCACAAATTAGCAAGAATCTCGTGATGTTGAGAATCTATTAATATTAATTGATTTCACATCAGATAGAAATACATGTTAATGAATACAAACTTGTATTCCTCGGGAATCTACATGTAATTATGTAGTGTGTATTGATCTAATATACACATAAAATAAACCAGTAAAATATATTGCAAAAAATTTCGATGCGAATTTTTTTATTCTTAAGTTTCAATTATGTTATATTGGATTATACTTAATACACACACTCAATGCTAAATTTTATAGTAGATGAATTTTATTGTATCTAGTATTCTTAGATTAGATATTATTAACACGACTTATCTTATTAAAATTCATCAATTAATTAAAGTAAAATATGAAAGAAATAGTTTTATAAATTAACCAGGTATTAGAAGCTCAAATACAATTTAATTCATGAATTTCAGAAATGAAGAAACCATTCTGAAATCCGAGGTATCAGACATGTTATTACAAGTCCAATCACGCTTAGGAAACATTATTAGCACCTGCTTATAATTACGTAATTATTGACTCTTGAAATCATAATTATGCAATCGATATATACACATATATCATATATAACAAAATTTAAAAATATAATCTCCTCCAATCCTTTTTAATTGACATCCTCCTAAAATTGAACACACAAATTAAAGATTATTTTATTTTCCTAATATGTCTTTTATTAACTAAACATATATTTGAAAACATGGATATGCCTATCAATTAATTTAAAAATTAATTAAACTTAAAGTATATTATGAAATAATACACAAAATATCAATTAAAAAATAAAAACTTAAAAGTTCCAAAACATCATTTAAAAATGGACGGATGAAGTAATGTAATGCAATAGCGGTAGCCAGTTGGATGCCACGTCAGCTCCACCGCGCATTAAAAACATAAAGAGCAATAAAGCTGATTTTTAAATTATTATTTTGTGGCGAATCCGATCTAAATATAGACAGCTGACACGTCTTTTCGTGGCTACACGTCATGGACTGAAATTCTTATCCATATTCAATTATTATTATTATTTATTACCACACCTCTTTGCTGCCTTGTCTTGTTTTCTACGAGACAAGCTACACGTTGAATTTGTTTCTTGTTCAAAAGTGTTTATGACTCCATCATATGTACTCGTCAAATTTATTTGTTTTCTTTTAAAGTTATTAATTTTACACATTTTATGAACAAATTTAATTTCTATAATAATATTGTGTGTGGAATACTAAAAATATAGGTAATAATTAAAGGGTGACCAAGAAAAGTATGAATATCTAAAAAATGAAAAATAAGATGATGTGAAGTTGGAAGTAAAGATATTTTTTCCTGATAGTTAAAAGTGGCAGATAATTGAAATAGATTTTATTTTATATATGTATGTTTCTAAAATAAAAATACATTATATAATTAATTATGAGGATTATTATGATTGTCTGACATATTGTTCCTAATGGTCATACCATTTTTTTTTAGTAAAATAAATTGTTGGTACATTAACGATTTTGGATCTACAAGTTTAATAGCATCTTAATCGACGTGAGCTTTTCAATAATATTGTTGAGAACCGAAATGACGAGAATTTAAGTTCAAAGTAGATAATATGATGATAATATTGAGATTATAGGTGTTAATAATTTTATATGTGCCAAAGGGCCCAACATTCTTCAGGTACGCACCTGAAGAATGTACAATGCGCACTTCATTAAAATTGTCTAGAAAAATGGTAGCAAACGAAAGAATTAACATTATCTAAAATGTAGTCCGAATTTATTTTTATAAACTATTTTATTTCGTATTTTATTAAATACACATGCCATATATTTGAAAGGAATTTCTAGAACAACTTTGAACTCGGACTGTGACAATGTGCACCGCTATTAAGGCTCAATAAAAAATTAAAAAAATGTTCCAATGGAAGAGTTCTGTTCAATCTCTTCCTAATAAAAGAAAATAAATAAATGTAGTTGGCCTTTTAATTTTAGATCTATCTATCGGTGTAATTAGTGACAGTGCTTTACTCTAAAAGGTTAAGACAAAACAAATAGATAAAAAATTAGATAAACTCTATCCTACAAATCATATCTTGTTATGTAGCGAAACTTAATTCATATTTTACTTTATTATTAAATCATTTGTATTTAATTTTTTTATTTGAGATTGTGTCTAAACCCTAAATCCTAAAGCCATGAGAGAGATAATCAAACAAAAAAGATGCATCTAGCATCTCCATTATTGTTCCAATGCTGACTAAGCACTTGTTTATTTAAAATCCAATCAAACTATTAGGTTACGTTTGGACTAGACTTACGGTGACTTTTGCAAATTTGGATTTTGGCTTGAGAATGATTTTGTGAGTTTGAATTTTTAGTAGAATTATAATTAAGATGTCATTTTCACATAGAGAATTATACAAAAAGTAGATGTTTTTTGTTAGGAGTTGTAAAAAAAGTAGATGTTTTTATTAAAAATTGTAGAAAAGATAGATATTTTTATTGAGAATTATAGAAAATGTATGAAAAGTAGAATATGTTATAGGATTTTGATAATTCTAATACAAACATGGACTGGACTGAACTCATCCAAAATTTGGATGGGCCAAGTCCAATCCAAACATACCCTTAATCGTTTTGAAACTCAACATATATGCCTTTTTTTTTTTTTTCGCAATCAAATATTCATTATTATTTTTAATTAACGTGGATTAATAAAGTTTATATAATTCACTTTGACTGTCATTAAGCATTTTACATTAGTTTTTAATATAGTAATATTTATATGTCCGTGAATCATATGTGACTAATACTAATATTATAAAATTATTTTTGAATTGGAGGATTTGAGTATGGATATAAAATTAATATATAGATATCGTTTTGATCTCTATATAAATTATGAATCTATAACTCTTATTTTAAACTAATATTTAGAAATCTCGATAATTAGGAGTCTAAATGCACCTTAAAAATATTTTTGCTTCTATTAACAACCCTACTATTTAGGACTTTTATCAATTAGAACTCGAAAAATAGTAAATTATCAATTTTTTTGACATATAAAAATTATCAAATCAAAATTTAAAGATAAAATAATCAATTAAAGAATTTTAAAATTAACATTTTGTTTGTCACAGCCTGCCACTCCTAACTTGTTCAAAATATTTTGAAAATTAATCGTATTATCAAAATATGATTGATGAACTTCACATATGACTTAATTATTATGTGTTTTAAGTGACAATTTAATTATTCCAACTCTAAATCAATAGTTTATATTTTTTTTTAAGTCTCAAATTGATGATCAACCTATTTCCAGAATTTTAAATCAATAAAACTCCTAATGTTTATAATGCAATATAATTTTACACGCTTGAAACTTGTAGCATTTCACAAATCAAACATTCATTAATTTATATAATAAAATATGAGATAGATATTTTGAGGCCATGATTCTGATACCCTTTTGTAGAGGAGGTGATGACAAAGATCTGAAGATGGTGATTTCACTAATTTCATGGATAAATATCCCATGGCATATTCCTTAAAATTCTAGAATAATTCCATGCATCTTTCTTCACCCTCCTTACTTTACCTCACATCGTTTGTTTACTATTTCTCTCCACGTTTTTGGTCAAATTTATTACCCCAATTCATTCAAATCCGCCAAAAACGACCGCGTTTTTCATATATAATTATTTTGTTTTAGAAAATGTTACTTGCATCACCGTCAAGTTGATAATTAATTTTGCACATTATGGTTATAAATGTTACTTTCAAATACTATGAATTGAAAGGTATTTATGAGTGACTCATATCCTATTACTCAATAACATGATTTTATCCGAATTATTAAGCTGAATTTTTATTTAATATTTCATTTAATACACATAAAATCTTTTAAGAGATGATTCACATCGAATTTTTTTTTTTGTTGGATTGTTTTTTACAGGGGATTAGAAAAAAGAAAAAGATAGAGTCAATTGGTTTTCTTGTTTTAAAAATTTATTAAACTAATTAAATAAATATTAAAATTAAGGGAAATGTATTATTTATTTATATTGCTTTAGAATTCTACTCACAAAAACAAATCTAATGCTTATTCAAATTAGAAAAGGAAACCGATTAACCGAATAGTTCTTGGACTCACGAAATTATAGTCCCAACAAAAGACTACAACATGTATAGAAAAATAAATAATATAATATTAATATGGACGACGAAAAAAAAAAAAAAGAATATCCAAACGCATAATACGGATTTAGGTAAGGAATATTCGAGGTGGGCGATTCCGGTCTCATAGGGTCGTGAAGGCTTAAATACCCCTCCTCAACCCCAATTCCCCACAACAATTTCAACAATTCCAATTCTATCCTCTCCTCCTCTCTCTCTTTCTCTCCATATTTACAATGGCCCTCAAAGCCGTTCACGTCTCCGACGTTCCCAATCTCGATCACGTCCCCGACAATGCCTCCTTCTCTCTCTACTCCACCCGTCTCTCCAAAGGTACGTGTCCAGAAAGTTTTTGTTGTTGAATTTTGGCGGTTCCTTATTTCTGGTGTGTTAATGGTGGTTGAACTTCACAGGCCTGGGGATTGAGAGGGCGACGTCGTTTAAGATGCCGAAATTTCTGGTGATCGGGCATCGGGGCAATGGGATGAACATGTTGCAGTCGTCGGATTTGAGGATGAAGGCGGTTAAGGAGAACACGATCCTTTCGTTTAACACCGCCGGAAAATACCCCGTTGATTTCATTGAGTTTGACGTTCAGGTATACATTGCGATTTTCCGGCGACTTTTGTGTGTGTTTTTTTCGTTTTTGGCTGTCATCGTTTTCAGGTGGTGTTTCGTGTAATTTCGCCTTTGAATTTTCTTTTTCTATTTTTTTCCCTCTTTTTTTCTGACGGTTGTTAACGCGGCGGCGTTTCCTCGCCGCGTACGTTACGTCGTCGTTTAATCTCAAATCTTACCATATATTTTTTTTTAAGGAAAACCCTTTTTATTAAAATTACCTGATTAATTGTTGACCTTTGTGATTTGGTAATTAAAACTTCTTCAACTTCTTCTTCTTCTGGGTTTCACAATTACTGCTGCTAGATAGATCTATATGTGGAAATAGATAGGGTTTATTTATGAAACCCTTTTTTGTCCTCTTTCTCTCTCTCTAGATTAATTGATCAAGAAACTGATTAGTTTATTTTCTTTTTTCCTTTTTTCTCTTTTATCCGTGGATGGAATTCTATGTTTATAGTCTTGCTCTTGAATGAAAAAGTACTGTGTACTTTCAAAACAAGAGTATTAGACAGGGGAGTAAAGAAAACAACTCTGCTTTTTGTAGGTGACAAAGGATGGTTGCCCCATCATTTTTCATGACAACTTCATCTACTCTGATGATAACGTAAGTGCCTTTTTCTATTTTTATCTATTAATCTATGCAGTTTTTAATTACTGTTTTAATCTGATCCAATGTGTATATTTAATCTCTGTAAACAAACTATGCAACTCATGCTAGCTAATTGAGGTTGTACCTAGATTTAATCACATAGGAAACGACCCTTTTGTTATGTTTCTGATGAGGGAAAAAAATGTGTGGATTTCAGGGGACAATCTATGAGAAGAGAGTCACAGAATTGTCTCTGTCTGAGTTTCTTAGCTATGGTCCACAGAGAGAGCCTGGGATGGAGGGGAAAACTTTGTTAAGGAAAACAAAGGATGGCAAAATTCTAAAGTGGACTGTTGAATCTGATGAAGCTGCATGCACTCTTCAAGAAGCGTTTCAGAAAGTCAATCCCTCTACCGGGTTCAACATCGAATTGAAGTTTGATGATCATGTCGTTTACCAGCAAGAAAATCTTGTTAACACATTGCAGGCCATATTGCAAGTTGTTTTTGATCATGCCAAAGAAAGGCCTGTTATCTTTTCCAGCTTCCAACCCGATGCTGCTTTGCTCGTCCGTAAACTTCAGACTATCTACCCTGTATGCTCCTAACTCGATCATTGTTAAAAGCTAGAGATGATGAGAGTATAGTGTGTTCTAACCAATCTTGTTTTGATCAGGTGTTTTTCCTCACAAATGGAGGAAACGAGATATTCTACGATGTAAGAAGGAATTCATTAGAGGAAGCAATCAAGGTGTGCTTGGAGGGTGGTTTGCAGGGCATTGTCTCTGAAGTTAGGGGCATATTCAGAAATCCAGGGGCAGTGAACATGATCAAAGAACTGAAGCTCTCTCTGCTGACATACGGCAAATTGAAGTGAGTTTGCGTTTCTCGTTTTCTTTTTAAATTCTTGGTAGTCTTAAGTTCTTAAACAAACCCCACGTCCAAAACATGGTTGATTGTCTAATTGAATTGGTGTTTCAGTAACGTGTCGGAAGCTGTGTACATGCAACATCTGATGGGGATTGATGGGGTGATCGTTGATTTGGTACGAGAGATAACAGAGGCAGTCGGGAAGATGATGAAGCCGAGTGGGAACGAAGAAGGGGTGGTGGTTATGGTGGAAGGAGAAGAAGAAGCAAGTGTGGAAGGAAAAGGGGGGAGTAGGCCACAATTCTCACAAATAGAGTTGGAATTCTTGTTGAAGCTCATTCCTGAATTAATACAGCAATGATACAAAGTCATCTTCTCCACAGTAGCCATGGCCAATGTATATTAATTAGTTTTGTGGAGTTGTTGTGATTTAACTTTGTCTCTTTTCTTTTGGCCTCTTTAAGGATTCATTGTGGGTGGTGGTCTCTCTGCCTTTCTTACTTTTTGTTCTGTCTGTTCCGTACAGTCATTTTTTTTTCTTCCACTCTTTTAACTTGGAGAGTTAGCAATCAAGATTTGATGTCTGGATCCCAATTTGTATCCTCATAACGTTCACTTTTCTGGTTCTTTTTTCTTCTCTCTTTTATTTGGGTTTCTATGAAGTATGAACCCTTTGATGTAGTAATATATATTGGTGGGGAAAATGTTACACCATTTTAAATCAGAAGTGCAAAATCTTAAATATTAAATCTCTCCCTCCCTCTCTCTCTCTCTCTCTCTCTCTCTCTCTCGCTCATTTGAAACAAAGAAAGCATGAGGAAGACAAAATCAAAAGTCTGTTGAGTATATTCATCAGGGATTGGTTACACTATCTTATTTAAGTATACCTTTACATTCTACCAGCAAATGTTCTTTTAGAATTTTTGTCAAACTTTTATTTCCTTGAACAATCAAAGGCCTAATTTTGGGGGGAAAATAGGATCGCATGTTAGTGGAAATAGTGAGTGAAAAAAAAAAAGATTGTATTGGATAGAACTATTATAGTAGGGAAAATTTTAAAATACTGTGAGAACTTTTTTAAACTTTTGAGTTAGCAGGAGTACCATTTAAACTTTTATTTTTTTCGTTGTTATTTAAAGTATAGAAGTTTTTACTTTTCTTCATTCCGAGTTATTCAAAAATTGATGTGTCTTTTGGTGAAGTGTTAAAAATTACCCGAAGTAGTAAAAGTGCGAAAGTTTAACTTAGATGACAAGTGATAAATAAATAAACAAATGAGATGTTAAAATGTAAATCCCAAGTAATGTGCATGACATTAATTTACCCTATTATCCTACATATCAAGTATATTACGAAATAAATTGAAAACAATAGAGCAACTAAGGATAATAGTTTGAAAAATTAGAGCAACTAAGGATAATAGATTGAAAACAATGAATCTTGTAGCTCAATTGAGATCTATAATCGTGCAGATTGTGATGATTAGGGTTCCAACTTGAATCATACAAGTTTTATGGAGTAGTATTTATTATCTATTTTCCTTCCACTTTTTCTAACTCATTAAAAAAAAAAAACAAATCGAAAAGGAAAAAATAAATATTTCAAGATCATTGAAAATGGAAGCAATTTTTTTCTCTTCAATTACAACATAAGTTTCATTTATTTTTTGCAATCTTTGCCCTTAACGTTCATGGAGTATTATTTACATCACAACTCGTGGAAAAAAAAACAATCAATCTTTGTCATACCAACAAAATTAATTCATTTTACCTATCAGTACACATCAAAATAAACCATGTTGTCCCCCAACATGGACCATCAAAATCTAAATGACATGAGTAGTTAGAAAAATAAATTTGTTCTCTAAAGAACCTTAAATCATAATATTAAGAAAAGTGAGCGACTTATTTTGATGTTTCAGAAAATCACTGAATTATAAGGTCAAGATTAAGACAAAAGGTAGTAGAAGTAGAACTAGAACCCAAAGGACATTCATACATGAACACACTCCTTGTTTTAGTACTGCTTAATATCGATGCGAAAACTTATTGTCAAATTGAACATGTGATATAATTTTATTTTTTAATTATTTACTGAAAATTGAAATATATACCCCACCCCACTATTCACTGGGCACGTTTGGGCTTATAATATTGTAGGGCCAAATCAGAGCTTGCGGATCCTTAGCGAGATCATAGAATGCTGGGCTGGATAATTCACATTCATTATTGGGCCACCCATCCAACCTCTCAATACTAAATCTATTGGCCCACAAAGGACCAATTGATACACAATTGGAAAACACACAATTTAATACAAATTAAATATGGAAGATTGATTCTATACACAAATAAAAAGATCATTCCTTTTTATGCAGGACTGCATAATATTTTGATAGAAGAGATTAAAAACTTCCCCCACTTGATCGTAGACTTCTCAATTAGATGGAAAATAAATTGAGTAACATTTCATATAAGTCCCATGACAAATCTTCCATAATATTTCAGTGAAAATCTACTCAAAGTGAAGTTTGAATATACGTTGTCACATGATTTGTCTCTACATCACCACAGATTTTATCAGTTTGGTTGCGCCTAGGGATAGGGAAGGGATGTATGATACTACGACATAATGAATGATTAATTTCATGTGTGGTTAATATCAAATTCTCATGAAAATAATGATTCTTAATTGCAAAAACATCAACTAAAGAAATAAGAGTGCATATAGGAGTTATTGATTTTATTCTCACCTCATTCTATCATTCTATTGTACCAATCATATCATTCAATATTAAATACTTTAAACTTATAGTTTAATACAAGTTAATTATTTAGTCTAATAGTACAATTGTTTCAAGCTAATATCGAACGTGTGAGCGCCTAAGCTTAGGTTTTCTTCATTTTGCAAGACAACGTTTATGCAATAATTTAATTGGAGTACTGTTTTGATTCCCTCTATTTATTGTACCTTTTTTTTAGTACCACTTGCTTATTATTAAGTTTCATCTTGGCTTGAATAGAATTTCCCAAATGGTCTCTAATTTTTCTTTTCGATTTTACAAATTCAAAGAAAAAATAAAAAAGTTAAACTGTGATTGAACAACTGTTCAAATTTATTTGAAATATTATCGAGTTTCAAAATTTATATTTAAATTTGTTGGATGATTAATCGAGCCTAGCATGAACAAACTTTAATTTAGCCTAATATGAATCAAGCTCGAGTAGTTTTGATATTTTTATACTTGTATTATCTTTTTATAATAATCGAACTTAAGTTTGAGCTGAGTTTTAGGTTTTATCAAACATAAAATTATGCTCGGACTTGTTTGATATCAAGCTCAAATAAAACTATTAAAAAAACAATTTCGAATCGAATATCGAGTAGCTTGTTTGACTTTCAATTATATTTATATTATAGTAGAAAAGAAAAGAAAAAATCAAAATTGAAATTAAAAACCAAAATAAAACTCGCAATTCTTGAGTTTTTTGATGTGACAATGCCTTTTGTGGAAGATTGATGTGAATTTCGAGGAGACGATTCCAACATTAATGAAGAGCCATGTTGTGTCTTTGACTCTTTAGGATTATTAAAATAACATAAATTTGTTAAACTAAATATGTCCAAACTAATGCACGCACATATATGTGTTGGGTTCTTAAATGTTTTGAACCTATGAATGAAAACAAAGTTCGATTAATTAATGAATGCTGTGTTCTCGATTAACAAAGTTCTAGAAAATCGATAATGTTTTGTCCTTATTATAGCTAAAATAAGAAATATATATATTAAAAATAATACTCCCTCCGTCCCAAATTATTTGTCGTTTTAACATTTTTCACGCGGATTAAGGAAACTAACAAAAAGACCAATGTATCCCTATTTAATACATATTTTCAATGCATACTTTGAAATAATAGAGCATTTAGTAAGGAATAATAAATAGGGGTAAATTTGGAAGAATTTGGGAAAATATGCCTTGAATTCCTATAACGTCAAATAATTTGGGACAAATCTCAAAAACTAAAACGACAAATAATTTGGGACGGATGGAGTAATAATAAGATAAGATTAGATTTAATCTAACAAAATATGTATGTGATCAGCCAATATATACATTGAACTTAGCTCAAGCCAAATACAACACAATTATGGATGACAATGGGTCGGGTTCAAACTTGGACCCGCCACAACCTTAATTTGTATGGAGTGAGTAAAAACCCGATCAAATGGATTTCAGGACATGTTTGGATCTAGTCAAATCGGACCCGCCGAGTCTAGAACGGATCCTGGTATTTGCCGGATCTGCCCCGTATATATAATATATATTTTTTATATTTATTTCATATATAATTTCTAAATGTTGCAATAAAATACAATTTAGGTGAAGATATTGAATAGTTGGGATATGATTAAAACATTTCTAAATATTTCTATATGTTACTTTTGCATTGAACAATATGTATGATTTCAAAATGATCTATTTGATGTTGGGATTGTGTTTTAAATATTTGAATTTGATATGTTTTATGACTTATTACATAGATGATATTCTTTTTAATTATTGTAGTTTAAGTGTTTAAAGACTTAAATTTATAATATATATGGTTTGAATAATTGTTGTTTTAGAAAAAAAAAAAAAAAAAGAACAAGCAGGGCGGGCGCGGGTTTACCCGCCTAGTCCGTGGGACGGGTTTAGATGGAATGGGGCGGGTTTTCAAGCGGAGCGGGACTGGTCCTGGATCTAAGAAACTTTTGGCAGAGCGGATCCTGGAAAAGGTCAAACCCGTCCCAAACCCGCCTCGTTGTCATCCCTAAGCACAATTAGAGTCTGTACATATTGTTTTGGAGTATTTAGAATTATGTTATCCTATTAAATGAGTTTACATTACCATTAATTATCAATTGAATCAAATTCAACAAGCTTGTAATCGAGTGATTTGGTCTTTTAATATTTATTATTTTTATTTGTTGTAACTTTAGATCTATCCGTGAAAAGGTATGTTTAAATTTATTTTTGAAATCAAACTTAAATTAAATTTTGACAAATTCACATTAAGTATTACCTTTTGTGTTCAAATTTTCTTATAATATAACACTTTTAATCCATCAATATCTTAATATTCATTAGATTTTTTATTTGATAGAAATTCAATGTTTAAACATATTGATTTTTTTTATATAAAAAAAAAAAATTCAAGTACTGCCCACCCACCCACCCACTTATATACTATTGATGTGTTATAGTTGATATGTTACATATTATAAAGATAATTAATATAAATACATAATAATCACAACCCTGCGAATGTGTATTGCTCAACCATCCTTAGGTCGATATAAGTGTGTTTAAAAAATTCCTATTTTCGAAATTCTTTATTTTCCCATTATTTCAAGTTTGAAAAGTTTGATTTCATTTCATTTTTTGCTACAAGGGCCTAGGGTTCGTAATATTCACTAGCTTGTACTTGAATGTTAAGAGAACATTTTACTTATATACATTGTACATAAATATTGTGTATGTATAAACATACATATAATTTGGGTTCAATAGTGAATATTTAAACCTTTGAATGCCTAATTAAAAAAAAAACATAAATTTTTTAAATCTGTACTTTTATCCTTCTTTTTTTACTTGCAAAATAAAAAGGTCATGACATTTATCAATTATTGCAGAACCAATAATTCTATTTTTTGATAATTGAAGTTCATATACTCATGTCATGTAATTTGGAAAAAAACAATCATTTTGAAGATCCAATTACAAAAGAAAAAAAAACATTTTAAAAAATGCAATTCAACCTCAAACTCGACTCAAACACTAAAATTTACCAATCAAATTCTAAACGTCAATATTCAGCTATACTAGCTATAATATCTCGATGTTCTCTTACCAATCGATTTAAATAAAATTCTCAAAAACTAATCAGTTCATGAATTACATCATCTTCAATTGTATACCTATATAAATATATATATTTGTTGGGCCCTCGACAATCCGACCCGACATAGGGATTGAACCTGAGCAAAGGGCCGGCCCCAGGACCGAGCCAACAACCGACCCGGCTAGAGGTCGAGCCGAACACAACCGGGTGGTCGTCGACCCGACCAGACCAAGGGGCCGACCTGATCAGACCAAGGGGGGACCCGAGGGGCCGATTCGACTAGACCAAAGGGTCGACTCGGGGGTTGACCTGACTAGACCAGGGGCCGACCCGACCCCAAGTCGATGGTCCGACCGAGTAGATCCGACTTGGATGTGCCGACCAAGATGGGGCCAAGCCCGCATGCTGACCAAGATGGGCCCGAGCCGTGGGCTGACTAACGACCGTGCAAGGTGCATTGAGGCTAGTCCATAGTCGAGCTGATTCGAGTACACCAGAAAGTCCAAAGATAGTGAAATTACTCATATTTTTGGAGATTATGGACATGACTAGATATTAAGATCATCATCATGGAAGAACATAAAAACACTTAAACTTTCGCGAGGAAAGATCTACGAAGAAGGAAACAAATCTAAAAACAAATCATATTCGATTTAAATAGGATTCAATCCGATTTTTTCCTTATCTAGACCCTAAAATTAAGAGATTTAAGTCTTATTTTCTAAATTTTGCATCTTAGACTTAGTGGGTCTTAAACCTCGTTGAAAAGAGTTTCGAAATCATTAAAATTCAAGTAATTAGAGTGTTTCTTACTCTCAATCTGATATAAAAAAACATCACTCATTATAAATTATAATCCATAAGTAATAAGTTTATAACATGTGTTAATAAACTTAGCGAGTAAAGCGTGGACCATGGAGAAAGCAATGGAAAGTTTGAAACTAACGGCGTTATCTCTTAACGAAAGCGTCGTTGGTCAAACACCCGAGTAATTAAGGTCAACGAAGGAGTTCGAGTCCGAGTAGGAATAGGAATACAAATTTCTCTCTCTTCACATTTCTCTTATATAAACAATGCCATAATTTCTTACACACACACACTCCCATCCATTGAAGAGAAGAGAAGAGAAGAGCTGCTCTCAAGATTTTGTTGAGTTGCAGAGCAGGGTTTATACTTTATAGAGAGAGAATGGAGAGAGCAAACAGTGAGGAAGAATATGGAAATGGAGTTGATGTTGTTAAGCTTCCCATTGGGTTCAGATTTCACCCAACAGATGAAGAATTGGTGGTTCACTACTTGAAGAGGAAGGTCTTCTCTCTCCCATTGCCTGCAACTGTTATTCCTCATTTTGAGGTCTTTCACTCCAATCCATGGGATATACCTGGTTGGTTACTCCTCTTCCCTTTTTCTTTCTATTTCTACAATTATTCTAATTTCAAGAACGGGCCAGGTCGGGCTGGACAGCCCGAATTGCGTATTTTTGTGTGTGTGTGTGTGTGTGTGTGTGTATTTTACTTTACAAAATGTTGTCTCTGATTTGTAGCTTTATCAAGTAAGAAGAGCCCTGTTAAGAATCTTGAAAACTTGTGATTTTTTTTTAGTTTAGTGGTTGTAATAAGTCTGCAGTTTAGGAAGAAGAAAGAAAGATTTTGGGCATTTCTTTTTTAATTACTCCTTCAACCTTCCCAAAATAATATTTTCACTCAAATTAACAAATATGATATAGAGATTAATGTATCTCTATTTAAATAAACTTACTCTCAGAGTTTTTCATCTTTTCTTTTTTATTTTGATACAAGTAAATGAGGAAAGTTTAATTTGATAGGAGTAAATGAGAGAGTATTCTTAGGATATTAATGATAAATACGTTTTGAAATTTTATTTTAAATTTTTTTTTATTTATAAAGCGACATTTATTTTGAAACGAAATAGCACCACCAAAATTCATGGGTCCACCTTTTTGCATGCCAAATTTATTTTCCAAAACTCATAGTTGGATTCTAGAATATGAATTGACCCATCTAACAAAATTAAATTGGAAAATATAATTCATTATTATTATATCTTTTGGGTAATCCTCGTACCATTTTGGTTTGCAATAAAAATCGAAAAAAAAAAAATTTATTATTATATGGATTAAATCTAAAATCGTAGTGTTTGGTTTGATGAAGGGGACATGAAGGAGAAGAGATACTTCTTCTGCAAAAGAAGGTGGAATTTACAGAAAAACAGCACCACTGATTGTGGGTATTGGAAAGCCATTGGAAAAGAGAAGCAAGTAAAGGGTCAAGGAAGTAATTTCACAATTGGGATGAAGAGATCATTTGTGTTCTATCAAGGGAGAAGGCTCAAAACCCAGTGGATTATGCATCAATTCTGCCTCGTGGGTTCTATCAACTCACCATTTTTACCTCAAGTAATGATGCAAGTGGGAGATTGGGTTGTTTGTCGTTTGTATCGAAGGAAAATGAGATCAAGAAAAGGTTGTGGGATTATTAATCGCAAGAAAACTAGGAATTTGCAGGCATTTGATCAAGCCTCGCCATTGTCGTGTTCTAGTGGGATCACTGAGGTTTCTTGTAATGAATTAGATGAGGAAAGTAGTTAGCACATTAGGTGTTTGATGAAATGCCTTAACCAGATCGATCCTTATTTGTAATGCCTTGATTTAGATTTTTGTCCCTTTACTTTTTTCAACAAGAGTTTTTGTGGGATTAATTCTTTGTTCGTTATAGTATGGGTTTATGAGATGAGGATTCTTTTATATGCCAATCAGAGACGGAGCTAGGATTTGTTAATGAGGCGGCGAAATAATTTTTTTGGATATTTATCAAAGTTTTTAAAATTTGAAGGACGAAATCCGTATTTTTAACTACAATTACATTGTATATGTATATACAAGTAGTTCGGTCGAAAAATTTGAGGGGGCCTCCGCTGCCGTCAGTCCCCCTAGCTCCATCTCTGATGCCATTTCGATAGGGATAAAATTAATCACTCCTCTTTCTTGAATTCAATTTATCCTATCCATCAAACGTGTTGAGAATAGTCTCAAAACGACTGATAACATTGTGGATTAAGTAAAAGTGAACTAGTGATAACTCATATCAATCTGTTGTTAATGGGGCATTTGATAAAGTTGGGGATATAAAATACCACTAAATCAATTTTTATTTTTTTTATCACCTAGTTTCTTGCTTTTCTATCATATTCTTGGTGAATTGTTGAAAATAATCCTTGCTCACCTGTGGAATAGTGCGAAAAAGAATGATGTAATGGTAAATTTGTTTTATCACCATTGCATTTACTCTCGTCAACTAGAAGAAATTTGCTATTTCATTGGATTACAGTTGAAAAATATATTATGTAAATTATGTGTTAGAAAAGTAAGTCACTATATTAATTTGTGATAAAAATGAGTGTTATACTATACGAACCTGTATTTTTCCCGTGCGTTGCACGTTTGTCATATTTGTAGTTGGATCTAACCATTATAATTTGTACTAAAAGTTTGTTTATAATATTTTTCTCAAAACATTATATCTCTCTAGACATGAAGATATGAGAATGTGATTTAGAAAAAAATTTCTACCTTTGAATGTTTAGCAAAAACTTGTATTATATCATGCTTGTTTCTTCATTTTCTATGTATCTTTATTTTGTTGAAAAATCACTCTATTTTCTTCATTTTTTAGTTTGAATTTGATAAATTAATGTATCTTCTCTTCATTGTTAGCTTTATATAGATTATATAATAGCTGATAGACTAAGATTAATCTTATATATGAATATATATATATATATATATATATATATATTTATTTATTTATTTAATTATAGAGTAGCTTACCAAGTAAGATTTACTATTTGATTTTACTTATTTATTTATTTATTTATTTTATTAATGAGACACTTTTAGGTGGGAAAATGACATTCTTGCAATTTTTGCCAACTTTCTTACTTTAATATATAACTAGCAGTCCACCCGCGCGATGCGCAGTTTATTATTTATTGTGTTAATATTTGCAATTTGTAATAATATAGTGAAGTTGCATAAATAAACATGTTATTCATAACATCTTTTATTATTTTAATTTAAAACATGTACCATACAAATGATTTTTCATATTAATCATGTGCGTTGCACGAATTGTCATATAACTTTAATAATTTTAATTGTTAATTTTATTTTTAACATTTTATTTCATTTGTTGATTTATATTTTCGTCAAATTAAAATTTTTATATACAATAATATTTCCTTCAATCATAAAAAATTAATCTTTCCTTTTATATTTTTTATAATTTGTATATTTCACTCTCATACTTGAATCATCATATATAGTTTTATTACGTCGTTTCTTCATTTCTCTCTCACAAAATTAATTGTTTTATTTGTGTTTAATGTGTACAAAGACAATTTGGTGGATCTCCTTAGATGAAGATATGAGACAATAAGATCTTAAAGAACTTTTTTTACCTTTAAATGTTTAGCAAATCTTGTATTTTTTCATTTTTTTTAGTTTTATATAGATTTGATAAATAATTATATTTACAATTTTTTATTGTTCTTTTTTTCTTTTAGACAATAAGATCTGGAAGAATTTTTTACCTTTGAATGTTTAACAAATCTTGTATTTTTTTATATTTATGGTTTTTTCTTGTTTTTTTTTCTTCATTCTTTGTATATATATATATTTTTTTCCTTTTTTCCATTCTCTATGCATCTTCTTTTCTTGAGAAATCACTATATTTTTCTGCATTTTTTAGTTTTACATAAATTTGAGAAATCAATGTATCTCTCTCTTCATCTTTTAACTTTATATAGATTATAGAATAACTTTTAGAGTAAGATTAATCTTTTTTTTATTCTTATTAAATAATATCTTATCAAGTAAGATTTAAATTTTTTTTATTGACACGACGTTTTTAGGTAGGAAAGTGGCAATCTTGTAATTTTTGCCAACTTTCTTACTTTAATATATAGTATACATATAGATAGCCCTTTTGCACAAATCGCTTGAATTAATTGAAATTTGGCAAGAATTTTATAATTACAACCTTATTTGTCACTCAAGTCCAACCATTGGTCTCTTGTGCGACTGTCTCATATGCGAGGGGTTGAAATATACATTTTATCGGTATAATTATGTGCAGTATAATAAGAATACGTTTTACAGTTATAAGTATAAGTTCTACAAAACCGTCGCACGGTCACAAACATGAGTTTTTGTGCAAGTCGAATGCATTGTTTCTTTTCTTTTGATTCTGAATTGATAAAATATGAGTAGTTGAAATTTTTGAAATCCTACTTGGAGTAAGCATATAAGTAGAATAAAGATTATGTTTCACCTTTAGATTCTATGCCAATTCCAAGTAGTTTTTCCTTTTATTTTCTCTTTGAGAGAAGGTAGCATAAGTATTGATGAAAACAATCATTAAACACAAAAAGCAGTAGCGTTTATTATTGCCAGAATCTGACGCTTTATCTTATTTTAAAAAAGGCAGTTGATTTTTTAGAAGAAAAACAGAGATTGCAGAAAGGAGATAAAGGTTGGGCATCCAAAGAAAGGAAGATGATTGTGAATGAAATAATCAATTTTTTTTTTTTGGGTATTTTACATTATTTGTTCCAAAACAAACCAAGTTTTAAAATTTTGCATATAAATTAAGAAATTGGTAAGATATATATATATATATATATATATACACACACACACACGTACAACTATTTGAATTTAATTATATAATATATTTCAGATAATCACTTCATATTTCATTTAGTTTGAGAGAATTACATGAGGGTGTTTTTAATAAAATATGAATAAATATTTCTTGAAATTGTATAATGCCACTTATTCTTTATATTTTTACTACAACACCATTAATTTTGAAGTGAATGGAATATTGAGAAACGACATGATCTTCAACTTTGAAGTGAATGGAATATTGAGAAATGATGATCTTCAACTATATTCATGGTAGTCAAATAAAATATAAAGAACATACTATTTTAAATTCAATTAGGACGTGGAGCTAACAAAATGACTTTCCATATCAATGGGTAGTGAAGTCTATTCACTTATATATATCCTCATCTAATGGTGGAGTAGAATTTTGCTTTAGAATAATTGGTGTGACCACAAGAAATATGACAAAATAAAAAATAATGGTGGTTAATGTGATGTGCACATGTAATGTAGCTTCTTCGATTATATTCATTGGCATCTTCAACCAGACGAAGGAAAGAACTTAATAATCAGCATTAATCCCCACCTAATATACTTGTGGAATCACCTTTCTTTTTATTGCACTTCAATTTCTTTATTTACTTAAATTCAATACCCCACCTTTTTCATTTTATTTATATACAAGAATCCCAAATATCCTTCACTCACTTGTAAATTTGGGAAGCTGACATTTTGGTTATTTATAGGGGAAATAGCCACCTGTCCCACAAAACATATATGGATGTCTTGACATTTTCATCTTGTTATTTTTTTTATTATTTTATAATTAAGTAAAATAAAATTGTACCCTCGTAATCACTTGGTTGTCTCTTCTTCAGCCATGTGAACAATATTATTTTAAAAAGTTTCCCATGTATTTTGCTGTCTTTTAACTTGCTCTATAAGACTATTATGAAGAGTTGATTTTATTTCATTATATATTTGTATTGTTTTATTCAACATTTAACCATTTGTTTTTTTTCCTTACATTGCAAGAAAGAAAGTGGGGTGTTTTAAAAATGATTTTTTGAATAAAAACAATGTTTAAAGAAAACTCTAGACTGTCACGTCAAACAAAAAATTAGAAAAATAGTAAATAAAATCTTGGAAATGGGTTTCATGTTGTAGGGTTCAAAGAACGAGAGGGTATTTTGGAAGAGTTGGATAATGTTAAAACATGTCAAAGATTCTTTTTGTCACCCAATTGAGCCACGGTACCAGACATCCATTTACTTAAGATAAATTGCTATTTTGTATTATATTGTATGATTTTTTTTGTACTTGGTCATATAAATTTTATAATTTATTATATTTTTTTACTCAAACAAATCATCATCGTCGATTGCTTAGATATGTATGATTATAATTTGCTTGACAAAATGCAACCCATTACCACTTTAAATACCTTCGACAACCCCCAAAGAAGCAGCATATATATTCTTGCCTTGAAAAAAAAAACAATTTCTAACTGGCTATTGCATTAATTATCTCGATGAATGTCATGATATTTTTTGATGGAAAACCATTCCCTAGTATATAAATATTCATTATGCGTGTGTAGAACATATATACATTTTTGGATCTTTAAAAAATTGATATAATTTTATTAGAGGACATTTGCATCTCTAGCTACATTCATGTTATGTTATTGTAGAAAAATTAAAAAATTTGATAAAAGTTATATCTAAAACTCAATATATATATATATATATATATATATATATATATCATAGTAATAAAATGGATCACATGATATTTATTTTATTTTTAGGGGTTATCAAATTCATTTTAGGTCTCAGACTTAACCAAATACTAAAGACGACAGTTTTTAATTGACCAATAATTCGTTATTCATTAACTTAAAACCCCATTTTGTAAAGAGTTTACTTCATGCATGCTATTTGATCGTTATTTCAAGACCCATCATGTAAAAAAAAAAAAATTCAAATTTTTTATAAAATTTAAAAATTAGATTAAATTAATTATGCACATATTTCAAGCATATAATCAATTCCTTTTTTTTTTTTTAAACAACGAGCAAAAAAGTCAATTAAATTATTATATTGTATTAACAAGATATTATATACTAATTAATCCAACTTTAAATTATACTTTACAATTAAAGAAGAAAATATCATTAAACTTATTCAATTGTTGGCTGAAATTGAACAGACGAGTCAGATTCATCCCATGTTACTTGGGCACGAGTCCACACTAAATAATTTATGGGATATAGGATAAGTGATAAATAACAAAAGATTATATAAAATCAATTCACGAACATACTTTACGAATATATTTTATGAAATAAAGTTTTACTATTCAATAATTTAAATTCATGTTTATAAATTAATCCTTTGATTTATTAATTATGAACTAACATATTTTACGAAATTAGATGGATTAAATTATTCATAAAAATCATACTATTTATAGATCAATCAGATGTGGTCGATTTGGATTTCTAATTATTAGTTTCGGTCCTTCCAAACATTATCTTTTCTAATTGATGTTTCAAGAATATCTTATCATATTCACAACATTTTCATTAAAAATAGAATTTAGTTCATTGAATTGAGCCTTTTAAATATTTTAAAATTCAAATTATACAAAGATGCATCTCCCTTTTTCCATGAATAGATTGCAGCCAAATAGTGTGTATTTAACAGTAATAAGTCCCAATGGATAATAGGCTCTTGACCAATAATGTTATCTAAATAATAAATAAATAATATATATATATATATATATATAATATTACATTCATTTATTTATTTATATTGTGAATTGTCATGTAGTTCTTCACAAGTATGTGATCTCGTGAAGATGCAGTAGTTAGAGGATGATGACTGGATGCACTGTATAAAACTTTCTCATCAAATCTCAACTAATAAAATTTATGGGACAATTTATTTTTTATTTTTTACTATGTAAATACAAAAAATTATATAAAGTCTAACTTCGCAGATCAAATTTAGACATAGTTTTACTCCTCATAGACACAAATCTAATTTTACATGATAATTTTTGTTGCGTGAGTTTTAAATTATGCGAAAATATATCTCATAAAATTAAATTTGTGTAACTAATAAAAATCTTATTCATGCATAATTATATAATTGCATTAGTACTTAATTCATGAGTTGTAATGGTGGGTCTTGATTAATTATTGAACAATACAGTAAAACCTCTATAAACTAATAACCTTGGGACCATGAAATTTTATTAATTTAGAGAGATATTAATATATCGATAAATTAATATTTTATTAATTAAAAGAGAGACTTTTTAAATTCAGCAAATTTAGTACATATGTATTGAAAATAAATGAATTCATATACATGTTTCATTGATTATATTCATGCATCAACCAATATTCTTTGTAACTAATTAAATATATTCATGTATAATATCAATTCATTGTATACAATTAACTATTATATTCATGGACGCATGTATCAATTCATTGGAATTACTTAAATATACATGTTTACATTAATTCATTGCACTTAAATAACTATTATAGCCAATTAAATATATTCATGCATGATGAATGAAACATATACTATATAAATCTCAATATGGAAATAAAATAATTCATAACACCCAACCATGTCTTCTCATCTAAAAGGCATCACAAAATCATTCATGAATGATCAAATGCGTAAAGCATTATGTGAGTATAAGAGAGACCATCCCACATGCACTCAAAAAGATTTACAAGAGTGGGTTGATGAAAAATATCATTTGAAAGTTAGTCAATGTACAATATCAAACACTCTCAAGAGATCATTGGAGTACCTTTCAGCCAACTTTGAGAAGGGTGGGAATATTAAGCGACACAAATCGGCGAAATATCCAGATATGGAGAAGGTTCTTTATGAATGGTTTCTTCAGTACCAAGATCGAGTCAACATGACTGAAGAGCTTATTTTGGAGAAAGCAAAGGATATAATGAAGCTTTTGTATCCTCAACACCCTCCTGAACATCAATTTTCTCAAGGTTGGCTTGAAAAATTCAAGGTAAGACATGGTATTAAATCATTCCGTCGTTTTGGAGAAAGTGGTTCGATTGACATGCAAGACATGGAAATGAAATCGAAGGCTATAAGGGAGAAAATAAACCAATTTCCCATGGAGAATGTTTTTAATTTGGATGAAACAGGTCTGTTTTACAGGTTACAAGTTGATCACTCTCTTGCAACCAAGCAACTTGAGGGAAGAAAGCAAGACAAAGAGAGGCTTATAATTGTTATTTGTTGCAACGAGGATGGTTAGGAACAAATTCTTTTATGGATTATTGGAAAATATGCAAAACCATGTTGCTTTAAAAATATCAACATGAGCAGCATCAATTGTCATTATCGTGTCAACAAGAGGACATGGATGACTAGTGTGCTTTTTGATGAATATGTTCACTGGTTTGATCACAAAATGAATGGCAAAAGAATCTTGTTGATGGTTGACAATTGTCCAACCCATTCAAAAAATATTGAAGAGTTACGGAAAGTTGAGTTGTTTTTTTTGCCACCTAACATGACATCAAAGATTCAACCATGTGATGCAAGAATAATTAGAGCTTTCAAGATGCACTATCGTAGGAGATTCTACAAAAATCTACCGGAAGGTCATGAGTTGGGGCTACCTAATCCTGAAAAGATTGATGTTTTAGATGCCATCAATTTTGCAGTCTCCGCTTGGACAACCAATGTTTCTCAAGTGTCAATAGCAAATTGCTTTCAGCATTGCAAAATCCGTTCAAATGAAGAAATCTCAAGCGACTCAAGTGAGACAAATTTTGAAGAAAGCCTACATGAGCTTGAGAATATGGTCAAGGATGTTGGTTATTGTAATGAAATGGACGTGAACAAATTGGTGGACTATTCGGGTGAAAATGATGAATGCTCAATGGTTCAAAGTTTAGAGGAAATTGTTGCTGATATTATTGAAGATCCTACTAATGATGAAGCTGAAGATGATTCAATATCGTTGGAACCGGTCATGAGAAAGGAGGCTTTGAACGCGACAACAACTCTTTACAATTTTTTGTTGCAGCTAGAGAACTTGACACTGGAACTCTTGGCTGCAATTAAAAAAGTTAGGGATGAAATCCAATTAGATTTAAATTTTAAGAAAAATCAAGTAACAATAGATTCATATTTTAGCAAATTACCATAATATTTATAATTGTAATATTTATGAATTATTAATTTAGAGTTTTAATGGGACCTAATATTTATAAAGGGATTTTCCGAAAAATTATTATTTTATTATCTTATCGAATTTGATGATTTTTTACAAAGGCCCAAGTTGGGACCGGAAGATTTTATTATTTTAGAGAATTTATTAATTTATAAAGGTTTTACTGTATATTTCGATAATTAAATTTGTAAATATTTTGATTGAGCTAAATAATAGAACAATTATAGTATGTAATAAAATAATAAAATTATACACAAGACATGCACCCCCATATATAAAAAATTTATGAAGAATACCCCTAGTAGTCATTAGCTTAAACTCAGGCGTTTTTAATTTGTGAGAATATAATTATAAAATTCGAATCCTTACATCAAAGGAGAATGCAAAATCAAGTTAATAAAAAATAAAATGCAAAATATTTCTACATAATACTTTTTGTAAAATAATACTTTACGATAAACATAAACTCTTACAATCATGATCACACACTCACAAAAAAAAAAAAAAAAATTCTCAATTCCCAAACAACAAATATCTGGTTATATATGTTTGTTTTTGGTGTGATTCACGAGATTGCATGAGTTTTTGTGTGCAAATTAAGATAGGTATGAAGAGCCCACACTTTGAATGTATGGATAGACATGATATTTTATTTGAAAAATATGAAAGTAGTGGGTTTCATCAAATAATATTCTCCAAGATTTCTTTTACTATTATTCTACAATTCATTCGTTTAACATTATAAAGTTGGGAAAATATTTTTAGAAAAATAAACAAATAAGCATAACGTTCTCATAAATTCCAATTAAAACACAACATAAATCGAACTCAAAACAAAGTAAATATCGGTCAACATTTAGTACTCCTTCTGTTCCATACAGATAGTTCATTGTTCCTATTTGTCTGTTCCAAATTATAATTAATTTTCTTATTAAAAGATATTATTTATCAAAAATGTGCTTAATCAATGTTTGTTGGAATTAATAACTTTCCATCATTTTCAATGAAAATGAAACCAGTCTAGTTATCAATATATATAAATAAGGATATAACAAGAAAAAATTAATAAAATGCCCACCGTAAACAACTGTTAATATGTCAATCGATAGCGTGTATTGATCTTCTCCCCTCATTATATGAAAAGTAAAATTAATAGACATTCTGGATTTTTGACACATCAATCGTGGACTCACATCTTAACGTGCCCACGGTGGGTAAGCTATAACAAGAAGGCCCGTGAAGCATAGCCTAAACTCTTAGAGGCATAATCGAATTGGTAAGGTCTAACGTGATGGGAAGAAATCTTCCGACAATGCAGATTCAAATTTTGTGTGTTAGTTCTGAAATTTATATCAAGTTGGTTTTTTTCCATAGGTGTTTGCCACTCGAATATATTTCTCAATTTACATCACACCCAATTGTGGAAATTGAGGGACCGACCCACAGTCACATGAGAAGTTTCTCATCTCTTTCTAATTAAAAGGATGTAATAAAAAATTTATGGATTACAATAGTCTTTTCAAGTAATTTAAATATGCTAATCTATGTAAAATGTGTGTATTTTTATGTAAAGAATAAGCCGCACCCAAAATTTATTAAACACACCTCAATCCTAGTAACAGTATTACTGTTCACGTCATAAACAAGTATGGTGAAATGTGTGATTAGTGGGGAAAGGAGAGAGAGAAGTAGAATATAGAGAGAGAAGGTGGTTTTATGAATGAATGTTGTTTTAGGTGTAAGTAAGAATCCCAGGGCTACAGCTGCAGAGTTACAGTGGGATTAAATTGAGGCGTAAATTTCTGACTTAAATTAGAGCCTTTTATTGTGGTCAAAGTAGTAGTAAAGTTAGGCCCACTTATTATTATTACCATTGTCAGTACAATCAATTGGGCTCTACTTTTTCTTCTTACACACAATCAGATGGGTTATCATAACTAACACCATTTTTTGCTACAAAAACAGCAATCACAAGCAACCAATCTTTACTTTGTTATACACTATTTGTGGATTCAATTTGTGATTTTGGTGGATGATTATGTCTTTTGATATTTTGTTCCCTATAATCCAGGATCTTCCTTTCTTTGCTCTTACGGTTTCATCCTGTTTTGAGTTTGCACAAATTTGTTTCAATTTATCTAGCGTTTAAGACTACATTTAATGGTTATGATTTTGTGTATAAATCAATAACAATATTCTTCTTCTTCTATTTTTTTAATACTAAAAAACAAGATTTTCAACAACCTTTTCTACTACAAAATCAAGTGAAATTACTTTTCTACCCCAACATATAATTTTATTAATTTTCTACCACAATTTGAGTGGACAGTCTCAAATAACTCTTACACTCATATGTGTAGTGTAAGATTGTTGACCGATATGATGCGAAGATGTTTTTTATGTCTTATCAACTATGACAAAATTGTTGTTTTCTTATATTTATGATAAAAAAAAGAAGTATATGAAAATTATTTCACTATTCTTATTGTTGTAGATTGAGATACCATCTCTTGCAAAAAATAAGATAGTGACAAATTTGAAAGAACTATTTTTTTTTTTTTTGGTAATAGACAGGGGATGGATAAATTGAGACAAATTCTATTTTCTAAAGCAACAATCATTTTGAAATGTAAATTAAATTAAATGTGTATTGCATTTTTTTTCATCTCAATGCTGCCTGATAATTGTTTTAGCTATTTTAGTGTTAGAAATTTAGTGTAACCAATAGGAGGTGAAATGATTAGGTTAGGAAACATTGCCTTGCACATAACGATGTTTCCAATAATGATTTAGAGGATGTTTGATTTTCCTAGTTCAATCATCTTTGCTCAATTTAATGTTTTTCATCTTGTTTAGTACAATTAAATAATGGTTTAAATTGGTGATTGTCTCGCAAAAAACAGAGGGGTTGCTTAGTGAGGGTGCATACATTATTAATAATGTTTAAGTGGGCATGTGAGCTAACATGGTGTGGGGTCCAACCCCCTTTGTTCCTACATTTTTGGGTTTAAGGATTCTATTCCCTTCTCACATAACCACTTATTTGATTCCTTTGAACCATCAAAATTGATACGTTTAAATTGTGATTTATATGGTTTTCAAGTATTAATTGCATTTAATGGGCTTGTGTTTAGTTTCATGTTTTTTTTTTGACAAGAGATATGACTTTCAAGTGGAATTATAAAATAAAGAAGAAATCACTGGAAAGTGACTAGATATAAATACGAATCAGAGTAAAATTTGTGGATTTACAAACGCCCACGGTTGGACCGTCTCAAGACACAATCATGTGCTAATCACAAAAGCATTTGCAACCATACACGATTAGACCGTGTCTCAAAACACGATCGTACATGCGATCACGATCCATTTAAATGGATGTGTCTCAATGATTCATTTCTTCAATTTTCTGTCCAAAATCTCACTATTGTCTGCAATCAAATTGCACCTGAAAAACCATGAAATATAATTAATTCTTTTTAAATAGTTTTTCTAATTTAGGCCTAATTTGAAATCTCACCTCATGCCTATTTTTTTCTTAACACGGCCTTGTGTATATATAAACATGAGATAAGATATTATCTAAAATATAGGTTTTCCTGTATGCTTTTTAAGAATTCTAGCTAATTGGGTTAATAGCAAATTGAAAATTAAATATAAAATTTTGATTCCAACTTTTAATCTTTATTTATACATTGAATTATTGCTGATGTTTGCAACGGGATAAATTTGACCCCTCCTTCTATTCCTTTCATGTGTTTGGGATGCTTTAAGAGTTGAATGACTTTCTAAGAAGGAATATGAATACAATACTATGTATTTAAATGTCTAAAGATTTTTACTTGCATTTAATTTTTATAGTATTTCTAATTTTAATTGCAATAATATAAAATAAAATAAATACAATATAGGCATTCGTTATTTTCTCAACCTTTTTAATGTTCTTTAATATTCTTTTGAGAAAATAGAATCAACACAATAAACAAACTGAAAATCAGATTCAAAAGTTTTATTTTAGTTTATTAGTTGATCAAATTTTTGATTAAGAGAACTCCGATTTGACTTTAATAAATAAGCTACCCTAATTCTTTATTTTTCCCCTATTCTCCATGAAATTTGAATAATTTTTTGAGTTTAGTTCAACACTTATTTTATAGTTGATTTTCTTACACTGAATAATGTTTCTTGATTGATAAATTGAAGTAACAAGCTCTAAACAAGTTTCCAATAGATATTAGCGGGCTTTCCATATTGTGCAATCCATCAATGATGATCTTCCAGATTATCACTAAAGCCCAAAAAAAGAAAAGGACAATATTGGGCTGATATTTTTTATTTTATGGGTCTCAAAAGCCATAATACTAACCCAGCTAGAAAAATCATAAACAAGAATTCAGGCAAAAACATCAGGCTGAAATATAATTATAATAGGGATGCATTTATTCATGCAATTAAAAAAAAATTTAGATGATATCATAACTGCATATACATATATATAAATATATAATGCACAAATTAGATTAGGTTTTTGAAATTACGTGTATTTCCCCCATTTGTTAAAATAATGACAACGTTGATACATGGATTATTGAAAATTTTGTACATTTTCTCCAAAACCATCAAAGTTCAAACATCACGAATTTGAATTGTATGTATATAATGTGTGAATTCTGCACTGTGTAGACCAGTTATCTGCTATCAAATGACTATCATATCCTTGTATAAATTTAAATACATTGTACTCAATTGTACAAAATCACATTATTTTCTTTTTGTTGTTGTTTGTGGTAATCTTTTTTATTTTATTTTATTTCATATCATATATTTTTATACAAAAAAAATAATCATTTACATATTTTGTATATACGTGTTAGTTATATTCATTATATTACAATTTTATTAGGAAAAATATCTTCTATATTTCCGAAAAAAATGTCTTCTACATTTAGGGGGTAAATCACTTTAATTGACTAATATATATTAAAAACTTTAAATTTAAAGATATGACTAAATTGAAACATAGTTAATGAAAAATACTTAGGGTAAATCTATAATATGCAAAATTTTAATTTGGAAAAATGATTAAATTTTGGGAACTGAAAATTCAGAAATTGTGAGAAATTGGAACCAAAAAGGCTCATAATAAAAATTCATACACATTGTATAAAATTTAATTAATCACCGGAGAAGTTGCAATTGCTCCATCCAATATATAATTAATATTTACATTGATTTTATCCCCACTAATCAACGTAGATTTTACTTTTACAGAACACACAAATAAAAAACAGAAAATAATAATTATACTTACCGATCATCGTTTAGAAATATATTTCTTCTCATGCACCATCAAGGTTTAAGTAGGTGATATGAGAGAAATCATCTTTTTTTTTTTTCAATGCAACTCTTTAGTATTGGATGACAATCACTAATAGTCTTAACTCTTTGCACTCACTTATATTATATAATGTTATTAAAGATGTGAGGTTCCCAAACCATTCGGACAATTATTCTATTCGGAAGTTGTCACTCTAATTTCAAAAGTAAAGCTTTGATATGTGGCAAGTATCCTATCATTGGAATTTCTTCACACTGATAGCAATATTGAAATGATATATGAGTGAGATTAATAAGCGCTTCCTCCATATTCAATGTCCATGATGGAAATCTTGTGCCTTTGAATCCGATAATCTCAAACACCTTCAAATTTGGATGAGGGTGGAGACCTTCCAACACATTCTCGTCATTTGTTTCACCTTTTCTAGACACTTTCCACTCCAATACTAATTTTAATATATTTGGCTTCTCGAATAAATATGCACTCTCAGCCTCTTATTGATGATGCACGTTTTCAAAATAAAAAATATGCAAGTTACCTTTGTGGTTTTTCAACTTTCCGAGCTCTCCAATTCCATGGCTCTCTTCCTTTCCCACATGAAAATATTCCAGTGTTTGAAGACAAGTTAGTCTTCCTATATAAGGAGGCAATTCCATAACATGATCCATAAGGTAAATATGTCTTAAGTTGATCAAGTATTGTATGGTACTTGGAAGCTTCTTCATGCAATAGCTATATGTTCTTAGCGTCTGCAAGTGATAAAGATCACCAATTGAGTTCGACAACTCTTTAATTCTTGTATCGGAAACATTGAGATATCTCAAATGTATTAGCTCATTGATAGAACTAGGAAACTCCTTAACTTGATAATCCATTCGAGTTAAAGAATGAAGGCTTTTGAAGTCCAAAAATAACATGGTGTTAGAGAGTAGTACTTCACCCTTGAAGAATAATGAACGACAACGCTCCTTTAGGATATAACTTGATCCATCTCTATCATTCTCGCTATCAATATATTGAACTTGATAGATACCCTTTGAAACAATGCATGCTAGATCATGCACAAGATCGTGCATGCTACAATGTGTGATGTTGGCATACTTATCTCGCCTCACCACTTAACAAGGAATTTTGCACAAGAAAGTTGACAAATTTGTTACCTTCAACCTCCATGTCATCAATTTGAAGAAACCCTTGTGTTATCCAAATCTCGATCAGTTGTAGCTTGTCGATCACTTTACCTTTGGGGAAAATTGAACAACAAGCAAAACACCTCTTGAGTGATGGTAGAGACAAATGATCAAAACTCAGTCTCAATATCTTTGAGATGTCATTATCATCAACTTGAAGATTCGAAAGCCATTCATGTGCAATTGAGATCTACTCATCTTTAGGTGTACGGTGCAGCGGTCCTCCAACCACATTGGAAGCTAATGGCAGACCTTGACATCTTTTTGCGATAGTGTTTTCAATGCTCTCAAACCCAGATGGAATATCTTTTGTTTTACCCAGAGCTTTTTGTTTGATTATGGGCCAATAATCTTCATCTGATAAGACATTCAAGTTATGAATATCAAGTGTGCGAACAATAGAAGCAACATGTTTACTCCTCGTTGTAACAAGGATGAAATTTCCCATAGTAGAAGTAATTCATGACAAGGAATTTCTAGAACCTTCCCACATCAGCGCATCTTCATTCCACACATCATTGAGAACAAACATATATGTTTTGTCTCTCAATTCTTTTTGTATCTTTTCCAAAAGAACCATCCTACTCTTATCCAATACGTTTCCAGATGTCAAATTTGCAAGAATCTTTTTCAACAAAACCACCGCATCGAAATTTTTAGAAACATGGATCCAAATTCGTTTATCAAAATCAGTCTCGATTCTTTCATGATTGAAGACTTTACGGGTCAACGTCGTCTTACCGAGTCGACCCATTCCAACAATGGGAAGAACATACAAAGGTTCCTCAGTTGGGCGTGATGTCAACATCTGATGAACTATGGGGGTGTTTGCAAAAGCTTTCCACAGCTTAAATAAGCTGTCAGCTTTGGGAATTTTTTGCAAACACCCCCTATATCAGAAACATCATCGTTATCTCTTCCAATAAAAACCGGATCAAGAGTGAGTACATCAGTTTCTTCCGGAAGAGCATATGCTACGTCGTCTTTGCTAGACTCGAAACGAATACAGATTTCGTTGATTCTAAGAGCCACGTGGTGGTGACAAAGATAACCGGTGAAGGATGGGAAGCATGAGATTGCTACCTTCTTCTTCTTCTGGACTTTGATGCTCTTCATTTTCGAAGAGATGTCATGATAGTTGAGTTCATCCAAAACGTTGTGAGCATCGAACCCCACATCTTGGAGGTGCTTGAGCCATGTTTGGACAGCTTGCTCAGTGATCAGCTTCTTGTCTGCATCGTTCAAGTTGCTATGAATTAGGGTTAAAGTATTGTGTAGCTTTTGGGCATTCTTCTTTAGTCCTCGGATCAGTGAGATCTCTCCTTTGGAAACGTCGATCAAGTTTTGAACCAGAACTTGAATCGCAGCAGCTCCTTCCATTCTAGAGAGAGAGAGAGAGGGGAGAGAGAGAGAGAGAGAGAGAGAGAGAGAGAGAGAGCTTGGTGAGAACAGAAATGGTGGTAGCTAGGTCTCGACTGTGGTGGGTGCCAACTACAATGTTTAAAATTATAATACTCGTATTACTTTTCGATTAATATTAAATCACAATGTATACATTACAAAATGATATAATTTATTGCTAGATGCAATGTGACAACTGTATGGTACAAGAAACCATGGATGTTAAATTTGGGAGACTTTGGAATAATATATTTAGGTTAAATATGAACATGAGCGACAAATATGGAATAGTTAATACAACAGATCTATCCAACTCTTCTTTTCATACTTGACTAGATCTCGAGTTAGATTATCAATAATATATAGAGAAGACTAATCAACCCATGAATACTATAAATTTCTTGGAAAAAGAGACTGTTTCCATATCATATATGATCCATTAAATTAGTGTATGGACAAAACTATAAATAGGTTAAGTACAATGCATTCCTCAAATAATTACATATTTAACAAACAAGAACAAGACATAGACTTCAATTACTTATAAGATAACTTTTACGAATATTCTAAAATATGAATTGTTGTTTACGAATATAATATTTGCTTTTCTTAAAGGATTTATTACTTTTATTCACACAAAAAATCGAACAAAAACTTACAAGAAAATAAAAATTTCATAAAAATATTAAATTCACGTGAGACGCACGGGTGAAAATCTAATATAAATTAGATAGGATAGTAAGTTTTTTTTTTTTCCTTTTAAATTTCTATAGTATTAATTAATGGTATCTATTAGACTTTTAAATCCATAGGCCTGAATTCATTAGGACCTTGTGGGCCAAGATGGACTTCCTTTACAAGATCCGTCTTTGAAAGACTAGCTGGGCACTTATGACATTTAGTGAATAGAGCCCAAAGCAAATCAAATTTATCATAGCCCATCAAATTTATCATATTAAAATTAAAAGCTGGTTTAAGCCCAAAGCTGATTTAATCCATACATAGACCAAAACAAATCAAATTAAAAGCTCATTAGGGCACCATTTATTACAAACTACCATAGAGTCATGTAAAATGTAATACATGAGAATTTAGAAAAAAATATCTATATTTTGTAATTTAGCGTTAAATATAAGATAATATAATTAATATATTATTTAATTGTTGATATGTATATTGCATACGTAAATCTCATTATTTCGTTTTGTTTGAAAATAATTGATGTTCCTATCAACTAATAGAATGCAAGTTTGAACTATTGTGGAATTAATTAAGATTCATTTGAACTAAATTTAGTTAATATTCAGATAAAATCAAGTTTAAACTATTGTCTAGGCGATTTCTAACCGTATCGATTTTTGCCTATTCAGCCCCCTTAAGTGTTGGACGGTTCTAGACGGGATTAGGAGGAACTATTCGACCCTAAACGGGTCTTGATGATCAAGGCACCACATACATTTTTTTCTTTTTTTTGCCTACATTTTAGCAAGACGATGATGTTCTTGTATTACAAGCTTCTATCAAATAATAATAATAATTTAATTAGATAGAGTGAGTCTTACATGAGACCGTCTCACGGATTATCTTACGTGAGACGGGTCAATCCACAACCCACACTTTATAATTCACATACAAATTTGTGGAAATGAGTTTAATTTGTGGGTAAAATGATCCGTCTTACGAAAACTATTTGTGAGACCGTCTTACGCAAGTTTTTGTGAATTAGATATAGATAGAAAATTAACGAATTTTGAAATACAAATAGAAAGTTATTTCATAATCATTGAATAGGTCGTATATAAATAAATTTCAAATGAGATATTAAATTTTCAAATGAATAGTGAAAGATCAATTCAAAAAATATCTTTTAAAGATAAAACATTAAGAAAAATAACTAAAATAACAAAAAAAAACTATATAATTTAAAATCTTAGATACGAAGCCTAGGTGTCGTCTAGGTTTTCATTAGACATTCTAGGTGTCATACGTCAATCAAGTGTTCCAGTACTAGCACCTCGTGAATTTTAGAACATGGAATGAAATTAAACACAAATTTTATAAATTTGCATATTAATCCTCAATTGATTGAATTTTGCGCACGTGTCCTACACGGATACACCACGCAGAAGGCATTCTCCCATGCAAGATTCATTATTGGTGTTTTGGTCTTCCACAATTTTGAACAGATTGCGAAAAAGTCAACGCCTTAAAACGACAGCGGATAAGTAAGCAAATCACCCTCTTAATTTCCCACTTAACTATAATGATTATTATTAATGATTAATTACGTGCAAGGCTTAATTTCAACTCAGCTGCCTTTGTAGAATTCATATACGTCTATTTGGGTAGTAATATTATGCATTTGTCTCCACGTTGTTAAATAAATAAAGGAAAGATAAAAAAAAGAGTTGAAATTGCAGTTCAAACTTAATTTTTCCTATATTTACCATTTCATGAATACTTAGCTAGAAGTCGCATTTATTAAAAATAATAATGATCCTAACTTTTCAATGTTTTTGCAGTTTGAAGAACATGAATGTTTCGTTTTAGACATTTTTGCAAAATCTTGATCATAATGCAATTACGACCTTTTTTATAGTGTTTGAATTTCTATTCTATTATTATTAATTCACGTCAAATATACAAATTTACAACATTGATGAATATGAATTATGGTAAATCATTTTTACATATCATATATTTAATAATGTAAAATAGGTCAGTCAATTCGTAATGCACAAAAATAATGGGGCCTCATCTCAGGAATTTTATCTATAGAACGACTTGGTATAATTTTTTTGTGATTAATAATAATGATTATTTTATATATATATATATATATATATCATTTAAATTGGTTAAGTTCTCTCCTCTAAGCAACACGTCTAACAAACTAAGCCAATTTAGATTTCGAGTTCACCTGTAAAGTCGTATTAAAATCTCTTAATATTGGTTCTTAAGATTAAGATCAAGAGATCAAATAATAAAATAAGTTATAAAAAGTGTAGTAACCTTTTACTTAGATATCTTACATAGATTTGCATAATATTCTGTATAAATGTCAAAGTAATCAATTACTTGCAAAAGGTGTACGTATAAATATTATATATTTTACCAAATAGTGAGAAGAAAAATCGTGATAGAAAATGTCAGGATAAGTTTGACCATGACCTTCTTGCTTGCATGATTTAATTTTATTTACGAAAAAAAAGGAGTGTGTTTTCAAAGTTTTGGAAATATCGGCACTTAATTTAATATAGGATTTTTGTGAGATGGTTTGATTTATGGATCTAAGTTTGTGAAATAGATGAATTTATAATTTATAATCAATAAAATAAAGAAAAAAGTTTGAGTTGGGGATATATAGTGGAATTGAGTCTTAAAGTATATACTTTGACATTCTGTATATATAATTAAATATCAAAGTAATCGATAATATGCAAAAGATGTTTAAATATTCTTTTTACAAATAATGAGAAAACAAATCGTGATAGAAAATGTCTTAAGAAGTTTGACCATCTTTAAATTTATTTACGAATAAAAAGGGATGTGATTAATTTTTGGAAATATTGGCATTAGTTAGAATATAATTTCTATGAAATCATTTCACGAATCTATCTTTATAAGATATGTCAGTTCACAAAGTATAAATTAATTTGTGAAGTGAATTTGATCATCTCATAAAATTATAATATTAATGATATGATTTTTTTATTAATTTAATCCTCTACGTACTATACTCATACCAGTCAAATGCTAAAAAAGTTAAATGGTTTTAGTTGAATGAAAATGACAATAAATAATATAACTAATAATGTATAATATTGTCTTCGTGACATAATTGAATAACAAATGAGATAATTATTGCATATTGAATATTAATAATGAGATTCCATTTTCGAGAAATTAAAAGTCTTGCTTCCTTAAGGAATATCAGTGAATCCAATCAGATATTAAAAAAAAGGTTGTTAGAGAATTGGAGTTTGAATAATTATGAGAAAGAAATCAAGTTTGAATATCACCTCAATTTAGAAGAGGTTAGCATAATAATATTAGTATTCAAATTATTTATTATTATTATTATTATTTTTTGAAACCGGTATTCAATTTTTAAGAATTATAATTTAAAGAGATTGTCTCCTCCAAAACTAATCATAAACTTTTGAGTATTTGAATTATAAAAAATAAATAAATAAAAGAAACATATGTGATGGGAAAGTGACGCACCAAGTCCAGGTCAAGTTTCAATCTTTGACTTTTGACTATTTAGATTTCCGTATTTAATTTAACTGCCCTACTACTTTCCTTTTTAGGTTTTAGATAATTTTTCCATCCCAAATACGAACGAGCATATTCTGATTAACTATCTAGTTGGTAAATATGACGACATAATTTATCCATGTACATAATTAATTTTATTTTAAAATATATTCTTAATGAGAAAAGAAAAGGCCAAACGTGACATGAATTCATACATCTAATATCAAAGTATTAGCATTATATCTTTAATAATACAATTGAGGAGTATTTATAATGTGTCCTTTGCATGGCATGTGATTTTAGTTGTATAAATTCATCAAATTAAATGTAAGGACTGAGGTTGGATACGACCATAATTAAATCAATACGCTCGTATAAGCACGTAAATAATATGTTATTGGGTGGGACTAACTTATTAAACATACCTTTTTTTTGGTTTTTTTTTTTTATATATAAATAATAAGTACAAAAATATGTTTTTTTGAGGTGTGTTTAGTATATTTGATATGTATATTACCTCATTCTATTTTATTTGAGTTTTTATAAAAAAAATTTTTTTAAAAAAAAAGTAGGTTTTCTGTGCTCGACCTAACTCAATCCAGGTCCATCCAACCCGTTTAGCCTGCACCCAACCAATAAAAATAAGATTTGATTTATGAGATGTGCTAATATTATAACTTAAAGATATTACTTGATGACTATAGTACATTGTGAAAATTTTATGTTTTCTTACTTCGCGTTTTTTTTTTTTGGTTGAGGCAAACTCTTCTTAGTTCTTATTCTTCCTCCTCTTATTTGTAGATTCCTCATCTTCTTCACAAATTTAGATGATTAATCTTAGATCACGACTCCCTTATTGAAATTATTAGTTACAATAATTTTAATTATTGGAAATCAATTAGTTTCAACAATACAAAATCATTTGCAGAAAAATTGAAATGCTCAACATGATATTAACGAAGATGATGATGAAAATCTCGAATTTCATTTTTTAGGCAAAAACTTTTATGCACGAGGTGCACGGATCCTAGATCCGTGCACCACAATTTGGTGTCCAGCCCACATCCAAAACCCAATTGATGCACAACCCAATTGTATTAATTTTTTGGCCCAATAGTATTAACTTTTCGGCCCATTGAAGGATGAAATTTTTCGGCCCATATGTATTAATTCACACACACATATTCGAAATTGTAAAAATCGCACGACGTGAAGAAGAATCGTCCATGTCTCCCTCTCGCACACACTCGCACACAGAGGAGTTTGAAAAGAAGAATCAAAGAGAAACTGTCTCTCCCTCTCTCACACACACAGAGAAATACTAGAGGAGGAAGAATCACACGACGCACTCAGTTCGAAGAAGAATCTCGTCTCCGCGCGACGCACTCAGTTCGAAGAAAAATCAATTGGAGCTCATCGCCGCCGCCGCAGGTTCTCCGCTAATACCTCTCTCTCACACAGATTGTCAATTGACGATTCAGTGCCCTAATTTAATGATTACAAATTTTACTGCAAATATCTTATGCAATTTAGGCGAATGCAATTTATATGATTTAGGACATTTATTATCTGATTTTGCTTCTATTATCTGATGAGTAATTTGTGTACCAGATGGTCAAATTTATATAACTTGTACGCTGTTGTTTTTCCTGAATAAGTCTCATGAGTAGTGATTTTCTTTGATTTTGGTTTGTATAATTGTATGATCAGATTGTCATGAATGTGATATATCTCAACTTGATTGGCATGAATGTGGCTTGTGAAAGTCTTATTAAAGTTTATTAAAGTCATTTCTCAGCTTGAACTTTTATTTTCTGTCTGTCCATTATTTTTGTCGAGCCGAAGGTATCGTGTTTCTAATTCTTTTTGTTTAATTTATGTTTCTGTTTTTATGGGGGTACAAAGATTGTAACCTGTGGAAAAAGATTAATGGGTTTTTCTGGGTTTTTGATTTTGAGTATGGATTTTCATGTTCTTGAAATCATGGTTTTGACTTTCTGTTCATCTGTTCTAATGTATACTGATTTAGTTTTGTGGGTGTGGTTTAGTTAATGCAATAGTCATTTAATTTCGTTTTGTTGTTGATGGTGATTGAATTTGGTAAAGAAGTATAAATTTTTTTTTCCTTCTTTTATTAAGGTTGTTATTATTGGAATTGTACCCTCTACTGCGCTTTTTTTTTTTTCGTTGAGGCAAACTCTTCTTAGTTCTTATTCTTCCTCCTCTCTTATTTGTAGATTCCTCATCTTCTTCACAAATTTAGATGATTAATCTTAGATCACGACTCCCTTATTGAAATTATTTGTTACAATGATTTTAATTATTGGAAATCAATTAGTTTCAACAATACAAAATCATTTGCAGAAAAATTGAAATGCTCAACATGATATTAACGAAGATGATGATGAAAATCTCGAATTTCATTTTTTATGATCTATACTTGTACTCTGCAGTACAATAATACCTTTTAATTATACGAGTAATACATTTTCATTAATGAGTACAAGCATGTTCAAGTGAATGCGAGCAGATGCGTGAGGACTCATGTAGGTGATCTGCACACTGGGTTGGAAACACAAATCTAAAATCGATCTCGGTACAAAAATTTTTTTTGCCATCAACCTATCAAATTTAAATTATCAAAAAAGTAAAAACAAGTCATATTTTATGAGACAAAATTTTCCCTAATTCATTACATTTTATTATTAAAACAAAACATATCATCTACATTCGAATTTTCTAAATAACACTATATCTCATAGTCAGTATTACTAAAAAAAAACAATCTCAACAAAAAATTGCCTCAACGAAGTATTATGTTCATATTGTTCCCCCTATGGTTCAAATATTTTTATATCCACATCCAACACATATTATGAAATATTTAATCATAGAGTATTATTATCCTAAGAAAGAATTCCACATCACGTAACCAATGTTTGACCATACATTATGCTACCCCTTTGAGCGCACTACGTCTAGGTATTCATATGATTGAGTATAATATTGTTATATTATTATCCATTTTTATATAAATATTATAGTCATACTTATTAATCTTTATTTAACAAATTTTAAATTGTGAATTAACCCGTTTAAAATTATTTTTACATCAAATCTAATACATTTCTCCAACAAAACAACAAAACATCTATATATCAATTTTTATTAATTAATTTCTTTTTTATTTAACCGACCAATAACTGAAGTTTCATCTAACAAAACATAACGCTTCTCACACGCGGTTGAATTTTTGAACTCATTGTATAATTTCCTGCCTCGAGTCAATTCGCTTCCTAGAAAAAAAATTATTCTCAGCGACTTTAGTTCTCATCGTAGAGGATTGGAGGAAAGGGGACAGAAGGGAGATCTCAGTCTAAGGGAAATTACCATACAGTACATTGGAGGTCTGTCACTATAACAGCAGAGTTGCCTTTCCAATTTCGGCGCACAACGTTAGAATTTTCTCTCCTACTGTTTCTTTCTCTCTCTAGATTTTTTCCTTTCTTTTTCCTCTATATTCCTCTTTGATCTTTTTGTTAGAATTCGGGAGATAAATAGACTTTGCTCGTTAATATCTGAGTCAATTTGTTCTTCAATTTTTCCCCAAAGTGTGGGAGGCAGGAATTTTGGAGTTGAATTGATTGCTCGGAGATGAAATCGCCGCTGGCAAAATTGAGGAGTATTGGGTTGAGTAAGGGCGACCCCAAAGGAAAATGGGATCTTAAATTTTCGCTGCCTGTTGATGGGTTAACTCAAGCAGCAAAGGTGGATCTTATTCAGTGAATTGCTTAATTTTCACTTAATGATGTTTTTGACTTTTCGTTTTAGTGTTACTGCATCTCGATTGATTTTTAATTTTGATTTAATCGAGGTTCGAGAGTCAGTTTCTGCATAAATATGGTGCATTAGTTTTGATGCCAATGCTGAAGGCTTTGTTCAGTAAGTGGGGTAGTTTCATGTGAATTGTCTGTAAATAGTAGATTTTGGGCGAATTTTGGTACCTAGTTAAGAAATTGTGACGTTGAAGTATATACGAGTTCTAGATTAATTGGTCTTTTGCTGGTCCTAATTTTGGCGCTGAGTTTGTAGACCTGAAGTTTTTTGTCCGGTTGAATCAGTGACTGGTACCTTGTAATGAACTAGCAAAATCTGGAGGGTTTTTTGTTGTTTTGAGATTTTCATTTTATCTGGAATTTAATGTCAAGATTGTGGGCCTAATTTTATGTGTATCTGTTAGAGCTTCTTAGTGTAATTAAGCACTGTTTTGATTGTTCAACAATTATTCTTTGGAATTTTGGGTCATGCAATGTGACTATGTCTTGCTTGCTGGTTTTTTTTTTTTCTGCAGGATATGAAGGACATGAGAACGTGCTACGATAGCTTACTTTCAGCTGCTGCTGCTACTGCAAATAGTGCTTATGGTACTTATTTTATTTGATATATTTGCTGAAGTTAAATTTTTAGTGGTGAAATTTCATTCTGGCAACAAAATCTTGACGTTGGGTTGCTGTTGTTTTTTCATGGAGGAGCCCTTTTTGACCTAGATATGTCTTGTCTCACTTAGAACCTAGAAGTTTTACAACAAACTGATTTTTTGCCCCCCTGAGAATCCAACAGCATCTTCTTGAAGTTTTAAACATTGTGCAGATGTTCTGTTTCCAATTGCTCAGAACATCCTTTTTGATAGAGTGTTGTCTATTTGTTTCTCATCTAACAATAATCAGTTCTCAAAAGAGTACACTGTAGCTGAGCAATGAAGTTTGAGATCAGAGAAATTGACTGTAGGCCTCTTGCTTAAATTTTTTTTATGCGACACAATGTAGTAGACTATATGCCGATTGCTGTACTTTTTGTCTCAAAATACTATAATTTGGTCATAAACTTGATGTTTCTTCTTCCAGAGTTTTCAGAGTCATTGTTGGAAATGGGGAATTGTCTACTGGAGAAAACTGCTATGCATGATGATGGAGAAAGTCGTAAGTGAGCCAGTTTATTTTGCTGAAACTTATTGGCAGCAATGTATTGCAGCTCACTTTATTTATAGAACATATTTTGTGAAATTTAGCACACGTCTAGACTTGGTCTGCATGTAACATAATATGGTTTTCTAATATTGGTAATTGATTTGAAGAAAAGCTAACCTCATACATTTTCTGCGGCTGTGCAGGAGGATCATTATCTATGCTGGGAAAAGTGCAGCTTGAACTTCAGAAACTAGTCGATGTATACGTGAGTATTTAATATTCTGCCAATATTTAGTAATTATGGAAATTTGATAATTTGATTTTAACTTACTGTTCCTTTTCCAGCGCTCGCATATTATCATGACAATTACAAACCCATCAGAGTGTCTTCTTAGTGAGCTACGGAAAGTGGAGGTGAGGATATAAATTAATACGTATTGGTTTCTTTAATTGAGATCTGTATCTGAAACACAAATATTTTAGCGGGCATAGCTGAGATATTTTTGTGATAGATGATTACTTCTTTCTAGTTTTGTGTTATGGATGACATCTAGACTATAGAGAACATGGTTTACAGACTTGATGGTTAGGTATTGTATACTGGATGAATAATAATTTTATCACTGCTCCAGTAATGTGTAACTTCTTAGTAATCTACTTGATCTTCAGACTTCTGGTAATTTGATAAATGATATGATTAGATTCATTATCATTATGAAGTATACTTTTTATCGGATCTACAGACTCATAGAGTGATTTGTGAAGATTATATAATGTAACCTATAAAAGGGCATGGGTGTGACTCGTGTTCATGTATTCTATTGAGCTTTTGATGGGAAGGTGGAATTTTGAACTCTGGATGATGCTTAATGTAATCTTAGCATGTATGTTGTCTGACTTCTTCCTTTCCCATTCGGTGTGGAAACCTTAATTGCGGGTGGGGATGGAGTTGGTTTGCTGGAAATTAAAATTTACCTTTTCATTGGATACATCATCTGTTCTTTTGCTTTAAGCATGCGTTTGGGACATGCAGTTAATGCTTTGACATGTTTATGATATTTTATTTCCTTTGTGTGATTGATTTTACATTTGAACAATTCCAATTCTTTCATGCTGGTAAATCAAGTGATATAGAATGCTGTAGTAGAGTTCTAGGATTACCTCTCTTTTCTTGTGAATTAGTTTATTTCCACTCTTGTGATGATCTAATTTTCACTGATGCAGGAGATGAAGTTGCAATGCGATGAGAAAAGGTGTGTTGTTTTTCATATATTTGAACTAAATGTTTCTTCTTGAATTACCTGTTATTGATACATGCATGATTTGCAGAGAGATGTATGAATACATGGTGGGACAATTTAGAGAAAAGGGAAAGTCAAGACATGGAAAATCAGAGACTTTTAGCTCGCAACAATTGCAAGTAGTTTGTGAAGAATATGATGATGCTGCAAGGCTCTGCATTTTTCGTGTAGAATCGCTGAAGCAAGGGCAAAGCCGGAGCCTCTTAACACAAGCAGCTCGTCATCATGCAGCACAGGTTTTGTTGTATTTCCACGATTCAAGTTTGATACCTTATGATAATGTGTTTCATATATTTATGATTTTGCAATCTTCTGGAAGCAGTTAAATTTTTTTCGGAAAGGACTTCAATCCCTTGAAGCAGTTGAACCATATATTAAAAGTGTTGCAGAAAAGCAACATATTGATTATGAGGTGTCTGAAGTGAATGAAGGAGAAAAAGATGATGATGGAGGCAACAGTTTTGAGAGTAATGATTATGGAGAATTGAGTTTTGACTATAGACAAAACGAACAGGAACTAGACAATGCTTGCACGTCAGGGAACTCAATGGAGGTGAGTTCTGTTTGCTAGTCTTTTGGCTTTTGATTGATAACTTGGTCTTTAACATTATTTACACTTTTGATATGAATTCTAATTTTCAGTAGCTCGATATATGTTTATGAAACATTATTTTCCTTTATCACCAGACATTAATTTTTGCTGTTTTCTTTTGGTACTGCAGCTAGAGTGTATAGTACTTGGAACTGGAAAACAACATTTATTTTGATACTCGAGCTAACTTTTTAATTTTGATCTCGTATTATATGATATGATATTTCCATGTATGGATCTGAAACCCTCCCAATAGTCTCTTGGTCTCCCAATTTAAGTTTTTATTGTGGCATTGTGGGTTTTTGTTACTTCATTTTGTTTCAGTTGGGGCAATAATTTTTGGGCAATAGTATTAGTTGTAGTTGTACCATATGGTATGCTAGTTCAACTGTTTGCAAACCATTTGTGATTCTTAATCTGGTGATTTTGCTACTTTGCCCTATGAATTAGTTGGCTTGAGTATCTGTCCTCTTTTTGGCCTTCAGTTCACTGTTCTCTTATCTATGTCCAACTACTTTGCATTGTTCAACATGTTATATACCATGGAACTTTCAGCTGGATCAGTTGGGTGCTCCAAGTGTACAAACATCAAGGACAAAAGATGCTGAACTGCAGATAAACAGTAGCAAAAACCAAGGAGATCAAACACTTAACCAACAACGTCGAGCTAGTTTTTCTGCTCCAATCTATGCTGAGAAGTTTGACCCTGCTGAGAAAATTAGAGAAATGAAAGCTTCTGCCCAAAAACTTAATACTCATGTGCTTCCGACTCCGGCTGATGCAAAAGGTTCAATGACAAGTAGTTCTACAACTCTCACAGCTACTCTACAACCGCTTGGGAGCTCCAAAAATCTGTGGCACTCTTCGCCTCTGGACATTGGGAAGCCAAAAAAGTTCATAGATGAGCAATTACCTACACGGGGATTTTCAAAGTCTCAAATAGCCGGTGAAGAGAGCAGTAACAATAAGCACTGTCTTCCACGACCCCCTCCTCTGACTGAGAGCGCCGCTGCTATCCCCCAAGTTGATTCCCAGAGTGGATTTGACACTCGAAAAATCAAAAGGCAAGCTTTCTCTGGTCCAATAGCTAGCAAACCATCATTAAACAAGCCCCTGTTACCTACCAGCGGATCCATTAATCCCTCTGAACCTCCTCAATCAACTTCTGGATTGCTTTCTCGTATATCTGGTCCCCAGCCTCCCTCACTTGTAAATGTGTCTCACAATACGTCACCTTCCCTTGCAACTTCACCCAAGATAAATGAGCTTCATGAACTCCCTAGACCCCCTGATTCTTTCAGTTCCAAACCCATGCGATCTATGGGGACCCTTGGCCACTCTGCTCCCCTAGGCAACAGAATTCGAGAAGTATCTCCAACAAACAGGAATCCTTTTAGGCAATCAAAAGAAGGCTCTCCTCTTCCTCTACCCCAACTAACTGTTTCCCGAAGTTTCTCCATACCCTCTAGTAGTCAGAGAGCTGTGGCTGTGAACTCAGGCAAGCTCTTGGGATCTTCTCATATTCTGGAGAGCACAGAAGAAGTTGTTTCTCCTCCATTAACACCTATATCCCTATCAAATATGAAGTCACCAAAATCTGGACAGATAAGAGGTTAGTCAAAGCTGTTGTCAAAGCTGTTTACTCATCATCTCCGTACATATTATATTTATTTGGTTGATTTTCATGTGAAATCAATTATATAATCAGGATATTATGAACTCATGCATCTCACTTTACCTCCCCACCACTCCCCCCGACCAAGAGAGAAATATAAAATCTTGGTTAATTCTTCTTAAATGCGTGGTAAACTTTTACTATTAAGTAGGCATAACGATAAAATGAAATTGTGTGATATCTTTTTGACATTTCCCTTTTGTCATCTTCTGAATTCTGATCTCATCTTCAGTGAATGTAGGTGGCAGCTGAATGCTCTCTTGGTCATCTGTGGAATGTGGAAATCTTCAGTTTTGAGGCTGAGCATAACATTGCCAGTATCTTGCTGGGTAAATGCCTGTAAATATAGTCATTTTTGTCCCACTTGTATCTACCGCAATTAACCCTCTCTTTCTCCATCAGTTCATGTGACAAAATCTGGGAGCTAGATCAGATCTATCACAATTTTGGCAGTTATTATGCTTTGATCCGTGTCGTGTGAGTCTTTTACGTTTGTTCCTTCTTTGGTGCGTGTAAATGTTCTTAGAGAACGAATCTTGAGATCTTGCTAACTAACTGCTGTGTTGAAGAACTTATGATTCTTGTTCAAGCTTGATAGTAGATTGTAATTCTGGATTTCTTTAATGTGTCTCTTTGCCTTTGTGTCATAACTGGCTTGGAGATGGAGTCAAGTCCATTGGATGTAGCAGTTGTGTGCTATTTAGGCCAGTAGAATCGAGAAATATTTTCTATTGTATTAACACCAGTGTTATTTTGTATGGTTGGTGCGTATTAATGATGTTGGAATGGGAAATAAATCACATCCACCTTACAGGAATATTGTGTGCTTTTGCTAGTCATTTCTTTCAGGCAAAGAAAATTTCACCAGTTTTTTCAAATTTGCAGTTACTTCCGAATTTTGAATTTAGTTTTTAATCATGATTCTTTGAATTTAGCAAAAAAATGTAAAAGTTTAATTTTCTATTGCAGTTCAAAACACAATTGTATTCTTTGACTACCTGAGTTTATGTGTCAAGCTATAGTGTGTTAAAGTTGAATTGCAATAATACGTTTAAGTTCTGTCTTTTATGTAAAAGTTAAATTTGAGATTTTAAAAAAAATTAAATATGATTCGAATTGCAATAGATTGTCAAGTCGCTTATTTTGCTAAATTTTAAAAAATTGGGATTAAATAGTATTTTAAAAAAATACAGTGTTCTTTTTTTGTTTAATTCTAAAATTGGAACTAAATTGCAATTTTGAAAAAATGTAGTAATTTTTTATTTTTTTGCAACTAAGCCTTTATTTTATAGCCACCTTATACTATTAATATAAAAATTGCTTGCTGGCACACAAAAAAGCTCATCGAGTTGAGTGTTTACACAAGACATCAACTTTTACAGCCACCTTATTTAGTTATTTATGCTCGTTCCTTTTATTTTTATTCATAGAATATTTATATGTTTTAGGTGAACAACTACTAGAAAATATAGAAAAAAAATTTTAGACACCTTTAAATCATAATATTAAAACCATGATCGTGTTTAAATTATAAAATATATTTTATCGCTTGTAAAATAAAAGTTTTGATTCTACAACAATTTTTATCACAGAAATGAAACTCTTATTTCGGTAGAAAATGAGTATTAATTAAAGAGATAGTGAGATATGAGCTTAAGCCCAATAGTTTAATTGAGAGTTGGTGGGGCTAACAGCCCAAAGGAGAAGCCCAACATAGATTATATAAACGGATATGTAAACAAAAGCTTCGACTGGAGAGGTAAAAGAAGTGGATATGGAGATAATCCAAGCAAGTAGCAGCTACTGCTCCCAATCCTCCATCCACTCATCGCTCCGCCGCCAATTGTCACGCACATTCGCCGGAGTTCACGGTTGTTCTCGAGCTTCGCCGTTCTCAAATTTGTCTGTTAAACCTAAAGTTCCACTGCGCAATAAGCTCAGTTCTTCTACTACTACCCGCGCTATCGTTGAAAACAGCACTTCAGGTAAATACCAATGCGCAATCGTTCCAATTTTTAGTCGACGTGTTCTGGTGTTTTCTGTTTTGAAGTGATTATGTTTTGTTTGGACAAAGGTAATTGAAATTTATGCTGTTGGTATGGAATATGAATTATTGGTATTAATCTGTTATAAATGTTGGTTAGGGTGCATAGGGCGAATTTAGGGGGGTGAATGCGTCCGATTGAATCAAAATTCTCATTCTTCAAGCATGATTTCAATTGTTTGTTGAGTTTGAAATTATATTGTTTCTCACTGAGTTCGTAATTATGTTCAAAACTGAGCTGAATTCTAATAAAATTGAGTAACTCAGTAGAATTTGTACGTTTTATATTTCCTGTGAATCAAGCTTCATGACTTAACAAACAAAAATGGAGTTCAAGCTTGATGAATTTCAGTTAACTTGTTCTTTTCTTATCCAGGATTAGAAGCACAGTTTTTGTTGGGGATATTAAATTTGAATATATATATATATATATATATATATTTTTTTTTTTTATATTAAATTTGAATATGTAGCTTGTTGTATGTAGAAATATGTGTTCTTGTTTTTACAGATTTTGGGATTCTCCATGAGCCTGTTCTTAGATTTTAATGAAGTTTTCTGCATATTCTATTACCTCTTGATCCATCTATTTAGTTCTAGACTTAGATGTTGCTATTCTTTCATTTGCCTTTCTTTCTTGATAGACTCTGTGGCAACGAAGGCAGTTGATTATGATCAGTCTTTAGCAATTAAAGTGAGTCATGGATTTCCTGCACTTTGAATGCTTGAACTTCTCCACCTTGTTTATGTCCGATTTGAAGAACTAATTTGATTGTTCAGTTTTTTCCAGAAGAGAGCTTTGGAGATATCCCCTAATTTAAAGGGAACTTCCATATTTCTAGTTGGTGAGGATATTTAATTAAATTCATGGATGTCTAATCTTTTCATTTAACATACAATTAAGTATTCATATAATTAGTTGTATAATTTCGTAATTTCTACAACTACAGGTATAAACAACTCCTATAAATTGAGTTTGGGGAGGATTCTTGCTGATGCATTACGATACTATTATTTTGATAGGTAGCAACCAAGCATCTAATTTCTTCATTGGTCATTATTACTCATGCCATAAGAGTTAGCTTTAAATAGTGTGGTCCCGTCTGCAGTGATAGTCTGGTGGAGGAAGCTATTGGAGGAAAATCTGCTGCTATGTTGTACATAGAGAAAGATGAGGAGGGATATCTTGCATCAGAGGTGATTTTTGAGTAGCTCTCTGTATATGATTGATATATTGTGTTAATAAGCACCATAAGCTTATGGCAGTTCGAAGTAATCTTGAAATTATATGTAGACTGAAGTATTGAAGCAGTTGTCATCAATGGGTCGGCTGGTTGTTTGTGCTGGGAATGGAGCTGTTAAAAGTTCAACGAATTTGTATGTGTTAAATAATGTGAGGATGGTAGATGGTTTAAATATGCATTTGATGACTAATTGAGTACTTTCATATAGGGCATTACTGAGGCACGGAATTTCAATTTGGATTGATGTGCCGTTAGACTTGGTGGCACAAGAGTTGACAGAAGATAGGATTCAACTTTCAGCTTCTGATATTCCAATATGCAAATCTTCTTCAGAGGTCCCTTTTATTCTCTCTTGAGTTTCATATTGAATATGTAGATATATATCACTTGGAACCATAGGTATCATCTTGTGTGTGTCACATTTCTTGATTTCTTGCTTCTGTTTCATGAAAATTTAGACGACTATTTTTCACAGGTTCTGGATCAACTGGCATTGTTGTATAATAGTGGGCGAAGTGGTTATTCTACAGCTGATGTTACAATTTCACTCCAAAGTGAGTCTATTCTTCTTTCTTTTGGTAAATTTTTTTTCTCTCTTTCTCTTTGTTGTAATGGAATCTCTTTCTCTCTCTTAGAGGTAGCTTCAAAGTTGGGTTATGATGAACTGGATGCAGTGACTTCTGAGGATTTGTGTATGGAGGTAAATACAAGTTGAAACTTGAAAAGAATGCTTATTTGGAACTCTTCTCTAGCAATCAAAACTTAACTGGTGTCCCTTTGTCTTGAATAGGTTCTTAAGGAACTAGAAACACTGACTAGAGTGAAGAAGATGATGGAAGAAGCTGCCAGACCATTTTAAGCTGCCAATATTCTACCAACCCAATATCTGTGTGATCTTTGAGAAGAGACTATTAATACCATCAATCAAAATAGCCATATATGTGTGTGTATTTGTACAAAAGAAGGATATATATTGCTTTTAGTTGAGTTACCAAATGCTACATCTTTTTTAGACCTCTTTGAATTTATTAAGAGCGGGTCTTGTGAGACCGTCTCACAGATCTAGATATTTGAAATTGAGTTTTGTTTGTGGGTAATAAGGATTTGTCCCTCATATAAATTTAGTTTTTGTGATTTATTAAATGTAAACTGAACGCCCAAGGTAAAATAAACATAAGAAGAGTTTGATTCAAATTGCAGTACACCACAAGCCCCACGCACATGTAACAAATGAGTGAGTAGTGGAAGAAACTAGAAAGAACTATCTCCACTAATTATTCTCACTTGGGGAATGTTTATACTTGTATGATATACACAAATCACTTGTTGACTTTTCCAAAAAATATTACATGTCACGATCTTGTAATTAAATTTTAAATATTATAATATATGTGGGATGTATGAAAATAAAAATTATTCGTATTTAGATGAGATATGTTTTTATGTGAGATAAAAATTATCTATCAGGATTTGCCATGACTTACCTAATCTAATTAGTAGTATAATTTATTTATATTAAAAAAAATTGTGAATGTTCGAAAATATCGAGATTTGAGGATTACAATCAGCAGAAGATATTGAGAAACAGTTGCAGATGAATAATTGAGTGCCACGTTGCTGCATGACCTGGTGACATATTCCCACGTGGCGACTATAAGACGCATTGCTCACTTGTTAATAATTACCTTTCTAGAGATTCGATTTTTTTAAGCAAATAACGATGATTCATTTTATCTTTTATTTCTTAATAATTTTAGGATCAAATTACTACACCAATCTTGGTAGAATTTATAATGAATGTCGACACAGAGTATCAACCGTGAAATTGAGGAGTGTTAAATATTTTTATACTATTAGTTAAAAATTACAATTAGAAATTCATCGATTTTAAATTCAAAAAATAAATTGATTATTAATTTGAGCTATGAGAAGTAAAAACTAAGAATTTATGATTTAAAAAAAAAGTTTATAAATCTTTTCCAACGAATTCTATCCAAAACTGTGATTTGATGAATCTCAATATAATCTGAGATTTTATCTAAAAGATTTTAACATATTCAAAACTACTATCCAATAGACTCGAGTAAATATAGAACCTTTTTACATTAAAAATAAAGATACCACATTATAAACTACTATCAAATAGAATCGAGTAAAACATATAACCTTTTTACATTAAAAATAAAAATACCTCAGTTATAATACGTGATATGTATATCACAAAAGCTGCGTTAATATATAAAATAAATAAATAAATAAATAAATATATATATATATATATATATATTGTAATTTATATCGACATAGAACTATATAGAACATATTTCAAATTCAAAAAAAGTAAATAATTTAAATTTAAATTTAAAAAAACTAAAAAGAGGAAAAGTTGGGCATTCACAGAAGCGTACGTACGATGCCAACTCCATTTCTCTCTCATTCCAAAGGCCCAAAGTCAGTATATATACACAAAGCCTTGCCATTAAACCCCTCTTTATTTTCGTTTTTTTATATAATATAAAAAAGGTCATATTCAACAATTCCATTGCATTTGATTTTCAACTCATGAACAATGAGTGATTGTTTGATTGGAATTTGGAAGCTCAACGATCAGAAGCTTTGATCAGTGACTGAACATCTCCATTTTGGTGAGTCGCTCTATGATTTAACTGATTGTGCTGTCGAATCTTCGTTTCTTTTCTGCAATGGCGGATTAAGATATGTTTCCTTAGCTGCTCTGTCTCTTAAATTATTATTTTCTGTAATTTTTTTGCAAGATGAATGTGTGCCGTAGAAGATAGCTGTTTTGGTGTTCAGTGAGTTATCTTCGTTGTTTGTTGATTGATCATTGCTGTAATTATGCAGTGATAAGATCAACTGATTGATTCTGATTTTTCCTTTGATTTTTTATTTTTGATTTATTTTTGGTATTTCAAGGGGTTTTGTTGAACAAGAGATATGCATCTCACATTTTTCCATTAGTTGCTGCATTTGTCTTTGATATCATGGAGCTGATCATCGGATTCCTGTTAATTTTTTTAATTTGTGATTATAGCATTTTTAATGTGAGTAGTGTAACTGTGTAATGTGTTTGGTTTTCTGTGGTTCTCGGATGTGGCTTTGTTTGGCAAGTTTGTGTTTTCGATCGCTTCCGTGTTTCAGCATTGTTGTTTTCAGGCTGGGAAGCAAATTGAGATGACAACTGAACCATGCATTCTACTTGAACTTTTTCATAGTCCTTGTGGTGAAATATCTTAGAAGTTCCATCATTGTTGGATTGGTTTTAAGAAAAGTCACATTTTATTGATTCTGTGGTGTAAGCAATAAGTTGCTCATTTATCAGGACAGCGTACTACTTTGTTGGTGAGAGATGGGATTGCCTCAAGTTTCATCTAGTGAAACGTCTGAAGGAAAAGCTGGTCCATTAAGCACATTTGTTAATAGTGAGCCACAGTTTGGTGGTGTCAGCACACGTAGTATGGATGGGATGTGTGCAGGAGCTGCGAACCAAACATGTACGGATTCAAGGTATTGTTCTTTGCAAGAATTCCGATGGAAAAAGTCCATGGGGTTCTTGAAGTCTCCTGATGGATTTGATGAAAGGTTTTCGGATGCAACATCTAACAATGTCATGGCAAAGGTACCTTTTGAGGAACGAGTTGACACATCAAATCCTGAAATCAGGAGGAATGTTCAAACTCCGATTCCTAGGATTGTTGGTTTTAACTTTATTGAGAAAGATGTGGTCATTGGTGCATTTGATGGTGAACCAAATTATTGCCTCTCTCCTTCTGCCAACAGCACCTTGAAAGAAACTGAGTCGAGTGGATCACATGTCAGGAAGCGAATGCTGTCTCCATTGACTAAATTGCTTTTGCCCAATCAACTTATTGGTGACTCTTTAGATATTGGAAGCCGGAATTTCCCAATTAATTATCATTCCAGTAGAGATACACATGGTATTTCTTCAGGACAAGATAATAAAAAAGCAAACATTGGTGGCAAATATCAATCAACTACACCAATTTGGTCTGTGACCAATTGCACTGAACCAAATGATAAGCTGTATGAATACAGCAAAAGCGCCTTAAACTTTTTCACAGATGGCCCTGTATTGGAGGACAAGGGACTAATCCCATTGTCATATCTACCTTCATCCGGAACTAATCAATTGTTTCAATTAGATGCTGTAGGATTTCAGTCAGGGGCAAAATCAATTCCTACTAAACGAGGTTCATACCCACTCTCTTTCTCCCCCCTTGGGCCCAGATCTGGACTAGTAGATCCTGCAGCCAGTGGAAGAAATGGCAAGAAAGAGGAGACATTGAAGAAGGCTGCACATTCTCTTGATGAGAGCACATCAGGAGTGATTTTTTCCTCCAAAGAAGAGGAATTCAGAATCACTAGAATACCGTGTGAAGATACTGACATTCTCTTCGGAGGAGCCCAATGTTCATCCTCAGAAACTAAAACTGGAAAAATATGGTCTTTCTGCCAGAATCGCAGACGTGGAAATTGTAGAGAACCAAGGAAAAACATGAGGGGGTTTTCCGTCAGGAGGTCGTTGGTTGGATCATTTGAGGAGTCTCTGCTCTCTGGCCGGCTTTCATTTGGAAAATGTAGTCAGGTTATTTCTTTTGTGACTTTATCTAGGATGGTTTCTAGTCTATTTGTTTCATTACTATGTTAGTGATCTAGATTGGTAGACCTGAAATTGGACAAACTAATATAGGTTATTTGGATAGTTTTTACTCTAGAATAAAATTGTTTCTTTTCTTTTTGGTTTTTTGGATTGTACAGAAAATAGATGGTTTTCTTGCTGTGCTGAGCATAACAGGAGGAAATTTCTCTCCAAAGTCACAGAAACTTCCATTTGCAGTGACCAGCGTTGATGGAGACCACTATTTATTATACTATGCATCCATAGATGTTTCAGGTAATTCACGTTCAAACAAGTGCAGGGATGAAAATCTCAAAAACATTCTTGGCAATAGCGATGCAAAGAGTGGCAAGAATCGTTTGCGTATCCCTATGAAAGGGCGCATCCAATTGGTATTTTCTATTTCTCTTCATCCTACTTTCATACCATTAATATTGCATGTTCTTCCTTGTGGCTATTTTTGAATTCAACTGCAAAATGTCCATATTTTCAGTGATTTAATCTAGTTTTGAGGGCTTTATCTGCTTAGTTACTACTTGATTCTTGATTCTTCTGACCTGTTGATATCTTGCTGAACCTTTGTTGTTAAGGCACTCTTCTCACTACTAAGAACTCTTTTTTCTCTAGATTGTCTGTACTGACACACCTTTTCGGTCTTCTATGCTGCAATGACCAATATGTTTCATTTCTATTGAAATCACAAGACTTTATTATCACCCGATTCACTATTTATTATACTTTTCTCAAGCACTTATAATTTTTTGTCTGCATGCTCTGAGTACATGCATCAATTTATGTCTGTTGGAGTATCTGCCTGTATATTTGTTGTGCCATGTTGAGTTTTTTGTTTGATTAAGATTATTGGCAAAGTGAAGTTTAGACTTCCAGTCAATTTTTCTGTTGAGTAGCTATATATAAATGCTGTATGCGTTTGTTGGAACTTATCTCTGCATTTATCTCTTGACATTATTGCAATCTTTTCTTATGCATCAGTCAGCAAAATTATTCTATTTATTTACTTACCGATATTTCATGTTACGCACATTCTATTACCATACTGAGTCCTCTAAGATGCCTACTCTTTTCCTCTGCAATTAGTTATCTTAGTGTGCCAATTTTTCATTATGGTTCAAGAAATTTTGTAAATTAATGAAAAGAATGATCCAAAGGTCCTGAGCAACCCTGAGAAGACACCAATACACACCTACTTGTGCAGCTACGACTTAAGTGACATGCCGGCTGGTACCAAAGTAAGTTCTACCAAATTGCTTCTGTTCAATTCATGTGAAAATCGCAAATATTTGTAAATTACAATTGATAATTCATAGCAAGTTCTGAGTTTTATTATCTCGTCTAAATGAATTGTAGTGGTGGTGTCAATTTATGAGACAGAAGAAAATATGCTTCTTTTAATGGATATGCCCTTTGATGTCATGCTCTCTTTATTTTGTTCTAGTCTTTTGGGCTCTTTCACCGTTGAAACTATAGCCTTTTTGTCCTTGAACTATTTTTTTTAATTGATATCTGCACATTCATTCTTTCACTTTCCTGGCCATCTATTTTATCTGGCCTTAGTGCATCTCATAACACAAAGAGATTTGAGCTCTTAGATGTTTTTACTTCACCTTTTTTAAAATACAAGTGTAATATGCCTTCATAATTCAAATGCAGTAGCAAGCTTGTATTGTATAAAAAAAGAACATTTTTGGCACAAGGGTTTTGTAACTAAAAGAAACTTGGACTGCAGGAGTAAATTAAAGAAAAGAATTATGGTAAAAAATGGAAGGTATTTTATGAGTTCACCTATTGTATGTGCATCTGTTTGTGATCTCCAGTTGAAGGATCTATATTAGTCAATCGGATTAGATAATAATATTAAGAGATGGATAATCTCATGTTTTCTTGCTGGACATGTCATTCAATTTCAAGAATTTTCTTGTTTGAAAGCCAATATCTGGATTATGCACAGCTAAATTCAATGACAAAAACTTTTATGTATTATTTCAAACAGACATTCTTGCGTCAGAAGGTATTTCTTGCTTCCTCGGGGTCAGATTCCAACCATGATAAGCAAGAACAGAAATCTATGAACAAGAAAGACGAGCACAAGGCCTTTTTTGTCTCAGATGAAAATAACGATGGCACTGGCAATATAAGGACAGCTTCAGGATGTGATTCATGCCAGAGCAATGGCTCTTGCAAAACCGAGACAAAGTCTGGACATGCTTGTCCAAGAGTGAATGCGAATACAAATGCTGCTGGTGCTCTTCGTTATGCTCTCCACCTTCGATTTGTTTGTCCTTGCCCCAAGAAGAGTTCAATATCAGTTGGCAGATCAGATCCTTCATTGGCTCTAGACATTGAAGGACAACGAAGATTTTATCTGTACGATGATTTGAAGGTCGTTTTCCCTCAGCGTCACTCAGATGCCGACGAGGGAAAGGTATGTTGTTTTATATCTCATAAGCTTTGGAAACAATAAAAAATATGGTTTGATTATCATTTATCCAAAGCAGGTTCTCTATGCATAAGTTTGCTGATCTTGCCATTTGTGGTTGCTAATACTCTCTCTCTCTCTCTCTCTCTCTCTCTCTCTCTCATTGCTCTCATTGCAGTTCAATGTTGAATATCACTTCCCAGAAGATCCAAAATACTTTGATATCAGCAGCTAAAGACTAAAGTATCCTCCTCTCAAGGAATACGTAGCTTTGCTTTTAGGTATTTGTAATCTAAGCCACTTCTTTTCTGTGGCGCTCATTACAACCTGTACATTCATTTTTTTTTTTATATATATTCATCAGCATTTTGATAACGAGATTTAAAATGAATAATTTCAAATTCATTCAAATTGAAGTAGATTTAAATCCGTCAAAATCACATAAACAATAGTTCAAAATAGGCCTGATAGATTTTAAATTAATTAATCAAACATAACAAGAGGAAGTAGAATATATTTCAATTTATTTGTTGATCTCTTTCCAACTTTGTGCCCATCTTATTTTTTGAACTAGACTTTTATTTTGTGAAATACATAATAAAGCATGTCTTTCAAATGTTGAGGGTAATATTGTCATTTTATATAGCTATAATTACATGTTTTCTTAAACTTTATGAGAAACATTCAACAGGAGTTATTTTGGAACAGAAGAAATAATCTTCTAGGTGTATTATTGCTATATATTATTATTATTATTATTATTATTATTATTATTATTATTATTATTATTATTATTATTATTATTATTATCATCATCATGTCAGAGCAAAAGAGAAGGGTTATTTAGTTCCAAGCGAAACCCAATGGGTAGCCCGTAGGCATGTATATGTATATGTAAATTCGATAGAGTATTATTTTTAATTTAATATTAAATAGGAAAACATATAAGTAATATAAATTGTTTAGTTAGAATTAAAGTGGAGGTGATGGATAAGTCACAATGTCACATGCTTCATCCTCGTGTGTCTTTTTATAGATTTTGCCATTTTAGTGATCCAATTATTGCACTTCACTCTTTGACACCTCTATTGGAATATATATCAGTTTAGCAACTCTTTTCATCATTGATCTTATGCTTGCATCTCTCCCCATTTGTAGGTAGAGAGAGAGAGAGAGAGAGAGAGAGAGAGAGAGAGTAGGGATAGTGTAATTGTTAGGTTGGAGTTGGATTTGACTAAAAGAACTTGTCATACAATAGAACCCAATCACAAGTTGGTTACATTCTTTTATGTCCATGATGGTACTTGATAGATAAATTTGATTTAACTCAATTATTTATATAATTCTTTTAAAAAGTTCAATACGACTCTAATTAAATGTATAATACTTTCAAATTTAGAGTTCGACTCGACTAACTCATAAATATGGATTTAGGTTTTTTTGAGCCGGTTCACGCAAGCTGTTAGAAAAAGAGAACCGACTCGACTAACTTATGAATACAGATTTTAGGTTTTTTTGAGTCAGTTCATGCAAGCCGGTTAGAGAGAGATCGACTCGACTAACTCACGAACACAGAGTTTAGGTTTTTTTCGAGCCACGTCATGAGAGAGAGAGAGAGAGAGAGAGTCTGACATAACAACCACTGCAACCAAAGGCATCTGCAGTGAGTCATCATATGTAATCACCACACCATGCATTGCCCCATTTCTCTATTTACCATTCTGTCCCTACCCATTATATTTTCTCATCTATTTCCTACCCTTTTTTCACAAGCATGCATGTTTCTACACTTTGTGGAAAACTTACTCATTACTCACATAACTTCATATGAGACTGTCTTCATTATATTACCCATTATTAAATTACTAATTTAGGCTTTACTCTCTTAACATAATACTACAGTCTAGTACTAGGTTATCTTATCTCAAAACCAACTCCACATATTAGTTTTAGTTGACACCAAATACAGATTTTATATTTCCAATTGATTGGACAATCTACCCTTTCCTTTGTGTATCAAAATTCTCATCGTACACGTCTCCCTTTATGCATGTATCATTCAAATCACACACACACACACACTCTCTCTCTCTCTCTAATTATATATAAATATGTTATTTTAATGTATAATTGTAAATGTTGGATGTGAAGCCCATACTCTGAATGTCTTGTCAGTTTGAGTAAGTAAGTGTGTATATATAGGCCCCTTTTATTTATTTCGGTAAAAAGTTTCAACAACGTACGACCCTTGTACGATTTATTAAGATATTGTTTCTACATACCTCTTATTTTTTATTTTTTTATTTACTTATTTCTTTCCTACCTTCTTCTTTTCTTCACCAATTCTATTATATATATATATATATATATATATATATATATATATATATATATATATATATATATATATATATAAAAGCCTCTAAATATTAGACTGTATTTAGTATATTCATAGATATTGTAATTAGAATAATTGTATCATCAACGCTAGACCCAAAAAATTACGAGTCTAGTAGTTCAAGTGGTACCACACCTTTATAAAGGTACTAATTGTAAATCTGTGATGATTAGAATTCAAACCTAAATCACACAAGTTTTTTTAGTTTTTATCGTCTCGTTTCCTTCCACTTCCCCTAACTCATTTAATAAAAAAACGACAGATCCGAAATTTATATATATATATATATATATATATATAATATCCAATTTAATTCCATCATCTTTTAAATGCTATGACATATATTAGATGACGGTATCTACAAATCATTCGTGTAAGGATTGTTAACTTAGTTAGATCTCAACATTACAAAATAAATAACATAGTAGGTCACATCATAATTTTGTGTTCATTTACTATTCATATTTTGAAATTGTTGTATAATATCTTTATTGGTAAGATTTTTTGTTTTGTTTTGATGTATAATACCATATTAGTACCATTTACTAAACAATCATGTAACAATATAAACCAATCACTAAATGACGAATATACCCCTATAAAATTTCGTAATTTTAGAAGTGCTGTACTTAATGTAGGTCTGTCTCTCTGGATATATCATTCTAATACATTGCCGTATTAATAATTAAGTTTGGAGGTGGTAGAAAAAAATTGAATTAATTAAAAAGTGTTATAAATGTGAAAGTGAGTTCAAAGCGAAGCAATCACAAAAAGTACAATTCATCCATTATTTCTAAATTAAGAGAAACAAATAATCAAGGCCATATTTTTAAGACAATTTGTTGTTTAGAGAGAGAGAGAGAGAGAGAGAGAGAGAGAGAGGGAGGTGGTTGTTGGTTAAGGATTCGCAAAATCCTGGTACAATTTCCTGTCTTCATATTTCCTTCATTTTCTAATTCAACCAAATTATTGAGTTTATGGCTTTTGTTTTTTTATGTTATTTAGGTAATTGATTCACTAATGCCATACCCTAAACTTCACCTCTCTCTCTCTCTCTCTCAATGTATCTTATGAGATTTCATATATGGTCTTACATATGATATATCTTATCTTGGAAATAATTCATTTAATAATGTTAATTAAACATTGTCGGAAAATAGATATACTAATATATAAGTTGAAAATATAATTTCAGTTATACAACTCTAAAATTTGTCAAATTGTAATCATTTTTTAATGAAATAGTTTATAAATCCGTTTGAATTGGCATGTGACCAAAACTTTGGAAACTTTGCCACCACTTAAATGAAGAGACGTAATTTTATTGACATAGATATGGAAAATTGTAAGAAGAAAAAAATTCAAAAAAGTTCTCCAAAACAGTAAAATGGTATCATGTTATATATGAAGTTTTTATATCTTTGATCATATGCGAGCCACGTGCTAACCTCCGATATAAAAGAAAGAAAAAACTTCAAATTGGACAAATCATGAAGTTACATAATTAAAATTAATATTTTTAACTTAGCATAATTATTTTCAAACAATGTCGAGTTAACTTCACTAAAAATGAATTTTTCTCATCATATTTTTCTATTAAAATATTCATATATTAATCCATACGCACGATTAAAATAATAGAAAAATTACACTTTGGCATCTTAAAAATGCAGAATGTAATTAAATTGCTCATGCAACTGTTTTTGCCAATATTGAGAGGATAAATAAACCAAATAACTTCAATTAATTGCCTATTAAGCATATATTTTCATTATCCATGATCCTCTCACTTGGCGTTACGCTATTGATTGTTTAAAATTTTTTCAAGAGATCTTATTATACTTAAAAAAAAAAAACCCAGATAAGAAGTGAATTTGATCGTAAGATATTTTATTTAAATAGTATTTTATATTATATTAATCTAGTAATACCAACGAAAGTATAAAACGACATTAAACTTAATTTACATATAACAATGTATAACGATGTTAGAATAAAAGACGAAACAATCCCATAATAGAAATATTTGATCATACGAATTATTATTATTGTTAATATTGATATTTTATTTTGTAATGTTTGTCCCAACTTAGACCTCAATTAGTGGATGGGTTTCACCCAAAATAGCAACTCTTAATCAATACATTTGTTTCAAATTAGTTCACTCCTAATCAAGATATGTAGTAATTTATGAAGGTAACACTAACTTTTAAGGATAATTACATTTTTCTCAGATTTTGCCTTTTTTGCGCTAAAAAACAATTTATTGTATTTGGCCATCTTTAAATGTGTTTTAACGATCAACATTTGAAAGAAAAGAAAAAAAAAACATTTGAAATTCGTTTGAGATGACAAAATTTTATAATTGTAAACTTTACTTTATAATTATGTGGCAAGAGGGGAAATATTATGACATTTTAGGCCAGAAAAAGAAAAATAAAGGAAAAAAAAATCAGTCACAAAATTAATTGCCATCTCATTGGGATTGGTTGGAAATTGCAAAATTGTGAGCGAGTGTATCTCAATTTGCAAATTTCAATAAATAAATGATTAAAATTAGATAAAAAAAAATTGTAATTACAAGATTAAAATTGAAAATTTGAAATAAATAGGATTAAAATCAGAAAGTTCTAGAACATTAATACCAAAATAATTTTACCCATATTTTATTATATATTTTAACGTGTTGATTATATATAAATATATATTAATAATGTTATTTAATACATGTAACATATAATAATATAATAATAATAATAGTAGTGTATAAGTGAAAAAAAAAGAAAAAAAATAGGAAGAAGATAGGAAAGAGACAAAAGAAGGTAACAAACTAAAGAGATATAAATATAAGGGAAAAGCCCCTCCTGCAGCTTCAGTTGCATTCCCACTACTCTACACTGCACACTGCACTCTACACTGCACTACTATATATAACTGCACTCTTCTCTTTCTCTCTCTAGACCTCCAAACACACTCAAATGGCGGATCCTGGCACATACGATTTCTTCAAGCTCAACACTCAGCCACCAAACAGACTAAATCCTCACTCAAATTCACCCTCCAATTCCAGATTGTTCTCCTGCCTCTACTGCAACCGCAAATTCTGCACTTCTCAAGCTTTAGGAGGTCATCAAAATGCGCACAAGCGCGAGAGAGCCGCCACGCGCAGAAGCCTCACCACCGGCGACGCCGTCTCCCGTTTCCATATCCATCAATCCGGCGCCGCCACCAACGCCTTAGAACTCAACTCCCCGCCATCTTACGGTTACTGGCCGCTCCAGCCGTCCTTGGACGACGGCGGCGCTACGCCGGCTCCTTTCGCGGTTTTCGGCGGTGGTCAGTCGGTGTCTCAGCCGTTTTTTGGTGATGACTCCGGTGACAATGTGAACCTTGATCTCACGCTCCGTTTGTGATGATTCTGTTCGCGTGTTCACGGTTAGGGGTTTCTAAACTGGATCTGTTTATTTTGGATGAATAGTTAGGGTTTTAATCTGAAAATCATGAGAGAAATCAGAATTTAGTGGCGAGATTCGAGAATGAGATGCGAGATAGGGTTTAATTTTATGATGATTTGGCTTCAACTTTAATCGATACATATATGCATGGTGCTAACACAGTTCATGTCAACTACTGTTGAAGATTATTAATTCTAATTTAAAAAAAAAATTAATAGCTGTTAATTAGAATCAGTGCTTCATTCTTATTTCTCGATCATATTGTATATATAGTAACGTGTGAGATGGTGGTGGAGGCGGTGGTGCCACCGTACTTCCGCCGCGTTATGATCTCATTGCCTTTGCATGCACTATTACGGTACTTTCGCTGCCCTTCCTTTTGTGTTTGAATTTTGATCGTTTTTTCCTTTTTCTATTTATTTACATTTCTTTTATTATTAATATTTTTAATTTTTTGAGAGGACAAATTTGATAGTTAATTCGCAAGAATAAATTTGATATTTAATACATTACAGAAAAAAATAATTGTTAATTAGGTTATACAGTATATATGTTTAATTCTTAGAAAATTTATAAAATAGGGATAAAATTGTTTTTAGTGAAGCTACAGTAAAACACCACTAGCTACTTTTCCGTTGTCTATTTCCAATCGGTCATTTAATTTATGACTTTTCCCCCTTTTTAATAATAATAATAATAAATATATATTGATGAAAGGAAATATTTATTTTGGAGAAAAACAGGAGGTGGGGGTGAGGATGGTAATAATAAAATGATGAATTGTGTTAGAGGTTCTTTATTTAGTAGAAGGGAAAAATTGAAAACTAGTTTGGTAACTTAGCTCTTTTTGGATGAGAGTGCAGATAGATTTTGTAAGTATTGGAATTTTGAAATGTTGTGATGAGTGATTATTCTGTGTGTGTTTTGTGATTTTAATAATAAGGCAAGAATATAGTTGAAATGCCAGATATACATAGTTGTACTATTTTATGGTAAAGAATTATTTATTGAGATTCGTAGAAAATGATTAAAAACTTATATGGTTTATATTATGAAAGGGTTTAATATGTTAGGCCTTGGTGAGAATGTATTACATTCCAAGCCAAAAATTAGTCTTCAAAACCATATATTTTAAATTAAATTTCATAAAAAAGTTTTTATAAGATTATTGAATTCAGGGAATCCTGGTGGGAGCAGTGAATGAGGAAATATTTTCCCCACCACATTAGTGGGAAGGAGGACAAGGATTCCCGACACTATATAGGATGAGCCTCATCCCACTACCAACCCTACACATTTCTAATTTTAAATCATCAAATAATGATAAAATAATCATCCAAAAATTCAACAAACATTTTATAATTTGAATTAAAAGAATTAATTTTGGACAAACCTAAAGTTTGTTCTCAAGTAGAATTAAATTGTTTACTTTTTATCACATAGTTGCTTTTGATCGTAATGACACATGATAGATTCATTTCGACATGTATAATTGAGAGGATGTTCAGTTAAACTTATTTTAGACATTTTATAAACTCCTACACATTATGAATTTATGAATTGTTCTTAGAGTTCATGATATATTTCATCATATTCTAAAATATATTGTTCAAGTGTTTAGACAAAGTCAAATTATGGTGGTTGTAAAATGTTAATAATGACATTTGTTTATTTTAAATATGTTATTTGAAGTGGTTTGTCAAAATAATCTAGGAGTGAATCTCTTATGAGATCATATCACGGATTTTTATTGTCTTCCGTGAGATGAGTCAACTCACAACCAAAATCCTACAATTCACATATTATTTGTGGGTGATGAGCTCTGTCTCACATAAGTTTTTGTGCAAACTAATGTGTTGTTCTCCATATTATTTTATGATCGTTTAACGAACTAATTCCATTAGATAATTTAACCTACAACTCATAATTCACAAAAAAATTGGTCTGTGAAAATAAATTTGATGAGTTATGAATAGTGAAATTTCTTCTCACAAAATTATTTATGTAAAGACAATCTCCTATAAATATTTATTTGATATCCTGTTGTTTGAAAAAAAAAAATTCTTATTAAATAGTAAATTGAATTGATGCACTCACCTCATCGAGTATGAATTTTAATTTTTTTTTTCCAAGCAACACAACAAAGATAAATAGTAAATTGATTTAGTGGGATAGTTTATGCCACCTGTGAAATAATCTATGCTTCCCTTTATTAATCATATATAAATGATTTTATTTATTCAACAATAAAACAAAAACGTGCATAAAGATACCATACGTCATCTAAGGGGGTGTGATTGTTTAGGTGGATTAAGAATTGTGAGCTTTTACTGTTTATTGAAGATAAAATAACATCTTTTTTTGTGTGTTTGGTATGTAGATTTTGAGGTAGGTTTAAGTTAAATTTTATGTTTGGATTGAATGATTATGGTTTGCAAAAGTGGGTTTAATTTAAATTTTGTGTTTGCTTTTATGGTTAAGATTAATAAAAAACATAAAAAGACAAATTTACCCCTCACTTTAAAAATTTAGAAAATAATGATTAAAAATGATTTAATAATTAATATCCCAAAATTTAATAATTTAAAAGATTAAAAAATAATTTTATATATATATATATATAATTTAATATCCCAAAATTTAATAATTTAAAAGATTACAAAATAATGTATATACATATAATGGCAGTCTTGTAATTTACTAGAATAGTAAGGGCATATCAATTATTCTCCTTGCAAAAATGAGGGTATTTTAGGAAAATCAAAAAATACAATAATAAACCCACCAAATATGGTGGGTTTATAAACTCAAGGATTATCATGCATAATCCCTTGTATATGCCCGGACCGGATAAAAATATACCCGAGTCCAAAACAATTATTCGGGCTATAAACCCATAAAGAGAACATAGGTTTAGGTTGGTTTATAAACCTAAACCAACCTAAACCCATGAACCAAACATGACCTAACAAAACAATAACACTGAAATATATATATATATATATATATATATATATATATATCACACATTAAGGACAACTGGACAAGTCACATTACACACATAATACAATATCCATATACAATTTATCAATCACATACTCATTAAAATATACACAGGAAGATTAACAATTTTATTTAAAATTATTACACAAATTGTGTAGCTAAATAACATTTCTAATTCTGGGAATGATTAGTGGAGAAGTCGAAAGTTGGTACCTCAGAATGAAATCCATGAGTTGTTTGATAAATCAAACGAGCAAATATATTTCTATAAGGGTCTTCCTCTCTTCTCTTTTAAATAAGAAAGGCATTTCTCAACCTTACTCTTCACTTCCATATACAATTCTTCAGCTTTCTCTCTCTTCTTCAATTCCTCCTTTCTTTCTGATCATATACATAAGACCAAAACGAAGTATTAAACGAGGAAAAGTGTATACATAGAACTCACGAAGTTAAACATACTTGAGAGACAGACTTTTTGTTTCTATTGGCTTTCCAAATAAGTAATAAAAACGGCCTGGAATTTTGGGCGCCATTAAAGGAAGGTGAAGATCTTGGTTCGCAGCATCCCCAGTGGCTTCACTCCTGTTATCAGACAAATATATACTTAGAATATATGTTTTAATGATGTAAGATAAAGTAGTATGTACCATATATAGTGCCAAAAAAATAAATACCTTAAGTTCACTACTTCATCTGCCATTTCTTCTATTGAATTCTTGAAATATGGGATGCTCATTAGATCATTGTAATCTACGAGTAACTGATAAAGGGATCAAGAAAACAAGAAATAATTGGTCTGTTACAATTGTCAAGAGGGAAGAGGAATTGATACTAAAGCTAATATTGAATGTTTAAAAAAAATAAAAAAAATAGAGCTAATACTAAAGCTATAACATTCAAGCTTACATGGCCAATATCATCTTCTCCAACAGTACCAAAAGGTGCAATTTTCGCTCCAAATTTAGCTGCCATTTGGACAAACTCCGACTGTTCTGGCCAGAATAGTTTGTATTCCTCACCCTGGAATTAAGGAAATATTGAAAGTAAAGTAAAATATAAATGAAAAAAATATAGCGAAATAGGTTCATTCATCACCACGTATATCACCTTTCGATGCCTCCTCCAGGGTATAATAGAATATGGGATTTAGAAGAGAAAAGTCTATAGAAATTGGTAGGTGACACTGGAACTGCTCCTATGACCCTCAATTCATCAAAATATGATAAAGAAGGTAATTTTCCTCGTTTCGAGTTTGTAAACATCATTGATGAGCCATTCCTCGCAAAAGAATGTTTCTCTCATCCCAAAAAGGAGCAACGAGAGGGGCCAATTCAAGGCCCAGCATAATATGGTAACCAACATATAGCACTGGGTTAGTAGCAGCAATCATCCATCTGATCAAAAAGTGATAAACTTCTATGAAATTCATGCTAAGAACTTGAAGTTGATCTGTATCAGAAATTTCAACTCACTTATGGGATTTTAAGGCTCTTAGAAATTCAGAAGGGGTTGGTGGTAAGAAATCTGAGACGTAATCATGGCGTCCTCCACGCCTGTAAAAACTGGCACCATTTAAGATTGAGACGATACTAATACCATCTTCCTGCATTGGAATGGATAGTTAAGAGATCAACCAACATATATGCAAAACAGAAGGGGGGGGGGGGGGGGGGGTTGAACCTACCAAGAAGAGGGCATGGCCACTGTCATCAAATAAGCGGATTTGACACTTTGGAAGCACTTTACAAAGTCTTTCAGATTCCTCTCTACTTGGAAATAACTGATCTTGTCCACTGCAAAGTCAAAATCAACTACAAGATTAAGTGAATTGTAAGAAGTAGGAATCAGATCCAGAGAGATTGGAAAAGGTTGACAACCTAGCAAGAATCAATGTTTGAGCTTTGACATCATGAAGTCATGAATTGGCAAATGCTGCACCTGATTTTAGCATATCAAGCTTCCATCGAAGAGTTTCCACATTGAAGGCCTTAGAGAGGACTTGTAATCTTAATCATCATTTTCTGAATATAGTTAATACAAAACTTTACAACTCAATAATTAAAGCCTAAGTTGATCCAATTATAGTTCTAAAACGATATGATCATCACTTTTTAACATTCATGTTACAAGTTCGAGTCTTACAGAGAGATAGGATGACATTGCCATGGTGTTCTGAGAAAGCTCCTTTATCACTTTGTCCCAAGGAATACCTTTCCCTATCACTGATGTCACCATCTTTGCTGGACTACCTAAGAAGTACACATGAATTCAATACTATAAACTCTGTTCGTAAAACATTGTAACTAAAACATATATGAAAGAAGAATAAAGAAAACTGACCAGACAGTAAAGTTCGCACATAAGGCAAGCTGGAACTAAGCTGCTCTGGTATCATTGTCAATGGCAACAGAGTTTGTGACAATGGAGATTTGTTGAAAGATGTAGCTGAATAAGAGATTGAACAGAGAAAGATTTAGTTCCTAGCTAGGTTGTCATTCACATGATTCATGTCGAAAATATAAGAATACCTGGATTAGCCAAGATTAGCATAAGATCGACATCTGGATTACGAGCAGCAACAGCAATAGCAAGGCATGCTCCTAAGGATTCGCCAACGAGATATATAGGTCTATTTGGAACACGAGAATGCTCTGTTCTAACACCACTTTCCACAAATTTTACCAGCTCTGATATATAAAAATCATAAGTAAATCTTTCAGTTACTTCCAATTTCCATATATGGAATGAAATTATGATAAGCCAAAAATATATATTACTGAATAATTGATCACAAATTCCATGGTATCATTAGCCATTTAAGACAAAACCAAATTCTGTACGAGGAAGAATCAATGAGAAAGAACAAGAACCTGTAAATGATGTTGTGTCTGTGAGAGGGACGTGCATGCATGCACCCGTATATCAAATATCCTTTTTTGTGGAAAAAAATCAAAACAGAGAGTAATTAATCGATCAAATGATAGACGATTTTATTGGATTAGAGATGCCATAAAATTTGAAATCAAGGATAACTTACATGCCAAGCCTTTCATGGTGCAATAATAGTCCCAATCCTACTCCATCAACACCTTCAAAATTTATAGATCAGCCAAAGACTTCGTCATTATCATCATATGGATTATATTTCGCAATATGAATTTCAAAACAATATATAAATGCATGGTAGAATAAATGTTTGATGTTCGAAAATCAGTTTGAAGTGGATTGTTTCGAATTTATTTATTCAAATTATTTTATACACAGATACATATAAACATATTAAAATTTAAATATATCTAGTAAAAACGTGCAATATAGTTTGTGAAGAAACATAGTAAATTAAAATAAAGAGAATTAAAAATGAACTAACCAGGTAAATAAAGCAGCAGAGGAGAAACATTCTGCTGCGACGCGCATCCCAACGGCGATAACCACCGCGGTGGTCCACCGTCCGATCTACTAATCAGCTCCCCACATTGGTCAAAGTAATCCTTCAAAGTCAACCGTCCGTCCTTCAGCTCCGCCACCGACTCGCCGCCTCTGCTATTACTTGACGGCGTTTCCGCCGCCGGCTTCTTCTCAACAACGCCGTTTTTGGAAACAGGTGGAGCTCCCACTCGTCGCTGTTTTTCCGACGGAAAAGCTGATGCAAAAACCGAGAGATTGGACTTCAAGATAGGCCTAAGTTTTCCGGACTCCTTAGATGCATCGCGGCGGCGGATCGACGGCCAGAAACCGGCGGCGAGGACTCCAGCTCCGATGGTGGCCATGGATGTTTAATTCTCTGCTGTTGTGTTTCTGTATTGATTTCATTTTATTCTCTGAATCAAACGTAACTGATTCTGCCAATAAAACGTTTTCTGTGCACTTCAGAGCTTGTCAACAATAAATCAAATATTCTAGAAATCTCCTAATTTATTGTTGACAGAGCTTCTTCTCTGCTCAATGTATAACTTTTCCTCATAAATTATTACTTTTCAGAAAATGTGATTTTTCAAAAAATAAAAAAATAAAAAAATCCATAAACATAACCAAACAAATTAAAAATAATTTAATTAGTGGACTAATTGATAATAAGTGTATTTCCACATTCTTGTCATCCACCTTATATTATAAAAATTTTGGAAAAAATTACAAAAGTATCATTTTCCCATCAAATGATAGAAGTGTTTTTTGGTAGGGGCATTTTGGACATTTTGTCACGATAGCAATTTAGTATTTACCATAGTAAGAAATTATTTATATGGTTAATTGATCATTTTTCAGGTTTAGTGTCTAGTTTTCAGGAGAAAAGAGCAGTGTGAAATTCGAAGTTGTTTACTTTATAGAAAATACGGTTTACTCTATTTACACACGAAAAATTAAAGAATTTTTTTTTTTTTATGTATATTTCCTCATTGAAAAAAAGTTTGATGTCCACTTTTCAGCTCCTTCTCTGCTTAATGTATAATTTTCCTAAAAACTATTACTTTTCAGAAAATGTGAAGAGTCTTCAGAGAAAAGATACCCATCTCATATTGATTTTTCAAAAATTAAAATAAAGAACAATTTAGTTCCATAAGCATAACGAAAAAACTATATTATGTCATTTTTCACATTTTGTTATAATTGAAATTTAATGTTTACCATAATAAGAAATTATTTGTATGGCTAATTAATCACTTTTCAGGTTTGATGAGTACTTTTTGCATGAAAAAAACAGTGTGAAATTCAAAGTTGTTTATTTTATAGAGTAATGTTATAATTGTTTCTATTTAAGACATGAGCAAATATGGTGTCACAACTAGATTTCAATGGTAAAGAAATACATAAATATTTTGAATTTGTGGTTGATTTTAGGAATGATGAACGAATTAGGGTTAATATCGATTTTGGGTTGAATCGGTTAATTAAAGAGCAATTGACACTAATATCCTCCAGTTGTGTATGTGCAAATCACATCTACGTTTCTTGGCCGGAATTTGCTGTTAGATGTTGCAAAGTAAAATAAAAAAACGTATAATACACGTTGTGATAAATAAAAAGTGTTGCTTCCAAAGTGAAAATAGGTGTGCAGTGTGATATGGTCGAACTAGGTCGAACCGAGTCCTCTTATAAACCGAACTTAGTCGAACCAAGTCGAACCAATGCGTCTAAAGTATGGAAAACTGTTCTGCCGCCTTCAGATCGAACTAAGGAAGCGCGAGCCAATGCAGTTGGGAAGTACCATGACGAACTAAATTAGTTATAAGATGCGATGATAAACTGTTATGCGACGAAGCTAAACGAACTGATTTACAACCCTATGATCGAACTAACGAAAGAGGAACTGATTTAGTTCGGAGTCATAACAGCGAACCGATTAGCAGGGAAAGTGACGAACAGACTTTGAACCTAACTAACCGCTATTTCAGCGGAACTGTTAGTCCATATCCCATATTTGGTGGGATGAATCTCAACCAACTCATATTCCAGGGAGTCTGTATATACCTTTTGTGTTCATTCTTTATTCCTTATGCACATTTAAATTCAAAATACACACACGTACACTTGCAAAACCTCTTCCTTTTTCTGACTTGAGCGTCGGAGTCCCATCGCCGGAAACCCCTCCCGGGGTATATTTTGCAGGTCTTCGTGTTCAAGATCATCAGTTTTTGGATCGGGAAGTTGGAGAATCGAATCGGAGCAACATCAAGGTTCAAGATTTCGAGTTTTTGGGTTGAAGAACCGGAGCTTTGGATCGGAGCAACATCAATTGGTGCCGTCTGTGGGAAACAATCTGAGTTTTTAAGGCGTTGAGATAACAAGCATGGTGAATACCAGAGGATCAAGGAGAAGGATGGAAGTCGGTGATTCATCCAGAAGACCTGAAAATCGAGAGGGTGACCGGAGCCCTACCCCCTGGAATATGAGTTGGTTGAGATTTGATGGATCCCCCTCGTACTATCACTTTGACGCCGGAGGAACTGGCGGATTTGATGGAAGCAGCTGTCCAGAAGGCTATAGGGAAACAAAGAGTTGAGTCACAGCAGGATAATGTGGATACTCAGCAAGAGAAAGAGGCCAGTGATTATAGGTCACGAACGGATGAGAGGGAAAGTCAGTTTCATCACTCTCGGGGGCAGAAACGAGGCCATGATGAATTATTGGAAAGGGTTGATGAGCTGAAAAGAGAATTGAAAGAAGTCCAGCGTAATATCCGACGAGTTCCGAAAGGTTCAAGGGGGAATCCCTTTTCGGAGGAAGTAATGAAAGACAAACTACCGGCATCTTTTCGACTGGTGAATTTTGATTACGATGGTACTGCTGATCCGTGGGATCACTTGTGTCGATTTGAAAATACCGCTCTCTTACACCGGTATTCAGATGGCATCAAGTGCAGGGTGTTTGCCACTACCCTCACCAAGGCTGTCCAGACCTGGTTCAACCAACTGACTGATGGAACTATTCATGACTTCGAACAATTATCAGAGTTATTCTTACACCAGTTCGTCAGTGCCAGAAGACAGCGGCGATCTACTCAGACTCTGTTCGGGGTAAAACAGAAAGGGGATGAGATGTTGAGAGAGTATGTTGGAAGGTTTACAGATGCAGCCCGGGAAGCTCCTGAGGCTTCAGATGACTTAATAGTCAATGCCTTCATACAGGGTTTGAAAGAAGGCGATCTTCATACTTCTCTGGTTAAGAAGATGCCGAAGAATTTTGATGATTTATTGCAGAGATCCACCAAGTACATCAACCTGGAAGAGGCAGTTCGGATTAAGGGTGAGAGCTCTAGCTGAGCTAATAAGTCACAGGAACAGGAGTCTATAAGAAGGAAGGAGACAGGAGAATCTCGAGCGAGGTTCGCGCCCCCGCCGTTGCGAGATAACAAAGTTGGTAGGAGGTATGACTAATATACCCCCTTGAATATTTCTCCCGGACAAGTATTGATGGAGATCTGGAATCTGCCCCAACTGAAGTGGCCGGTGACCTGGAGCCCGACTCCTAAGAAGCCATCCACATTCGGGAATGGCAAGCTTTGTCGGTTTCATAACGAATATGGACACGGCACCGATGAATGCTTGCACCTCAGAGACGAACTGGAGAGGTTAGTTCGGGAAAACAGACTTGCTCGGTATGTTCGCCCTCGCCGACAGGACGATAGAGAACAACAAAATGTTCAAGAAGAACCAACAAGAGAAAGGAGACAAGAACGGCTTGAGTTACCTCCACCTCCTCCATTCCAACCACGGAACAGGCCGAAGCGGGAAGAGAGGCCCACCATACACATGATCATGGGCGGGCTGACAGATGAAGACTCGAACAGAAAGGAGAAAAGCAATATTGAACTCGATTCAGTAGAAAGGAGGTTTATATCAAGGTTATCAGATAGAAGCTTGCTTTTCTCCAAAATTCTGAGGAGTCAGTTCGGCTGGAGTGGAGAAATTATGTACTAAAAATGCCACACTTTCGTATGTTGTTCTCTACCTTTCTTAGTTTCCTTTAAGTGAACTAATAAACGATTGTTGTGTCCTTTATTTTTTTAGTTTTATTTCATATGATTGCTTTTATACTTGATAAATTTGATGATTAAGTTAACCAACACATTCCCTCGGAATATCCTGATTAAGCGAACAAACACATTCCCTCGGAACGTAAACACTCCCTCGGAGTGTCCTGATTAAGCGAACTACCACATTCCCTCGGAATGTAAACACTCCCTCGGAGTGCCCTGATTGAGCGAACAAACACATTCCCTCGGAAGTAAACACTCCCTCAGAGTGCCCTGATTAAGCGAACAAACACATTCCCTCGGAATGTAAACACTCCCTCGGAGTGCCCTGATTGAGCGAACAAACACATTCCCTCGGAATGTAAACACTCCCTCGGAGTGTCCTGATTAAGTGAACTGCCACATTCCCTCGGAATGTAAACACTCCCTCGGAGTGCCCTGATTGAGCGAACAAACACATTCCCTCGGAATGCAAACACTCCCTCGGAGTGCCCTGATTGAGCGAACAAACACATTCCCTCGGAATGTAAACACTCCATCGGAGTGCCCTGATTAAGCGAACAAACACATTCCCTCGGAATGCAAACACTCCCTCGGAGTGTCCTGATTATGCGAACTGCAACATTCCCTCGGAATGTAAACACTCCCTCGGAGTGCCCTGATTAAGCGAACAAACACATTCCCTCGGAATGTTCTGATTATTCCCCGAAACATACCGACCAAGCGGACTGAAATGTTAATTGAGTTCATTCGATTATTAATAAAGTTTTAATGGTGTAAGTACCTTGTACTTGCAAACAAACAAATGAAAGATCAATATATGAGTGCAAAAAGTTGTGATAGGAAATTCGATAGATTGATTGTAGAAGATACATAATAGTTCTAGATAAAAAATATGAAAAAAACTTTACAAAGTATCATCAGATGGTTTCTTGGAAGAAGGGTCGGCAGCGGAGATCGGCGGTGCAGAAGGATCGAACATCTCATCAGGAAGATCCACCATAAGATTCGAAGTATCTTCCTCAAGTTGAATAGTCGGACTGGCACTTGGAAGAACCTCTGAAATGGCTTGCTGAAGAAATCCCTCCCACCATTTGGCATTAACATCTTCGTTCGGATCCCCTTGCCAACCGGGAGGAATCGGGAAGGATTGCTGCAGTTTTTTACCAAGCAAAGGGAGACGGAATCGAAGCTGGGACTCGGGCTGGGCTTCCTTCACCTCCTCTTGGCACAGTCGAACACCTTCCTTAAAATAGGCTTCGGCCATGGGAACAGCCTTGGAGAGGAAAATGACGGAATTCCACAAACGACTAAAGAGCCTCTCGCGAAACTCTTCAGCTATTAACTCCATCTCCGAGCTTTGCGCGAATTGATGGAAGCCTTCTGTAATTCCAGCTCGGAATCCCTCTATCCTCGAATTCTCCGCGAACTAAAACCGCGCACTCTGCTCCCGCTCTAAATCCTCCTTGAGTTTCCGAACCTCCGCTTCCACGGCAAAGAGCTCTTTTTGTTTTTCGGTAGCGAACTTTTCCTTCTCCAACAGCAATTCATCCATTTTGGATACCTCTGACCGAGCCATTGCAAGCTCAACCTGGCACTGCTCCAATTGAGCGGATAGCTTGTTCGTCTGGTCAGAATGGATCGCTAGGTCGCTCTCCAAGGCCTTTTTCTCATCTTCATTCTCTTCCGCTACATGACGGTATTCCAAAGCTTTGTCCCTTCGGCGAAGAGCTCTCTTGCTTAAGCCTTCAAAAAACTTCCTCGCATTCGCCAGGCGAGCAAGATTTAACCTTATGTCTCTTTCCTCAGCATCCTCCCCTGCCTCTGTTGTTTTCCCTTTATGAACAGCTATATCCCGAGAGACCTCAACTAACTGGGGGCCTCTCAACTGTTTTCTGCTTCTTGTCTGCGGACTTTCGCGAGCTAGTGGACCCCATTTTCTTCCTCTGGAGGGAAGGCGTAGTCTCTGCCACCTCCCCTGCGATCTCCTCGCTCAGATCGACAAGTTCAGACGGACGAGTGGGAGGCGGAGTCGAACTGAAGAGAACTTCGGCAGTTGGCAGCGTGATCAGCGAAGCCGACTCTAATCTCTCGAGCACAACACCCTCCTTTTGCATCACATGATCAGTTGAGCCTGGAGTCCTCTGGGCTAGCTCGGCGAGACGAGTTTCCTCCGCTTGTTTGAAAGTCGCAGCCAAGTCAGAGTTCACGCAATGCTGGGAAGGCGAATAGGGAGTCCTCTCCTCCTCAGGGACTTCATCTGCGAAGCTGAAGAATCGGTTCATTTTCCTATTTGCAAAAAGAATGCGTGGGTAAGCCATTATGCACCCAGGCTGTTCGTATTAGCACGATAAATGACAGGAATTAAAAAGATTGACCTAGATTAAATCGAGAAGGAACGTGGCTGTTCGGGTAGAACCCCCAAAATGCCAGCAATGATTCACAAGAACTTAGTTGGACAACATCGAACCACCCCTTCTCGAAAACCTTATTCAAAACCGAGATTTGATAATCAGGAGATGGAGGAGGATCAGATTGGGTAGAGGTTTGGACCCAATGAAGAGAATTGAAGGGTTGGTTCGCTGGTCCGCAAATGAAAAAATAATATTTCTCCCAGGAACTGACCTTTTCGTCCCCGGGAGATAGAAACGTAGCTCGCCTTTCCCCCTGCGAGGGCTCAAGTAGAAACGGAAAGGATTTGCGTTTTTCAAAACAAAGCAAAACCGAAATAGGTCGAAAGAAGGTTCGACCCCCATCAATTTACATACCATATAAAATGATACAATATAACTTATATAATTCGGATGCAATTGGTTCGAACATACGCCAAAACCCGAACCAATTTCTGAAAAGAAGGGGTGAACAAGGGGAACTAATCCCAGGGTGACGTGTTTCAGAAACCATGTTTGATGACCGATGGGAGCTCGATGGGGTCGATCTTCTGGGCTAGGAATTGCCACAGAATAACCGCCCACCAAAAGTGAACTTAACAAGGTTAGATGGGTTTGAGTGGTTTTTGTGGAAGAAAACACTGTATCTACGGTTTTTCGTCTAGACCTTTTAGGAACGTCAATCACTGGACTAGAGGTGGCCATTCGAAAAATAACGATAAGGGAAGAGAAGAAGATGGGTACCTGGAACAATTGAAGAAACCTAGAGATCGGTGAAGAAAACCCTTGATAGATGAGAAGAAATTTGGAGAAGAGAAGCTACAGTGATTTGTGGCGTAAAGATTTTTTAACCTAATGTAGGGCATATATATAGAGAAAGATTTCATCGGTTTTTGGGGGGAAAAAGTGAAAAGTCGCGAACTCCCAGCCGTTAGATCCGACGAAATCCAACGGTGGAAGACAAAAATGCACTGGGCGGGAATCCTATCTGGCCACGTGTCGATTAGATGGGACAGAAGCGGCTGAAGAGACATTTCGCCTTGGAAAGGCGCGTTAATTGTTCGACTAATTCGCTAGCGGACTACGTTAGTGCGTGTCAACACGCACTTCGAATGGGAGGAGTACTTGATATGGTTGAACTAGGTCGAACCGAGTCCTCTTATAAACCGAACTTAGTCGAACCAATGCGTCTGAAGTATGGAAAGCTGTTCGGCCGCCTTCAGATCGAACTAAGGAAGTGCGAGTCAGTGCAGTTGGGAAGTACCATGACGAACTAAATTAGTTATAAGATGCGATGATAAAATGTTATGCGACGAAGCTAAACGAACTGATTTACAGCCCTATGATCGAACTAACGAAAGAGGAACTGATTTAGTTCGGAGTCATAACAGCGAACCGATTAGCAGGAAAAGTGACGAACAGACTTTGAACCTAACTAACCGCTATTTCAGCGGAACTGTTAGTCCATATCTCATATTTGGTGGGATGAATCTCAACCAACTCATATTCCAGGGAGTCTGTATAGACCTCTTGTGTTCATTCTTTATTCCTTATGCACACTTAAATTCAAAATACACACACGTACAGTTGCAAAACCTCTTCCTTTTTCTGACTTGAGCGTCGGAGTCCCATCGCCGGGAACCCCTCTCGGGGTTTATTTTGCAGGTCTTCGTGTTCAAGATCATCAGTTTTTTGATCGGGAAGTTGGAGAATCGAATCGGAGCAACATCAAGGTTCAAGATTTCGAGTTTTTTGGTTGAAGAACCGGAGCTTTGGATCGGAGCAACATCACAGTGCATATTGGAAAATGATATTAACCCAAAATTTATCCCTTTAAAATATGAAATGTGAAGTTAATAATCGTGCTAGATTTTTGACACATCAATGTCGAACACATTGATATGTTCACAATGGAAAGGTTTGTGTATTGAAATCCTACAACATACACATATTTTTGGACTTTTTTTTTAATGTATGTCTAAAAGAGAGAAGTACATATGAAAACATTTTATTAATCATTCAACTAATCACATTTATAAATGATTTTATTTTTCAACGTTATTCGGAAATATACAGAGAAGAATAAAGGCCAATATCGGTTTTCACAAATTATTACTCAAATTTACCTCTACACACATGTAAAATACTTAATGTACATGTAAAATTACCAATTCCATTCAATCAAATGGCTACAAGTTGTGTAGCTAAAAAAATATATCTATGAATCATGAGTGAAGTCGAAAGTGGGCACCTCAGAATCAAATCCATGAGTTGCTTGATAACTTAAACGAGCAAATATATTTCTATAAGGATCTTTCTCTCTTTTCTCTTGTAAATAAGCAAGGCATTTCTCAACCTCACTCTTCACTTCCATATACAATTCTTCAGCTTTCTCTCTGTTTTTCAATTCCTCCTTTCTTCCTGATCATACACATAAGACCAAAACGAAGTATTAAATGAGGAAAAGTGTATACGTAGAACTCACGACGTTAAGCGTACTTGAGAGACAGACCTTCTGTTTCTATTGGCTTTCCTAATAAGTAATAAAAACGGCCCGGAATTTTGGGCGCCAATATAGGAAGGTGAATATCTTGGTTTGCAACATCCCCACTGGCTTCACCCCTTTTATCAGACAAGTATGTACTTAGAATTGTGTAATTTCATGACACGATCGAGCCTTGAGGAGACATGTTTTGAAGATGTAAGATAAAGTAGTATACCTTAACTTCACTGCCTCATCTGTTAGCTCTTCTATTGCATTCTTAAAATATGGAATGTTCCTTAGATCATCGTAATCTAAGAGTAACTGATAAAGGGACAAAAAAAAATTCACTTCAATGGCAGAATAACAAGAAATAAATGTGTTAATACTAAAGCTATAACATTCAAGCTTACATGACCAATATCATCTTCTCCAACAGAACCAAAAGGTACGATTTTTGCTCCAAATTTAGCTGCCATACGAACAAACTCCGACTGTTCTGGCCAGAATAGTTTGTATTCCTCACCCTAGAATCATGGAAAAATTGAAAGTATAGTAAAATATTAACGAAAAAATATAGAAAAATGTGTTTGTCACTATGTATATCACCTTCCGATGAAGAGCCTCTCTGACTCCTCCAGGGTAAAGTAGAATGTGGGATTTAGAAGAGAAAAGTCTATAGAAATTGGCTGCGGATACTGGAACGGCTCCCATGATCCTTAACGTGTCGAAAGATGACAAAGAAGGCAATTTTCCTTCTTTCAACTTAGTAAACATCATAGGATGTGCCATTCCTCGCAGAAGAATGTTTCTTTCAGTCCAAAAACGAGAAACGAGAGGGCCCAATTCAAGGCCCAGCATCATGTGGTAACCAACGTATAGTATCGGTCCTTCAGATGGAATTCCATCAAGACTTCTTACTATGTTTCCGTTTTCCAGAGTCGATAGCAATACAGGGTTAGTAGCAGCAATAATCCATCTGATAAGAAAGTAATAAACTTCTATGAAATTCATGCTATAAGAACTTGAAGTTGATCTGTATCAGAAATTTCAACTCACTTCTGTGATTCAAAGACTCTTAGAAACTCAGAAGGGGTTGGTGGTAAGTAATCTAAGACGTAATCATGGCGTACTCCACGCCTGTAGAAACTGGCACCAGTTAGGATTGAGACGATACTAATACCATCTTCCTGCATTCAAATGGGTAATTCAGAGATCAACCACATATAAGCAAAATGTACCATGAGGTAGCTAAACTCAAATAGATCATGTTACATGCATTTATTAAAGCTTGTAAGTAAATGGCAAAACAGATGAACAATCTATTGGGGGGTAACCTACCAAGAAGAGGGTATGACCACTGTCATCAAATATGCGGATTTGACACTTTGGAAGCACTTTACAAAGTCTTTCAGCTTCCTCTCTACTTGGAAGTAACTGATCCTGTCCACTACAAAGATTAAGTCAATTGTAAGAAGTATAAATCGGATCCAAAGAGATGATGAAAAGTAGGCAACCTGGCAAGAATCAACGTTTGAGCTTTGACAGCATGGAGTCGTGAATTGGCAAATGCTGCACCTGATTTTAGCATATCTAGCTTCCAACCAAGAGTTTCCACATTGAAGGCCTTAGAGAGGACCTATGATCTTAATAATCATTTTCTGAACAAAGTATACACAAAAATTTATCATCACCTTTAATCATTCATGTTACAAGTTCAAGTCTTACAGAGAGATACGATGACATTGCCATAGTTTCCTGAGAAAGCTCCTTAATCACTTTGTCCGAAGGAAGACCATTTCCTATCAATGATGTCACCATCTTTGCCGGAGTACCTAAAAACGTAGATATGAACTCAATCCTTTCGTAAAACATTGTAACTTAAATAGATATGAAAGAAAAGTAAATAAAACTAACCTAACATTAAAGTTAGCATATAAGGCAAGCTGGAACTAAGCTGCCTGGGTATCATTGACAATGGCAGCATAGATTTGCCGTAAGATGTAGCTGTTAGAGATTGAACAGAGAAAGATTTAGTTCCTAGGTTGTCATTCACATGATTCTTGTCCAAAATGTAAGATTACCTGGATTAGCCAAGATTAGCATAAGATCGATATCTGGATTACGAGCAGCAACCGCAAGAGCAAGGCATGCCCCAAAAGATTCACCAACAAGATATATAGGTCTATTTGGAACACGAGAATGCTCTGTCCTAACACCACTTTCCACAAATTTTACCAGCTCTGATATATCAAAAATGGATTATGATAAGCCTAAAAGTATAGTAGTAAATATATGATCACAAGTTCTATGGTATCATTAGCCATTTAAGACAAAACCACATTCTGTACGAGGAAGGAATTAATGACAAGGAACAACAAGAACCTGTAAATGATGTTCTGTCTGTGAGAGGGATGTGCATGCACCATATATCAAATATCCTTTTTTTGTGAAAATAAAACAAAAATAGTAATTAATAAATCATACTTGATATGTACTTGAGCAACTGGATCAAATAATGAACGATGATTTTATTTGTTTAGTGATGCCATAACTTACTTGCCAAGCCTTTCATGGTGCAATAAAAGTCCCAATCCTACTCCACCAATACCTACAACATTGAAACAAATTATAAGCGTCTAAATTGCATTAATAGACCCTTTTTTTTCAGCCAAAGACTTAGCCAATTATTGCTATATGGATTTATTTCAAAACTTGAACCTGTAATAAAATACACAGAATTAAACAATAACTAACCGGGTAAATAAAGCAGCAGAGGAGAATCTTTCTGCTGCGATGCGCATTCCAACGGTGAAAACCACCGCGGTGGTCCACCGTCCGATCTACTTATCAGCTCTCCACATTGGTCAAAATAATCTTTCAAAGTCAATCGTCCGTCCTTCAGCTCCGCCGCCGCCTCGCCGACTCTGCTATTACTTGACGGCGTTTCCACCGCCGGATTCATCACCACGACGCCGTTTTCGGAAACAGGTGGAGCTCCCCCTCGTCGTTGTTTTTCCGTCGGAACAGCTGATGCAAAAACTGAGAGATTGGACTTCGAGAAGCGCATAAGCTTTCCGGACGCCTTAGATTCATCGCGGCGGCGGATTGACGGCCAGACACCGGCGGCGAAGACTCCAGTTCCGGTGGTGGCCATGGATATTTTATTCTCTGCTCTGTCCAAGTGTTTCTTTTTTTGTGCGTAATTTAAAAATATTGAAAAATATAGGATCAGTTACATTTGATTAAGACAGCAAAAAAACAAAAACTAGCAAAAAAAAAAAAAAAAAAAACTTTTTTTTTTTTGGAGCTCGTAAAAAAAAAAAAAAAACCGGTATTAAAATATGTAAGATCCTATATTACAATTTTATTTTTTTGTAAAGGAAATGTATGATAATATTTGACACTGATGATTTTGTAGGTTCCTTTGTGATGATGATAATAACAATTATTCATAAATTTGACTTTCAATAATTGAGCAATTACTGCCACAAAAAAAGATACGTGAAAAAGCCTACAATCATTTGTTTTGTTCTGTTTTTTGTTTTGTTATTTGAATAATCCAATGAAAGTTTTGAATCTAACAATTATTAGTTTTTTTTTCTAATTATTATTTTTAAAAGACAAAAAGTCACCAAAATACAAATTTCCTATTAAAATAGTCTTCTTCTTTTTTTCATTTTTATATGTCCTAAATTATAATTTGATTTCCTTAATTGGAGTGTCAATTATTGTGTAGCTAACCTAAATTCACTTATTTAATATATTTTATTATTAACAAAACTCTTTTCTCAAATAGTTACAATAATTTTTCTTTGTTATTTCAGGTAAGCATGAATTAAAAAACAAACGTAGAATATATTTATAATTCCAACCACATTTAATACGTTTTTCTTAATTTTGATGGTAATTTGTGGTTTTCAACTTTAATGTGACATGAGGGTCTTAAAATATCCCACTTATTTAAATGACCTTTTTTTTTTTTAGATTTTGTAAACATCTTTCCTTACTTATTCTTTGAGACAGAGTGTATGATAAAGAATGGAAAAACTCAAATATGGTAAGTCTGAGAATAAAGGTATATTGGGGACAATGATAGAGACAAATTTGGAAGAAAATTTACAATGAGATGTGATATTTTATATAATAATTTTAACCGATAATACATTAGTCCATGAGGGTTTGTTACCTCATCAAGAGTAGTCATGAATATGCCCAATCTATTGATTAATGAAATTGAATAAAATATTGAAACTTTTATGGTGACTCGATTTTGATTTAAATCCATTATATCTTGAGAGTAAAATAATGGTGAGTTAATTTAAAATGTGTGTGAAACTTCTAAACTTATTAATTAATGAAATTGTATATTTTTTGCAATAAACTATGAAAATTAATTGGATATTTTGACTTGATTTATTTATCATATATATAATTGAAATAAACATTTAAGGATTTTTATAAACTTTAATATCAAAAAATTTATAAAATAAAAAATAAAACATACTCAATAATAGAAAAAAAAAAACTAAAAAATTGGTGAGAGAATTGAATAATATAATAGGTATACAACATTTATGATTAATAAAAATATAATATTTGTTTACAAATACAACATATATAATTAAAATAATATACTAATAAAAATATATTACGGTTTATATTAAAATTAATGATAGGTAGAATGCAAAATCATAAATATTTTTCATTATAAACAATATTAAAAAATTTGTAATTTAACTTCTTTTTTTTTTTTTTTCTCTCAATAAAACCCATGCATTACACAAACCATGCACTAGTTATATATAAAAATTTGAACAGAGAATACAATAATCCATGAGTGGTTGTGGTTATTCATACCGTATTGATCGATAGTTTACACCAGGTGCACTCATCTTCTTTCTAATAAATAATAAATTATTTTTAACAATTATACCCAACATATAAGGATGTACATAAAATTTTATTATTTGTAATAGGTTAATTGCAGTGAATCCATCAAATTATCAATGATTTTGTATATAAATTATCGAATTTGATATTTAAATCACCAAACTAATTTTTCAGTTATTTTTACCGAATTCTGGGACGTGACATGCCCGTAACATAGTTGTAAGGACATTTTGTCCAAATATTTGAGATTGTATCAAAAAAGCCCTTAAGTATGTAGTAAAAATACGACAACCAATTGTTTGTATAAAAAAAAACCTTTAAAAATATGAGACACGTAAGTCACATGCCAAAATCCAATGAAAAATAGAAGAAAAAAAAAGGAAATTTATTTTGGTGATTTAAATGTCAAATTCATATAGTTTATATATATTGGTATCATAAAAAAGTTTGATAATTTATGTGTAATATCGTTGATAGTTTGATGCGCTATTTACTTACTGCAATTAACCATTACAAATAACTACATGAATTCACTATTTCTTTGAATCAAATTGAACCCACAATAAGTATTAATTATAAATATTTATGATTGAATTTGGTTGATTTAATTGAGTTGAGATTTTTATTTGTAATTTTTTTTTTTTTTTGGTTCATCTCTACTTGTAACACCATGTATATAAATTTTATTGGCGGTGGATGGCATTGTATATAGAGAAGTAGTTGGAATTTTGTCAAATTCACCAAACATCCCAACAAACTTCATAAATTATAAGTACCTCTCTCAGCAATTACTTTTAGATTATATTATATCTATTAAAAGGTGTAAAATTTTAGATAAGATCATCTCAAACAGATCATAATCTGTAACATTTTAAATTCTATGGATTTCGACTATTCAATAATAATCATGTCTCCCATGTAATTTGAAATTCATTTCACACATTGAAAATTTGCCTCCAAAAATAAATATTTTGTGTGAAATCATTGTTAATACTCTGACTGTGACTGTATGAAGAGTGTTCTTTGATAATACTGAGTTTGGGTTTCTAAATTAAGGTTACACCAAAAATTATATGTGGTAATTTAATAGTTAAGAAGAAATAAAAGGGTAAAATGGGAACATCACATTAAAATTGGGGGTATATTGGTCTTTCTGTCCCACCATTCTAATATGTGTAATTTTAAATGATCAAATGAAAAGTAATGATCATCATTTTCGTGAAATTTGTTTAAAAAATATATTTATATTGAACTCAAATATGATATTTAGATGCAAATTTGAAAATTTGAATTTTTTTGACAAACCTAAAGTTACATGACTAGCTAGTTTTGAACTATAATTAATTGTTTAATTTAATGACATAATTGCTTTTGATCATAATGACACATGATAGATTCATTTCGATTTGATGATTGTGACTTAATTCCTCAATACAAAGACCACAAACGTATAATGTCACATTGTACACATAATATAATATTCATATACAATTTGTCTATAACATTTTGATTAAAACATACACAGAAGGATTGAAAAAATCTAATTCGATTTTCGAAAAAAATTACTCAAATTTACCCCCACGCACACATCTAAAGTAGTTGATCTTACATATAAAATTATTAATTCCATTCAAACAAATAGCTATATATTTGTAGCAAATTTTTTTTATCTAGTAATCGAAAATAGGTACCTCGGAATCAAATCCATGAGTTGTTTGATAACTCAAACGAGCAAATATATTTCTATAAGGATCTTTCTCTCTTTTCTCTTGTAAATAAGCAAGGCATTTCTCAACCTCACTCTTCACTTCCATATACAATTCTTCAGATTTCTCTCTCTTCTTCAATTCCTCCTTTCTTTCTGATCATACACATAAGACCAAAACGAAGTATTAAACGAGGAAAATTGTATACATAGAACTCACGAAGTTAAGCATACTTGAGAGACAGACCTTCTGTTTCTATTGGCTTTCCAAATAAGTAATAAAAACGGCCCGGAATTTTGGGCGCCAATATAGGAAGGTGAATATCTTGGTTTGCAACATCTCCAGTGGCTTCACCCCTTTTATCAAACAAGTATATACTAAGAATATGTGTTTTAAAGATGTAAGATAAAGTAGTATATACTACATATAGTCATATAGTGATCTAAAAAATAAATACCTTAAGTTGACTACTTCATCTGTCATCTCTTGTATTGCATTCTTGAAATATGGGATGTTCCTTAGATCATTGTAATCTAAGAGTAACTGATAAAAGGGATCAATTAAACAAAGAAATAATTTAGTTAACAGCTTAAAACTAAAGCTATAACATTGAAGCTTACATGACCAATATCATCTTCTCCAACAGCACCAAAAGGTACGATTTTAGCTCCAAATTTAGCTGCCATTCGGACAAACTCCGACTGTTGTGGCCAGAATAGTTTGTATTCCTCACCCTGGAATCATGGAAAATTTGAAAGTATAGTAAAATATTAATGAAAAAATATAGAAAAATAGGTAATGTATATCACCTTTCGATGAAAAGCCTCTCTGACTCCTCCAGGGTAAAGTAGAATATGGGATTTAGAAGAGAAAAGTCTATAGAAATTTGCTGGTGATACTGGAACTGCTCCCATGACCCTAAACGTGTCGAAATATGATAAAAAGGGTCCTTGTTTCGAGTTAGTGAAGATCATAGGATGTGCCATTCCTCGCAAAAGAATGTTTCTCTCATCCCAAAAACGAGTAACGAGAGGGCCTAATTCAAGGCCCAGCATCATGTGGTAGCCAACATATAGTACTGGTCCTTCAGATGGGATTCCATCAAGACTTCTCACAATGTTTCCGTTTTCCAGAGTTGATAGAAACACAGGGTTGGTGGCATCAATAATCCATCTGATCAAAAAGGCTAATGAGAATAAATTGTACGCTAAGAACATGAAGTCGAATTCATCAGAAATTCCAACTCACTTTTGTGAATCTAAGACCCTTAGAAACTCAGAAGGGGTTGGTGGTAGGTGATCTGAGATGTAATCATGGCGTCCTCCACGCCTGTAAAAACCGGCGCCATTTAAGATTGAGACGATACTAATATCAGCTTCCTGCATTCAAATGCATAATTCAGATATGCAAAATGTAAGCTTAACTCAAATAGATCATGTTAACCCACCAAGAAGAGGGCATGACCAGTGTCATCAAATACGCGGAATTGGCAATTTGGGAGGACAGTACAAAGTCTATCAGCTTCGTCTCTACTTGGAAGTAACTGATCTTGTCCACTGCAAAGATTAAGTGAATTGTAAGAAGTGAAATCAGATCAAAAGAGATGGGAATAAATCATTTGGCAACCTAGCAAGAACCAAGGTTTGAGCTTCGACAGCATGAAGCCGTGAATTGGCAAATGCTGCACCTGATTTTAGCATATCCAGCTTCCAGCCACGAGTTTCCACGTTGAAGGCCTTAGACACGACCTGTGATCTTAATCATAACAAACTTCATATAGAAATTTATCACCACCTTTTAGCATTCGTTTTACTAGTTCAAGTCTTACAGAGAGATACGATGACATTGCTTTAGTTTCCTGAGATAGCTCCTTAATCACTTGGTCTGAAGAGAGACCTTTCCCTATCACTGATGTCACCAATTTCATTGGAGTACCTACATATGAATTCAGTACTATAAACTCTGTTCGTAAAACATTGTAACTGAAACAGATATGAAAGAAGAATAAAGAAAACTGACCTAAAAGTAGAGTAATTACATAAGGCAAGCTAGAACTAAGCTGCTCTGGTATCATTGATATCATTGACAATGGCAACAGAGATTCGTCGAAAGATGTAGCTGAATAAGAGATTGAACAGGGAAGGATTTAGTTCCTAGCTAGGTTGTCATTCACATGATTTTGTCGGAAATATAAGAATACCTGGATTAGCCAAGATAAGCATAAGATCGATATCTGGATTACGAGCAGCAACAGCAAGAGCAAGGCACGCCCCAAAGGATTCGCCCACGAGATATATAGGTCTATTTGGAACACGAGAATGCTCTGTTCTAACACCACTTTCCACAAATTTTACCAGCTCTGATATATTAAAAAAGAAAAATCATAATTAATTATTATTACCTCCAATTTCCATATATGGAATGGTTCTGTACGAGGAAGAATTAATGAGAAAGAACAAGAACCTATAAATGATGTTCTGTCTGTGAGAGGGACGTGCATGCACCATATATCAAATATCCTTTTTTTTTGTCAAAATTAAAAATATAGTAATTAATCGATCAAATGATAGACGATGATTTTATTGGATTAGTAATGCCATAAAATTTGAAATCAAGGATAACTTACTTGCCAAGCCTTTCATGGTGCAATAATAGTCCCAATCCTACTCCATCAATACCTACGAAATTTAATATATATATATTTTTTTTTGAAAACGTAATAATAGAAAAGGAACATAATAAATTAAAATAAACAGAATTAAAAAATAACTAACCGGGTAAATAAAGCAGCAGAGGAGAATCTTTCTGCTGCGACGCGCATTCCAACGGCGATAACCACCGCGGTGGTCCACCGTCCGATCTACTAATCATCTCTCCACATTGGTCAAAGTAATCTTTCAAAGTCAACCGTCCGTCCTTCAGCTCCGCCGCCGCCTCGCCGCCTCTGCCGTTCTTCTGGACGACGCCGTTTTCGGAAACAGGTGGAGGTCCTCGTCGTCGCTGTTTCTCCGTCGGAACAGCTGATGCAAAAACTGAGAGCTTGGACTTCGAGATAAGCATGAGTTTTCCGGTCGCCTTACATGCATCGCGGCGGCGGAGTGACGGCCAGGCACCGGCGGCGGCGAAGAGTCCACTTCCGGTGGTGGCCATGGATGTTTTGTTCACTGCTGCGAAGTATCTCGTTTTGTGCGTGATTTGAAAATATGGGAAAAGTGGAATTACTTACGTTTGATTAAGACAAGATAATTAAAATATGTAATATTCTATATTACTATTTTTTAAGGAAATGTATGTTAATATTTGACACTGATGGTTTTGTATGTTCCTTTGTGATGAAAATTACAGTTATTCTTGAATTTGACTCAGAGCAATTACTACCACTAAAACGTTACGTGGAAAAGTTTACTATCTAAAACAATATTATTAGTTCTTTTCACTAATTATTAATGTCTACTTTGTTAGTAAATTAAAATGCAAAACCGTCATCAAAAGTTATAAATATTTATATCTATATATTTATAATAATAAAATGATCACTTATTATTTTTCCAAAATAATAAAATTTTGTTAAAAATTAAGCTTTCAATCTTCTATTTTAGTTTTTTAATTAATAAATAAAATTGATTAAAGAAAGTAATTCAAAGTATATTAAGAAATGAGTTAAAAGATATTAATTTTTAATTCATTTTTTGGTTCAGCTCCACTTGTAACACCATGCACATAAATTTTAAGGATGGTTTTGTATAAGAAAAGTGGTTGGAATTTTTTCATATTCACCAAACATCCCAATAAACTTCATGAATTATAAGTAGTACCTCTCTCAGCATTTACTTTTATATTATACTGCATCTATTAAAAAGTGTAAGAATTTAAATATAATCATTTTATATAAATCACATTTTGTAAGATGAAACCTCACTTATTTTATTTTATTTTATTATTAAGTCAAAACAAATCATCGACTTCATCTTTTGGTATGATCTTATAAAAGAGAAGCTCATTAAGAAAATTATTTGTACAAGGAAGAAAAAACAAATCACAAAGAGGTGTGTGTGCTTTAAAAACATAGTTCATTTTGTTTAATCTTTATGATTTGCTAAAATGTCAAATATTTATTGTTGGCTACTAAATACTAAGTCACTAACCCATTTATGTATTATAAGAAGAGGTAGTGAAGCCCAGTTCCAAAGAGGCCTGGCCCAAATTTGAAGCAAAAGATTTTTTTGAGCTTTGAACATATTGTTCTGTATGTATAATGGTTAAATAAAATATAATTACACCGAGCGAGGGTGTGTGTAACTTTTAAAATAATGAGCAAAAAGTCTCATATATATAATGTTAAATGAATATGTGATTAACTATAAATAATTAGTCCTATGTTAACTTTTTGTCAAAAAAATATTAAAAGGATTAGAATTTATGTTGAATAAATAATATGAATTCAATTTATTTGCCTCCCACGGATAGACAAATTTCTTATTTTATATAATAAAGCTTTTTTTGTTTTTTTTTTTTTTGTCTTACTTTATATTATATTTTTTATTTGAGGGGGGGGGGGGGGGGGAACAATAATATTAGCAGACAAAAACCTAGAAAAAAAAAGTATAAGAAACAAAAAAAAAAACATATAATAGGCAACATGAAAATACAGAGATAAAAGTAAAAATATTGAAAATGCATGGGAAAATGCCTTTTTCCAAAATAAAATAACACAAAAATTCATGTAAGACGTTCTTACGAATAGTTATTATAAGATGGAGCTCCATCACTCACAAATAACATGTGAATTGTAGGGTTTGAATTGTGGGTGATTGGGTTGTGCATTGACCCGTCTCACACAATGCAATAAAAATCTGTAAAATGGTCTCACAAGAGACTCACCCATGAAATAATAGTCTCCATCAAGTTTTCTACTCGTATCTTTTAGGTGCAAATATAATATAACACTTTTGATAGAAATAAAAAATAGTTAACTTATTTTATAATGTCAACATTAATAAAAAGATTAAATACTTATCCAGTGATTAAGATGGTTAACCACGCTTGACACTTTCTTGTCAGCTACATATTTGTAGATGTTACAACTTTAATCGCTAACTTATTAATCCATTATATAATCTTAATTTTATCTCAACAAATTATGTATACATAATTAATATATTTTATAGCGATCTCTGATTTTTGAACAAGTACTTAATATTAATAATAATATGTTAAAAAAATCATTTATTAATATCATTTCATATCATCAAAATACAAATCATTTCGTCTCCTAATTCATGACATAAAAGTTCCAAGTCATACTAATGGTAATGGAATAAGATTGTTGCATCTCATACCATCAAACACCAAATTGTTCCACCCTAACTCGGAATCACTAAAACCCGTAAATAGCTATAAAAAGAAACAAGAAAAAAGAAAAAGAAAAGAGAGAGAGAGAGAGAGAGAGAGAGAGAGAGAGAGAGAGAGAGAGAGAGAGAGAGAGAGAGACTTAAGTTGTGCCCAAAAGAATTTTTATAACAAGTAATATTTGGAAGGTTCTAACTAATTTAATCTTTGAAAACTACGATATACTATATGATTAACTTAATCAATATATACAGTAAAACCTCTATAAATTAATAACCTTGAGACCATGAAATTTTATTAATTTAGAGAGATATTAATATATCAATAAATTAATATTTTATTAATTAAAAGAGAGACTTTTTAAATACAACAAATTTAGTACATATGTATTGAAAATAAATGAATTCATATACATGTTTTATTGATTATATTCATGCATCAACCAATTCTTTGTAACTAATTAAATATATTCATGTATAATATCAATTTATTGTATACAATTAACTATTATATTCATGGACGCATGTATCAATTCATTGGAATTACTTAAATATACATGTTTACATTAATTCGTTGCACTTAAATAACTATTATAGCCAATTAAATATATTCATGCATGATGAATGAAACATATACTGTATAAATCTCAATATGGAAATAAAATAATTCATAACACCCAACCATGTCTTCTCATCTAAAAGGCATCGCAAAATCATCCATGAATGATCAGATGCGTAAAGCACTATGTGAGTATAAGAGAGACCATCTCACATGCACTCAAAAAGATTTACAAGAGTGGGTTGATGGAAAATATTGTTTGAAAGTTAGTCAAGGTACAATATCGTATGAATTATTAATTTAGAGTTTTAATGGGACCTAATATTTATAAAGGGATTTTCCGAAAAATTATTATCTTATTATCTTATCGAATTTGATGATTTTTTACAAAGGCCCAAATCGGGACCGGAAGATTTTATTATTTTAGAGAGTTTATTAATTTATAGAGTATTAATTTATAGAGGTTTTACTGATATAGATATATATATATATATATATATATATATATATATATATATATAGAGAGAGAGAGAGAGAGAGAGAGAGATTAAATTCACTTTAAGATATTTATATTCCGAAATATCCTCTCCATGCCCTAATATAATATTCTATTTTATTTTAAACTTAGGTTAATTTTTAAAAGTTATAAATGGTGTAGGGAGACTCATATTTGAAACATTGTCAGGTTGAGAAATGTAATAATAAATATATACTCCCTATATATTTATTTATTGTTTTTCACTGAAAGTTAGTATATATAAATAGTTAATTCTAATGAACATTAAATAAGATTATATTAGGAAAAAATATTTAAATACACCCAGTACATATCTTGATATTATATTCATCATTACATAATGCATAATTAATGTAACATAAGGTTTAGCAAAATAATGTAACGATTAGACTAATAACACGATCCCTTGTGATGAATTGATGATGTGACATGACATTGACCTTACAAAATAAAATATTTTCTTATAGTCTTGATTTATATTTTAGAGGGATATATATGTTAACCTTAATGTTTTACTAAACATAATACCTAAATTTTGACAAGAATTATGAATCCCTTATTCGGTAGCAAATTATGTACAATTCTGTAAGAAATAACTAGTTCAAGTTATTGAATTAAATTATGTTATTTGAAAAGGAAATGCCAACTTATCCTCCTACTACTAAAAACATTTAACACGTAGAAGAATACTCGAGATATTCTGTTTCCTTGTATTTTCATGTCCTTACATTATCAATATTAATTAATTAATATATAGAATAATATTATTTATAAATGTATAAATGAAACGTAAAATGAAATGTAAATGGTTGTACATGAATCCGATTGAAAGAAAGATTGGTGATACTGAAGAACCATTAAATAAATTTATTTCTTTTAGGAAAAAACCAAATTATTGTCAGAATATTTAAGATATTAAATAATATATATATATATATATATATATTATTATTATTAAGTTACAAACAAAACATTTACATACAAATATTTTAAACGAGTCTCTTCTAACGGATTTTGTGATTCATTGCTAAAAAGCTCACAATTCCCTAACTTGCAATTGCAGTCTAAATTTGGTAATTTGTATCACAAATATTTAACTTTTTGCAATTTCAATCTCCAAACAAAATCTGGCTATTTTTTGTTGAAATTGATTCCAAATGAATTAAAACGGATAGTATCCCCTTTTTGTTAAACCAGATTTGTGAGATTATTTTAAATAAATGTTAAAGATGTAAGAGAAAATAGTAGAATCTCGTATGAATAAATGTTAAAGAGATTAAACAGGTAGGTTGAAAATTAAGAAATAATTTTGAGATTGGTGTAAAAAAAATTAAAAGTTAAATGAAATTATTGCTAAAACTACAAATAATGAAATTTAAAAACCACATTTAATTGGAAATCATGAAACTAATTTAGAGTTATAATTTAAAATCATGAAATTCACTTATGTTATATGGTTCATGCCAAGGGCTAAAATATCGGTATCGATGGATATATCGGTACATTGATTTTACGGATATATCGACGGATATATCGATATCGGTGGATATATCGGTTTTTACGCAAAAAAATTGAAAAAATTGTAAAAAAAATTGAAAAAAATATCTAGTACTTTATATAATATTATAAGTAACATTAATACATATATTGAACTTAAATTTCAAATAAAAAAATATGTTTACAACAAATTTAGAGATAAACTAAATAAATAATCTAAAAAAATTTAAAAAAAATTAAATGAATTACTTTAAAGAATTACTTTAAAAAAAATCTTCAAAAAAATTACAACAAGAACTAGTATTTAATTACTTTAAAAAAAAATTAAATGAATTCATCTTCAATTTTAAAGATATGGAAAAAAAATTATTTATCATAATAAATTATAAGAATAATTAATCAACTAAATAAAGAATAATGGTTTGGAACTTATAATATGGACCAAAAAATAAAGAATTGGCTATTAAAATTTTATCAAGACAACTAAAATGAAATGTAGGATAATAATGGTTTGGAACTTATAATATGGACCAAAAAATAAAGAATTGACTATTAAAATTTACCTAAAATGAAATGTAGGATAATAATGGTTTGGAACTTATAATATGGACCAAAAAAATAAAGAATTGACTATTAAAATTTTATCAAGACAACTAAAATGAGATGTAGGATAAAAATTAAATAAATGCAATGGTTGAGATTCGAACCCCAAATTCCCAAAACTTGAATTCCCAAGGAAACAAGCTACTATTTAAACATTTATACAACAACCAAATAATATGTAAAACATGTAAATTTTTTTAAAAAAGACACATAAAATGAGAAACTGACCGATATATCGTCGATAAATTATCGATATATCGCTGATATATCGAGATAAAATGACAAATTTGTACACAGCCTTCCCGATATTCAAATATCGCCGATATATCGTCGATATATCGCCGATATTCCAACGAATTTTGATAACACTAGAATTTCGTATCGTACCTTGATTTTTCCGATATATCGGCGATATTTTAGTCCTTGGTTCATGCTAGTATAGATAGAATAATATGGACCTGGATGGTTGAGTCTCATAGTACAAGTTAATATAGATTGTACGAATAAGAAGAATAAAAACGTTGAAAATAATTTATTGGCAAAAATATAGTTCTAATTTAAATTATGACTTTGTTTATTCTTTTGAAAGTTGAGAATTTGCCTAGGTCAACTTATAGCATATACATTAAATGATATAATTAATAACATACATGTAGGGTATTGAAATAAAATATGGTTGCAATAAAGGAATTTGATTGCTGAAATAGAAAAATATCTCGTTTAATAATTTGCAATAAAATTATGCTAATATAATTCTCCACACACTTTATAACGAAAATTTCCATCTTATTCATATGGAATATCTCATAATGTATGATATATATATATATATATATATATATATATATATATATATATACCACATTTGGAAAAATAATCAACTATTCATTTTTTTCAAAATATACCACATATAACATTGACTATTTCTTAATTATTATATAATGGGTATAGGTGAACTTAATTGTTCTCCCTCTTTCTCTCTTAAATCAGCATACCACACTCTCCATTTTCCAGATTCTTATTTTTCCCATTAAATATATCTCCTTATCTCTTCTTCAAAGCCATTTTATCTTTTTTGCTATATTTTTCAACGTGTATATATATTTATATCAAGAATTCGCTACTTGATTTCAAGGGAAAAAAAAAAAAGTAAAGAGAAATGGATCCTGAAATTGGCGAAAAGAAGTCTTCATTCTCTTTCATGTCTAAATCTTCTCAAATTCACAACCAGAACCCCAATATCAATCTTTTTTATTTTGCACAAGTGGCCCTCAGAATTCTGGTAATTGCATTTACACTCGCTGGAGCGGTGAGCATGGTCACCAACGAACAGTCTGTCACTGTTTTTGGTCTTGTTATGAATGCTCATTACAGCATCTCATCATCTTTCAGGTAAATTTAAAAAAAAATAATAATAATAATATTTTCAAGTAATTTTAATGTAATAAAATCATTAAATTTTCTGAATACTGTTTTGCAGGTTCAAAGTGATAGCAGATTCTATAGCATGCGGTCTCTCTGTGTTGTCAGTGCTTCATCTTATTTCACTCAATCGTCCTAAATCAAATCCCAATAATTACTTCTATTTGATGTTGCATGATTTGGTAATGATTTCTTTTCTTTTTTAATTCCTCATTTTCTTTTCTTTTTTCTTTGTTTTTGTAATTATATCTCAAGATTTGATCAAATTACTAAACTATTACAATTAGACTCCTTTAGTGGTCAGATTTTCAGTATATGATTTCTCTTAAACTTATATTATCATAATTTTGTATGATATTTGGAAAAAAAAAAAAAAACAGAATGAATTCAAATCATATTACTCATAGAAACTTGTTAAGAAATTGAGTGGATTTTTTATTTTTTTTATCATATTTAAAGAGTTTGATTGTAATTTTCACAAACTTTAGAATCTATAATTCGACAATTTGACCCTTGTTTTTTTTTTTTTTGAATTGATTTGTATGATGTACTTATGCTTATTTTAAGTTTATTTAATTTCGCAGGTGAGTGCACTTTTGTTGATATCAGGATGCTCGGCAGCAATCGCGATCGGGTATGTGGGTCGGTTCGGTCAAGTTGAAACGGGTTGGCTTCCAATTTGTGATCAAGTCGAAAAATTCTGTCACAAGAGCATAGTATCAATTGTGTTATCGTTTTTGGCTTTCATCTTTCTTCTTCTTCTTACACTCATCTCTGCTCACAAGCTCAAGTCTTAGCCATATTTGGAGGGTATTTGAATTTAATAAAAGAAACTTCACCTAATGTAATAAATTAGTGTTGGGTGTTTTTTTTTTCCTTCAATAATATCTATGTATCGGCCTTGTAGTCACTATACTCATATGGTGCACTATTCAATGTTCATTTACACATATATGTGTTTTGAACTATGAATATTGTACTATAAGTAGGTATGATATCATGTGTTCTTGTTTTATTTGGATTAGTTGATTTTGTTTTTGCAAGTAATTTTGGAGGCATCCAAACATGCATTTATGTTTGGTTGGGTGCAAGGTTTTCAATTAATGGGGGATTTGTTTTTTTCTCAGATTTAGTGAAATCGTACCTGATTGAGTTAGACCATCTCCCATGATTATCTTTATTTTTCTAAAATTAAGATTCTCATATTCTATTTTTCTAATCGTTTTCGAGAATGTACTCTAAAGTCTAAATGTTAACAATTATTCTATTTTTTCTGTTCTTCACATTTCCATTTAGTTGAAATATTACCAAACTTAAATAAGTATATATTACTAAACAGAATATTCGTTAAACAATATGGGACCAAATTGCAACAAAGGATTTCTAAAGTAATGTATTTATTTGTTTTCACATAAACTTAGCCTTCATTTTCTAAAGCAATGCATTTTTATTTGAACATAAAATTACAAGTTGCAAACAACATTCACATCTATACATACACATCGGAAAATACTAAAAAGTAAAGGGACTAAAGAGTGAAAAAAAAAAGAAGAAGGGATGAAATCAAACAAATCACATTGCAATTCCCGAAAATAACATTTTGTAAATAAAGCAAAGCTCTAAAAGCAACCTTTATAATATCAAATCTCTATATATAGAGATTTAATATTAAAAACAGAGATTCTCTAAAATAGAATTAGTAAAACTATAAATGCAAATCTTAAAGATGCTCTCAAAGAATTAATTCTTCAAATTTCATAAGATTCTAGTAGTAGTTATTCAGACATTTTAATACAATATTTCCCCTAATTATACTCTCGTTTTTTTCCTTGTTTTATTATATATATTTTTACCTTCACACCCCTTCATTAACAAGAGAAAAGTTACATAGGGTTTCATGCCCTTGGGTTAAAGAAATGAGAAATAGTCATCCATTTTCAAGAAAAATAATAGTTATTATAAGTTTAATTATAACTAATGAAATGACTAAAATATCCTTTACATAGTGGTGTGCATTTAATATAGTGAAATTCTTGAGTTTCACACTCGAAGCTTGAAAGAGACTGTCTAAAGAATTGCAAGAAATGAAGAAAAGTGATATGATACACATTTAAGAAATTAGATTACAAGAAGTAAGAAAATATGGGCAATCAAGCCCTGGTGGACCAAAGTGGTTATAACAAATGTTAGATACAATCTCAATTAGTTTCAGATTCATTGAGGTGTTGTTTCAATGGTTGTCCAAAGATTTCCCACTTGCCACTATTCCAAGCATGATCAACTTCTGGTAGTTCATACTCATCAGCTTTCAATGACAGCTGAAATTCTGGAAGATCTGGCAGAATTTGTAGCCCTCTGCATCATATATAAAATCAATATTCACATAAATAATCAATCCTAGACTCTATTTGAAATCCAGAATTTGAAAAATAATCAATCGGACCACCCATGTCGCTTGAAAAATAATTCAAAATAAAAGTGATGGATTTAAATTCTACTCAAATCCCTTCATCTAAACAGAGCCGTAGTTTTTCCAAGATACGAATGATCAAAGAAGACAATAAGATGAAACAAATAACTCACTTGTCTTGATCCAAAAGATAGCCATACATTTGAGACTTCTTGGACGCGGTTTCAGGGATTTTCTTGTGTAGATGCTTCATCGCGCCCCAGGGTGGAGACGACCTAATCAACGTAGCCAAACCAGACCTTAAAAACGCATGAAGATAAATACAGCCAAAATTGACATTTTTACCCTTAACGAAACAGTCATTTTTTTGGCCTAATTCAAACCTTGTAATAGAATGAGCAAGGCAAAAGGTCAAGCAAGACTTTTTGCTCTCAACTAGCAATTCTTCTGCAGCTAGGAAACAGCAGACAGCATTGACATGGGAAGATGTCTCTGTGCCTTTGTCGATTATTAGGCCGTGATAGTAGTAAGCTCCGGCCTGTATAGGTGTCGATTGTGTTGGTAAAAAGATAGATGAAAAATGAAGTATATATAATCAAAATGATGGATCACCTTTGCTTCTAAGTGCTTCCATTTGAGGAACAACAATTGCTTCTTTAGAAGGGAGTTTTTTTGGTCTACTTCTGATAAGGAGCAATAGGCCTGAATTGATGACATGAAAACATGTTGATGAGTTTAAGGAGACTTGACAATGGTTTGTGTTTGGGAGTTTGATGATATATATATATACACACACACACCTGTGCAAAGAAAGAAAGCTGTTCACATGCTAATCTTCTCTTCACTGATAATGTTGCATTTTGGCTTTGGACAGCTAGTCCTAGCTGGACTTCTGTTCCCTGGAAATTCATTGGATAATTACTCAACATTTAGAGTGTGTATGGCTAAGCTTAACAAGAAGGTTAATTTATAGTATCACATTATTTTATTTTGTAATCTAAATTTTTTCTTTTTCTAATTGCATCTATATTTTCAAATTGTAACCTAGAGCCATAATTAGACATTTTTTCAGGCCAAATTGAAATGTTTGTTTGGTTTTTACTCAAATTGTGTTTGACTCGAATGGTATTTAGAAAATCGATTCGGGGTTTCATTTGATTTGAAATCTAGAGTGTTTTAAAGTAGGTTTCAAGTATCAATAAATTCGATTTTGACTGGAAAAGTGATCGGACAATGATTTTAGGTTGAGATTTGGAAAAACAGTCAACTTTGGGTTTAATTGGAAAATGAAAAAAAGAAAAGTTAGTCGCAAATTAAAAAGATATCATACTTCAAATTGATTTTTTATACTAACTATATTTTAAAAAAAATTGTTGAATTGTTTGGATAAAAAGAAATGGTGAAGCTTATAAGATATTAATAATGACAATTGTTTTAGTTTAAATAATCAAATTTGAAGTAGTTTATAAAAAAAATAAAATCTTATTTTAAAAATAAGTCGAAATCTTCTTCTTAAAAAAAAAAAAAAAAAAAGTTTATAAACTTCTAACATTTTAAATTACGATGAAATAAGATTTTATTTTTAAAACATGTTCACACACTCAACAACTAATAAGCTCTTAGGCCCTCTTTTTTCACACGAAGCACGTTAAATTCATCGTCTTTGCTTTCGTTACCTGAGCCAGAGCTTGCAGAGAAATCGCCTTGAGGGCACTCTCCTGCATCTCCAAAGGCAACTTGTTCCTATTCCATTATCAACACAAATTCATCACCAAAATGTAAACGATTATGATCATAAAAAATCAACGATCAAACTTGCTTGAACGTACTTTATCTCGGGTGGCAACTGAGGAAGAACATCCCTAACACAAAAATTAAGATATCCAGCTGCTTTGAGCAGCAAATCAACAGCATCTCTCATGCAATCTGAGAACACATATTCATGATCATCATTATAATCCCTTCAAATCATATCCTAGATTATTGTTCTCCGTATGAACGAACCTGCAGAGACGAGCCTCTCGGATAGACTAGTTTCTTTCGGGATTAGCTTCTCGTTCGCCTCCATTAACGTGATCGTAGCCATCATATGCAGCACAGATAGCAGTTCAAACCATGAGTTTGATACACAGATTTCCTGCTCAACATTACAGTTTCATTAACCTTAAATTTCAAGAAAATCAAACTGAATTTCATATTTCATTGTTGGGTTTTCACCTGTTTGCCATCTTCTAACTCCTTCCATTTGAATTCCACTAAATCTTGAAGCCCATGTTCTGTTTTATCAATCCCAAATATTTGTCAAATTTTGCAAATTATTACAATACACTATCCTTTCCTTCTAGAAGCCATTATATAAGAATTAATATCAAGAACAAACTTGAATTGTGATCTCTTTTTTAATTTGCTACATAATTTTATTTTATTTCAATTACACCCCAAATTTTACTTTTTTTTTCTTAATTGCAACCAGAGTCATTTTTCAATCACTTTTTCAGTCAAAATTGAACTTCATTTCTCAATATTTTTTCAGTCAAATACTTGAAACCTACTCCAAAATACTCCACATTTCACACCAAACAAAAACCACAAGTCAATTGTCTGATCTTCATTTAACCCAAATCCAATTTGAGAAAAAATCAAACTAAAATTTCAATTTTGATCGAAAAAAATGGTCCTAGATTGCAATTAAAAAAAAAACCATTACCCTTGGGTTGCAATTAGGAAAAGCAAATTGAAAATGGACAAACTTTAAATTAGTCATTGACATCAACTCTATAAATAAATGCAGAAAATTAGGAAGAAATTCAAAAACCTTTCTTGGTAAGGCCAACCAAAAGACACAAGTATCCTTCCAATGCTTTCATCAGTTCACTAATCGCTGACCCGCCTGAAAAATCACTTTCGATCAAAACAGTTGTTCATGAACATAAACGAACAAAATTAAAAAAAAAAATGTCTTAAAAATCAAACCAGTGTCCTGAGCCACAAAAACAATTTGATTTCTGATAGAACCAATCCTACGAGCAAGATCTTTGGAGATGAATCCTGTGAGTGTTGTCTGCAAATCCGACTGCATCGGAATCCGTAAAACGGGCACGAAAACGGAGATTTCCGGAATGCTCTTCTTCCTCTTCTTTTTACCAATTGCATACACAGATGATGTGCACCCCATTCTTCTTCCAACTGATTTATTTCAAAACATAACATCCTACATTTATAAAAATAAGTAGATCATGAAATGCTAACTAACCACGTGATCATTTAGAAAGAAAACTATATGAGGTAAGAAATTAAACTAACTGATTTCTGACAAAGATGGACAAGATAGCAAATGATGTGATTGGATATTAAACATAGTATTAAAAAAGCAACCAATAAATTAGTCTTGTCTATTAAAGATAAAATCCGGGTTTAGGGTTTAAAATAGATTATATGGAACATGAATCTGAGGGGTGGGAAAGCTCAAGGATCGAAATATTTTGTCACATGGCGATTATGGAGGAAGAGAAACCAGTTGCAATTTTTATTCGTGTTTTTATATTTATTTTATTTGTTTGTGTGAAAGTGTGACTTGACTTTTTTTAAGAAAAGAAATGGTGATTGAGTTCGTTAAACTCAAAGCTCTTCTTTTTGATACCATGCATACACTCTACACTCTAATTTTATACTTTATCTTATCTTCAAAAACTTCACAATTTCCCAGGAAAAATATTGTCTTTGCTGTGTTTCAAATTTTATGATAATTCTGATGTGGAGTTTAATTGTAGATCTCATCAACCTATCATTGTGTGCTCTATTCTTGTATCACAAATCATATTTTACTAGTTTCAATAATGTATATAATGTAAAATTATAATTATTCTATTAAAAAAAAAAAAAAAAGAGGCATGTTTCACTAAAATACAATATTTAGTTTTTAGGATACACAACCTTTTCAAACTTACCTATACCCCTACAGTTATTCATGATTTGAAAACGTAAAATTAAAAATAAAAATTGAAGCATGTTCTTTTAAGGGATGGGATTGACATAAAATAAATAAATAAATAAATAAAAATTCTTTTATTTGTTATTTTTGTTGGCTTGACCTCTAGATATATTAGGAGGAATATAAAGCAATCATATTAATGAAATCCACCAACTTTTTAAGCTACACTCCTAAGATTGTGGTAATCTTTTACTTTTAGATTTGCTCATTTGTTACTCTCTCTATTCTTTCATTCATTTTTTGGATTAAATGTAAAAATCAACCTTAAGTATGATAGTAATTTGCAAACCATTTTTTTTTATCGAAAACAACATGAAATTTAAGAATTTTTTAAGAGCAATCTTAACTTCTTTTTTGACAAATTTTCCAACGAAATGCAGAACATAGAACTTTCATAGGAGTACGTATGCCATTAAAAATAATTATGTTGCAAATTGAAAAATATAAACACTTCAGTTTGTCTTTTTTTTTTAACCTCCTTATAAAAGTCACGTGCAAGTCTCATGTTGTGCATTTCATCGGAAAATTTGTCAGAAAAAAAAAAAAAAGACTTAGGTTGCATTTTGAAAAAATTTTGAACTTAAAAAAAAATTGTCTTACAAATTAAAAAAATAATCATATTTTAAGTTGATTTATTGCATTTAACTCTATATTTATTACTATTCATAGATATATATTAATTCAACAGACATGGATCCACAATTTGGATCTGGATCCTTATTCGGACAGGCTCTTTTGGATCACTTTATCCAACTAAAATACTGATAACTGACAATTGGATTCGGATCGGGATCTAATAAAGATACGATATAGGATCGATCCAGAAAGTTCTAGACTCTCCCCTTCATTGTTGGGCTTTTATTGGCCAACTTATAAGGTAGGTCCTATTCCTACTCCTTGACTTTCGGAAATATAGAGAGGCATAATGGGCTGTTGGCCCATTAAAATTAATAGGGGATTTCTGCCAACTGAAATAAGACATAAAGGGCCTCCGCATTCAACACATAATACTTATTTCGAGTAGCCGATTTTATGTATCCATTTCCTACATATTGAAATTTTGGATATGTGGATTTGAGAAGAGATTTGAAATCCATGATAGTAAATCCATGGATGGTGTTTGGATGGACGTGAATTTCAAATCAATCATTTTTATTTTAAACTAATTTTGGAGTCATTTTGATGGATTTCAAATTCACTCCAACTAAAGCGGATTTGAAATTCATTCATTTCAGTTTCTAAATTTCAAATCACTCTATCCAAACATAACCTTGGATCATTTTAATTAGAAATGAAGATTTATCTCCATTGATATTCAATTTCTCCATAATTAAATACTTTAACAATAAAAAAAGTGAGTTCCAAAAAAAACAAAACATGTTCAAAGTAGTTACTAACCCATTTTATCAAACCCAATTTCCAGCACTTTGATAAAGAATATTGTTTGAGCTAGGTAAAGGTGTTGACTTTGATCAAGAATATTTATAGAAAAAGACCTGGAATTGAGAAAAGTTGTGTTGTAATTTCTTGGAATTTTCTAGATTATGTAGTCATGATGGCTGTTTGATTACTGCTTACTGGTTCTTGTACAATACAAAGATCTTCAATCTCCTACAAATACTAATCTTAGTGATTTTCTTAATATCTTTGAAATTTGATTATAGTAATTCAGTAGATGAAATTATATTAGTATAGTGTGTAGATATATAATTGCTCTAAAGCACCTAGCCAATAAATGTGTACAGATAGCAAATATATTATTGTATTGTGCTTTATTATAATTTATTATACATATTATATATTCATTGCGTCCCAAAATAATCGTCCAAAAAAAAAATTGTTTCATATCAAGAAATATGTGTTTATATTATATCAAAACTATTCTCACTTACTTCTCTTCAATTAAATGAGATACAAAGAAATTATTGAAAAGCTACCAAAAGTAATCATGCTTAAATAAAGTAGATCAACATTTTAATTGAGTAAATGAAGTGGGACATCTAAATTAATCTGAATCTTCTATTACATTATTACATTTCATATTTCATGATATTTAATACACGTCAGCGGGGCATCTGGGGCCAGCAGGAATGAATGCCATTTTAATGGAATGGGACACGATTACATGACTTTTTTGGTACCCATCACAAATGATGCTATGGGATCAACTTTGGTCAAATTTCAATTGCACCTTTCTTTATAATAGATGTTATTCTGTTTTATATAAATTCCAAAAAGCCAATTGATAAATGTCAACTCTTCCACACGCACATGCCTTACATGAATCTAAACTAGTCAATTAAAAAAAAAAAACTAGTCAATTACATGAATTGACCTCATCACCAAGTAATAATACCATTGAATCTGTATTCATACACACATCAACTTGTAATTTATCCCACATATTATGTACGTATAGAATTCGAATTTTTATATACATGACTAAAAAGTGCAATTAATGTCCTTTGAAAAATGCAAAGGTCATACAAGTGAAAAGAGCACAAGTTGGCTGGCAAATTTTCCAGATGATATATGCTCAGTGTGGTAGCTGAGATCAATTTATTGATTCCATTAGATATGTGTCATCGTTTGTACAAGGACATGTTGACCACATTTTGAGGTTAAATGCTACGCGTGTTAAGGCATTTTCGATTTGTAAGGTGTCCCAATCTACTCTATCTGTGCGTGTTGATGAAACGTCGTGTCAAGTTGTAAAGTTTGATCACTTATAAATTCACAAGATAAACTATAAGAACTTGATATGAAAATATTTCTAGCTAACTTTTAGGAACAAATTAATATTTTGTTAATATACAATTAAAATCCCACTAAATATTATTTTATCCTATATAGTTTTTCTAAATGGAAATATATATATATATATATATATTTTTTATCAAATCATGTCTTCTTTTTTATTGGGAAATTATGAAAAAGAAAAAAAATATAGTTGGCTCCAAAAAATGATCATTATTAATGCAATTAGTTCATGGATAAAATTGGGTCCATGCAAATCTAGAGAATATATTCCATTGATGGGCGGAAAGATAACGTTGCAGAGAGGTGGGCATCGATATGAATGAATAATTGGCAAAAAAAAAAAGGATATATAGAAGGATAATTTTGTGCATCCAAACAAATCAGCATTTTGAGAGCTATAAATAGATAGCTATCCATCATTGAAATGAATGAAAAGGGATGAATTCTTGCATGGATATAAGAGTGTTCAAGTTTGATAGCCAAGGATGACTTGCCTGTATATATATACCAACCTCAAATGAAAACATTTGATGTTGGATTGAAATAGGCAGTCTCCTTGGCTAATCTAACTTGCTCTTCTCTGTTAATTCCTTCTTCGATTGTTAAATAGACGAACATTGCTCGATCGAAGTGAGGGCTTACATGGTGGTAAGAGTAGTGTTTGGTAGCCAAGGATGACTTGCCTGCTCCATTTTTCCCATATGATATGTGTGTATATATGGGGTTTGGTTTCAGGCTGTCTCCTTGGCTAACTTGACACTCTCTTATCCTTCATGTCAGCCCTTGTCCTCTTCATCAATTCCTTTTTTGAATCAAACTCAACTGCTCTTTTATTCTTGCATGCAATGTGATGCATGCTCATGATTATCCATATCTATTTCTCTCTACTCAGTAATATTTTATATCTCATATTTCCTCATTTTTTATATTTAAAAGTATGCTTAACTCTTGAATTTTGACTAAAAATTGTATTTGTAGGATAAATGCATGACTTGGGCAATTTGGATGTCAATTTGGTTGATCTTGAAGAATGCAAGAATTTTCTATGGAGTAAGGCATTTCCAGAAGATGTTTTTGTATAAGGTGTGGGCACACTTTACTTAAAAAGTCCTGTTGCGAGAATTTTAAAAAGAGGTGCCCCTTTTTTTTATCTCTCCACAAGATTTCAAATTAGTTTGAATATCCTAGGTAGTTAGTGAGTAGGGATAGTGGTAGATACATATTTAAAATGGTAGATAACTGTATTTTCATATATTAAGACAATACTTAGAATTTCACTTTCTCTCCATTGTCTTTTCTCTCAAGAGGAATTTTGAGAATTTTTGCAAAATTTCATGGAAGACTAAATTTCTCCCTCCGATCAAAGGATAATTAAAGATTTGGTTTTTCTATATTTGTGATATCTAACTTATTTTATCCATTAATTCTTCACTATTCATATATCTTCTATGGTTGTTGAAAAATTGGTATTTGGTTAACTGAATGATAGGATCCATTGTTCAATTAACAAGATAATATATTGTCAATTAGAACACTAATATATAATTGTTTATCTATTCTAGTGATTGTGGCAAATAACATGGTTGATTACATAGATGGTTTTCAATTTATGTTGTGGAGATATATGATCTAATCTAAATGAACCTACACTTGTGTGTTGATTAGAATTAGTAGTCTCTCTGAATTTTAATGTTGTTAATGAATTATTCTAAGATCATAACTAGAATTGTTTGTTGGCAAGAGAAATAATCAGATATCATATCCTGACTATCGAATAAGTAAGGAGAGATAGGTTGCATGTTAGGTCGTACCAATCTTCATGACCAATCTAGGATTGAATGTGAAGAATTTATTATTACATCTATGATCGAATACATGAATCATTTTTGAAATCGACCTTTGATTGGATTCTTTGTCAAATTTGATTAATATAATACAATATTGTTCTAGTTTAATTTAACTTAGTTTAATAACAAATCTCAAACCCCACAATCGTTCTTTAATTTATTTTCATTTTTCTTGCAAAAGAATACATCTCACTAATCCCTGAGAATTTAACATTGTTGATCACCACTATCACAAAGTTTTAATTTAGAACAAGTATTTGTATTTGTAACTTTCGATACCCATCAATATCAAAAATCATATTATAATAATTATTTCATTTTAAGTTTATATTATATTAAATTTATAATAATTATTTCACTTTAAGTTTATATTTTATTAATGTTTAAGATACCAGATTAGTCTTCTTTTAACGAATTTCAGCTTGATACTAGTCATATTGCATGTATAAAAACAATAATATAAAAATGTATTTCTTTTGTACGTTCGAATGATTTTATTTAATTTAAACATTTGTGTCAAATATGACAAACATTTTGAGTTATTTGTGATATATTTAAATAAAAAATGTGGAAACTAAAAAATATGAATATAACTAAATAAGGAAAAATGTATATAATAGACTACATGTATAAAATCGAATCAAATAATTAAGTAAAAAACAGATTTTTTTTTTATTCTGATATTTTTTTTAGAAAATATAATTTTTCATTTTCTACAATTTTTTAGTATTATATATATTCTATATAAAAACAATGTTTAGCTATGAAAAAAGTGCAATAAAATATAACTCGATTTGTAATATAGCATATTATTGTAGTATATTATTATACTAAAAAAATAAGATGTATTATATTATCCGAGAAATATGAAAAGAATATTGTATATATAGACAACTTCATAATAATTGCATGATATTATTTTACTAGAAAAATCAACAAATAAATTATTGCTTTCTAAAAATATTCTAATATGTTCATAAATAATAAATAAGATAATTTTTCTTTCGTAGAAGTTAATTTAATTTTTAGTATACTTTAAATATCATGCTAAATTTAATTTATTGCGTCTTATTTTGAAAATATATAAGTTGTTGAAATCACAAAAAAAAAAAAAAAAAAAAAAGATGATGGAAGCTTTTAAGATACTAATGAATGATAATTTTGTAACTAATTAATATAATTAAATTTAATGTACATTATAACTGTAATATATATCTTATTTCAAAAATAAGATAAAGTCTTATTACTTTTGGAAAAGCGGTTTATAAGCCCCAAATTATCATATTTTCAAATAAAATAACTTTCTTTAAGATAAGTTTACCAAACAAAATGAAATAGTTTATAATATTTTAAATTTCATATTCAAATGATTTGTAAGTTCACCCAAAAGTCCTCTGAATTTAAAAATTATAACTAAAACTTATTATACATGTATAATATGAATAATGTAATATGATTTCTTAATTTAATTTAAATTTCATTATTAATTTGAGCATCATACACTAGACATTAGCCTATAGTATTATTTGTAGACATGCATGACATTATTTGTAGTAGCTATAATAATTCCTTCATAAGCTTGAAATTAGTGTTAGAAAAGTGAATTAAATATTTTGCAGAAGAAACAAAAAATGAATGTGAAAAGAATACAAACAAAACATTTGTAGCTGCAAAAGATCCCAAGTATCAGTAACAATCCCTCTCAATTCACATTGATTTAATAAGAGAACCATAAAGTTAATCTAATTAAGTGAATTACCTTCAACTTATCAAATTTCTTTGGCCTAAAAAACATGTTAACAACTACTCCCTTTGATCTTAATTAAGTATTGTTTTGGAATTTTTATCATATATTAATAAACATAAAAATTGAACAAATAGGTCATATTAAGTTTCTAAACTTTAGTTCAAGATTTTAAATAAAGATATCTTTTAAAATAAAGTTGTAAGAAATTTTAAAAAGACGAATAATTGAAAACAAAACTTAGATTTATATAACCAATCCTTAAATGAGGCATGCACAAATTTTTCCCAAGATCCAATTCCAAAGTCGACCTTTCCAGATCGAATTCTATTTTTTTTCTTTTCTAAGTTCAGGAATTCTCTAAAGATCTGTAAAATATAAATATGGAGAAATAACTTTGATTTTTAAAGTTTATCTCACTAAAAAAAATGTAAAATGATTTAGAATGACAATAACAATTCTATAGAAATAAAATAAAGGCTCTATATTCATTATATTAGACTCTTATTATAGTTTTCTATCAATAATTGTTGAACTTAATTCGTACTATAATTATCAATTATTTTTCTATATTTCATTAATTATATGTTGAGATAAACATAATTTTGTTAAAATCTAAGGTTAAATTTAAGTATTGAACTATTGAAGTATGTCATAATATTATCTAAAATTTCATGTTAAAATTTCAATAAAATTTTATCAATATCCATGTAAAATAATTGATTGGATGTAGAAACTAGAAACTAAAAACATGAGCCATTTGTCACGAAAACATGTATTAGAATGACGCATTTGACACTGTATGGTTGTCGGAATTTACGATAAAAAAAAAATAGCCCTCTTCTCTTCAACTACTACACGCTCTGAATCTCAATTCCCCCATTTTCAAACCCTACTTAGCACACCTCCGTACTTGCCTTCAATTCATTCACTAATGGCGAATTGGAAAATCGGGCCCCCGATCTTCGTTCTCGCAGCTCTCTTATTGGCTGCTGCATCGGCGATCGCCGCCTCCGACGGCCCGTTTATCGTGGCCCACAAGAAAGCCACGCTAACCAGGCTCAAATCGGGCTCTGAACGCGTCTCTGTCTCCATTGATGTCTACAATCAAGGATCCGCGTATGAATTTATTCTTCCTTTCTCTCTCTCCTAATTTTTCAGTCAGATCTGCTTTTTACTTGTTTTAAAGATGGTAAATTTGTTTGAAATCTTGGATTCAGCTTACTAGTGGAGTATATTGTGTTGCCTTAATTGTGATTTTTCCTGTTTTTTAGCTGTGAGTTTATTACAGTTCTTTAATTAATGTAATAATGAGTTGATTTTGGGATTATCTTGAATTGGATTTGGATGTAATTGAATTCCATTACTCCTGTGAGATTTATTTCTCCTTCCAGATTTGATTTTTCTTTTTAGATTGCCAAAAGACTAAATTTTTTTGAGGTTGACTTTTGCCTTATAATAATTGTTCGAGGAATCTATTCGTGAATCTCAGTATCTTTCATAATCTATAGTTGGATAGCTATTAAGTGTAATTTACATTCTTAAACCAGTACAGAGAGACTTGGATTGGTGCTAGTAAAACTGAGTTTAGGTGATAATTGACATTGTTACATTGAAAATTGGTTGATTCACAATTATGGTTCTTGTATTTTGAAATCGATAAATGCAGCTTCTCATAGAAGCCGTTTATGTGTTTTTCAATGGATAATGAGTGCAAATAGGGAGGTGGAAATTTGAATGGATTTGAAATCATTCATTTCAATCTTGTATTCCAATCACTCTGTCCAAACACAACCTAAAGGAATTTGAAAACCTTCAAAGTTGTTGGTAAACCAAAATGTTCCAAGCGGTGGAGATAAATCACCAAGACCATATGTTGATCTATATTTGGCCAAGTGATAATGGGATCGACACTTTGTTTTAGCACTTCAAAAGGATCGCAACTTTGGCTTTCTAACCGCATTCTACTACTTTGACCTTGTAATGGATAATAATGTGTTCTATTGGTGTTTGTATTGGACTTTGCTTCTTGTGTTTGATTCTCAATATAAAAAAGATAAACTTTTCTATCTAATTATGCCTTGTTCAATATACATCTTCTTTTATCCTACAATGGTGTTTCTAATGCTATAATTGTTCGTATTTATAGGACCGCATATGATGTAACACTTAACGATGATAGCTGGTCCCGAGATTTATTTGAGGTTGTCACTGGCAACACTTCTATCTCATGGGAAAGGCTTGACACGTAAGTCATTATACAATGATTTTTTTTTTTTTTCATTTTCCAAGATAATAAACATATTGCTGATCTTTCTTGGACTGATCTCTATATACTGCTAATATGAATAATTTCAGTGGGGCTGTTCTTTCACATTCCTTCGAGTTGGAGGCTAAAACAAGAACAGTTTACTACGGTTCACCAGCAGTCATTACATTCCGTATTCCTACAAAATCCAGCGTACAGGTTTGGCATTTTTCTCAAAGTTGTATGTTTGTCATCCCAAATCATAGTTTGAATATTGTTATATATATCTTGATTGGTGACTTTTCAGGAGGCATACTCAACCCCAATCATGCCTCTCGATATTCTAGCAGATAGGCCTCCGGAGAAAAAGTTCGATTGGGTGAGTTTTGAAGTAAATTAGCACATTGTTATGCTCGATCCTGTATTTGTTGTATAACATATTTTCTCTTTCTTTTTTGTTGTTATCTTATGGCGTGGATTATTTCGTGGTGGCATCTGAAATAATTAGGCAAAGGTATGTTTGCTTCAAATCTCAACCCATATTGTTCAAAAAAATAGTTCAAAATGAGAGTAATAGATATTGGATCGACGGTTAAAATAAAATAAAAAATAACCTTTTTTTTTTTTATCTTTCTCAAAGTGCAACTTACACTCATTTTCTAGTGGTTTTTCCTATCAAAATAACACATGATTTGTACACCCTAATCATAAGGGTAAATTTGTCTTTTTTCAATTTACAACCTAAAAAGAAATGAAAAGACATATTTACTCTTTATGATTAGGCATACGAGTCACTTGTATTGCTTTTGACCGGAAAATGGGTTTAGATTGCATATTGAAAAATGGTTATACTTCAAGTTGTTTTTTGATATTAACCCTCGAACCTATTCTTCAAATTTGTCGAACAAACCACTGGATTTTCTATTAGGCATTTCTAATTTTTATCATATCCTTCAGTCTAAATGCAACCTTGTTCAGTTCAATTGGTCTCACTTAAAATTTTCCTTGTGCAGAAACTCTTGGCAAAATATGGATCTCTTGTATCAGTGATAACGATGGTGGTCTTGTTTATCTACCTCGTTGCAACTCCATCAAAATCCAATGCTTCAAAGGCAGGCAAGAAGAAGCGCTAATCGCACTTTCAATTCAACCTGTGTCATATGCTCTTCCTATGTAAACCCCTGTTTGTTGTCTGCATCAATACGGGTCCTGTTTTGTCGGCACAATTTTACACTTGTAGAGAGCTAAACAGTAGACATTAGACATGAGTTAGCTTGGTAGTCTACCGGCCTCTTTTGTTCCTAATTTTCTCTGGCTATCCATAACTGGTTCATCTATGATTTATATACTTTTTCTTGAGCTCTCAATTTCATCTATCTGAATTGAACCAGGTTTCTTCATCGTACTATTCTGTCTTTCGATTGAGAACTGTTTTAAATCTTGGTGTTTACTATGTTTTGTGTTTTATCTTGTAGGAGCCTTATGTAGTGTGATAGTTATAATGAAACATCAGATATAATACACTATTTTTTGTGTTTTATGTCGTTTTTCTTTTGTACTGAAAGTGTTTGAGAAAATGTCTAGCCGAGGAAAAAGAAGATATCAATAATGCTCATCACTACAATGAAAGAGAAATAACAGAGTCAAAAAGCAACATCACAAATGAAAGAAATGAACAAAGCAATAATGATGGAAGCTCAAAGTGGGGTGGCAGAGTGGGGTGGCGCTTCGGTGGAAACAGGCGGCGCCACTGGGGGTGGCGCTTCGGTGGAAACAGGTGGCGCCACCGGAAATCCAGCAGCGGCGAAACTCTTAACGCTGTCAAAGAGATGATTGGTGGCTTTCTCGTAATTGACAAAGCCCATGAACCAGAAATCGTGGCCGTCCGTTGAGACCAACTGTATGTATCTCTCCGTTGGATTCTCTCTCATGATCACTGGGTTTATGCTCCCAATATTCGCCAACGGTATCAATATCTGCACCATTTTAACCTCACTGTTCAATATTACCAAAATACCCCTAATCGTTTTTATGAATTTCATATAGGTAAGTACCCCTACCTACACATAGGTCCGTTTGTAAGCTACATGTTTGGATATTGATGACATAGTATACATACCTTGTAATAGCTCCAAGTTTCTTGGCCGGACGGCGCCGTGAAAGATAACGGGCGATCACTGCAGAAGGCGACGTGGACATTGGACAGGTAGAGGGTCCCAGCGACGGGGCCAGTTGAGGTGGACAAGTAACAGGCAAATGTCTTCTTGAGCATCTCATTCGGAAAAGTCGAGAAAGTCTGTTTGTAAAGAGCCTCAAATCCACCACCCGTTATCGTCTTAGCTCTCAGATTCACTTTCCCCCACGCAGCTTCCGTTACAGATGATCCTGTCTTAACTGCAATTAACGTTCCAATAATTAATCCATCGTCATTAAAAGAAACACTCTTTGCAATAGCTACTTACGGTGGTGCCAGATGTTGTGGGAGGTGGACTCAGCCTTGGCACTCCACGTGTTGAATTTCTGGAGAACGGAATGGAACGAGGTGGCGGGCCGATCCACCGGGGTGTATTGGATGTAGGGTTGATGGTGGTTTTGGTAATCCTTTTGATCGGTGGCGCCGCCGCCCCATAAGGCGGCTTTCTGGTTGTTGGGGTGGCAGGTTGGGACCGCCGGCGTGCCCATCACGTGAGTCCCCCATTTCTCGGCGTTGTCTGGGGCGGCGGACGACGGTGTTTCTTGCGGCGGCGAGATGGTGGGGTAAGTGATGGGTTCCGATTCCGGGGTTTTGCCGTTCATTGTTGTTGTTGGTTTGGAATGGATATTGGAAGCTTTAGTTCTGTTAATGAATGAATGGGATATGAAGTTGAGATTTATTGAGGGTGTGGTTTATAAAGGGAAATAATATTGACTTTTCAATGATAATATAATATTAATAATGAATTGAGGATAAGTATGTTGCGATTGCTTAGGCGTGTTAATATAGATGCAGGAGGGGACCTTTTTCTTGATATTTTCAATTGGGATTTCAAAATATTCTAGATGTACGCTCAACACGTCTTTCTTCTTTCCCGTCTCTTCAAATTCACCTTTTTTTAATCTCTTTTCATATATACTTTATATAAATTTCTTTTGGGTTTGAATCCTAAGGAAATTAAGAAATTGATTTGGATTTTCGTTTGGTTTAAGATAGTGAGTGTTTTGGTGAAGATTTCATGTAATTTAATTTTTAAAAAAATCATGATATTAATTTTGATTTCAACCGGAAAACTGATCAAAAAGGGACTCAAATTGTAAACTGAAAAATTCGTGCATTTTGGGTTCAATGAAGGAAAAAATATAATAATAATAATTGCAAAATGTAAAATAAAATAAATGTATTTTTTAAATTGTATTTGATATTAACGCTAATAATTTTGTTCATTTTCAAGTGAATCAATAAATCAATATTATATATATTTGTCAATATCTCAATCCAATCTCTCTATAATTATATATGAACAAAAAATAACTGAGATAAATTTATGTCAGTTTGGTTAACAATTGTCGACTACCAAGGTTGATTTTGATCATTTGTAGTCTTTTTTTAATAATTGATTTAATTACAAATAACCATCCAAATTATAACCGTTTTTGCTTAAATAATTAATTTTTTTCTTATTGCAACTAACCATCTCAAAAATACTTTTATGGTTATTCTCATAATGTAATACGTTCATGTATACCATGTAATATTTTTATATGTATCATGTAATAATTTTAATTATATGGTGTTTTATTCTCATTATGTAATACTTCTTGAAAGTATCACCATGTAATTTTTTTTATGTATATCATGTAATACTTTCATGAGTATCATCTGATATTTTCAAAAAGTATTACATAATACTTTCATGAGTATATCATGTGATGTTTTATCATGTAATACTTTTATGAGTATTATGTAATACTTCTTGAAAGTATCACCATTTAATACTTTCATGTGTATCATGTGATACTTTTAAAAAATATTACATAGTGCTTTATTCTTATAATGTAATATTTTCATGTGTATCATGTAATACTTTTACGTGTATCATGTGATACTTTATCATGTAATACTTCTTAAAAATATCACCATATAATACTTTATGTGTATCGTGTAATACTTTTATATGCATAATGTGATACTTTCAAAAAGTATTACCTAATGTACATAATAGTATTACTTTTGACTTTGACCCGTTGACCGAGTCATTGATCGGCCCGTCTCACGGAATGAGATCTCTGAAACCGTCTTACCCAAGACTTTGGCTTAACTCTTTATAATTTTTAGAAGAAAAATTGTACTCCCTCCGTTCCGGAAAACTCTACACATTTTCTTTTTTAATCTGTCTCAAAACACTTTGCACACCCAAAAATGATAATTTTTATCACAATTATTATCCTCACAATACACACTTATTTACACACAATGTCATTATTTTTTCTCTCTCAACAGTTTATTATTTTTTATCTTTTTCTCATATAATTGACCCTTATATCCTCAATTATAAAACAAATATTTTTTTTTTCTTAAAAATTGTGCCCAAATTAGTGTGAAGAATTTTGTGGGAATTTTATAGGAATTTTGTGGGATGGAGGGAATATTAGTTTGTGTGAGCGTATCTCAATGTAATAAAATAAGTTGTCCACAGTGTTCAGATGAAATAAGATGATCGAATTTATAAAATATTAACTGTGATAACGGTTAGAATTTAAAAAAAAAAAAAAAAAGTTTAATTGAATTTGTCAAAATAAGATCTTATATACAAAATATAAGCTCCCATCATCCTGTTCAATGAATAAAATATTATTTTTCGAAATTTAAAAAAAATATTGTAAGATAATTTTAGATTACTCTCACGCAATCGAGTTGGGCCAGAGGCCCCATTTCCGCTTGCCATTTCAAATAATAATTTATTATTAATTAGCAAAAGGCAAGCCAATCTTCTTGTGCTGTAAAAAATCTTCTTCTTCTTCAACAACCATTTGGATCGCAAATCCAATTTCTGGAGAAGTGGAAGGTCAATCAATTATGAGTTATCAAAAAGTATCCCACGATCACTACCCTCCTCCAGGTCAATTTTCTCTTCCTCTCATGTTTAATCCTTTCAGATTTCATTTCATTTCATTTTTGTTGACTTCATTCTGTATATAATTTCTCATGTTTTTTTTGGAATTTTTACCCCCCAATTTTGCTGTTTCCGATCATATCGTTGATTGAAATTTTGTGAATTTTCGTCAATTTTTTGAGTTGTGTTGTTGAATTTTGCAGGGTATGGGTCGCTGTACCCTCCGCCGGCGGGGTACCCATCTGCGCCACCGCAACCACCGCAAGAGGGCTATCCATATCCGCCTCCTCAGCCGTCGGGGTATCCGTACCCACCGCCGCCGCAGCATGGAGGTGGTTATCAAGGATATTTCAATCAAGGATATCCTCCGCCAATGCCGCCTCCACCACCCACACAGGTTTACCATTGCGATCATCATCACCATCACGATGATGACTCTGGTTGTTTCTCCTTTCTACGAGGCTGGTATGATGATTTCTTGCTCTCTTTGCATATGTTATGTTAGGATTATATTGTGCCTTTGTTTTCTGGATTGACTTAATACATTTGATGTGAAAATATATTTTTGAGCCGTTAGTTGGCTTGTAGCTGAGTAAAGTGATCCGTGGTTTAAACCTTGGATTGATTGTATGATGTGTTTTTGGAATCAACTTCTTGATACGTTTCATCCAAGATTGTGGCTTAAGCAACCTAGTGGTTTGTGTTTTGTTCTTATTGGTTTTCTGATATTAGTTCTATTTATTCTTAGTAGACATCAAAATGAATTGAGTTTGGTTGCATACGTGCAAAAGGTTTTTGATTAATTGCTGGTGGTGATGAGTTGCGTGCGATATATTCAATCTGCTCTGTGGCTTACTGTAGAATTGTATGGGTCCTATCTGTGGAATCATTCTTTTGAATTGTCTGACTATAATTCCTGAAAGGGTTCTTCGTAAAACCTGTCCTTTGAAGAAAAAGAGTGGTGTTTAGATTGTTGACTATAACTTGGTTGCCCAAGTCCCAACCGGGGTACCAATTTTATCCCCTTGGTCAATAGTCGAAAAACATAGCTTTGTATGTTGCAGGGTGAGGTGAATGTAGTCTTTTTTGCGTACAACATTACTTAGAGCGATTTCAATAATATCAATCTCTGATATAAATTCAAGCAATGGAAGAAAGAGGGAAAATGAAAAGTAAATTCTTTTGAATGATTTGATGAGGCTCTGACTTGATGGATATGCTAATATTTTCACCACAGCTTCAACTATACGAGTGGTTAATTTCTTTTTTCTCAAGTATCTATATGATATTCTCTCTTTTTAAGGAATCGTAACTGGATGTAATTTGTTTCTCATGAACAGCTTAGCTGCCCTTTGTTGCTGTTGTTTATTGGAAGAATGCTGCTGCTGCTTCTGAGTGATAGAGTGTGCCAGATGATGATACGAGCATCCTACTCCGATTCTCTGTCAATGTCTGTGGATTTACTGTTCTTCATTTCTATGAGAATGTTTAGTTCTTGTCAGTGTCAAAACTAAGTTGCATTTGTAATTATTCTTAGTAATATGTGTTTATTCCCACCAAAATGTAACCTAGACAAAAACCATGATTGTACGATGAAACTCTTGCTCGATCAAAGAGTATTTCTATAATCTTGTGTCCATTCTGTGCAGTTCTTGAAACTAGTATTTTTCCATCTCATGTGCTTCAAAGTTTACAATTATGTTTTGCAAAAAGGGACGAGTTCACCAAGCTGTGTTCCTTTGTAATAGATGTATCCGTGATGCAATGTGAAGTTGTGGACTGGTGAATTGGGCAATCAAAGATGTGATTCATGGCTTTGTAGTTGTACCTTGTGGTTGAGACTAGTATAAAGCATGACATAAACAAAATGGAAGAAAGAAACCATTTCAAGAAATGATCCGAGTAAAGGCTTTCATTGAAAAAAATTATACATAAAAGTATTTTTGGACTCGAGCCAATAAACCTATCAAAGGACCCACCTCCATATTTAACAATACCATCATAAACTAGAAAATGCATTAAATAAGTAGGTCTAATAAACAACCTACAGCTACTTATACAAAGAAAAACAGGCATGATCACCATTGGATGAATGCTCACTGAACGCATCTACAACGTCCAAACAAAATCGGGTGCATCTTTCCGAGGCCCAACAAGTGTACGATACAAGTACATCTTTTCGACTAAATGTCTCTCATCAGGGCTCCCCTCAATCTGCTCACCCTCGTTTATGATCTCCACATTGAGCCTCGGCATCTTCTCAGCAAGTGTTTTGCATGCTCCATAAGTCACTTCACAGGACGACATCCAAAGGGATCGCATTGTTTCATACTTCCCTACGTCCTTTAGAAGCGCAGCATTACCAAACGGGCTATCTCTGATTTCAAGCTTCTTCAATTTCTTACACCCATTCAGCACATAGATCATCCCTTTGTCGGTTTCCCCAGCAAAGGCAATTGAAAGCATTTCCAGCTGCTCAGCATACATTCCTATATAAAGGAAAAGCTGATCGGTGAGTAGACCTGAGACTGACAGCCGTTTCAGACCCTTGCATGACTGGACAATTGCCCCAAAACCATCATCGAGTGGTAGATTGGTTACTGCATCTGGTACAATTGGGTTAAGAGTGGCGAGCCTGAAACGGATGAAGTTGGGGCAATTTTTCGCCACGGTCATGAGGGCGGCATTGGTCATTTGCTGACAAAAATACAGTATTGAATTCAGCTTGGGACATCCAGCGGATATAGCAACCAGCCCTTCTTCAGTTACAGCTGCATTATTTTCGTACAAGTTGGATGGGAAGACTCTCAACTCCTGCAGTTCTTTGCATGTGGAGGCCACAACACAGAGCCCTTTATCTCCAATGGTATCTAAAATCTGCATAATCAAATTCCAGTCATGATCACTAGATGAACACAAGAAATAAGAAGATAAAACAGAATTAATTAAAAAACATACCCATAGCCGCTCTAATTTCTTGCAGTGACAGATAAGCTTTATCAGCTCATTGTTGTAGATTCCTGGGGCATAGCTCAAGTTCAAAGATGTCAAATTTGTGCAAATCGGGTAGAAAGCAGGCAAACAGCGCCCATTGACATCAAGAAATCCAGACAAGCTTCTAATTGATTTACACTTCTTCATAACCTCTTTCAGTTTGGTACAAGTCTCGGAATCTGGATCGTTGACAAAAGAGCCAGTACCCAGATCATTCAATTGAGGGGCTTGCATCAAAATCTTCTGAAAAACATCCATAGGCACCGTGGGATTCAGTCTGAGACTCCTAAGGTTACGACATCTTGCAACCAGTCTCTCAAGAGCTGCTACATTGACCTCTCCTTTGAGGCATGCAAAATTCAAAGAGACCAGCGAGGTGCAGCTCTCGGGAAAACAGCTGAGCCACTGGCCCTTGCGATCATCAACTTCATTTTCCTGCAAGTCGAGCTCTCTAAGAAACCTGTTGCACAAAAGTCAACCATCAAATTAAGGATATTTTTCTATATGGCACTCACCATAAGCAGAAATCTAGCTCCACCCACCTAATCTATCTCCTAAGATTCCTCTAGATGAGAGAAAAGTAGCATATAACTACTCATTTAATATGAAATTCAAACATTATCAACACTATTGTGCTTGAAGGTGAAAATTGTGTGCAATAATTATTACCTCTAAAGGCATTGGTTTTTGCATCACTGAATATTTCCCCAAGTCTAATCCACAACTAAGAAGCAAATCTAACTACTACAATAGGCCAAATGCATCAAAGTTGACAAGGGGAACAATAGCTGTAAACGGATGCTAAACCTTCAGGAATCATTAGTTAGCCAACCAGCCACATCTTTGTATGCAAAACATGACTAAAATAATCACAATCACAAAAGATACCAAATCCCTCTGAATCCTTCCTCACAATAGAAAGGGGTTAATACTTCCCACCAAAATCAGTAAATAATATATGACTCAAGATTATCCATCAATCAAGCATCAACACATAAGCCAATCAACTCGCAATGTCTCAAACCAACGAGGCTAAATCTCAATGTATAAGATAGATAATCAACAACAAAGGGGAAAATGCTGCAGAAAACCAAAAGAAGCTAAAATCGATTGACCCAATACCTGCAATTGGATGCAATGGCAGCAAGGCCATCGGTAGTGAACCCTTCACAGCTAACCAAAACCAAAGACTTGAAATTCGGAAACGATTTAGCAAGAAGCTCAAGGCTCTCATCGGATACCACCATCCTCTTCAACCTCAGCTCCTCAAGATTGATTCCGCTCTTCGCCATCGCCTCGATCCAAGGGTATACATATCCGCCCCAATCAGGAGGCACCAGATTGAAATCAGCGAAATGTGGTTTCCCTTTGAGAGTCAACGACCTAACCCTGGGAAATCTAGCAATCAAACGCTCGGGGTTCACGGCGTAGCAGTTGCCGATGAACACCTTCTCACGGCTAAATCGTTCGACGCTGTACCACGATTTGCAGACCAGCGACACCGCATTACGGTCGCGATGCGATGTGAGGAAATCGAACACGTGCTCTAATACTTCCTCGGGGAAGTAATTCATCATACACTGAAACAAACACATCGATCCAACTCAATCGAACTAGTTTCCCTCAGTATTGATCTAAAAACCTAATTTTTGTAAATGTTTTTTTAATCGAGATGAAGAAAGAGAAAAGACTCAAGATAGAAATTGAGAGATTGCGAAAATGAATTTTTTTTCCCCTTCTTTTCTCTTAACTGGTTCTAAAATAACAGATCTGAAAAATTCACAAATTTTCTCGAATATGAAGCTAAAAGCTCGGAATTACAACTTCTCTTATGACTTTCAGAATAGATCTGAAAAAAAAATAAAAATTGAGAGAAGAATAACTGTTCCTAGAGCTCAAAAAGAGAAGAGCGTTGAAGTATTATTAGATAAGGAAAGAGAGATTATTCTGAGCTCAGTTATCACCATCATCATCCAAAAATCAAAAGGTGATGATTACTAAGTTGAACAGAAAAGAAAATAAATACAGAAAAATCCCAACTATATTAAGATCCTCAACACCAAATCGAACTAAAATTCACAGATCCGTTAAAAAATTTCCATACAACTCTCAGCTGCAATACGAAGAGAGGATAATAAGATTAGAAAAATCCAACAATAAATGGATATCACACATCAGAGAGAGAGGAAAAAATCTTTGCTCATCTATCTCTCTCTCTCTCTCACCTTCTCTCTCTATATCTATAGGTGAGTACGTACTCTCTCTCTCCTCTCTCTCTCATGTTAAAGGTAAAGCTGAAACACACTCATCTCATCATCAGAGAAAAGACAGAGAGAGGAAAATCAGAGTGTACAGTAACCAAGCATAGTTGAAGTTTGACTAGGGTTAACGAGATCGACGGCTGGTATTGATCGAAGAAGGAATCTTGACCGTTGAAAGGCATGTGTCTCTTTTTCTCTGGTTTCGATGTGCAATCAGGTCTGCCAAAACGTCTTCACGGAATTGGGACACCATACTGGCGAAATTACCAAAATGCCCACCTTGTTGATAAGGTTGTTGGTTTCCCACGCGCTGCCCGTTGCCCCAACACCCCCATGTGGGGGCATCTTCGCACCAATCGCTACTCACCTTGGGCGAGTGTAAAAATTTCTGTACTCCCGCGCGTGTGTGTGAGGGTATTTTCGCTTTTTTATTTTTTTGATTTTCGAGATAATTATTTTGTGTGTCAGTGAATTTTTCTTCGGTTTTCTCTTTATTTTTCTCTTTTTTGCAGAGAAAATTTGGTGATCACTGCTTTTTGTTTAAAGTTTTTTTTATTTTCTTTTAATTTCAAAAGTTAGATATTGTTGAAATGGAAGAATCTAATTTGGGAAGTTAAATTGAAAATGGAGAGTCCCAATTTGAGTAATTTTATTTTTAATTTTATTCAAATTACAAAAATTGTTTGATGATAACAAAAAGCAGCCTATTTTATTTCGAAGTTATAACAAAGAAATAAAAAATAAAAACAACACTTATTTAGAATCTAGTAATAACATCTCAATGGAGCTACCTATCCATGTGTATTAGTATCTATCCATATCGTTGAAGATTCTAAATTTGTGTACAATTTCCATCTCATAAACATAGGCTACATAGACTTAATTGCATAAGAAATCATAATTTTTCCTTTAGTTGAAATTTAACCAATTTTTTGGAATTTAGTAACAACAATAAAACAATTTTAATATCACAATCAATTTTTTTTATGATTGCATGTTGATGTGTTTGATACTTATAAATCTCATCAGTCACATTAACATTAGCGAATATAACAAATACGTTGTAGTTAGATATTGGACAAGTTGATTAAATTTGCAATTAAAGTAAAGTCATAATTTTATCTAAAATAAGATCCATATTACTTTAGTTTGTTGCATGCATGCATTCCTTTTCATTTTAGTTATATATTTAATTTTCATTTTCATAAATATCCCTCTTTAATGTGTACTTATATTACTTTGCACCAACTTTTTAAGTAAATGATGAGATATGAGGATATATATATATATATATATATATATATATATATATATATATATATATATAAGTAACCCAATGAAATTGGAAGCAAAACTCAACATTTTAGCAATAGTAACTATCACCAATGTTTATGTGATTTATACCCTCATGGATGGATGGATTACTGGTAACATAAATTAAAATAATAATAATAATAAATAGTCATATTTAGAAATTAAAGTGTATTAAAGAAATGGATGTGGAAATAGTACCACTATAGTACTATTGAGAAGATTGGCAATTATCTGTATGGATACACCAAATTGGGTAGCTTTATTTTAATGCAGGAATTCCCCTATAATGATCTTCCTTAATTGTGCATCATTCTGTTGATTGCAATATTTGTGTACCAAATCTAGAGTTCAACTATTAAAAACAGCTATATCTTTTATTTATTATGTTTTTAATTTTCACTTTCCAATGTGTAATTTTTTTTATATACTATTTTTAACAAATGCAATTAATTTACAATCTCATATTGTTTTTTACTCTCTTCGTTTCATAATAAGTGTTGTCATGTAGTCTAAATTTTATGTCATATTAAGTGTCATTTTAGACTTCTATACAATTTTATTCCCAAATTATCCCTATTAATATTCCTTAGCTAAAATTTAGGGATTTAATATAATACATTTTATGGATTTGAATATCATTCAAATCTTCAATCATAATTCCTTGATTAGTTTAGAATATATTTGTCCAATTTTTATGCTTCTTAATATATGGCAAAAACTCTAGAACGCACTTATTATAAAATATGGGGAGTATTTTATATTATAAATTATTGAAAATATAATATTTTTACTATATTGCGATTTTAATAATAATGAAGGATAACATCATTTAAATAACAAAATCAAATTACGATTGAGTAACAGATTCTAAATGAATCAAAAACTTAGTAAATTTATGTAGAGCCAATTAATATAGTCCAAATATAACTTGCTTGGGGAAAATATAATATGCTAACATTTAAAATCGTGATTTTGTTATATGAATTCAAAATCATAATAAAATTAGGAAGATAATCACAATTTTGTTAAATAAAATTTAATTTGGAAGACAACCATGATTTTATACGAATTAAATATCATAATTTAATTTGTAAGATAAAAGGGATTTGCAAAAACTTATATGAAATCGCCTCATATGTGATAATGATTTGACCATGTTGAATGTGTTGACCCATTTTTATTAATTCATATAAACTTTGTTTTACATAAAATCACATATAAACTTTGTTTTACATAAAATCACACTTAAGACCTATTCAAAGGGACTTTGTTCAAAATTTTAATTTTGAAGATAATTGCTTATATATGAATTCAAATTATATAATTCCAAATTCAGAAAGCTAATCCATGATTCAAGATTAGCTAATTTTTTATGCGACCATTTAATTTGGAAGATAATCGTAATATAATATATTTTTCGATATGAAAATCAAATCTACAGTTCCAAATTTAGCAACTTAATCTATTAATTCATGATTACATAAATTTGATTGATGATGAATGTCTTTGTCTCAATACTTTTTCCAATACAATTTTGAATAGTGATGACAGATTAATAAAAAGACACATCTGTTGACATATAAAAAAAAATTAAATGTGTGAATTTGCATAACAACCTAACAAGACTATTGTGTAACAAGTTGGCAAAATGTCAACTCATGGTGGTAATTATGGGGAAATTGGTGGCATAATATACACGTGTAAACAATCGGTAAGAGTTTCAAGTGTACACGAATAAAATTCTTGGACCATAATTCTGAATAGTAAAATAAAATTATTGGCACGTCACACTTTTATCTCATAAAATTATTAATTAATTAATTAAAAGAGAGAGAAAGAGAGTGAGTGGGAGGATTGTGGGCTGGCAAAACTTGTCTGGCATGAAATTAAAAAATAAATAAAGAAAATCATCAGCCCATAATATCAAAGAAGAGAAGGTAAATTTAATTGGACAAGAAATGTAATTGAAGGGTTTGTTAGGCCTAAAGAAAGACTAAATTAATAGTAATAGAAATTTGAAAAGTCCCCCACTTGCATATGATTACAAGAACATTATTGAGAGAGAAAGGCATCCAATTTTTTTTAAATAAAAGTAAATGTTTTAATGAATAATAATAATGATGGATAGAGGGCATATTGATAGGCCATCATTTGCAAGAATTGCATCCCCCATGTGAACATTTTTTTCAACTTCCATTCTATCCACACATCCCATCGTTTTATTGTCTTTTGGATACCCATTTATAATTATAACACCATCATCGTACATTGAATATAGATTTTTCATTTTTATTTTAAAATGAATTTGTTTTCCTCCTTTACTTCTCATTTGAACAACTAATATTAAGGTTGATTTACTGGTATCGAAAACCTTATATAGCATATTGTATTGAAAATTTCAATATGCATTTTGTTACTGAATTGAAAATTTAGATATACCGTAAATTCGATATCACACATAAATATGCATATCGAAATTTTTCGATATACTTAAAATATCATATACCGAAATGAAAAATATATACCGAAACTTCGGTATATCGAAAATACTATTAAACACAACAATTCGATATACCAATATACCAGAATGAAAAATATTTTTTTTATATTTAATAATGTGAGATATATATTTTTCATTAATGTAAATATTTTCACCAAAATACTGAATTTTTAATTATCATGTCTATACCGTACATGGAAATTTTAATATGATACCATATTAAAATTTTCGATATTCTTTATAATTTTTTTATATGGTTAGTGGGTATATTGATTTTCAATATTTTTCTTCAGTCCTAACTAACACTAATCATAGGAAATTGTAAGAACAACTTTCTTCATTTAAAAATCATATGCTTGTGTTTTAATAAAATAAAATAGAATTAACAAAACCATGGAAGTTGAATTAAAAATACAAAGAAAATTAATATTGATAAGTCTAACTATTCTTACCCTCCAAACTCGAGTATGAGTTGGGTCAAGTTCAATTCTGGGTTGGGACTAATTCAAGACTAGAAATAGTGCAAATTATTGCAGACATTTAGTTGATCTCATTCCATGATAAATTCAATCCACAAATCCAGCATTCAAAGGTACCATACATGCTTTGTATCTTTATACATCATTTAAATTCAATTCACAAATCCAGCAGTCAAAGGTACCTCACATTCTTTGTATCTTAATATATCTTTTTTTTATCATCTCTGTATTAATGATGAAATACACTAAATACAATAATATAATGGATGAAGATGTGTTTATACACACCCCACCACTTACTTAAGACACCTCAATTCACAAATCTTGATTGCCCCATCCAATTCCACGATCCCAATTCACAAACCCTAGTTTCTCCACTTCATTCAACAAGTGTTAGATTATAATACATTTTCATTATGTTAAATTGTTCCAAAGATTGTTTAGGAATCATGAGTATAATGTTTTCGTATGAAAACATAAAAAATAAATAGAAAAAAAGAGACAAAATATCAGCTCACGAACACACCGGTTCGACTTTGATCTGTCGCACACACATACTAGCATTCGTATCATGTGTGTTTAGCCCCACCGATATAAAAATGTAAAAAATTAGGTATATAGTATATAAAAACCAATTATCACCACCTATAGCATTTGGACCACAAAAGATCACTCCAAAACTTAAAAACCCCAAAAGGAAACAATCGATAGAATCTATACACCATTTCAATCAATTCCATATTCTCACTACTTCACTCATCCACTCTTTAGACTACATAATCTTTTCAACCAACAATACTAACAGGGAATTCTTATATAATAGAAGTAGTTCTCAAATTCCTCTTCTAAAACGAAGCAAACTGCACTTTTGCATCCAAATTGTGAGCATTTTCACACTTTATCAATCAAGATTTTTTGCTGTATCTACACAATTTGTTACACCTTGTCATCTCAGACAACATAAACCAAAGACTAACATGTGTTTGAATCACCAAACACATGTCAAAAAGTGAAATAAACCGTACATTGGAGACTAATGTGTAATAAAACCAAGTTTGTAAAGTGCAAATACTGATAAAGTTTAGATGACACGGTATAATTCACCCTACTTTCACGCATGGGCTAAGAGAATCACAACTGGTCCTAAATTCAACAGTAGCACTAGGGAGGACCTTTCAACCATGGTTCTTGGTGCTATGGACCAGGCACAGCCAATCCACATTATCAACATTCTGAACACAAAACACTAAACAGGGCCACATTGTATCTCTTTCTTTTGTATCTTTCAATATTTGAGATTCAAAATTCCAGCATTCAATGGGAAATTCCATTGTGCTCCTTAAATAACTTAATAGCAGTATCAGAGGTACAGAAGGAGAGGTAATTAAGTCATTATCAAGGTCGAAATAATGGACAAAAAGGCAAAACATATCAGAGAAAATTCAAGCAAATTCAGCACAAATGCAAAACAGAGACATTATATTTGACTCTGAGAGTCAGAAAACGGATAATAACAGAACCAGATGAAGCCAACAATGTAATTCTCACCTTCGAGGCATTCCAAGCACAACGATTAGAAACTAGATGTATATATGATGAAAGGTTTAGGGATCATGATATGAATCGAACTCTGCACCTGCCTAGCATTTTCGACATCAATACAACCTGATAGGGTTATAACATCATATAAATAAAAGGATAGCAATTAATTTTCAAGAGATCAGATGAAACAATAGTTTTACCTTGACATGATCACAAATACAGATTGCATAAAAAGGTCAGAGGCCAATGTGATTTACAAGAAAATCAAAGATACTATCAGATTATATAAAAGCAATTAAATAACCCAGAGATGATGGATCAAGAAACATGAAGATAGTGGAAAAATGCTTCTCCATAGTCTACCACCAAATAACAAATAAATCTTAATCAAAGACTACCAATTTCATTGTCATATAATTACAAAGATAATGATGCATATTTCTCCTTGACTTGAAGAAAAAAGCTACCAGTATCAGTTCATGCTTGCAGCGAATAACTCTACAGCAATTTAAGGAGAATATACTTTTAAATTCAAGTATAAGAAGGAAGATCAACAAGCCCTATAGTTAGCATAGGATTCACAATATATAGACTAGAGTATAGAGATCATAAAAAACCACCCTGTGAAGTAATTAGCTAAGACTACTTTCCACACATATTCTCCGTGTGGTATTGTTGAGCTTGTGCAAACATTTACATCATACTCACAATGCTACCAACATACAATTTCCACCTGCCTGTTAAGATATGACATCAAAGGCTGCAAACCCCAAGAAGGTAGGAAAAACCTTTCAACACATGTACAAGAGACAGGCTAAGGATGACAAAAAACCTCTTAAGTTACAAAGTCAATATGCATAATATAAGCTCCAACCATATAACCACACAGGGAAATTATGGTGGACAAGGAAACAAGACAATGTTGGACACAAGCATGTCCTGACAAAGGTGATGCATTATCAGACTATCTGGCAATGTCACAACCAAACTATACAAAAATCACGGCAAATTTAGAGCTAAATTTGATGTCTAAATTTGCTGCACAAAACAGGCAAGTACATACAAAAGATCCTATAGTCCTGATACTAGATCATACTCCTCTAGTTAAATAAACAATACAGCCATGGCATATCTGGTTTCCTAATGAGGATTCATCAGTTTTTTCAAGGGAAGCCACTGCCCTTCCTAAAATTTCACCTATCTTGTTGTGATTCTCAGCAAGAAACAGAGAAAACAATCAAGCAAATCGATAAACCCTAGCTATGAACAAGAAGGAATAATGCATGTAAAGAAACGAAGATAACACGCAAGGATTTAACGTGGTTCGATCACACCAACTGTGATCTACATCCACGGGCCAAACCGAAGCAATCAATCCACTAGAATGAGGAAGAAACAAAGATTACAAAGGGTTGCGCAGGTTAGGGTTTACAGTGAACACCCTAACTTCTAAACACAATATCTCACTAATCACTCGATGAATTGAACTTAAACTAGAGATTCATTTATGCACCTATATATAGGGAGGAAATCCCTGGAAACAGATCTTGAAAACCGTTGCTAGATCTCCGCAATTATCCGTTGGAAGGTGAGCTGTTCGCGCAGTTTTTTGGTATGCAGGCTTCATAACTGTTTTAACTGAAATTATCCGGTTCTGAAGCCTAGCTGATACCGATCTTTAGCTGCCCAGTTCACCACTCTCTAGGTCGGTTCTTCCACCTCTAAAACCGGTTCTGGATTCCTTGCAACATTTCCTAGCTGACAGCATCAATTCTCCACCTCAACTATGAAATGATTGACTTTAGTTAGCCTGCAAAACTCCATGTGTCTAGGTGTTGTCTTCCTTCCAACTTGCCAAGCCTACTAGGTTCCTGCAATGACTGAACTTTGCTCCTGGTAATGCCTTGGTAAGCATATCAGCAGGGTTGTCCTCACTACCAATTTTGCTAGCCAACACCTCTCCCTTTTCTATCATATCTCTTACAAAATGAAGTTTGATATCTATGTGTTTGCACCTTTCATGGAATGTTTGATGCTTGGTCAGATGCAAGGCACTTTGATTATCACAGTAGATGATGACTCTTCCTTGCTTCACACCTAACTCTTTCAGGATTCCTTTTAGCCAAACTGATTCCTTCATTGCCTCAGTCATGGCAATGAACTCAGCTTCAGTTGTAGATAGAGCCACCACAGATTGTTGCATTGCCTTCCAACTGATAGTTGTACCATAGAGTTTGAACACATAACCTGTTATTGACTTCCTTGAATCTACATTACCTGCAAAATCAGAGTCTACATAACCTTCTAGTGAGTTAGTACATTGATCATGCCTTTTAAACAATAATCCCAAGTGAGTTGTTCCACTTAGATATCTACGCAGCCACTTAGTAGCTTCCCAGTGTATTTTCCCTAGTTCAGCCATGTACCTGCTTACCATACTCATTCCATAAGCTATGTCTGGTCTACTGCATACCATAGCATACATCATATTACCAATTGCACTAGCGTAAGGAACTCCAAGCATATATTTCTTCTCTTCATTTGTGTTAGGCTTCTGATTTGCTGATAGCTTAAACTGAGCTCCCAAAGGTGTAGATACCACCTTTGCAGTGTGCATGAAGAACCTTTTTTTAACACTTTATGGATGTAATCAATTTGATAGAGGAGCAGCCTTTCTGATTTTCTATCCCTCTTGATATCCATCCCAAGATTCTTCTTGCTTCCCCTAAATCCTTCATTTCAAATTGCAGCTTCAATTTCTCCTTTAGGTTGTCAATTCTAAACTTGCTCTTACTTGCAATGAGCATATCATCTACATATAGCAGCAGATAAGTGTGAATGACACTAATTTCTTTTCCAAAGTATACACAGCTAGCATAATTACATCTTATCATTCCAATGCTGATCATATATAGCTATCAAACCTCTTATACCATTGCTTAGGACTTTGTTTCAAACCATAAAGAGATCTTTTAAGTAAGCATACCTTCTCTTCATTTCCAGGTTGCACAAAACCTTCAAGTTGCTGCATATAGAGTGTTTCATCAAGGTTTCCATGAAGGAATGCTGTCTTAACATCTAGTTGATGTAATTCCATATCATCTTGAACTACCAAAGCAAGGAGAATCCTAATTGATACATGCTTAACCACTGGAGAGAAGATCTTATTATAATCAATGTCTTCTCTCTATGTATAACCTTTTGCCACTAATCTAGCCTTGAACCTCACCTGTTCTGTTCCAGCAACTTCGATCTTCCTTTTGAAAATCCATTTGCTCCCAGTAATCTTCTGTTTTATTGGTTTCTCCACCAGTTCCCCGATGTTATTCTTCTCAAGAGAGTAGTTCATCATTCATTGCATGAATCCATTTCTCTCTTTCTTTCGACTTCATGGCAGTCTTGAAATTCTCAGGTTCTTCACATTCTAGATCCTGAGCTATATTTAAAGCATAATAAACAATGTCAGCTTCTCCATACCTTGTAGGAGCTTGAATTGTCCTTCTTTGTCTATCTCTTGCCAGGTTATAGTTTCTCAAATCTTGATTTGTCTGCAGATTGGTTTCACCATTCTGATCATCTTCAGCTTCTTCAGGATTTCCATGATCTTTTTCATCTGATTGTTCCATGAGCTCCACCTAAGCTTCAGCAGGTTCTTGTGATTCACTCCTCTCCCAAATTTGATCTGAGGAAGGAGTTATCATTTGTTGATTTTGTTGCTATTTATAGCCCATTACAGATTTTTTGAAGATCACATCCCTACTAATGAAACACCTTTGAGATCCAGGTTCCAAACTCCACATTTTATAACTTTTTACTCCATTTGGATAGCCTATGAAGATGCATTTGCTAGCCCTTGCTTCTAGTTTATCCTGTCTAGTGTGTGCAATACAAGACAACCAAACACCTTTAGATAATCATAATTTGAAGGTTTTCCATACCATACCTCATTAGGTGACTTGAACTCTATAGTTGAGGTAAGACAACCAAACACCTTTAGATAATCATAATTTAAAGGTTTTCCATACCATACCTCATTAGGTGACTTGAACTCTATAGTTGAGGATGGACTTATGTTGAGGATGGACACAGCTTCACCCCAAAAAGACTTAGGCAAGCCTGGATCTGAGAGAAGACACCTCACCCTTTCAAGCAAGATTCTATTCATTCTCTCTGCAATGCTATTTTGTTGAGGTGTAGCAACCATTGTTCTATGTCTTGCAATACCCTTCAACCTGCAATAATCTTGGAATTCCTCTGACAAGTACTCAAGGCTATTATCAGTTCTTAGGTGTTTTAGTTTCTTTCCAGTTTGATTTTCTTGAAACGTTAGACATTCTTTGAACTTTGTAAAAGCTTCATTCTTGTGTTTAAGAATATACACCCACGCTTTCCTAGAGTAATCATCAATAAAAGTTATGAAGTACTTGCCTCCACCATGAGTTTCAATTCTTGATGGCCCCATATATCAGAATGGACATACTCTAGTGTACCACTTGTGGTGTGTTTACCTGTTGGAAAGCTTGCCTTGGAAGCCTTGTCTTGTATGCATAGATCACACATTTCCAGTTTTGCAACTTGGTCACCTCCAAGGAGGTTTTGCTTTGCCAATTCACTGAATCCTTTCTCTCCAATATGGCCTAATCTCTTGTACCAGAGATCAGTCTTTTCTTTGCTTATTATAGCAGATGAGTCTCCTGTGATGGTTGAGCCAATTAGGGTGTAGAGATCATTGGATTTCTTTCCTTTCAAGATCAGTTTATCCCCTTTGGTTACATGGATCTTTTTATTCTTAGTTTTGAAGTCATAGCCTGCAACATTTAACAAACCAAGTGAGATCAAATTTCTTTTAAGTTTGGAAATATACCTGACTTTGGTGAGTGTCTTGATCTGTCCATCATGCAGTTTTAGCTTTATGTTTCCTATGCCCATAACTCTGCATGAATGATCATCACCAAGGAGCACTAATCAACCTCTCTCTAACTCCAGCCCAGTGAACCATGATTTTACTGGACACGTGAAAAGAGCACCTTGAGTCTAGTACCCACTCATCCTTGAACTCACAGTTGCTTATGCAAAGCATATCAGCACTGTCATACTGCTCTTGTGCTATGGAGGCTTGTTGATTTGTTGTTGCCTTCTTCCTTTCTAGGCAATTCTTCTTGAAATGCCCTGATTTGTTGATGCCTTCTTCTTTCTTGATGACTTCTTCTTCCTTTCTGGGCAATTCTTCTTGAAATGCCCCACCTTGTGACAAGAAAAACACTTATTTCCATCAGTTGCATCTCCATTAGTCTTAGTTATAGCAGTTTCTTGTTTCTGTGAATTTGACTTGGATCCTTGATTTGATTTCTTGAAGTTCTTGAACTTCACATTCAATCCTTCACTCAAATTTGGACTTTTGGTTTCTGAGTTTCCTGAGATTGCTCGTCTTGATTGATACAAGAACTTCCTCCAGTGTTAGGGAGATTGTTCTTCCATACACTAGAGCATCTTTGAAAGATTGATAAGATTTTGGCAGTGCATTTAATAGTAACAAAGCCTTGTCTTCATCTTTCAATTCTTCATCAATATTTTCCAGATCATCCACAATCTTGCAAAACTCATCTAACCTCTCTAACAGCTTCTTTTCATCAAGGATTTTGAAGGAGAAGAGTTTCTGTTTGAGATATAACCTGTTGGCCAAGGATTTTGTCATGTATAGTGTGTGTAGCTTCTTCCATATGTCCCTCGCTGCTTTGCAGACTTCTCGTAAAGCCTTTCCACATAGACATAAGAGTATTGCACTCTTAGCCTTCTTCTCAATGGTCTTTCTCTTCTCAGCATTGCCTCCAAGTGAATACTCACTTTCATTGAGGAGAGCATCTCCAACTCCATGCTAAATCGGGAGAGATTCCATGTGAACTTTCCACAGGTTGAATTCCTCGACCCCTGTGAATTTTTGAACGTCCAATTTCATGCTACCCATTGTTGGTTGATCTCGTTTCCCACAGACGGCGCCACTTGTTGTGATCCTCAACAAGAAACAAAGAAAACAATCAACCAAATCGATAAACCCTATCTATGAACAAGAACTAATAATGCACGTAAAGAAACGAAGATAACACGCGAGGATTTAACGTGGTTCTATCACACCAATTGTGATCTACATCCACGGGCCAAACCGAAGCAATCAATCCACTAGAATGAGGAAGAAACGAAGATTACAAAGGGTTGCGCAGATTAGGGTTTATAGTGAACACCCTAACTTCTAAACATGATATCGCACTAATCACTCGATGAATTGAACTTAAACTAGAATCATTTATGCACCTATATATAGGGAGGAAATCCCTGGAAACAGATCTTGAAAACCGTTGCTAGATCTCCGCAATTATCCGTTGGAAGGTGAGCTGTTCGCACAGTTTTCTGGTATGCAGGCTTCATAACCGTTTTAACTGAAATTATCCGGTTCGGAAGCCTAGCTGATACTGATCTTTAGCTGCCCGGTTCACCACTCTCTAGGCCGGTTCTTCCACCTCTGAAACCGGTTCTGGATTCCTTGCAACATTTCCTAGCTGACAGCATCATATCTTATTAGAGTAATTGCAGTAAATAACAGGCCAATTTATATCTTTCTAGCTTCAAAGATAGAATTGAGTTCTCATAATGGAACAACACAAATTATTCAATGAAAAAAAAACACAAAATATATTTGAACCAGCATAATAAAAAGCAATGTCAATATCAGCCACAATCTCAAAAGGCCATCTTATTTTAGTTCACATCAATTTTATTCCTTCAATGAATTACTACTGGAAGATCAGATCTCAGTTAACCCATTAAACTGGAATATCCTCTGAGCCGCTATCAAAGCCATCTGAGAACTCGCAGTAACTATCACCACCGGGGTTGTCGTCATCATCGTCAATGTCGAATTCATTGAATTCGACGATGCGGCCACTGTAGTAATCGTTCTCCTCATCAGACTCCTCAGCCAGTAACCCCTTGCCTTTTTCAGCAGCAGTATATCTTCCTATCTGAACATCATCTTCAACCTCCAAATGCTCATCTTTTTCATCCACTTCATCAACATTGGAGGCTTCAGTAAAATCTTCTGCCACCACCATTTTTCCGCTGACGAGAGAAGAACAGCCAATGTTAGTCTCCAACTCCAAATTGATTTCAAGATTATGCTTATTGATGGATTCAGATTCAGCCTCTTCGAAGGCCTGACCATCATCTTCTGTCTCCACCATTTTTCCCCTCATGAGAAAAGAACAGCCGATGATTGGCTCATCCTCTGAACTGGTTTCCAGTTTTTTCCTCTTGCTGGATTCAAATTCAACCTCTTTGGCTTCTGTCGTCTGGTCAAAATTTTCATCGATGGAAATTGGCAGATCCAGCCTGCGTTTTGCAGCAGCATTTCCCTCCTCATTTTTTCTCATATCCGCCATGGATGAAGGTTCTGTGTACTTTGGGGGCTAGGGTTTTGAAAAATTCTCAGATGATGAGGTATAAATTCGGCCTCACTTGTCAGGTGAGCCTGTTTTATTAATTGTTCTTTTCCGCCTTTAAAAAACGGTAACAAAACATCTTTTCCAGCTGGACGGCGACCAACCAAAACAGCTACATAATAAAAATAAGCGGATCCAATAGTACTTCAGTCCATCTAGTCAAGATTTTCAGTATCACCTCCTAAGATTTTTTATATCAAAGAAATAAAGAAACAAAAGGTGAGGCTGATAAATTGACGTCCCGCTTATAAGGAACAATAATTTTCACAATATTCTTACAACATGGTAAAACCAAAATATTATGAAAAAAAAGTTGACAAATATTATACCCTAGATATTGGGGGTAGTTGTTTTAGCGAAACATAAATCATAGTTCCAGATAATATTATAGATGCAACAATTAGTAATTTTCAACAGGTAATACATCTCAAAAAACAGATAAAGCTCCATTGATAGAATATAATAGACTAAAAAAAAACTGTGCAAACAAGGCAGAATAAGGCAACACAGATGTTATGAGCTCAAAACTGAAGCACTAAATTAAAGTGAATTGATTATGAAGCAAAGAATATATAAATAATCTGATAGTTCCAGCTACAATAAACATACAACTGCATAGCAGATACTTAAACAAGACTTTCTATGCTTGAAGCTGAGTAATCAGCAACCTCATAAAGAATCCTGAGTTTTGATTTCCAGCAGTTTGGTCATGTATTATAGTTGTATCGACTCAACATAGAGACTTAGTCAAGTCTCACAATCAGCTTAGAAAATAAATTTGCTTTTTACGCTAAGCAAGGTTTAGCCAAATAAGACAACCATATTAGAAAATTAGTTTGGTTTCATGCTAGGGAAGACAACAATTGATGATATACATTTATTAAGATGATTACATGACCAAAATAATGAGAAAACATTATTTACATATAATGTGTATAGAAATTGAATGTATGTATGATAAAAAGTTAATCGATATATAATGTGGTGGATATTGAAAAAAGAGGGGTAAAAGATGCTTGTATAGAAGTTATAAACGATATGTATAAAATGTAAGATGTGTAAGGACACAAATGCATATATTAGTTAAAATTCCAAATAGTATAGGTCTATAGCAGATATTAGCATTAAGCGCATACTTATTTGCTTGAGTTAATATCAATTTGCAATCTGAACTATGACACTTTTTTCCAGCTAGTGCCTAAACCTAAAATTCTGATCACTAGCCGTATTTAATGAAATTTTACGATTGCTACCTGAACTCAATTTTTGACACATTTTATTGCCAAAAACAGCCGCCGAAAAACTTGAAAATTCAATCTACCTTCAAACATCAACCAAAATGCATGAGTCATATGACTCATAGAAGCCAAATTATAAACCCAAGTCAATTTCATGATTCCCGTAAAAAAATCGTTCAAAACCTTAGAATGATTTTTGTGCTATTTGGGCTCGAATCGAACGTGAATCATGGAATTATTTGGGTTTATATTTAGAATGATTTTTGTGCTATTTGGGCTCGAATCGAACGTGAATCATGGAATTATTTGGGTTTATAATTTGGCATCAAACAAGAGTCATTTTGGCATATGACTCATGTACTTTGACTGATACCGAAGGTTGCTTGCATTTATCAAATTTTCAGATAGGTGTTTTGGCCGAAAAATTGAGTCTAGGTAGCAATCGGAAAATTTCGTAATGTAGAGCTAGTGAATAGTGATTGAATTTTTTTTAGGTTTAAGTACCAACTGAAAATAAATGCACCTTAAGGTTTAAATTTATTGGGATATATCAATGAAGAACATGGGGAATCAACAAAATTGTAATATATAGGATTCAGATAGGATGGAATAAATGGAGAAGTACGGTCTATATTGTGACCGTAGAATATAGCAAATACAAAGGAAAAGTTTATAAAATAGTCATGTCGCAATGGTGTTGGGTGACTAAATATGAACATGAATAAAACTAAGGGTAGCAGAAATGAGAACATTGAAATGGATGCACAAATATACAAGATCGGATATAATAAGTAATGAATGCATTAGAAAGAAAGTCGAGGTATTCCAAATAGAAAGGTTTATTATTGAAAAATAGATCCCAAAAATGAAACAAACTAGATATTAACTTCTCCAAATTCTTAATAAATTACATAGTACGTTTATTTTTGAAAGATAGATCCCAAAAAAACAAAGTAAGGGCCTTGGTGATCATTAACAATTCTTGAGGCGTGTCTACAAACATTGCCGAGTTACTATACATTAATCTAATGCAATCACAATAAAATACTTGGGAAACCATGTAGATTTGGCAAACCCAAACCAGAAACATATGTTGATGTAAATTATGGATATAAGCAACATCCAATCAAAACAATTTCCCAACTAAAATCACAAATAATAAAATCCCATTAGCTATTTAATACAGTAGAATCCAATATACGACAATGGCACAAGTTATTAACAACCAAAATAAAATATATAAACACGTGTAAAAAAGGCAAAATAGTAAAATTACCAAGTTGATTGGGAACAGATCTGGAAGGTTGAAGAGGAAGAATCTGTTCGACATCAGGAAATAGATTATTGGTTGATGTTAAACAACATACTTGACAGAGGATTGAACACGTAAAACTTATAGGGATTACACTAGATGTTAATTCAGGTAAAACTAGTTGGAATTAGGAAACTGTTATCAATGGTAATTGTCGTCAACTGGACACAGTTCCACAAACTCCTTTGAAATTCATGCAAGGTGATAGGAGTGAATAAAGCATCCCAGGTACTATAAAGATTGTCGTTGTGTGGTACTGCACATCGCTCTACACTAACACTCCTCATTATCCACAGGTGAAAGATCGGTTATGACTCCTAGTGGCCATCAGAGAAGATAATTAAAAAACATGGAAATCAAGTTGAGAAACGGGTCATGGAGTTTCTTAGAGGTTGATGGGGTAATTCTAGAATCCAGTAAATCCTTTAGATTGTTGAAAGTTAGATCCTAAAAGAAACAAAGTATGGGATCATAAACAATTATCGAGGATTGTTTAAAAGCACCGTCATAAAGGATTTACTTGAGTAATTCCCTAAGATACAACAAGACTTCTACTATATAGGATCAGGAGCAGCAGCGAAAATGAACCACTCCACCAATTCAAAGAAGAAGAACAAGTTGTTTCTAGCACAAGAGAAATGCAAAGAGGAAGAAATGTAAGTGTAGGAAATGTGCGTGAGTGTATATCTATATAGTGAAAAATGTGATATTTACATGGAAAGACCAACATTCATGTGCCGAAAAATAGCTTAACATAGAAAATTTTGAAATAAGGAACCACTACAACAAAATTTTCCATTTGCAAAACAGAAGTGGTGTTGGTGGATGAGTTTATCCCCACTGACTTAGTAAACTTAAGTCTAAGTGGAAAGACTTGATCAAACTGAAATAACTTGTGGAAAAAAGAATTGAATGACTCAAGTTGTGGACCAAGCCCTAAAATACCCACGCAAATAAAATATTCTAACAAGAAATTTTATTTTACTATCTTTTGAAATACACAATCCACCATTTATCATGCCTGAAACAAATCCTACACATGATAACAACTTAAACATTTCAAACAAAGTCCGCATGAATTTTTTTTTAATGGATAATAACTTTGATAATCTCCAACTTATCCATGCTTAGTGCATATTTTAACAAAAAAGGATACTTTTAAAGGCTATGATACTCACCAACCTTAGCCAATATCGGACCACCAAAATTGAAGTTTGCATTTGAGAGAATTGGTCCTCTACTAACATGGATAAGCCTGTCGAGCAGAATAGTGTGTTGATTTAATAAGAGAAGTACAAATAAGTGTGTGTCATTTACATTATTAGGATAAGGTAAGTATGTATCTAAACCCAAGCCCAAAATGCTCAGAAATCTCACTATACAGGTCTTCAATAAGATGTACAGTCATTCAATTCAATATGTGTGCCTTCCAATGGTGTATTAAACATCTAGACCGACGTGATTCATCATTGTACACTAACCACCCAACTTTCACTGTTATTCCTTTTTCCATTGTCCACTTTCCTTTTCCTTTTGTCACTCATCTATTTATTTTTGTTTCAATTAATGTGTTCAATCTTCCTTCTTCCTTACAATTTCTTCCACAACAACAAACACAACTACTCTGAGTTAGGCACTCACACGAAACCACCGCTCTAGCCAATGGAACACAACACATAGCAGTGATGGCACTGTTCTCCATCCTAAATTGGCATGCAAATCCTCTTCAAAACACCCAACTTAGTTCATCTTCAGTTCCAATACTTCAAACTTTTGTTTCAACTAACCATCACAACTCAAATGAAGTCATAATCGTCCTTCAATCAACACACCCTTGCACCAAATCACACAAAAACAACATACCCGAATTCCTCTGCCCAAAATTCAACAAATTACACCAATCAAACTCGAAGCCAAGAAATGAAAGGAATTAAACAGAACAGTAATAAAGTTCTAACTCCTGTTTGATGCATATTAACAAAACAAAAAACTATTGTTGGAAGAAGACACATACCGTGAAACCCTCTTCTGCTTCTTACAGTATTCCGGAGAGATAATGAATACATATGATTTTAACGCAACCAAGTTTCAACGGCGGCAGAAGACGGGCGGAGAAGGTAATCTCTCCTCCGCAACCGATTCATGCCAGAGCAGCTGTTTTCCTATTGAATCAATCTTCTCGGTTTGTTTCCATTTTTGTTCCATTCTGAAATTGCAGTGGTTCTCCTATTGATGGTGGCGATGGTTCGCAGAGGTGTTGAGACTATTATGGTCACGATAGGGTATGATGAATAGGGAAGATAGATGGGTGGTTTGGATGCTCGTGTTGCCGGCGAATCGACGGTGAAGGTTATATGCATATTGATCAAAGGACAGATTTGGGAAAAAAAGATACGGTGTATTTAGTACAGTAAGATATAAATTAAACACAAAAATAAAACACCATGAAATTGGCGGAAACCCCATTGGATGATGACAATGAATGGATTAACAAGATTTCTGAGTCGAAATCAGCAGCTCTACTCCGCATTTCTGTGGCGGAAAATCAATTCATTGTAATCAAACAGTAGGAAATGGGAAAGGAACTACCAATTTTGATTTCCCCAAACCGTCATCCCAATTTGCCACAATGTCTCCATTTAGGGTTTCATCAAATTGAAGTTTCAATGGAATGCAGAGGATCGCGCCAGCAGTTCAAATTAGGTCAGTGATTCCAGTATGTGTAGCTCCACCTCCGACCAAAGAAGCCGTCCATCACCACCACCTCTTCCACCGCCGGCCGCCGCCGCCACGTCGGCGGAATTAGCTTCAACTTTGAGCAGGCTAAAATTATGAGAAAAGAAACCGAACCGGAGTTGAACGGTTTAAAAATGGGGGTGTATTTAGAAAAAGAGGGGTGCAAATATCCGTATCCAAATGTAATTTCAGTATGCCAATAAGCCGATACGTATATAACTTCTGAGTTCCGATAACTAATGGCCTAAAAGGGCCAGGCCCAATAATAGTTTCTTATTTTCTTTTTAAGAAAGCCCAATAATATACTTATACGATTTCTTGTAAGCATAACAAATTATAAATTAAATTAATCTGATAAGGTAACATCAAATACCTGCGAATGGTCATTGTGTAAAATTTTGTTTGTGATCTAAAACTCTATTTTATCTAATAAGATTAATTCTTTTTGTAGGAATATATCTCCAACATCATTCAAAAAATTATTCATTAATTTCTTGGATCAAAACATTCAAAGCCTCTTAATCGGTTGGTATGGGATGTAAACGAGCTGAATTGAGCCCAGTGCAAAAGATTTGATTCAATAAATGAATCTTAATGATTCACAAGTTGGGAACCAAAAACTTAACATTGCTATCACAAGAATTGCAAAACCTTACGGAATCGTTTTGAACTAAAAGAAAGCTTTGGGTTGGAATATTTACATTGAGTGACACTCTTGTGCACAAGGTGCAACGATACTGTTATATTATATGAGTGATACTATTATATTAATATAAGAGTATCATTCATATAATATAACAGTATTACTTCATATAATATAACAGTATCACTCATATAATATAACAGTATCACTTCATATAAAACAGTATCACTCATATAATATAACAGTATTACTTCATATAATATAACAGTATTGTTGTGCACAGATTTGGATCTGTGCACCTTGTGCACAAAAGTGTTTGCCATTTACATTAGGGTTGGAATATTTACATTATGATAGTACTGGGCTCGAGTTCGGCTCATTTGATATTATTCGGGCTCAAGTTCGGCTCGAGCTTTAAAAATGGAGTTTGAGCTCGACTCGACATCAAAATTTTGAGCCCATATCTAGGTCGACTCGAACAAAGTTTGATAGCAAGCTAAACGAACTCGACCTGATAAAAGTTCATCAAAAATTCAAAATGGGCTCGAATATAGGCTCGTCAAAGTTCGAAATGGGCTCGAATACAGGCTCGACAGTTCAAGCTTGACCATCTGATACACAAATTACTCATCAGAATCATACCTAAATCTCTCAATATAAGCAAAATCAGATAATAAAGGTCATAAATCATATAAAATTGCATTCGCCTAAATTGCATAAGATCTTTGCAGTAAAATTTGAAATCATTAAATTAGGGCATCGAATCGTCAATTGACAAGACTGTTCTCTGTGAGAGAGAGAGAGAGATATTAGCGGCGAACCTGTGGCGGCGACGATGAGCTCCAATTGATTTCGAACGAGGAGTTGTAATTGCATTCCAACCTTCCAGGTTCTACTTCTCTCAGTCTCTGTTCTTATCTTCTATTACAATTTACAACCCTCAGCCACAAGCTTCTCGGCGTTTCCACAGGGATAGAACTGTCAATTTGGTATATAGGAGAAATAATCTATATATAAAACAATTACCCCTAACAATAGAAATGTCAAAAATATCCCTTCTATTTTCATTTCCTAATAATATAAATTTCATCAAATTTTATATTTTATTTTTATGTGATATTAATTGAGTTTATTGTAAATTTCTAAAAATATTACTTTTGTGTAATAAATATATATGGTATATAATAATCTAACTTTGTTGACAAATATTTTCAATGATATATGGCAAAAATTAGTAATTGATATGTATATAATAAAAAAAATATATGTATCAATTAAATATCGTATCTTTTGAACTATTTTTTTCGAATACACATAAGTTTATTATGGTTAGTTTTTCAAATCAATTAGTTATTCAATAATCAAAATCTAATTTACAAGCTATCTTTTTCAAAATCAATATTATTGATCATAATATAATAATTATAATTAATATATATACACACATATATAAATGTAGAGTATATCATATATTGATATATACCTATTTGAGTTTGTAAATATATGAATAATTAAATGAATAAACTATATGAAATTATTGCAATACACGTTCACATTAAATTTTTTCTAATTATATTTCATATAAATACATGATATTTTGGTATATACATACATTATTCTTATATAAAGATTTTGAATTTTGATACATATGTAGATCTGCACATGTTTATAGTTTGATATCTTTCTATAACTAAGTGACTAAGTCCGATTTATTTTCAAAGTTTAAGCATGTTGAATTCGTTTTTCAAAATGTATGAATTTTTTTTTTCATATTCAAAATTAAATATTACTCCCTCTGTCCCTTAAAACTCTGCACACTTTCCTTTTTAATTTGTCCTCAAACACTTTGCACACCCAAAAATGGTAAATTTTATCACAATTATTACCCTCCCAATACACACTTATTTACACACAATGTCATAACTTTTCTCTCTCAACACTTTATTACTTTTTATCTTTTTCTCACATAATTGACCCTTATACCCTCAATCATATAGCAAATATTCTTTTTTTTCTTAAAAATTGTGTCCAAATTAGTGTGAAGAGTTTTGTGGGACGGAGAGAGTATTTGTTAAGGGTTTATTTATTTTGATTATTGATTTTTTTTAGATAGTAGATGAGGTTTGAGGTTTCCACTCTTGAAAAGCTACTTTTGAAGTATGGTGATAATGATTATATCAAAATTACAACACTTTTTGTATTGACTATTTTTTACTTATTTGTACACCTTTTTAAATTAAACTACAGAATTTAAGATAATCGATCTATATTTTTTTTCAAAAAACTTTTGTAAATTGAGAAATTCTAACTTTAACTCTTTAAGGCATTTGGAAAAAAACAATTATATAGTTTTTTTAATGGTATGTTGAAATTAGATTTTTATATTTTGGACTATATAAATTTTTTATACTCATTATGAATATATTATTAAGCATATATTTGTATACTTATTTTCAAGACCAAAATGCTAAATTATTATGTTGATGATGGGATTATACTTGAAACATCAATATAACTATATCTTTTATATTAAGATAATATATCATTGGTAAATTGTATCATTAATATCAAAATTTCAAAAAAATTCAGATGACATGGCAAGCAATATATTAGAAATAAGTAAAAACTATTTAATTTAGTTATTATTATGTTTATATTTTAAAATGTAATAGATAAAAGAAAAGTTTAACAAGTAAATTAACAAGAGTACAAATTGGTCTGACAATAGTATAACTTATTTATATGATGGGGGTTTTGTGTTTGAATCTTATCCATGACATTTTGAATTGGTTAAAGATTTTCTTCTGATTACTAATTATTAATTATCTAAATTTCTAAAACTTATAAAATTCATAATCATATTTAAATAAAATATATAAACGAATAGGCTCGTGAACTATAAACGAGTCTATTCGCGAACTCATAAACGAACATGTTCGCGAACTATAAACGAGCCTATTCGCGAACCCCTAAACGAACACATTTGCGAACCAGGCTTGCGAATCCCTAAACGAACATGTTCGCAAACCCACTAAACGAACATATTCGGGTTCGCGAACCCCTAAACAAACATGTTCGCGAACTATCGAGCTGATTATGTCTAGGCTCGAGTTCGGCTCGTTAAGCTTAACGAACAAGCTCGAACGAAATTTTATTGAGCCGAGCCAGAAACAATTCCCGAACCGCTTGGTTTGATTACATCCCTAGTACGGCCATCATCAATTCAGGTTGCATCATTCTAAGATCTTATCAAGTTGCTTATGCTTCAAGACAATTAAATTTTACGAATTGAATTATCCAACTCATGATCTAGGGTTATCTATTGGTGTGTATGCTTTGAAAGTACACCGACATTAATTGTATGTAGAAATAGTGTAATGTACATGGACGACCACATGCAAAAGCTTGAAGTATCTGTTCACTCAAAAAGAGCTTAACATGAGGCGTAAAAAGATGATTTAGAATTGGTGAAAGATGAAGAATGTGCCATTTATTACCATCTGAGAAAGTTTAACATTGTAGCTAATGTCTTAAGTCGTAAGACGAAGAGCTAGTGAGTTTGCGAGCTTGCCAATCGAACAAGTGTTAAAAGGAATAATTTGCAATATCCTAGAAGGTTTAACAGATGCATTAGAATGGAATATTCAAGAGATACTTGGAAATTCTAGAAGCAGTAGAAGAATCAAGAAGAACATTGGAAGACTAACTAGTATTTGAGGAGTTAGTCTTGTGTGCACTTGGTGTACATACAATCCGGGTCGACCCAATTTTTGACCCGAATCCACGTGTTTTTAAATTTTGCTTTTTTTTTTGCTTTAGGTTGTGACCTTTATGTTGTAAATGTGTGAGTTTTATGTTATAAATATATGACCTTTATGTACAACTATCATGACCTTTATGTACTGTAACTTAGAAAAAAAATGAAAATTTTCAATTTAATTTGAACTATACACATTTATGTGATATCAATGCGAAATTTATGTTATATTATGTCACATTTATGTACAAATATTCTGACCTTTATATAATATATAAAGATGCATAAATGTTAGAATATTTGTACATAAATGTGACATAATATAACATAAAAGTCACATTAATATCACATAAAGGTACATAGTACAAATTGTGTTGAAAATCTTCATTTTTTTTCCTAAGTTACAATGCATAAAGGTAGGGATAGTTGTACATAAAGGTCACACATTTATAACGTAAAAGTCACACATTTATAACATAAAGGTCAAGAAAAAAATAACTCACGGATTTGGGTCGGATCGACCCTGATTGCACGGATTTTAGATCCGTGCACCTGATGCACATGAGTTTTTGTAGTATTGGAGAATGTAGAAATTATTAATTAAATATTTATCTATAGAATTATAGAGAGATCCATGTACTAGTATAAATAGAGGGTTAGGAAATGTGTTGTGCATTAAGTGTAATGAAGTGATCAAAATATCATTGTAAATTCAAGAGTGTGCTGTAGTAACTCTCCCAAAATACCATCAATAAAATCATCTCTTCTATCACACCATAGCTTCCATATCTTCTCTTATATTTCGTTCATATCAAATTCTCCATAATTGTTTTTAAAATCCTAACAACCGATATGTAGAGCATCGACTTCAGTAGATCTGGTGGGAGCAATTACAATGGTTGAAGGGAAATTACCTATTGAGAAGTTTGATGGATCAGATTTCGGATTCTGGAAACTACAGATCGAGGATTACCTGTACGGTAAAGATCTGTATCAACCTTTGGGTACAAAACCCGAATCTATGAAGGACGATGAGTGGGCACTGTTGGATAGAAATACGATAAGTGTGGTTCGTTTATTGTTATCCAGAAACGTTGCGCTCCACATGATAAAAGCAAAAACCACGAATGAGATATTAGAGATTATGATCGAGATGTACGAGAAGCCATCAGCCGCGAACAAGGTTCATCTGATGTGGCGGTTGTTTAACCTAAAGATGGCAGAAGGTGCTACGGTGGCCAATCATCTAATCGAGTTCAACATGATCATTGCCCAATTGAGCTCAGTTGAGATCAATTTCGATGATGAGGTACAAGCCCTAATTTTGTTATCCTCTCTACCAGAAAGTTGGAGTAGGATGGTGACAGCTGTCAGTGCCTCAGCAAGGAATGTGAAACTCAGATTTGATGAAGTTAGAGACCTGATCATAAGTGAAGAAATTCATAGAAAAGAATTAGGTGTGACTGCAGGATTAACCTTGAGTATAGGAACCAGAGGCAGATCAGAATCAAAATCGAATTTAAATCGAGATAGATCGAAGTTGAGGGGAAGAAATAAGCCGAAGAAAGACAAGAGTCAGATTGAGTGCTACAATTGTCATGAACTCGGGCATTATAAAAATCAGTGCAAGGCACCGAAGAAGGATAACAAATTAGCAAACACAACCACTGAGAACGCGGATGTGTTAATCCTAAGCGTAAACAGTCTATTAGAATCTTGGGTATTAGATTCTGAAGCATCGTTTCATTCATGCAGGCAGTGCCGACATATTAAAACTTTACACCTCTAGAGATTTTGGGAAGGTTTATCTTGTTGATGATGAGCCTCTGGAAATCGTAGGAAAAAGGGGATGTTCGGATCAAGACACCGAATGGAACTGTTTTGCAGCTGCGTGATGTAAGACATATTCCTGGATTGAAAAAGAATTTACTTTCTGTTGGGCAGCTTGATGATGAAGGTTACGTTGTGACCTTTGATTGTAAAATATGGAAGATATCCAAATGAGCTATGGTGGTGGCTCGAGGCAATAAGAATGGAACATTATATATCACAGGCAACACCCGGGACAACATTACTCTTGTAGGTACAAAGAACGATGCAGATTTGTGGCACTGTCGTCTGGGCCACATGAGTGAGAAGGGGATGAAAGTGTTGTGTTCCAAAGGTAAGCTGTCAGGCCTCAAGACTGTTGAAATCAGGTTATGTGAGGATTGTGTATTCGGAAAATAGAAAATAGTGAGTTTTTCGAAAGGAGGCAGAACTTTGAAGAAACAAAAATTAGAGTTAGTCCACAACGACTTATGGGGACCAGTACCGGTGACATCTCTTGGTGGAACATCTTATTACATGACTTTCATAGACGACTCAACGAGAAAGGTATGGGTTTACTTTCTGGAAAATAAATCTGATGTTTTCAAGAAATGGATAACTCTTGTAGAAATTGAGACGGGTCTCAAGGTGAAGTGTTTGAGATCTGATAATAGTGGAGAGTATGAGCTTCGAGAGTTCAAAGAATTTTGTGCTGTAAATGGAATTCGTATGGAGAAAACTATGAAATGAACCCCTCAACAAAACGGTGTTGCAGAACGTATGAATAGAACACTATGTGAGCGTGCTAGAAACATGAGATTGAAGTGTGGGCTGCCGAAGATGTTTTGGGCAGATGCAGTTAACACTGTAGCTTACTTGATAAATAAAGGACCTTCAACTCCTTTGGAAAATTGCATACAAGAGGAGGTTTGGAGCGGTAAAGAAGTAAATCTGTCATTTCTTCGAGTGCACCGAGGAGGTTTCATATGTGTATATTGATGTTGCTGATAGAAGTAAGTTGGATGTTAAATCTATTAAGTGTACGTTTATTGGATATGGTAGTGATGAATTTGGCTATCGATTTTAGGATGAGAAGAATCGAAAGGTAATTCATAGTCGAGATGTCATATTTAATGAATAGATCTTGTATAAAGATAGGTTGGGTGCATCTGAATCAGTTGGTTCTGAGAAATAAGTTATTGAGTTAGACATCTCGAACCCGGGTGGGAGCAAAGTGGCTGATGATAATGAGGTGGTAGGTGACAAGGAACCACACAAGCCACAATCGATAATTCTGCTGCGAAGGTCCACCAGAATACATAAATCACCTAATAGGTATTCACCTTTTCTTCATTACTTGTTGTTAACAGATGGTAGTGAACCAGAATGTTATGCAGGAGCAACACGCAGTAAATACATGAACAAGTAGAAACTTGCGATGAAGGAGAATAAAATCTTACAGCTGATGGAGATTCGAGGAAGTGAGAATCCTACTGATATGTTGACTAAGGTTGTGATCTTAGAGAAGTTGAAGTCATGCATGGCTTCAACTGGCCTTGGAAATTAAGAAGAAGGCCCGACACTACTACCAGTGAGAGACATTGATGAAATGGAGAAGACAAGTTACAATTTGAAGTCAGTCTCCAGGTGGGAGATTGTTGGGTTATGAAGTTTGAGTTAGATAGACTTTAGGACTCCTAATCAGATAAGACTTAGGATTCCTAGTCAGATAAGACTTAGAATTCCTTGTTAGAAAGACATTAGGACTGCATCCTATAAATAGCCCTTTGACTCATTATATTTGTTATCACAAGAAAATTAGTAAATTCTCCTGGCTTGGTAGTGCCCCCGGACGTAGTCAATTGACGAACTGGGTGAACAAATCATTGTCTCTTATATTTTGTTCATATCAAATTCTCCATAATTGCTCTTAAAATCCTAACAGTCTCTACGCCAATGACGTTGAATGAGAAATTGCATATACATGACGATGCAGAAAAATTCGATGCCACTCTTTACAGAAAATTGATCGGATCGTTGATCTATCTTAACACAATGCCTAACATCACACATGCAGTCAATCTACTCTCTAGGTTCATGAATGAACCAAGTAAAATCCATTTTACAGCAGCAAAGAGGATCTTAAGGTATCTCAAAGGAACAAAGAATCAAGGTATCGAGTTTAAGAATGAAAGCGATTGCAAGCTTGTTGGGTTTACCGATAGTGATTGGGCCGGGGCAGTCGATGATCGAAAAAGCACATCCGGCTACATATTTTATCTTGGAACCAATGTTATCTCGTGGAGTTCGAAGAAGCAAAAGTTTATAGCTCTATCATCAGCCGAAGCGGAGTACATAGCAGCTACCGACGCGACATGTGAAGCAGTTTGTCTTAGAAGAATCTTGAAAGAATTGAAGCTCGAGCAGAATGAGCCAACTACTATTCATTGCGATAATATGTCCGCAATTGCAATGACAAAGAATCCAGTTTTCCATGCAAGGTCGAAGCATATTGAACTCCGACATCACTTTATTCGGGAGTTTGTGAATCAAGAAGAAATTTGCTTGGAGTTCATCAACACCAATGATCAACTAGCAGACATCATGACAAAAGTTGTCACAATAGAGAAGTTCGAGAAGTTCAAAAAGCAACTCAAGATTGCTAATTAAGAGGGGGTGTTAAAATGAGTAATTTGCAATATCCTAAAAGATTCAAGAGATGCACTAGAATGGAAGATTCAAGAGATACTTGGAAATGCTAGAAGCAGTAGAAGAATCAAGAAGAACATTGGAAGACTAACAAGCATTGGAGAATGTAGAAATTATTAATTAAATATTTATCTATAAAATTTTAGAGAGATCCATGTTCTAGTATAAATAGAGGACTAGACAATGTGTTGTGCATTAAGTGAAGTGAAGTGATCAAAATATCATTGTAAATTCAAGAATGTGGTGTAGCAACTCTCCTAAAATACTATCAATAAAATCATCTTCTCTACCACACCATAGCTTCCGCACCAACAACAAGATCATTTGATCAATAAGTTCTCAAAGTTGAGAATTGAGGTGGTTTTGTCATCGAGTAATATAATAGAAATTTTGGCAACCTTAGCGGTACAACCTACCTTAAATGAGAAAATCAAATTAACACATTGTTGTGATGTGTGGTCAAATCCAAAACTTCATGATTAATAATTGATGATCATCATAAACGACAAATGTTATAATACGATAAATTTGTCGTACATTCTCATAATATGGTGGTTGAAAATGATAAATGACAAGATCTAACTAGAATATGATAATTGACGGAAACAAACGACAAATTTTAACATTCGACATGTTGATGACCATAAACGACAAATTTTAGGATATGACGTCAAACAACGACAAGTTTCATAAAAGTTATAATCGACAAATTTTAGGATATTATGAAAGTTTGCTATGAACTGTTGGTGGTTAAAGTGTCGTAATATGACAGTTAGTGGTTATAAACGACATTAGATGATGATAAATGGTATGATTTTGAATACAATTGAACAATAAACTTTAGAGTAACACTTCTGTGCAACTGGTGCACAGAGTTGCACGGAAGACCTTTATGTTATAAATGTAGTACCTTTTATGTACAAATATTTGTACCTTTTAAAATGAACATGCATAAAGGTGTTACATTTATAACATAAATGTACTACATTTATAACATAAAAGTGCGGATTGCACGGTGCAACTGATGCACAGAAGTTTTTGCCTAAACTTTATAATAACATTGATAAACAAAAAATTAGAGATGCGTTGACCGAAGATAGCGAATCATATATACTCCCTCCGTCCCACAAAGATAGGCTTGTATACTATTTTCGTCCGTCCCACAAAGATAGGCCTGTTACTATATTAGTGTAGTTTTTAACTTGTAATTCCATATATGCCCTTATTAATTTTTAGGGAAAAAAAAGTTGCATTGAATGTGTGGTCTTCATTTGTTCATTTTTTACAAATTCCCATAATCATTTTGTATTTCCAAATTTTCATTAATGATTAAATTGCCTCTCTCCCTCAAAAGTAGAAAAATGTATCTTGAGACAAACAATATTATTAATGCAATATTACAAGTGTGAAAATAATTTTTGTTTCAATTAATGAAACTTTAAAATTGGAGTAGAATTTATTCTTTGAATAATTAATGTATGATAAGGGTATAACTGGAACTTCAAAAAATTTCTTAATCTGTGTGAAAATAGAACTAGGCCTATCTTTGTGGGACGGATGGAGTATTTAATATAATAATAAATTAATCTAATCTATCCCAATAATACGTTAGAAAACATCTCTATCCCAAAATAGAAAAGTGTATTAACAATGAAAGAGTTAAATCAATAGTGCGTACAAATTATTAGTAATATGTGTTTGATTTTGTTCCCAACACACGATATAGTGATCAGAAGCTCAAGTATTTCATGTACAAAATACCAATCAATAAAAAAGTATTTAATTCACATGAAAAGGAAAGTGGTAACAAATTGTCATGTTTTTATCTTGTTTTACTCGAATAACGATGAAAGATTCACATGAAAAGAAACATAAGTTGCATCTCCCATGGCATGTCGTCACAAACACAAATGTAATAGAAAAAAATATACACAAGTAGTTGAGAGTTGAAAAATTAATAACAGCAAAATTTGGTGTGTGGAATTAATTAAATAAGTCATGAACAACCACGTTTGTAATAAGAATCCATAAATGCCACGTCACTAAAAGAAAAAAGATGACGTAATAGCCTGGCCCACCGCCGTGTCGAGGTGGCTGCCACCCAGCTCACGGTGTTGCATGCCCAGACAGCGGTTTCCATTTTCCGCCAAAATCTTCTCACAAAACTCTCTCTCTCTCTCTCTCTGCTTTAAGAGAGAAAATTGAGGGGAGAGAGAAAAGTGAGAGGAGAGAGAGAGGAAGAAGAAACAAAACGCCATTGATTTCAGCTGCGAAACAACCCACAGAGCTTTTTGAACACCTGGACCTTCTCTTCTTCCACCACATCAATTCTCCACCATTTTCATTCGTCACTCTCTTTCTCTCTCTACAATTTTCTTTTTTTCAAAACTCTCACTCCCTTCAATGCATGTGGATTCTTGTATATGGGAGATAGATAAAACACACACACACACACACTCATTTAATCTTTGCTAATGATATATGTTAACTCTGGTTAATCTCCCACTCTCTCTCTACTTTATAACTCTCACTCCCACAAAGTAACAACAGGTTTTAGGGCAAAAAAAACAAAGAGGATGAATGAAGAAAGCACAAGTGTCAAATCTACTCACATTTCTCTTGCTAAATTTAGAACACTTAATCACACTAACCTTCACACCCCATCACCTCTTCTCATTATAAGAGCCCACCTCCCCCATTTACCTATCCCATTCCTCCTCCCTTTCTCTCTCCTCCCCCTTTCCTTTCTCTCTCTACAGAAAACCCCTCCCCCCAAATGGCGAGAAACGAGGCAGCTGCAACTTTCACTGGCAATGGAAAAGGCCTAATGGGAAGCAACAGCAGCAGCAGCAGCAGCATTGCCGCGAGAGAGGACAGAACCACCGCCACCACCACCCGCCGCCAACGGAGCCGCCGCCGCCGTGATGAGCCCGCTCGGCCCGACCTGTTCTCGGGCCCTGAGTTCACAGTCCACAGAGGGCCCAGAATGCCCAGGATCAGGCGCGCTAGTCTTCACTCCCTCGCTTTGCCCACCACGCACGTGCTCGTGTCACCTCCTCCTCCTCCTCCCCCCGCACGTGTAAACCACACCCCCTTTTTTTTCTCTTCTTAAATTTTCCATTTTAAGTATCATTTTTTTCCTCTATAACGGGTAGTAATTAAAAAGGAATAATATAACCAATTTTTAAATTTCCTCAAATTAATTTTTTTTTTATTCAAATTTCAAAATCAAAGATACATCAGGCGTGAGATTTATTTCACTATTTGATTACTGATCTACAGTTTTGCAATTATTTTTTGAAAGAAATGGCCAATTCGGTTATAAATATTAATTTATTCTACAATTTTATATTGTTTTCTTTGGGGATAAATAAAAAAATTGTATAAAACGTTTTTGTTTTTTTGACTTGAAAATTTGAGTGGCAGGTTAAACACTTTCACCGACAATTGGATTGCAAAGGATTCAGACGCCGCGCCGCCGCCGCCGTGGTGGTGGCGGTGGTGGCGAATGCCTCGGTGGTGCATCCAAGAATTTCATGTCATTTAATTCTGTTTGATTATCTGCACATTTTTCAACAATTTGGTTGATTTATTCGAATAAAATTTTCCGGAAATTACATAATTCAACTTCGTTACCGACTTTTTCATCAATTTCGGGTTTTTATTTAAAATATATATATTTTATTGTTTTTCAAGTCATTATACGTTTGATAATTTTGGAATTATTATAGTAAGTGCACATGTTTTATTTAAATGTTTTTTGTCTATGGCTAACCACTTTTGTAGCCTTGTCACAATTCCAGGCGGTGTACTCTGGAATTTTTCATCTGCTTTCGTAACTGCAATACATTTTTATTATATTATAATAATATTTAATTTTGTCTGTTTTTTTAGATAAAAAGTTTATCCAAAAAAAAGTGTCTTTTTATTTCATTCTTTTCCTTTTTATTTATTAGATAAAAATTCAATAGTTATTTAGTTAAGAAAACAGGATTCTTATTTAGTTAAGATGCATTTAGTTATATTAATGCAAGAACATAACATCAATCAATACAATTTCACATATTGTTTATTGATATGAGTATTAATCTTGTATCACTTCAATCTTGAATGATTGAAACACTTAATCTTTATAGGATAATTATTTAATGTTACTTGTCAATAGTTTCAGGAAATTGATACCTCGAAATTGGCATATCTTTTCAAGAAGCAGCTAAAGAACAGTGATGTTGGTGTGCTAAGAAGAATGATCCTTCCGAAGGTTCGCCTAAAAAATTGATCATTATGTCTTGTGCATTTTTTCAAGTGCATTAATCATATTTGACGATCAAACTTGTTTATGATCGTTGATTTCAGAGAGAGGCTGAGCTTCATCTTCCGATACTTGAGGCGAAGGAAGGTGTTCCGATTAGCATGCTTGATATGGATGGCATGCATGAGTGGTGGTTCAAATACAGGTTAGAATCAATGTGGTTGCTATATTTGTAATTGGATATTATACTCGATTTTGTTCTTGTTTTGGTAAAATTTCGGCACGATTATACTTACAAGTATTCAACTACTTTGTTATAACGTGTTTGATACACCACCAAGGCTAGTGCTAGCAAACTATCATAATCGAGTGGTCATTTATAGTATAGTAATGAAAAGTAGGTTTTGCGAGAAAAGAAAAATAACTTTTCGCGATGATAAATTACTGTATGAAATGTCATGGATTTTTATAGTCGCGAATGAATTCATAAAACGTCGTTTCTATTCACTCTAGCTCTTTCATTTATACCTCATTGGTGAATCCTAAGTAGAAAAATTTGAAGGTAGGGTAAAATGTCGACATGGGAACATTACTTGTATACAAACATTCGATAATCAATATATCCATGTCATATTCGTTCGCTTCTTTTGTCGTTTCTTGAAACAGATTCTGGCCTAATAACAGCAGCAGGATGTACGTGCTCGAGTACACCGGTAAGATATATATCTCATGGAAAAATCTTCGTCACTTTGTTTCCTTCTATACGATCTTATTGCTACTGAAACTGAACTCAAACGCATTTTCACAAACAGGGGATTTTGTGTACACTCATGGCTTGGTCTCGGACGATTTCATTCTCGTCTACCAAAATGTCGAAGATGGAAGATATGTAAGCAAATAAATCTCTAAATATCAATATCAATATCAATGATCGATACTTATTACTATTCTTGTGAGTATAATCAAACAGATCATCGAAGCAAGGAAAAACGGGCAAGATGACGCACCGAGGATATGCTCCAACGTCATGATGAACGAGCCCACAAATGAGCTGGCGGTCCCGGAACTCACGATGCTAGAAGACACGGAAATGATATATGAATACGACACCAATTTCTTGGACGATTCGCCTCTCGACTACGTGGGAGAATTGGTCGACTTGCCATACCTCGGATCGGACTCATCCTTGGACGCCATTGAGGACTACAATCTCGAGGATTTCGAGTTCCGATGAATCGGTCAGTTTGGTTGGGAGTATGTGTCAAATATGGAGTAGTGTGTTCTTTTTGGAAGAACTTTATGGGGTGGTAAGTAACTGCTGCAGTACATATATATATAAAATATATATAATATATATTTATATATATAGAGATATGGAATAAATAAAAGGGACCAAGAACATAATAACTTGGTCATAGAATTGCCCTTTTGAAGTGCTGTAACTTTGTAAGTGCCTGAAATAGAGGTTTGTTGTTTTGGGAGATGTTTGAACTTAAAAGGGCCACTATGTAAGCTTTTGCAATGTTATTAATGTTGAATGAACTCAAATTATTATCCTTAATTAATTGTACTTTTGCTACTATCTGTCATAATTTGAGCTGCATGCAGTTATGAATGAGCTTTCTTACAATTATGATTTGGGACAACAAGACTTGACAGATGATTGAAGTCTTATTGAAATGTCTATAAATAGTTTCACACACACACACACACAAAAAAGGGAACTTTTAATTTTTTCAATCTAACTTGCTATTGATAATTAAAATACAAAAATAATGATACTCTTGTTAAAGTGTCTCACATGTCTAATATTCATGAGATCGATGTCTTATATTTAGCTTTTACTTGTTTCTTTTCCTTTTATCGTATTTTGATTGATTTCTTGCGGTTCCTATTTATGCACTATCTTCAAATATGGGATCTTTTAAGAACTTGACAAATTATTTTCTCCTCGAAGTCAATGAAGGTACATCGTGAATCCTACCAATCATAATACAAGTTTACATAAAATGTGATATTCTTTTAGTATATAGCAACGCTCTTGAGATAAAATGCAATATATTTTAAGCATATCTTGTATGTACTAGTTGATTTAGCCTAATAATAGGTACATTTTTCAACCCAAGTGTGGTTTTGGGAACTCGAACCCTCACCCTAGCTATGACTTAAAAACTAGCAGTTCACCCGCGCGATGCACAGTTTATTATTTATTATGTTAATATTTGTAATTTGTAATAATATAATATAGTTGCATAAACTAATCGATTATTCATATCTTTTAATATTTTAATTTAAAACATGTACCATATACAAATGATTTTTCATATTACTCATGTGCATTGCACAAATTGTCATATAACTTTAATGATTTTAAGTGTTAATTTTATTTTTAAACATTTTATTTTTTATGGTATTTTTTTGTTTAGACAATAAGATTAGGAAAAAAAATTCTACCTTTGAATGTTTAGCAAATCTTGTATTTTTTCATTTTTTTTAGTTTTATATAGATTGAAGAAATAATTATATTTACGGTTTTCTCTTTTTTTTTTTCCTTCATTTTTTGTATATCTTTTTTTTCCCCATTAATTCTCTACGCATTTCTCTTTTGTTGAGAAATCACTATATTTTTCTCTATTTTTTAGTTTTACATAAATTTGAGAAATCAATGTATCTCTCTCTTGATCTCTTAGCTTTATATAGATTATAGAATAGCTTCTAGAGTGAGATTGATATTTTTTTTATTCTTATTAAATAATAGCTTATCAAGGAAGAATTAATTTTTTTTAATTGACATGACATTTTTAGATGGAAAAGTGGCAATTTTGTAATTTTTGTCAGCTTTCTTACTTTAATATATAATATATAGTATAGATACACAAAATATTAGGGAAAAAAAAAAAGTGCTACTTTTCAACTAAGGAGTGATAATGTTTTAGTAAAAAGTAACGTAAATTTTATTTTTTTTTGAGATAAAAAACGTAATACTTTTAAAAATACAAAGGTGTACTTTTGAAATATTACAATCCATTTGCATCTCAAGTCACATTTTTACAAAAGAAAAGGTGATAAATAAAATGTGTTTTATTTAAAGCATCATAATCATAACATATTTAGAAGCACATCTCATTTGTACCTAACAAAATGAAAAAGTGATACTTTTAGAATAGACATAATACCTTTGGTATAAAAACTAAGAAAGTAATACATTGAAACTTTTTAAAATAATAATAAGCGATACTTTTTCAGTAAATAATAATAATTTTCAATATTAAAAGTAATACTATGAATTAATTTTCAAAATAATAATAATAAAATAAGTAATACTTTAAAACAATATTTTCAAGTTAAAAGTATTTTTTTTGAAATAAAAAAAAAATTGTAAATAATATTACTTTTTAAGTAAAAAAAAAAAAAAAAAAAGGAATTGACGGAACCCATAATGTAAGTTCAAATTACACAAGTTTACAAATTATGATCCGCAAAACAATCTCACAAAAGTTTCTTATAAGTAATAATAGTTCAGAAAGAATGATTAATTAATTATATTGTAATAAAATATAATCATATTAAATAAATAAGATACTGGGGCAAACTTTAATTGTAATTGGAATATTACATAACGTTTCTATATTTGCAATGAAGCTTCCTTTCAAGAATATACACACAGCTTATTATCTGCTCCATCAATTTCAAAATAAATATCATTTCAACCACAAAAATATGCCTACAAATATGCATACTAATAAAATATGTTATTTACAAACAAGGCTTCGTTTGTTTGCCAAAGAATGCATATGAAAGGTAGTTGCCAAATTTTGTTTATTACAATGTTGTTGAGTCCTCCTAATGTTCAAGAAAGGTTAGATTTGGATTGAGATATTAGAAATTCAAGAATTTGAAATGATCATATAGATCAAATTCACTAATCCAAACAACCAGCAATGAACTATTATCATGGATTACAAATCCTTTCATCCAAATGCAACCTAAGATCCTCGACTGATCGAACACCAATTGCAACGAAAATTTAAACAGAAAACAAGAACGAACAGGGAAAGCATATGCATAGCTGAGGGGAAATGGACGATGAAGAAAAGGCAAAGAAGCAAACAAGCAAAACTCGTATTTCTCCATGTTGAAGAAATTGTTGGTCTTCACAGACACAACTCAATATCATAGGAAAACGTAGAGGGACAGTGCTAAGTTCGATTCTCCATATGTCCCAACATTATTTAAATTCCCTCGGAAGAATTTCACAATCCTAATGCAGTGACTATTCTATAAGTTATTAAAAATAGGCATAGTATTCGAACCTCCAAAATTAAATCAGTCGAGCATGAAAATTGTTGCAGTTTTATAAACGGAAAGGATATCCTCCATCTGCTTCAAAGTCTGAATTCAACAAAAATCCTGCAATTTACTCTACCCCTCTGCAGCTTCGATGGCAACCGGTGCTGGAGTAACACCTCCAGTTGTTGGCCTGGAAATACAAATTCAAGTTAACAAGATATATATCATGAATGCATTACACATACAAACGTGCGAATGTAATACAGTATTGTCAAAAGAAACAAACAAGGGAAACTTACAGGCCGACAGAAACTTTGAAAGCATCATAGAGACCCCACTGGGCCCCTGTGAGAGTTCCGATCATGACAATACGAAGAGGAAGTCCACGAGTAAATAGACCCAATAGCCCTAGTTTCTTCACGGCCTGTGGGAAATAAAACAGAAGCCAAATATAACATAGGAAAGAAAACTTTAAAAAAAGGCTGAAAATATTACGAGGCTATTTGAAACAAATTATAGACACAACACACTTACATCACCAACAGTAGCACCCTTGGCATTGTTGAGGAAAGAGACGAGGTTGTCAGCCGGGTGTGATACAATAGCACATAAAACACCAGCTATATATCCACCAGCAAAACTCACACCAAGCTGGAAAGGCTTGCTGCATTCATTTTTAGGTGTGGGGATGGCATGCTTGTAAAGAAGCTCCACAATTGTCTCAAAGGATGCAAACTTCATCATTGTATCTGAATGTAAAACAAAATATACCTAAGTTACGACTAAAGAATAAATAGATGTAAATCTTAAATAGATACAAAGTACAAAGGATAAGACATTGTGATCGACATTTCAATCCATCTGAAAAGAAAAGGTAGATGGAACGAGCAACTAGTCCTGAAATGACAAGCACTAAACAACTAGCATCATGAGGTGAGACATGGATAGATTACACAGAGAAGATGAAGATGAGGATGAATATGAAGACGAAGAAGAAGATAATGATGATGATGATGATTAAACAGGCATGCAAAGACCAATCAGCACTCCTTTAAGTTGGTTAACAGTCCAACTTACTCAATGCATGGATGACACTATGATTCAGATTAAAACAAGTTGATTAAATTTTAATTATTCAACTGAAAAAAGGAAGAAAATTCTACTAGAAGCTGGCATAATATGTATTATAACCCAAATTCCGTCAAAACCATCTCAATCAAATAAAGGTTTCATAAATGAAATATCATACTTATTTCTAGAAAGCAGTTAACCTTCCTTACGCAACAACACTTATTTCTTGCAGAAAAACCACAGCACACAGAACTCCTATGTCATGAAATGCACTCCTTTATCAAAACAATGCTTACAAAAATCATAATATCATGGTGTAGGGCTAAGAATATCGCAATGAAACAGAGAGTAGCAGAAATTTAAGCCAAAACTTACATGGAATCTGACGACCCCATAGAGGAACCAGACCCTTGTACAGCCTGCAAACATTTACAAACTATGACTTCCACATAACATTATAAACAAGCCATATAAACATCAAAACAAAGTACAATTTATCTAACATACCCAAGAGCTCCTTCAGATCTCACAAACTTGGGAAGTCCATCACCCAAGCCTCTAGCAAAACCAGGCTGAGTCTGAACACGAACCTTGACAGCTTCAAAGGGGCAAAGAGCGATATCAGCAATCACCTCAGCAGATGCAGAACCAGCAAGATAGATGAGAGTCTTGTATTTAGCTGCATTTTCTGGTCCAGCAAGATCAGAATAGTATTTCTTGAAGAATTCATAGAAACCAAACTTGCAGGCACCCTGTGCGCTGTAACCAAGTAGAGTAGGTACCCATCCCCTGAAGAAACCTCTGGCTCCCTGTTCCTTCAGTAACACTCCAAACCCTGATGAGATGCTCTTATACTTGGCAGGATCAATCTGAAAAAATAGAAAAAACTGACTAAGTTCACTCTGCCTGGATCAGATGTCTTCACATGCCTTTACCAAAGTCCAAAGGACAATTTCTGCAGCTATTTATTTGGTTAAATCCATCTAAATCCTTCTCCACATAAAATTGGTATATTATTCCCGTTTTCTCTGAACTCACGGTTTCTATAAGACAATATTTTTTGCAAACACACAATCGAACATTATACCAGCAATCAACACACATCACTTCAACCTCATGATAGATTACAGATTTCATTCAGCATCAACAACAATGCGAACTCAATAAAACCTCTAATTATGTGAAATCAACAATCTTAGAAACTTATCTCTATGATGAAATATACAGAGCATATAACTAATCACCAACACAAATAACACAAGTAACGGAATCACAGATCTAATCCGTATATGAGTCACAAAAGGCACAAATAAGTCTTCAAAAGCAGAAAATGAACAAGCAAAACAAAAGATCTGTCAAAAAAACAAAAAATTACCTACTCTAAAAGAATCTAATAAATCGTCCATAGCAGATGAAAAGCAATTCCAGAAACAAAAAGAAAAGGAAACGAAGCAGAAATGAACAGATCCGGACCTGCATATTACATTTGACGAGATCGAGAGGAGTGACAGCCATGTGAGTAAGTCCGCAGCTGAGAATTCCACCAACCGTACAGGCGGCGTAGAACTGAGGAGAGTACATCTCGATTTTACCAGGCTCACTCGGCGCCTGAATCATGAAGCCGCTCTTCGGAGCCGGAGCTGACGACGGTTGACTTGCGATAGTACTGGAATCGCCGGCCATTTTATGGAGATTTAGGGGTTTAGAGGTGAAAGAGGAGGTGTAAAGGTAGTCGGGGATGAGAGAGCGGCGGTCGGAGGAGAAAGCCATGAGTGGTGGTTGCACGGCGGAGAGGCAGCGGCGCCTCCCAGAAAGTTCGAAATTGTAGTTGTCTCTTTGAAAATGGAAGGAAGCAAGGAAAAAGCAGCGATGTTTTGGGAAAAGGAATATCTTGCGTTACATATACGGAGAGATCAATAAAAGATTTAACGAGTCGGAAAACACTCCGGCCCTATTCCTGGTCCGCTTAATATACCATTATTCACATGGCTTCTTACCTAAAACTCGCATATTGCCTACACGCTTTTGGTTCCTTTCCCTTTTCATTTGTCTACGAAATAATAATTCAATTTAAGAAAATATATATATGTAACATAAGTTCTTGAAGCACGGCGAAAGCTCTTAATGGCAATCTTTTGAGAAATAAATTTTTTGATTTATCATCTTTGAATAACAAACTATTTGATTGTGGGCGGATTTTTTTTAATTAATTTATAGAAGTTTATAAACTTATAATAGATAGTTTGGAGTGTTTATTGAAGAAAACGTGAGATAAAAATATAATGTGGGTTGTCCCCTCTTGAATTAAATGTGCATGGAATTTATTGATTAAAATTTGATATCTTTATGAGAACGATTTTGTAATCATTTATGTAAAATCCTTGGAGGTTTAAATTAAAGGTCTAACTGCGAAAAAAGATGTATCTGCAAAATTAGTAAGAAAAATACGACTTTAACCACTATATATTATATCCTGATTCGCGTAGATAATCCGGAACTATGGGCCTAGTTGAAGTGAAGAGATGCAATATGACAATTTGAGTCTCAAAAAAGTCCTGAGTTATGTATTAGAAATGTTTCAATTTACCTGATCAAATCATTAAATTCAAGGAAACCGCTATGATTGAGTAATGGAAATTCAAGAATTCAATAGACAATTCAATCCAAACAATCAACAATGAATTTGCTATATCAATTTTAATCCATATAAAATCACTCCATCCAAATGCATCCTAAAATTCTTTGGCCATTGCTTTACTGAACTTCTCACTACCTAAAATTCTTTGGCCCTTGCTTTACTGAACTTCTCACTACATTGAATTCAGCTATCCGATGAAAAAAAAACACCAACAGCCACAACAAACATATAGATAGAAAATGAGAAGTGTGGATTCCTAACAGTGAAACCACCAAGGAGAGGAACAGAGATGATGAAGCAAAAGCAAAATAGCAAACAAACAAATAAAAACTCATATTTCTTCGTGTTGAGGAAATAATTGGGTCTTCATATACCCAGCCAAATATCTCAGGGAAAAAAATAATAGGTGCTAAGTTCGATCCTCCACATATCTGTGTGCGTTATTTCAATTGCTTGGAAGCATTTCACAATTCCTAATTCAGTCTATTCTAGAAGTAATTAAGGTACGAGTTTCAGGAATCCAAAATTAAATCAGTCAAGCATGAAAATTGTTGCAGTTTTAAATATAGAAAGAATACTCCCATCTTTTATGGTTGGAGAAGGTACTGCTTCAAGGATTGAATTCAACAAAAATTCCACAATTTACTCTACTACTTTGCAGGTTCAATAGCAGCCGGTGCAGGAGTTACACCTCCAGTTGTTGGCCTGAAATTACAAAAGGAAGTTAATAAGATAATACACACGAGCATATGAGGGAATGCCAAAATGAACATTATTAACAGAAACCAGCTAGGAAGACGACTTACAGGCCAACAGAAACTTTGAAAGCATCATAGAGACCCCACTGGGCCCCTGTGAGAGTTCCGATCATGACAATACGAAGAGGAAGTCCACGAGTAAATAGACCCAATAGCCCTAGTTTCTTCACGGCCTGGGGAAATAAAACAGAAGCCAAATATAACATAGGAAAGAAAACCTTAAAAACAGGCTGAAAATATTATGAGGCTATTTGTAACAAATTATAGACACAACACACTTACATCACCAACAGTAGCACCCTTGGCATTGTTGAGGAAAGAGACAAGGTTGTCAGCCGGATGTGATACAATAGCACATAAAACACCAGCGATATATCCACCAGCAAAACTCACACCAAGCTGGAAAGGCTTGCTGCATTCATTTTTAGGTGTGGGGATGGCGTGCTTGTAAAGAAGCTCCACAATTGTCTCAAAGGATGCAAACTTCATCATTGTATCTGAATGTAAAACAAAATATACCTAAGTTGCGACAAAAGAATAAATAGATGTAAATCTTAAATAGATACAAAGTACAAAAGCTAAGACAATCTATCAACATCTTGATCCATCTGAAAAGAAAAGATGGAGGATACAAGCAACTAATCCTGATGAAACAGGTATGCAAGGACCAATCAGGATTCCATCAAGCTGGTTAACAGTCCAACTATGCAATGCAAAGATAACCCTATGATTTCAGTTCAACATTAGTTTATAAAAGATGAGTTAACTCTTCAACTGAAAATACACTGGTAGAAACTGCTATAGTATGTATTAACACCTAAATTCTATCATAATTATTACAAAGCAGAGAAAGGTTCCAAAAAAAGAAACATCATACTTATTTCTAGAAAACAATTGACATTCCTTACGTAACCATATTTATTCCTAACAAAACAGCCGAGGACAAAACTCCTATGTCATGAAGTATACACTCCTTTATCAAAAGAATGCTTACTAAAATCATAATGTTACGGTATAGTGCAAAGAACATTACAAAGAAACAGAGAGCACTAGAAATTTAAGCCAAAACTTACATGGAATCTGACGACCCCAGAGAGGAACCAAGCCCTTGTACAGCCTGCAAATATTTACAAATGATAATTTCCACATGACTTTTTATACAAGCCATCACAGGATCAATAACAAAGTATAACTTTATCTAACATACCCAAGAGCTCCTTCAGATCTCACAAACTTGGGAAGTCCATCAGACAAGCCTCTAGCAAAACCAGGCTGAGTCTGAACTCGAACCTTTACAGCTTCAAAGGGGCAAAGAGCGATGTCTGCAATCACCTCAGCAGATGCAGAACCAGCAAGATAGATGAGAGTCTTGTATTTGGCTGCATTTTCTGGTCCAGCAAGATCAGAGTAGTATTTCTTGAAAAATTCATAGAAACCAAACTTGCAGGCACCCTGTGCGCTGTAACCAAGTAGAGTAGGTACCCATCCCCTGAAGAAACCTTTGGCTCCCTGCTCCTTCAGTAACACTCCAAACCCTGATGAGATGCTCTTGTACTTAGCAGGATCAATCTGAAAGAATAGACAAAACAGACTAAGTTCACAGTACACTGAGAGGATGAGATGTTTACACATACCATTACAAATTCCCCCCCCCCCCCCCACCCCCAAAGACCAATCATAAAACTTGTACTCAGAAAAATGAACGGGTGCAATCAGAGAATATGCTTGCAACTTTTTCTTTAGATTGAAATAAATCAAAATCAATGAGTTGAATTTCTGATTTCAAATTCAAAACTATATACAAAAACACAGAAAGTTGAATATGATTCCAGAAATCAACAAAAAAACAGACTCTAGCTCGTGAAAGATTACATATTTCATTCTACATCAACGACAAACCTCTAACTTATTACCTATGTAAAATCCACAAACTTAGAAGAAACTAATCTCCAGGCTGAAATACAGAAAGAATACAGCTAATCACCGACATATATAGCACAAAGAAAGGAAACACAGATGACGGATCTAATCCAGAGACGAGTCAAACAGAACTCAAAAGAAGTCTTCAAAATCAGAAAATAACCAAGCAAAACAAAAGATGTCAGAAACGATATACAAATACCATAAAATCAAATAGATCGTCCCAAGCTGATCGACAAATAATTCCGCAAAAAAAACAAATATAGCAGAAATGAATAGATCTGCACCTGCATATTACATTTGACGAGATCAAGAGGAGTGACAGCCATGTGAGTAAGACCGCAGCTGAGAATTCCACCAACCGTACAGGCAGCGTAGAACTGAGGAGAGTACATCTCAATTTTTCCAGGCTCGCTCGGCGACTGAATCATGAAGCTACTCTTCTGAGCCGATGGTGGTGGACTTGAGACAACACTGGAATTGCCGCCCATTCTTTGAAGATTTAGGGGTTTAGACGTGAAAGAGGCGGTGTAAAGGTAGTTGGGGATGAGAGATTGACGGTCGGAGGAGAGAGCCATGAGTGATTACACGGCGGAGAGGCGGCGGCGCCTCCCAAAGGGTTCGAAATTGTAGTCTACTCTTTCAAACGAAAAGGCAGCAATGTTATTGGGAAATGGAAATCGTGCCCTATTTATATGGAGAGATAAATGGCGAGATTTAACGAAACCCCTCCGGCCCTATTTTAGGCCATTTTAACGAAAAAGAATAAACCATAGAATAATTGTTCAAAGTAAAGTCGCCACTTACTTTGACACTTTTGGTCATTCTATAAATCAATTATGTTCTTTAGTCATTCTATAGAAATCAATTATGTCAAATCTAATTTACCACTCTTATAAGACTGTTTTAGGAATCTAATTTGGTGGAATATGTAAATCTACAATGCATGACTTATTGACCTGTGAAATGAGTTTTAATTGTCAGTTTTTCATATAACCTATTTAGAAGAGTTGAATCTAGATAAACGATTTAAGTTAAATAATAAGATGAAATAAATTGGATAGAGCTCTGTTTTATAAACGATTTAAGTTAAATAATAAGATGAAATAAATTGGATAGAGCTCTGTTTTATGGATATTATCTATGTAATGGTCTTATCTATGATTTTTCCAAAGTGCAGATGATTTGTTGGAAGTTTGGTTGATGCATCAAACAAACCTAAAAATACTTCTATGATTGATTAAATCTAAAACTCGACTAGAACTCCAACTCTATTTGTATTTGAATGGATTACAACTCATTCAAGTTCGACTTGATTAATTATCTAACATGCTAAAAAATAATTAATGAAACTTGATAACATTTCAAACAAATTTGGTTTTCAGTTCGATTCAACTCGATTCATTTATAATCCGCTTGTTGTTTGAGTCAAGATCAGAGAGACTTGAAGAAGAATTTAGGGCAAATGACAGAGCATAGAAAATAAAGAAAAGGCAAAAATGGATTTCATAACCACCTTAATATCCTCAGAAATTGGAGAAACATGTCTCCATCTATGATAAGTGAAAAAAAACAAGAACTTGAATGCTACAAACACAAAGAATCATTCATGACTGTTGCCCCAACTCCAGTATCAACTTCCTCTACTGGAAATGAAACCATCAGCCATGGAAATCAATATACTGAGGGTACAAGAAGCAATGACATAGCCTCAACGTGTAACTATAAATCGCTTTTTCACCAGGGGATGCTCGTTCGTTTATTCCCTTTAAAGAAGCCTAAGATGTGAAGTATCGTTCAATCTCTTTATTTGCCATCCAACTTTCCACGAATGTTGCAGAACAGTGATCGAAGAATCCTCAACACAGATCTTCTGAGTCATCACCGGGCTGCAGCCGAGAAGGCCCGTCAAGAGACACTTGATCGGCGTGGAATGACTGAAAACCCCAACACACGAAGAGACGAGTGATGAAGGGGTGGTGGCGCTTCGGATATTTATATCGCGAACTAGCCCTTGGTTATGTGGCGGTCGGGGCGACATCTCGTCATCGGCCTCGTGGTCGCCAGTTGTCGTCACGATTTGGAGCCGGCTCTTGGCCGATTTTTTCCGTGGAAGGCCTTGCCGGTGCCTGTGGAGCGCGTCCCAGTTGGGTGGCGCGAGGGTGGGCCCGTCTCGATCGTGGATTGGGCGGGCCGGGAAACCAGGGTTGTCAGTGGGATCTGGTGGGGAGAAATCAGACCTAAATTTGTGAGGAAATGCCATGACCGTACCGTTTAGGAACTGAACCATCCGGAATTCTACCTGCCTCAGGGATTCGCCAGACGGGGCGGAGAAATCAGGCTGGAATTTGTCCATTAAATTCAAGGTTTCGTGGGTGAAAACTTCTGATCTATGGCAGCCTTCCCAGTGGCCTTGGCTCATTTCGACGAGCGCATCTGATGATTGTATGTGTTCCTCCGAGAAATTCAACTCCTGAAAAGTTCGATTTGATGACAATTTAAGCACAATTACAAGACTAACATAACATTGTTTCATCACATTTTTATGAAGAGAAGCCATGAAGATCAAACAATTGTTTCCATCTCTTAGTTCAATACAGAATTAATAAACGAATGTTATCAGAAAGCAAGTGACAATGTTCGATAATCTAGCTAATGAAGGACATCTCGATCATCCTGAGCCACATCAAACAATTGTTTCCATCTCTTAGTTCAATACAGAATTAATAAACGAATGTTATCAGAAAGCAAGTGACAATGTTCGATAATCTAGCTAATGAAGGACATCTCGATCATCCTGAGCCGCTTTCATTAACTTAAAAGGGCAAATTAGATTGAGTTAATTCAAGAACACAGAACACATGGATTTATAGGAAAATATTACACTATAACCGTAGGATCACAATTACTAACATTAATTAGAGTACGTATTGAGACTTGTAAGTTGTATCTGGATAATAAGATTTCAGAAGCTACATGCATCAGAAGTAAGATGGTTCTTATTTTTAATATTTACTAATTTTTTTTATTTTTGACAAGGACAATATGAAAGAGAATACCACTATATGTTTCATTTACACGAAGTTAGAAAGATTCAATGCTTTGGTTACTAGTCAGCTTTGATAAACAGTTTGGATTTCAACTCCACCTTTAAATTGCTCATATTTAGCTCGAATTCTAATAAATAGATAAGTAAATGAAATAAAAACAGTGGACCAAAAACAAGATAATCCAATCAATCTTTGAGAAGGTGCAACTTGAGATGTTGGTGATAATCATCGGTATCAAGACTAAAAAGAGTAACTGATTCTTTACATATAACATGAAAAGCTAAACTACTTAAACGACCCTCTTATGGAATGCCCCAAAATGACAAAGTATGAAGTACAAAAACGAGTCTTTTAGGAGTAAAAGGGAATACACTTTCTAATTACTTCAAGCACAAATTAGAGTGTTAGCCAATAATTGACATGTAATAAGAATCTCAATAATCTTATCTACAAGAGAAACAAGTCCCTAACTTAGTTTATTTATGCATAGTTTATCACTCTGCCTTAAATTTTCCACATTAGGGAATTCCATTTCCATCATTAAATTTCAGCTTCTTAAATCTTAAGCAATCTTCTGAATCTCTCTCATGTTTCTTTATCATCCCTTGTAATAATGTGAAGTCATATAATGATCCATTTCTCGCGAAAATCCTTCAAAGTATCACTCAATCATAGAACTTGTCATTCAGATTCACATCAAATCAGATTAACAGTGAGTGATCATATATATATATATATATATATATATATATATATATATATATATATGCACAGAACAAAGTTCACAGTATACTTCTAGAGAGAGGAGCAAACCTGACAAACGGAAACCGCAGAGGCGCGGGCCCGATCTAATGGCGAGGAATAAACGGCGTTAAACCTAACCCCTTGAGACTTCAAAAACACAGCCAGGGCTCGAGCTTGGCGTTTCCCATTGGGCGTGAGGGCCGCATCGGGGCACCGGCCCGCGATCAAATCGGGCCTCAAATTCATGTGGCACTCGCCGTGGCTAATCAGGTAAACCTCCGTCACGGCCCGATCGTCCTCGGCGGATGGCGCCACCGAGAAGCTGCGGTGGAAGTGCGACGGCAGCGGCGGCAGCGACGGCGGCGGCGCCAGGACATTGTACGGGTCCCACACCTTAATCGACGGCCCAGTGCGCGGCGTCCCGTAGGCGGAGAGCTGCGGCGACAGCGGCGACGCCGACGCGTGGTATGGCAGCATTTCCGGCTCCTGTTCTAGAATCTTCTTGATGTGATCTCTACTATTAAGGTTCTGATGAACGTCGCCGTTTTCTTCTTCGTCTTCTACGTCGTCGTCTTCTTCCTCTTCTTCCTCAGCTTCATCTTCGGAAGGAACTTGAGCTGATTGGGAAGCGCCCATGGCGGAGATGGGCTGCTTAAAAATTCAATCTTTTGGAGATCTATCAATGATGCAATCGAGATTCGTCGTAGCAATGGATTGATTGATGGAATTATTTTTTTAGGATAATTTGGTTGTCTGAAAAGGAGGATTGGTAAGATCTATGGAGAAAATATAGATCTCATCTCAGGAATTACTACTCAAGTTTTTATTGTTCTGCTTTTTCATTTTTTATTTTAATATTTTGGTTGTGGTATCTAAAGTTTAGACACGAATTAGGACAAGGAGATTCACATTAAGCCCAATTAGATTATTTCCATCTCTTCGGTTACACGTCATCCAGTTTTGTCCGTTTTGAACCATAATCGCTTGTTTTGTACAACTTGCATTAGGCTCCTTTTGGAGATTCACTGTAAGATGTAGTCATGTAAAAAATCACCCCAGATGATAGAGAAATTGCAATTGGTTTAAATGATTTTTTAGATATTAAAATGCACGTACATACAATCATTATAGTTAAGAATAAATGATAATATTATGTAACAATTGAATTTATAATCGTGTTGAATCAAATTCAAGTTCTTTCAATAATCTAAAATTAAATTCATGTCGAATTATCTCGAGAATTAGTTAACTCTATCATAGGAACTATAAAGCAATTCTGTTTCTTTTCTTCTCTTTTGGTTTTCAAATACTCAGCATTAACATTAGTTTTCTTAATATTGGTAAAAAAAAATCAAGAAAACTGGGTAGATAAACTTCTCAAACATGGATATTTATTTCTGCTGGTACAATTTAAAAGATCTTGTATGGAATATGTATGCATCTTTAACTGGAGTGAAAACAATTAAAAGTAGTTATGTTTTTGTTAAATTCTTGTGAAATACTTAATAATTTATATATTATTCCAATTGAGGCTTTTTGCCTTACATAAGCATTAGTGATAAAATTCAAAGGATCATAACTTCACCATCAGAATCAACATCCATAGTAACACTTTGGCCTTCTGCAACACTTCCATTCAATATTTTCTCCGACAAGCTGTCTTCTAACAACCTCGTAATCGCCCGCCTTAACGGCCTCGCCCTGTAGCTTCGATTATATCCCTCGATAACCAACTTCTCCTTCAAGCTATTTCTGATTTCAACCCTCACGTTCTTCTTCTCAACTCTCTGACGAAACTCAATCAACATTATATCGAGAATCCTCATCATATCGCCCTTCAAAAGTGGCTTAAACACCACGATTTCGTCCATCCTATTGAGAAACTCAGGCTTGAAACACTCCTTCATTTTCTCTAAGCCTTCAATGTTCGATGTCATGATTATGATAGTATGCTTAAAATCGACTATTTTACCCTTGCTATCACTTAGCCTTCCATCTCCAAGGATTTGGAGAAACACATTGAAAACTTGTGGATGTGCTTTCTCTATCTCATCAAACAGAATTACGTTGTGTGGCCTTGCACGAATGGCCTCCGTTAATTGGCCACCTTCGTCGTGGCCAATGTACCCCGGTGGGGCCCCATAGAGTCGCGACACTTGGTGTCTCTCCATATACTCACTCATATCTATCCTCACCATTGCTTCCTTCGACCCAAAGCATTCGTTAGCAAGTAACTTCGCCATTTCTGTCTTCCCTACGCCAGTCGGCCCAGTGAATAGGAAGCAAGCAATAGGTTTACCCGTATCCCTTAGTCCAACACGGGCCCTACGTATAGCCCGACTCACAGCAGAAACAGCCTCGTCCTGCCCTATTAAACTCCGACCAATAGCCTTCTCCAACCCTAAAAGCCGATTTGACTCATCATTAGACATTTTACTCACTGGTATACCCGTCCATTGAGACACCACTTCCTCTATATCCTCTTTTCTCACGACGGAGCTTTGCCTTTGCTTCCTAAAGAGCCCGACTCTCGACCCGGCCTCATCAATCAAGTCAATCGCCTTATCTGGCAAAAAACGTTCGCTTATGTATTGAATTGATAAATCCACCGCACAAATAAGAGCCAAATCGGAGTAATCCACTGCATGATGAATCTCATACTTCCTTTTCAACACTTTCAACACCTCCAAAGCCTCGTCCCTACACGGCTCCAAAACATGAATCTTCTGAAACCTTCGTCTCAACGCTCCATCCTTCTCTATATACTCTCTGTACTCGTCCAACGTAGTAGCCCCAATACACTTGAAACAACAAAGACAAAAACCTCAATTAGCAAGACAACACAACACATTTGATTTCATTCTAAACTCAAGAAACATGTTCCACCTTTAGTTCCCCTCTAGCAAGTGCAGGTTTGAGAATATTCGCAGCATCAAGAGCAGAACTACCACCTCCGGCCCCAATAATCGTATGCAACTCATCAACGAACAAAATAACCGAGCCCTCACTGCTCTTCACCTCGTCCACCACTTTGATCAGCCGCTCCTCAAACTCTCCGCGATTAGATGCACCAGCAATGAGCCGGGCCATCTCAATGGCGAAAACCTTCTTTTCAAACAGTTTTTCAGGAACAGAACGATACACAATCTTCGTTGCAAGCCCTTCAACAACGACCGTTTTTCCAACACCAGGATCTCCAACGAGACATGCATTGTTCTTTCGTCTCTTACAGAGGACTTGAATCAATCGCTCTATCTCCGCCTCTCTTCCCATCACAGGGTCCAACTTCCCCTGTAGTAAACATGACATCATCATTATAAACGTGATCGGTACGAGATAAAATACTATTTGAAACAAAATTGCTAACATTTTGGATAGTGTTCGTACCAATCTGGCCATGCTTGTTAAATCTGTTCCATATTTGAGTAGAAATTCAACCTTGAAAGGATAATTCTCCAATCTCTCCATTTTTTTTTTTTTACTTGGTAAGATTGTGGGATTGGTTTGATTGCATCACCATTTTCTTGAGGGCTCTAGTATTTATAGTAAATAATCATTTAACTTCTATGAGTTATGGATACTCAAACGACATAAATTGGTTAGGATTCTATGTGTAAAAATTATTAATTCCTCTCTAGTACAAGATTCTGTTCGTGTCCTTAGAATTAATACTGGTTGTTTACTACATTTCTGTTACTCATCCTTAATTAATTAGGTGCCTTTTCATGTGTTTGCTATCAGTCATTTTATTTTGTTGGTTCAAACTTATATTTATCCCATCCTATACTTCAATACTTCTTTTATGTATAAAAATTCAATATAACATGATACTTACGAATGATTAATTATCCTTAATACACTTTTTTGGTCTATTAGTGATTTTTTCTTCCTTTTGAGATGAAATGAATTTTCATTAATCAACTTGAAGTGTTATAAATTTGTAAATAATATGGCAAAAAATCATTCATGCATATAAAATAAAGAAGTCAGCGTTTTTCTATTTGGCTGAAGAATAGGAAGAAAGCGTGCTTCAACTTAAAGAAACGGGATAAGGATACTGCGTTTTCATGTTACCGTTGGAAGCTTTATTTTGGCAGTTTATATCAAGCTTTGCAAATCAAGATTGGAGTAGTTATCTTCAAGATCAGTTTTCGAAGTCGTTTTAGATGATTCTTTTTGTGGTGTATTCTATATATACATGTCTAAAAATAGTTGCTTGTATGCGGGACAAGTGAGTTCTAGAAAGGGAGTGAGATAGGCTGAAAGTAAGAGTGAGAGTCATCTTCTTGAGTGTGTTCGCAATCTAGAACTTGTTGTAATTCTTTGTGATTGTTAATAGAAATTCCCTCCCCTGTTTACCCGTGGACTTAGGCTTATTCAAGCCGAACCACGTAAGTTTTTGTGTGTTGATTTACAGTTTCAATTTTGATTCTTGGTTGGGAATCTAGTTGCAAGTGTTTGGATCAATTCTCAGAGCAAGAGCATCAGATTTTTCTGACAATATTACACCAAAATACTAGTAAAAAAATTAGGAGACTCACGAAACATGAAGAGGCTGTGAAGATGTAATGTTTGATGAGCAAGACAATCAACAACAACATTTGGCTCTCTTATTATATTGTTTGATACATGATTTTTTTTTTTGTTTATATTTTAAGTGTTTTGTTAAATATTAAAAATTATATATTATAATTAATCTATTAGAAATTAATATTTAAGGTGTATTGATTATATGAAATTTAATTTTAAATAATATGATGTATTATTTGAATAATAATAAAAATCACGATTATTTAAATTTATCATAAAATTTAAAATATTATAAAAATTATAAAAAATAATAAAATTACATGCAATATTAAAAAGAAACAAAAAATTATTGCCAAAATGTTAAGTTTTGATAATTTAAAAAAAAAAAAAAAAGCTGCAAACCGGTGAAGATGGGATACAAATTTTACACCAAAATATTGATACACAATGTTGGAGCATGGAGATGCCTGACAACTCTTTTTTTTTTCCCTAAACATGATGACTAAGGGGAGGTTTGGTTTTATTTTCGAACTCAATTTCATATTATCAATAATTTTGATATTGTTTACGAGAATTTTATTGATTCTTGTGTAAATAAATGATTAGGATAGGATCACTCTTCGAATATTTTGATTAGAAATATAATATTTTACTTGTAAATAGTGAGTTCAATTGAATGATGATGTTTGAACTTTTTGTATTATATTAGATTGATTTGATTATAATGGATCTAATTGAAGGATGATGCTTAAAATTTATTGTATTATATTATATTGATTTTATAGAGATGGTTCTGGGAAATATTTTATATGAAATTTGTTATATTATATTAGATGATTTGACAGTGATTAAACTCATTTAAATATTTAATTTAAAAGTAACGATGAATCTTAAGGAAAAATATGTGAATCAAACATAATTTTAGTGTTCAAAATATTGAGAACGTGGTTTTGGAGAGGCAAAAAAAAAAAAAACGTAGTTTGAATATTCAGACAAAGACATTGTGGGCCCCATGACTTGGAATACAAACAAACCCAACGCGAAATGGACTAATGTTAACAACTTTCACTGTTTGATCCTTAAAACATTCTATAGCCGAATAATGTCTATTCAGACGGTTTTATTAAATGGGCCCAAATTACTTATCTGGCCCAAATTGTTTTCCACATTGCATTTTATACTAAAATTTTAATTTAAAATTTATTAATTGTAAATTCTTACCCTAAAGTAAAAAGTAATACCTGGGGTAACAAATATTACTGTTCAACTCTAAGAGCATTTATTCTCTCTGTGAAAATTACTACTATTTATATTTTATTTTAATGATATATAGCTACCAACTTTATTTTATAAATCAAAATTTAAAAGTTCTAATTGTCGCGTATGTAACGAAGAGATAACATGGTTGGTTCAACAACTTTAATTGACCAAACTATTGTGACAAACAACAAAAAATACCAAAACTCCAAAGACCTATTTAATAGTATATTACATTTATCTCTAAAAAGTATTAATTAGTTTAATAAAAAGGTATATTTCACACAGTATAAGTATTAATTATTTGTATCCACTATATATAATTTTAGCATATTAGTAATCTATATTTCACGTGGAACCATAAAATTATGTAAGACTTCATTCAGATGGGGATTTGATGAGAGATTTGAAATTCCTAGACATAAATTTATCGATGGTGTTTGGTTAGATGTGGATTTCAAATCCATCACTTTCATTTTGAATTAATTTTTAAGCAATACGGATAGATTTCAAATTTACTCAAATTTGAGTGGATTTGAAATTCATTCATTTTAAATTTTGAATTTCAAATCACTTTATCCAAATATAGCGGAGTTTTGGAAAAGTATTATGGACCCTATTATTTAGGGTAAAAAACGTTATCTCATCCCAACTATACCCTATTTTACGCTTTTCGGTAAAAATTTTAAAATGTGTCACCGTACTAACTAAACTTTGCAAATGTGTCACTTTATTAAAGAAACTTTGCGGGATTTACACTATACGGTTAGATATCCTAATTCCAGTCATTATTTTCGACTGAAACACTACATGTGCTTCTCACATGTTTTCATTAAAGGTATGGTCATCATTAAGGGATGAAAATGAAGCTATTGATTAATGAAGTGGAGCCTTGAGAAAAAGAAGATAGTCGATTAGAGGAAGAGATGGTGGAGTTGTTGATGAGTTAGTGTTTTGATGGAGAGAAAGAAAATGACGAACATACCCTTAATGAAAATATGTGAGAAACACGTGTAGTGTTTTGGTCGGAAAAAATGACCAGAATTAAGAAATTTAACCATATATATGGTGTAAATCTCGTAAAGTTTAGTTAGTAAAATGACACATCTACAAAGTTTGGTTAGTACAGTGACACATTTTAAAGTTTTTACCAAAAAGTGTAAAATCGGATTTAGGGATGAGATAAAGTATTTTACCCTATTATTTATTCAAAACTATCCTATTAGGCTCAAGTGAATACTTAATAGGGATTATTAAGTTATGTATTAAACTATAAAACTATTGAATTAGTATTGTGGAGTATTTAAGAAATTCTAGAGAAGAAATTAAAGATACATGTGCAGCATATTAAAATAGACATTAAAAAATGTGGGACAGCAAATGGCAAGTGGTTATCATAAAATGTGGCGCCAAACAAGGGACCATGTTATATAACCTGTCTACATCTTTTAATTAATCTTCATGGAGATAAATATATGCACCTTTTATCTTATTTTCCTCTTCTTAATTTCTTAATTTTTTTTTCCTTATGTAATTCCAACTATTAGTAACAAAATAGATAGTAAAATTAATTCAATTGCTAATTTTAAATAGTTCCAACTTTGACAAATTAAAAAGAATGGTTTCAAAGGCTTCTTTTGAATCTATATACGTGTTGTTAATGGTTATTATATTGATTAAAAGTTTCGATTCATTTTTTAATGTCTTTATTTTTTTTTTTTTTGAGGTATTGAGTTTTGTTGTTTGCAGTTTATTGTAACTATAATTTTATGGGTATTTTCATTTTCAGTCACTCATGATTGAAAAAAGAAATCTTAGTTAAAACTTCAAATCATTATTTTTAATTATATTTTTAATATTTTTTTAATTATTGTTGTTTGTACCACCTATATTAACTCATACCATCGTAATTTATATTTTACCACAATATGTAATATAAAAAGAGCTTAATCCGTTATTACATTGAGATCATCTCACAGAAAATTCACATTCAAATTGTGTGACTATCTTGTATCAAAAGAATTGAACTCTCCAATTTAATCAATCTGTAAGATCAAAGTCCAGCTCCAAAATGACTAAAAATTTTTAAGAAAAGAACAAAAAGGAACATGCATGCATGGAGTTGACTAATTAATAATGGAGGCTTCACTAATATTTAATTTAAATGATCTAGCATAATTAGGATGCTGTTGTATTTATAATTGTTTTTGCAAATAATATAAATAAAAAAAGTAGTCATGTTGGGAAATATTCGAATCGCAAAACTCCAAAAAGGTCAATTAATAGAGAGAACTCATGATGGTTTTTATTCTCAACCCACCATTTTCCCAACCTTCCAACATACTAAGCCCACTTTATTTGTTCTTTTTTTCCACTCACACTTATACACTATATATATACATACATAGAGAGAGAGAGAGAGAGAAGTGTTGAAGAAGAAGGAGTTGAGTTTGCTGTGGACAAACAGACTTCTTTGCAAATTCTCGAAATGCTTAGATTACTTACCAGGTTTATTTTTGTATATGTTTTTTGTTTAATTATATATATAGCATAAACTGAATATATATTTAAAAAGGAAGATAATAAATCTCTCTCTCTTTTGTCTGTTTTTAGCAGATCAGATCAGTTGAAAAAGCCGATTGGTAATGTTGTGTTGTCATTGATGAAGCCAAGATTTTCTTCAACAGACACTAATGCTACTGTGACTGTTTCACCTGAAAAACGGTAATTATTAACATTTTATCTTTCTCTTTTACTTTAATTATTCTCTTCGGATTTATGTGGAATTTTCCTTTAATTACCCCATGCATTTATTCATCTTCTTTTCATGATTTTTTTTTTTTAATATTTGATGAGGAAAATTAAAAAAAAAATCGAGAAAAATGTTGCTTTTGCTTCGATTTCCTGTTGTTATGCCGTCTTTTAAGGCTTTAATGTTGCTTAATTCTAATCTTTACTCATTTCATTTATTCATTTGAGTATATATCTCTCTCTCTCCAATGCTTTTGCATGCCGCCTGATGTATTTATCATAAATAATGTTTTATTAAATATTTAAATTCATTATTCGGTGCATGTTATTGCTCTTAATTATCGTTTATTACATATTTTTCTTATTATGATAATACAAAAAATATGATATAATATTGTTTCAAATGGAAAATATCCTCACTTATTCCATTTTTCTTCTTTTGTTAGAAAAAAATAAAAAGAAAAGAAATTGTCAACGCTGGACAACCTGGCATAGTTTTTTTTTTTTTTTTCAAAAAGGAAAAAAGAGACAATGCCTTTTCAACCCAACTGTCTTGAGCTTACTACATAATTAAATTATATTACATAAAAGCAACTGATTGAACAGGATCAGCCTTGGGGGGCCATGGTCCCCTCCTCCACCCTAAAATCAAATTTCTTGTTTTTTATTCTTTTTAAAATCAAATTAAATCAAATAAAATAAAAAAAACTAATAAAATAAAAAGATATATGTAATATTTACAATTATTTTGAATTGATTTGATAAAATATTGTTTTAGAACTGATGTTTATGAGCAATATGATCTTGAATTTTATTTTTATTTAAAAAAAAAAAAAAAAAGAGAGAGAACTCGTGATCAATTTTTTTATTATCACAAGTATATATCATTAAAAATACCAAATTTTTTTAGTAGAATTCTTGTCAAACCATCTTATAAATCTTATTTTGTAAGAAGACTCGACTCAACCATAAAGATTTTTTACAAATTGGTCTTCATTTTAAAGTTCATAGTCTTTGCAGTACTAGCTTCGTCTATATTTGTTAAAAAAAATTTGTCTTGATTTTGTTTTATTTGTATATCTCATTTTCACAATATTATTTTTGTTTGGACTTCAACTTCATAGCTAGTAAACGACTTTTTTTATTTCTTACTCACTTGAATATTAATTATTATTTTTATTAATCAGTACAACGACTGATGTTTCTCATTCTTTTTTGTTAGTGAATAGAATATTCTTTATATTTACATGATCTTTTTAAATGTAAAGTCAATACTACATTTCATAATACAATGAAAATGAGTTTGTTACTAGATGTTTGCAAATAGTAAAGAAAAAAAAAATATATATATATACACTATACTATACTATACGTCTTGGTCATGTGCAAGAGATACGTGCTAAAACTAATTAAAAGATTGATTAATGACATATTTCAAGATATTCATTAATACTAAATATCCTCTATATATTGGGTTAATTACAATTTAATTAGTAAATCATACGTGATTTGATATTTTTTATACAAAATTTTGAACCATTTTATTTTTTTATGTGAATATTTTTTAAATTTGATGCATTTGCCGTTTTATTAAATGTTAGGTATTAATTTTTGATACAAGTGTTGGGATTTGTTGAATGTAGTAAAATGCATTAAATTAAAAGCGTCAGATCACAAATAATTTAGATGAGAAATTTAATGTAGGTAAAATATGTTTGAACTTAAGGAATTTTTTTTTTCTTTAGTTTCTAGCTTTTTGTTAATTTAACAGTAGAAAACTAAAAATAAAGTGTCTATATATTATTTTAAATAACCATTTTTTTAAAATAAAAATTATAAAAAATTATTATTATTATGACTATTTTATTTTGAAGATTATTTAAAATTCAATTAAACCATGGACCAACCTCTTGCACAAACTTATATATAAATTCTGAAATGTCCATTAACTCGTCTCATAAAATTAAGTGTACAGAATAATCTCATAAAAATCATAATCAAAAACTTATTTTCAAACTTAATTATGCATGCCTTTTACATTTGGGCCCCTCCTGCTTGATTATGGCCTGCCCCAAAAAGATACTATATACATTAATTATACTATGATCTGAAAAGGAATTAATTGATTATTTTTTCTTGATTAGTAATCCTAGGTATTGTTTGGATTAAACACTACAGTGTTGCAGATCCCAAGATAGTAACAACAAATTTAATTAAAATTGGGACAAAAACATGGTCTCGGATCTCAAGTTAATGCGGTGGGGATAAAGTGAACAAAAGCTGTCTAGCTCACCAATGCCCAAAATAAAAAAAAAGCCTTCGAAAGTTGTGAGAAATTTAAAATAATAATAATAATAATAATAATAATAATAATAATAATAATAATAATAATAAAAGCAAAAAAAAAAAAAAAAAATCTGGCCCACTTTGGGATCATCGTTCAAGTCGACCAGAATTACAAGCAACTAATGTAGTCACTTGACACTTCATAGTTTTGTTTTGTTTTGTTTTCTTTTACATATTTCTTTTCATTCAAAATAGATGTTTTTTAGTAGGAATTGTTTATCTCAAAACAAGTATAACTATAGAATGTCAAGAAATATTAACTATATTCTATCAAAATTGAATACTTCTCTCCAAGTTAATATGGTACAAAATGATTATTAAAATTTTACTTATATTGATTGCACGAAAATAAGGATACATCAATCTATTTATAAAGTAATTACTATAAAAGTCCATTTATTTTGGGAGAGAGTAGTTCTCTTTCTTGGAGTAGTAATTTTTGTTTAACTCATTTATTAATATACTTCTATTTAATTTAATATTTTTAATTTTGGAAATATAAGAAGTATTGATATTAAATAGTACATGAGAGAGTGCTCATTAAATATAGTATGAAATTATTTAACTGTTGTTCATTAACTAATTTAATTGCTTGCTGCAGCAATAACTTTCTTAATTCTTGTAAAAATATATATGAGAAAAGCCTCATATTAAATCATTAAATGTTGCATAATTGTTGATTCATATTTGACAAACTCCCTACCTAGCAAAAAAACAATTCACATTATGTGAGGTGTTTTTATACTTTTTCAATCTTAATTTTTTTTTTTATAAGAAATTTAGAAACATATGTATGCATTTTTTTTAAAAAATTTTGGTGACAAATGCAGTAGCTAATTACTACAAAACGTTAATGTAGTTATTTATAGTAAAAATCCAAAAAGTGATACATCACGGTCTGCTCAAAATTAGTATCCACACACATAAATAGAACGAAACTATAAAAAAAATAAAAAAAAATTGCCAGACATTCCAAACAAAGCTGATGAGTAGTTGTCAATAATGTAGTTATTTATAGTTATTACACTTTATTTTTACAAATTGTTCATTAATTTCAAAACGACACAATCTAACAGTCTAAACGGCAAAGTAGCCCTCATAACTGGTGGTGCAAGCGGGCTTGGCAAAGCCACGGCCCATTTATTCATCCAACATGGAGCCCGAGTAGTCATTGCTGACATCAATTCCCAATTGGGCACACAAGTGGCCCACGAATTGGGCCCGCAATCCCATTTCGTCCCATGCGACGTCGTCAACGAAGCCCAGGTCGCTGACGCCGTCAACCTCACCGTGGCCCGCCACGGCAGGCTCGACATCATGTGCAACAATGCTGGGATCGCGGGCTCCCCATTCCCACCCAGCATTGTTGACCTTGACCTCGACGAGTATGATCGGGTCATGAATATTAATGTTCGGGGCACCATTGCTTGTATCAAGCACGCGGCCCGGGTCATGGTCCCTGTGGGGTTCGGGTCCATTCTTTGCACCGCAAGTGTAAGCGGGCTCTTGGGCGGGCTCGGCCCGCACCCTTACACGGTGTCTAAGTTCGCGATCCCTGGGGTGGTCAGGTCCCTGGCCAGTGAGCTGTGCCAATGTGGGGTTCGGATAAATTGTATCTCGCCGGCCCCGATCGCGACGCCAATGGTCGTTGATCAGTTTTTGAGGTTTTTTCCGAGTGCAACGAGGGAGGAGATTGTCGGGATTATCGGTGATTTGGGGGAGCTAAAAGGTGCGATTTGTGAAGAAGTTGATGTGGCTCGGGCCGCGTTGTTTTTGGCTTCGGACGAAGCGAAATTTATCACGGGCCATAATCTTGTTGTTGATGGAGGATTGACTAGCTTCAAGAATCTTCAATTTCCGAAATTAAGTTGATGAAATATTCTAATGTTTGGGTTCTTGTGGTTTTCAGTTTGAGACATGGCAACATTATTCTTTTATATTTATTTGTTACATTTAATTTCATGATGATAGACAATATCAAAAAAAAAAAAAAATATATATATATATATATATATGTATGTATCTTGGCATTATAATTGAACTGTTTTAACAAATGTTCACATGGAATTATATTTATAGATTTGATAGGTTTATGTAATATGTTGATAGACATGAGCTGAAAAGTGATACATTATGCTAATCAAATGAATTGGTTCACGAGCCCAATGAAGAGGAATAAGTTACATACAAATAAATTAATTCTATTTGGCCCAGTTTATTAAAATGTTATTTATTTATTTATTATTTTCTATTTTATATGTGTCGAGAGTTAAGAAGAGTTATTAGGAGAAAGAATTGAGCGAAACAATAAATTCGTTCTAGAAAATGAGAACAAGCGATTCATTTATTTCATAATGAACTTTCATTATTTAGAGTGTCTATGGTTTTATACATATTTAAAATTGAATGAATATCCAACTTTACTCCTCATAAATTACTTTAATAAAGATATATTGATTGTATTTTTGATCTAATACTCTTGTGCCTGTCAAAAAATGAAATAATGTATGAGTTGTTATATCTTAAGAACCTTTTTAAGTAACAAAATTCAATAAAAAAAAAAACTTGATCACAGAGAAAAATAGCACAACTCAACTAATACAAATGAATTAGATAACATATGTGTCTAATTGGATCCTCCTAAATGGCTAAATTCCTCTCTGATATGCACATCTATCAAGTGAGTTCACTAAGTTTTAGCATCTCTATATTTTTCTCATGTTTCTCAAAGATAGTCTTAGACAATGGCTTGAAAAAACAATTTGTTTCATTTTCGTCAAAACTCAATTAATTTACTTGGATCTTGAGAAAAACATGTTATTGGTTGTGGAAAAACTTTAATTTGATGATTTATGCATCTGTATTATCACATTAACCTAATTGCATCTTCTAGCTGCAAGTTGCATGCACTTGCATCATAAACCAATGTAGGGTTTTTAGAAATAGAATTCAAATCACTGGCCCATCGATATATGTTGGTATGAACCTTAACCATGTACACTTGTGAATTATTTCATTAAAAAAGAAAAACTAGTTATAAAAGTTTGTTTGTTCAATTTTCAAGATATCATGTTTCCTATAATAAATATCTAATTAGACCGACTTTATATCTCAAGATCTCATTCTTCTTATTATGCTTTATGACAAAAAAAGTTATTTATATCCTACGAATTTTACATTTGGTGCAACAACACTGCTGGAACACATACGAATCTTTTTGTGAGAAAATCAAATTCTATCTGGATTGCTTTCTTTCATTTCAGTTCAATCTTCTCTTTGTTGATATAATGCTTATTGGATTAACAAATTGTTATGTGTACAAATTTGTGGATCCACCTAACCATTCAAAAAGATAAATTAGAAAGTTACACAAATAAGAACCATCCATTAGTAGAATAAAGATAGCTACACAATCCGACAATGAAGAATCAAGATTACATCATATGTGTATATATCCATTAGTGATAGCTGGCAAAAAGTAGTGTGTGGAAGAAAAAGAAAATGAGACAAAATGAGAGTTTGAAGTACAATACTAATTGTATGGTATATGGTGGCCAAGTGTGAAGCAAGAGACATTCTTACCCACGTGGTATTGTTGGTGAAAAACCTTTGATCCACGAAAGAGATCAACATCTGTCCTTTCCTCTATTTTCATCTCTATGTCTTAATTCCATCCTTACAATATATGTATATTCTATGTATCTATTACACTCTCACCACATATATACATAATAATATCTTCCAATTTTCTATTTACTATGAGAGATATATTGTGTATAGACCCTTTGAATCTTGTTGGTAAATTTATTTCATGTTGATCTGAATCTTTTGATAATGAGGACAACATTAAAACAAAAGATAAGTTAAATCAAGAACAAGCTTTAATGGTAATATTACTTGGTTTATCCATGTTAACTTAAAAGTACTCAAAAGTTAACAAAGGACATGAAAAACTTTTGGGTTAATTCTCGGGATAAATCTTTGTTCAAATTGTTATTTTAACCAAATTTTAAACTATTGGTGAAAGTAACATAACCTTATATATTTAATATGTTTTCTAATTAAGATGGTGAAAAAATAAATCATTATCTATGGATATACAACTTTAATTTTCACCCAAGTTTTTTAGTATTTTTTGTCACTCTCCAACCCCCTCCCCAAACTCATTAAAAAAAATACAATTTTTCGAAAACTAGTTTTAGTCGAAAAACATATTAAATATATAAAGTTATGTTATTTTGATTAATAATGAAAAATTTGATTAAAATGATAATTTGAGTAAATGTTGTAATTTTTCTGACAATTAACCTAAAACTTTTTAATAAGCTCATCATTAAATCAAGTACGAAGAATTGGAGAAGTAAAGGTGAATGGTTATAGATGCACAATAATTATTTTTACCTAATTGATATATTGAAAAATTAAAAATCTAAAGGTGTAAGTTAGTGGGAGAGGAGTTCCTACCAAATTTTCTATAATCTTCTAGCTTACAAACTTATATAATGTTTGACAACGGCGTATCTACATGGTGCATTGGGGGTACAGTTGTATCCCCAAATTTCTTAAAAAAAATAGTAGATATAATATAATATTAACAAATTAATCATTGTTGTGATGTGGCTCAATTGATTTTATCTCTATTTTTGAGACTCGGGTTCAGATGTTCATGGCCACATGTATGTATTATTTATTTCCTTCTTTTAATTGTATTATAATTTTTTGCAACAAATTTTATTATTATTTTTCGCACCCCCAATTTCTAAATTTTGGATTCGCCACTAGTGTTTGCTTTCAGATCATTTGAACTTAAAATGATTTAAATGAAATGAACGTGTAGATAGAGTTTATCATTATATATACAAATTACAAAGTAATGCTAAACACAATAAACTTTGTAGTATTATATATACTAACGTTTCTATTATATATTTTCAATCTATTGAGGAATACTTAATTGGAAGAAAGTACAAAACTTCAAGGGATGTTTGTGCTACCTTGATTGGGACTTATTTGTAAACGGGTTAAACTTTTAGGGTAAGTTTGTAATTTAACCTTACAAAAACTCCACAACAGATGTTGACGAATTTGTTAAAACTTAAACCATAACAATCAACAATCGTGGCCTAAATGGATATTAATTTTAAATTCCAAGAAAACCAATAAATAATCCAAGAATTATTAATTAATCAATTTGGACAGGCAACAAATGGATGGAAAACTATTAGCTTTGTATAGTAGATGCCCATTAAAAAAAAAGGTAGTCAACTTGAAAACAAATATAAAAGTAAGATCAACAATTTTTATTAGGAAAAAACTTATATGTGCGCCGGGTGCGGATTTTAGATTCGTTCCCCCAACCCAACTCGGTGTTTGGACCGCTTTCAAGCGTATCCACGTGCCCTTTGCATGGCCACATCATAGTTGGTGTGTGCCGCGCACAAACCTGATTATATATAGTGAAAATATCATAGATTTACTCTCCAGGTATCACATATTTACTCTTCAAATATCATATATTTACCTTTAAAGTATTATGCAGAAATAATGTTGTTTTCTTCATTTTCCTCTCTTTTTTTCTTTCTTCTTTTTCCTTCTTCTTCTTAATCTCTTTTCTTATCGATTTGTTATTCTTCTTCTTGTTCTTATTCTTTTTCAAATTGTCATGAAGTCATTTATAAGGTTTTTTCCCCTTCTTATTTATGAGTAATTTTAAAATATTGAAAATAAATTATTTCAAACAATATGAAATCATGATTTGTAGAAAATTTGACGAAAAATATGATGAAATCATGATTTGAAAAAATTTTGAGGAAGAAGATGATGAAACATTTGAAATCTTAAGATTTTCAGTAAAAGTATTAGTTGTATGCTCTTAAGGTATCCGTTGTTTACTCTTAAGGTATTATTGTAGAAACAACGCAGCTTTCTTCTTTTTCCGTTTTTTTTTCTCTCATTCTTCTTAATCTATTTTCTTATCGATTTGTTATTCTTTTTATTTGTTTTGTACATTCTTCTTCTTCTTCTTCTTCTTCTTATTTACATATTTACTTTTAAGGTATTAGTGCTTATAGTATAAGACAACTCTTAAAGTATCAATTGTATATTCTTAAGATATCAGTAGTATACTCTTAAGGTATCAATTGTATACTTTTAGATATTGCATATTATCTTTAAGGTATTAATGCTTATAATATAAAATATTACATATGCACCTTTTAAGGTATTACATGTTATTCTTCTTTCTTGTTTTTTGCATTATTATTATTCTTCTTCTTCTTCAAATCATCATGGAGTCATTATGGGGTTTTTTCTTCTTCCCTTTCTCTTTTACTCATTTCATAGATTTAGGTAATTGATTTCAAATCACAATTTATTACAATAATTTTAAAACATTGAAAAGCAATTATTTCAATTAATATGAAATCATGATTTGTAAAAAATTTGACGAAAAATATGATGAAAATGTGATTTGCAGAAATTATTATGAAGATGATGATAAAACATTTGAAATTTTCAAAATTTTCAATAAATGTATTAGTTGTATGCTCTTTAGGTAATAGTTGAATATTCTTAAGGTATCGGTTGTTTACTTTTAAGGTGTGAGCTATACTCTTAAGGTACTACATATTTACCTTTAAAATATTAATACTTATAGTATAAGGTGTTACATATGCACATTTAAAGTATTACATATTTACCCTTAAGGTATTAATGCTTATAATATAAGGTATCACATATTTACCTTTAATGTATTATTTATGTTTATAGTATAAGGTATTATATATGCGCACATTTAAGGTATCACATATTTACCTTTAATGTATTATTTATGTTTATAGTATAAGGTATTATATATGCGCACATTTAAGGTATCACATATTTACCTTTTAAGGTATTAATGCTTATAGTATAAGGTATTATATGCACTTTAAGATATTAGTTGTTCATTGAGTGAAAGATATTAATTACAATACTTTTAAAGTATCAATTGTATACTCTTAAGGTATCAGTTGCATACTCTTTAGGTATCACTTGTAAACTCATAAGGTATCGGTGTCCTGTACAGTGAATTTAAAATTTTAAAATTTTAAATACACGATTTTCTTCATCTTCTTCCCTAAAATTTCTACAAATTATATTATATTATTCACAATCATCTCAACCATAACTAAGAATTCAATCTTTAAACAGACTAATCAGCAAAATTGTGATCAATATATATATAACCGGGTCGGATAGGGGGCGTGCCCCTGGGTACAAGAGGTGCTGCCCTTTTCGTTAATATCTTGAAAATCTTTTGAATTAGTTACTCGTGAGCTTTTACGGAATGTAAATATGTGGAATATTAATTGCCTTTATGCATGACTCCTGTCTTTTCACACTTGCTGAATTTATTTAGTTTTAATGTCGGAGCCATATAAATGGTATACAAAATAAATACGAAAATAAAGAGACCAAGAGAAGAGAAGAGAAGAGAGAAAACTAAATAAATAAAACGCTACAAGAATATAAAATATAAAGAAAATCAATTATTGATATAATATATGAGTACTGTTGTATTTTATTGATTTTGAGAATTTTTTTATTAATTTAAAACTCACATATATGCCATCTAGAACTTAAAATTACACATCAACAACCACATACGATAAATTTAAAGTTGTAGTCCGACAATTTGATCTTGTTTAACAAAAATACAAAAACATATATTTTCTATGTTAAAACAGTATACTTAATTAAAGTTATCAAATTGTTACAGCATACCATATATATAATAACTTTAATTATATTTTCCCCTAAAATGAAGAAAAATATACAATTAAAATACATATACTCATGTTTAATTTCTATATATACAACACCTAGAGTCCTAGACGACATATAGAGACCCATGTCCAGTCAAATTTCAGAATGCTATTCATAACCATGAGTTGCTGCAAATACATTCAGAAATTAGTCAGATACCAATTCAAACTTCTCTTTTTTCAAAAAGTATCTAACTTATCTACAAATAAAATAAAATAATTCATGGCATCAAAAATCACGAGATCTATTTTGTGAAACTCATCATTTAATAACAATTTATGGTTTTTTTATTATTCAGGATTTTTCTTTTCAATTTTTACAATTCAAAGCATATATATGGAACAGTTTCCATTTTTTAATTTTTTTTAAACTAAACGTATATTGTTTTCAAAAAAAATAAATAAATAAATAAAACTTATATTGGTCCAACAATCTCACCACATAGGGCACCACATCAATTACTAAAATTTTAAAACTTATGAATGGATTATAACTTTTTAATAAGGTAAAGATTGTAAATACAATTCATCATAAACGAAAAAAAGAAGAAGGAAGAAAATGGTAATTAATTGCATCTACGTCTGTCATATTAAGTTTTGATTTAATTACTAAATCGATTCTGGAGTTTGTGAAATTACATTAAGACCCCTTCGACAATCAAATTCTTAATATACAATTCTCCTAAATTTAAAGTATCTCGATATAATATGATATAAACAAAAATAAATGAATTGAAATCAAATTATTATAGAAATTGATTGAAATGTTTGGTTTTGATTTTCACGAATCTTGAAGCTTATTCGATAAGTTAATCAAATTTTAAAGGATGACAAGATGTAATTTATTGAAAAATAAATTTAGAAAAAAAGTGTAAAATAGAAGAAGGAAATGAAATGTTGAAGATGGCAACAGCACATGGTGATGGAGTCGAGAAGTGGGGGCATATAAGACAAGGGTGTTGGGAACCTATTTTTGTCATTTTACGGCAGCTTTGGATTACTATTAGTTGCATGGCTGCCACGTGTCCTATCCATTTTATCTCTTTTTTTATCTTTTCCCATTATTACATTAACATCGTCCATTCATTACTCCTTTCACGTGAAAACACAATACATTTTTTTTATTTTTTTTCATTTTTACCACCCCAATTTTATTCCCATTTACTCCTCCTTCCATTTCAATTTGTTTTGAATAGATTTATTAAAAGAACTTTTTATGAATCATTTTATGGGATAGATAAAAAAGAAATTATAGTTATGATCTCATATATGAAAAATTATCATGATATCCATTTTTTTAGATTAATAAAAAATGTGTATATATTAGTTAGGGGGTTTTGAACGAAAGTTATGAATATCTATCATAAATGAAGATTAATTAGTACTGAAAACAAGACAAAGATAAAATTGGAATTAAGAAAAAGTACTTTTGTTTCTTTTTAATTATGTAGTAGTTAATAAGAAATACAAATGTATTGAAATAAATTTTATTTATGAGACGATAATTATTTGAAATGAAGTGAATAATTTTATATTTGTAATTTTTAAACTACTCAAATTCACTGACTTACATCGTTTGAATTTTTGTCCTTACATATGGAGTTAGGTAAACTTATATGATATTGGATAAAAATAGCCGTTTTGCAAATTTGATAATATTAGGTTTATTTTATCATATGATAGGGATTAAGATGATTTTAGATTTCACGAATTGTTTTAGGTCGTGTTTGTACTGACGAAAGTGTTTGGATTTGATATTGATTCAAAATTACTCACTTTCATTTTAAACTAATTTTGAAATTTAGAAGAATTTTGAATATATTTAAATTAGAGTGAATTTGAAATACATTTATTTCAATTTTATATTCCAGATCTTCAACCTAAATATAAATTTAAATTTGTACATTTAACTAAGGGTTAAAAAAAACTCATGTCTCAAATTTTGAAAATATATATTTAAAATCAATATTAGTTTTTAATTAATTTTCATTATCATGTCCTACTATGAGAATTGAATGGTGGATTATCAATGAAAAAGAAATATAAGTGAGATTTGACGACTGAAAAAAAATGTATTTCGACAAAAATAAAACATTGGAATTTTTCGACACAAAGTTGAAGGGAGTGCAAGTTTTCTATCATAAGCCCATAAGCGACTCTCCAATCTAATAGTCGTTATATATAAAAACGTAATTCATAAAATTAATATATTATATATCATATACTTTTTTTTTTATTTAAAAATATAAAATCAATTACAAAACGGTGGTCGGATGAAGTTGTAATTAGACTTTCCAATCAAAATGTGTGGTTAATCTATATTCATTATTAAGTAATGAAATAAAAAAAAAAATTGTATACTAATCAATTCTTTTTCCCAAAAAACAAAAAAAAAAACCATTAATTAAATAGTACACGGTAGTTTAAGTGAAGCTTCCTCCATGAGTTCTCATTATCAAAGTATCTGGGAGCTGGGATTTTTTAATGAGGGGGCAAAATAACTTTTTGGATATATATCGAAGTTTTTGAAATTTAAGAATGGTAAAATTCATATTTTTAACTACAATTATATTGTGTGTATATATATAAAATATTTCTGTTGGAAAATTTGAGGGTGGCGGTCGCGGCCACCAGTCCACCCCTGGCTCCATCTCTGCCAAAGTGTAATAAAACACAAATTTTATCTAGAATGTATATGATAATTTCACGAATTGATTTTCGTGTAAAAAAATATCATTATTTACAATTCAAACTTATTTTCACAAGTTAATCTCTAATTTATGAATTATAGGTCAATAAATCAAATTCATAGTTACCTATATCACAAAGATTTCACATGTAGTAATTAAAAATTAAAGAATTCATCTATACATAATAATTAACAATAATCCTTTATTTCAATAAGTTAAATTTCTCAACAAGACAATTACTTATTCAACAATATAAATATACATGTTTTCATAGTCAAATCATATTATATCTCATTCTTCATATCTCATGTACTCTGCTATTAAAACTACGTCGTTTTAGTAACAACCAAATACAACTAATATAAACTAATCGACCTAAGTATTATCATCAGAACCACACGATTTCAATAACTGGCTACGAAAAACTGGACATAGGATTAAATCTAGGGTGCAACAAGTGTTTCCAAAATTCAAAAATGGAGGGCCTACACACGATAACAACAACATAAATGAAATTTCTATATATCGTAGGCAGTAGGTAATCTTAATTGCTGAATTGATATGGTCAAGTTGTTTGCAATTGAATTGAATTGAATTTGTTGGAGATAAATAGTATGTATATATGTGTGGAAAAAAGAAGCAAAAAAGTGTTGGATTTGAGGATGTTAGGTGCGGTGAATAGAAAGTAGTCACGAGGAACTTGAGATCTCCATTCAACTAATTTATTCCACGCTAGCTAAGTCATTTTAGTTGGCACTATTTATGGTTTTTTTTTTTTTTTTTTCTCTCTCTTTTCTTTCTACATCCCTCACCCCTTTTCATTTAATTCCAACTTTTGAATTCAAATTTAGGATGTAGTCGAGTCGAGAATAAGATAATCTATACAAAAATCGAGTTTCGTTTATAATAAGTTTTGTTTTAATGAGTATGAAAAGTTTGATTGAGTTTGAATCGAGCTATCTATTGTGACTTTTCAGTTGAATTGAGTTAAATGTGAAAATTGATAATATATGTCGATTCATTGATTGTATGAAGATAATATTATTGCAGAATTTTTTGTACTTGATAATGTAGTTTAATTTATCATTGTATATTGTATATATAAGATTATTACATATGTGATATTCATTTACGTTACTCTCTTTGTCCTGAAATAAATGTTGGTTTAGGTAGATTTTTTTTTTTGTTAAAAAATAATGTCATTATAGGATTAAAAAAAAAAAATTTACTCATATTCTAACAAGATTGCCCTCATTTACTTCTCTCATAAATTGATTGTCATAAATTTATCTATGTATAACGATTGTATTTAAATAATCAGAGTTTTCATCAACTTTCTTAATCTGTGTATGAAATTCTAAAATGATATATATTTTGGAATGGTGGAAGCAATAAAATAAAATATTGAGATAAAAATAATTCAGACTTACCCTTGTGTAGATGGTAGACAAATCTTTGACTTTTTTTTTTGTCTGTCACACTTAATACTTGAATTTTATGAGAATAAATTGAATAATTGAACTATATATTCTGGGTACTTTATTAGGAACTTTCATGAATAAAGTAGCCAAAAAAAAGGGAAATCTAGCACCCCACCCCAGCCTCTTTATTATTATTTAGATGAAATAAATAGTATAGTACTGCTAGGCATTGGCACCACGTATCTTTCCTATATATTAATCTCCTAATCTTTTTTTTTGGCTTATATAATTTAGATACCTTAGACTGTTTCCAAAAATAAAATTGACCCAAATTTAGCACCTCCATGGTGGTATCTACTGCTAAACTTTCATCAATTTAATTTCTCTTAATACCAGAGTTTTTTTTTTAAGAAATTAAAATTAAAAAAATTCGTGTGGTTAAGTACCAATTTCTCCTATTTTTCTAACTGATAACTGATCGATTTTGGAACAAACTATCTTGCCATATATAGTATATACTTGTGAGGGGAATTTGAACTCTGAATATATATATTTTGTAATTTTTATGGAATTAATTTTTATTTATCTTAAAATTACATTTCATCTCACATTTTAATAACTGAAATTTATGACATGTAGTTTAAATCCTCCATTAATAACACCTAGTTGAAATGTGGAATTTTAGACATACATTTTTGCATAATCCAATGAATAAAGTAGAAACACACACAAAATCATTAATATTTTGATAACTCATGTTGAGATCAAGAGTAATACCTTAAATATTGTCCAACAAAAGAGCTAGTAAAACTTGTTGTGTGATGTTTTGTATTTGGGTATTTCTTATACCATTCATGTGGCTCTAATAAAAAAAATTCTATTTGATCGATAAAAAAAAAAAAAAAAAGAGCTAGTAAGACATTGTGATACACAGGATTAAAACCCACTTTGGGTGAATTTCTCATGCATGTTGTTTGGCTTGTTTAAGGATGACAATGGAATTGACACCCTAAGTTGAACCAAGACTCACCCTACTATGGGGCTAGTTCTTGGGGTATAAATAATTGTGAGGTGGATGCATGTTGAGTTCATTCTTTAAAAAATATGTTCCTTTTAATAAATCATGTGAAAAACATACTGAGTGTACCAGTTTGGTAAAATATAGTAAATACAATATCTACAATTTGTATAGACATATAGATTAATTTTATAAAATCATGTAACTCACAATGTGTAAAATGGTTCAACTAAAAAAAACATGGATTTCGTGAGTCGGGCATAGATTTCACACATTGTTACACGAACGTGTTGTCTTTCTTACTACACTTGCTAAAAAAACAATAATATTTGGTGAAATATAGTAAACACAAAATGTACAATCTATATAAATATATAAAATGTCATCTAATACACATATTGTATGATGGACGGATGGTTATAGCAAAGATGAAACACGTGAGATAGGCCTTGATTCCACGCACGAATAGATCGGCTTTGTTACCATACTTACTAAAAAATACTCCTATTTAGTAAAATATAGTGAGCACAATATTCACAATCGATATAAATTTTAAAATTAATCATATTAATAATATTATCTAATACACACAACGTACTAATAATTACATTAAAAACGAAATACAGATCTCATGTGTCAGATCTAGGTCCCACACAAAAAATAACCGGCCTCATTACCACACGTACTACAAAAACTCATATATGGTAAAATATAGTAAATACATATCTACAATTGATATCATATAATGATTATACTAAAAAAAACCATAGATTCGTCAAATAGACCTGGGCCCCACACACGACAGACCGAGTTCATCGTCTCACTTACTTAAAAAAATCTAGATTAACGTCATGTAATACATATGACATATAATGATTATACTAAAAATGAAATCCATACCTACTAAAAAGATGCTCTTATATTTGATATAATATAGTAAGTAATATCTATAAAATCTATATAATATATATATATATACATATATTAGTAAAGAAATTGAATATTTTACTATAATATATATAGTTCACCACATGTGGTATACATAGTAGGCGAAGAGGAGATAAATAATGTGTAAATGTAATTTCAGAGCCCATTGAGATTTTTCTATGTTCTTCAATCCATGCTGTATGTGATAGCATCGACTAAAATGGAGTAATTCACAGATAAACTGTGCAACGAAATGATTAGCATTCAAACTTCAAATCCCTCTCTCTCTCTCTCTCTCTTGAATTAGTGGAAAGCAACATCCCTTTTTAGCCTACGTCTCTGCATTCTGCAAACCCCTTTTTGTTGCCCTTTTGCAGATAAAAGGCCTCCATAATGCTTCCCAGGACCAACGCCGCCGTGTGGATCGACGGAGAAGACGACGAAGCTATTTCATGGCCGCCACCGCGCGCTGACGTGTCCCGCGACGATGAAATGAACGCTTCTCTCTCCTCCTTCAAATCCATGCTTGAAACCGATTGTTTCATCAACAATGCTATCACAACTCCTAATCCAATGTATCACCCTGAGTTCAGCTCGCTTCTGTTCAATCCGTTGGATTCGTCTTCTTCGTGTTCGCCCTCGCAGGCTTTCCCTCTGGACGCGTCGCACCAGATTTCCACATTTCTGCCGCCCAAATCTGTGCTTCCTTCTCTGTTCAACAGTAATTTCGACAATGGCTTCGATTTGGGCTGCGACCCGAATTTCTTCCTTGGACAGGATACCGGGTCGGGTTCTGCCCCTGTTTTGATGGGTTTCAATGGGTTTAGCTCCCAATTTCAGCCTTGCCCTGAGTTCCCCACCAATTCCAGGATGCTTCCATTCTCCGACGACAACGCCGCCGCCGCCGCCATTGGAGGTGCTTCGAACGCGTTCAGTTTCGAGGGCTTCGACGGAGGCGCGTTGTTCCCCAACAGGTCCAAGCTGTTGAGACCGCTTGAAGTTCTGCCGCCGGTGGGGGCGCAGCCGACGCTCTTCCAGAAGAGGGCGGCTCTGCGGCAGTGCTCCGGGTTGCAGAATTTGGGGACTGTGAGCTCGAAGAGCGACGAGGGTTTGACGAGCTTGGATGATACAGGGGGAATGGATTTCGGGAAGAAGAGGAAGAGGAGCTACGAGGATGAATTCGACGATATGGGCGCTGATATGTCGGCGATGAATTACGATTCCGATGAGCCCACTGAGAAATTCGGCGATAACGGCGGTGACAATTCCAATGCTAATAGCAGCGTGACCGTCGGAGATCAGAAGGGGAAGAAGAAGGGGATGCCGGCGAAGAATTTGATGGCGGAGAGGCGGAGGAGGAAGAAGCTCAACGATAGGCTTTACATGCTTCGATCTGTTGTTCCTAAAATCAGCAAGGTATATGCTCTTCAAATTCAATCATAATACCATTCAATTTGCTAATTCATGTTTATCTACTTTTGGATAAATTCCACATAGTAGAATTGGTCATGGTTTGAATGTGTTTGCTAAGTTTGAGTCTTGATATTCAAGAATGTGGTGTTTTACTTTTGTATTCATTTGTTGTTTGCTTTTGAAGATGGATAGAGCTTCGATACTTGGGGATGCTATTGATTATCTAAAAGAGCTTTTACAACGTATAAACGATCTCCACAACGAACTTGAAGCTACGCCACCTGGATCTGCGATGCACCCATCATCGAGCTTCCATCCATTGACCCCGACTCCGCCTACTCTTCCTTATCGCGTCAAGGAAGAACTCTGTGCTAGCTCAACGCCAAGCCCCAAGAACCAACCTGCTAGGGTATATTTATATGCATGCATTCTTGTCTTGATATTTTGAAAGATTAATCTATTCTTGTGTAAATCCTCAGCTTGCTTTTGATATTGGTTCTTTCTTTTGGGAAATAGTCTTTGAATGAACCATTTATTGAATATCCAATGGCATCAATGCGTTCTTGAGCTTGAAATGAAAAATCATGTCAATTTTTGCTTGCATATAGCTTTCTTGTTTCTTATAATTCAAGAACTTGGTGATTTGTTTCTGAATCCTTAAGATTTGGTCTAATGCATCCATTTATTGAGTTCCTTAGTGAAAAGATGCTCAAATGTTAGACATGTGAACTTGCTGGGGTTCTCCTTGTGTAGTTATGACATCTTTCTAGATTTTGATCAGCTTATGTTGTGTTGTAGGTTGAAGTAAGGTTGAGAGAGGGTAGGGCTGTGAACATACACATGTTCTGTGCTCGTAGACCAGGTCTCCTTCTCTCCACTATGAGGGCTCTGGACAACCTCGGACTGGACATTCAACAAGCCGTCATCAGCTGTTTCAATGGCTTTGCTTTGGATGTGTTCCGCGCTGAGGTACATTTGTGATTCACTCTATCTCTTTGGAGCACATAGACTTGGCATTTATGGGTCGTAGAATTTGATGATAGAATAATAAGCTATACAGAACTGGCATACACTCTGCTTATAATTGAATTGTGTCTCACATTTCAACGTACACAAAACTGAGATAAGGTTTGTACAATGCCTTTCGCGTCAATAATTGCCCTTGTCATCATCTGTTGGTCGAACAAAACAAATCGAGCCTTTTCACTTGGAAGAAGTATATATGACTTAACTGAATTCAAATAAGAAGAAGACTGGAATTGGATGTATCCATCACTGGAAGGGCATATCATATATAAGATTCTAAATGCCATTATAAATGAAACACACACACACTCTCTCTCTCTCTCTCTCTCTCTCTCTCTCTCTCTCTCTCTCTCTCGTTTAGGTTGTAGAATGTAAAGTTGACAAGGTTATGTTTGTGGGGTGATCAGCAATGCAGGGAAGGGCAGGATGTGTTGCCAGAGCAGATCAAAGCAGTGCTTCTTGATTCAGCTGGATTTCATGGTGTTATGTAGTTTTACTCTTCTTTTATTACAATCCATCTAAACTCTCTAGTTTGGTAGCTTCAACTGCACATTCATTTCTTCAATCCAACCAGCAATTAGTATTTATTGTTACATATATCTGTGCCAGTTTGATTATGTTATTTTAATCTATTTTTTATTGTTTCAATTATAGTAATGAGTCCATGCCCATGAAACAAAAGGGACCTACCTAGTTCAACATGCTTCTTTGCCATTTCTATATGCTAAAAGTTACTAAATTTTCCTTCAATATGGACCGTTTATTAGATCTATGAACCACAGCATGCCACGTCATCCCTTTCATCTTTGCTCTTTCCCATCCCGTTGGATCCGATTCGCTATTTCAATATTTAAGGGCATCTCCAAGGGTATGCACTACTCTAGTGCAGGTTTTGCACTATTCTAGTGCAGAATCAACTTCTTTTCTCCAACAGTTCGCATTACTTTCAAAATTACTTTATTTTTAATATCATTTTTATAAATTTATTAATACTAAAAATGTAATTAAAATACATATTACATGAAATAAAAGTGCAATAAAAATACATACTACATGAAATAAAAATACATATTACATGATTAATAAAAGTGCAATAAAAATAAATATTGCTTGTAGTCTTATTGCTTGTGTATTTCTATGTTTTTCATTAATGTAATTTTATGTTTTATATTAATGTAATTTTATGTTTTATGTAACTTTATGTATTTTTCATTATTCTTAAATATGACTCTATGTTTATATTGTTAATGAAATTGAATTAATTTAATTTAAGTTTTAATTGAATAAATTTAACGTAATTAAATTTTAATTAATTGAATTAATTATATGATTACAATTAAAATTTAATATGAACTAATCAAATTAATTGAATTTAATTAATTAATTGAATTAATATTTAAATTGAATTAATTAAATTTTTAATACAATAAACTTAATTTTTAGCACTACTTTATTTTTATTATTATTTATGAATAAAAAGAAGAAGAAAATGAAGTAGTGCAGACTGTGCAGCACTACTAGTAGTGCAAAAATAGAAAATACACTAAAATAGTGCAAGAAGTAGTGCACTGTTGGAGAAGTTTAACCATACACTAAAGCTATTTTAGTGCAGGGTTGGAGATGGTTTAAGTTGAAGTTGAATGAAAAAACAATATTTTCTTGATAATAAAAAACGACATGTAAATTTAAATAAATTCTATTTCGTATAATAACATTTGTAATGAAATGGAGGGGATCTCAACTCTTATTATTCCCAGTATTTCACAACATAAAAATAAAAGAAACAATATATTGGACCCTTGACTACAATTAAATCAATTTTTGAATATTTTAGAATTTTTATTGCTGAATTTATATACGGTTCAAATTTTAAATAGAATTTTGTGTAAAAGGAAGAACAATAATTGAGTTCTTTTTTTTTATTTTTGAACTAAGTTCATTTTCTAAATGAAATGTATATGTTGTATGTAATTGGAGATACATATAACTCAAATTTAATATAATTAATATCAAACTCAAAATATGAATACTCAAATCATTAAAGTTCACAATCCACAATCCAAAATGTACATGAGATCTACCTAAAAGGTTACTAACTTTATATCAGTACTTAAAATGATTGAGGTTACTATACACAAAATGCATCTATAATTGATTCATATGTTTTTTGAAAAAAATAAATGTTTACATGTCCATTACAGATACATTATTACTCGTGTATAAATCATATTTCTGTAAATCTCGTGATGGAAAATTAATAGTTATTTTAAATATACGATTTACCAATAATCAATAATGAATAAATTAAAATATATCGTGATTATTAGACAACTTTCATTTCCAGCCGTGTTTGTAGCACATTGGAATGAAAAAAAAAAAAAAAAAAACCTTCCATTCCCAGCAATATATATTGAGAAGATATGCAATTCAACTCTCTTATTTCTCAAATACAAAATAAAAAATAAAATAGTAATACAAATTAAACGAATACAACCATAAGTTGACATTTAATTTAAAAATTCAATACAAAAACTTGCATAAGACGATCACATCGTAATTTTCGTAAGACGGTGTTGTACATACGAGACTTACCCAAAATCCAATTTCAAGTTTCTAAGCAACCCACTCAGTTTGGCTGTGTCAAACGGTCAACAGTTTCATACATTAAACTAAAATAAAATAAAATAAAAGAAATTCTGCATTAATCTAGACCGTCCAATTCTAATCGATCAACGGTAACATTTTGCCCCGCCCATTTGCGGCCCACGTATATATAGCGGCTTTCGGTTTCAATTTGCTACGCCGCACACCTTTTGAGCTATCATTCACATCGCCGCCGACCGCCGTGTTCCGCCGCTTCTCGAACAGGTTCTTCTCACTCTGATTTCATTTTGTTTGTTTTCTTTCTAATATCTTTCTCGATTTCTCCATTTTACTTAATCTCAAACGAAGAATGTTTTGTGTATGTGTATGTTGTGGATTCTATATTGCTATACGCTGGCCAAAAACACATTATTTTTGTCCTTAGATCTGCTCGTCCATACACGAAAATGTGTGTGATTATGTTTGTAAAGTAGTAGATAATGAAGTTTGATGTCGTTTAGCTGGTGCAACGTCACGCCGTGTGTTTCTGTGCGTCATTGTGCTCAAAATGTGGGAAGGAATCTGCAATTGAATGGTTGTTTGTGGTGTTTCATTTCATTTGGATTGTTACATCATTCCTCAATTTTCAGATTTTCCTTAACCTCTTGTTTTATATAATGCATGGTGTTATTGTAAGATTTATACCATTTTGACACCTCGTTATGGAGTTTTCAGGTTGTTTACTTGCTTATTGGTTGTGCCTTTCGTTGACTATTTGGAAAGAGAGAGTTGCACAATCAACTCTCTCTGTTTCCAGATAAATCTGCCATCTATATTTGTTGAAATCTACTGATTCTCTGCATATCGGCTATGGCAACCACATTGCATTTATGTGGAGCTGGGACTTCATATCTGTCTTCCTCCACGAAAGCTTTAAGCTTGCAACTTATTGGGGGGCAACGGAAGCCTCATTTTTCGGTTTCCGGTCCATCTATATCATTGAATGGTTCCCATGGACCGTTAGCTCTTCATGTAAGTAGTGTGGTGGCTCAGGTTGGTGCACTTGAAAAGTATGATACTGAAGACCATGTTTCTGAACAAATTGCGAAGGAGTTTACATGTGTTATGAAGTTTGGTGGTTCGTCTGTTGCTTCTGCAGTTAGAATGAGAGAAATAGCTGAACTTATTCTTAGCTTTCCCGAAGAGAAACCTGTCATTGTTCTTTCTGCTATGGGGAAAACAACCAACAAGCTCTTGCAGGTACTTATTTTACTGTGCTGTCTTATTTCATTTATTTGATTCCTCTTTTCTATTGTTAGTCCTTAAGAAGATTTTGGGGTCACAATGTGGCATTGTTGGCTTGTGTATCAGGCGGGAGAGAATGCAGTCACTTGTGGTGTTCCTAATGTATCTGATCTTGAAGAGCTTACCTTCATCAAAGATTTGCATTTGAGGTAAGTCCGTGTAAAATTCCATCAGTGTTACTGTATTTAGCTTTCTCGTGGAGATATTTTGTGGATAACATCCATCTTTCTGCTATACCAGGACTGTGGATGAGCTTGGAGTAGAAAGATCGACAATTTCAAGTGAGTTTCCATTCACTTCAATTGAATGTCGTGTATAAGAAACCTTGTCTATTATATTATGCAATTGTTATCTTGAATGGTGGTTCTTAAACTATTCCCTATCTGAATATGGAGATGTCTAAAATAGGTGACCTTACAAAAATAATTGATTTTTACTTTCTTTAGCATCGATGATCACCTAAGCACTCACTTCTGTTTTTTCATTGACTTAGGAATGCATTATTGCTGTTTGCTAAAGTCCTGCCTCATTTCTATTCTGGACCTGTCCTGTTATCCTTAGCAGTTTCCTAGAGGCTAGGGTCCTTCGTTCCATTACTACTGATCATCATCAGTCTGTTATTCATACTTGATTCGATTTTTATGGGCAACTTTATGCAGAACATCTCTTTGAGTTGGAACAACTTCTGAATGGAATTGCTATGATGAAAGAGATGACTCCAAGAACAAGGGATTACCTAGTGTCGTTTGGGGAATGCATGTCCACTAGGATTTTTGCAGCTTATTTGAACAAAATTGGAGTTAAAGCTCGTCAAGTATGTCTTTGGTTTTTTGTATGAGTTATTTGGTATACATAGAACATCCAACATTTACTATGTCCATAAAAAAAGATGAACTTTGAGATGCAGTTGAATCAACTTGCAGTTTTCTTGATTCAGAAAATAATTCCAAACATTTTCTTAGTCTCAAGGTCACATAAAGTGATAATTTCACTGTAGATTTCTTCCCTTTCACACTGTTGTGCTGCATGGGTATGAACTTTGACAAATGGATAAAGAACTGTATATTTCAAAAAATGACGATTCATCAGGTACAACTATCACTTTGCACTCTCTCACTTCTATGAATTTATCTTAGGTTCTTCAAACTGAAGTTTCAAATAGATAAAAAAAATAACTTGTTACTAAAAACATATGAAACTGTAAAAGAGAAATTGCAAGTAGGCCAAATATGTTAAACAAATTGCTTGTGTGAATAGGATAGGTCAATATAAAATGCCACTTCTCTTTGTTTAGATGCTACATTATTCAGCAGCTAGAGTGTAATAGCGCTTTTTGGATGAGACTGGTCTTAGCAGTTCCTTTTTTAGTTATTGTGAGCATTTCCTACTTCCGGATACTGAAAGTTTGCAATCTTTGCAGTATGACGCATTTGACATGGGTTTTATAACTACTGATGATTTTACAAATGCGGATATTTTGGAAGCAACTTATCCAGCTGTTGCAAAGAAGTTGCGTGGAGATTGGATTAGTGATCCTGCAATACCCATTGTGACTGGTTTCCTTGGGAAGGTTAGCCTTCTGATTCCAGTTCTTCCCCCACCCCCAACACATCACACACCAAAATTAATAAATTAGATGGTTGTGCATATACATACTTTCACATGAATTCAGAGATAGTGTGACCTAATGTACTTCTGGCTATAGGGTTGTAAAAGTTGTGCGGTGACTACATTGGGGAGAGGAGGTAGTGATTTGACTGCCACAGCAATTGGTAAAGCACTGGGGTTGAGGGAAATTCAGGTGATACATCATGGACTGTACTATTCTGTGTATTTATGTTTATTTAGAAATAGAGAATCTCCAAAACATTCAACTTTATTGTATGTATATATGCGTCAAGGAATGTATATTCATGTAACTGCCTAATTATACTTGTGATTGTGCATCAACACTTTAAATCTGTACCAAGTATACTTATGCTGCTGCCTATGTTGCTGTGAGCTTTGACATAATATAACTGTTCTATCCTTTGTAGGTGTGGAAAGATGTAGATGGTGTTTTGACATGTGATCCCAACATTTACCCACAAGCAGAGCCAGTGCCCTATCTGACATTCGATGAGGCAGCTGAACTTGCTTACTTTGGTGCTCAGGTATAATTTTCATGTTTCAGGACATATTTATACTGACTGCATAATCCTCTGGGCTTTGTTTGTCACATGACTTATAAAATAGATATGGAAAGACAAATTTTATTCTTTTAGTTCTCTGGAATGAATAAGAGTTTCATGTTAAATGATAATTGTTCATTTGACTGAAATATTTTCTGTTTCCTATCGCTTGGGTGGGCTCTTGAAGAAGGAACTTATGCTACTGCTAGTTTTTGGGTTTAAGAATATAGTTTTGATAAATGTTCATTTAACAAGTAGCAGGATAATAGTATTTGTGCTTGATATGTCGCAACAAAATTCATCTGTTTCTTTGGTTTAAAAGGTTCTACATCCACAATCGATGAGACCTGCTAGGGAGGGTGACATTCCTGTGCGGGTGAAGAACTCTTATAATCCTAAAGCTCCAGGAACCCTAATTACTCAGACAAGAGATATGACAGAGGTTAGCATAATAGCATTAAGAAACAAAAGAATTTGATAATAGATGTTTGGTACTTACATGTCATCTTTCATATTTCCAGGCGGTACTTACCAGCATTGTCTTAAAAAGAAGTGTCACAATGTTGGATATTGTTAGCACTCGAATGCTTGGTCAAGTTGGATTTCTTGCTAAGGTGAAACCATGACGATAATCAGACATCCCTACTACTATCTATCGCCAGCATTGATGGGTATCCTGTTTTTAATGCAGTTCACTTGCTATTGTCCTCATTCAGGTTTTCTCAATTTTTGAGGATTTAGGCATATCTGTGGATGTTGTTGCGACTAGTGAGGTGAGCATTTCATTGACATTGGACCCTTCAAAGCTTTGGAGCAGAGAACTGATCCAGCAGGCAAGTGTACGATATCAGGCTTCATTTTATCATTAAACATTTCAAAATTTATGTAAAAGATTCATCGTCTTGTTTCTCCAGTTTGAAGATCATCTTTCCATTTTTCACGCTGCTCCTTTCTTCTTAAGCAGGAACTAGACCATGTGGTGGAAGAACTTGAGAAAATTGCAGTTGTAAATCTTCTTCAGAATCGATCCATAATCTCTCTCATTGGAAATGTTCAAAGATCCTCCCTGATTCTAGAAAAGGTGCTGCTTTACTGTTAATTACTCGTATGCTTAGTTTGCATTGTTGGAAGTTACACTAATAGTATGATACAAATAAGTGACACTGATCAATCACAAAACAAGAAGTTATATTAAACGTGTTTGCCTGGTAAAACCGAACTTGATGGTTCTGTGATGTTTTCCAAATTCTATTGACAAGAACATGGTCTTGATACGTTATCCCATCTTAATTCTCGTATAAGCACAATTTCTGAGGCCCATATCCTCGTTTGTGATGCGTACAGGCTTTCCGTGTGCTTCGGACTAATGGAGTAAACGTTCAAATGATCTCTCAAGGTGCTTCAAAAGTGAATATATCTTTGATAGTAAGCGACTGTGAAGCAGAAGAATGCATTAGGGCTCTTCACTCCGCTTTTTTCTGAGAGCAATCTGTGCAGGTAAATCCGGTAATGGTTCATTATGAGGGAAATACCAAGTCCTTTCTGAGGCCCCAGAAATACTCATGGAAAATGCATATGCTTTTTCATCGACTTATATGTTTTCCCTTTTGAGTTAGATTTTAGTTGCAATAACATAGTAGAGTAGCCTTGTTGTCTGCATAATTATGTTTCATTTCATCTCATTCCAAAATGTAATAGAAGATCTGAACTGCTAAATTCAAGCAGCATAAGCCTAGGTAATGACAATTTTTTTTTCGTTTTTTCAGAGAGATCTGTATCCACAATTGTTATTACTTGATGATATGAAATGGTAAGAAAAAGCTTTTAGTATATTATTACATTCACCAGAAAACAATGCAATGATGGTGATTTATACACAAATTGCTGCAAACATTATGAAGAGCTTTTCTAGCAAACTCCCATCTGGAATTATTGCTCACAGAATTCTCCTCCCAGAACATCGCATGCATCATCCTGCAGCACCCTGCATGATTTCTCTTAACATAAGCAATTTTTTTTTTTGTTTAATTAACTTTGCTGTTTCAATTGGTTGTTCTATTACACATCACGTGTATTAAATGATAGAGCTTACGTTTTGGGATCCGTATAGTCCATGTACTCCCTTTCAAACGGCTCTGATCCAGTTTTCGGCTCGTTGGCCTTGACCTCCGGCTTCACTTCCGGATACATTTCAACCAAACAGGCTTCTCCACCGACCGTTTCGCATGCTTCTGCTGGAAATACACTACAAAAATGGGATGTAAATAGTTAGATAAAGAGGTTAATGAGCAGAGGTTTTTGTTGCACTTACGAGGCTACGGAGTTGTAGTTGACTGATTGAGCATTTGATCTGATAGAAGCAAATCTAGAAGCATTTGAAGCAGGCAAGAATTTTGGTGGGGAGGTGATGAAGAGAGGTGCAGAGGTGGTGGGAAGAGGAGGAGATAAGGTTATAGTTGATTGCATTTTGTTGTGTTGTTGTTAGCTTTGATGATCAAGTATGGGATGGGGGACTTTTTCATCTTATTTATAGTGCAAGTTTAAGTGGCAAAGATATTTAGGTTCTGGATAAGCCTTAACACTTGTATTTTCTTTTATCTTCTTAGAGGGACCAATGACTAATAATTCATAAAAGAGAAAAAGCCATATCTTCCATTATCTTATAATTTTTTGTAAGCTTCCCAGATTATCGTGAAATATCTTTTACTTTCTTTGTCTCCATTTGTGACATGATCCAAGAAAAGTAGTCAATTTTTTATCACATTTAAGAAAAAACAGTCTTGATGATATCAATATTTCCAGAGAACATATATGGCGCAGTGAGAGCGTAGCACCAAAATAATCACCATTAATTCAAAAAAGTAATTCACAAAATCATAACCACAAGCCCACAACACAACATTACTTAAAAACAACAAATATATAAAATAAAATAAATATTAATCCTGTGGCGTTCTTCAGCTCGAACATAAAAAAACTTTACTCCTCGAACCTCATCATTCAAGCAGTGTAAACCTGGAACTGGGTTATTAAAAACAAATGAAATAATAAGTACAGCAAATGACAAGTATGCTATGACAAAAATACATACAGAAAATATGGAAAACAAGATAGCAATGAGTTACAAATGATAATCTTTGCGCTCGAAACTGGAAGACAATTTCTATTCAATATCTCAACTCAACAATAGCCAATTTTCTCAATAAATACATGTTTGAACAGAAAAAGCCGGTCTATCGAAAAAGTATGCATGGTATTGCCCGATTTCGGAGCTCCCCCTTCCATGGAAGCTAGAGAAAGGCACAAAACATGACCTAGCAACAAATCTGATGATTGTCAATAAAGCTCCGATCCGTCAACTTTGTATATGCAAGATCATCGATCTGAACGACACGATGTGTAATTGGAGACGTTCCCAATTAGTCAAAGAGAGATCTTGATCATCACACTTCGTCTTTTGAGGAATGCCTCACACAGACTAGATCATCCAATTTGTTACCATCCATTTTATATAAAGACACACCCTCCATTTGAGTGAAATGATCTCGTGCTGCTTTGCTTAATTTCTCAAAAGGCATGACTTCCCATTTGTTGTAATTGGAATTTTTTCTGACATCACTCATATCCGGCGATCCAGAAACGGGGCCACTTCCATATGGACCAGCATTCCCCCACACTTTACAGTTATGGAACTGTCCCAAATCACTATCTTGTTCATCCTGGTTCTTTTTCAAGCGTACAGCAGCAGCATGAGCTCTGCTTATTGCTTCTCGACTTGGTATGTCAGACCAATCTTGCTTTCTTTCAGCTCTCATCGGAGAATGGATCCTAATAACCTAGATATGTTTATATTTTTTATTATAAGCACACCGACTTGCAAATGGAATATAGATTAGAGACGTGACAGCAAGAGCAAAAGAGTGTATGCTTACACCCAGACATTCCAGAAGCTGGTAGTACGCTCTTCCTTGAAGTGGATTGTGTCCTTTCCTTGGTGTTGAGAAGTATCGAGTCCTGAATAATTGCATTAAATTCAATGTAAAACAGCAGAGCAAAGCAGAGCAAAAGTAACAGCAAATTGAGAGAATTTTTCAACCAACCATTCGGTATATCCGGGATCAACAGTGAATCCGTATATGTCAACAATGTCGCACATGGAAAGTGCCAGTTCTATTGATTTCATTCCGGTTCCTTTGGCACCTCTACGAAGCACAATACCTTGGAATAAATAAACCGGATTTGGGATTGTCTGCATGGTTTGGATTAAACTTTGTCAGAAATGTCATCAGGGGAATAAATAAAGATTTCAAGAACCTCATCATCAGTGTAGAACTCATGGCGAAAACTATTTCAAAGAATCAAAGATCATAATGATTCACTCGTGCCATTTACACATTTAATAATCATTACATAACACCTACCTTTATCATTGCGTTGAAATCTCTATGAGTGAGACTTTTGATAATCAGCACTTCGTCATCTGAAACAGATAACCATAAGAATAAATATAGATAATTCCTTCAAAGTGATGATGAAACAGGATTCAGTGTTTTGGCTATGAGGACTAAGTGATCTTCAACTAAGTTAAAATACTGTGCTCAACAATGCCTTGAGCATATTCACAACCAGCTAAGTCCAAAAATCCTCAACCTCTCATATCCAGAATGTTAGCCCTAATTGCTTGCCAAATGTTACTAAGACAAATATCCAGAACAGCGTGACAGGAGGATGAAGAGGGGGAAAAGAAAAGAGAATAAAAAACATACATATGGAGATGCAATAACTCGGACTTTAAAACAAAGTAAAATACTATAGTTTACCTGACCCTTTGAGAATCGGAATCATGTTTCGTGCAGCACCCCTAACTACAAGGCGAAAGTCTCTCTTCAAACCAACATACTTGGCATATTTCTGTATAGCATGAAGGACAATATTTCAATCAAATTGTAAATATACACATCCTGAGTTGAGAACACAAAAATCAAAATCAGGAATTTTGATAGTCGCAAAAATTATAAATGTAACAAACCATATTATCATTTATGCTTTAAATATTGACAAAGTCTGTTAATATGATTTTTGACATAAGGCTCCTCCACACGGATATGGGTTACAAAAAAGCAAAACAGATTAACCCGGGAAAAAAGGAAAACATACAAAGAAATCTATGACACAAAACCAGATGCGATATATACTTATTTTACCTCATTAACAGGGGCCTCATTATCCCTTATGACTGCATCATGACTGTCAATTTCCTTTCCAAATTCTGTCTTTAAGAGATCTCCTGAATTTCCAACAACAGCACAAGTTTGAAACTGGCGAGGATGGAAGGGTGGCTGAGCTGGTAAAAGCACATTAAGATGTTCCTCACAAAGGGTCCTATTATAGCATTTGTCTGCTCCTCTAAAATAATAAAGAAATAAGGGGGAAAACAAATTTAAATTGAAAGTAAAGTTTCAAAATCAACCAAGTCAATAAGAAGAATACAATATGACAGAAACTGGTGGGAGCAAAAGTGGGAGGCTGTCAACATACAATTGTGCTATCCTCTTTGGAGCATATTCTAGCCACCCATCAGGCCGTGCATCTAAATACTCTCTTGTCAACACTGTAGTCATATTGCGATACTGCATTTCATGATAGTTTCTGCTTAATAAATGTACAAAGAGCAAAGAACTTCAACAACTAAATCCAATAACAATGACTAAACCTGTTCCCACAATAGTATTGCTTCACAAACATCATACTTGTATTCCAAGGGCTCAAAGATCTTAAACTGCGCATTGTACTGCAAATAGATAGATAAAGGTATGAATTGTTAGCAGGCGGCACCTCAAATATGATTGGATAAACATTCAAGCAAGATAGCAAGAGACCTACCCAGGTGCTATTAGTCCCTTTTGGGAACTTGAGAATCAGATTACAGTGATCTATTATCTGCGCAGTTAGTCCAAGACCTCTGTTTGCCTACAAGAAACATAAACACCAATGACACGTCGATCTTTGCGAACCTTGTGAAGAAAAAGCGAGAAATATGGTGATGAAAGTAATTACTACCACCACCATTGATGCTACTGCTACTACCCAATTAACACAACACCGTAACTAATAGGTAGAAAACTGCATCATAACTTAATCAAGATCCAAACAATGATTCTAAACCTGCCTAAAGTCAGAATAAAGTAAATCTTATAACCTAAGCTGACAAAATAAAAACAAAATAAAAAAATAAAAAATGATAAGTAACAATTGAAAACGAGCTCAAGTAATTACTACTGTAGATCTTTAGATAAAAGACTATCGAGTCATCAAGATCAAGTGAAATGAAATCAGCCTAAGGAGAGCGGGAAACTGACCACGCATTGTTGGACGCTCGACTGAAAATCAGACAAAATCCGAACATTAACTCCGTCGATTTTTGGTATTTGCTGGTTGCCTTAAAAACAATGGAGCGTTTGTGCAGATTATGAGTGAGCAATGCACCATGTAAAAGAGACAATTGAGTGAAAAAGGAGAAGAGGGGAAAAACGAGGTACCGGCTGGGAAAGAGAACTGAATGACGAAAACAACCAGAGATAAAATGGCGGCGGCGCAGAGAAGACGGAGGACAGCAGGCGTCCTCAAGGACGGCTTTCTGAGAGCTCTCATCGCCGGAAAACACTTATCCGATCGATCGGAATATTCAATTCAATGCATCTGCCAATTTGTTCACACTGTAAAAGTATCGCTGGATGCTCCTCCTTTATTTCACCAATTTATATTTTTTAGGGATTTTTTTTTTTCAATTTTTCAATTTCTTAATAGAGTACTCCCAAGCACTGCTGACTGCACATGGTTAAATCCAATTAAACTATATGATATTTAATTTTAGTTATTTATAGAAATTTTGAGATAAATTTTGTAAATATAAAAAAAAAATTGTAAAATCTATACTTGGAATCAATTCTGAATACTATGTAAAGGAGATAAATTACTAGATTCTTTCATGAAATCTAAAAATTTAACTCAAACTTAAACTCTATTTAAAAATTAGACTACCAAAACTTGACTTATTTGGTTGGATTAAATTTCGGTCATAATTATAAAAATTCAATAACAATTCAAATAAACTTAAACCTAAAAAATGGCATGTTAGCAAATGCATGATGCTACTCCAAGAGCCCAAATAAAAACTTGATTCACTTTTTCATAAAACCGTCTCAAATGATTTAAATATAAATGATAAATTCATAATTCATAAATGTTGAAATGATCTCACATGATATAACGTTTTGGTTATTGTAAATTTGCAGAGTTGTGTTATTAACGCATCAACCCAAATAGATGTAAATTTCTTTAATTAGTTTTAATTTTTGGATCAGTTGTTGGGTATCTTTCATCAAATAGTTCATAATATTGACATTCACACTTCATAAACGGAATTATTGTAAATTTGTAATATACTTCATAAGATATTAAGGTTGCATTTAAACTGAATGATTCGAAAATAACGATAACAAATCCATCAACAAATGTTACATGAATTGATCTATTTATTTTAAAATTTTTGAGTATTTGATTTGTGTGGATTTGCAACTCACTCTAATTTAGTGAACTTAGAAAATCTATTCATTTTAAACATTGAATTTTAAATCTCTCTATTCATTTGTGGTCAAAATGTATTTCAAGTTAATATAATTCATAGTATATATAAGGAAACTATCATATATTTATTACAAATATAATGGCTGAGTTCGTATTTTCAATAATCATGAGCTCATCATATTATGTGTATGTAGTTGTGCAATTGACACATTGGTGATCAAACCAATTATGTAAAGAGACCATTCATTCATGACAATGAGTTTCTTGATTTAATAGTAATTAACGAGGTAGCATCTAAGAATGTGATTTTTAAATAATAAAAACTAGAATGAAATTTTATACTTATTAAAATAAACCTATTATATACATTGGACAAATGAAGGAGAACACCCAAACTAATACATTCATTTTTAGGAATAATTACAAGACAAATCTTCGTATTTAACATTTTTTCATTAATAATACAACATTTCAACCTCAACACCATAAATCACCAACTTTAGTTTGGCAAGAATTTGGTACATGGTCGGACCTTATGGGTTCTAATTGCTGACTTAAAACACAAAATTCAAAGTTACATGAATCTATGATAAAGATATTTCTCAAAATTTCGAAATCCACTACAGCAATTGGAATCCATTAGTACGACCATGTACCAAAATTGTTACAAAATTGAATGTGGTGATTCGATGTTGTTAAGGTCGAAAGATCATTTTGTAATTGGAAAAAAAAATGATGTCATGTAATTAATCCTATATTCTACTGGTTTAGCATTTAGGAGACAATTTCTTATTATTCTTTTAGAGCAAGATTGGAGATGTTACTAAGTTGAGAAAGAAAAGGAGCAACATACATCCAATTCAAAATATATACAGAAATCTCAGCCCCCATGTTTTACTCCTACAAATACAAAATCAAAACATCACTGTCTTATTGAAGCATTGTACCAGGATCAGAATCTGCCTTCACCATTCTTCAAATATCAAAAACTTTTCTTGCAGTAAACATGTCGTCGAAATGAATGATGAAAGTTCGAATCTCCATGGGAGCAAGCTCCACCACCAGTTTCACAGGATCAACGGCTCGTCCTCTTGTCAATTTGGATTCTCCATTCGATCCTTCTGCCTTCCACACCAGCCGCTTTCTCTCCATCTCCGACCTTTCTTGGTTAGCCGATAAGCTCGTCTCCACTACTTTATCAATCTAACATCAACAAATTCCAAAAGTTAGTAGGAAAATTAGGCTGTCTTTATCGCTCATGAAGCTAAGGGACATCTATGTTTACCTGCTTGCCTGGGAAAAGCTTTTTTAGTTCGACTTGTGTCATCACAGAAAGATGCTTGTCCTCTCCGGTCTAGCAAGAGTTCATCAAATAGTGAAACATTTTAAAAAACAGATCCAAGAACATCATTTGACTTTTTATTCGCGGGGTAAATAAAATTTTCATCCATCTGAAGTATGTACATAAGAATAACAACCTCGTATAAATGTGCTAAGCGAAGAAGAACCTCTTTATTAGCTAGCTCCTGCATCGTATTAGGAGCAGAAAGTTATAACTTGCATGAGATGATATTAAGATATACCTACATTTAGCATAGAGCTTCTTCTTGCTTCTGGTGATTCTCTAGTTCAGAGCATTAAAAAAATAAATTATATTCATAGTTACAAGGATAAGCCAACTCACCTGTAATGTTATAATAGCCACGTTATCAGGTAACCTATAGGAGGAGTCTATTGCTGAGAAAGTAGGTGTATGAGAAGTCTTCAAGATATCTTCATCCTGCAGCAAGAAACTCGATTTAGCCAATAATAATCAGATAATGAAAACTCAAGCTGTTATATACCTGTTCAGAGAAGGCTAAAAGAAATGGAGAATATATCTCCTGTCCAGCTGAACGACGCCACTTAGCACCCTCTCCAAGTGGATCTATCTTATAGTAATACTTCCCTTGGATCTACAAAGAACGTGAAGAAGTTACTCTATAATCGTAAATGGAGAAATATATATCTTGGATTTGTGGATATAGAGGTTGAAATGGAAGCAAATACTGGAAAGGAAATGGATGGTGTGACCATAAACATTCATTTGGTAGAATGAACTCACTGTTAATCCCTTGCACTGATCATCAATACAGACTGTTTCATTTAAAGCCTCTGCAACTCCTTTACCATCATCACGAAGTAATCTCCTATATGAGAAAAAAACTTAAAAGTTATGGTGACTCGTGTAATCAATAGGAAATGGAGAATGATAGGATTGGTAATAAACCTGTGAAGCATCAGCTCAATCTGGCCATCCACTAAACTTGAACCCCCCAAAGCTCGATCCACCAATATCGAAAGTTCTTTTTCGTTATCTTTGACATAAATTCCAAGATTTATCTGCATTCTTAAAAAAGCTGGAATTGAAGTATGTGGCAGATAGAATCAAATAGCTTCCTCTGTCTGAATGTAAATCTATACTACGCATTTTAAGTATGAATCGTAGATGTTTGAATAATTGTGAAAAGGCACACATGATATTACATTATTACTGAACTACTCATGATTGGTGATGAAAAATGTTACATAGGGAAGAAAAAGTTCTAGGACAGAAGAAAACCATTAGTACAGAGACATGAATATTTAGATTTCTAAATCATCTAAACTTCCAAGAACCAAATCATGTAAACATAAAATAAGCGAGCAAGGAAAATTATATTGTTTCAGTACGATTTTTATTGTTACAAGAGATCTTTAAACATTTTAAAGAGATTCAACTACACTAACACATCTATGGTAGCATTTGATGGTAGTATTTTAAGTTAGTTGACATAGACTAAATCTATTATCAGATTAAGTCAGCCAGTAGGTGGGCAGTCCACTTATACATAATGCTTAATAAATAGAAGGTTAAAGAACATTTAGAAATAAGAAGATTACTGATGATCAAAACTTCTTTATACATCATTATTTTTGCTTTTAAGTTAGAATTTAAAAAAAAAAAAATGTAAGATTCTTATTTGAATTGTTAAGACAAGGTGAAATATTATATAATAAATTTTGGAAACATTATATTCAATAGGATGTCACTGATTCCCCTATTTTTAATGACAGAAGCACATACTAATGATGACAATAGTATTGTATTGCCTATGAGAGCAACATTGACAAATAAAAACATGTATGTACTCACAATTCACATAATGCCTCCTAGTCATTTAAAAGGTTAAATCACTATATCTTAATGAGAAGAGCATACCGGGTAATAATTTCCAGCGGCAGGTTCGTTTACTTTCAGATCCCAATCTGACCTATAATCACGAATCTGGATAGCAGCAGAGCTTTTTGTCATGACATAAAAATTGACTGATATAAATTTCAGTAAAAGAACATCTTCCGTTTTTAAGTGTAAGAAATTTGGTCGAATATAAACCAGACCATCAGGGAAAATCTAATCTTATATTGAATAGGATCCAGAGTCAATTCTGGAGAGTTATGTACAACATACCCTTTGAATAAAATCACGACCATTAGAGTCTGTATAGAAGGTCTTATTGGTCTCCAAGTTAGTTTTGATTTGAGTGGCAACTTCTTTTCCAATTCCATCATCGATAGGAATTGGGCCAACCTGAGACAGTAGAACTTAGCTTAACATTTATAGAAACCTTTTGATGCAGAAGAAAGTCCATACACGTTGTCTGTATCATAATGATCTATGTATATAGTTTAACACTGCAGATGTAGGCTTACGATGAACTCAACTTCAACATGCTCCTTCCCTTTGTGAAGACGATTGATCTGCATGGACAACAAAAATTGATATCAACAAGCAGAGTATCAAGTGGAACAAGGTTATGTAAAGGGATTCCAGAGAAATGCTCCACAATTTGAAATGCAAGGGTTATGGAGCATCGGAGACACAAACTGGCCTTATGAGGTTAGTTTATAATTTAATCTACTTATTTAGGCTAAGATGTATAGTACGGTAGCTTCACTAGGTAAAGAAAACATGGATCGCATTTGTTGCCAAGAAGTTGGCATGGTTCATGGCATCTCTGATAAGAGTATACGTTTCTATATCCATACATATAGAAGTCGTTACTTCCCCGACTTTCATTTACACTAATGATTTATGTATTCCAAACGCAAACGATGCCATTGATTAGAGACTTAGTGTTTCACAATACTGTCCTTTGCTTTCATTCCCAACTTATATTGATCATCAAATTTCCTTAATATACCAAGCATCGAACTGGCAAGAAATGCACCTGATAGATCCATGGATTAATCATCTGGTGAACTTCTTCAATAATTGGTCCACGTATTACTGTCAGAACACCCTGCGATTTTTTAAATGAAGTTCAGTTTCTGATTTCAAATTAACTTATATTTTGTAGTACTGTGGCTCAAGCCTCAAGGCACCATACCTGCTTTTGCGGTTTTATGAGATATGTACCATTGGGTCGGAAGACATATGCTCCAGATGACTTCAGATAAATATAGATACAGAACCGCCATTAAAAAGAAAGTAATGTCATTTGAAATGTGAAATTTAAGTCAATGAAACCATAAAAAGAAGACGGAGTTTAATAATGCAGGGATGCTTTGCATACCTGAGGATCTTCATCACTTCCATTGTATCCAGAATAGAAGCTAAATGACTGCTGAATACTTTCATTGACCTTCAGGCATTAGCCATGCAGAAATAAGAGAACTATCAGATTATGTGTCCAAATGTACATTCATGTATACATGAAACATACACCAATAGCTGCTATGAATATTATAAAGTAACAAATAAACAATCACACACGAAACTAGAAAGAGACGAACACCAACATATCATTATTGGATAATCAATCAAGCATGTATCTTACCGCACTTCTGTGGTTAACATAACTAATCAGGTTCCCTTCTTCAGAAGAAAAGGTAAGTTTCAGATGGTCATGACCCACTTCAAAATTAGATCTATCACCATCTCGATATGATTGTACAGATGATCTTGTTGATCGAGCACCTAGTTTCAATAGCCATAAGAAAGTGTAAAAATCAATGTAATGAAAATGACATTTAGTTCCGTTGCACATAAAGAACAATGGAATTTCACCTTTGCTTCGGGCACTGGAAATAGTATATGAACTAAATCCAAGAGGTGGAGCAGATGCAGTAAATGCGAGCCAGTACTTTGGTGTCTTATTTGGTGTGTGGCCCATGTAAGCCTTAACATGATAGTTTCTCAAGCTTACATGAGCATCAGATAAAGGAAGCAGTTGTGATTCAAGTACTCTTCCAGCAGAATCACGAACAGCAATATTTTCAGACATAACCTATAAAAATCTGATCTCAGCACTCAATATAATTTCTTTTCTTCAGTCTCAAATACGGAAACTCTGAACATAAACATAGGTTCTATGAAACCTCCAAATTGTGCTTTTTATGCAGGACATAATAGTTCTGTCAGTACAAGACTTCATGTCTTATTTGTGCACAATTACCCTTTAGACCTTCAAGGAATTTTATCTTAACATCAAGAAAAATCACCTAAATTGTTTAGATCAAACTTGCAACCTATCTAATGATTAGGATCTAGCTAAAAGTTATTACCTTTTACCAGACAAATATATTCAAGATCTTAATCCGTCCCTATGTTTGGTGGTTCAAGCTAGTTACTAGTTCTATAAATCCATAATTTTTGTATATATTGGTGGATACTATATTCTGAAAAAATGGTCTATTCTTTAGAATGCAAATTGTAATTGATCAAGATAAGAATAGCATGCTGAATATATGATAGATTCTGCAATAATATATACCAATTCCAGTTTATTTATGCAAAACACAGTAAGATATTAAAACTTCAGAATTTGTATGCCCGTATTACGAGGAAGAAGTGTGCTGGAAAAGTAAAAAACTAAAACCAAAGTCAGAGCAAGGATACCAACAGGTATTTGGACAACATCTTCTCTCTCCCATCCAAGAGCATTGTAGACAACGACAATCTAAAACAAGATAAGAACTTTTAGTAAAACAACACTTCATAAGTTGATAGGTGGAGAAACAGAGGCAAAAGAGAGGATTTAAGCTCTTACCAGGTTTTTCCCATTAGAGAGATCAATTTCTGATGGTGGACAGTAACTTATATTCAGAAGTGGACACTGCAAGAGAAGCCACAAGTCTTTAAAATAATAACAAACAACAGTAATATTTTCCAAAGTATACTTTTAATATCACTTTAATCCTTGAAGTTAAAATTTAAACCTTAGTATCTCTAGAGTTAAATATTTGTTGCACTCCAGATAACTTTCTAGTGGTTTAATGAAAAACAATCATATAAGCAGTGTACCACTAGTAATCTAAAGGGTCATACTTGGGAGAATTAACATTTGAATGGACAGTCAAAGTTGTAGACCATATAAATATATAAAACAGCAAGTATATTACAACTAGTCAAAGAAATCAAGGCACAGGTTTTAAAATTTTAATTAAAGGAAATCATCCATCGTATCATATCTCTCTCCAGATTTCACAGCTGTGAACACCAAGCGCACTGGCCAAAGGTTATATTCAGCTTTTTTACCTGTTGAAACTTTGTGGTATTATCACATCCACCAGATGACTTGGACTCAACCAAGCATGCCAGTGATACTGCAGCCAACTCCTCAGCCTGGAGATATAATGATTAATTTGGATATTGTTTGAAAATGGGGCACACTGGAAAGAGTGTTATTAAAAGAGCAGGTAAAAAGCAATCATTATAATTTGAACCTCCACATAGCCCATGGACAATCTTTTCACATAATCATTAGCGACATGCTGTTGTTCAGTTCCAGTAACTGCATCATGATGCTGCGCAATTGCCAAAGCATCACCCAGTAAGTCTGTGCTTAGATCAGACCTATCTCTTCCTTTGTAGAACTCGAGTTGCCTTACAGCCTGATCATAGAGAAAAATCCTCAGAATCACAACCACATTATAGCTCTTAACTTTAAGAAAATATTTAGTCATTCAATACCATGTAATAGCCACTCATCATTCTGACGTAGCGCTTGATGGCTGGTCTACTTGTAAAGTACCCAGTCCAGTAACCATGTACACGGTCTGCATATCTGAGCAAATGTATACATTCATGTTAATATTCACGAGAAGAACCATCAATGCATAAGTAATTAGAAAATGCATGGATTTACATAAATAACTCACGGAAAGAAGTCCTCGGTCTTTATAGGCCAAATACTATCAGTTTTATGTTTTGCATCAGTATATATAGATGGCGTAGAGTACAGTGCATTCACTCGTCCATCCTGGTGAGAATTAGATGCAGTCAGTCAATGACATGGCACATAACTGATACCCACAGTTCAATAAATTCATAAAAGCAAGCTAAATGATAATCTAAGCTTGTTAGGATCTCAACTGAGATTTATGTAGAGAACAATAGTGCCAAGTTTGAGTAACATACAAAGATTTGAAATAACATAAGGGTATCAAGTTATTTAAAACATCAGTAACACTCAAGGGCTCAAATAATTTATGTGCATATCATGATCTGTAGGTGTACATGAAGCACAATATAAATGCTTACAAATACAACCAAGAACCTTCTACGATTTACGAATAACACCAAAATAGCTTTGAAATAGATCATCGGTGAAGAAACAGAAAAGGATATTATTTCCATCACATAACTTTTCTCCAAAGGGCAGAGCAAAAATCACGGAACTGGAATTAATGAAAGGGTTTCAACAAATTCTCACCCGACACGAACCAAGCAAAATATTCATTAGAATCCAAAACAAGTTACAAACTATACTTTTGATGAAAGATCCTTTAGGTCAAAGATCCCATTCAAAGTAGAGTCTAATTACTACTGAGCAGCAGGGGAAAAACATTGGAAACCTAACACACTCACCATGTTAACATAATGAATAAGCTTGTCCATCTGCCGGAACCATGTGTGTGCATATTGGTATCTAAAGTCAGTTCCCATGGTCCACATGATGTGGTTTGTCCGAGTTACGTTTGCCTGTAAATTGTACGAGTGCTTAACATTATTATTAAAAAATAGTAAAATATTAAAAACAAAAAGAAGAACAAAAAGGAAAGAAACTAATATAACTCCTGAAAATTTTATTTCAGGGGCACAACTGCCTCAGGGAACGTTACATGTCTCTCTGTGAGGGAGAATAACCAAAATACCTGAGACAATGCAGCAGCCACAAAGTCTTCAACTCGCTCTTGAACATTGTAATCAAACAAATTGATATTGTCCTTCATATTGAAAAAAGGAAAGAAAAGAAATTTCATGTAAGTTATATAAAAAGGACCTGCAATCCTAAATAATTAAGCAACGGATTAAGGTTTCTCGACATGATTACTTGAACAATTGGTGAATCAGCGTTAACTTCAAAATAGAAACCTGAAGGTGGCTCATAGTTCTCTGGAAAAACCCCAGTAAAAATCTGAAAATTGAAAATAAGAAAGAATAAAATTACTGATTTAACTTCCAAAGTAAGCATGGGAAAATGAGCAGCGTCCAATTGTTCCATGAGCAACTAAAAATACTCTAATCCATGTGAGCAAACCTGTGCAGAAGAACCAAGGCTCTTAGAGGCCCGCCAAATGACTTCAAGACTCTTCTCAGTTTTACGCTTTTCATTATCTTGATAGTCAATTCGCCAAAAGAAAAGTGAGTCAAATCCAGTCTGCAGAAAGCAGAGCTCAAAAATTAATTAATCACCTGTACAGAGTTCTCCTTAGGTTAAATCATCTTAATTAATTGCACTTAATATTGAAAGCTCTAAAATTTAAAAACGTTCATGCATTACTTTCTTCAATAAATAAAGTTGGTTCTGAATTCAAGATCAGGAAAAGAAGACTCACTTCTGCTCCTAGCAAGTAAGCCTGTACTGCAGAGTGTCCAAAAGGGTCAATTTGCCACCCAATTCTCGGTGTCATGCCAAACTCCTCTTTAATAAAACGATGTCCTAGAGTTGTTTGATCGATCATGTCAATGTAATGCGTTGCTGCCTCATCATGCATGCACATTCCCCCATTTCTTCAAGAAAAGAGAAGACACAATTGTCTCAACTGAAATTCAAAGATTCTAAAGTACCATGCGGGCCAGGAAAATACAGATAATGATCTATGGTTATGTATCCCAGTAAATCCTGGGAGAATTAGTAAACCATAATATTTTCAAAGCATAGTTCTTAATCCTGGTAATTAATCACTTTTTTTCTTATCCTGAAAGTAATATAACACAACTAGAGGAGTTCTAGCAGCACAAAGAGCACCACCAGCATTAAACAAATGCATTGAATAGAATCAGCAAAAGAACAGCAGTTAACATTTACATTAAGTGCTAATATGTAAAAACACCCTTTAAGAAAAAAATATATGTTTTTTATGAGGTGAGTAAAAACATTTTCCCTTATACATAGTGGGCATAAGTCCCAACAAGCCTTTACATGAATTCTAGTTGCCCCGAGCTAACAAGCCGCCGTACAATTTGCTGGACTGTTTCACTCTGGTCCCTCCACCACCGCTGGAAAAATGCCTGCATTACATTTACAGTGCAATACACAAGGCCAAAAATTAAGCAATAGAACATCAAATGCCAATATGGTAAATTAAACAAACAAAAAGAGATATAGCTATCTAAATAACAATGGAGCACAAAGTATCAAAATCAAGGAAGCAATTTATTCAAATCCTCGAAACAAAAACTTGAACAACAAAAGATTGACATTCTCAAAATTAAGAAATGCTATTGATTGCAAAACCTGCTCAACATAGATAAACTTGCGATTCTTATCAGCCAATAGAGCAGGAACGAGAGAATCCAAGACATTTTGCACACATGCCCCCTGGATAGAGTTGTTGGAGCCGACGTAGTACTGATCGACGGTCTTCAACCATCCGACGTCGTCGTGGGTGTGAGGTACCAAATGCACATTGAGCTTGTCGGGGACAATGCCCTGAGAAGTGTTGTACACCATGTATTTGCATTCCGCGAGCTCTATTACGCTTCCTAACAGAAACACCGTGATTAGCACCGCCATTATCTCCATTTGATCTTTACTTTCCTTTTTCATTATTGGTAATTTACTGGTAAAACAACAAGAGCCCTAATTACGGGTATCTGCGAAATGGAAGTAGAATTGGAACTGAGATGGACGGAGAAGAAAAATGTGTAGAGTGGGTTGGATTTAGCTGGAGTGGAAGAAGAAAGTGAGTGTTGGATGAAGAGAAAAGTTGGCACCTTTTTCCAGAGTGCAATAGACATCGGATATAGACGAGGTTGTCTGTGCGTTGTTGTATGGAGCAACGTTGACTGTATCTATGTTTATTAAAGTGATTTTAGTTTTTTTTTTCCTTTTTTAAATGAGAAAAAAAAAAGGGGGGGGTAGGAAGACCCGAGTCTAAGACCTTAGACAGGGTAAGAAACTTTTTTACATGCTAGTTAAATGTTTAAAGCAATTTTTTTTCTCAAAATTATCCTTATTATAATTCTTTAGCTAAAAATTAGGAATTTAAATAGAATTATTTGAAATTAATTTGATTTTATTTTCAATTATGATTCATAAATTTATTGATTAGTTAAGGATATTACTGTCCTATTTTTATATTTATTAATCTATGACAAAAATTTTAAACGACACTTTATTTCAACTCACACTTAATGGAATAGTTGTATATTTTGGGTTAACTATACAAAAAAATTGCAAATTTTGATTATAACATGAATTTTTTGTAACAATGTTGGTCATTAAACTTTGGATTTTTTTCAACTAAAATATCGATCTTATTTTATGACATCTAATTACTGACACAATTACCATAATTGGACACGTCTCAATGAGGTCATTTCAAATCCATCATCAATTTTGGGAATTAACTTCATCACCTCATGCACCTTCCATCCTCGATTTATGATGTGGTATCATAGTTATGGGTTATAAAATGAAGTCTATATAGTAATTAAATTTTCTTTTCAATCAATGACCAACATTGTCTCAAATAAAAGTTTGTGAATTTGTTTTTAATGTAATCAACCGTTGAATACCAAACTCTTCTAATAAGAGTCCTATCACCTTTATGCAAATTTTAGTATCTAACAAATGTGTGATTTTTCTTTGCATTCCCAACACGAGAACAATGGTACAACTTCATCTTATTCATTTCCTCATACCACCCAACACAAAATAAATATTTAATTTACAACATATTATTACACACTGGATTATACACCAGGAATCATGACTATTTCATCTTTCAGACCCAAAATCTTTCAGGTAATCCAAGTAGATGATGAAAGTCCGAACCTCCATCGGAGCAAGTTCGACGACAAGCTTGACTGGATCAACGGGTCGTCCTCTAACCACTTGAGCATCTTCATGAGGGCCTTGTGCCTTCCAGTTTAGCCTTGCCTTCTCCATCTCTGCCCTCTCTTGGTTGGCAGTTAAACTCGTCTCTGTCACCTTAGCGATCTAGCAAGCAATTTCGAAAACAGACAATTGTTAACTCTCTATACGTAGTCCACATTAACCTGCTGCAAATGGATGTCGTTCAAAGATTGAAATGCTTATATCCACATTGAAAAATCAGCTAATGAACACCATGATTACCAGTTTACAAAGATAACAACATGGATTTGAATTACCTTCTTTCCAGGGAAGAGCTTCTTCAGTTCAACACCAGTTACCACCGAGTAGTATTTATCCTCTCCGGTCTTTGCACATGTCAAAAATGCGTGTAATAATGAGATTGGGTCGTATGAATCAAAAAGTGAACTAAAGAAAATGATATGAATGCTCAGAAATACACCAATGAGAAGGGAACATATGGTGATCCTATATGAACATGATTTGAATGAGAGTTGATCATTGGTTGTAATTGAAACGAGTATTTTCAAGTCAAAGTTCAATCAGAACCGTAAATTGGAACTTCTATTTCCAGTTCAAAGATGATAGCCAAAGATTTCCTGGGCTACTGAAAACAAAGAGTAACAGAATTTAGGACCTCATATAGGTGAGCCAAGCGAAGAAGAACTCCGCCACTTTCAAGTTCCTGCAGCATTAAACAATATGGTTGAGTTCTAGTAGTACTAAAACACCATCTAAAAACTGACTTGATTTCAGAAAGTTATTCATAAAACCTGAAGGGTAATCACTGCAATGTTGTTTGGTAAACTATAGGATTGATCAAAAGCTGAGAATGTAGTTACGTGGGAACTCAACCAATTATCACCCTCCTGCATGAACAAAATTGATAAGATATCTCTTGATAACAACTTCCATCTATATACCGACCAAATAATTCTCTCACCTCTTCAGAAAATGCCAGAAGAAGTGGAGAATAAACCTCTTGTCCAAATGTGCGGCGCCACTTTGCCCCTTCTCCACGCGAATCAATTCTGAGATAGTACTTCCCTCGAACCTGATAAAGAACACTTTGTTCAGAAATGATTGGAAGAAAGCACTTTCCTGATATGGGCCATTCATTTGAAACTTGTCGTAAGATAATTTGGGGGAGCCCAAAAAAAGCATAACAAACCGCTTCATAAACAAAGAGCATGTTTACTGATCACAAACAGCAGTAACATATGTAAATGTAACTTGAATACTATATTACCGTCAAACCCTTGCAATTTTGAAGAACACAAGTTTCTTCATTTAGAACCTCACCAACACCTCGAGAGTCATCATTGAGCAGCCTCCTATACAGTGAAAAAAACAAATCAATATATAGGCTATTGGTATCCCAAATGCAAAAGAGCTAAGAACTGGACCAACTTTGAATTGGAAGATACGCATGACGCAGGAAACACATCAGCGCTAACAATCCCGTCATCGTCAAAAAAATTACCGGAAAATGTTTCAAAAAAGGTTGAACCTACCTATGAAGCATCAGCTCTATTTGACCATCCACCAAGCTTGACCCACCAACTGCACGGTCCACCAGCACAGAAACTTCTCGAGTTTCATCCTCCAGATAAATTCCAAGGTTTATCTACATAACATAGAGATTTTGAAATGCTATTTAGCTCTTCCAAATCCTGGTAGATGCCACCCTTAACACCCTTAAAGTAAATCACCTCATGACCACTCAATGAGCTCCAAATATCATAAAGCAGCTAAAAACAGCTATATATAAATAAAATGCTAAGCTATGTGCAAGCTTTAAAAAATAAAAAATGGCATACAGGGTAATAATTTCCGGCAATCGGTTGGTGTACTTCCAGGTCCCAGTCATCTCTGTAATCTCGAATCTGCAAGAATCAATTTTAACAGAATCAGATAACAAGTGGTAAATTTTTACAGATACTTCAAGTTGAGCTTCTCCCAGTTTCCTGACAGCTAAAGTTTTTCTCAAGGATCCTAAGAAACCAAATATGAAAATTATACCCTTTTAATGAAGTCACGCCCATTGGAGTCTGTATAAAAAGTTTTGTTCGTGTTCAAGCCAGTGCTTATTTGAGCTATTATTTCCTTTCCATATCCATCATCAATGGGTATAGGTCCAATCTGAAATTGAAATCAACATGAGGAAATACATATTGTATAGAAGTAATAATAAACTATTCCACTTGCATTTTACAAGGCTACAGGTAAACTTACAGTAAACTCCACCTCAGCATGTTCCTTTTCTTTGTAGACCCTGGTGACCTAAAAAAATTAGGTATTAGCTGCTTTACATACAAGGAAGCAAAACCAAGACTGAATCAGTCAAGAACTACATATTGGGGACTAAAAAAGGAAATAACTCGTACGACTATCAGAACCAACTAAAACACTTCTCTATTCTAATTTTTCAATGCTCATCCCCCAATAGGTCTAAAATGTAAAAGGAAGAAGAAAAAGGGAGAATGGTAAAGCACCTGATATAACCATGAATTAACCTGCTGGTGCACTTCATCCATTAATGGACCGCGCATCACAGCCATGGAAACCTGGAAATAGGAGACTCCAAATTTTACTTACTGACCAAAATCTGACACTCTCAAATGAGATCAAAACCCTTGGATAACAATATATTGGTTATTAGACATTTAAATGTGTGGAATAAGATACACTTAAGCAAGAAGCAAACCTGGCCTTCAGGTTCAATTGGGAATGTACCATTTGGACGGAAAACATAAGCCCCAGATGCCTTTGAACAAGAAGCAATAACTTCAGATAATAGCAATCTTCTAAAGCAAACATAACTTAAACTTTGTGGCAAATAAACTAAAGGATAAAGTGCAAGAAGACATAGTTAATACTAATGGTTTCTTCAAGGATGTAAGTTTACCTGGAAAACTCTGTCAGTGCCATTATAACCAGTGTAATAACTATAAGATTGCTTGGCTACTGCAGCGACCTTCACCAGTGAAACAAAAAATTAGTCTACAAGCATTATGTGCACAAGAAATGTAGTAACATCATCTATTTATCAGTGGACTAGTATCGTGTTTGCAGTAAGTTTTACTATAAAGCTCTTCCAAAGATGTTCCCCAAAGATTATGATTCAAATCTCATGTGGAACCGATGTGGGTTATTGTAACAAACATCTTTCAAGAGTCATTAGAACACTTAACAGAGACAACTTACTGAATTTCTTTTGTTCGTATAACGTGTTAGCTTTCCTTCATTCGCAGAGTAGAGTAGCTTTAGATTTCCTTGACCAACTTCAAATGTTTCTCCAGTACCTTCTTCTGGAGTATAAACTGCTGAGATGATTGACCTGGACTCTGATAAGGAGTTGTAAAGAAGAAACATCAGAATATCACGTGACAACAGTCAATCTTGTAACCCAAGTGAACTTATCCATGTCTACCTGTTGTTTTTGCACTCGATACAACATAAGTGCTGAAACCAAGAGGTGGAACAGATGCTGAAAAGGCAAGCCAAAATCTCACCGAGGAATTGGCTGTTATACCTAAATATGCTCTGATATGATCATTCGTTGTCAACAACGAGATGTTCGAAATAGGAAGGAGCTGAGATTTAACCTCTCTTCCATCAGAATCAAGAACAACTAAATTTTCAGATGAAACCTGCCAAAGATATGACTAATTAGTCAAATACTTCTAAAAACTCCATAGGGATCCCAGTCAGCCAGATAAGCATTAACTAAAATCAAAGGTATAAACTATGAAAGAGAGATCATGTGCTTCACCAAAATTAATCTTATTTCTATACTTACTGCTGTTGTACCAGAGCATCTGATAACAAGGCAACCTCACAAGTTAGCAATATATATAAACACAGTTTCAGTTATAAGAAACTATTCCTGCTCATTTCTACAATACAGTTTTTTTCTCATTTATATAAGAAACAAATATTTCCACACAAAAAATATGTTGATTACATCACTATTTTAAAAATTCATTTGTATCTTATGAATGAAAATTAATTTGTATATTGTGATAGATTACGAAAATTCATCTGTATTTTGTGAGTTTATTTTTGTAAATGAATATTTGGTGGTTTGTATTTCGTTTATGACATTCGTTAAAAAAAAAAAAATCTTTTCAATGAATTTTTTTTATGTTTGAGTATTTTCCCTAAAACTTTATTAAACTACATTTAGAAATGAGATAATGTACATTCTAAATGTTCTTTGTAGTACAATTTGAATAAATTTTTTTCCACAATACCGTGCATCACACGGACGGACCAGTTAATATAAGAACAAGAGTAGTGTAAAAAAAGACTCATTGTCACAATCTGATATAAATATAGAGAATAAAGATACTATGCAAGACCCAATATCCCACTATAAGTTTCGTCTTGTGGATAGATAACTTTTATATGCAACACCAAACATTAAATTTGAAATTTTGGACACAACATAATTGAATGTAAAAAAAGACAATTTATCTAAACCCAATGTTATCTATGCTCCATGTCTCTTCAATGAATTTTTCTTTGATATCTGAGATTTTTCCCAAAAAAAATATTTAACTACTTTTAGAAATGAGATAATATCAATTCTAAATGTGTTTTAAATTTTGGTTTCTTTCTTAAATAAAATTTTGACTTTTAAAATATACATTTGATAAATAAAACTTGACTTTAAAATATAACTTTTGTTGGTTAATTTAAAATTTAATGATATATTCTCGAAATTTTCAGTTTTCAATTTTTGTCAAATATAAACTTGATTTTTTGCATAATTTGTTGTATAAATAAGAGTTTTAAAATATAGTTTTTGGTGGTTAATTTAAAATTTACTAATATATTCTCGAAATTTTCAGTTTTCAATTTTTCTCAAGGATAAACTTGATTTTTTTTGCATAATTTATTGTGTAAATAAGAGTTGAGTTTTAGAATATAAAATTTGAATTTTTATTATATTTGTTTTGGTGGTTTAAAATTTGTCGTTATTTTCTCTAAATTTTCAATATTTGGATAAGTATATTTTTCAAGAATACCGTAAAAAAAATACTAATATCAATATTTTCTCGATTTTTCCGATATTTGATCAGATTTATACTTTTTAATTAAGGATATATATTAATAGGCAAAAACGTATATACCCCTATGTATGTACCCAAAGGTATTATTAGTTTGGTATTAGTTATTAGTGGTGTATCCCTGAAAGTATTAGTTATATACTAATAAGGTATTACTTGTATAACTGAAATATATGTTTTAGTGAAACATATTAGTTGTACAAGAAAATGATAAAACGCCAATCGTGGGCAACTATTAATATGTCAACTGCTGACATGTATTGATCTCATCCCCTCATTATATGGAAAGTCCAATTAATAGACATCAATGATGGGCACATGGGTGGGGTAACATGACTGTGGCTGTATTTCATAAGATATTAGTTGTTCACTCATTAGGTATTTACTTGTATAACTGAAATATATATTTTAGTGAAAGATATTACTTAAGGTATTACTTTTACCTTAATTGTTACATGTAAAAATATTAATCGTATTACTTAAAGGTATTAGAGTTAGGTATTAAGGTTTGGGTTGGGGTAGAGTATACCTCAGGGTACACCAGCCCTTCTCATATTAATATCGATATCTTTGATTTTTTATACATTGAGAAATATATATTTATCATACACACAAAAATCATAACCATTAATATTGAAAATATTGAGAATTTATTGAGCATTGGAATATGCTAAACATTAGTAAATGTTTATAAAAAATTATAAATATTCTTAATTTCTAGAATTATTCCAATATCAACATTTAATATATCCTTAAATTCAAAATATCCATATTTGAGTTTCCGTTCTCATTTTTCATTCCATGGGAAAATAATGATGGAATCTTTTGTTGGATGGATAGTTTGGAAAATAAGAGTGTATTGGATATAGCAAAAAAAATGTAATGACTAGTTAATGTCTTTTGGAAATTAGGGTGTGGTTGGATATATTTTATTCTTTTGGAAATGTTTCCTCATATTGTTCCAAATTGGAATCAGTTCATAATTAAGTTTATTGTTCTCTCAAAATATGGGCATTTATCAACGATTGTATCAAAAACATCAATTACTTACCGGGATTCGGATGACGTCCTCTCTTTTCCACCCTAGAGGATTGTATGCTATTATGACCTAGCATTAGAGGAAAACCTTCAAATAATACCAAAAAGAAGTAACATACAGTAAAAAGCGGGAGAACAATGCATTTCTTCTGGTGTTAAAAAATACAAGATTAATGATCCTTACCAAGCTTTTCCCATTGGTGAAACTAGCTTCTGATGGAGGACAATAACTTATGTTGAGCAGAGGACACTAACCAAAAAAAAAAAACCACATCAATATATCAGAATATAGTAAGTTTTCCTGCTCTAAATTGTGAACTTGCAAAAGGGAAAAGGAGCTATAATCGATTATTAATGGCATCACGAGAATACTTTTGAGATTTTCATAAATTGATTGGGGGAAAACGGGAAAAAAGAGTAATCTCAATTGCAATCGACTGACTACTTAATGACTGCATACTCTGAGTTTGTCCCAGAACCATTCAAATTTCCCATGAGCATATTGCACTGAAGCAGTAAACTTTCTGTTCTTATTGGACATTTAATATGCACTAGCTCTCTGGTTAACAAATCACACGACTAGTGATATAAAATATATCATTCAGATGCCACAAACCCACAATGAAGGAGAATCCGTAATCAAAGAGAACCTAACGCAACACAGGGAAACATGTACTTGCCTGCTGAAATTCAGGGACTGAATCTGTGTGCATAGAATTCGATCTTGATCTTGTTAACATGGCCAATGATGATGCAACCACTTTCTCGGCCTGAAAATTTAAACCAACCGGAGGGGAATTTAGCAATATATGATACAGCAAAAAGAATGTCTACTGATGAAGCAAGCATATGTCACTGATGAGTCCCTACCTAAGGATACTATCCCAAAGGTGAAGGAAGTGAGAACAAAAGGTTACTCTTAATGAAATATTCCAAGGTCTGAACACTTTTCAACTGAGATGTGGACATACCTCTTTATAACCAATTGAAAGTCGCAAAGCATAATCAGCAGCCACGTGCTGTCTTTCTGTCCCACTAACTGCATCATGATGTTGAGCTATAGCCAAAGCATCTGCCAAAGTATCGGTGCCTGGTCCAGAACTATTCCTGCCTTTGAAGAACTCCAATTGCCTTGCTGCCTAAAATTGAAGCCCAAAAATGACTCTGGCTATGGAAAACTGGGATAAATAGTCCAGGTGCACATATTGCATCCACACATACAGAATCCAAGTAAAAGGTCCAAAAACTTACTAAATAGTAACCACTCAGCACTCTAACATATCCTTTCAAGCCTGGCCTACTGGTAAAGTACCCAGTCCAGTATGCATTCTCCCTGTCTGCGTAGCTGCAAATTATAGTAACCATTCATACCAAATGTTACTTCAGAGCAGCTTTGCTGTGGTTGATATTTCAATCGTAAGAGTAGCACTCACGGGAAAAAGTCACCAGTTTTCAGAGGCCATTTCTCATTTGCAGCATATTTTGCATCAGTGTAGATTGATGGCGTAGAATACAGCACATTAACACGGCCGTCCTGACAAGCAAAAGGATGGCCTCAGAACATAGTTTTGAGAGATATATGTACAGCTGAAGGTATATATGTAAAGGAATCTCATAAGTGAAGACGAATACCAGATTCACATAGTGAATGAACTTGTCCATCTGCCTGAACCATGAAACTGCATATTGGTAACGAAAATCAGTTCCCATATTCCACATTATGTGATTTGTCCTGGTTAAATTTGCCTGCAATGGAAAGAGGCGTCAGCTAATTAAATACCAAAAACAAAAAGTTGACCAAGATAAAAAATGAGAAGATGTGAAACTTGAAGTTTCATATCATTAAGACATCCCTTAATTTCAACACTGCCTTATCTAGAACATTTGTTTCTAATCTCCCCTAAAATCTGGCTTCCTCGCAAATCACACACATGCATGCACATTGCTAAAACTGATGCAACAGAAAATTGTAACATTAGGATCTTAGTGGTGTGAGAAGCTAAGACAATCATGCATGGTACCTGTGCTACAGCAGCTGCGACAAAGTCATCCACTCTCTGTTGCACATTATAATCGAAAAGGAGATGATCATCCTGAATTTAACCCTTGCATTAATAAAAGTTTGAAGGACACATTACCCGAAAGATCAGTGTTTCCATTTTGAATGATATACAACCTGAATTGGATCGGACACATCGTTTATTTCAAAAGTAAAGCCATCTGGTGGATCATAGTGGACGGGAAATATCCCTGTGAATATCTGGAAATGAACTCACAACAGAAAGTCAGAACTTTTACTTGACATTTTATGCATGTGAACAACAACAACAACAACATCTGCCAGATGTATTGAGCTAGCATTTTGAAAATGAAAAGGTGAAAGTAATAGTGCCAATACAAGTTAAAGAATCTAGAAACTTGGGCATAGACTTTCGATAAACACCTGAGAAGAGGAACCCAGGGACTTTGAGCCTCGCCATATAACCTCAAGAGTTTTATCACTTCTTCGCTTAGCTCTATCTTGGTAATCAATTCGAGCAAAAAAGAGGGAATCGAACCCCATCTGCAACATGATATTTAGCAAAACGAAATCAAACATTTTCTGCTGTATGAATGAATAACTGGTTCTTAGCAAATGCATTCTGAAATTATTAGAATTCTATTAGTCACATCTTCAGCAACACCAGACTCCAAAAATAGTACCTCTCTCTACTAAATAACCTTACTTCAGATTTAAAAAATGCATAACAAATCAAAAGAATTTCGATCAATGGATACCTCTGCGCCAAGCAAATAAGCCTGAACAGCAGAATGTCCAAAAGGATCAATTTGCCACCCAACTCTCGGTTTTTTTCCAAATTCATCAAGGATAAAACGATGCCCCAGCGTTGTCTGATCAATCAAGTCAATGTAATGCGGGGTTGCCTCATCATGCATGCACATTCCCCCATTTCTGATCATGAAATAAAAGGCATACTTTAACTCAAATCAACAGATTCAACACAAACAAGAATTACCAACTACAATATCCAACGGATTAAGCTCGCGACTAAAGAGGATGCATACATGAATTCAAGTTGACCGGAATCAACAAGCCGTTTGACTTTAGCTTTGAGAACATCACTCTGTTGTCTCCACCATCTCTGAAAGAATGCCTGATCAAAGAACCACCAAATTTTAACCGTACTCGCAAACCAAAAAAAAAAAAGAGAAAAACACAAGACAAGTTATATTTACTAGCAATGATTAGAAAACAAAAGTAAAATTACCATCTCAACATAAATGAACTTCCGATTCTTATCATCAAGCAAGGCAGAGATCACAGAATCCAACACGTTCTGAACACATGCTCCCTGAGTTGAAAAAAGAAACGCGATTAAGTTAATCAATAATTAGCAACTCCAATGTTAACATAATGTAGTACCCGAATCGAATTGTTGGCGCCGGCGTAGTACTGATCGACGGTCTTGAGCCATCCGACGTCGTCGTGAGAGTGCGGGACCAAATGGACGTTGATTTTACCGGGCACGATGCCGGAGGTGGTGTTGTAAGCTATGTAGGCGGAGTCAACAGAGCATATTCCGGCGAATATTGCGGCGATGGTGAAGAAAACGAGGTATTTGAGCTCCATGGAGTTGGGAGTTGCAGAAAAGGGGAGTGTAGTGTGTGTGTATATTGGTGATGAAATCTTCACTTGAGAGCAAAGCAAAAGCAATAATTGATTGCTAGCCTTTCCATTAACCCGTTTAAGCAACTGCTACTGCCATGGCGACTTTGGAGAAGAGTATCGGACCACGCTTCTTGCTTCAATTTTTTTTTTTTTTCATTTTTCTATAATATTAAAGGAGAATTAATTATCATTTCTCTCTTTTTTATTTTTTATTTTTAAGCCAACAAATATATATATATATCTGTTTTTTTTAGTATAATTAGTTTATATTTGAGAGCCACGAGGATAGTGGTGTATTGTTTCTTGTTTGACACATAAAATTATGTGACAATGTCATGTGTTGGCATCTCTTATCTAACATTACACCTTTGTTTTGTTTATTTAGAAAGAAAAAAATTACATTGTAAATATTAATTACTACATTAATCCATGATAAAATCATTTTCTGAAATATATTTTTTCCCAAAGTTTAGTTGTGTTTCTAAACTGTTGTAACTGATAATTTCATAATATTCTTGTAACTAATAATACTCAGTCCAAAAAAATCATGTTGTTCCATTTTTTTAAATTTTATATTAATTATATAATAATTTATAATCCATCAATTTTCTATCATATCAACCCCCAACTTTTTTTAATATACAAACCATGTATCTATCATCTTAAACAAGTTGTGTAATATAATAAAAAGCATTACAACAATTTCACCTAAAAAATATTAAATATTCAAATGTAACTATTTTTTTGGAGGGGGGAATAGTGTTTCAGGAAACATAACCTTTTTTCTTGAGGATTCACTTTGAAGGATAAATTAATGAATATAGTATTATAATTGAAATTTCATAAATTAATTCTCAAAAATAAAATGTTATAGTTTAATATGATTAATCATTTTGGATGGAGGGATTAATGCACAAGTAAGACAAGTTGCGAAGGAGACGCGGCGAGAAAGCAGAGCAGTCTCTACTCACTGATCTTATCCACACTGCGTCAAATGAGGTGGGGGTCCCACTTCTAATATAAAATCAACACTCGATAAAATAAATAATTAAACTGGGGTTTGGACTTTCGATATTAATTATATATTATATATTATATCCATTAAATGATAAGAAAATACTATACATCATCAATGCATTTAAAAAAGAACGAACATGAAATTCACATCATCTCAACCATATCTATTTTCATAAATCAATTTATATTTTGCGGACATCCTTAAAAAAATTACACAATTCAACATGACTTATATAAATATAAAAATACATATACAAATAAATCACAATAGTAACATCATAGAACACATATCTTCAAGTCTAATAGATAATATTTGTATATTTTTTATGATTAATAGAATGAATAAATGAGTAATAGAAATCCATATACATAAAACAAAAACACATCACAAGAATTTGAAGGTTGGGCTTAAATGTTTTTCATTTTCTTTTAGAATTATATGCTGCCCTGTTTAAGTCATCCAACTAAAATGAAGTTTTACATCACTAAAGTAGGCAAATAAACAGATTACATCCTTGAAACGAAAAACAGCATCACTCTAGCTCAGCATCATCAGAAAAAAACCCTACAAAATTTTGGTGCTATTGTACATAATAATGGACATCCATGGTCGGATATTCATTTTCTCATCACAAGATTCTCTAAATTTCCTTTGTGTAAATTGAGGAAGGAAAGACCATAGGAGAGAAGTGAGAGAAAATGGAAAAAAATGGAGCATAGGAGAAAATGGAGGATCTAGATTTTTGTTTCTCTCCCTTTACTGCAATCTGTACTACAGCACATTTTTTTCTCAGGATGGCATCTCATCACCATGGCCCTCATCCCCAGTTGAAATTTGGGACTCGAAGTAATTTGGTTCTGGACGAGGAAACAATAGCTTGAGCCGGAAAGCATCAACACCGTTCAAGTAGTACCGGAAAAGCCTCTTGGCTCTAATGAACCCTAGACGACCATAGAGTGCAAGGGCTCCTTTATTTGTAACTTCTGCTTCCAATGTTACCTTTAAACAATGCAGAAAGCAGAATTAGTGTTTTCAAGCAGTTTACATGTCATGAAAAATTAAACCACGGACAACATGGCAACTTATCACATCCTTGGATTCTATTTCGGTAATTGACTACAAAAGTCCAAGAAGACAGTTGTTGCTTCTCAAATCTAATATGAAAAAATGAAGGGGGAAAAGGTGGATATGACTTAAGATAGTGTAAACTTGAATTGCAGATTGCATGCAATATGGAAAAGTAGCCGTTTTAGACTGTGATTTTGAAGAACAAATACGAAAAAGTGAAGCACTTGGCTATAGAATATCATGATATCATTTCTAGCTTAAGAATTGAAGCTATGCAACAGCACTATAGAAAATCTGCAGTCTTGGAGATGATGGTACATAGACATTATCATGTACTAGCATATAGGCATTGGTGTATTTATGCGATTGTGTGTGAAAGAATGACATACTTTGCATCTTCTGATGAATTTATGGAGCATCATAAACCCCTATAACAAAAGAATGCATATCAAGTGAGTGACATACCTCCTCACAACCCGATTCCATCATCACTTTAATTGACCTACTAACAAGTTCAGTTGCTGCAAAACGAAAGAAGATGATTCATTAGATGGTGAGAGAGCAGAAATTACTAATTAACAAGTTCACTTTAATCAAGTTTTGTTGAATATGCATGTATTTCAAGAAGAACTCAAGAACAGATAAATGCTAGCAGTTCATGGCTGTCAAGTTGGGATACATAGTGATGAGACATTTCTCCCATTCTAAATCAAATTTCTTCTCAGTAATTAAGCTAAGTTTTGATTCCTAATTCAAGTTCTGTATGGTACAACATGTGAACTGATGTAGTTTTCACTATCCATAAGCAAACACATAACATACATACGTGCAAATAGATGGTAGATATCGTAATGAATCATCCTAGAATGAAGGCATAGTGCCAACTACTTACCAATGCCTCTGCCTCTGTAAGGGCTGAGAACCACAAGCATGGCGATATATCCTCTGAAAGTGTGGCGATGATCTCCCATCTTGCACACCACTGTGCCCACGCATTTTCCTTTATGAAACGCCTGTAATTTACAACCAACAATCAACTAATCAATCGAACAACCCAAAACCCTAACTGAGAGTTACAAGCGGAGAAAACGGACTTTCAATCGATCAATTGAATAACCAAAAACCCTAATTTAGAATTACAAGCAGAGAAAGGGAGTTACGAGGAAAGAGAGATGGGGCCAGAGATAGACGAAGTATCTATAGGTGAAGATGGAATAGGGTTCGCTGAGCTCCTGATCCACCAGATTCATAATCAGCGGGAGATGATGCTCGCCACCGTAACTCACGTACTCTATTTCCTCCGCCGCGACCTCCGCCTTCTCCTCCGCCATATAGACCTAACTCCGCCGCCGTTGCGTGTCGTTTCGGCTGGGTTTGTTCATTTCAAATTTATTCAAATCTTAGAGCAAAAAGAATGTGGAGTTGATTAAGCTGTAATTGTGAGTCATACTTTTGATGAATGGTATTTTGTACGGCTGCAGCTACGGTTCCACCATCACCATTTCTTCAGTGTGATCTTGTAAAACCCTAAATTTGAAACCAAAAAAATATAATTTGGTTGGGACTAAAAAAACCTATCAACTGTTAAGCTCACCCCATTTACTAAGTACACCCCAATTAGTAAAATAATATAATTTGAAAAGCACCCATCAACTACTAAGCACACCCTACACCTCATTTACTAAGTACACCCCAATTAGTAAAATATATATAATTTGGGAGGGACTAAAAACACCCCCATCAACTACTAAGCACATCCCACACCCCATTTACTAAGTACACCCCAATTAGTTAATTCACAATTTAAATTAATCAACTACTAATCGCACCGCACCCCACACCCCATTTACTAAGCACACCCCAATTAGTTAATTCACAATTTAAATTAATCAACTACTAAGCGCACCTCACACCCCATTTACTAAGTACACCCCAATTAATCCATTCACAATTTAAATCATTTCTCTACACACCCCTAAAAGTGTCCAATTTCACCCATTATGTTAAAAAAAACAATTGAACCATCTCTTCTCTCTCTCCAGCGTCCAAACCCGCAGGATTATTTTGCAAACAAGTATGAATTGGGAATCTTGTGAGTTGTAGCTCCCAAATGGCCCACAATTGGCCTAAGTTACACATTCATTGTCGTGTGCTCTACCATTTCCAGGCCACAAAGAAAACTCAGTCAACACAAAAATAAGGTTCACATTTTGCCGAACACCATACCAAATGAACGGCTGAGTTGGCCGAAAACCTTTGCTTCTAGACGGCCAAGACGACCGAATATTGTGTCACGTGTTCGGTATGTAAGTACTAAATGCGCGATTTTTGCACCAAATTTTTAAATTGGGTTAATTGTTAAAAAATAAAATCACCACTTCTACTCAAATTGTCGTTTTAACCAAACTTTTCAATATTGGTCAAAATAACATAACGTTATATATTTAGTAAGTTTTTCGACTAAAATCAATTTTCGAAAAGTTGTATTTTTTTTTTTATTAAGCTTGGGAGAGTGGAGTAGAAGGGAGAGAAACAAAAAAAGACTAAAAAACTTGGGTGAAAAGTTGTATATCAATAGATAATGATTTATTTTTTTCACTATCTTAGTTAAAAAATATACTACATATATAAGGTTATGTTATTTTGACCAATAGTGAAAAATTTTGTTAAAATGACAATTTGAACAAAGGTTGTGATTTTTCTGGCAATTAACCCTTTTAAATTTACGAAAATGAAACATATATTACTTAAAATCATTAAAAATGTATGCAAAATCTTAACAAAATGTACGAATATATCTTCATCGTCCATTGTAGTTTTTCTTCACAAAATGAGGGGGGGGGGGAATAATGAAAATTTAAGAAGTTAGGGTTTAAATGTAGAAATAAAGAAGAAGTAAAATGAAGAATGAACAAATATGTCATCTATGTGTGAATGGTATTTAAGTCTTTGTTATCTATTTATTTTTGCATTTTTTAAATATGGGATGTGCTTAGTAGTTGATGGGTGCCTTTAGTCCCACCCATTTTGGAGTGACAGATTTGGGTATTGAAATTAGCAATTTAGCTGAAAGAATTAAAAAAAAAAAATATATATATATATATATATATATATATATATAATGGGTTTTCAATAGAATGTTATAATAGAAAATTTTTAATTGAGGGTTACAATTGACAGTTTTTGGGTGTGTATAAAGAAAAATGTGGTATGAAAAACAAAATTCTAAATTTCGCTAGATGTTGGTCGGACGCTTGACTAGCGTCCAGGATGCATAGTCGGATAGACTTTTTGTTATTTTAGTTATATTTTTTAATCTTTTATCTTTAAAAAATATTATTAGAAAATTATATATATATATATATTAATTTATGTTGGAGGACAAGTAAAAAACTTAATATCTTATTTGAATTATATTTATATATACGATTTATTCAATGATTATAAATTTAAATTTTATATATATTTTTCAATTCGTTAATTTTCTTATCTATATCTAATTAAATAATCATAATTTTATAGAAATCTATATAATGCATTAAGATCACAATCGTTTTGCTAAAAAAAAAAAGTAAAGAAAAAAAATTATTTGGTGTCATATGGGGTCGAATTGTTCCGCCTGGGATCGTTCAATGCCTAAGGTGGCCTAATAGGTAAAAATCTATGCGGTTAAGAGCCGCCTATACCAAATTTTAAAACATTGATAAAAGCTTAGCCTATACCAAATTTTAAAACATTGATAAAAAATATTAAACTTGGGTGTATGTATATAATAAAGGTTAGGATTTTCATGAGACCATCCTAGACATTAGAGTTATAAATACAATGCTCAATTAAATACGGAGATTAAAAAAAATAAAACCATGAAAGGTAGCACATGAGTTTTATGAAAAATATTATAAATGTCTAAATCCAATGAAATAAAATATTAAGTCCAAAAAACACATTTTTCCTAAAGATCGAATAAACTCGAATTATTCTTTCTTTTTTTTTTTATAAAATCCAATGAATAAAAAATAAATACAAAAGATGATAAATTATAGATTAAAATTCACTAAAATTCAATTTCATATATAACATAACAAATTTAAACACGAAATTAAAAACTCAACAACAACAAACAAATAAAAGAATACTGCATTGATTATTAGATTGATTTTACTGTTCTAATTCATGGTTCTTCCCAAGTTTCAATCCAGATGACCCATAATATTTTGATGTTTGATTTCATGTTCATTATTTTTAATTAATAATATTAATTATATATATATTTCTTATATTTTTAAAATATCAACGGAAATATACATTAAAATAGCGGATCATGTTTGCCAAGTCCGGCCCAAAATAATCTGACAAAGTCGCACGTGATAATGAGTTCAAGTGATTAGCGACTTTAGTTGAAGCACGAGTCAATGGTCACAAAAGCGGCCACGTAAACCCCACCGTCGATTATGAGCACACTTCTCATTAGTGTAATGTAATCTCTCTCTCTCTCTCTCCTCCTTCTCTCTCCTCAACCTTTTCTTGATATACCCTTGCGAAGTTGCGCCAGATTGCAGCTAGATTGATAGTTTCAATCGGAAGAAAATGTTGAGAGTTGCTGCTCGGAAGCTCTCGTCCTCGCTCCGGAGGCCTACCAACGTCGCGGCTTCATCCGCCGTCGTTCCCAGACACGACATCGGCGGAGAGGACGGCGCAGCCAGTTCGTTCGCCCAGTCCTACTCTGTTGATTCTCACCCGCTCTTTCATTTCCCCTCCAGAGGTCCGTTTCATCTACTCGTCCTCCAATTTTGAGGAATTTTCTATTTTTAGGTTCGTTGTTGTGAGTATTGCTGATCGATGTTTGAAATTGTCGGTTTAATTCTCGAAGGCTTGTTAGGGTTTCGCAATTTTGTGGTTGATTATTTGTTTTGTTTAAATCCAAGTGTTGGAGAGAAAGGACGATATTTGCTTACAGTCTAGCTTTTTATGATTTACTGTATTATCGATTTCTTTGTTTTTTATCTTGTCTGCCGTTCTAGCTTCGGATCATGTAGCCTGATCTGCCCTCATCTCCAGTGATCATCACTTAGATTACTGTGAGGATTTCTGGTTTCACGCATAACAGTAATGTTTTTTTGTCTCACTTGTGTAGTCTACTATGCAAATTGTGAGAAATATTATGATCTGGCATAAGGAACACTGATAGGTGAACCAATAGAACATGTGCCTTTTGAATTGCTATTTTGGATGATTGCAAGCATATGACCATACATGCCTTTTGAATTGCGACGTTGATGATAATTACAAGCAATACCAATTTGGGTTGTCGTATTTAATTCTGTGTTTTATAAGAAGGTTGTCACAGCTCATCCGTTAATAAGCTTGTTGGAAATTCAGTCATTTCCACTGCTTAATGCACTTTACTTCTGTAAGTGATTATGCCTCTGTGCCTACTGCCATTGGGTGTTTTAAAAAAAAAGAAACGCAGTCTTTGTTGGATTGTTTGTTTCATCCTTGATGTAGGAGGGGAGGGGTGAGATACTCTCAACAGAATAACCCTATACAGTGACACAAGTATTGTACTCCCTCCAAGTTCACTGGTAACCAATGTTGCTTGGATGATTCCAAAATTCACAACATTAGAGCTGACTGCTGCTCTTCTTAGTTGATGTATTCTACTACTATCTTTATGCAATTTCGTACATTCTTCCTTTTCCTTTTCTTCTACTTAGTGTTTATCTTGAAGGGATATTAAACACATAAGTAACGAGACATCTGTCCATTTAAGTAGTACCAATATAGATAACCCTGTGGATGAGTTTGCTATTCGGATTCTATATGAACTAGCTATGTGGTGCAGGCATCTGATCCACTATATTTGGCATATTATTTATTTATTTATTTTGATACTGTTGCTATAATAGTTCAACATACTATAGCTATCAGGATTGCTCAGACCTTTCATTACTCTATGATTTAAGGACTCAGTTAGCATTTTTGTGGGAAGAGTTTGTAATGCTTGACACACCTTATTGTTGTTGTAATTGTAGTAGTATGTAGCTTCATATAGCAACAGTTTGACTTTGGGCTGCTGCTGTAATGTAAAATGATGTAACGTAAAGTTGCAGTTTGGATCATAATCAAACTGCGAAGTTGGTTGTATTTGGCTAATAGTAAGGTAAACTTGTGAATTTGAGAGAGATCACCTAAAGTGTGGACCAAAGATTAACAATAAAGATCAGGTAACACCATTAATTCCGAAGGGCGGGGGAGGAATAAGAACGGAAGCTGTCACCAAAAACTTGGAGCACCAAAATGTGTCGCATTGAATATTGAACTAAGTTATTAGATCTTTTTTATTATATCATTCTGTTTTTCAGTCTTATAAGTTGGTTAATTGACTTTGAAGTATCAGCAACACTGAAAATATTAAAAGCATACTTGTATATATATTCATTATCTTTTAGTTCCTGAAAGTAAGAATCGATTTACCATAAATATAAATAATCATTTTTTGTATGATTGAATATAACAAAATGATTTTGTCAAAAAATACGACAAAATAACAAGTTGAATTTTTCAGTAGTTTGTGCTGTGATTTACGAAACTGCGAGAACTTTATGAAAGTCCTCTGCTGGGAGTTTGTTTTCCAGTTGTACTCTGGATTTCTCTTGCACTTCTACCACCTCTAGACAGTGAACCCTCTCAAGCATTTGTTAGTAGATTCAGCTTTGCTGTGTCAGAATCTGGTTTTCTAGTTTTAGACATGCCTTCTGAGATAAAACCATCTGTTCAATATTGTAATTAAATTGTACATTGATGGCCTTCCTCATTCTGTTAGAAACATAACTGTTGAAACTTGTATGATTCATGGTCCTTCTGAGTGATGGATCATGGATGTATTGTACTATGATCTTGATCAAAAGATTTTATTTTTGCAGGTTTTTCATCTGGTTCAATTACCCCAAAGGACGAAAGCAGCTTTACTCTACAGGTCCCACCAACAGTGGCTGCTATAAAAAATCCAACTCCGAAGATAGTTTACGATCAGCACAACCATGAGCGCTACCCACCAGGTGACCCCAGCAAGCGGGCATTTGCCTATTTCGTCTTGACTGGTGGGAGGTTCGTGTATGCTTCATTGCTCCGCCTCCTAGTCTTAAAGTTCATCCTCAGCATGTCAGCCAGTAAAGACGTTCTCGCCCTCGCCTCCATTGAGGTCGATCTATCCAGCATCGAACCTGGTAGCACCGTAACTGTGAAGTGGCGTGGAAAACCTGTCTTCATCAGGCGGAGAACTGAGGAAGATGTCAAGCTGGCCAACAGTGTTGAGTTGGGGTCTCTCCGGGACCCACAGCAAGACTCGGAGAGGGTGAAGGATCCCGAGTGGCTTATAGTGATTGGAGTCTGCACACATTTGGGCTGCATTCCATTACCAAATGCTGGAGATTTCGGGGGATGGTTTTGCCCATGCCATGGCTCTCATTACGATATATCTGGAAGAATTCGAAAGGGTCCGGCCCCGTACAATCTGGAAGTTCCAACCTATACTTTCTTGGAAGAAAACAAGCTAATGATCGGATGAGAGCTAACATAGTAAGTTGTTTCTCCAGCCCAGAAAAGGAACTACAGCCCTTTAACTCTTTATTATCATCTCTTTCATAAATAAGTGTATCTATTTTCGTGAGGCTTTTAATTTATGTTGTAGATGATCTTTTTTACCATCGTAAAACTCTAAAACACCTTTTATACCCTTTTTTGTCTGAGTTGCTTTATGATGATTGATGCCTTTTCGTCTTCTAGTAGCTAATGGTCGTTATGCACCAGAGAATGACATCACTAATTAACACAAGGTACTATAGAGCACATTGATTTACTGTTGAAATTCTAGTGTTTGAAGAAAAGAGTTATTGCATTAGGATGGTGAAGTTGTGTGGCTTTGATTGATGAAAATTTTCTGCTCTAATGTATGAGTTCGAAATTTCATGTTTTTCGCAATTTAATTTCTTAGGAAGCTGTTTCTTTGCATTAAATCAACATGAAATCTTCTTTTTCTTCTTTTTTTTGTTTTTCAAATTTAGTTTGTCATGGAATTGGTAGCAAAATAGCTAATTCAAAGATGATTTTTGTTTACTAGTGACGTTGGCATATTGTTTTTAACTTTTAATGCATTGGAAACAGACTTCGTTTCCTTTTGGATCATCTAGAATATATGTAGGCTTGGGACAGATAAACAGACTTTTATGACCTTATTTATGCACCATTTAACGAACAAAATCAGTCGACTTAATGGGTGGCAATTAGTATTCTAATGAAGGATCCCTATAGCAGCGAATTCCTAGTGGGCCCAGAATCCATTTTCAGGCCCATATCTAAAGGACATTAGTCTTGAATTATAAATGGTCCAGAATCTGAAAAGGTACCCAAGAAAAAAGTCATACCAAGAGTATTTAACTAATATGGTTCTACGGTTTAACAACACACTGTTTTGAGGCCAAGAGCATTAGGTAATATTGAAGAATAAAAAAAAAGATCTTTCACATATTTGTTTTTTTTATATTGTTATTTAATTTTGGCAAGAAATTACATAACCTTTATATAATTTTTTTAATTTCAATCATGGGTTGACTATAATAATCTCTCTCTCTCTCTCTCTCTCTCTCTCTCTCTCTCTCTATATATATATATATATATATATATATATTAAAGTGAAAAAGTAGGTGGTATTGAAGTAATTATAATTTTCCTTATCTTTGATGTGCAAACACAACTTACAAAGCACCAACGAATTTTTGAACACTATTGAACGTTCAAACTATTTTGATAAGACACCTACCTGTATTCAACAAATTAATTTATCAAAATATAACAAGTTAAAAACCATATTCATCTCCTACGCTTCCAACTTGCTCAAATTTAGAAAATTTGCTTTTTTGTTTTCTCTTTGCTCCATTTCAACTATTCACTGTTATTTCCATCGGTATTCACTATTGTCTCTCCATCAAGGGTTTCTGAAATCCAAAATATTAGTTTCACAATCATGTCCTAATTTTTTGGAATCGATTTAAGTGTAATGAGTATTGGTGTGGGTTGTTGCTGCTGTTGTGAATATATGATTTCAAAAGATTTAATTTGAGCATTAAAATGTTAGTTTGTGTTTTCATTGCTCACTAGTTTATTTTTTAATTTGTAATTTGAATGACAAAACATTTATCTTGTTATCTACTTTTAGTTTAGTTGTGTTAAAATTCACCACTTGATGAAGCTGTTTTAAAAGAAATATTAATGACAGATGTGTCTTCTTAAATTAAGAAATACAATACTCGCCATTTCTCAAATTCAACGTACTAAAGGATGTTTTAGCATATATTGAACAATAATTTAATATATAACTAGTATAAACTTTAAAGTATGGTAAATTATATTTTAACAATAGTTAATGATACTCTTTCATGTTATGTGCTATTTTATCATATAACAAGTGATATTTTAAATATAATAAATAATACTTTAACATATTTTAGGCGATACTTTAATATATAAGAACATATAATTTCTAACATATAGATAAACTAACTTATTAAAGTGATATTTTAATATATAATAAATGATACTTTAACATATGTAAGATGATAACACATTAATTGAATGTGATCATATCTCACTAATTTGACCTTGAGAGTACCATGTTAACTCGCATGAATCAATGCTAATTCGTCTTCAGATTTCAAATTTTGGAAATATTATGATTATTATTATTTTGGATTAGTTGTAGCAACCCATCAAATTATTATTAATTTTGCATATAAAACACTAAACTTTTTTTTTTTTTTAGCATCGACATATCTATATCTATATCTATATCTATATATATAACAATTACCCCTAAAAATAGTAATGCCAAAATTTTTCCGCCCATTTTCACTTCCTAATTATAGAAATTTTATTAAATATTTAATTTTTTGTGATATTAATTGAATTTATGGTAATTTTCAAAAATATTGATTTTGTATAATGAATATATATGGTATACAATCAAATCGTTATATATATGGATGAAATATATACATATATATATAACATATAATACGACTAAAATTAATTACCCATGTCAAAAAAAATCTCATCTAATCGAAAATATAATATGTATCAAGAATATATATAATTAATCTCTCAATTTGGTATCTAGATCATTAAGTCAATTTTATTTATTTGTTGAAATATATTTAAAATCTTAGCATGTCAATGAGAAAATAAACTGTTTGTAAATAGAAGAAAAAATGTTATCACAAATGGGTGATAAAAAAAATGTAATTAGAGAATAATGATAAAGAAAATGATTTTTGAACTTGATCACGTCATTATTTCCCAAATGTTCATTCAATTATCAAGCGTGCAATGATTTTTTCCCCTATATAGATCTCTTCTAATACATTAATAATATGTGATTTAATTTTTATTTTCTTTTATTGTGGATTTTGTATCATCAAATAAATATTATCAATCTATAAAACTATTATGTGCATTTTATCTTTACATGTTAATTAGTTATTAATCTTTGCACGTCAATGAAGTGAATAATTATATACCTATTTGAGTTTGAAAAGTGGTTGTATTAAATGAATTTTAAATAAATTACATGAAATTATTGCAATAGGTACACTTTCAATGAAAATTTTAGCAATTGTCTAAATATATTTCATAATAAATAAATGATATTTTGGTATATATTATTCTTAAATAAAATTTTGAATTGTGATGCGTATATAGATTTACACATATTTATAGGACAATATCTTTTTATAATATACTATATTTAATATCCTATTTTATATATTCATCTATTGTTCATATACTTGGGGTATAATTTATTTTGAAGATATTACCATCTTACCCTCTTAGAATAATTTTAGAGAAGTATAATTTTCTGTTACTACGGAACTTTGGAGAAAACTTTGATCATAAAGAATTCCAAATTTAAAAATATTTTAAAATATAAAAGTTGATAGTAATTTATCAAATGCATAAATTTATACTTGCATGACTTATGTATATAAACATAGAAGTGATCATTTTATTAATTCATGAACATTTGAGCTAAAAGTACCATATTTTAAAATATAATTATTTACTATTTAATATTAGCCAAATTATAGGTTATAAAGGTTTTTTTAATTATTATATATGTATACGGTTTACGATTACGACAACTTTATTTTATATAATATTTTATCAAAAATTCAAAATATTTTTTTTATATTTTAAAATCATTTATTATTTTATTCAAGAAAATCACAAAACATCGAGATTTATTTTAAAAATTGCATTATTATTGGTAGTTTTCCCAATCTAATATTCATATCTTATAAAATATAAATTGAGGAGACCTTTGAAAATCGGGATTTCTTTTTTAAAATTTCATAATTATAGGGAGTTTTCCAAATTTAATATTTTTGCTTAGCATATTTATAAATTTAGTAAATCATTTTTGTTGTGTGTAATATTTTGTCATATTTCTATTCTTTTATTTTTATATAAATCATAAAAATGAATAGTGGTGAAATCAAAACATCATGGACGCACCCATTTTTATATTATTATTTCATATGTTGTACATAAATAATCAATTTCTATATTTTTGTTTAAACAATAGATGGGTATATGAAACAGGATATTAAACGTGGTATATTATAGAAAGATATTATCACAATGTCATAATTTTTTTCCCATCATGAATCTTTTATTGAGCATATGTTAATTTGCATGTTTTTTTACTCACTAATTATGACAAATACAATAAGTAAAGTAGTCTTACAATGTATGATAAATATATGAAATATTTAAAATTAATAAATTATATCGGTATTAGATTAAATTGAAATAGCTTTGAAGAACTATATTGTTTTTCATGGTCAGGATATTTATATCAAAAAATAACAATACTTGAACTTCATATACCCATACATTACACGGATATCAAATGAGATTGAAATATTCTTTAAAATTTGATTTTTCGTAAAAATTAACATTTTCACATCAAATTCGAAATGTTTAAATTTTATGGTCATGAGTCATTGGTAACATATTAGATTGAAATTAGTCTCAAAATATTTTATTATGTTGTATTCAACATTGTCATATCAACATTAAAATAGTAATATTTATACACCCGTGCATTGCGCGGGGCCTATGCTAGTATAAATTATACAAATTTGACACTTAAACGACCAAACTAATTTTCCGGCCATTTTCTATCAGATTTTGTAACGTGATTTGTGTGTCACATTATTATTAAGGGTTTTTTGTTCAAATAATTGAAAATTGGTGTATTCCCGCTATATATTTAATGGTATTTTTAATATCAACTAAAAAAAAAAAAAATCCTAAAAAAATATGTCACATGCAAGCACGGGCCAAAATCTTATGAAAAATGGTTGAAAAATTAGTTTGATAGTTTAAGTTTTAAATCCATATAGTTTATATATATAAATGAAAAAAAAAACCGATGATTTATATGTAGAACCACCGATAATTTCATTAGATTGCTGCAATTAACCCTATTTATTTATTTATTTTTCAATTTTTGTACCTAGGCCAATACAAATAAATAATTAGGACCTTTGGAGTAGACTGGTAGTATCTAGTAAACACCTAATCCTAATTGATCACAGATTACTTATTTAAATGGAAAAGAAAAAAAGGTATTTATTGACAATTGGAATTGGTATTGAGAATTGGAATAGAGGAGTGTTGTATTTGTATTTCCTCTTCCACCCTTAGTCTAGTGGCAGTAGTGGCGTTGGCTCATTGCAAGGGACAACCTATACGTATATGTGTATGTATTTGTGTATCTATATGTGACCCCTCTTCTCACACAGGATAACGCACACCCCTTTCGTTTTCCAATGTCTTAAATTATTTTTATCCTGTGTTTTTCTGTGTGTGTATATATCTATATATCTTTGTCTTTTTTACTCCACTGATTTATTTTCCTTATTGATTTACGCCTCCGTTGCAGGTACTTGTTTCTCTTCCGCCTCTCTCCAATTTTTAGGGCTTTTCTTTTCCCCCCTTTTTGATTTTCTTGTTTTGTTTAATTTTCTCGCCTTTTCTTCTACTTCTTGAATTCATTCGTTTCTGGGTTTCAGTTTCTTTGTTTTTTTTTGGTCCGTTCGCTCTATTGACGATTCTTTGCGGTTTTCCCCCTCTGATTAATTTTTTTTGTTTGTTGCTGAGTGCTCCATAGGTAATTGCTTGTTTTGGTTTTTTTTTTTTTTTTTTTTGAAAAATAAATAAATGAATTTGGTGTTATGAATTGCTTTTTGTTTGATAATCCGCCCTTTACTTGCATGCAATTTCTTCCTGGTTTTTGAATTTTTTTTCCTTGCAAATTCTGGGCTCTAATTTGGTTTTCTTTCTGCTGCTCAATGGATACATATTATCGCTTATTCCTTGTCTGTGCGTATTGTTTGCTTGGTTAATTAGTACCATCAAATTGTTGTTTGGATAATCCTTTTGGGAGATAAATATGCTGTTTGAAGTTTGGGCACTAGATTATCCTACAAGATTTGACAAAGGATAGGTGGCTTACCAATTGATGACAGTTTATTGAATGAAATCTTGCACTCATTGGATGGTAGAACTGATTATTCCTATTTTAGGATACATATATTCTTCGTCGTCTTTATTTCATGACTTGTGTCTTCATTGTTTTTAGTTTGGGATTTTTAGTTGGACTGCATTTTGAAGTTATGGATTTGGTTAATTTCAGTTGTTTCATTTGGGGCGACCTGCTCAAGTCCAGATAACAGATGCTCTTTTGGGACTTCTGTGAAGAGCTTTTGAGTTGGTAAAATGGCAGCTGATCAGCGGAAAAAAAAGCGGGTTAATGCTGCCAGTTTGGTTGGCTGCACTTCTGGTGAAAAATGTAGGGTGAACCGGAAAAAACTGAAAGTTCAGCAGCATGATTTGAACATGAGACCTAACATATCTCTTGAGTGGGACGGCAGGAGAAAGAGTGTTGTTTCCAAAAGGGAGCAGATTGGTATTACAAGAAGGCACTTGGTTCCATTTATTGAACCTGGTCCTCGCGGGCACCGCGTATTGGCTGATGTTTTCCCTGTTCCTCAGGAGATATTCTCATTAGAAAACCTCTCTGAGGTTCTCACACACGAGGTATATTTATGATTCCAGATGAACTTTTATTATTTTGGGTAATTTTCTTTTTCAAGACTTATCGATTCATATGGAACTTACTGTAGGTATGGCAGAGCCATTTGTCTGACAATGAAAGAAGCTTTCTTTCTCAATTTCTACCTAAAGAACTGGAGCCAGATGCAATTGTCCGAGATTTACTTTCTGGGGATAATTTCCATTTTGGAAATGCTTCAATGAAATGGCAAGTGTTGCATACATTCTGTTCTTTTGGGCCAGATTTAGAGTTAGTCGCACATTGCATCAAACACCAATTCATCTACTAATTGGAATTTATTTTAGTCTGTTGAATGACTCTTTCTTGTCAGATGCTACCCTTTGATTGGCTTAAACTCATTTTTGGCTCTATGCTTCAGATTTTTCTGCATGCAACTTGTTGAACTGCTTCTTTGGAATGACTATTCTTCCATTAGATCATTTGGAACTCTACTTTTCTGGGAAGACCTTAAAGTCTTCCTTATTATCTAAATTACTTGTCACCAGGTAGCGCACTTTCCGGTTGTATGTGCTCTAAGTCAAAAGAGAATGAAATCCGTCTAATATCAGATCAGTATTAACTTCGATCCTACCCAGTTTAGCAATTGTACAGATGCTTTTCTGCCATTTCTTGTTATTTGTTCTTCCTCCTCAATATGTGAATAACCTACTGTATTCATAGTCGTCTATTTGGCTCCTTCCATTTGTCCTTGAGCTAGGAGATACAAGAGTGATTATGATTGTTGATTTCTTCCTTGGCTTTGCCTATTTTGGTGTCTTCTGGATGAGACGTCTTGTCCTATCTTGGAAAATGTCAGAAGGTTGTGTTGGAAGTCAAAATATATTTCAAGATATTCATTATAAGGCAGTTTATCTATTTTTATTTTCCTTTGACGGAATACCTTTTTTCTTTTATTCTTCTTTGACTTTTTTTTTCCCCTAACTTGTTCAGAGTACCGTATGTGCTGAAGCTAATTTCTTATGTTCTATTTGCAGCATGTTTTGGTTCTCTTATTTTGTAAAATGAAATGTTCTTACCAAGCTCTTAATGATTGAATAGACAAGAGAACTGATATATCCAATTTCGATAAGTAGGGTGTGCCTTGTCTAAGTTTGATTGGAGTTTGCACTGTGTTGCTGTAGGAGTGCTTCTCTCTGTTCTGGGCAGCTTCATCCGGATAACATTGTTCATGAGGAGCAATCTCTCAAAGCTGTTAAAAAGGCGTACTATTCTGATTTAGAGAAGTATCATGATAAGTATGTCCTGGTTTACTTTGCCAGTATGCTTGATACTGTATATTGCTATACTTGATTGTTTTGCTTTGAGTTATTTTGTCACCATGCTGTTGTGCTTCTTCTGCCAGTATGATTGAGAATTTGCGAACATGGAAGGAAAAATGGTCTAGTTGCAAGGATCCTGAGGTGGACATTGTGCAGAATATATGGAGGTTATTCTCTTTTTTATATCTTGTGTGTGTGTGAGAGAGAGAGAGAGAGAGAGAGAGAGAGAGAGAGAGAGAGAGAGAGAGAGAGATGCATTCTGTACGTCACATTGATATCATTACCTCTCTGTTTTGTTCTTTATCTGTTTATTTGTTTCTGTGGTAAGGATTGGGTCTCTGCAATATTTTCATTTTAAAAGAATGCATACTGACAGCATTTCTTTTTTGCTACTTAAAACTTAAATAATTTTCTTCACATCAGCCGTGAATGTCCACAAGATGATATTGTGAAGTGTTACGAAATCCTCATTAGCTGTATGTTCAAAACTAAAAAAAATTCCCTTTTCTTTAATAAGAAACAACTTTTTTTTAATTCTTCAAATTTATAATAAATGATCCCATTTCAGTTTATTCTGACAATGTTATGTTTTGGTTTCAAACTCTGCTTAATTTGCTAGAGTGCACAAGTGCTTCAATCTACTATATAGAGCTATTATCTTGTGCATATGATTTATGTATTACATCTGCATTCAAATTCATATTCCCATAATGGCAACTAGATGCACAACATTGTTCCTTTTATGGCAGAGTCTGCTCGTATGTTTCATTAACCAGTTGTCTATGACCTCCGACCATGTGTGATATTTTCTAATGTACTTCTCGTTGTGTGTGCATTATTAATATTCTGAACTATATTAAATCCCATAGTATATAGGATTTTTCATGCTCAATGTGCTCCACTTCTCGTAAACCATTCCAATATAAAGAGTTACATGTTATATGCAGTTCTAGGAAGTATGGTGAGAGAAGTATGCCTCCATCAGAGACTAGATCATGTGGTGCTGAAGAGAACCTTGTTACCACACCAGATTCTTGTTCTTGGGCTAATTCTGAGATAGCTTATAGCAGCGAGAACCAGAACCTGGGAATGGTGCATGGAGAATCACAAAGAAGGTAATGCCGCACATAGAAGGACATAGATAGATGTGGTTATTGGCATATTCTTATTTAGCTTACAGTTTCTTTGCTAGTTTGGGGTGTTGAACTATTGCACTTCATTTCTTGTTACATTCCATTGCAAAACTCTAAAAACTGTTTGATGCGCTGGAACATGTAGAAGAGACTTGAAAAAGAAGTCTGATGGTACCTCCAGTGGGCCAAAGGTGGTGGTGGCTGCAGCAACCAAAAAAGGAGAAAAGCTGCATAAGTGGAATATCCAGCATAATGATGGAGCCAAATATATGTCCTACATCAAGGTTGGTTGTAGCAGATAGCTTCATTACTTCCTTTTTTTTGGTCAATTGCATCTTTGGCACGTTGGTTGATATAAAGTAATTTTCACTGGTTTCACTAAACCATTGCTGTGCTCCTTATTCATCAGCCATCTTTTTGGACAAGTCTTCTCTTTTTCAGTTTGATCTTTGGTCTTGCATCTTGGCTGGCATTGTCTAATTAAAATATGGTCCTACGCCTTATTCGGGTTATCATTTTCCTTGTACAATTGTTTATAGATAGTATTTACTGCATTTGATTCCGCAGGTCAGCAGGGAACAGCACGAACGAGTTAAAAGCAGCATGAAGTGTGCTGGTAGTAGCATTCAGCCAAGATCTTTGAATAATGTTTTGGGAAGCTTTGATGCTCTAAATGTTCAACCATATGCAAGATTTGAGGAGGAAGAAAATAAGAAGCTGCATGACTACTGGTTAGTCATAACATTTTGTATTGTTATCAAATCGAAACTAAGAACTGTATGAGATCGGGACCTTACATTAAAAATGCTAACATCTCAGGTTGAAATTGGTAACTAAAGATATCCCAGAAGGCTTTGCTTACCAGAGAAAGAGACAGTCACAGAGACAAGAACTAAGACAGTCCCTGGGTGAAGAAATAGGAGAAAAAGTGGAGCTGCAGGAGGTTTGATGCCTTTTCTTATGCTCTTCTGCACCATGTAAATTTATTCATATTTGGCCGTTTGTGTGGCTTAAAAATATCTGTAATTGCTGCAGTATTTGACTTGTTACTCTGCAGACTACCATGGATGTGAGGGAGGATTCTAAGGACAATCTAATGGAGCTCTCAGATGATGGTGAAGAAAATACTCCACCTTCTATAACATTTGAGGTTTATGAACTGCCCACTTTTCATTCATATCTGAGTTTAATTTTTGAGTTCCTCCAAAAAGCCATTTGCTGACTTTTATTTATTTATTCTTGAAGTGACACACTATAGTATACTTTTCTGTGGACTTCTCAAATTCCTTTTTTTTGTGGTCAGGGTGTGGAGAAAGAGCATAGTGACTTCTCGCCTCAGGAGCAGAAGGATAATGAAGAGGCAATTCATGAATTGGCAGCAAAAATAGAGGTTGATTTTATGGTTCTTTCTATTTTGTTTTTTTTGTTCTGCTTTCTGTTTTTGGTTTATGATATCTGGTTGTGAGCCACCTTCCTTGAAGTGTGGTGGATAAACTAAACTAATTGTACTTCATTGTGGTAAAATTCTGAAGATGAATTTCCTTCTTTGTGGTATTTTCATTTGATTGCCAGGATGGAAAGGAAATAAGAAGTGACTGCATATTTGAGGAGGGAGCTCATGAAGATACACAAATAATTGGAGATGAGGATGAGGGCGACCATGTTTTCATTCAGGATCATGGTGAACAACGGATTTCATCACTTAATAATAGCCCTAGGAGCACAATGATAACATCATCTAGCCCTGGTTTTCTTCAGGATCAGCATCAGCAGCAAATTAGTTCACTTGATAGTAATCCTCATACCAATTCCATGGAAATGGACTCTCATGGCGATAGTGGAAGTGCAAAACACAAAGATCCTCCTATTGTATCCGCTTATTCAGGAAATATGAACCATGTCGATATTCCTCTTAGCCAGGGGAATCCGCTCCCATCTTCTAGTGACGTTTGGCCAGTGAGCTCTGTTCACGGGCCTTATTATCAATCTACTGCTCCAAATACTGGATATGCCTCTGCGCAAGAGTTGTCTATGGGGCATCCACAATTTATACAGGATCAAGCACTGCGGATGCATGATCTGGAAACAAACAGGCAGCATAAAGATGCTGAGAAGAATATGCTTCATAGACAGACAGATGATATGCCTTTCTTTAGTTCTTACTCAAACCAAGATCGAAGTGAACTGCTTCATTCTCTATTCAAGGGGCCGAGTAATTTATCATATCATCAGCCACAAAAACCTTCAGGTTTAGAGTTTCAGACTGTGAATGATCTAGTAATGGAGGCACCTCAATTCCCTGGACATTTTAGGGAGCTTGTTCAACATCCATCGATTCCTCTAGATTTGAGGCAGAAAAGACTGAACGATCTCTATATGCAACACAACGTTCATGAAAATATGTATTCTGGAGGTCGCTTTGCCTTGCCAAGGCAAGAGGATTTGCCAGTAAGTATCCATGACTGGGCGACTGTCAACAGCGTACGAATGCCACCTCCTTCACAACCTCATTTGAACAGTGGAGAGTTGAGTCAACACTGGTATACTGGTGAAAATGGAAACCGAGAAGGATGGCCTTCGCTCGAGCCCGTTGGTAGTGTGAATCATAGCCTTACCAGTGGAAGCAACTCAGATCAGACCTTGTTCAGTGTCCTCTCTGAATGTAATGAACTACCTCGCGCCAGTTATGATGTAATGGGCACCACTGAACGAATGATCCAATCAGGAAACTACAGTGGGATCAATGGAGGGATCCCCCCGAGCACCAATTTCTTACAACAATCACCTAATCCACTCAACTACTTGAGTGGCCATGAACCATCTGCTGGTATAAAGATCAATAATCTGTCATGGATGGGAATGCCACAGCAGAATTCGGGGATACAAGAGTCCATCAGTAAACCATTCCTGAGATCATGGAATCAGTAGCAATGGATGTTCATCCTGTTAGTCCAAACTTTTGAGGTGGCTGAATCAAGAAAATGATGCTGCATGGAGAATTTTAGGCAACCACCTACAGTCCGTGCCTGGAGAAAACACAACGGGGAGATGCTCGTTGAACGCACCTTGGTCGTGTTAAAGACTTCTTTTGGCTTTGAGAAGGTGTTGATGATAGTTTTTTTGTTTAGTAATTTCATTGCAGAGCAGAATGTGGCAGAGTGTACATACATAGAGCCAAATCTTATGCCATGTATATTAAGTAGGGGAGAAGATGGCCTAAGTTGTGGGGTAGTAGGGAAATACACATAAATTTGATTTTGATGCTCTTTTATTTATCTGTTTTGGCCAAGGAAGAAGGCGCCAAGTGTGTTTTTGCAGGCGCACGATGGAAGTCGAAAAGTATAATAATAATGAGGAAACAAAAATCTGTTTAGGGAATATGTATATCCAGTTTTCTCCTTTTTTTGTTTTTTTTGTTTTCCCGATCTCTGAAGCCTGGTTATAATAGAAAAGAAAAAAGAAAAAAAAAAGGTGGCAATTGAGCATTATATAATATGCTATTCTGAGTAGGTGAATGGATGGAATGGTATTATACTATTATTGTCTATTGAGCAATTGTCAGGCATTGGACTTGAGTATATTTTTATCTTGACTGAGTTTTACTGTTTTTATTTATTATATAGTTCTTTATTGTTTTATTTATTTCCCTAAAAAATCTTTAGTTTATAATCCAATTTATGAAATTAGGCATATTTTCATTTATAACATAAACTTCTAATGTTTAACATCACAATGATCAGCTTTAATTTTGTTTTAATTTGATACACAAATAAATCTTTAAGCTCCAACTGTTAATATGGCGTTCGAAAATGAGTTGCCTCTTCTTGTACTCATCTGGACACTTGTAAAAGCATAGTTAATATGTCTGATGTGAAGTGAAAATTGTAGAACAATAAATGGGACCACCACGTCCAACATATGTGGTCTTTACTAGTTCTTGAATTCTTATCATCAATGTACATTTGGCATGTATGATTGGTACTAGAATAAGAGATGAAACACCATTTGTATAAAAGATTTTGGATACCCAAATCCATGCCTTTAATTAAACACAACCTCAACCCTATATATCCATTTCTTCATTTCATCAGGAATCATTTTTCCAGTACCAACTACATATATACAATAGGTTGCTATTGTGCACTTGTAAAATGAATAACCATTTTGTAATGATGAATCCATCATCAAACATGTTACAAGACAGAGAATCTGTAATCTAGGAAAAGAAGCAAACATCAACTTTGTACATAGCAATATTCAACTGAATGTGCAGCAAGAACAACCATTATTATCATAGTTTGAGAGCTAATTTCTGTCAGCTAATTTGCGAAACCAACTATCGAGTCGTACAACAAGGGATCATGGCTAAACCTGATATAATAAGTCAAGGAATATAACAACAGCAGACTTCACAAGTTATCCTTTAATCTACTGGAATTTCAACTTCCATCTTGAAATCAGAATTGCCAAGAATCTGTGGGTAAGATCACAAAAAGGTTGTTATATTAGCAACATAAAGAAAATTAGATTGTATCTTTTAGTAAGATTAAGACAATGACTAAACCTACAATTGAAAAAAAGAGGAGAAGAAAGCATACAACTTTAAAGGGAGAAAAAAAAACAACAATAACAAAAGGAACTCCTAATTAATTTCTGCAGCTCTCCTTTTTTACTTCTTTCTTCTCTGTGGGTGGGGAATAGTTCAGTTATGTTTTGTTCTTGGCATTTGTTACAATTTTTGTCATTTGCATTCCATGTCCATGCTCAATGAAATGGACTGCAGAAGGAAAATTCTGGAGTGCAAATATCAACATTCAAAAATATTGCCAGACCACGTTGGGAAGTACACTGATTGGATAGATGTGTGTTAGAATTTCAGAAGTTACTATTTAAGCATCCCACAACATGAAGTCGACCCCACATCTTACAATGTCCACGAATCAGCAATATTCACAAAGATAGGGAAACATGCTATAGCAAGGTCCATTTTATTGATTTGTATACTTAACTAAGCGACAACTTCCGTAATTAACACTGCTAGTGGGATCTGAAAGAAAAAATTAGCAAATATCTTTCCATATCATTCTATGCAGCACCAGGAAAGAGGTGATACATCCTTTGCTTGAAGTATATCGAAAGGCTGTCCTCACTAAACAAAGTGAAAGAAGTATGTGTACTGCTTAGTAATAATGTTTATGAGACATTCAAATTTTAAGAAGATATGAAGTCAAATTTCAGTAATTTGGGGGGAAAAGAGCTCAAACACTACTTATTAGAATCATGCGAGTTTGACAATGATTGCATTTGCATGGATCTCTTCAATTTCAAAAGTAGAATAAAAACAACATAAACTTGAAAAAGGTTCCAGAATGTAAGAACATTTCTAGTGTCTAAATACAAACCAAATAGAAAACAGGGTGAATTCAGGAACAACTAAAATAAAAGCAGGGAAAGTAATCGTGCTTTCAAATTTCTTTGGGCTAGAGAAACTATCCTAACTTCAATTGATGGCAATATCAGGTCCCTCTGAATGGTTCACAAAGCAGAAACAGCATACCTTCATGAAGTCAGCTTGAACTAAGAGAGAATCCTTTGTATAGCCTGCTTCCTCAAGAACTTGGGTGAGAACTTTCTGTTCAAAAAAGGACACCATGAGAACATCAATTAGCCCCTGTCAACCATCTACCAACTGTGCGATGAAAAACATGAAATTACGGGAAACAAATACTTTGCAAAATAACATGATAATTCCACGACTAGCATCACTAATCTAGTGGAGCACATCACTTGATGTAGAAACTAAGTATTAAAAAAAATATAAATTTTACACTGTTTATCCAAAGAATTATGGTTTTCATTTTCTAAGGGCATAGGAAATTTCCAATTTAGCACACTTCTATACACAATAAAAGGAATTAAAAAGAAAAGAGCCACTAAAATAAATGTGAAAACGCTCAAATATATATATAATACAAGAAGATGGCAACTGTCTGTAAATCAACCTCTCTCTGCTGTTCAGATATAAATTGCCCCGTCAAGTCTCGCAATATGTCCAACATTTCGTTGAAAGTAACCTTCCCATTACCGTCATTGTCATAAACCTTAAAGATAACTGCATCAAGGAAACAGCACACTGTTGGTCCCAACATTGATAGATGTGGGGAAACTGAACTTGATGGCAAATAAAATAACCAAGAGTATAAACACTCATCCTTAAGGTCTCACATTCAACTTTCTGCTGCAAGCTTGCTCGAGAGCTGAAAGCAGATAGAAATGCAACGAACTCCTTGAAATTTAGTCCATCCAGCATCCTAAACAATCTCTAGAAAAACAATGAAAGGACACTGAAGAAGACATCACTAGATAACATGCATCACCTTTTGCATAGAAACCACATTCACTTGTACCAAAATAATAGGTAGAATGAATTAGTGGGTATGTCTTCTTTACATCCCTAGTTAGCCCAGTTCTCCTAACTTGAAAATGGTTTAATCAGTCAACTGAACTATGAAGACAATATTTAATTGCACAATTGATTCTAAAAAAAATCTGATGGTGGAAAAAACGTGCAATGATTGAAAGTTTTTTATAGAACGATCAGTAAAGAGTAAAACCTGAGAAAGGGGATTGACGACGAATTCAGGCACAGTCATGAATTCTTCAGCCGAGATGAATCCGCATCCATTTCGATCCAATTGACAGAATCTCTGGTACAATGACACAATCTCCTGCTGCGAAACTACATGCGCAATCACAAAATATAGAATTCAACAAAAATAACTTAATGGAATCAGAAATTGCAGAAAATATCAGGAATTTGCACTTCGTATTGGATTAATCATTCACATTATCAGAAAAAAATCTATTATACCGTGAACAATTATTAAGAAGGAGCACACATACATTTGCAGTGTTGTTGGACCTCTTCTATGTCGTACTGAGTGAGCATGGAGGAACTGTTGCCCATTTCCTTTTCCTCTTTTGGATGTGAAAACGAGGGAGAAGATAAAAGAAGGATCGGTTGTGGAGTTGTTGGGAGAAAAGCTTGATTTCAACAATGGTGGATCAAGAATTGCGAGTGTTTGTTATGGAGAATGGGAAGGAAACTTGAATTGCGTGATATATTTGTTTTTTTTTCATAATAAAAATGGTATGATGCCTATAGGCCCTATACACACCAACCATCTTCTAAACACACCACGATTTCTTGGAGCAAAAAGGTTGAATCCCCAACCTCAAGCCCGATGGCCCGATCCGATAGGAGATATGAGAGGTTGTAAATCAGGTACTTAGCGGCCCATTAAGGAGAGGCGCACCCCACAAGCCTACGAGGAGCCCACGATTTCTAAACACACCAATAATTAAATTATTTTTATTTAAAATTTTCAAAACAAACCCTATCACATTACAAAGATACCCTTTATACAAAAAACATTAAAATAAAATACAAAATTAAATGATTTCCTAACCATATCCCAACATCACCTCCACACCCCATTATCATTTTTCAATCAAATTGAAGAAAGAACCCTAACCCTAATCCTAAATTGATTAGAAATCAATTAGATTGAAGTGTTCGACCTTAGTTCGAATAAGTTTTGGGAAGTTTGATTTCACATTTTTAAGCCTACAATGGATTATAATCAAGAAGATGAAGTTCAAGCAAGTGAAGTTCATACTTGGATTTTTGTGTATAGATTATGAATTTATTACGTTAAATTTGTTTAATGTTGTTTGAAATAGAATGTAAATTGTTTAGGAATCATGTTTAGGAGGTTTTTTCAATGGAAAACATGTTATATGTTGATGAAAATTTGGAAAAAAATGAAATCGCGTGAAACTGTTGAATTTGGATATGATAGGTTCTAGTTGGGTGAACGGAATGTGGTGTATTCGACCAGTGACCGAACGAATTAGGTGTGTTCACCAGTGGCCGAACGGATTGATTGGTGTTCGACCAATATAGGCTGAACGTACTTCCTAGTGTTTGGACCGTATGAGCCGATCACGATTTTAGCAATTTTTTTTATACTATACAAAAAAAATAAAAAATAAATCGGTTAAACAAAACTTAAGAACTTACATTGTTCATTTCATGTGTTCTTTCTTGCTGCATAATGTTTTTTGACTAATTAAAAGGATGAGTTTAGGGTTGTAGGTTTGTTTTTTTTAAATTTTAATGGAGTTTGAAGAAGAAGATAATGAGTAAGAAGAAGGTGTCCAATGTGTGTTAAATGGGGTGTGTTTAGTTAATAGTTTAGATGACTATGTTTGAAATTTATATTTAATGTTGTTTTTTGTTTTTTTAAATTATTAGTAAAGATATCTATATAATTTTATGGGATGTGTTTAGAGGATGGTGGATATGAATAGCCGGCCTAAAATGATATTCCATTTTCTGTATAAGAAAAAAAAATATTTTTATTAAAAAAAACAAAAACAAATATATCATGCAATTTTGAAGTTTCCTTCCCATCCTCCATAACCAAACACTCGCAATTCATGATCCGCCATTGTTGAAATCAAGCTTTTCTCCCAACAATTCCACTACCCATCCTTCACACAGGAAAAGGAAATGGGCCACAGTTCCTCCATGCCCACTCAGTACGACATAGATGGCGTCCAACAACATTGCAAATGTATGTGTTCCTTCTTAACTGTTAATGGTATAATAGATTTTTGTTTGATAATTTGAATGATTAATCCAATACGAAGTGCAAATTCCTGATAAACTTACGATAACCTCATCATGATCTTTGCCCTTAGAGAACTTCAAGCCAGGAATCCCAAGTGAATTTGTGGTACAGATGGCAGGGATCAACGAGCCGAATGCTGCGCCGCAAGCCGATCGATGGTACAACCTAACCCTAGGCTCCTCTTTCGAAGATCATAATCCCTCCAAATTCTGCACTCTTCGCTGTAAGCCCACTCACTGCTACTCACTGTCAGATTTTCTTATCTATGAATACAAAATTTGCATTTTGCAAATTACAACAATGGATGAAATTATCCCGAAATATCGCCGATATGTCCCTAATATTTCCATTTTTCATGTGATCGATAAAATAACTGACTGTAACGATATTTCTTGGACATTTTCATTTTTTCACATAAATAGAAACGAGAAATTTCGTCAAAATATCGGTATTGTTTTTTATATCGGTGGCTTCATCCTATAAATTGTAGGAAAATCGGGAAAATATCGATTAATATAGTGTGGAATATCAGTAAATATCGTTACATCGATACCGAAATTTTCATCCTTAATTACAACTGGCATGATCACTTTCTGTATGTAATGCTTTTATATTCATGTATTAATTGACTTGATTCTGGTGGTGAAGCCTGATTCCTTCTCTTATTAAGTTTGGGGTTTTGTTTTTTACTTCTTTCATTGGCTATTTGAAGCTGTACATTGGTTTTTGATTTTTCCTCTTGTTATCAGATGAGTTCAAGCCAGCGTCGATTGACAAGAATCATCGTGGCATGTTGCACAAGAGCAAGGATAATAAGGTTACGGTGGAGTTTCAAAATATACAACCTGGGAAGCCTAAGGTGATCTTTGAGGGCACTAGTGAGGATTACAAGGATAATGATGCTGTTCTTTTCTTCGATGGCGAATGTTTAGTGTTAGAGCGGTTGCAACGTGCTGTTAAGCGATTGAGGCATAATAGGATGGTGGGTGAGTCCGCAGGAGCAGGGGTTGCATCAGCTGGACCCTCGGGTGCGAATTCACCACTAGTTGGAAAACAGTTCAAACATCAGACTGTGAACAAATATCCATTTCCTGCCATGCATGTGGGCTTTTTCATATTTCTTCTTGTTCTATCAAATGAAATGTGTTAATTGATTTCAAACTTTGAAAATGGTTTTCTATGAATAAACACTGAAATAGTTTTTCATACCCTATGTATGCTTTATTCACCATGAGTAGATTCATATTAGAAAGAGTTGTATTTTGATTGTAAATGAATTCTCTTTGAAATTATTGGTGCATGCTTGTTGCTTTTGGACTAGATACTAATAAATAGAGCTCTTTTTACCATGCATCGCTGCAGGTTGAAGTTGAACGAATTGATATTGGAGATATCAAAAGTTCAGGTGAATGTTAATCCAGAATTATTTACAGCATGATCCACTACATATGGTTTCATTAGTGTCCTTCTTTGATGATGCTCATGTAGTGGATTAATTGCTAAATTTGATTGTCACTGGAAAATGTCAATAAAATTATCACAGTAAAACAAATGTCTTATATATATCTCACTCGATATATATTGTACACCCTGTATTGCACATAACGTACAAGATCTACATGGGTGTAAACCTAATTGTTTTGTCTTTGGATCAGATGCAAAAGCTAGAGTGGATAAGACTGTTGAACCCCCTGCAACCCTAGCAAACTCGTCAAATCCATCATCGCTAGAGCTGAAGAATGATGACGAAGAGGAGGATTTGGATATAATGAATGCTGATGAAGATGATGGTAATGCAGCGGCTGATGGAGGCACCGTGTATGTAAAAGAGTTGGGTATTGATATCAACATACCAAATCAAACCGCTGATACAGATGATGAGATTGCTGATGTTGATGTTAACGATGACGAAGCTGATAAGGGACCAAATGCCGCAGAAGCACTGAGAGCACAGGTTAATGCACAAGTAGGAAAAAATGATAACACTTCAAGCTCGAGTAGCAGTAGTGGGAGTGGTGGTAGTGAAAGCGGGAGTGGAAGCAGCAGTGGCGACAGTGAAAGCAGCGACGCTGATTCTGTTAGCTCCATCTAAAACTCTGTAAGTTTTGCTGTTAACTTGGATTTCTATATGCAAATCAACTCATCAATTCCGTAATAGAGGTGGAGAAACATTTATTCAATGCAGATTGAAAAATAGATAGAAAAAACCTGGTTAGTCCTTTCTTCAACAGTTTATCATGTATGACAATGGCAGATTAGCTCATGCTTCTGTGCAAGGTCATATACATTTTTTTATTTTTTTTATATTCGTTAGAACATTTGTTCGGTTGATAAAGTGTATATATATTTTGAATTGCTTATTAACGATTATGAACAATTTAATTCATTGTGGTAGATATATCTTTTGTTGCTATTTTTACAATCTACTGATTAATATAATATATAGGTACTGAATTGCTTATTATTGGTGATGTTGAAAAATCATACCTGCTCTATTTGGCTTCTACTTGATTTATATGCCAAAAAATTATGTTCATTACCTTGGTTTTGTGGTATATCTATGCAATCATTCTAAACATTATAAATGATGATGGATGGACATCCACTGTACAAATATTATAATTTTTATTGTTGTGATCATTTGGTTTTTTCAAACTTTGTAGACAATGTTCTATATATTAGTCTTTCCTATGAAGGGTGTCTGCCAAAGGAGATAGATATCCACCTATTATCAACGCCAACGGTCCAAGAAATTTATTTGGTATGAATCTTTGTTATTTTTTTACAAACAAATTATAATGTTTTAACTATTTGTCAATCTAAACTGTAGGTATATTGAGGAAAAAATAGATTATTCCTAATTTTGTCTGTTCTCAGTTTTGAGATATGATTAGTTCATATTTTAATTTTACGATAAATCCAATAATTAATTTTTATTCATTTTATCAGTCAGATTTGAGTTATTTGTTTTTGAATGTTGTTTCTTATCTTACAGGAGGTCCCAATATCACACTCTTTCCATGGCTTCTTTGCGACCTAGTTAACTGCAGGCGAGTTCTTCTACAATATCGTTAAGCCCGTCTGTTAATCCATGCCACGTGGAAATTCTTGAAGAACTCTATAGAAAAGATTGATTTCAATAAAAAGAATTCAGTTTAATGCTGAAAGAAGCTATTTAAACTTGAGAAGAAAACTAACTTTCTAACTATATAAACTAACATAACCAACTAAAGCTAAAGTTGCTATTCCACCCAAAACTAAAAGTACTATTCTTCTTTAAGTAAAGTTGTTAGGTTTCCTTATTGGAGAATTTTTTATAGATATTACAAACCTTTTGTCAATCTGAATGGTTTTTGCATACCATATTTGTTAACATTTGATTATAGTGGTGTTGGAATTTTCTTGGTCAAAACCTACTACAAGGATGGATGTTTAATAAGAAATAAGCATCCTAAACCAAACTCTAGCATCTTTACAATGAGATATATGACATCTGACGTACAATCGATTAATGGGAGATTCACCCCTTATAACGTCGTAAAGAAGGCTAATGATCCGTGCAATTGATTCACAGAAAAATAATCCGTGCAATTAATTAATTGGAGGGTCACTCCTTATAAAATAGGATCCACAAGATAGATGTTATAAGAAATAAATTCTTATTTTTATTGTATTATTATTCTTAAAAAGGACACTAATGTATATTTTCTCACTTTAAACAAGGTTGTAACTTGTAAGCTGTCGACTTGCTTCCAAAGTCATTGAGATACCTTTCTAATCACCTTGAGGATTCCCCTTCCTAAGTATAGTTTACTTTACAAGAAAGGATAAAAGAAAAATTATAATTTAGTTTTAAATTGAAATATGAACTTTAAAAAAATAATTTTCATTAAGAACATGTTCAATTACAACATTTCTTTCATTTTTCCATAACAACTTATTATGTTATCATTATTGTTAAACGTGTCCTGACATGTGATACCATATATGTCCATCACAATCTCTCATCACAACAACTATAAATTGAGGATGAAAGACAAGACAAACCCTAATTATTACCTTTTATTCATAGTGATGAATTTGGAACAACTTTATTAACACACATCCAACTATTATACTATCATTGCAATTAAGTATCGAAATATGACATTAATGTTGTAATCAATTTTATTTTTAAAGTTCGTACACCATTGATTAATTATAAAATTTATATTGGAACTGAAATTGATCCGTGATCCACAATTTTTTTTAAAAATAATTAACCCTTAAAATGAGTATCAAATGCTTTAAAAAATTAAGAAAAGGGACAAGAGGGTAATTTCACTTTCAAATAATTCAATTACTTGCATTCTATTAGCACCTTCTTAATTGGGGTTGTAAATGTCATTAACCCTGCTAGTGTTATATACTCTTTCTTAACTGTAACGTTAATGTCCCCTCTCCCTGTCTCTCTCCTCTCTTTGTCTCTCTCTCTCTAGAATACAACGGAACTGAAGGCACAAGAATCCCGCTGGTGCTCCACTCCATTTCCATGTACACTTTTCTCTTCGCACCCAAAGGAGAAAGCTGAAAATGCTCTTCAATTCTCTGATCAGTTTTGTATTTCCATGGTATTAACTCTTCTCCTTTACCACACTCTCTCTCTAGAATCATTGTTGTTACCGGAAAGATGCCGACAACGGAGGAGAAGACGATTCCGAAGAAAAACAAAGACGTGATCCGCTTAGAGCGAGAAGCCGTTATCCCAATCCTCAAGCCCAGGCTCATCGTCCATTTGGCCAACCTCATTGGTATTTTCTTCCTTTTTCTCCAATTATTCTTCAATTTTTCCGTAGAGATGTGTAATACTACTGATATTTTTTTAGCCTTTAAGGCTTTAGGATGATTACTTTTAGCCTACTATGTTTTGTAATTTTATTGTGAGGATGTTTATCCTTATCTTTGTTTTTGAACAGTGATGTCTCATTTGCTGTGTTCTCATTCCGTTCGAGTTTCACTCTGTTAAATCCTCAAGTATTTGCTTGTTAGTTAATTTTTATTTGAAGTATTAGATGGTTAATTTGATTCGGTGCAATTTATTCACATACTGATCTTATTTAACCCCATAGACCCTGTTTGGTATGAGAGTTTTGGTTAGTGTTGTGTTCCTGTGACGCTATCATGTAATTGTGTTAGTTTGTTGTAAACAAAAAAATAAGTACAATTTTAACTATATTTCAAATTCTTTTCTCCAGTCCTTGAATGTACTGGCACTTGACGCGTCATGTCTAAATTGTGTCATCTGTCTGTGTTAAGAGTCATGTCGTGTTATCTTGTTGCATCAAGAATTTCCAGCCCTAATTTTGGGCACACATGCCTTAATGGAAAACTCATTGCCCCTTAGGGCGAGGAAAATGAGAGAAAAGCCTATTTAGTCATTTCATCCAACACATCCTGTACCACCTCCTCCCCTATTGTTTTCCTAGTTGTTTATTTGATTTTATTTTCTTACAAAAAAACAAATGGTAAAGAATGCTCTTCAGTTGATTTGATACAGAAAATAATTTGCTCTCTAGCCTTTATTTCACACTTGAAATCCTGCATCACCTTAATCATGGGATTTAGCTGACACATACATCCTGCAGAACATAGTTCCGACCGTGCAGAGTTTTTGAAACTCTGCAAGAGAGTGGAGTACACAATACGAGCTTGGTACATGTTACAGTTTGAGGACCTCATGGTAAATTCCTGGTCCTTTTAGTTTCTTCTTTAAATTTATATTCCCCTACTTATTTTTTACACCTTGTTGTTTCAATGTGAATGTGGCTGCAGCAACTGTACTCCCTTTTTGATCCTGTCCATGGAAATCAGAAGTTGGAGCAGCAGAAATTATCTTCTGATGAAATTGATGTTCTTGAACAGAATTTCTTGAGATACTTGTTTCAGGTAAGCTTATTCAATCCTATGCTCACTTTCAGTTTGCCCTGGCAGTCAGATTCATATTATACTGCAAGCCCAAGCTTTTCCAGTTAATACACAGAGTATGCAGCAGTTGGCTACTGATTATAAGTTTGTTCTGTAATTAAGTTTCTGATGTCCTGGGCCTTGGGGTGGAGGGCTGAGGACAAAGGAATGCGGCTAACAGTTGCCTTTACTTCCTTTTTTCTTTTTAACACTTTTTTGTAAAATATCTTTCCTCAGATTTTGGAAAAAAGCAATTTTAAGATAGCCACTGATGATGAGATTGATGTTGCCCAATCAGGGCAATATCTTCTTAACCTTCCCATTACAGTTGATGAATCCAAGGTACAGTGTTATAAATACATATGGTGATAATACAAGCATGCTTTCTGGCATATTGCGTCTGTTATGTTCAAGAACTATTTTTGCTGGATGCAGCTTGATAATAAGCTTTTGAAGAGGTTCTTTGAATCAAATCCTCATGAGAACCTCCCAGATTTTTCAGATAAGGTATCTCTCTCCCTCTCCCTCCCCTTCTCTCTCTCTCTCTCTCACGGCAATCTGGAAATCAAGTTCTTTAGTATCTGTTTTGACCTTAAGAAATTTTTAGATGAATTTACATCATTAGTCTTATCTGATTTAGTATAAATGTAAAATTCCTAGTCCCACTATTAAATTTTTGGTTTTAATTTTTTCAAATCCTTTTAAGCATTTCATATTTTTAATCTCTGTCAAGATTATGAATCCTCTTCCAACTATAAAATTAACATTCTCATTGTGTATAGAATGAGAACTCATCTGGCACTGGTTACTCTTTACTCTTTAGTGATTTTATCCTCAATTTATGTAGAGCATTTTCTAATTGTTTTGCACTCTGTGAGACCAAGACAAACATGAATATTGGCTACTCTGACAAAACTTTTAATTGTTGTTTTGGAATAACTGGAAAAAATGCTCGAGAATTGTATGAGTATAATCATTGCTTCTTGGATATAGGATAATGATATTTATGTAGTGTATATTCAGAACTAATATGAAGCTAAGGAAGAAATACATATATTCTGAACATTTACATTAATTGAAAATGTTGTTTAACTTTAAATGTAATAGAAGAATAAGTTACTAACTCAATGACTTATCAAAAGCATTGTAGTTTTGCGTCTATCCTCATGATAAGTGATTCAGATAACTTTAAGTGATTCAGTGACGACTCTGATCTTCTGTTGTCTGACTTATTTTTAGAAATCTCTCACTTCTCCTCTCACATTACATTCTTCATGTCTTTATCTTTCTAGTTTATAGTATTTAAAAATTTAGTTGATCATATGCATCTTGAATGGCCCTAATTGTTTTCTTGTTTTTTGGTTGTCAAAACTTTTGGACCTTTGTTGGTGGCATCTTCCTTGAGTAGGTTCTTCTCTGCAATAAGATATTTTTCTTTGCTCAATCCCAATTCTTCCTGTAATCCTAGTCTAGGAATGAGGGAACAATATTTAGATGATATGTCTAGGTCTCGTCCTATGTGAATTTGACCTTAGGTTTTGTTTTGTCAATGATATTGGTCGGAACTGATTGTATACTGTGAATTTGATATGAAAATTTAATCATGAAAATAGGGAGATCTTTTCTGACTGATTAATTTGATGTATTCCTATGCCATGAATATACTGTGAAATTTCATTTCATTTTATGAAGGTGGTCGCATTTTTTGAGTCTTTATGCCAATCCATTTTTCTGGGAACCACACCAGTATATATATAATCACACACACACACGCATATATATACATTTTTGTGTGTATGATGTATGCAGTTTTATTTCTGGATGTTATTCACCTTTCGTTGTTAAGATGCACCCTTGCACTGTTTGGCGTGGCTCTATGTCTCCTTTTATAATTAAGATGATTAAAGTTATTTCTATTGGAAGCTTAAGGAACCAACACTCTTGTGTTTACATAACCACCTAAGCAGTCAGATTTGTTGAACTTTTCAACATATAAATATCCTGTTTTATAATATCCTTCATCTTTCAGTTTCTTTTTGTTATTTTCCCTATTCAATTCATCTATCTATCTTCATCCTAGTTTGTATATATATTACCAAGACTATTCATGCTATAACTGCCCCTTGAAATTTTGCATACTATATAAGTAATCCAACTGTCATTTTATTGGGATGAAGTTCCACAAGGTGATTAGTTTGTTTTGCAGCATATATATAATAAGGGATTGGAAATAATTATTCTACTTATGCTTCTTTATTGTTCAGTATGTAATCTTTCGGCGTGGGATTGGCATTGATAAGACAACTGATTATTTTATCATGGAGAAAGTGGATGCTATCATTTCACGTTTGTGGGCATCAATTTTGAGAAAGACCAGGTGAGACATTCTGTAGCTCCAAGACTTTACCGTCTGCTTTCTCTCCTAAAGTTCATTTCAGTCCTTTCTTCATCCACACTAACTGTTTAAGTTCTAATGAAGCAGTCTTTTCCACTTTCAGATTAGAGAAGGTTTTGTCAAAGAGATCAAGTTCACGGATTAAGAGGGATCCTAAAAAAGATGATGAACTTATCTCTGAAGCAGAGGATGATGGATTTTATGTTGAGCGCATACGTCTTGAGAATATGGAGCTCAGGTTTTGAGATATGTTGTTGTACTTGTTTTTATGATTTTAAAGTTTTATTCATCAGTTTGCTCTGCATTCCCAAATCAATGTAATTTGAAGCTTCCTTTTATTGGCTGCTTGAGTCCTTCACATGCTACAAGATCTATATCTGAACTGAAGCAGTTGTGCATTCTGTTACAACAATTTTTAGTCCAGATTAAAGATCATGTTTGTTTAATTAATTTGGTTCTGTAGGAGGGCTTAATTATGAAGTCTGCACGTCTTTAAGTGGACAAGCTTGGGTATTTGTTGCATGAATTGAAAATTCTATTTTAAATTTTAATAATTTACTTCCTAGATCTAGCTTTTCATCTCACATACACGAGTTATTGGCTGGATCTAGCTTTTTTAGTTCACCGTGTTATTTATATGCTTTACAGATTTCATAATATAGGTGTTGACTAATGCCATCACGTCAATGACTTTTATTTTTTATTGCTTCAGTTTCCGCAATCTGTTGAGCAGAACTACAATTCAAGAACCCACCTTTGATAGGATCATTGTTGTCTACAGGTATCCTTTTATCTTGTTAATGAATAATGATTACATTTTTGTAACAATATTTCTGTCACTCTTGTAGCTTTCTTCTTAATTTTTTGTAGAATCAGGTTCTGCTGCTTTAAAGTTTGTGGTTTGTTACCAGTCTCTGTTCTCTTTGCTCAATTGTACTCTTCTTTGCTTATATAACATTGTATAGTTAAGAAATTTACTTTAAGTTCCTTGCATTCAAGAAAGTCTGTACCTAAAAGGATTTTTTGGAGTTACAAATGGATAACAGGTGATGTAACACTGCATATTGACTGAAAAAAACTATACCACCCATTGTGGGAAATGAACTCCCTTGGCTTCTTTTCTACCCCTGGTTTCTTATCAGTCATCCAGAACTTTGTTTCATGTTTTGTTCAAATCAAATGAAGGTTTACAAAGAATGGTTTTTGTGCAGGCGAGCAAGTTCTCAAACTAAAGCAGAACGAGGCATATTTGTGAAGCATTTCAAACACATCCCTATGGCTGATATGGAAATCGTCCTAGTGGGTTTACTTTATCCTCTTATTATGCTCATTTTTAATTTTGTTTTGATATGATGAAATTTGCTGTTAAGTTTGTTTTGTTTGGGTACTAACCTTTTAAACATTCTATTTTCTGTAATAGCCAGAGAAAAAAAATCCAAGTTTGACTCCAATGGACTGGGTTAAATTTCTTATATCTGCAGTAGTTGGACTGGTTAGTGAATGTCTTCCTCTTCATTATCTTCACTTGCATTATATCACTTCCTTTTTCTTTTTTTTTTAAACGTGTACTTGTTTGGCTGATGTTTCAGGTTGCTGTTGTAGGATCTATTGAAATGCCTAAAGCTGACCTCTGGGTCATATTTGCTATTCTTTCCACAGTGCTTGGTTATTGTGCTAAGATTTACTTCACGTTAAGTGTTTCTTCTCTTGGAATTTATTTGTTTCAATTGCATATTATTTAGTGAATTTTTTTGAATAGTGGAAATAGTAATGCAATCACCATCCCAACCCCTCTGAACAAAAATCAAATGTTCAATTATCCCCCCCCCCCCCTCCCCAAATATGAGTGTGCCCATGGTTTCATTGCACACACACCTTGAGTTCCTGTATGCTACGAATTTTGTATAAACCTGATATTTTTGGATGCTTCCATGGTTGCCTGCTAGTGCATGAGTGACAAGCTAAACCATTTCATATCACAATAAGACAGGCTGATGGTAGTTCTCTTTATCCATGGGTGTTTTCGTCCTCAATTTTATTTATTTTTCTGATGCTGATTGTGGAATTTCTCTTGGCTATGATGTACATTTGGTTTGAGATGAGATGATGTCATTTGTTTGTAGTGCCACTGAAGTTTGTTTATTTACCAGGTTTCAACAGAATATGGCTACATATCAGAACCTAATCACACAATCAATGTATGACAAACAACTGGATAGTGGAAGGGGCACTCTTCTTCACTTGTGCGATGATGTAATTCAACAAGAGGTCAGTCAGATATAACTTTATTTTAGATTCCAAATTTGGCAGCCAATGTGTGCCTAAGCAACTTCTGCGATGATGTAATTCAGCCAGGGGTCAGTAAAATATATTTTTCCCCATTAAATTCAAAATTTGACAGGCAACATGTACTTCAGCAAGTCATTTTCTTTCCCTAAAGAACATAACCCACCTTTCTGGGAGAATGACTTTATGAGTTTTATGTGGCAGAGGTAAAAGCAAGTGATTGTAACCTGCAATAAGAAACAACTTTTGTTTTTTCCAAATAAATTTTTCTACAACTAATTATATATTGGTTCTGAACTCTAGTCTAGTTAATAGAACATTTTATTATTGCTTTTTCCACTGAGTTTGATGGAACTGTCGTGCTCTTCAAACTCAATCAGTATGCATGGGACATTCATCTGAAGAGATCTTGATATTTGAAAACTGAAAAGATACAATTAAATTACAGATCATTTAACATGAAATCAGTTATGGATTAATCCACTTCCAACTGCCTGACTGCCATATTATCACGAATGTGCAGGTGAAGGAGGTCATAATTTCATTTTTCATATTGATGGAACAAGGGAAAGCTACTCTGGAGGTATTCAGACCTTGTAGCCACTTTATGGATTTCACACTGCTTATCATGATAGATTCATCCTGAGTTTGCATCTCCATGTTTAAATTTTCTGATGTGCATTCCGATTCTTATGATGTCAAATAGGATCTTGACCGGCAATGTGAAGAATTAATACAAGATGAATTTGGTGAACACTGCAATTTTGATGTTGATGATGCAGTCCATAAATTGGAGAAATTAGGAATAGTTACTCGGGTGAGTCACATTTCATTACGTTTTGCTTACATCTGGAAGTTGTTTTGTGTGTATATATATCTATCTACTTTGTGTAATGAAGTGCTTATCTCTTGAAGTTATTTAGAAGATCTAATGGGGAGTTTACAATTTCCTTCGGTTTTTGGATGATTGATTTCCAGTTTATAACTCCAAAGTGGTGCCTTGTACTTGCATACAGATTACCTTTTGTTTTAGATTTCACATGCTTTGTTTATAAAACGACTTCAAGAATTACAACAAACATACATATCTTACACCCAAGATAGGTCTATCTATTCGGTTGTGTTGGATTATTTCTGGTTAAATAAGATGATTTAAAACCCCACGTTTTAGGTAAGTCTTTTGTTCTTTGCAACACTTGGTTTCCAACTGTTATTTTAAGATGGGACGAGAAGTCTATCTCTATATGTTAGTGTCCCAAGTGTCAATGCTGCTCTGGTATAACGAGAAGTTGTCTTCATTTGAGACACTCAGAATAATTTGGAACACAGTGTTTTTCATTTCTTTAGTTGCTTAGACAAATCTTCTTAGAAAGTGCGTTCAGATAAGTTGGGAAATGATGATGCAACCTATGTGAAAAATGCACCTGCATGAATCATTTTAATACTGACATTTTTAACTATATATGTTTTCTCATACAAGGTCTTTTTTCTGATTGGTAGTGTCACACCAAACTTCTACAGTAGTTTATTTAATTTTATATTTAGATAAAAAAAAAATTTGAAGCTGTTATTTGCTATTCTGGTGTTCAGGATACAATTGGACGGTATTTCTGCGTGGGGCTAAAGCGTGCTAATGAGATCATAGGCACAACTACAGAAGAACTCGTTCTGAAAGCTAAACAAAGTTCGGGCACTGCTTGATTCATCACATGTATAAGAAGCTGCTTTTCTCAAAGGTTGTTTTCTGTTGTGCAGAACCTATTTGTGAAGCTTTTAGTGTAATTGTTCTATTATTTTTTAGTTCATAATATCCCTTTTATTTGTTCATGTATATAAAAGACATCTCTTGGTTGGTTTGTTGTATGGTCCACCAACTGAATGGATGACACTAGTGTGCTTGTTTTTCTTCAACAATGGCCATTTTTTTATTTTTACATTTTTATTTCGTATTTTTGCACTAGTTAACCATATTATCATCTTGTGCATGAATAATAGTTAATCGTTTCGAATTTCTAAAAGCATTTTGCAAATAGGTGATTAGTTTATGGTCTTCGACAGGTGAAGTGGTTTAGAGATAAGGTGTTTAGAAGGATTCCAATGCTCCAATATATATGTTATCAATGGTCTATGGTGGTTGTAGTTTGAATCACAATTCTATTTCTGGACAATCACAGACAAGTTTATTTTCGTATTTGAAGGTGATATTATAACATTTGATGTGATAAACTTGTTATCTAACATGTGTTCAATGTGGAAGTTCCAAATTATCAGGTAAATTGAATAACAATTTGTTTAAATTTAATGAATGAAATTATAAAATTACAATTAAACTTCATGTATGAAATTGTAAAAAGCTTCTTATTATTATTATTATTATTTTTTAAATCGTGATTAAATTAGGACAATGTAATTTTTTTTCCCAATTACACTAATGCTTCCAGTTTCTGGTACAAAACATTCAACATTCTAATTTTCAATTGCTGGGCTTGATCAAGAAATCAATCTCAATAATTAAGATTCTTTCACAAATAAATTCGTTGTCTTTTGTATACAATTAATGTATATTAAGAGTAACAACAGAAGAAATTCTATATATTATCGATACCTAATATTTGTCTTGTCTTTGTACGATGATTTAAGCATGACAACATGGTCGGATGTTTCTTGGTGTTTTTACCTATTCGAGAATCCCATAAATTATTTATAAGCTTAGACAAATTTGTCAATCTGAAATTTATATGGTATAGTATCTGTCGTCGTTCGAGATTTATTGTGCTTAATATAGAAAACGTAACCAAAGGTAAAATTCATGCAAATAGACACATACATACGTATATCCATTTATATGTATACAAATGAATATACTGTAACTTATTTATAAGATCTTATTCATTTATATTTGCTACTGATTCGGCAAAACAAATTATCAAGCCCTTGAACTTTCAAATTTTGTTTTACCATATCATTCTAAATTGACCTAATTGTAAAAAGAAAAAAAAATCATATTTTTCAGAAATTGTAATTTAATCATGATTTTTAAGAAAGAAATAAATTCTATAACTATAATTCATTATTAATTGCAATTCAAATCAAAACCTTAATTTTTGGTGATTTTAGTTCACATATCTGACCACAAATTAACCTACATAGTAACATAATAGGTGGGTTAAATTAACCCACAAATGTACCCATATTTTCAAAATCTAAATCGGGCCCAATTTCAATCAAGACCACAAATCAATTTACCCATTTTCCAAAATCCAAGACCACAAATCAATCTACCCATATTTCCAAAATCTAAATCGGGCCCAATTTTAATCAAGACCACAGACCCTCAAACCAAACATGGGTTACCCCAGTTAAAAACACCTTAACCCACCTAGTCACCCAAATCAAATGGTGAGTAAAATAAATATTGAACTTACATGAACAAAATTTAAAATAAAAATTATAAAAACAGGATAAAAATGCATTTACCTGAGCAGCAAAAAGGAATGGTTCAAAAATGAATAAAACAGAAAGCCAATTACAAATAACAAATAGACTCGAACAAAATCAACTCAAGAATGCAACTCAGCAAAGCCTTCTTATGTGAAGTATGTAGAGTGAAAAGACAATCTACATAAGTCCAAATCAAACTTCACTATAATATTAACAATATATAGAACTTGTTTACAAGGAATAACAAAGTAATGGAAAAAATAAAAAAATAATCCAACTGTTCTTTATACAATTATCAAACAGCTGGATATAACTCTTTACTTTTTGGAATTTAAGATCAAGTATATTTTCCATGAAACACACTTAAAATTTGTGATTCAACACTCTACATTCTTCCTGCCTTTTCTTATTTTGAAGCCCTGAAAAGCTGGCTTCCAAGGGTCACAACTGGGGTTCCTTCCCCCATGATTGTTGTCAAGCTCATTTCTTTCTCGAGAATTCGATCTAGTTCCGTTACCACATAGATCATTGGAGGGCGCCTCTCGCTTGAAGAATTCACACAGTGCACAATTAATTGCATGAACTCTTCCATGCTTTCTGTCGTAAAACTATTACCCAATCGCTGATCGATTATGGTAGATATGCTGCCAACCTCCTGCAGATTTTGCACCTACAAAGACAAATACAACAATTTGCTCTAAGGCTGCATTTCTTATCCACAGAATTATTTTCTTTGGTGCAGTGTTCTGTGCCCATCAAGCTAGGGCATCAGCTTGCCACCCCCACTTTTTCCATATTACCCCACCTAGGTGGTAGGCCACACCCTGCCGTCTAGCTAGTGCCTTTTAGAACATTGCCCATGCAAATGGCGGAGCAACTTGAATTGTAATCTGTCATAGCTAGAAGGTTGTGATGAACTAATGTGAACTGCCGCACTAGAGGCTAGAGCACCCAGTGCATAAAATTAACTGTATGAGCATCTTTTATTCTTTAGCCCTTGAGTAATTAAGAAATATTGCTTATACCATAATTAAATGGAAAAGAAAAGAGAAGAACAAAAGTAAATTCTAGTAAGATAGGATTCCTGAATTATATACCAAGAAGTGTCGTGATTTTAGGTTCAGCAAGTACGAACAAACATAATCTCTGATAATATAAAAAAATGCCGTTATGATTAGTATATATATATATATATTTTTTAAAGGAGGCAAACATACCCAATCAACCAGATTCTGATTGACATCTGACGATAGCAACTCGTTTGCTTCCTTCCCACTTACTAACTCCAAAAGAAACACCCCGAAACTGTAAACATCACTTTTGTCAGAAAATCGTCTGAATTCTCTTACCCTGCATAATCAGATGAAAATACAATCAATAATTATCGGATGAATTCTGAAATAAATTACCAGATAGCACGTGTAATACTCTGGAGCAAGGAAAATCTCGTCAGCTGCCACTTGAGAAGATGTGCCTGCAATATCAAATCTTCCAAGAAAATTGCGTAACCCAGCATCTGCTACTTTAGCTATGAAATTCTCATCCACAAGAACATTTGCTGTCTTGAAATCCTTGTGTACCAATCTAGGACTGAGGGAGTGCAGGTGAGCCAAACCTGCGTATGCAAAGTAAAAGGTGAGGATGAGAAGGCACATTTAAAAGCATTTTACTTTGCAATGCTTGAAGTGATAATTAGTAGAGACCATTCTCAGGTCCTTATACTAGTGATTCTTCAGCCATCTTTGAAATGTGACTTTATTCAGTATTAAGACAAGATGAATTAATACCAGGAAAGCCAAAAATGCTCACTGGTTTTGCAGAGGATCACCTTTAGCCGCTCCAAGAGCTATTGCAAGCCTGTGCTTGAATTCAAGCTTTTCCGGTGACACCTGACCAGCACCTGAGATTAAGTCATTTGGGTAAATGATATGCACTCTGGAAGAATTGAACAGCAAAGAGGGGAAAAGACAAGGAGGAACAAATAATGAAGGCGAAGATAGAAGAGGAAAATGAAAAGAAAAAAGATAATACAGGGAGGTTCAACAAAGGCATGGATGTTACTAGAAAACCACTATTTTAGAAAAATAAAGGTGGGTAATTGATTGAGTTGGTTAAATAATTCCATTTACACTCATGCTTGCATAAAAAAACACAGAAGGAATGGAGGAAAATTGATTACCATACAAGTGAATAGAAACACTTCCATTAGGTATGTACTCATATACAAGAATCTGTTGATCATTTTCCTGGCAATAGCCTAAAAGGGAGACCAGATTTCGGTGTTGAATAGATGAAAGATATCTGACCTGATAAGAAATGAACCTCAAACTCAGTCTTAATCCATAATTACTAAAAACTCAGAATAACATTGTATAAATATATTTGCTAAATGTACTTCTGACATGGAGATTTTCAATCAGTCAAGCATTTACAACAAAATGATACCTCATTAACGAACTCCTGACTAGGGGGACCGGGGCGCATTTTTATTGCTACAATCAGCCCATCATGAAGCAACCCTTTATACACTTCCCCGAATTTTCCTTCCCCAATCAAACTTTTGTCACTAAAACTCTTTGTTGCTGATAACAATTCATCAATCGCAAATCTCCTGGCATCTCGCAAAGTAAAATCAATACCAGCAGCTCTCCCAACTGCAAAATTGAATGTTTGCACCGTCAATTATTTGTGATGGATGTGGTAATATACTTTGGTGCATGCTGTAAGCAAATGTTACCTTGAACAGATGGATCAGAAGAACCTGTCTCAGATGTTCTTGAAACGTTCCGACCTCGGAAAATGCAATACCAAATAGTTATAATCAGTATCCCCACCAATGCCACGCCTCCTGCAGCACCTCCTAAAATTGCTGCAAGAGACTTTGACATTTAGTCTGGGATCCACTTCAGCTATGATGTTGATGTAGTTTGGGACACAACAGAATAATCATACATGGATCCTGAAATTCAGAATAAGCACAAGAGTCGGTTACAAAAGTGAATAAACATGATTAACACGTGCAGCATCGAAGGCAAACGACAAACTATATTTATTGCATGTGGCGACAAAGACAAGCTTTTCTAGAGATAACGAAACAGATTGAACTGAATGTTATAACAGAAATATTGTTAAATTCCAGTAAGTTTTCTCGTGCATGCAAGTATGGATTACACCTTGCAGAATAAATGGTCAAATATGATGCAAAAATCTCAAAATTTGGCAACAATTAACAAAAGGACATAAATGGTCCATGCTGCAGGAAAACAGAACCATAAATCAATGCACGTTTATCGATGATACAATAATGGTTAAAAGGACATTGAGAGAAGCAGCATCAATGGATTACCAGGAAGAGAACAAATTAAAATTTTCCAGAGCATTCAAACTAGTAGCAAACACTACATCAACTCAACATTCAGAAAGTAAAGAAGGCAATACAGGCAAACTCACTTTAGACTACTCAAAAGAAAATACAATTAAGAAACAAAATTGGCACAAATATGAGCAGAGATCAATCAAAACAGAAACACATCACAGAAACAAAATGGTGAGCAAATTATAGTTCGAGAAAACCACAACAACACAAAATGTGGTAAAACCTCACCTAATTTTTCAGAGAATGAGAGATCCCTCACAATCCCAGCTCCAATTCAAAACGAATTATCACAGAGAAACAATTTACAGATCGGGAGAATTCAGCCACATTACGGCATTCAATTCTCAGTATAAAAGAAGGAAGCGGAATTGAGCAAGAGATGGATCTGCCGATTAATTCAAACCGGATTTTTCTCAATTAATCGCCACAAAAAGCATGAGCAAAGAATTCCTTTTTAATCTCAAAACAATTCAATTAAGGAAAAAGGCAATCATTATAAGCATAGTCATGATCACATATATCAGCGCTGGATTAAGACAGAGATAATGCCGACAGAAAGGGACCTGCCGCCGACAATGAACTCCACCAATCCACTCAACTCAACTCAACTCAACTCAACCCTGTACAGAAATTTAATTTAAGAATTTACAAATTCATCATAAGAAAAACAGAGAAGAAGCAATTGCCGGAGAATTGAGAAGAACCGACATAAGGAAACATAGAGAGGGTGGAATTCTCTCCTCCTGTGTGTATGAGAGAGAAGCAAATGGCGAAGTAGAGAGAGAGAGAGAGAGAGTTATAATTGTATAGCTGGTTTAGTTGTATGGGTTGTAAAGTTAGTAGAATGGGGTTGTCTCTTACTGCAACTTGGAGCATTTTTATTTTTGCTCACCATTTCCTCAATCCCTATCCCAATCTCCATTTTTATCCCTATATTCAAACCTTACTTAATTCGAGATATGTATTTCTTCGTTACGTTAAATCTATCGATACATTGTATTAGTTTCTTCACAAAATAATTCAAGTGTGATGTACAATTCATTTATGCTTATTAGACGTTCATTTAATATAAATGAATTTCAACGATGGTAATAACGTTGTAAGAAAATGCTCGTAAGTTTCCGAAGACGTGTGTCAGGGCAACATCTTATAAAGTCCGCATGACTAAATGTTTGTGTCTATATATGTAGGTAAATAATCATTAAAGCAGTCTCGATTCTTTATCCTACAATTTTATGTCTCATTCGTGAAGTATTTTCAAAACAACCGTAGTTTTGATAGTTAATTAAAACTCATGTTGGAAGTACGTCCTTCTGATTATATGTACATGTGTAACACGAGATTGTGAGAAATCTATACACAAAATGAGAGTTTATTGGGATTTCTAATTGCTCACGCTGTCTCTAGTTATAATTTCATAATTGTTTATATGAAAATATTTTGAAGTCATTTATTAATAAGATACATAACAAATATGCATAAAGAATTCCTACTTATTTTGATATGTATTTATATATTTAATTTAATTTTACCATATTATTTATACTTAATTTGGTTTTATTATTTACACTTAAAAATGTATTTTATAATAAAGTTATATAAAATTGGCTAACCCCACTATAAAGTTTCAATATTAATAGTGCTAAAAAGAAATAACAATTACAATAAGAAGTATGATCTAGATCCTCACGTATTCAATACGAGCATGTGTTAATGTTTTCATAATCGACTTATCAATATAACATCTACAAATTTTAGATACAAATATAATCTTATTAAATTAAAAATTATTATATTAAGTTGTATTCACGATGGATAGATAAACGAGCATTATGGACGATGACAACTATATTAGTAGTGTGTGATAATGATGATAGCTTAAAAGGGGTATTGGTATTGCCTCCCATTTTGTCCTACCATCCAGCTATGTTGACATTGCTCCTACTCATTTCACACTCAATCATATGCTTAATCAATTATTAATTAATTTAACTATTAAATATTTTTAAATATTGTGCCCCTTTTAATTAGACAGAGAAGCAAGCAGTGAGTAACGGCTACAAATACATTAGTATTTTTGCTTTATGGGATTTTAATATTTATTTGATTGTAAAATCCACATCAAAGTCATTGGATTCTTGTACGGCGTCCCCATTCACCAATACTGTATACTGAAATACTGCCTCCTCCTCACACACAAAAATAGTTTTAACTTTATCAAAAAAATAAAAGAAAATTAATACCTAATAAAATAACAAATTATTAACTTTATCAAAAAATAAAAGAAAATTTATATAACTAATAAAATAACACATTGGGCCGAATAAATATTCTGCGCCGCGCCGAACAAAAACAGTGGATGCTTGATTTTTGTATTTTTAATTTTTTTTTTGAGATGCTTGATTTATATATATATTTTATTGGTTGCTTTGTTTATTGTTCGTTTTCATGTAAATATAAATATATATTTATGTGTATATGATCGTGAAAATGGTGTATGTGTTTTGTATGTGTATATAAAGATATATTTTTGAATATGATATTGTGAACAACAGGACTTATAAGTTGTAACATAAATAAAACTCTGAATATCAATATATTACTTGATGCGAGTTTGGTTAAATTTACTTAGAAGATTTTATAAGATATTTAATTTATAAAATGTTTAATCTTACTCTATAATAATTTTTGAATATGATAAAATGGACATTAAGATATTAATAAATTGAAAGCGTTAACAATAAAATGTCCCCCATTCTTACCTCTTTGAAAAAAAATTAATAAACTCTTAACTTTTAATATGAAATAACATGTTTCTTAAATGAGCTTACAAGCTTTTAAACATTTTGTAAAAATGGTTGAAATGACTTATAAGCACATTTTGTAAAAGTAGTTCAAATAAGTTATAAGATCAATCAAAAATTTAATCTGTTCCTAGTTTCTGATCTTTATATTTACTAACCCTATCGAGAAAAATACATTAATACAATATCCATGTATTTGCATATGTACATTTGAAAGAGTGGGTTTGTTTATTTATGAACAATTGACATTACACCAAATATATTTCATCAAATATAATAAAAATTGGAATACACATCATCATCATCAGCCAGCTGATGCCCAATACATTGACTTAAACCATAATTGCCAAAAGATTCTCCCACCAATTAATTAAAAATGAAATCCAACTTGAATAATTAATATGACATTTGATTCTTCCAGCCTTCAAAAAATAAAAAATAAGAAAATGAACTTGATCAATTATCAAGTCTAACTTTCTCACATTTATTTTGTCTCATGAAATTAAATCCGTTAGACAATCTCACAGTAGCTCTACTCTTCCTTGCGAGTAACATATCAATATCCTCAATCTGAAATTTCTTAACCACATTCTCAGACCTTTATTTTTAATATTTTTCTCCATTTATTCTTTCCTAAAAGTTTCTGTCAAGTTAATATGAAGCCTTTTCAGCTTGTTTTATGCATCAAATGATGAATATACATACACATTAGCTCATAAAAGTGCAGGCTAATTGCAATAAATTATAGATTTAAATAAGGCAAAAATATGTCAAGTCAAAATTGGAATATTACGATGATTATCAGCAAATTCTCTTAATAAACGTTTTAGAGCTCTTCCTCCTTTTCCTTGCATATGTCCATGATTAGTTGTACCTCCACATTGCCTGCTCTCCAGATGCTCTGAAGCTGCAGCTATAAGAGCCTTCATCCAATTCGGCACTAATGATTCAATTTCACCCGGTTTTAGGTACTCTTGAGGCAGCGTCTGCAACTGAAAATACGTTGAAAATCGAGTGAAAAAGCAAATATACATACTTAATAGGTGTTAAAGGAAATGCATAACAGATACTTGGCTCTGTGATTATGCCTTAATACATGAGCCTGGATTATGATTCAAGAGTCATTTTCAGACCATTAAGTCATAGACATGAAGATGATGTTGAAATAACAATCTTTGGACAAAGGGATGTTTGGTAGAAAAACTATCCACTGGTAAGAGAGGGGCATTTTGGTAATATATGAAAACTATTTGTAAACTTTCTGCTGGTGAGCTGTTTCTTTTGTTAACATCGGTGATTGAAGGATCATAGACTTAAAGTGTTCTACAACTCCTGCATAGAATGAACAGCTTGATCCAAAATAATTGCTCACTACTCAGTAACTTCAAAAGAAAAGAGTCTAAATGCATAATCAGTTGGTTGACAAAATTCACACATACACACGAGAGAGAGAGAGAGAGAGAGAGAGAGAGAGAGAGAGAGAGAGAGAGAGACTAACAGCATAGTAAAGCCACCGGTGTAAAATTTCCCAGCAAAGGACAGCCTTCCAATGTGTTCTTTCACTTAAACTGCAAATTGCAGCCAACTGTTGGAGGATCAAAGCGGATTTGTGAACCTGCAAGAGACATAATTGTAGTTAATATATAACAGATTTTTTTAGCCTTTCAATCAAGAAAAATCTTTTAAAAAAAGCAAGCAACATTCATCCTTCACAGCATATCATGACTATGGCGATGCCCAAATCAAATAGAAGAGACTCCAAGCAATCAACAAAAAAGCAGCATTAATTGCTAATAGGAGCTAACATCTCGGTAGATACTTTTCAGATGTTAAGAAATAGTGAAGCAGCTTGAGGTGGTAAATCTGAATGAGGAAACACCTTGATTCTTAAAAATTCTAATTTGAAGGATTAGATGTTTACCCTTGACATTGCAGAGACACCAAGTAGAGCATAGACCAGATTAGATATGAACCCCTCGCCGCTGAGAGATATGACCCTTATTACCATATCCTGAACGGATCTTTCAGATGTAGAAGCCTCAGGTGCTACCAAGAAAGCAAGACCAACATCCACAAACCCTGACAAGGGTCATGAATAAGTTAAGAATGCAGTAATAACATATTTTCAATTACAAACTGATGGATTTGAATCATTAATGTGAAACTAGCTGTTTGCTAGCTAGTTGGGATACCATTATAGACTGATTAACTCTGATTAGCTTATTTGCTAGGCTATTCAGAACAATCAGGCACAGATGCAACATATTTACTTAAGAAGGTTACTATTCTACTTAACTGAATCGATAAGCCACATCTAAATGGCAACTACTCTTTACAGAGCAAATTCAGAATCTTTGGATAACTGCATCCCAAACTCTGATAGTGGAGATTAACTTTAACAGGATACCAGAAAAGAACACACACATATATACAGCTTATATAATATCATAGTTTTTAACAAGGCTTACAGTTCATATATGACATTGCTGATAAAGCTGCATCACGATGCGAAGCTGTACAACAAATTCCAGCCTTCTGCAAGGATACTTCAAAAAGGGAACCAGAGGCAGCTAATACTTCCTGAAATGTAAATTTCTAATAGTTTCAGTTATGCAATTTGACTAAATATGAATTGAGTTTCATCAGTGAAGAACGAAGGAGCTACAGCTGCAGTAACATTTAATGAACATGATTATGAGCACCTTTGGACAATTGCGCACATATGCAGATGTGAAATGAGTGTAGGCCTCAACCAGATCGGGTTCTTGATCACAGATATAGGATGAAGTAAGAGCCATTACTGATGTGGAAGAATTAAATCTCTCGAATGTACTGATGAACAGCTGTCCATATTCCTCCCTGCTGCCAAATTCTTCAACAATGAAGGAAGCTGTAGAAAACTAATGATAATGAGACCTAAGAGGAGAGAGAGAGAGATTGGCACTTCAATATACAGGGAATATAAGAGCACTCTAGTGCCAAGTCAGTGATAAGCTTCAATCAGAGTTATGATGGATTATGTACAGCCTATGAGGGAATATGTGTTTAAATTCAGAATGATAGAAAAGATATGCATAGAAGTAAATCCAACAAATGGTAGTAGTCTCTACAAAAATTTGGAATAGTTATTCCGCCCAACCAATTATCAAAATTGTCAAAAAAAAAAAAAAAATTGTTTCTTTTCAAAAAAAAAAGTATCAAAATTGTAAAACGAGTATATTTCTTTTTCAATCAATTATTGTCAAGTTTCAAATAAATATCAATTAAATCAACTCTAATCCATATATACTCTTCCCAAGTGATAGTTCCTTTTTTTCAATAAATTTTATTAATATAAGAAAGGTACAATGAGGGGACAAGACGTACACAATAAGGCACAAGTTCCAATCTCTAGCAATATCACTAACTTAAAAGTTCCTAATATATTTAGTCTTAGAAATCCACAGAGGCACTTAATCTTTAATCTATCCATACATCATCCCCTGATACATGACAAAGTTGAACTTATAAATTAGATCCAAGCAACCAACAAGATATGCAGAGTACCATATAACATCACTTTCTTAACCAAATATAACTCAAAAAATACTTGCAAACACAAAGACCAGTCATGGTAGATCTTTCACCTGTTCTTATGTAGCATTCATGATTTGGGAATGATAAAAAGTTGGTTGACATGGACTCAAGCACCTTCGGCAATAATGGCGCAAAGTTCTGACCTGCAAGTGAACCAACCATGTAATGAAGAAGCCCCTCTACATACAATTTTATCATGGAATTGAAAACTTTAAATCTCTTATGGTGATTATAGATTATGATATTCTATAATGGTATGTTCCTATCATTTATATTTTAACCCTATTCTTAAAACGTAAAATCTAATAAGTTGCAACAGGAACTCAACGCTGTATGCATTCTTTAACATAATCTACAAGTTGTCTATTATGTTACACAGGTCCCGAGCAATGATCATCAAGCCTTCTGTTAGCATAACAGATTTTGGAAAGGTAAGAGGGTATTGCCCTGGCCACAACAAACAATGAAAATAGTGAAACCTGCAGCCTGAATTGCTAGTGTAAGAGCCCTGCAAGCAGCTGTAGACAAGCTCACACTTTCAATGTGTTTGGACAAAAAGAGCTTCTCAAGCATTGGCCAGAACACCTCATGTAATGCAAGGATAGACTCAACTGGACCCAGACCACTAGATAAATGTGATGCAACATAACTGAAAACAGTTCCAATCCTGCAACAATTAAGCAACAGGTTAAGCTAAGAAGACCATGATATTGAAAAATGCATCAATTCTATAAAGATATACAATATTCTTTTAAGCATAAGAAGTACACAAAGAGAAAAGAAGACGGGACTGTCAATTCCTGCTGGCATTGAAACCTAAAAAGAGATAATAACTGGACAGAATAAATGTGGTAATTTGGAGTTCCATCATGATAAGGCCACATTCATTTTAGATGTTATATTTGTCAAGACTCTTTAAAGCTAATAAATTGAACAAAATAATAGTCCTTTTTCTTTCCTAAATTACAATAGTTTACAGATAAATAGCATAAAAAATATTATTATATAGGGGATTGAGGCGGGGTGGGGACAGGCTGGGGGGGGGGGGGGGGATTCCCCATCGGGATCAAAGTGGGGATGGGTTCCTCAACCAGGATTCAGGTTAATTTGCCACCTCTAAAACTGGCTTAAAATATAATTTTAATGAGAGCTACCAAACCAATAAATCACTCACATAAGTATTTAACAACTGATTTAGCTTTTATATGTCATGCTAGCTAAACAAATGAAAAAATAAACTTCCAACTATGATATACTTCATCAGAAAACCATGAATAAGCATAAAGAATGCAAGATCAAACCTATGCAGCCCTCTTCCCGCTGAATTGATTAGTTCAATATAACTAGATGGATTGTGGTTCAAAGCATCCTCATGATCTTCATTAATCTGAATCAATGTGAAAGAACATTGAGTAACTTCAAATTTACAGAATTTGACAAACAAAGAATAGACTTCATATTGAGTGGTTCTTTTGCTGATCTATCGTCACAAATAAAACTAATTTTCTTTCAGCCAATAGCATATCTGATTCAGAAAGAAATGGGGGATGAATCAACTTCCACTGAGCAATGCATGTTCAAGGTCAAGAAGATACACATCCTTGGATTGGTTGGTCTTAGTGAATCATCCACTATGTTCAACAACTCTCATGTGCATAACATACACTAAGGGCTATTATACTTGGAAGTTCGATACAATCCATTATCTGTATGTTCGCTGTCATAAATGCTGATAAAAACAAGCGTATCAACCTAAAATAAAATTAAGATGAATCTAGAAACAGAAAACTAACTATGGACCAAGCAACAGAGCTAGTACCTAGTGTTCATCATTGGCACCAAGGACATCCATTTGAAACCAAGCAAACTCAAATGAATTGTCATTGACCCATCATATATAGGAAAATCACATAACAGCAGACCAAAATGAAAACCAACTAAAGAATAAAGTGCAAAGGAGTGCACAAACATGATGACAAGTCAACAAGGTTAGCAGTAAGGTGAATAACAGTGTTACTTACCCACTGTCTGGACATTCAGAAACAACTTATATGATTTTACTGAATCCAAAAGTTATTGCATATCTATTAGAGAGTAGAAACCTGCTATTTTCCTGGTATATGCATTGACTATAATATTTTACTAGGTCACAGCTGGAAACACTGCCAGAAAACTCCAGAAAAGGCCTTTAAGAAAGCCAGCGGAGCCAAACTATAAATAGCAGTAAGATTCTTCAAGGTTCATAGATCTACACTCCACTACGATGGTATGATTGAAGACCATTTGTGGGGATCACAATAATTGCAACCCTTCTCCAAGTTCCAAATCAATGTGCCTCACATGTTAATCACTTAATCTTATACTTGTGAGACTAAACTGCCAGAAGTTTTCCTTTCTAAGACCCACCTCCCACATGTGATTTCCTCAAAGGCATCCAATGGCTTCAAAGGGAGGGACTGAAAATGAACTGCCTCCAACAACCCCACCTAAACCTACAATACCCATAAAGTTCATAATTGAAAAATGGGACAAATCATAAAGTATTAGGTACATATGGGTGAGTTGCTAATATCTCAGCTTAAAGAAAATCCTTAACCAGGTGCTCTATTCATTATTGGAATAAGCAGGTCAATAACTTGCAAAGCTTATATAGACCTCAATGGCAAGATTAAGTCCCTTTTTTGAAGTCCTCCAAGCATCCATTTACATACTCATTCTATGTGTACACTGTTGTTAGGTCTAATGGCAGCACCAAATCCAACCAGGATAGGTTCCAATGACTAGAAAAGTCTTCCCAATCTTTGGTTGTACAAGCTTCTGGAGGAAGCAAAACAACAATGAAGGCATGTCATGGTTAATCACAGTCGGCTCTAAACAAAATCTCCAGAACTTAAAAGTTACAACTGGTGATATCATTATAAGCAGATTCTCTGTACTCCTCTCAAGGGATCCCTCATCCCTCCTTTTTTCTTATTTATTAATAAAATTTCTGTTTTCTTCTCAAAAAAAAAAAATTATAAGCAGATTCTCTTCAAGGCAGAGCACTTGAGTTACAAAAGGCTCCTTATGCAGCATCACTTATCCAAACCTCAGCAAATGCCAAGTATTTGAATTCAGACAACTCAACTCAAATGCCAAGCATCACTTATGCAAGTTCTATAAGGGTAAATTAAGAACTATAGCAGTGACATATACGTGAAGCCAGCCTGACATAGAATGAATAGATATCATACCAGGTTTTGTACCATATGTTTCAGATGCTAGTCTAACAAAACTAAATGATGTATTTCCACTATAGTACAACTGTCAATCTGTAGAAGTCCTTAAAAGAGTAAACTATGTGATTTATTAGTTCACAGGTAAAGTTGCAAGACAATATAAAAAGTAAAAGACAACTTGTTAAGCAGAATTGCAGCTGCTATGACCCAAGACAATATGATAAGCAGTAGTCTGATTGCAAATGATTCACTATAAATGGAGAAAAAATCAAGTCCTATAATGAAATGCAAAATGTACTCAAAAAGAGCCCTATGTAGATGCCATGAAATATAAAGTTAAAGACAAAAGAATACTTACAAGGTTTCCAACAGTTCCATAAGAAGGGGAGAGCAATCTAGAAAACATGTTATTCATCAGCATCTTGTCAGGGACTGAGCAAAATATCAGAGTGATAGCACCAACCAGTTCATCCTCATCCTCCAAGGGCAGCTTCCTCTCTTCCAACCCCTAACAGCAATTTCTGTTGATTGTTACTACACTAGAAATATACATGTCTGTTGGCACAGAAAACAGGACTGAGATTTAGACACATCTCTATACATAAAGGCCATCTTCCCTAAATGGACACAGTGTATGGAAGAAAGTACTCCTATTATTATATTGCTTTCACTATTGCTAGAGAATGGCATTGGAAGATACTTCTACTTTTCAAAATAAAATTCTTGTCGTTTTTCTGGATATTTTATTGATTGATTGGCAAGTTGCAACCTGTTGTCCAAAAGCTTTGTTATGTATATCATCAGGCAACATGTTCTCTATTAAACATACACTTCACTGACCTTGTAGATCCACAGGACTACAGACATTCAAAACTGAAAGAATCCATTACAGAAGTTACCACTTCCCCCCCCCCCAGATTATGATGACGACAACGGCCATCATGATAAAATATATAAATAAATGCATTTATTAATCTTCCATTAACATACCTCTCCTATCCAAATAAATATTTCCAGATTCGAAGGTTCATGCATCATTGGAGCAACTTCTTCACAGAGTTTGCGAAATGCCAAAGCACAAGCACTTGAACAAAAGGGTTGAGGAATCCCAGCACCAAAATATAATCTGAATATACCAAGTCAAACACATGTTGTTATAGCAGCGCAAATTAAGTTGTTGGAAAGGGACTGCTAAAGGCATTGTAAGACACTACAGAACTTAATGTTATGGTATGAAGATACATGTTTTAAAAAAAGATTCATTCTTCTGATTCTAAAATAGTACAGCATATAATACTTTATTTTCATAGAGAATGAGCATGTCACATGTGAAAGCATGCCTGAGCAAATATAATGCCCTATGCACAGCAAGTGAAGAAGCATTTACATCAACGGTCTTGTGTCGATTTGACAGGCCGAGATTGACTTAGCATAGGAACCAATAACATCAGCAAGTGTTTTGTACACCTGGGAAGGAAGAATTCAATGTTGATAGATGTCAGATAAGGTTTACGCCAATAATGCTCATGCAAGACTTGGCTTAAGAAGAGTCATAGTTCTGTTTAGTTGCTTCAATCAGTTGACCTCACCATCAGAGAAAACATTAGATATGAAAAGATGCCAAATAATTAACAGAAGACATACAAGGCTCATAAATCCTGTTAGGTCAGCAGGTGCCTTGCTAGACAAGATCGTCACCAATTGCACAACAATGGATAAATCAAAATGATGCCCCTCTTTAAGAACAACTTCAGCAACCTAAATAGAAACTCATATTAGAAACGTATAAACAAACAGATACTGACTTCCAGATTACCAGAAAGGGAGATCTCTGCTGGAGCAAACTTATAAGGAAAACATCTGCAGGGACTTCATCCAGTGCCACTCACCACATTAAGCATGAATAATTTGGCTTCCACCTCTTTCCAGGAGAAATGCATGCTGGAAGGCATCCAATCCCCAAGGAAGATCTAATATATTCCAGGGGAAAAGGGTTAGGGAACAGATAAGATAAAACTAACTAATCATGGGAATCAGATATTGCACTTAGACTTGCATTTTGCTTCATATACTAGATAACAACATGAATATAGGAATATCATCAAATTACTCACTATTGTAGCAACTAATACAAATTACATTGGATTTCCACTATTCAGATAATGCCTGAAGGCCCTGATCTTTTATTTAGTGGCTATTTCGGTAATAATGAATGGATGTTGTTTACTTTTGTTATCTTGTACTAATCAATCTATGACTGATTAGTCAAAGGTTATTGACAAAAGGAGAGAAATTTTGCAAGTCAGTTCGTTTCCTTTCTGTCTGAATTGCTCTAGTATTTTCTGTAAAAAACTTTTGTGTGACTTAGGAAATATCCCTATCCATAGCTACAAGATCTTGAATTAAAAATCGAAAGGGATCTATAATAGATCACACAGACTAAAATACTTTTTCTCGGATGAAAGAACAGATTAGTTAATTATCTTCCTGTAGCTCATGCTTCAGATATAGAGCACAACTTGCATACATAGCTTCAAGAGAAACTATGCATGCAAAGCCCTTTTTAAGGTTCATTATTCCAATTAAATGCTTCATCCCTTGTTTGTGCAGCTAAGGGTACAACTAAATAATTGAATCGTGTCCCCAAAAAAATTGATCATGGATAGAGACAAAAAATTGAAGAGCTGAAACTGCATGGATCTCTAATGGCAATTGAACTCCGTCAATGTCTTGAATTAATAATATCTTTATTTCTAAAATTTTGAAAAATATGCAGCAAACCCTCCCTCTCCCTCTGGAAATTTTTGGAGGGCGATCAGGGTTTGATGTTAAAAAAACAAAAGGGGAACTTGACAGTGTGAAAGCAGCAAAGGCTCGATTTGGCTTAAAAGGGTCATAGAAGCAATTAGGAGATGTATGACAAATAGCAGGCAAAACATATAACACCTGTGGCACTTCTGTATCAGAACCTGAACCAACTACCTTTCAGTTGCCATCTTATAAAACTCTAGGGCTGCACTAAATGGCAACCTATGAGGCATGAGCCATGTACATGCAGAAAAGATAAATCTTCGAGTTATTAAGAACTTATGCCTGTTGTGTTCAGATATGCTTGCAAGCTCAACTGTCAATAGTCTTAAGCATGAAGTATGCAATTATCACCTTCTGAAGAAATAAAGCAGATCCTAAAAGCTGACAAACATAAACCAAAAGTTCCACCAAATTCGCCCTAAACTGTTCGAGGCCATTGGGCAGGTCAATGGTTCTTCCGTGGTCATTGTATGTGGTGTCATCAACCTGGAAAGACATGATTCAATCTTAAGAGAGAAAGATGTAATTAAGAAGAATAATAACCAATCACATAACTTACAGAATTGACCATAACATGTTCACAAATGGCCTGAAAAAATTAGCGCCAATTATAATCAGTTTACTGTTTTCACGCAATATTTCCTAATTTACTTCCATTAGGACAATTGGAGGCTGCAGAATAGGAACCTTATTCATCCTACTCCCACATTTGGTGTCTAATTTAAGGAGTGGTGGTATTTTGACTAGCTGATTGCCACATAGATCAAACACGACAGTAAATAAATGGACTGGAAAACTTTTAAAGGTGCCGGTTTTAGACATCTTTCTTGGTCATTGTGGCATTAATGGAAGAAAATCTGGAAAAGGCTCAGTTTCCATATCTAGGCTAACTAAACTATTCATATAGATGTTTGCAAATACTTGAAACTCAATAAGATACCACCTTCTTTCCCAAATGTGAAGAACACTCATGTTACAGATATAAGAACCTGAATATATAGTGATTATTTTTGTGATAATCTTCAGGCATGAAAACATAAAACGATTTAGCATATTAACCTCGCCTGGATTAGCAAAGGAGCCCAATGTTATTAAGATCACCCTCAGCAAAAGTTGCATTTACATTCACCAATTATACTGGCAATAATTTCCAACAACATTTCTTCAGACAGCAGAATGATTCACAAAATAACTAAAAGCATAAAACATGAAAAAAAAGACTCCAGTAGTCCAATTATAGTTTTAGTGATGTCATGTTTCTCCCCATAAAGAAGTGTCAGAAAATGGACTGGCAATTGCCAATAAATACCAGAACACTTGCCAACTAAGAGAAGAAAACAGTTTTATTATGTACTGCACTAGAACCTGAAACAAAGACAAACTAACATGAACGGTGATAGAATTTAATATTGAAATCTACAGGGTAAACTATTTTAGTACTTCAAGAAAATACTGTTATATATTCACCAAAAAGTGTTCATAATACTAAACACCAACCTGAACACGCAACAGAAGAGCATCAAGCAATGCTGAAAATATAGGAACAAAGTGTTCCTCCAACATAGTCCTATATTCAGCCCTTTCTAGTGCAATAATGTACCCTGATAGGCTACACCTGGTATGTCAAGAACAGAACAAGTCAAATTATAAGGCGTCAGATATATTACAAAAGAGAACAGTCATGTAATAATTCTTTTGTCATTTTAAGAAAGAGACATGAAGTTATTGAAGGTACCAAAACTGTAAGGTTGAGTCTGCAATCTCCCAATCTTCACTTGGAAATGCAACACAACTGTAGTTAAACACCATATGCTAAATGAATTAATAGATCCAATGTCTTCTAATTATCAATATGGGTGTAATTTTCCCAAGGCACTGTGATTAATGAATTGTCCAAAACACAAAAACTGACCTCAATATAGCATCTGCCAGTGCAAATGCTTCAGTGTTTGCTTCAAAAATCAGAAAGGGAGCCTAGAATACAAACAGGCATGTTAATCATAATCCAACAAGCAAGTGAAAAATGAAAGGATATGTGTTGAATGATATGCTACATAATTAGGATTGTCAAAGAAAGTAACAGAAGATTTACTGGAAACAGTCAAATCTATTGTACGCAAAGTTTACATTTAGAAACTCACAGCTTGTCCAATTTCTGACATCAAGCATGCAAGTCCCCCGATCACTTTCTCATCTCCACTTCTAAGAGCAGGAAAAAGAAGTGCCTCCTTGATAAAGCCAATTCGGCTTAATAAAACCTGAGGCAACCCCTAGGAGAGCAAATCCAAAATGAAGTTTTTGTGATTTAACAGTCAGTTAGGAATCAGTTATAACCCCTTAATCAGCACAAAATTCTAAGGGCTTTGGGTTTGTTGAGGAAACATAACGTTACAAGCCAGAGAGAGAGAGAACAGCAATAACATCAAATCTGTAGCGTCACATTTTGTAAAAATGGCAACAAGAGAATTTGACAAAATTTTCAAAGTTGAAGATGACTATAGTTTGAATGAAAATACAGCTCAAATAATGTCTTTAAACTACTCTTTTTTAGCAATTATTTAATATTTAAATTGTTTTTAGGATTCAAAAGAGTCCACCCTTAACAATCCCAGTAGCTCGTATCATTCAATTGCTCCTATACAAAAGACAACAAACAACCAAAAAAAAAAAAAAAAGAAGAAGAAGAAGAAGAAGAAATTATATATCATTTCTTTGGAAGGATTATTCTGATTAAATATCATTTAATACCATAAAACTAAGAAATTTATTTATCAAAAATTAACATAAAAAACCAAGATAAGCATAGGATCTTACTTCATGTCGACTCACAAGCTCAATAAGAACTTCAACAGCCAGATCAAATGAAGACGCAACCTATTAATACCAAAAAAAGGGGAAGAAATTTTGATATACAGATCATTCTCTAGGAACCTTAAAACACATCTGAACTAGAGATACTATACCTGCAGAGAACTGAAAACAAGGTAAAAAAGTGGATGTGATGGCAAGGAGCCTGGAGGAATCTCCGAAAAGCACCCAACTCGAATCTAAGAACATAGAAGTAACTTTAAATGAAAAGGTGATACTTACAACATAAAATAATTGTGTGGTAAATCATGCTTTGTGAGACTAATTGCATATCAACTATATAGCACAAATCGATGTTATTCAGTAAAAAATTAAGACCGGTAAAGGAACTTATCGTTACATTCATATTAATCTAATTATGGCTACACTTGCATCTCGACAGGAGGAGGGTTCAAAGTCTAAACTTAAGGGATGCACATAAATAGCCATTCAAGTTGTTTGTTACTCTATAGAGAGGCAGAGATTTCTTCTTTAATTTTTTTAGTATTTAATTATTAATTAATAGACAGATAGAAATGATACATTTTTTGGTGGAGTTGACGGGTTTAAATCTGAGTATAGAAATAAGTACTAGTTCCTCACCATTCCACTTTCTACCAACCTAGAGTGTGTTTGTTACGGCATTCACCAGTTCCAAATTCCAAATTTCCACATCCCAATTACCTTATCATACTACAATCCAACTTTACCCCTACAATCATCCAACCATCATTCCACAATTCCCAACATTACACACTAACTTTTCTTCAAAATACCAATAATTCAAAGTCTGAATTTCTGTCATCCTACATAATCGTGTTCCAAACATACCCCTAGGATTACCACCTGAACTGTTAAGTTCCATACTTCGAATTTAGTGATTCAAGAGGCAGTGGTACAGTTACTCCAATAAACTAATACTACTAATTCATTCCCTCTCTTGGACTTTGTCCATCAATACCCACATAAGCCACAAAACTTGTGACATGTGGCACACTTTGAAAAAATAAAAAAACACTAACCATTGTTTTTTTCAAAGTGTGACACATGACACACATCTTGTGGTGTTTGGGTCATACCCACATGGGTAGAGTGGAATTAGTCCCTCTTTTGGAACATCTGAAAAACCAGAAGTCGCCAAGTACGGCGTCATTATCCAGGTTAGACAACAAAAGACATGAAAATAATATATTATTTTCTTACCCAACTTAGCAAGCAACGCAATATCTTTCTGCTCCTATCTTTGGGTTGAACATGGCTACCAAAACCCTCACCAATTTGCTGCACTAGAAAGTCAAGAACCATAGGAGTGTGTGCAAGAAGCTGCACTACCAAAAAGTACATTCTATTGTTAGCCAATAGTGTAAAACAATGTCCATATGATGAAAGAGCTAGTTGCATGAATCAAAATGCAAAACCTCTCGCCCATACTCATAACGCGAAGCAGGAGCTACACTATTTTGATCCTCAATAATTTCAGGCAAGACTGTCAGCATCTCCAAAACAGCAATGTTTCCATTATCCTGCCTCTGTAAGCTCTGCAGGCTATTAAAGAGCTTCTCAATAGGCTTCCCATGCTCTACAGCATGAAGTGCGAGTGTAGAGATTGCAAGACATATTTGGGTTAAGAGCTGCTTTTGATAAATAAGAAAAGAATCTCAGCAAACACTTGGTTGACAAATACCAAATCAAGGTGTAAAACGGCTACATATTAATGTAAAATCGCATTTAAAGGCATAGACTACCTGAGGAGGGCCTGAACTAAATTTATCAGCAGCTACAAGAAGAGCATTTAATAAAGCATCCTTTGCTCCGATATGCAAATTACATCCTTCGTTTTGGATCTACAGAAAGATAAAAACAAATACTACAATTCAGATGCATAACTTCAAATTATACCAAAACGAGTTAGTGAACTCAAAAGGAGCATAAAAAATTAGGGCTAGATTGGAGTATAGCAAGTCTGAGCCTTCAAATACAGTCATGAAATAAAACACGAATATAGAGAGAGGGAGAGACCTTTCGCTTCAAAATCTGGGCGGCGAAGAACTCGACCTCGTAACCGGCGACGAATTGATGATGGTGGTCGGAGGTGAGAATGGAAGTGGCGACCTCCCAAGCAGCATCGGTTAGCTGGAACTGAACGAGCCATTGATTAGCAGCAACGCGGTTGCAGGATTGAGTGTCGTGATTGAGGACATGGACGGCTTGAGCAACCTTGATGTGCAGCTCCATGGAATTCATACTCATTCAGACTTAAATTGCTCTCATCAACCACCACAGTGCGCTGCTTTCACCACTCATGCTCAGACATGGGCGCCTATCCTCTCTCCTCTTTTCACCAATCTCCGCTCTGAATTCTTCAGCTGGTTGCAGAGCGGTCCAAGTGTTGAATCCCAATTCGGATTACTGTTATATATGTGTGTCTGTGTGGAGATTGCCTCTACTTAATGGTGGGATTTAGTTACTGTAAATTGTAGTAGTTAAGCATTTCTAGTTTAGTATTTTGGAAATCTCCTTCATTATAACACATATAATGATGTCTTCTTTACTTATTATTAAATGAATTAATTGTAATCTAAGGTGTTCTAATTTAAATAACAATGATGTCTTTAATCTAAGGTGTTCTAATTTAAATAACAATGATGTCTTTCATTTTGATGAATAAATTGTAATTTAAATGTTCTAATTTAAATATTTTACATTTCAATTATATTCTCAATATTTGTTCAATTTTGTTAACATCTTTTCATTTTACATAGTTTGGAAGTTGTTAATACATGCCGACAGGATGGGTTGGCCCATAACCCATCATTTGGTGGGATGGGGTGGTCTTTTTTGTGCGAACTTCAAAATCTCAATCTAACTCAATTCATCGGTGGGTCATGGGTTAAGTGAACCGTCCCACCAAAATTTTTGTTTTTATTTTTTATTATTTTTCAAAGGGGAAATAATATATACGTAACATACATTTAATAAAATATATATGCATTCAATTACATATGATATATGAAAACATTTTTTTAAAAATAATTTTTCATTACAATTTCTTCATTCTTATATATAAATGACTCATAATAATATTTTTATAAATCATTAATTGCACTAGGTAAGAATTTTTATCATTATTATTCATGTTTTATTTATATTTTCAATGAAAAATATTTAAAAAATAGAGGTGGGAAACGGGCCAACCCACCAAAAGGTCAAACCCACTTAGACCACCTTTTCGTAGACATATAAATACCAAATCCAACCCTCCATTTTGACGAGTCGGGCTGGCCCAACGAACCTAACCTATTTTGACAACTCTAACACAGCTTGGTCAAGGGACATTGTTCTCTGAAATTTTGAAAAAAGTATATCTTAATAATTTCATTATTTTAAATTAAAAGAATATATATATATATATATATTTAATTATAAACATTTTTTTCTTTCACCTGACACAAATCTCTAAACATTTTTTCTTTATTTATTTCCGAGTTTATTCTCCATCTAATTACAATATAAAAATAATGATATTATTTTGTTACTTTCTTTTCTCTTTATTGTTATAGATTTTTATTGTGCATTCAATTGTATATGTGATATAGTGATTAGTTGGAAAAGATTGATGATAGATTTTGCATTTTGTTTACCAAATCTTTATCTATATGCTTGAGTTATGGGGAAAAAAAGTAATTGCAAAAATTAATTGTGATGGGAGATGGTCATTTGTTGAAAGACTGAGATATTTTGTTGATTAAACTGCCATAGTATTTGTTTAAAAAAAAATTCTTTAAAATTATTAGCTTTTGTATTATAATTATGATAATAAATGTTTAAGTTTAGGTGGAGATATATTTTTTTTTTATGAAGCATTGAGTAAATGAAGAAAGTATGATAAAACTTTGTAATTCAAGTGTTGATATGTAATTAAGTTATTAATTTTAGATTTTCAAATATTGTGAATGTCTGAAAAATAAATTTTCAAATGCAAATAAAAACAAATTAACAATAAGTTTAAGTAAAAATTAAATTCAACTGCACTAAAATATTTTTCAAGCATCAACTGAAATTAAATATTTAAATCTATTACAATTATCAAGATTGTCAAAAAAAAAAAAAATTGCTCGCTAAATGATTTGCAATTTCGCTCATCTCTCTGTTAATATGTAAAATATGCAACATTAACCTCTTTTTGTTGTTGATAAATTCCGCAAATGCTGAATTCTCCAACTTCTTGGATGATGTCTTTGTTGAAGAATTGAAGAATGTATAAGTTAGTAGAAACGTATGAATACTCGAATCAGTACAATGATGAATGATTCATACCATCAACAATCACAAATTGTTCAATTATAATTTTGTCAGTTCTAACAACAAAATTACAAAAATCGGAAGTAAACTTACCAACATGAATGTGGGCTCATTCCACCGTTGGCTAATGATAATAACATTATCATCTCTGCATGTGACACGTGTCAATGCTTTTGTAAAAAAAAATTTTATTTTTTACTATCACCAATTCACGACTTTTTTTTTTTCTGTTTTTCTATTTTTTTTTTTTTTGCAAAAACACAATCAAATACAGACGGTTTATCAAATTTTGTAAACATAAAATAAAGCAGAAAAACAAAAAATTAAAATAAAATGAAATAAATTGATGATAATTTTTTTTTTTGCAAAAAAATAATTCATTGATTTTCGTATCACCAATTCACCATGACTTCTTTTTTTTTTTTGTGTTTTGTATATTCTGTTTTTTTTTTTTTTTTAACAAGAACACCATCAAATATAGACAATTAATTAAATCTTGTAAACATAAAATAAAACAGAAAAAACAAAAATAAATTGAAAGAAACTGATGATAATTTTTTTGCAAAAAAGAATTCATTGATATTCAGTTGGGTGGAAAATAATTTTTTTTAACAAAAATAATGACATGTGTCACATGCAGAGATAGTAATGGTATTACCATTACCCATGTGGAATGAGCCATGAATGTGAATGACTACTCAACACCAACGGGCATCAACTACTTTTAAATACTCCATCAATGTTCAGTTCAACTCAATCATCATCACGGAGCATCCGTTGGCCTACATATAACATAGAAAATCCTTAAGGGCATGTGTAATTGTTGTTTTTAACTTGTGATTAACTAAAACACTTTTATGTTAACTATGTACATGTGTTTTTATGTAGTTGTTTTAGGGTAGAATACTATGTGTTCTTATGTAAGAACACAATTATTGTCCCCTTGCTATTTTTTATTTTTTTTTATTTCTTTATTGCCATTTTCCAAGAACCATCAGGCTTATTTATTTCTTTTTTCTTTTCTTTGTTACCCTTTTTCTATTTATTGCAATTGGCATCCGTATTTTTTTTCTCTTAGTTTGCCCTTTTCTATTTATTGCACAAAATGACATGTGTATTTTTTCTCTTTTTTTCCCTTTTCTATTTATTTGACACATTTTGTGCAATATATGTATTTTGACTTTTATTATTTGTATCGATTTATTTGATTTTCGAATTTCTAATTGATTTAGTTTTGTTTTTACAATTTTAAATGTTATTTTTTTCTTTAAGTTTTTATTTTCAATGTGGACATTTTTAAATTGATTTTTTAAATTTATTAAAAAAATTTTAAAAAATCAATTTATTCTTGATTATATTTTAATGTGAATTGAAAATTATTAATGTCATTATTAATTAATCCAATATACAATTTTGACATGATTAAAAAAATACAAGCAATAAGTAATTAATTTATATTGATATAAATAAAAATAATAGAATAAAAATTAGTGGATAATGGGAGACACATGTAATGATTGTATTTGTGTTAAATTGATGTGGATGTGTGTTTTTAAAAAATAAATGTTTTTAATTAGTGTGTTGGCATGTGAGTCTCATACTAAAATGATGTGCTAATAATCCACTAATGTGGATGCTCTAGGAACGAGCAACATGTCAATAAGATTAAAAAAAAAAAAACTAACATGTATGAGTTTAGTTAAATAAACAATAGTTTTTTTTACTCAAAACATGTTTGAATTTGAAAAATTCCGACATTTTTACCTCGACATTTACACATGTTTTCAATATGCTATATTTGCCAACAAACAGGTAAAGTAAGAAAATTAATGCATAGTAACAAGAATTAACTTTTTGAAACTATAGAAAAAAGTATCGAATTTTATCACAACCACGGTAAATGAATAACTGAAAGCAAAGAAATTTCATATATGTTTAGATAAGGAACCATTCAAAAAGATATTTAATATATTTTCAAAATTCGAAGAATAAAATAGCAAACGATTCACGAAAACAACCTCAAATCATTTAGTAAAAAAACTAACACTGGGTTGAAAGTAAATTAACATTAAGATTTGCAAGTTTCATCATAAATTAGGTGATTGCAAATCATGATGAAATTTAAAAGTGTGGATTCGAAATCTTGGAATTAAGTTGGAAAAAAAACAGTAAATATTAAATCCATAATATAGACTTATATGGTGGCCTCCCCGACCAAACTACAATGATTGATATAAAAATTTCACTTCCTACAACCAAATATAGTTTTGTGCCTAAAATACCACAAATCGTACAAAAATACTATTATACTCCCACTTTTTGCATTTGATTAGATATTAATTGGGAGAAACACATCCATATGTAACACCATTTTCATGTGATAGTCAAAAAATTATGATAGAAAGGGATTAAAAATATATTTTATGTACCAAAGAATAAAAGTTGTCTTTAAAGGTAGAAACAACCCCATAGCCATATTACATGTTTGGTGGTATAGTCATTTCCTCTCATATTGATTATAATCATTGGGGTTGACTTTATTGACCATGTGGCTTTAGCACTGCGAATTTAAAACCGGGTTTAAATGTTGGAAATAAAATTCAACAAATATCCCAATTATTAATGGGTCTCACGGTTTACCAACCAGACCAATAAAAATAGTTAAACTGCCCACTACTCGCCTTTGGCGTGGACAAAGCGAACGAATGCGACGCGTGAGCAGAAACCTCTAAAATTAAGATCCTGTATTTGATCGCCTTCTTCCTCAATTCATCATCCCCATCCCTTCAGATTTCCACGAGGTAATTTCAATTCAATTTTACACTTTCCAAATTCTGCATTTGCACTAATGAATGAATGGTTTATGTATTTGTAATTCGCAGCATCAATGGTGCAAGATTGGTTTACGTCATATGACCGATTTTTTAATTTTTTTTCGGATGCATGAATCATGATCAAGAAAGAGGATTACTGTTCATCGCTTTATTTGCATATTTATTCAGTTTTCGTTTATGTATGTTTGTTTTGGTCACTCAATTTGAATGCGGTCGATTGATTGCATTTCAACGCCATCCATGAGGTTTTTGTTCTTCGGTCTTTAGAATATTACCAAATTTCGTAAACAGTGTCGCAATTGGAGTTTCGAAATATCCAGATTATATGACACCAAGTGCATAGACTAATTCGAAATTTTCAGTGTTTTTTGGTAAAATAGAACAGGGGCTCACTGAAAATTGTTGTTGTTACCCATAATGGGCAACTTTTGTACCCACTTTGTAAAGAGAGCTTTTCTGCCCAGTTTTGTCTTCAAAGGCTAAAATACCCTGGAGGGTGGGTAAGGTTAACCGTTAACATATTACGAAGGTTGACATAATTCTTTTTGATTGTATTGTTCAACTAAATTCTGTCATGCCAACTATATTGAATGTGTGATTTGAATTTTACCCATTGTTGGCATGATTTTGCATTTTCCCTACTGTTTACCAATGTTGGCACGATTTAGAGGATGTCTTGATCGTGTTATTACCAGATCATCCTCAATGTCGTGCTAACCTAACTAGGAAAAGAAAAGTGGGTAGAAAGTGGTGTTTGTCCAATGTGAGTGAAAATGTGGTTTGACCACTCAAAGTGTGTTGGAGAAAAAGTAAAAAGAAATTTTTTACATCAGAATTAAGTCAAGAAGCAATGGTAACATTTAGCTATAACATTCTTGATAGTATCTTCTTTTTCTTACTTGGAGTATATTCCTTTAATTGGAAGATATTTTCTAGGAAAGAAAGAAAGAAGTTTCTTATTGTACTTACTTACAGCCATTGACATAGATAAGACACATTAAAGGAATATTAAGTTTCCGTTTCCTTTGCTCCTGCAGTGTTATTTAGCTTCAGGAAAAGAAACTACTATTTATAACAAATGAGAAATGGAGCAACTTTTAATGATGGTTCTTCAAGTTCAACTTCTATGAGCAGTCAGCAAGATGTTGAGGATGATAAGATGATTGCTCTTGCACTCTCTGAAGAATATGCTAAATTAGATGGTGCCGTTGGACGACGGCTATCCAATCTTGCATCTGTTCCCGTAAGAAGCTCTGATCATAATCGAAATAATGTCATAAATGTACCTAAAATGTTCAGTGCAGTCCAATATCTCTCATGGTCTTAATTTATTATTTTCACTGTGATTTTTTATGGTTGTTATATTGTTGAGAAAGTGCAAGTTCTTGTCTCATGCATATAGTGCTAGAGCAAACTATATTTGGATCCACCTGCTCCTATCTTTTCAGAAATAAAAAATGTTTAGCTTCTTCATTCAACCTATAAGAAAATATCAAATGATGGTTGCATGGTTTTCTCATGCCAGTCACTTTTCAGAATTGTTTTGAAAAAAACTCCCCTGTTTACTTGATAAAAGGAAGAACGCATTTTGAGTATCTAAATTGGGGAAATTTTGTGTTTCTGTATGCATCTTAAGAAAGTAGGCTGTTGTGGGTTTCAAATAATGGTGTGGATAGTAACTCAGATGTTCAGTTTTCCAACTCATATGGACAAAAGCATACTTTGTTTTTCCAGTAGGTCTATGATGCTGTGAATATTTTATCTAACCGTAGAGTCAAGGACCTTTGTCTCAAAATATACCATACCACACTGTTTTACTTCTTTGCTTCATGTTTTCTCCAGCACATTCCAAGGATAAATATGCACTTTCCTTCTACAAGTGACTCAAATTTGGACTATGAACGGCTCCTTCAGAGGTATATTAATTGTAGTTCAGGTCTAGAATAATTACCTTGTATCAGTGGATTTATTTAAGCACCATCTTCCTTCATTTCTAAAATATGGAAGATGATTGTCGAAAGGAGTTCTTTTTGAGCGATGGTTGTGGGGAGTAGAAACTCATTCACTGAAGCAGAAAACAATCAACTTCATGTTTTTTCATAGGATGATGGCTTAAAGAAAATGAATAGACAGCATAAACTTAATTGTTGAGAAGAGTTAATACTCGTTAAGGTTAAGTAACTATTAGGATGGCTTAAAGGGGGCTTTTTGGTCAAGTCTCAGGATTTATTATAAACTCTGCAATTCTGAAGCTCTATATCACTATTTCTTATTGGTCTTTCTCTTCTTGTTCTTGATGATTAAGATCATTTCAACTAAAAGTTATAAAAAGGAAAATCTATTTGTCATGAGCTCTTGAGGTTCAAAATATGAATATTAATCGAAAATAATTTTACTTTTATATTCAAGAAAGAAACTGATTTGTGATTAATATGTTCAGGGTAAATGTTTATGGTTTATTTGAAGTGAGGGTCTCTGGAGATGGAAACTGTCAGGTTTGTGCAACTCTTTAGCCAGATTAGATTTTTTGTTTTTTATCTATTGATTTTTTTTCTCTAGTTTCGTGCACTTTCAGATCAGATTTATAGATCTCCTGAGTACCACAAGCATGTGCGTAAAGAGGTTGTGAAACAGGTATGCATGATGGTTTTACCCAGTATTACCTTTATGGTTTGTGCCCTATAACTGCCTTGCTAATGCTGCTATTTCCCTAATCGATCCATATCATATTTGTAGCAGTTTATTTCCTAAGTATTTGTAGTTTTCAAAAAGCTTTGCGGAACATTTACCCCACTGGATTTCAGTAAAACACACACATATGATGTTCTGGTGTTTAGTTTTGCATGGGTTGGTTCACCATAACTGAAAGATGATTGTTTTGTGTATCTTTTCCAGCTTAAAGATAACCGTGCTTTCTATGAAGCTTATGTACCCATGAAATTCAAAAGCTATTACAAGAAAATGGCTAAGTAGGTACTCTGATTGCCGCTTTAGTTCTGGTGCATTTCTAACTAGATTATTTGCTTCTGAAATTTGCCTCCATTATGGCATTTCAGGTTAGGCGAATGGGGGGATCATGTTACACTACAAGCAGCAGCTGATAAAGTAGAGTACTCTTAAATTCCAGTAATTTTTATTTTTACTCTGATAGTGATTCTCCTATGTTGACAATAATATTGACCATGTTGCTACAAATGATCAAATTAAAAAGGGTAGTAGTTGACTGTTGCAAAATACATTACGTGAAATTGAAGAATATTGCAGAAGATGATATAAGGTGTGAGAGAATGGATTCAAAGCCCTTAAAAATAAGTAGGTAGAGATGACTGTGAGCATGCTTCCACCTTTACATCACACACCTCCAAATCCTCATTCTTTTTCGCATGAGATTGCCCACTCCTTGGGTTGGTTCTACCTAGGCTGTTCTATCATATTAATTTAATAACATCACTCTTTCAACTATTTCTTAAAGTACATATATATGACCCATATATATAATTTAATAACATCACTCTTTCAACTTGTTTAAATCAAGGTAGATAAGTTATGAAACTGTGAAATGTTTTATTATATAAGTTGAAGATGGAGGCATGTGGCCCATCTATAAGATATTCCATTAAGACAGTTGTGCAGAAGGCAGTGCATTATATTGGATGTTTAGAAAGAGTTGAGTTAGCAAAGCCTCCACATATTTTGATTCCAACCTCAGTGCATAATGACTTGAGCTATCAAATATCCAATGTCTTCCCTATGAAATAGTTTCAGCTATCAAGCAAGTTAGTTTGTCATGACATTGCATGTTAATCGTCCTTTCTGTTCGACATCTTGAACGCCGAGCTTTCTGTGTCAACTGACGTTACTTTAATTTACTCTTCCCTGATCCCAGTACAAGACAATATTGTCCTAGATGGACTCTCACATTATTATACAAAACTATTTATGGCTTCATAAGTGTGAAGACTTTCTTATGTGATTGCAGCTATATCATTTTTATTTAGTTCTTTTGTTTATTTTTCCAAAACTGTTTATTTTTTCATGTGGAATGCCGACTTTCCCCAAAGCACAAAATTTTGGCGGTTAATGTTGATCTGATCTAATACTACAAGTGCTATTCTTATTTCTACATCCTTCTCTCTCTTTTAATTTACCTTCCTCTCATGTTAAGTGAAAATCCCTCTCATGTTGTGGCACATCTTGAGTGACTCCTAAGTATATTTCATGTATGAAGTGTGGGGCATCAAATTTACTGGTCATTATAATGCAGTTTGCAGCAAAGATCTGTCTATTGACATCATTCCGTGAAACTTGTTTCATCGAAATTGTTCCACAGCATCAGGCCCCAGAACGAGGTATAAAAAGCTGTTCTAAATTTCTAATGAAATACCTTTTCACGTTATGAAATGATTGGCGGTTACTTTTAGTTATGTTTCACGTTGCTGAATGTGTGGATAGAGAAACCACAAATTTAGAGAATTACACACACGACTATATGCAGCATGTTGATACTTCTTTAGAAACAACGAAACCATTAGGTGAGATCTAATGCTATGGTGATCCAACTTTGCTAATATTTATATACACACGTTGCAGAGCTTTGGCTAAGCTTTTGGTCAGAGGTGCACTATAATTCACTCTACGAAATGCAAGGTTTGTACAGCTATCAGACATAGCTTAATTTGTGGCAACAATCAAAATGAAACCTTGAAGTAAAGTATTTAATTGATTTTGGCATTGAGAAATTGTTGTGTTGTGCAGATGCTCCATTGCAGCAGAAGCCAAGGAGAAAACACTGGTTGTTTTGAAGATTTGAAGATGAAGTCCCAAATCTCTGTACATTTGAGATACCAATATTGCTTGTATAATATATGTTTTGGTTGACTTATAAAGTTATAATTGCATGACACTATAATACCCTTGAATTTTTTTCCTTGTTTTGATTCCTTGTATACTAGGATTAGGATGTTTTAAATACTGGTGTAACATTAATATGTGCTTTATATGGGTAACAAAAGTAAACAGTGCATTGTACATAGTTAAATTTTGCATTTTTAAATGTGTTTACAATCCCGGTTCTACCCCTATATTATAGGTCAAGATCGAAAAGTCCCCTGCTCAATTAAATGTGGGATATCTGTATTTATTGGAATGGAACAATTGTTATCACATTAATTACCTTAGTTTGTCGTAGAATTGGAGTGGGTTTGGAAAACAGAAACTGATCCGGTTTCAGTTCGAAATGAAAACTGTGAATTGTGGTTATATGGTTTGGTTTCTGCTTGTATTATATTTAAATTAGAAACCGTCAGTTCATCTATTTTTTTTTTTGTAATTTTATATTATATAAAAATAATATTGTGTTATTCTACTCTTTAATTTTTAGTTGTATTGATTATTATTTTGAATTTGAATTATAAGTTGGTAATTTTTTTTAGGTTTTTTATATTATGTTTTATTTAAATTGTAATTTCTAATTCTTTAAGTTGTAATTTGTAAGTTGTGATATAGTAAATTATTAACTCAAACAAAATTGTTATTTTGTCATAAATATGAATAATCGGGATATTTATATGGAAATTGAATTAAAAAAATAAAATTATTAAAAATTAAAAAAATTATTAAAATGAAACCGCCCAAAATTGATGGTTCGAACTAGAATCAGAATCCCCACGATTGAATTTCGATTTGATATTTTATGATTTTCAAAACCGAGGATTTAATATCCAAACTGACAATTCGAAGTGTCTAAGCACCTCTACCTATACCTATGATTGTGCGGCGAATATTTTGGTCTAAAAAGATGTTTGGCCCATTTGGTCCAACCCAATGGACTAGTAGCCTGAAGTGGCCAATCATCTTTAATTGGCCCAAACTAACAATAATAATATAAATTTTGAAAATATTACAACTTTATAAACCACAGGACAAATACTAAAAACTGAAAATTGTTACAGAAAATAAAATCAAACTTCCCAATACAGATGGTGCAAATCCTAGCAAAAACATATGCATACACCACAAATAGATATGCGAAGCAGAAAAATATTTGACGAGTCAACTCGTTTTCATTGAAAATTTATAGGATAATTTTTAAATTAGGCCTCAATATATAAAATTACAAATCCAATTTCTTTTTAGCTCATGTGCTAAGTGCTAACTAGGCTAGGCAATATGCTAAACATTGGTATAGTTTTTTTTTTTTTTTGGGAGTTGGGTACTTTGCATATTACCAACTTGAATTGAAGTTCTACAATTTAACTGAATTTTAAATTGTGGCAGACGCATTAAAATTTAGACCTTGAAGTTTAAAACGCTTGAATAGCTTAAAGTGTTGCATAGTATATTGCTTAAATATTTCTTTAGAACTTAAATGCTTCACCCTGTAAAATATTGTTGTTGATGTACAAATTTATAAAAGAACGATTATACATCAAAATATAAAGAGGTTAAGAGACGAATAATTATTTATATTGGGTTCTAGCAATTTATTCCCGAATTAACTAAATGAAAATCTAAAAAAAAAAAATCAAATATTATTACATTCATCAATTTATTCCCAATTTTATTTTTAAAAAATCTCAAATTAGTTAAATGTAAATCTATAAAACAAATATTAGCAAATATTTTGAAACTCAATATTTTTGGATGAATTAGAATCATGTTCAAACTTTTGAAATTACGAATATCTACAAAACTAATTATTATTTTTAATATATTTTTGATAAAGTTGATTATTACTCTCTATATTATGTATTTAATCAACATTTTTAGGTAAAAGCGTGTGAAAATGTGTTTAGTTTATGGATAATAAATATCTATCTTATATTAGTTATCTGTAAGATTGTTTCATATAAATGTTTATGACATTATAACTATTATAAAGAGTGTAAATATAATTTTTTAAATCTATCATCGAGACAAATTAAAACTAGTGAGACAATCAAGCCAAGTTGGCACAGTTGTCACAACTGGATCTCGTTTTAGTGATTAAATTCAGGTCAACTCTTGGAAAACAAAATCTCTATAAATTAGTAGTGTACATTTGACGAGATAAATTAGTGGATAAAATCTTGAAGATAACATTAATTATTAGTGAATCAAATAATCAATTACACCAGAAACACGTTAATGCATGATGGGTTCTACAAATGTAATTATTTAATTATTTATGTAGAAAATGCTCACATGCTCATGGTATGCGCATTAATATATTCACTGTGATTTGTAAAGATTTTCATTTTTTAAATATTGTATTTTTAAATTAGTGATTGTTTTGAAATCAACGGTGGACTAGTACAATTGCATTTTTAAATTTAGTGTCGTTTTTTATACAATTTTACTCCTACAAATATTTTTATGTGATGGTCATATAGTTAGTTACAACGAATGGAGCCTCACTGCCCACAAACATGTGAGTTGTAGACTTGTAGGGTAAAAATTATGGGTCACGTTCAACACTCACTCTTTTATTCCGAGGGAGTCTTGTGAGATTGTCTCACGGATTTAGTTTTGTGAGACGTATCAACCCACAATTTACATATGAATTTATGAAATTAAGTTTTGTTTGTAGGTAGTAAAGATCTGTCTCATGGTAACTATACATGAGACAGAAAAATTATCCATATTGATATTTCTTAACTAAAATTTAAGTATTCAACATGATACTTTTATGAAATTAATTTGATTATCTTTCTAATTTTGAATCTTAAATTCTCTGATTAGTTAAAGGTGTATTTGTCTAATATTTATGTTTTTTAATATATATCAAAAACTTTTTAACGACTTTTATTTTGGAATGTAGAAAATTTTAAGGTGGAAATAAATTGAAACAAATAGAATGTTTGTCTTATTCTGAAATAATTATCGTAAATAAGGCCAACTAAGACTGTTTGTCCTTAAGTAACTACCAAAAGGCTCTTGTTTATAAATAGATCTACCAGGCCACAGATATTGGCACTATAGTCTATAAACTAGAGTAATGGTCGTGCGATTCACGAGATTTATATGATATCTTATTTTTTTAAAATTTGAAGTAAAGATGAGTTTAATATATGATTTTGTACTTATTCATTATTGTTTATATTTTAGTTTTATAATGTCTATTGATCATGTGTGATTATTTTATTTGCTATAAAAATTTATTTGATATTGTTTGCACTCATCCTAAAAATAGTATTTTGTTATTGATTCTTCATTAATAGAAATACTTTGTTTCTACTTGCTTTAATTCAATAAATATTCAGTGAGATTTATGAATATGTGATTGAAATTGTCATTGTCGATTAATTTTTCCCTTTTGGTTGTAGTTTAATTATAGATATATGTAGAGATTTTGAATGAATATTTTTTATTTTTGATCCAACTTCAAATGTATAGATAAGTATACATTGCTCTTAAAGTCCAATATACAGAGAATGAAAAATCTAGATAGTAAAATGATGGAATCAAAACCAATAACCCAATTGCAATATGAAACTTTGCATAAAAAGTTTGGAGAGACTAACGTGACATCTCTGGAGGGTGCCACTTATCAGCACCAGGAGAGAGCAAACCACACTTTTATATATATATATATATATATATATATATATATAAATTCTTTCCCAAAATAAAAAGTTATACTATAAATACTTATGCATCTTCATTAAATTCTAATCACTTTATCCAAAAAGACCTAATAACTTTTGAATTGGACCTTTTGTTTCAATTTGATGTTTAATTTTGTATTTTATTGTTTTTCGGTTACATCATCATGTGTAAATTAGTGATATTATCTTTACATTTAATTTATAGAACTATTTTGAAATATCGCATGATACATCAATATAGAATAGATGGTATTGTTTGAAGAATTTTAGTTTAATTAATTAATTAATTTAATTGGAGTAAATATGTACCACACCAATTTATTTTTATCATTAAGCTTTTATTTTGATAAATCCATTCACAATCTATCTTCTTAATTACAAATTTATAGTTGTTAAAGATCTATATATTCAATTTCATTTCACTCAAACATTTCATGAACAAATTATTAGATATTACAACTTTTTAAATAAACTTTGCCAAAAGCCTTAGTCAGATTGAGCCAGTCTCTTAAATCCCATGAATAGATCAGATCAACCTTAACATAACCCAGATTCAGGGCATGAGGTTTTTATAGTGATGATCATAATGTAGTTCTTTAAAATTATTATCTTAAATATTTTTTGTACAACTACTACACGGACGTATATAGAATATACATTCATGATTCACATAAATCGAGTAACACCATTTCGAATTTATAAGTGAATTTTTCATTTTGTTAGAAAAAAACATGAAGTTGTGATTTCTGATTTCTCTTTATAATAAATTTATTTAAATGAATTGATAGCTATGTAATTCACCAATAATTCAGAGTTTTCATGAATTTCCTCGTATATAAATGTAAATTTAGATATTTATAGCTCTTAAATAGACATAAAATTACTGAGACCATATCCACTGCTACAGTAATTATTCATATTTGGTGGTTTTTCTTCTTCATCATTTCGATACATGATTGTAGTAAATCATCTCAACCACTCTCCTTACGTTACATTTACACATGTTCAAAATTTGATTATTGAACAATACTAATGACATTAATAGATATATGATAAATAAAAAGTAAAACAATAATAATCATAATAATGATAATAATAATGAAAAATATTATGAGATACTCACTTTTAGTGCAACAGTAGTGTTGGAGATCAGTAAGAGTTTTCCATGTTCAAAATTTGATTATTTAGCAATAATACTAATATTAATAGATATATGATAATTCATTTTTAATATAAAAAATCAGTAACTATTTTTTACATTAAAACAATATTTACAATAAAATAAACACTGGAAATGGAAATGGAGTGAATGAGAGCAAAGCAAGTGAAGAGATTAAGAAATCATGGAAAAGAGCGCCTGATGATACAAAAGACAAAATCCGACGGTTACCAATTCCACGTCGCCATGCGACACAATCTATGGATGATGAAAAAGTACGATGATATAATGCTCCTCATTTTCTTGTAGCAAAAGGCGAAACCCTCGCCCCAGGGCCCCCACCCCCCGGCCCGACAGGGAGCTCCTCATTTTCTGAATTTACAGAGCGGAGCGGAGAAGTCCACCGCCGATCAACATGGCCATCTCCGTCCACTCTCCGGCGACCTTTTCCCCCTCTCAATTGCACCATCATCGCCGCATCGATGACAGTAATTGTACGAATTATTGCTTTGGGGGCAGTAGAGTAGGGAGTAGGGTATTAAAAGACTATTTATTTATTGGCAATATTAAATCTTCCTACTTCTCCTGTAATAAAAAAGGAGAAAATCAGAGGAGTTGGTGTTGCGTTCCCTTATATAAATCTAAGTCTTCGAGCACGATTGCGGCTCCTATTCCAATTCTAGCTATTTCGGTCAACTTTCCACCGATCCGGTTTCTTCTCTCAGATCGTCTTTTACGCCGTCGTTTCGTCCCGGCTATGGCGGATCCTTTCGCCAATGGATCTTCTCTCTCTTCCAAACCCAATTCTTTGACCAGTAACAACCATCTTCGCCATGTCGAGTCCATGGCCGCTCTGCCCTCCGGTGCCGGAAATATTCCCCGATTGAATGCTGTTATTCTCGGAGAGGCGCTTGCCTCCGAGGAGGATGATCTCGTTCTTCCTAGTAAGGATTTCTCTGAACAGGCTCATGTTTCCTCGCCTGCAAAGGTTCGATTTTATTTGTTTCTCTTGTGCAGTTGATCTCTGTTTCGTTGCAGTTGTGGTGATTGTCTTTGTGGTGGTGTAGTATCTTGAGATGTATAAAAGATCGATTGAGGATCCTGCCGGATTTTGGTCGGACATTGCGTTGCAGTTTTACTGGAAACAGCAATGGGGCAATCCAGTTTACTCTGAGAATTTCGATGTTCGGAAAGGAAGGGTCAACATTGAGGTTATCTTCTGTTCTTCTCTCCTCTTTGTTTTCCTTCTCTTACATACCGTGTTAATGCGAATGCTTGATTCTGTTTGGGATCAGTGGTTCAAGGGTGGCATTACCAACATATGCTACAACTGTTTAGATAGAAATATTGTCGAAGGAAACGGTGAAAAGATTGCCCTCTATTGGGAAGGAAACGAGCTCAATGTTGATGGTACTTTGACTTATAACCAACTTCTGCAGAAAGTTTGCCAGGTTGCTTTTTTCGTTCGCTTTACCTCTGGCCTTCTTGCAACTTGGGAATTGGTCACTGAATTCGCCTTTTTTTTTTTTTAATCCTAACAGCTTGCTAATTACTTGAAAGATGTTGGTGTCCGAAAGGGTGATGCTGTTTTGATTTATCTACCCATGCTCATGGAACTTCCCATAGCAATGCTTGCTTGTGCTAGAATTGGTGCTGTTCACTCGGTATTTAACGTCTATACTGGTTGTATCTTGTCATTAACTCCTCACAAGGAGAGATATTGACATGCTTTTGTGTTCAGGTTGTTTTTGCTGGATTCTCTGCTGAATCTATCTCCCAAAGGATCATGGATTGCAAACCAAAGGTTGTTTTAACCTGCAATGCTGTAAAACGAGGACCCAAGACCATATATTTAAAAGATATAGTTGACACTGCACTGACAGATAGTGCTCAGAATGGCACAGTTGTAGGTAATTATATGGAAGTTGCGACTTTATAGTTTGAGCCCTATTCGACTTTTACTGCTACTTTCTCCTTAATTGTATAAAAAAGATAACTTTTGGCTGTGGGAAAGAGGGAAGGAAGTAGGAATTTTGTCGAAGTACCAATGCCTTCATTAGTTAAGTAAAACTAAAAAAGTCCAATCTGACAATCACCAACAGAGAGCCCAAGAGTCATCAAGTGATCATAACATTGGAAACTTCTAGCCTTTTTTTATTTTTTTATTTCAGTACATGAAAATTTGAGTTACAGTGTTCTAGGAAGCAAGAGATGATATTGAAGCAATAGACCCTATAGACTTACATAATTATGATGTGATCTATTCAGATAGACTGCTCTGCACTTGCATATTATGTTGATAATTAGATGAGTATAAAAGTTCATAGCATGGAACTGCATATCAAGTTCAATCCCTAATGACAAACTTGTAGTGCTAACTCTCTCTATAATGATGTACAGAAACATAATAAATTTCTTGGGGTTGGCCTGAGCCTGGTTTGTTGACAATCCTTTGGTTTTCCCTTGCTCAGTTGCTTTTCTTTCTTTCTGTTGCGTAAATAGTATGCCCCCTGAGATTGAATTAATTTTCATCTTCACTGCTCTTATTTTCCAAAAATGTTTTACTATGTGAATAATCCACCCTGCTGCGTTGACTGTTTTTTCAGGGACAAAATCTTTTAGCCTTATTATAATTTCGTTGTAGCATTTATCATTTATTTGTTGTGCAGGTGTTTGCTTGACCCATGAAAATGTATCTGCCATGAAGAGGGAAAGCACTAAGTGGGTGGAGGGAAGAGATATTTGGTGGCAGGTTGTATGATAAACTGAGCTTTACATTTATGTAGTTTTATTATTTATACACTTAAAAGTAGACAGTATATGAGAAAACTTTAATACTAGAAGACCAAAAAGAAAATCTGCTTTCTTGCTGCTCCATTGCATATAGTTTCTTAATCAATTTTTTCTATCATTAGTGGCTAGATGATGGAACTGTATATCCATATAATTCTGCAGCTCACCATGAAGATTCATGTTTTCAGGATGTTGTTTCTAAATATCCAACAACTTGTGATGTGGAATGGCTTGATGCAGAAGATCCACTTTTTTTGCTTTATACCAGTGGGAGCACTGGAAAACCCAAGGTATCAAGGTTTTCAAGTTATGAAACATTATATTTAAACTTTTATTTGGCCAGCAACATGCTGAGGAAATTATGTTTGGTTGATTTGGAAGGGAGTTCTTCATACAACTGGTGGATATATGGTGTATACTGCTACGACATTTAAATATGCATTTGACCATAAACCAACAGATGTATACTGGTATAGCAAACTTATATTATCACCTTGATTTGTGATTTGTGAATTCATTACCCATAGTTTCTAATCCTTCTCTGGCTGGGCTATATCTTCATGGTTCAGGTGTACAGCTGACTGTGGTTGGATTACTGGTCATAGCTACGTCACTTATGGGCCTCTTCTGAATGGAGCATCTGTTGTTGTTTTTGAAGGGGTATTTGTTTGAGTACCCTGGTCAAGTTTTTTAATCACTATACCCAGCATGACATTTGAAAATAAATGGGTTGACTGCATGATAATATTGTAGTTGGGATAGATTTTTCATGATTACAACAAGTACATATGGTAGGTGAACATGTAGGACACTGAGGTTTTTAAGATATTCATCTCACAAGAAGGCAATGCTGCTGCATCTTGCATTTAGTCATATCTGATGTTCTAATCTAGTTGCATGAGCTACAAATTGTAGTCTATGCTCTAGAACTGAAGGAGTCATAGGAAGGGCCTGTTATAAATTTTACATCTTATGACTAATATCGAACCTCCTGCAGGCTCCTAATCATCCCGATGAGGGACGTTGCTGGGACATAGTCGACAAATACAAGGTTTCTATATTCTACACTGCCCCCACATTGGTGCGGTCTTTGATGCGTGAAGGAGACAAGGCAAGAATAGTAGACTGCCTGACTTATACTTATTGTTTTTCTATACATATCTTTATAGATTCACATTTTAGATTGAAGCCTCACTTGCATGAGGTTATTTTTCGTTGAGTTTTATTGGATGGATAGATGATGCCTTGCTTCTTTCATATCTTTCTTTCTTGTTTGGTAAATATAGGACCTCTGCTAATTTCTCTTTTCTGGGAAAGCACCTATGGTAGAAAATTAGGCACCTTAGGAGGAAGATAATCACTTTTATGCATAATGAAGTATAGGTAAATCATGGGGAACTTTGAAATAAATTCTAAAAGAAGACTTGAAGCCTGAGGCGTGTCTTGACTTTCATTTATGAAGCTGAAATGTTTGACTACAAATTTGAATTTTTCTTTTTCATGAAAAACATCCTTGTTAAGTCTATATATGTGTGTGTGTGTGTGTGTGTTTGATTTCTAGATGTGTTCTTCATTGTAAGATGCTGAATTTGCATCATATCACTCATTTGGATATAGTTTTGTGATTCTTCAATGTTAATATAGCTGAACTTCAAACAGTGTGGTTGAAGTTATTTGTATTGTTTGGAATTTGCTGTCTCTTTTGAATGAGTTTTAGTACAAGCCTCAGATTTCCTGTAATCTACTATATCATTCATGTGAAGTATTAGTACAAGATTTGTAAAATAGAAGTAAAAGCAACTAAAAAATATCGGCCTTTGTTGATTAGACATAGCTGATGAATCATCTTCTGAGTAGATTCTTTAGTTCCTAATATCTATAATACTTTTAGGAGCCAGGCTTACCATTTAAGGTACTTTAAATTGATCTGGTCTATCATCTTGGTATGAGCTCTTTCGAATCCCAATCAAAATTTCTTTTATTTGACTCCATATTTAGTCTTTATATGGTCTTTCATTCTCATAATTAAATATCTTCTAGTAGTATTCTCTTCTAGATGTTTTAAATTATAGTTCCTCTTTCAATATGTTGGTGTTGCTCTAAAAATCCTGGATAATATATCCTCATCCTAAATCCTTCGTAAGAACATCTTACAGGATCTGGCATGTATTATAGAGCAAGCTATTAAAGTGATAAGATCTGACCATGACTTTAGCCTTCTAGATGAATGTCCAAATCCGAAATTCTTGAGTCCATATTGTTTCATAACCTTTCCTAAAACATGTCTAGTGTTCACCTATAATTTGTTATGCAAGAGTATAATTTATCCTTGCATGGTTTTCAATCAGATTTGAAGTTTAGCTATCCAATTTGGTTTACATATTTCTTGTACCATGATTTTTGAAGTATTTCTTACTCCTGATAATTCGTTTTTTTAATGCAAAGCCACATAATAGGTGAAGGAATTCTGATCTTATTATGTCTTGCAGTATGTCACCCGATATTCTCGGAAATCCTTGCGAGTGCTTGGCAGCGTGGGCGAACCCATTAATCCAAGTGCATGGAGGTTGTCATTTTAACCTCAACACTTTTGTCTTTACCTGTTTTGTTATGTGGATGTTAGTATTAACTGGGATGAGTTGTAAGTTGAAGTATTCATGTATGTTGCCATTCTCCTTATATAACCAGATAGTTTCTCTTTTTATAACCAGATGGTTTTTCAATTTGGTTGGAGACTCGAGATGCCCCATTTCTGACACTTGGTGGCAAACAGAGACTGGGGGCTTCATGGTAGATATTCTTTGTTTATTTGATTTTTATTATTGCAGAAACAGCTGTACTACTTGCAACAGGATTCACGTTCATTAACTTGCAGATCACTCCTTTACCGGGTGCTTGGCCTCAGAAACCTGGTTCTGCTACCTTCCCTTTCTTCGGGGTCCAGGTAATAGAGTGCATATTCATTTTATATCTACATAGTAATGTTAAATAGATACATGTGTACATGCATGCATTTGTATGTACAAATAAGTACATATGTATGAGGGCTTTTTATAGATATGAGGTTACTTAGTTTATGTTAGATTTCCGGTTATACTGTTTTATGATGTATGATGATCTATTAAGTAGTAAAGTGAAATCCTATCGGGTCAATGCAGTTATCTCTTAGAGACAATGTATACAGTTCTTAGCTAATACTTTCTGTTGCACTTTTCTTGATTTCAAAACTATAGATCACATATTTCAATACGGTAAATCCTTAACACTCTCCAATTAAAATCCATTTTCAAAAACTTTTTGTGTGGACCATTTTCATACTTTATTAAGGACTGTAAGTTTTTAATCTTAAAGGAAACTAACTTGATGATTGAACTCAGTCCAATAGCTGGCGACCTGATTAATTTATGTTTTTCATTTTTTGGTATTAGAACTCCAGTTTCTGTTAAGCAGCATTTCTCATTTTCACAGTAATAAACAATTTTCGTTTTATATGTTTGCTGATCCCTGGAAATTTTGGTTTCACATAAAATATAACTTGCTACTTTCCAAGCCAGATATTGGTGATAAGCTTTAATATCTGTCAAAAAGCAAATGCCAAATCACATATTTAAGCCTTATAAACTTGCTTGTGCAGCCTGTCATAGTGGATGAGAAGGGTGTTGAAATTGAAGGTGAATGCAGTGGATATTTGTGTATTAAAGGCTCTTGGCCTGGTGCATTCCGAACACTTTATGGAGATCATGAAAGATACGAGACAACATACTTCAGTGCCTTCCCTGGCTACTATTTCAGTGGAGATGGCTGCAGCAGGTAGTGTTTTGTGGGAAATAAGAGATCTCAGAAATGACACATCACCATCACACACTCTCGCCGAATTTTATTTATTTATCTTTTTTCATTTTGGTAATTTAGGGATAAGGATGGCTATCACTGGCTCACAGGCAGAGTCGATGATGTTATTAATGTCAGGTACTTCTTTTGCTTCCATCTGGTCGTGTTTCAGATTGCCTAACCAACTGTTTCTTAGTACGTGTTTCATTTTACTTTTCCATTAAGGCCAGACAGAAAAGGTCTAAATAGTGAGATAATGTTCACTGCACAAAATGTAAAATTCATATGGTACAGACTTTAGCTGGGAATTGCCTCTGAGGTAGATCATTCAATGCGCCACACTAGTAAACTAAGAGAGCATTCATACTATGTCCTCCAATCAAACTAACAAATCTGGATTAAAATGATAGGAGTAAGAAGTTTAGAACTTCATGTTTTTATTTTCTTAAACCTGATGACTGGAAGCTAGCCCTGATAGTTTATCCAATATTACTCCAAATTCGTTATGACATCCTCTCTTCGATTGGCCCATTGATCTCTTTCCTGCGATCCCTTAAGCTCTAAGGAAAGTAAGTAGTTTCAGATCCTTTTTCCAGGGTTTATTAATTCTTTCTTGCATAACATGCAGTGGACATCGTATTGGCACTGCAGAAGTGGAATCTGCATTAGTTTCACACCCCCAGTGTGCTGAAGCTGCTGTTGTCGGTGTTGAGCATGAGGTAGTTTGTTCAATATTTTTATTCAGACATCATCTTTATTAGTTTTACTTGTGCCCTTTTCGTCACATCTACTTCAAGGCTCACCTTAAAACCATCCTTTTCTTGAACATGATAGGTTAAAGGACAGGGCATATATGCATTCGTAACTTTGGTTGAAGGTGTTCCTTACAGCGATGATCTCCGGAAAAGTCTTATCATGGCTGTGAGAAAACAGGTACCTCAAACATTTCTACTCCGTCATTTTTCCATTGGATTGCATTATTATCACTACTCTTCTTATTGAACGTTACTACTTGAGAACGTTTAGATTGTAGAAGCTATATCCAATGAAGCTGTTTTGTTGATTTTCAGATCGGAGCATTTGCAGCACCGGATAAAATCCATTGGGCCCCAGGACTACCAAAGACGAGAAGCGGAAAGATAATGAGGAGAATTTTGAGGAAGATTGCTTCGAGGCAATTAGATGAGCTTGGGGATACAAGCACCCTTGCAGATCCTGGTGTAGTCGATCAGCTTATCGAGCTTGCTGATAAATGATTTGAACGGCTAGAAACTATTACGAGTGTTGAGACGTGGTGTGCAAGGCTATATTTGTCTTTTCGCCGCATGTATCAACTTGTACAATAAGGTTTTTATCTGGTATTTATGTCTACGATAGGCCATTGCAATTGCTAGTACACCGTAATGAAGTTATCTTGAAATTGTACATTCGTTTGAATAATTTATGGAATAAATGAGGTTTTGATGAATACTTCAGCTCGCGCATTTGTGTGCAAACCAGTGCACAATAAAAATCATGTTCTGATTTTTTTATTTTTTTATTTATTTTTTTGAAATTTCTCCATTTGATTTTAACAACATCAGTACACGTGAAGCGTATATTTACAATCTCGGTTCACACACATGCCAATAGTGTTGTATCAGTATGTATGAAATTAACATCATTTGTAATGGAAAATTCTCACATGGAGAACAATAATTCTGATTTCTGAGTGAAAAATTAGAAGAGAAGTGAGACATTACACCCTTCAAGGTAATGTAGTTTATTAATTTAGGATCAAGAGATGGTAAATTATCAATATGAGATTTGAAAGATAAAAACTATCAATTCAGGACCCAAAAGATAAAATTATCAAATCAAAACTTACAATATAAGTAATAATTTTTTCTTCCAGGGCCGAACTGATAGTTTTTTATTTTTGGGTCCTGAATTGATAATTAACCTATCTTTTGGGCCTAAACTCGACAAAACTCTGATAGCATAAATGCCAAATGTTCTAATTATTGCGAGATAAAACTGAAGTAATGAACTCTGAGCATTATTATCCAATGTGTTTTCAACTCAAAAACTGAATAATTAACTGAAAATTTCTTAACACGAGACTTTTCACAACAATGAATTATATTATTTGCATCTTATCATTGAAAAGAACCTCCACAATGAAAGACATAAGAGGATTGTTGCTATTGTACACAATGAAAGACATAGGAGGATTGTTGCTATTGTATCCAAAGTTCCAAACATACAACCATTCTCTTAAATGAAAGACAAATACAATAATGTATAAGTGTAAATATCAAATCAAGATGATGATTATGACTATAATCTAGAATTGAGTCCCCTTGAATCGACTAACCGAGAGTTAGGAACACATCGCTTTCTCCACTACTTCCTGCAACTCCCCACTCTGATATGCCTCTGTTTCAGAATTCGTGAAAATTGTAAGACTTTCCATTACATGGAAACTAAATATTGGCATTTTTCTAAAGCACTATATGAAAGTCACCAACCAAAACAATATAAAGAACATTTTGTCTATGAGAAGGTGTAAACTGTAAACAAACAATATCTCCATATCTTCCACTTGTTAGATGTCCTTGCTAAGTATTGGTCATCTTCATGTGGTCCAATTATTATGGTAAGTTACCCGTTAATCATTTTGAAACAAACACTCAAATTTATCTAAGCAAGGAGAAAGAGAACTAGCACAAACACATAAGATCTATATTTTGATCTGACATGAAATAGTATTGGTTGTTGAGCATGGACACAAGCAAAGCTGGTAACATATCTAATCAAGGAGTGTTTTTTAGGATGAAAGCTAATATCTTGATCTTACTTCATTAGCTTTTTCTCCATTTCCATTCTTAAATCTTTGCTCCCTCCATTTAACAAATAATCAAGAATAAATCTAACATAGAACATAGCCACCATTTTAATCCCTATGGTCCGTTATAGACTCAGTAGGTTTAAGAAAAGTGTCGCTATTTTCCCAACTGAAAAAGATTAATATCCATAGGGGGTGGCAATCCTTGTTCCTTGATACAATCACACGACATGAAAACAAAAAAATTCAAATTTAGTAAGAATTATACATATTTTTAATATCTATACTAGAATAAAAAAAATTAATATGACGAATACATGATAGCATGACAATTGACACAAGCATTAAGACGACACAATAGCACAAAATTAGATTTCATTTGTTTGAGATAACTCAGTTCTCATACAACAGAAATCATCTATTAGGCAATTCAATCGAAAATGTAAATTACATAATTCAATTGAATACTGCCAGTCAGTTTGAATGAAAATTAAGTGATCTAGGTTTCAGCAACACTTGAAAAAACACATTAATGCAAACAATAACACCATCATAATGTAAGAAAAAAAGACGTAAATATATATTACCTACGGTAATGTCACAGCCACCGAAGAACTCGCCATCAATGTACAATTGAGGAAACGTTGGCCAGCTAGAATAATCCTTCAATCCCTGACGCAACATCTCATTTTCCAGAATATTTATGGTTTCAAATGGCACATTCAAGGATTTCAGTATCTGCACAACCGTATTCGAGAACCCACACTGTGGGAAGTCCTTGGTTCCTTTCATGAACAGAACTACCTTTTGCGAGGTTACAACTTTATCCAAGGTATTCTTCAATTCGGGAGTGAGAGCTGTTGGAGAATGAACGTTAAAAAACCAAAGTCAGTAATGTTTTATGTCAATGAACTTAATAATTCCATGATTGTTCTCAATATCATCTCCATCAAATCACACTTGCCATCCAAGTCGGTGCCGACTTCTATTTTCCATCTAAGCTGAAAATGAAGCCAAACCTGCTTGATATTTGAATTGAAATTGTTCTAAAAGCTCATTGGAATTTGGTTAGATTAACATATCAGACAAGTTTGCATTTGATAGAAACTCTAATGCTCGTCAAACTCGATAAATGAAATAAGATATAACAAGTATAAAAACATAAAATACTTCAGCTTAATTCATGTTTATCTCTATTAAGGGTCGTCCAAACTCGATACTGTTGACTAGTGGTGCCCACGGTTCGCCGGAAACCGGAACCGGCCGGTTCGAAACCGGCGGTCAACGGTTCGGGGAACCGTTGACCCGGTTTCAGTTCCAAACCGGAACCGTAAACCGGATTCACCCGGTTCGGTTTCGGTTCGAGTTTTCCAAAACCGTGAACCGGCGGTTAAACCGGCGGTTCCGGTTATATTTTTTTTTTTCTGACGAATGGGGTAGCGCCACGTGTCCGTCGGAGCTCCGGCGAAAAGTAGCCGTTGTCGCCTGATTCCGGCGAAAAAGAGCTGTTGCCGCCGGAACCGGCGGTTCAAGGCCGGTTCGAACCGGCGCGGGTTTTTTTTAAAAAAAAAAATTACCGTTGGACACGTGTCACGCTAGGATCACTCGACCGTTGGAGATCAACGGTCGAGATTTAAGAGCCGTTGTGAACCGGCGGTTCGAACCGGCAGTTTCGGCCGTTTTTTTTTTTTTTTAAATTTCTATAAATACCCCCCTCCCCCCATTCAATCCTCACACCATTCCAACACTTCTCTCTCAATTCGAAAGTTGCAATTCAATTCTCAATTCTAAAGTTTCAATTCTCAAGTTTTTTTTTCCAATTCTCAATTTACGATTCATTCGAAAATGTCTCGAAGAGGTTCATCTTCCGCCGGTTCTTCTCACCGAGGAAAGGCACCGATGCCTCCACCACGAGATGTTGAAGTCGATGATCTTATCGATCAATACACTCCCCACTCTCATTGGAGTGAGGAGTACGCCAATTTGAAAGAGGCTCTCGGACCTTCGACCGCCGCCGACTTTGCCGAAGTGGAGGAAGAGCAGGAGCAACCGGAGGCCCGTCCAACTCAAGAGAGTGACACACGTAGCCGAACCACTTCGACACTTCGAAGTGATATTTTCTCCATACATTTTAAAAAGGAGAAAATATCAAATTCGAATGTGGACTTCACGGTGACGTGCAACTACTGTGGAAAGAGCTACAAGTTCAAGGCCGGAGGGGGCTACGGAACGTTCAACAACCACATCATCAAGAAGCATCCGGATAAGATGGGTAATGACTGCTCTCAAACCCATCTTCCTCGACAAAATGCCGGTTCCAGTGGGGGAACCGGAGGTAACGACCCTAACTTCCTTCATAAATTTAGTCAATTAACTCATAGGAAAGGAATGACCGAATTGATTGCTAAAAAACATCTTCCTTTTCAATTTCCAACTGACGATGATTATGAAGAATTTACTTGTGAAGTTTTTCAACCCGCTAGTAGAAGAATATCTAGGAATACCGTCACACGTGACATAGAAAAAATTGTAGGTGAATATAAATATGCTTTAATTGGAGAACTAAAAAATTTAACACAACGAGTATCTATTTGTTGTGATGTGTGGAAAGATCCTTACGGAAACCATGATTATTTAGGAGTAACGTGCCATTGGATAGATGATGCATGGAACGTGCAAAAACGATTAATTGCCTATGTCGAATTTGATGAAAGACATAGTTCTGTAGCAATTGCTAGAAAAATAATAAAAATTGTTAATGATTATGATATAGTTACAAAAATATTTTCGATTGGTTATGATAATGCCGCTCCTAACACCGCTAGTATACCAACATTAATGGAATTTTTTAGGCCTCCAATAGATGGTAGACTTTTTCATATTCGTTGTGTACCCCATTGTTTGAATTTGTGTGTACAAGATGGATTAACCGCTTTGCATGATAAAATCTCACCTATTACGGATGCAATTCATGAAATTGCTAAATCAACACAATGGCATAAAAAATGGGCAAGATTTTGTAAAAATAATGGAATGGAAGTTAAGAAATTTATATTGGACGTAAAACATAGATGGAATTCAACTTATTATATGCTTCAAGATTCTTATAATTATAAAGAATTGCTAATTGAATTTTATAAAGAAAACCCACATGAATTGATATATTTGAATAGCAACTCTTGGGATGCATGCATTAATTTAATAGCTCTTTTAAAATTTTTTGAAGAAGCCACTAGAGAATTAAGTGACACTTATTATCCTACTTCTCCATTAGCCTTAGATAATTGTGTTAAAATTGCTTTAATTTTGAATGAATATTGTGCATGTCCTATTATAGGTGACACTATTATATCAATTAAAGCAAAATGGTTAAAATATTTTCACGAACTTTCCGATATATTTTTAATAGCTAAATTATTAGATCCTAGGATTAGAGAAGATGGTCTAATCGAATTATTACACATGTATTATAGTGCTTTGTTCCCCCATTTTTTGTTATCCGATTATGATGCGGTTGACTATGTTCCAAATTATGTAGAAGTTGCAGCTAGAGCTAAAAACTATTTGTATGATTTATTTAAAGAATATAAAACCTCATTAGGGGATGATTGTGGGGATAATTTAGGTGCTCAAAATGTAGGTGGTAGTAGTAGTTCTTCACATAATCCATATAATGTTAGTGGTCTTAATGCATTTTATGATTTTTATGATAACCGAATACAAAAACGAGCTAGGGGATCTAATCCCACACAAGAATTAGATACATATTTAAGTTGTACATTTGAATTTATTTCTTTTGAAAACTCTGTGGATCTTTTGAAGTGGTGGTCAAAGAGGATCAACACTTATCCTATTTTAAGTCATATTGCAAAGGAGATTTTTGCAAGTCCCGCCTCCAACGTTTCCGTCGAGTGCGCCTTCTCCAAAGGACGACATATGTTGAATCCAAAAAGGTCAAGATTGACCGTAGAGAATGTTCAAAACATTACTCTACTTGAAGATTGGCTTCGAGCAAAGAAACGTCAACAACATCTAGATTTATCTGTCTTTGATGACGATGGCCCCGACGAGTATGGCTACGATTCGAACACATCCTCCTCCACCGGAACTAATGGGTAAGTTTGAGGTAAGAGAACTACGTGAGCTTTGATTCCCTAATTCAATTTAGGGATACGTAGGCAATTTCATTCTAACTTTGATATTCACTTTCAAACTTAGAATGAAACTCAAGCTCTTTCATTTTTTTTTTTTTTACTTCTCTTAATTGTAATGAGCAAAGAATGTTGTGTGGTAGATGATGTGTCTCAAAGAAAGGAGGAGATAATAAGATGTGTCTTAGATGCACGTCTTATTATGTCCTCCTTTCTTTGAGACATATCATCTACCACACAACATTCTTTGCTCATTACAATTAAGAGAAGTAAGAACTAAGAACTACGTAAGCTTTGATTCTCTAATTCAATTTAGGGATACGTAGGCAATTTTATTCTATATCAAACTTAAAATGAAACTCAAGCTATTTCATTTTTTTCCTCTTTCAATTTGTAATTTGTAAGTTGTAATTATTTTTTATGTTTGTAAGTTGTAATTTTTTTAAATTCAAACTTAGAAGTTTGTTGTTGTAAGTTGTAATAATTTTTTTTTAATTCAAACTTAGTGTTTTATACTTTTGAAGTTGTATATTTTTTAACATATAAATACATTGTTAATAAAAAAAAAAAAAAACCGGAAAAACCGGCGGTTCGAACCGAAACCGGCGGTTCAACCGCCGGTTACAAACCGGAACCGGAACCGAACATACCCCGGTTCGGTTCCGGTTCGACCCCCGCCGGTTTTCCGAACCGCCGGTTCGGAACCAGAACCGGCGGTTTCTACAAACCGGGCACCACTACTGTTGACAATCAAACAAACTTAAAACACAAATTTTAGTTCTAAAGCTCGCTAATAACTTCCATCATAACATAGATCCAAAAGAAAGTTGGAAAAAAAAAAACACACGCAGGGTTAGCTATTAAGTTCTAGAATAGATGAACAAATAATATTTAATAGCCAACACAATCAATAATATTTAATAGCCAACACAATCAATTTTATTCGATTAATCATCGAATCATTCGAAGGCAGCATGAATCAATTAACCAATTGAGTTTTTGAAGGTAAGAGAAACAACGAACATAAAATTCATCGTCAGATACCTGCAAAACATCGGAAGGATCGCAACTTTCTACCACCAGTAGAAGCAAGTCTCGAAGAAATAGAAACGGTTGAGCACCGGCCGTCGAACATTCTCGAATTACAAATAGGACGGCGCTGGTGATGGCGGAGGTTGCAAGGCAACATCGGCGGCGCCGCCGCCAAGGGGGAGGGCCGAGCCACATATTGTAAAGGGAGAGCCATCTCAGCCAATAGTCAACTATCCACTGTCTCTAACCCGCATAAGCTACCTTCCAATAAATATAAATAAGATGCTTGATATCAATTTGCTAACCGAACAATTAGGTGTTTAAATTTAAAAGTTTTCCAATCACTACTAATTCTTTTAAAAAAAATTCGATTCCTATCTAAAATAATTATTTCCGGTCAAAATTTATCGAAGAACTCGAAAATGCAATTGACCTCCAAATATTAGTCAAAACTGCATGATTCATATGCCAAAATAACTTTATTTCAAAGTCAAAATATAACCTTATGTTAATTTAACGATTCTTATTTGATTTAAACTTGAATCGAACAAAAAATTATTCAAAACCCTAAAATGTTTTTTGTTCGATTCGTGATTAATTCAAATGAGATTCATGAAATCGATTTGGGGTTATAATCGGGCTTCTAATAATAGTCATTTTGGCATATGAATCATGCATTTTTTAGTAAATTGTATTTTCAAGTTTTCGGACAAGTTTTGATCGGAAATATATCAAAAATTGAGTTTAGGGTAGCAATCGGAAATTTTTAAAAAGAATGGGTAGCAATCTGAATTTTTTTTGAGTTTATACACCCACTGGAAAAAAGTTAAATAGTTCACGCAACAAATTGAAATTAATCCTAAATAAAATTACAATTACAATTACTACACTATATAATTTATTGTTATTTTTATTTATGCATTACCAAGGATCATTGATATTTTTCTTCCAAATTTACCCTTATCTTGCGTTTTTATTTGTTATAATGTAATGTAAATATTCGTAATTTTTGTTGAAACCCATTCTTTATAGGGTTATTTTGTTTATACATATAATCATAATTAGTAAATTAAATTAATTGACTTATGGATGTTTAATCAAATTATATTTTTAGGTATTGCTCAAGAAATACTTTAAATGTTCATATGAACTTAAAATAATTTAGATGCTACTCAAAAAGAAAAAAATAGTTTTGATAATAAAATGTGTGAAATTCCTCACATATCCGTAATAGTGCGTGTAATGAATTAACTAATGTATGAGTACGATATTTTTTAGATCATATAATTTGAAATTAATAATTATGATACATATGAGATACATTAACAATAAACACATTTAACTATGATATATATATATATATATATATATATCAATATTTTTACCTTTAATTTAATATCTCCAAATATATATTAAATATTTGTGAAAAATATATAGATATAAAACGGACAATTGTAAGAATAATTGTAAAAACATTAGTTTATTGTCTTGAGTATGGTTCAATCTAATTTTATTAGGCTAAATTTTATCTATCATTTTTTGAGATTTGATCAAATTATCAAATATATCTCAATATCTATGAAAATTACGCCAAACTCTAACTACCAAAAAAAAAACTAATAAAATCCACTTAAAGATTCAATTGTACTTATTTTTATCTATATCATATTATTTTATCATAATTAATTCAATTGAAAATATGACTACTAAAAAGGCCTAGTTGAATGTTTATAAAACTTGGAATCGATTTAATTTAAATCAAATCTCAAATTTCTAAATATAGAAAATTCACCCATTTTGTAATGGATAACTATGATTTTTTTTCTAAATCATATCAAAATGGTTTTTGGAGTCATGAGATGTCAATAATAATTAATATCCCAGTGTGTGTATGTGTGTGTATATAAATGAGTAAAATATTGTAATAAATGTCGTAGGGTTTCAAGTGGTCTGTCTTCCTTGTGACCTCTATCTTCCTCAGTCAAAACGCTGCTTATCCCCAAATCTCTCCAGGTAATAATTTCTCCTCCTTTTCTATGCGAATTCTTTCATGTTTGATTTTGATTTTTGGAAGCGATCGTTTAATTGCTAAATTACCTTATAATTCTAATCGGTTTTACGTATCAAACAGTTGGATCGAAGTAGGGTTTTATTCGATCCAGCCGATAACCTTACTTGTACCAGTATTGTTTCTGAACAATAATAATTGAGGAAATCTTCGTTGGGAGTTTAGGAGTGATGAAACAAGATAAAATTTGATGAAAAATGATTGGATTGTAGTTTTCCTTACTTTTTTTTTTTTGGCTTGAAGCGGCTCTTTGATGATCGCATCGGTAGGCTTCTTAAGGGGATTTTGGGGAGGTTTAAGAAATTGGAGGGGTCTGTTTCAATCCTTGAATTAAAAGTTGGTACATATTCTACTAAATTACTGATGTAATCTAATGGAGGTAATTCATGTTTTGTGAATGAGGGATGGGGGTTGAAGATACTGCAGTGCAAATTAATCAGGAATAACTGAGCTGTGCATTATTGTTATGTTTATGATATTTTCTGATGAGAACTAGGTGTTTGGGGGAAATACGTGATGAAGCTGTGTTGGACAAATTGAAACTTTTTAACCTCAATAGTGCTGGGAGTGTGACTATTAGGGGGTATGTATCTGATAGGGCAATGGGATTGAGTTGAGATAGCACAGGTGACGTTAAGTTTAATAAGAGAGCGACAAAATTGCTTGGACTAACTGACAAAACCAGGCTTTACTTTATTATTTGTTATTTGATCTTTATTAGGGGACATTATTTGTTGTTTAAGTCGGGAATCATTACATGACGTTGCTGCAGTGTGCCAAACTTCTCAAATCATATACTTTTGGCCCTCAGATCAAATTCTAGGCTTCTAGCTGGAATTTTCTGGATTACAGCAAATTTCAATTTCACATCTGTCTGGTTTATTTCAACCAGATGTTCAAGTTCAAATTCGTAAAATTTCTGTATAATGATATTATGTTGATTCATTGCGTGAAAAGCTTATTTATTTCTTTCTAGTCTGCAATTTGTCAATTTGGATCTGTTTTGTATGGGATTCCTCATCCCATTTACCTATTTCACCATAAAAAAATGCTTCTTGAAAAAATAAATTTATGAGTAGTTCTTCTAAATTGTTGAAACGATGAAAATGCAGTTTCCTTTATTATCTAAAGTTCTGGTCAACTCATGCCTATATTTCTGCATAATATTTGCAGGCTGTGACTTTTCTATTCTTGCTTAGTCACTAGTCAGAGTTGAAAATGGGAGACAGTCAAGACTCTGATAAGAATATTGAGATATGGAAAATCAAGAAATTGATCAAGGCTTTGGAATCTGCTAGAGGCAATGGAACCAGCATGATATCTCTCATAATGCCTCCTCGTGATCAGATCTCCCGGGTTGCAAAGATGCTTGGTGATGAATATGGAACTGCTTCAAACATTAAAAGTAGGGTGAATCGTCAATCAGTACTTGGCGCCATTACTTCAGCCCAGCAGAGGCTAAAACTTTATAATAAGGTTCCTCCAAATGGATTGGTTCTTTACACCGGAACTATTATTACTGAAGATGGTAAGGAGAAGAAGGTAACAATTGATTTTGAGCCATTCAAACCTATAAATGCATCTTTATACCTGTGTGACAACAAGTTTCACACCGAAGCTCTGAACGAACTGTTGGAATCTGATGACAAGTTTGGTTTCATAGTCATGGATGGTAATGGCACCCTTTTTGGCACGTTAAGTGGAAATACACGAGAGGTACTTCATAAGTTCACTGTTGATCTTCCAAAAAAGCATGGAAGGGGAGGACAATCAGCTCTTCGTTTTGCACGTCTGAGGATGGAAAAACGACACAACTATGTTAGAAAGACTGCAGAACTTGCCACACAGTTCTTCATTAACCCAAATACCAGTCAGCCTAATGTCTCCGGCCTTATACTTGCTGGTTCTGCTGACTTCAAGACTGAACTGAGCCAGTCTGATATGTTTGATCAACGTCTACAGGCGAAGATACTTAATGTGGTTGATGTTTCCTATGGTGGGGAAAATGGTTTCAATCAGGCTATCGAGTTGTCTGCAGAAATTCTTTCAAATGTCAAGTTCATCCAGGAGAAACGCTTGATTGGAAAGTATTTTGAGGAGATCAGTCAGGACACTGGGAAATATGTATTTGGTGTAGATGACACACTGAAGATTCTCGAAATGGGTGCCATTGAAACTTTGATCGTGTGGGAGAATTTGGATATAACCAGATATGTCTTGAAAAACAGTGTTACTGGTGAGATCATCATTAAGCACCTGAAAAAGGAGGAGGAGGCTGATCAGAGTAACTTCAGGGATGCTGCCACCGCTGCTGAGCTGGAGGTTCAGGAAAAGATGCCACTGCTTGAGTGGTTTGCCAATGAATATAAGAGATTTGGTTGCACACTTGAATTTGTTACTAACAAATCACAAGAGGGGTCACAATTTTGCCGTGGTTTTGGTGGAATTGGGGGAATTCTTCGCTATCAACTTGATATAAGATCATTGGACGAGCTGTCCGACGATGGCGAAGTATATGAAGATTCTGACTAGAGGTTTGTCAAGTATGTGTTATTGGTCTGTTCCTTAACATCGTCCTTGGCATGAAGGCAAATATTATGGGTGGTTTCCTGACTTGATATTTCCTTCTCAGTCTGCTTGCTTGCTTGTGTTGTTGTACTATTTATTATAGGATTCTGTTGTTGTTGCTGTTATCATTTCGACATTTTTGTTTCAAATTTTATTTCGTTTTTAATTAAATTTTATAGATTGTGAAAGGTGGTGGCTCTTCTTTTCATAATTGACCATTGTGTGATACAGGATTAAAGATGTTTGATTTAAAGTGTTAAAACTACCACTCTTCCTAATTTGAATCATTGCCTTTATCTTTTTCCTCGAGAATAACTTCTTTTTTCTTGGTTCTTGCTTTCTTGTTTCCTTATTCTTTCACCTTTCCACTTTCACTTTGCTCACTGTTACCAAAGGAAGGAGAGAGAGAGAGAGAGAGAGAGAGAGAGAGAGATTGCTTCTCCCTATGTCTCTTCCTTAACCAATACTCTATATAGAATAAAGAGAAACTCTAGCCTGAAATTGTGGCTTGTTTACAAGTCTCTCCTACTTTTATATATTCTAATAGTCTAATATTTATAGTAGTAACACTAGCAGAGCCTACATAATGCTGAAGAAGGTAATGGAAATGTTGGCATCGAAATATTTGGCCATCAAGGCTAGAATAAGAGCCATCGAAACCCATCTCATGATACAATCTCTTCTGTTGCGAGACAAGAGGATGATCCGTCATGTCTTTCGACAGAGGAAATGCCTTAAACCATCAAACAAGGTTAAGGTTGATGTCGAGGATGAAGATGATGAGGATTATCAATCAGAAAGTATGGGTGCTCTTGTTCACGACTCGGTTGCTTCTACTCCCCTTATAAACAGCTCGATAGCTGCTACTCCAGTGAGCATGGTGGAGGTGGTGGAGGATGATGATGATTTGAGACATTGTCTGTATGAAGACGAAGGAAAGAAGGATCAATCTGTATCGGTTATAGAGATGGTGAAGAACGCGAAAGAGGAACGAGGGAAGAAATTCGTACTGGAGGAGGACATAGACAAGGTGGCTGATTTGTTCATCCAAAGATTTCATCACCAGATTAGACTGCAGAAACGTCTTTCTGATGAGGGTATATAAAGGGCTTCAGATGAGATTCAAGAATTTACCATTCTGAGGTTCCACTCTCTCTCTCTCGAGCAGCTCAATATTATTGTCAAGCTCCCACTTTCAAATGTCTTGCAACTTACCAAATACAGTTGCCTGTTTCATGTGGTGAATGTGAACCAGTCACTGATTTGTTTTTAAAGTTGTTAATTTATATTTTTGTATTCAATGGATATGGAAAATTAATTTTGGGGGTATTTAACATGGTATGCTTCAACTTATATTATATCAACTAAGTTTGCTATGTTTTAGAAAAATGAAAATTACACTATAATTAATTGTATAAACATTTCATAGACTAAATTGATATTTAGCTCTAAATAAACGTTAAAAACTAAGATATATACAAAGTTGGAAAATAAACATTTATTTTCTTGATAATTGTAAAGTGACAGATAAATTGAAACAAATCTTATTAAATGTTGATATAAAATGGAAAAATATACTTTGTGTTATTGTATCACATATAGTCCATAACAAGATTTAATTCTCATTTGGTACAAATTGATCATTTTAGGAACATTAATAAAAAAGAGAACTAAAAATGTCGTCATGTGTTGTGAAATTCGAAGGACCTTTGCAAGGAAAAAAAATCACTACCCATTTTGATAAAAATTAAACATGATTCTACGGTTCTACCACTTAACCAAAATGGAACTAAAACTGTCGCGTAAGATAAAATTCAGAAGAAAACTGAAGTTGAACCATTGATCAAATTAATGTTCTGTATCTATACAACTGGCACAATTTAGTGATTGTTAATGCAATTAACCCTTTGGTGGAGAAATAGCACGTTACAGAAACTGTTTAACAAATTTACCAGATATACATCTTGTTATGCCTCCAGGGATACATGAATAGTATCCTGCAAAAAACAAAGTTAGCAGCAAATATCTTTTGAAAGATCTTCGATGGGGCGAACAACAAGATGCTTCTTTTTTTAAAGAATAATGGTGGCCTCAACTGAGAATTTATACAACAGTCTTGATAAATATACGAAAAGAATATAGAATAGACAATATAAAAGTCAATCTGGGCTGAACGTTACTTGTTAGTCCTACTTCATGCTCTGAGGAAGTAGCTTTGACATCTGCAATAAATCATCATCATCCTCATCGATCCTACTCCAACCTGCGTCTCTAAAGGAGAATAACTTGTTCCTATCTAGAACGTTCCCTCTGAAACCGGTTATTTTAGATGAAACCATAGGCATCACAAGAACAGATGATGCATGGATCGATTCTTCTCCAAAACGTAATGATAATGAACAAGCAGCCTGTATCAAAACCAAGTTTTGCAGATATTACAGTTATGTTTTCATCATCCAATTTCAAGAAAGCCAAGAAAAGTAATGCCTGAACCTTAGTCTTGACAATCAAGTTTGCAGCTTTCATCCGTATCATGCGTATAAGTGATCTCATGTCTTTGATTTGGGAATCCTCGGAAGACATGGCATATCTGTTGTTGTTATTAGCAACAGTGAGTGTAAATAAGGGACAACCATAGTCAAACAAGAATTTATTTCATGGTCCTTTGCACACTACACCCGGTGAATTTTACCATTGTAGAATCCATCACAACTCACACATGAAATCGTGTGTGTGTGTGTGTGTGTGAGTTTGAATGTGGTGGATTATACACCTGATGCAAATACAACCTTAATTTCGCCTACACATTTAGAGGAAAAAGAAGTTGATTCAAATGCAAGACATGCATCACTTTATGTAATCACATATCAAGTCCTTAGTTTATTAATGATGGTTAGTTCTGCCATACCTTTCTGCATCATTTGGATGATTTGCAGCTACGGAAACCAGAGGTGCATCTTTGATTTCCCCTCCTGAAAAATATCATTACTTGTTAACTACATTCTTAAATGCCAACAAAAAAAAAAAAGGAAAAGAAATGAAGTGTCACTGACAATTCACATACCTTTTAATTCATCGGGTGCCAGCAAAGAAATGCCTATGAATACAGAAATCATTCCTAGTATGAACATAGTAGTTCTTAATGCATCAAACACCTGCTTCGACAGAATTCAAATAAGAACAATATCATTTTCGAATTAATAAAAAAGATTTACATTTTGAAAACAAATACCAAATGTGACGAGTAATTTAGGAAGTAAAAAATGAATGGACCAGGATCCCTGCAAAATTGTTCGCCACTAATATGCCAACGGAAGGCATTCTTGAGCAATAAGAAACTTTGCTCGATTAGCAACACAAAAGAGACCAAACTACCCCAGTTTATCCACTTTAGCAAAATCCACCTTCACATCATTTTAAACGACAAGTTTTTGGTCTAGTACTGCACAAACTCAAATTTGGTCTAGGAGAACTAAGATTAATAGATGGAGCCTAAAGTTATGCAAATTTCATGACATTCAAGCTCTTTAAGATATTCAAATATAGAGTTGTAAAAGAAGGAATCCATGAAAAACTCCCCCACACACAACTTGCCTACCAGCACTTGTGATTAACTAAACAAATAAAATCAAAATTCAAAAATAAAAAACAATCATAACTGAAAAATGTGAGTTAAGGCAGAAGTGCACCTGAAATTCCTGGAAATAAACAAATCCTGTACAAATGGAGAAAAATGTCCAAACAATCTGAAACATAGGGACAATGAGTATTGCATCAAACAGTGACAGCCCCTCATTCAGTCTTGCCATCTGCAGAAATTTTCAAGGAAATATCAACTGTTAAATATAATTCATCATACTATGCATTCATGTAAACATATACTTCCACCGGATTCAATAAAGGTTGACGATATTTACCCAAAATCCAGCTGTACTAAAAAATAACAGAAGCATGGAGTATGTGAACCAACTATGCAACTGATACTCACTTGACATGGACAATCTTAGCAGATTTGATCTACAAAATAAAAAACCAGTGATTAATATACTCTGAGCAGTTTCTGTATGGAGGAAACATATTGCAACACAACTTACAGAGATTTTGCAAACAACACTGAACATGATCCCACTGCACCTGAAACAATAGCATAAGTAAGAGGAAGGAGCATTTTCCAGTAGGCCTTAATGTCATTCCCCGGAATAGTAAGCAGCAGTTCTCCTCTTCTGCATGTTTCACAGTAGATGGATTACAAGGACGATAACCGGGGGGTGGGGTGGGTGGTCATTGAACGATAACAAGGATGAGAAAGAAGCATTATTTTGCTTCCATTATGAAGAGTTTTACCATATCCTCACCTGTACATTGAGTGACTCAAACAGACGACTATAACCAGAATCAGACAGTATATCATGAAAGTAGTATTGCTATACTTCTCTGCCAATTGCTCAGGAGTGTAAACTGTTTCAGGGAGAAAAAAAACAATGAGAAAAGAGATATGTAGACCAGTACTTCAACTGATTCTAAGTCTAACTGCCAGGCAAGAAACATAAAAGGGGAAACCCAAAAAGTAGATTCATTTGATACATGCTTCTCCAAAGTGATCCATAAAGCACACGAAATATCGTTATTAGATTAACATCCATTATCCAAGCATCATAACAACAGACATAAGAACTGACATGGACATTGCAATATTTTAACCAACTCAATACCCAATTTAGAGGGCCAAACATAAATTTGTTTTCAGTTTTCCTTTGGGGATAATAGAGAGGAACAAATAAAATTGCAGCAGACATCAACAATGAATTTCTACAAAATAAATCCATTTCCAGAATGCAATTTGTTTTTCCTTGACTTTATTGCAATAATTTTAGAGTCAATCATGACTATTCAAGGTATATTTCCAATCATAGAAATTTCACTGTTGAATATATGATCTCAAACAATGACATCAGACAAGTCTTTTACCATGAAAGCTGAATATCTGGAAGTTAGTCACATGAATACTTTTTAGGAAAAGGCCTGGCACATAAATCAGAAGCAAGTTAAACACCAATACTCTCAGATGAATACCTGGTGATTGGTGGTTTCCAAAAGCCACAAGGAAGGTGTTTCCAAGAACAATAAAGGCTGTGGCTACAAGTACTCTGCAAAACAAGTAATATGGTTGATGATGAATAATGGATAATAGAACTGCTATTTGGTTATAGTAGAGTACACTCAAGCTTAATAGTTTAGGAACAAACATACTTGACAGTGACGGTTTTATTTAGCACAAAGTAGGCAAATGCAATGTTTGACACAAATTGGACAGATCCCAGAGCTGCAAGAAGGGACTGCAGAAAAGATAAATACAAATAACAAGACAGGGGCATTAATTAAGTAATCAAACACTCCTGCGTGCATCTATTGTCCATCAAGATAAGTAAATATAAAAAATATATGATGACTTCAAATGGTTGGCTTTTTCCCTCAAACTCACCTGAGCAGCGTAGCCGAAGGAAATGAAATTAAGACAGTTTCCAAGAATAAAAAAAAGAATACCTGCATATATTAATGAAAATTACTTGCAATTGAAATTTGGACAAATGATACTACTTGATATTCAAAACAATAAACATTGAGCTCTTGATACCAATTCTCCAGGTTTGGAAGTATACAATAGGCTTCGTTAAAGCTTTTCCACTGGCTCCATCATTGCCAACTAACGAATGTCTTTCCCTCTGAAAATTAAACAAAAAAAAAAAAGAAAAACCATTACAATAGGATTCTAATGAAATCACAATAATGAGGTGGTCTTTTCTTTATTACACCTTTTGTGTATTAATGCAATTATGGAATCAGGCAGAGGAGAGCCCAAACAGAAAACGCCAGCAGAAAACATTTTCAAAACCATTTATTAGGTCACAGGTAATAAATTCCAAAATCAAAAAGGGTCTTAGATGGAATCAATCAGTTATTAATAAACCACCTTATATTAACATAATCTAATATGTAAATTGTCTGCAACAAGATTTTGTGCAATAAAATATTCAATGAACCAAACAAACACCAAGAATTAGGTGTTTTTGCAGCGTGTTTTAGTATCCATGGATAGCCAATTCAAAAGTACAGGCCTCCTAGGCCATCAGGCTGACTTATAACATGATGGGCTCAATCAATGAAATTTTCATTTAATTCTACTCTTAAAATATATTATATTTTTTAGCATCAGCCTTTAATTCACTGGTAGTCTGGTATATCACCAAAGCTTTTTTTCCAGTGGACAATGAATGGCACTGTTAAGCTTTTATATTACCTCATTGCTGCATTAGAGTAATGCTTATCTCAAGCAAGTTATATTCACCTAAAGACCCGATGGTCATGCTAAGGAATATAGTTTGTGCTAGATGCCAGCTGTCAACGTAAAAAATTGTCCTAGTTAGGGCACAGACCATGCACTAAAAGGATGATACCCAAATTTCACACCTCAAAATAAGATAGACCAAAACTAAAAGATGACGTAAAATTGTCCTAGTTAGGGCACAGACCATGCACTAAAAGCACAAATGACAGTTTTTATAGGTTAAAAAAATGGATCTAGTGGCCATTGGGATGATGACGTAATTCACATTTCTAGTAAAATAAACTTTTGAATTAACCAATGGATGTAAAGAAACTAGAGACAGCATAAAAAGAAAGGACAAAGAAGATACTACGATTGCGCATTTGCGCCCATAGAAGATTAATAAATGCTATATCTAGGTTTGTGTTATCCATATCCTCAAATGATATAAATTGGTTTACTATGTTACAAATGTCGGCATTTGCCATTCATGCATGCATATGAAGGTGTAGGCATCGAGACAAAAGGCATCACAACCATATTGATGAATGCAATAAGTCACACTTGTTTTCTCAATACTGCAAAGGATGTAAAACAACCATACATACGTTGTTTCAACACCCTGCAAGAAGACGAATTATAAGTGGAAGAGAACATAAATTAATTGAGTGACTACCGCTTGTCATTCTAAGCTTTTCAGATAATTGTAAAAGAGTTTAGAACACAATTATGAGCAAGCAGTTTTGGGAGAAAACAGGAAAGCCGAGCATACCTCATCGTGACCCAATTTAAGAAGGTTAGTCCCAAAGTTGATGGCAATGCTGCCGAAAAGGTTGATGAATGCTCCAATAACCCACTCTCCCATAGATAAATGCAGTATTGAAGGCAGTTGAAAGAATTGTAGAAGATAGTGATGCTATTCACAAACATCCATCACGACATTACAACACGAAGCTCAAAAACAAGAAATTACATCCATTATGAGATCAATTGCTTTCACAGAGGCTTCCACTCTGGAACACATCATCAAAATTGTACCACCATGAGCTGGTTGGGTGACTTGCAAGAGTGTGAAGTGAAGTGAAGTATTGGTGGTTGGTGATGAATGTATCTGCATTAAGGAATTAAGTAATATAAAATCAAAAAGAGGAATTATTCTAAACACATAAAAGCAAAAGCCCCATCTCAAACCGATTTTACAGTTCAATTAGGGGAATTAATGAAACATTAATTACGAAAGCTCTAAGCTCTAAAAAAATATGACAATAATCAATGAAGGTAGAAGAAAATTTGAAGATTCAGCAGCAGCAGCAGAAGCAGCTGGATTTAAAGCAAGAGAAATTGCTTCGTCTTCAGATCCAACCTAATGTTGATTGCAATAAATGCTATACACAGATTAAAACGAAAATCTGGAATCCGAGAACGGCATACCATAACCAACATTGCAAAACAATCGAATCCAATAATCAAATACCTAAATCGGAACAGAATGGCGATGATGATCGATCAGCAAGCAAAAACGGACCGCGACGCCGTCGGAGGAGAAGAAATTCAGCAATTCGTAAAATTGAAGCTTGAAAACATACGAGAAACTTATTTCTAGAGAGAGAGAGGGAGAGAGAAGCAAGGAGGAAATTGTTGTGGAAAGGGAATTGGGAGCGACGAGTACGAACGCGAATAGAATCGAGCCGTCGTGTAGCGGTTTGGTCGTTGAGGAGGAAAGCTCTTTTCTTTTTCCTTTTTTTTCTTTTTTTTTTGTTTTATTAAAAAAAAAAAGAGAGTTTTGAAAAAAAGGTGGTCAATTTTGCGTACCAATGCGAAAAGGTGACACCTCATCCACCCCCCTCTTCTCGGTTTGGCCAACTGTCGGTACCAAGGATTTATTTGCTAACTATAATCGCCATAATGATAATCCCCCCAATTAATTACAAATAACATTCCTCACATTTAGGGGGTGTTTGGTAAGCTTATTTTTGAAGCTTATAAGCTCTTGCATCTTATAAGGTGTTTTTAGAGTTTAAAAAATATTTAATTTAAGTTAGAAATATGTTGTTGAAGTGTTTGGATAAATAAGATAGAGGAGTTTATAAGATGTTAGTAATGACATTTGTGTAGTTTCAATAATCAAATTTAAAGGTATTTTGAAAAATAAGCTTTTATTTTAGAAATAAGTTGAGATTCTTTAACTTTTCAAAAAAGAGCTTATAAACTCCTTACATCTTATAAGCTTATAATAAAAAATCTTATTTTTAAAACTTAGCCAAACACTTTTGAGGAGCTTATAAGCTCACCCAAACACCCTTTCAATAAGAGATTCTTTAACAATTTTAGTAAAAAAAAAAGATTTGCATGGTATTTTGACACCATTCAATTTAAGCAATTCAGTTTCAACGGACTCTTTTCATGATTATACTAATTTATGTTTTTTTTTAGGGAGCTCTATGCTAAAAATTCAATTGTTAAAAGGGGTCTAATTATAAATTTCAAATATGTTTAAAAATTTACCAATTAAGAGCATCTCCAACATTATTTTATTTCCATCTAAATTTACAAATTTTTATTTTCAGCATTGCTCTATTTTTTTTTAACCGCCAATCCTACACTAGATTAGTGCAAATTATAATTCATTATTTTTCTTTCTTTTCATTCTTTTTTTTTCTCTCTTATTCTTTTTTTTTTTTTCCATTCATATTTTTCTAAAACCATTATTAATGTAAAATATTATTACTATATAATTTTATTAAATATGATTTAAGCACAAAGATATATAAATTATAAAATAATAAAAATTATATTTTGATAAATTAACAATGATTATGGGTGTTACTAAATATATGACAAATAAAAAATAATAATAATAAGGAATATCATGAATATTTCATTTTAGTATAACAAATAGTACAGACTGCTGGAGATGAACGATAATTTTTTCATTAGAATAGTGTAAAATTTACAGTAAAATATTGTGCAGTACTTGAGATACCCTAAGAGAATTGAAACACCTTCAACCCCTCTTTTGATCGACCGCTTATCCGAAGTTGTGACTTTACTTGTCAAGTGCCACACCTCCAAATAAGCAGTAATCTCTCTTTTTTGATCTAATGATGCAGAATGGCAAACCTTATTTTGTATGTACTTATAGCCACCAAACATGATTTTGGTGTGCTAGTCTTTTTGTATATGTCTAGGTCCTAATAAACTTTGTATTTTTTATGTAGCTCACTCGCCTAATTCTAGGTTGGTGGTTTTCATGTGTTTTGTTCTTAGTTCTCCTTCTACCTTTGGTGATCATCTTGACACCCCTTTTGAGAGTTAGTTATCTTATGTTGTGGGTCCATAAACCCCACAACAACCTCCTCTACAGAGGCCCACTTGTACATGTACACTCCTTTACTCTTGGTATAAATTTTTTACATTTTATCAAAAAAAAAAAAAAAACAAATGGAATGAAGATGAATTAGGAAAGCAAACCAAGAAGAGCAAAATTTTGCATGGCATGGAGAAAACAAGATGAATGAAAGTGGCATATACATCAAATAGGGGTGCCAGTAGACCCGGGTCAAACATGGACCCGACCCGAAAAGGGAAATTCAACCATGTGAAGAACAAGGGCAACAAAATCCATTTCCACACATATACATATATACAACATAGTTGAACAATGCAGAGGCTAATAACCTCTGGACGAACCAACCGTCTCTCCATCCTGAAGTAAGTCGAAGACGGACCTTGATTTCGAAGCTATAGTATTATAAAGATAACTAGAATCGCCAGAACAATCACAATAAGCGCTAGCACCAACCAACACTGACAGGAAAGCAAGAATGAGAACTCAAATACTAGAATTCATGAAGCTTCAGCTGTTTAAACATATATGATTGAAGATGAGTTGATCATGTAATGTGCATTATGTAATTTGGGATCATATTTCAACTTTTTCTACATTTGACATTGAGAAATTTTTCATCACTTAAGATTTCCTTAATTATTATCAACATTTTTCGCAGAATTTTTTATGCTTCTGTGCCTCATGCCTTTCTTTCATCCCTTTCTCCCCCTACCCTGTGTCAATTTCTGGCATACTTCGAGTCTACACCAGATTATCATCATTTCATTGAGCTATAAATCATGTTTAAACTAAAGTCACAACAATTTCATGCATGTAATATTATTTGAAATAAGGTACATGCATGAGTTTATTAAAATAAAACTTCCTCTATTTCACAGAGTATTTAACTTTTTGGTTGACTTGTATGGATTCTTTTAAAACTTTGATGCTAATAGAGCTCATAATATCAGCTTCAAAATCACCAAAGTGAGGATGGGTACCAAAAACCGTTAAGCACTAAACTGTTATTCAAATGATTTTTGAATATGCTAACTGAACTGTTTAGCACTGCACGTAATTTAACTAGTCAACAAATTATCAGTGACAGATTTCATTTTGGCATACAGAATGTAACAGATCTTATCTACTACTGATCTTTTCTATGGAAATTTCCACCAAAAACTCGTTTTCACTTAATTTTCTAGGGCAATTAATAAAAAAATTGTTGAAATGAAAAAATGCCACTTTTTAAGGGTGCAAAAACTTGTGAGATGTGAGGGGCCTGAGGGATTAGAATAAACTCATGTTCTCAGAATCAAGGTTGACAAGATAAATTCCACTCACCCATGAATTTGACTTTCCACTTTTGGATGCCTTAGAGAGTTGCAGCTTAGATCGTGTTGTTGCAGCAGCAGATTCCTCAATTTTGTAATTAATGTCATCTGACACAAGCAAAAGAAATACTCCATAAAAATGGCAATTAAAGAACAAAAGTCTGTCATGTGTTAGAACTTGTACCAATATCTACTCTCTGATCATCAAGTAGCACAGCAAGGTCCTTAAAGATTTCACTAACTTCTCCAATTTGACCCTGAATCTCTTGGATTCCTTGCTCTCTTTCCTCAATTACAGCCTCATTGAATGCAACATCACTATCCAATAGTAGTAACTCTTGTCTGAAAAATTCATTTTTCAGATAAACATATGTTTTACAAAGAGACAGGTTGCTTAGCTGAGGAAACCCATGTTAATGGATCCAGTTATAATCACTGAACTTCAGAAGTAATTTGTATTGGTATAAAACTGAAGAACTTAATTTTGAACTTCTATAATCTTTGTCCTATGGATAGCTATCTTTTAACTTGAAGCATTTGCAGTTAATGGATCTCTGATTCTGTATATGAATAATAATTTCTAAAGAGTCATTTTCATCAATAAAGTTAAATGAGAACTTAGAATTAATCTGGAAAAAAACAACAGAAACATGGTCAAACAAGCATGCAGCGGGAATAGGTTGAGTTCACAACCTCTCATTCATCATATGGCGTATGGTTTTAAACTTTATTTCTCAGATTAGAAGCAGAAACGAGGGGGATTTGAGATTATTTCACTAATTTACATCAATGTTGGACATTGAGCTTCTTAAGCCCATTTGAATGCATGATACAAAATCTCACATCATGGATAAAAGGGATGTTGTTTAGGTCTCTACATCTTTCTGAAATTGTTTGTTCTGAAAGTTCACCAATTAAACGGCACACATACCTATTACGTTCCATAAGAAATGACTCATTTTCCTTTTCTGAGCTGGGTTCTGTTCCTTCTGTATATTGGCTGGAGCTAGAGCTTTGCAAGAAACAGGAAATTCCAAAAGTAAGCTGTTGCTGTGATAAGAATATAGAGGCAATTGAAGCCAATGCATGTAAATAGAAAGTTGAAGTTCTTACATTGTTATAGAGGAAGGTGGAGGAGGAACAGCAGGAGAAAATGTAGACTCACGTTCCATTGCAAGTTGTTGCAATTTCTGGAAATCTTGCAAAGTAGTTTGAAAATCTCTAGCAACCTTGGCATTTTGAACTTTCCTAGTAGGCTGAATAAAACTCCAGTAAATAGATTCAGTAATCCATGAAACCCGTCAGATATTAGCTTAGTAGGATCTGAGTTGCACCTTCTGTTCAAAGATAATTTTTAACATACAATATCTTTGGCAACACAAGCCTATGGTTCTCTGAGTACTATGGTCATTAACAGCTGAATCTGGATATTGAGTGTTCTTATGTTCAAAGTAAAAACTCAATATAGCTAGATATGGTTAGCAAAATATTCAAACCATTTTCAAATATTAATTTGAGGTGTTCCATATTACATTCTCCTTTTATCCTGCACTCATCATTGACACACACCCAGATACCTAGCTCACTAAATACCAATCAAAACAAGATAACTAATAATATTTGTTTGAAGAGCAACTCGAAGGAAGAAATACAAAGCAACATAATTGGAATTTGAGCAAAATCAAAATCGCAAAGGCAAGCGAGCCAAGTAAAAAGGTGTAATAACAAGATATAGAAAGCAAGCAGCGTACATCAATGTCAGCTCCACCATCTGATTCATTGAGGAATTTGAGCTTAGCAGAGGTCTCCTTTACCAACTCTAGTATACGTTGTCTTGTATTTTGCCTGTCATCGAATCACGAATTCAAAAGTCGAAAAGGAATTACATATCATCAATAATTGGAAAGTAAATGGTAAAAGAGTTCGCACAACTGCTAAAGCCGATTATGAGAACAATAACTACAACAAATTAGGCCAAATTTACGATGCAAGTGAAGTGATAGGGACTACGAACGGACAATTTCAGACGATGATCAGGAGTGTCTTTGGCGGTTCCCATGGCATCGACGAGCCGACGGAAAGTGGAAACGGCGGTGTTGATCTGGAATAGCCCGGCGGCGACGGCCTGCGAGGGAGGTGCTGATGACCGATCGCCGTGGAGATCCTGGAAACTCATCTTCCAAACAAATTATAGCATCGGAGTTGAGCGAATGGTCGTCGAAGAGTGATGAAAACGCGATTCGCCGGAGAAAAAGTCAGTCGATACTGTCTACTCTGTTCAATTAACCTTACTTTTACAGTTTTACGGCCACTGCAATTCTCCAAATACCAAAGCAAATTTGTACAATTCCACCTTGTTCAACGATCAAAATTAAAAAAACGTACGAAGATTGAAAGGAATGATTGATAAAAGCAGAATGTCACGCAAAACTTTCATTCTTCGCCTCTCCCTTCCAGTTGACTACTCTTAGAAAATGCATGATTGGAGAGAAAAAGTGAAGAACGAAAGTGACGTTTTTTTTTTAATAAATTTTTTATAGGGAGTTGAAAATAGCAAAAATATTCCACTGTGAAGTCAATTTTTGTCACATGCCAATCAAAAATTTCAATTAAATCTAATAACTGTCCATTATTTTGATTTTTTGACTTCCATTTGCAAAAATATCTCATAACTGTCTTGTGTGTTATCAAATATCAAAGTCATTAAAATAGTGTTAGAGAATTGAATTCTGGATATTCATGAATGGAAAATTCAGGTAAAATTATCCATCTAGAATTACAATCACAACATTTTAAAAATTATGAGATTTAGGGGTGTATTGGTTGTGGAGTCTGTAGGATTTTTTTAGATTTTCAAAGTCTTGGGGTATTCAATCCGAATTTTCAAAAGTGTTTAAAAATCCTGAGGTATTCAATCCGAATTTTCAAAAGTCTTTAAAAATCCTGAGGTATTTAATACGGATTTTAAAAAGTCTTAAAAATTCTTTAGGTATTCAATCGTCTATGGATTTTAATACTTTATGGATTTTCTTTGATTTTCTTCCAAAAATATAAATAGATTTCACTCTCCAAAATCTCTTCTAACAACTAGAGATTTCAACGTATTTTCTCAGAGGACTCTGAAGATGAATGTATAAATTTAATATTTCACTAGATGTCGAAATTAATTGAAAATTCTTAATAGAAATAATGAACTTTAATAAATTAAGCTTTCATATATGGGAGGAAGATGAACAGGATTAGATCGTGGCTATTGTATCAATTTAATATTTCAATAAATGTCGATATTGAAAATTCTTAACAGAAATGATGAAAATTCAAAATTAATAGATATTTATGATTAAAATATTCTCAACTTAAATAACTATAATATTGATAAAAAAGATAATTATATTTGTATAAATTAATCATACGAATTACTAGATATCCGTATTGATATTTTCATTAATTGAATTTGATATTTATTGACATTTATTGATAGAGAGGATAATTTTTTGATAGAGAATAATTATATTTGTATAAGATAATCATACATATAATTAGATATTGATATTGATATATTCATAAATTTGAAGTATTGATAAGTATTGATATATTCGTCGATAATGATATTTTGAATTTGATATTTATCGACATTTCTTTGATATTTCACTTCTAAATAATTTGAATAACTTTTTTTATATACAAGTGTGTTCTATATACATTTGCATCAATAGTTCTAGCGCCACAGTCTATGGAAATCCATGTAAATTAATAAAAAAAGTGTATTCCAAAATCATATCAAATCTCTAAACAAACACAAATTTTAACTATTCACCCTGTGACTTTATCCAAATAAAAAAGACAACACAAGTATATTAACAACACTTACTTACTTATAAATTAAGTAACATAATCTATTATTAATATATATATATATATATATGATATAATATGAAAATTAATTTTAAACAATACAAAATTAACATTTAAATAATACCTTTATTGGAGAAATAATAGCAGATATAATAGATAGGGTTAATTACAATCCAAACTATACCTGTTTATTAAACAAAATTTTTTATTTTTACCACTAAACTATACCTTTATTTCTATGATTTTATGTAGCGTATGGAGACATAGAAATGAAAAGTTATGGAACAATTATGACAAACCTACTCGTTTGACTGTATCTTTGGCATTCATTAGCTTAACGAATGGACTAAAGCTCGGCTTGCCGAGCGACAAGCTATAAATCGAAGAATTGTCAATGATGGAGATTGTAGATGGAAAAAATCATCTGATACTTATTGGAAATGTAATATTGATGTTGCTGTTTTTTATGAACATGGTATGATTGGATTCGCAACAATTGTTCGAGATTCAAGTGGCGAGTTTACTGCCTGCAAAATAGCGAAGCAAGTTGGTGTTCCGGAGGTGCGAGAAGCTGAAGCTCATGCGTTGTTGAATGTCTTACATTGGTTTGTTTCTCTAGAGTTAAAAATATCATTCTTGAATCAAATTATAACTAAGCACGTTGTTGATGCTATTAAAGGTGGATAAATTGAGAATTCTGAATTTGGAGATATTATTACGTGTTGTCAGGAGGTGCTGACTAGTGAAGACTCATATCGAATGGAGTATGATGGAAGGCGAGCGAACATGGCTGCTCATGTTTTAGCCCGAACATCCATTTCTTATGTTAGTCCTACTATTTTTCTTGATATTCCTCATTTCATGCAAAATGTATTATCAAATGATTGTACTGCTCGATCTATAAGTTAATGAAGCTTTATTTGGTTTGGTTAAAGAAAAAAAAAAGAAAAAAAGTAATTACAGTTTGTACAAATGTAAGATGATTTAGATGCAAAAAGAAAGTTGAAAAAGATATATATATATATATATATATATATATATATATATATATATATACACCTATTGAGATGGTTTACCACTTAAATAAGTAATTGCAATTTGTACAAATCTAAGATGGTTTAGATGCAAAAACAAAGTTGAAATAATATATATACCCTATTGAGATGGTTTATCTATTGAGATGACTTTGAAATAATAGTTCTCTAGAACTCGTTGACTTTGTTGTTGGTTTAAATAAAAAATCAGTAAATTTAAATATAAATTAAAACTCACGTTAGACGGTCACATAAATAGTTATCGTGAGATGGAGCCCCATCACCCATAAATAATATGTGAATTATAGGATTTGAATTGTGGATGATTGAGTTGCAGATTGACCCATCTCATATAATACAATAAAAATTTGTAAGACGATTTAGTAATGAGGGTATATAAAAATACAAAACTTTAAGAAACTTAGTGCATCAATCATTAAATTGTGTGCGTCAATTAATGATATTCACAAGTAATTGGGAATATATATAAAATTTATGAGTTGAACAACCGAATCTTCATAAAATGATTATCTTAATTTTCAGTCAATTTCATTGTATCATTATTATATTATTATACAATCATAATACAAAGTTCCAGCTTGGAATTTTTCTTTGAACACTGTGAATTATTTTTTTTTAAAGAAACGATATCCGCTAGAAAAAAAGATCATTTGCGTGCAAAATGAAAAAGAATTACATTTTTTTTCATTTTTTTTTATAATAATAAAGAATATTAAGAAATGTTTTTTCGTATAAAAAATAAGACAAAAAATTGTATGTCCCACCCCCAACCCGACCCGGCGCGTGGGGGCACGCCCACACCGTAGTTGGTGTGTGCCGTGCGCGGCACCTGATTTATTCGTCAGGTATCACACATATACTCTTCAGGTATCACCTGATTTGTAATACCTATAGGATAAATCTGTGATACCTCAAGAACTATATGCCCACGCGCACCCACACCGCGCGCCGCACGCGCACCTAACATGTCTAAAGGTATCACCAGATTTGTAATACCTATAAGACAAATCTGTGATACCTTAAGAACCATGCGCCCACGCGCGCGCCCACGTTGCGCGCTCACGCCGCGCGCACCTAACATGTGTACAAGTATCACACATATACTATTCAGGTATCACATACCTTTAGTTCATGTTTGTAATACCTATAGGACAAATTTGTAATACCTCCCACACCGCGCACACCTAACAGGTCTAAAGTATCACACATACATTCTTCAAGTATCAATACTTTTAGTTCATGTTTGTAATACCTATAGTACAAATCTATAATACCTCAAAAAAAAAAAAAAATCTAAGCACATGGATATATGCGCGAAAAAAAAAAAATTAGAGGCGGGTCGGGTCGGGGACACAGATCCTAGGATCCGTGTCCACCAGGGGCACACAAGTGTCGCTCAAAAAATAATGCAGATTGTTAGAGATGAACGACAATTTTACATTAAAATAATACAAAATTTAAAATAAAACATAGTGCAGGAGATCATGCTTTTAAATATTATTACTCTTTGTTGGAGATGCCTTAATTATTAGCCGTTCAAGCTATCAAATGAAAGATATATTAAATGCATATAAATATACATATATTGATTAATTGTGAATTAGTGGTCTGCCTGGCTGGCTGCTCATCCTTCTCTCTCTATACATAGCATAGAAAACAAACACAAAAAGAACAAATCAACAAACTAAGCTCCCAAATAGGAAAGAAATGTCATCTGAAAACACTCAAAAGTATTTGCAGCAAGAAGAATCATTGTCCCAAGAATGCAAGGAGTTGATCTCAACCCTTCCCAAAACCAAATTAGGTGAATCAACCAATATGTATAAGTATCAAGGATTCTGGTATCCTGTTTTCTTCATCAAGGGTGTCGCTTCATTTCAGAAACATTTTCAGGCCAAAGATTCAGACATTTTTCTTGTTACCCATCCTAAATCAGGCACAACATGGCTGAAAGCCATCATGTTTACCTTATTGACCCGAAAAACGAATCCTGTTGGTGATAACCACCCTCTTCTCACTCATAACCCTCATGATCTCGTGCCCAACATAGAGCACGTTTATCGTGAGAAAGAGAACCCAGAGACAAGATCATCTGGTGATCATGATTGTCCCAGCCTCTTTGCCACTCATACTTCTTATATCACTTTACCAGAAACCCTAAAAGATAACCCTACATGCAAAGTTATTTACCTTTGCAGGGATCCTAAGGACACTTTTGTGTCGTTGTGGCACTTCTTGATTAAGTTAAGGGTTTATGAAGAAGGGAATCATGACATGGGAGAAGCTTTTGAATCTTTTTGTAATGGGTTAAGTCTGTTTGGGCCCTATTGGGATCATGTCCTGGAATATTGGAAGCAAAGCAAGGAAAACCCTAAAAGGGTCTTTTTCTTGAAATATGAGGATTTGAGAAGGGAGCCTGGGGTTCATTTACGACGACTTTCCGAGTTCTTGGAATGCCCTTTTGAAGAAGATGAAGAGGAAAAAGGGGTTGTGGAGAGAATCTTGAAACTGTGTAGCTTTAATAATCTCAGAAACTTGGAAGTGAATAAGAAAGGGAAAGCAGCGCTATCTGGTATAGAAAAGAATGCTCACTTTAGGAGGGGTGAAGTTGGAGATTGGAAGAATCATTTATCAGTTGAGATGGCTCAGAGACTTGATCACATTACCAAGGAGAAGTTCTTTGGATCTGGATTAGTGCTCTAATCCTACAAGATATGTGAAAGCTATTATTAAATATTAATTATGTCTGCTATTTAGTTCCTTTTCTGGTTTACTATTTACTTGTTTTCATTTTCGTATTGATCTGTGATTCAGAATAATCTAGGCAAATGATCTTGTTTGCTCTCAATAAATAAAAAAATTGTTTTTGTGTGTGTGGTATTTTGTCCGTTACAATGGAATTTCTCAATTGGTTATTATCTATGGTGAGGTTTGCAGGCTATATTGCATAAGGGTGCTGTTAAATTCATTGTAACAAAAATGTAAAAAAAACTTGCTTCAATAGGTCACGACTCACGAGGGTCATTTCATTTCAAATTAATAAAAACAAAATGGAACCAATTGCGAAGTAAAACTTGATGAAAATTTGTGGACTACAATTCTTACAACACTGTCCCACAAATTTAATTCTATAAGAATGGACAACATACACCTATAACCGACAAATCAGAATTTGACTTGTAAAAATGAGTTTGTATTATTATAGAGTGTCTCATGAAATTGTATTTGCGAAACCGTTTCATACGAGTTTTTGTGAATATCCATTATGAATACAAAGTAATGTTAGATACAAGTAATATAGTGACTATTACAATTAAGCCGATACAATAATACCTTGCACTTGATGAAGTTATGCAAGGCTAACAATTGATATAATATATCATTTTGCCATCTATCCTTTCATCACATTATTCTTCTCCCCCATAAAACATGAGATTTCTTTCAAATAAATAGCACTTCAACCAATTACTTTATATTGCAGTGTCTGATCATCATAACCAGAAATCAAATTTCTAACGAGGCAAACAAGACTTACGCTTCATCACGACAGGACTACATCCTCAAGACGTTTCCATAGTTCCTGAAAAATGAAAAAGCGAAAAAGAAATCAGAATGCACAGTCAAGAACGATTTTACCTGAGAATGATGCACCAACCTTGAAAAAGAGGTCCAACAATTCATTGTACGGAATTCTATTGTTTCTAGTAATGAATGATCTCCTGCAGAAATATCGTCGTATATATATTGGATCAAAATGTGGAACGGATTTTAATTCGTTCATCTGTACAAATTTGCTCATGGTAGAACATAGGATTGAAGCAGCAGTGTTGGTCAGAGCCTCAGGCCTTCATTTCATATCTTGGACCACCAAAGAAGACTATAACAATGAACATGTGATGCTCTCAAGACGGGAAGTTATCACATTTGCACTGCAGCTAATACTTTATCAAGGCCGGTAATGAAGCATAGAGTTCGGCTAAGCACTGGAAGATCCAATCGAGCAATTGTTCTCTTGGGAGTTCCAAAAGAAGTTCGGCCTAAATCAGGAGAAACAGAAGGTATAAAATATGCTAATGTAATGAGCAGAATCAAATTTTGAGCATAAGAGAGTGTTAATGTACCTTGATTGTTCCATACTCGAAAACAAGAGAAGTTCGATGTATTTCAGATGCCATCGAATCTGTCATCAGCTTGAAAACCTTCTTACTCATGTTTGTTTTCATGCGGACCATCTTACCTGAAGCTTGTATTTTTGTAATTCCTAAATCTGCAGCCATTCTCCTCACGTATAGCTTCTTCAACAAAATCTCCATGGAGTAAGGCTCTTTTCCATATTGGCGACGTAGATTTTCAGTAAACTGAATTAGATTCCAGATGTCTTTTTGAGCAGCTTTCTCTGCTTCATTGATTATTTCCAAGGGGTTCTCCAGATAATTGATGTACTCAGAAGGGAGATGAGGGTTCAGATTCATATCAAGCTGTGCAAGAATAAAATTAAGAGGTCTTATCAATCTGAAATAATACATACATAGTGTCATTAAGAAAAGTACAATGAAAAATGCTAAAGAACTAAAAGAATGCAAATACTCAGATAATTTATTATAAATGTCGATAAGGATCGCCAATAAACTTTGTTTATCAATCAAGTGAGACATCTAATCCTGGCATCTTACTGAAAAATAGCGTAACAATGAGGCTTAGCAGTGGATACAATATGAACAAGGCAAAGTAAGAGCCTTCAAGACACTCCTAATTACTTTTTGCACCCACTGCACTTCTAAGCATGCAATAATCTAATAACAGTCTAATCATCAGTTTTTTGGTCCAAAGGCTGCAGTACTAGATACTAGCATCTAGTTATTTCAAGAAATTGATAAATAATACTACGATCTTTAAAATCTTAATGAATAGCATATCACGAAAGAGATCACAGATTGTAGGCAGCATAATCTCAAAGGCAATTCTTTAACTGTAAAAATGAAAAATGACATTTTCAAATGAAATCAAGTCGCATGTGAGCAATACCTGCACCGTGTCATAAGGGACAGAGATTACACGATGTTCGTCTACCTGGAAGTTCAAAAAACAAACTTTACTCTGTGAATTGGAAGAAGTATGTATAGATGGTTCGACTATATTGGCATAAATTACAGTTTTGTCTAGAGACATGCAAGACATCCAAGTCTCATACATCAATCAACCATTTCCCAAGATAAAATAAAACAACCACACATGCCTCAATAATTTCATCAAAATAATCCCCCAAACATGACAAAACAAAACCAAATATTGCTTATGATTCTCAGCATTAGAAAAGACATCTGAAACTACCTTGGACAGGCTTTCAAAAAGCATTTCAAAGAAAAGATCAATCCCCACATTTCCAACATCCCCAGTTTGTTGCTCTCCAAAGATGTTACCAAAGCCTCTGATGGCCATGTCTCTTTCTGCAATCTGAAAACCTTGGCCAAGTTCTGTACATTCTTCTAAAGCAGATAGTCTCTCCTGAAGAGTCAAAGTGCAATTAATAATAAAAAAAATAAAGAATATATCCTGAGATTTATAACTTGAGGAAAAGTGGCATAAGGAACATAGAGTCTACTAATACAATGTTAAGTAATACGATGTTAGGTAATCAGCAGCATATTATCTGCATTGGTTTATTTTCATATGATACTAGAAAAAATTAAGATGAACTTACAAGTGCCTGATCAGAAAGCAGTGACTTATCCGGGTAAAATAAGTATGCATGAGCCTCCTTATCAGCTCGGCCCACTCTTCCACGCAACTGTCAAAAAAGCACGTAAATGTTCAGAAAAATTCAGCAAATACAGATTAATACACTAATCATGCAATAAATGACAGAATATTAGATAAATTGCACCCTGTTAGATTTTCATGGAACTCCTCCGTCTTGGGCATTTGTGTGCACATATACAGTATGTATACAAGTTTTACAACATTAACTTCACCATATGTCATGCTTGGCCAGAAAAGTTCACCTTGTGAAATTTGAGGTTTTAACACAATAGATGGTATTTTAACACCAAAACGAAACAAGAAAGAAGAACAGAAAAATATTTTGTAGCTTCAATAAGGAAAGTCATGCGCTAACACATAATATGAATTTTTAAGCTTAGTGCTAGCAGATAATGAATTATACCACAGGGCCATAATAACAAAATTTTAACGTGGAAATAGGCCTTTGTGTCCAATTTACACACTAAAAAATGAAAAATATCCACTTGATAAGAAAACATGTTTTTTTTACCCAAAATGAGGATAAAAAGTCATAAATGCCCTTACCCTATGCCTTTAGTGATTTCACCCACCACAATTCAATGCTCCTTATCTCATCTCATACCTATGTATCAATTCATATTTTTGATAAAATTCATCTCTTAAAATGCAAGCAATGTAGTGATTTTCATCTCTTAAGATGCTCAAAAGAGGTAAGATGATCATTATTTTCAAGTGTAGTATATTGTATTTGATAATTTTTGAATGTAGATATATATTTCTGCATGTAAATCCGAGTTTAAAAAACAAAAAAAAAAATCGTGAAAAACTGAATTTTTTTTTTACCAGGAACAAATCACGAAGCTCCTTGAAGATCACGAAGCTAAACATAGATCACGAGGGTGTTTAGCTTCGTGATCTATAGATAACGAAGCTAAACATCCTCGTGATCTATGTTTAGCTTCGTGATCTGTTCAATAAAGGATAAAATAGATCACGAAAAATAAACATATAGATCTCGAGGGTGTTTAGCTCCTTGAAGATCACGAAAAATAAACATATAGATCACGAGGGTGTTTAGCTTCGTGATCTATTTTCAGGAAAATTTTGGATATAAGGGCAGTTGAGTAATTTTGCCTTCATTTTGGGTAGAAAACTTGTTTTATTATTGAGTGGGTATTTTTCATTTTATATGATGTATATTGGGTAGAAATAGTCTCCGCCCCAATTTTAACTACAAACAATATGAACCCCAATTCTATCTACTTCTAAAGTTCAAAACATATTTGGAAAAATAAAAAATAAAAAATAAGGGTCAGAGCAGACAGCAAAACCTGATACAACTGAGCAAGACCGAATTGCTGAACATCTTGAATTGCAATGGTGTTTGCGTTTTGAATATCAAGCCCACTTTCAACTATATTTGTGCATATTAAAATCCTAATATGTCCCTGTGCAAATTTTTCCATGGTTTCCTCAAGCTGTCTTGAGTATTGCTGCAAAAAAAAAAAAAAAACGTGACACATAGTAGGAATTTTGAAACAATGTATTTTTCAATATAAATGCAGCACCATGAAACATTAAAGCTGAAAGTAAACTAGCTACACCAATATATTAAATGGCAGCATCTAAAACATATTGTGAAAAAAAAAAAAGAAAATGTTCTAGCTGCTCAAAGTCGACAATGTGAAGAAAAAAGCTGTTTGTGGAAACTGTTGGATTGTTTATGTCAACTTGACATAAGAGGTGTCTCAATGAAAATGAATGATGGATGGACATGTGCACACGAGCTTTAAACAATCTCTGTAAGAGTCAAGATTCAACTTAGCCATCATTGTTCCTCACTCATGGGAACATTCTGATGCCTCCATATGGGTTACAAGGAGCTATAATTACATACAAATTTGGTTACATGACGGATGCTAGCATTTATAGCTGAGTATAACATACTTACAAGCAGATCTATGAAAACAATCAGTCATATGCTCAGAGATCGAATTTGTATTGCATTGACATCATTTCGGAATGTAAAGGAAGATCACCTTTCCATGAGCTATTGCAATTTCAACATTTGGAAAGGATTGCTCCAGAAATTCCATAACATCTTCAAGCCCTGAGGACAATACATATTGTATGACTGCCTATGATGATAAATATAAAATTGCGTATGCATAATACAAAGAAACAACTATAATGAGATTACCCTTAATACGAGGCAAAACATAAAACACTTGGCCACCACGGTCCAACTCCTGCTTGATTGCAGATATCGCTCTCTCTTTCGTGTAGGCAGAAAGGTGGGTTCTTATTGGAACCCTCTCAGGAGGCGGTGTTGATATTAAACTGCAGGTGATGATAGAGAAAATATAACAAGGAAATCAATTTGTAACAACAGCTCCATATTCACCCATTATTTCTCCTTCATATGATCAATTAACAAAGCAGCTAGCACCAAACAATTCCTATATCTGATGAAGTACTGAATTTTTTTCAACCTCAGAACTCCATCTATTTTTATTGAATTACTATTCTGTCTAGCTAGTTTTATCTTCAGCCTCGCACAGGACATTGCAGGTTTCATAACACACAAAAGTAAAAAAACAAATAAAATTCGCTCGCTTTGAATGAGATTACCTGGCATCACGAAACCCAGTCAATGCTAAATAAAGTGTTCGTGGAATAGGTGTTGCTGAAAGTGTGAGGACATCAACAGAAGTTTTGAATGAAGCAATCTTCTCTTTCTGCTTTACGCCAAATCTCTGGAGAGCAAATAGAGATACAAACACAAAAGTCTTTATTTAGAAACTACATAGATATTAAACGTTGCTTCAGGAAACATAGATATAAAAATAATACAGGTTTATTAAAGGGAGTCCTTGTGTTTTGTCTGTGAGGCAGGACTGTAGATGTTTATGCTCCAATGGATACTAAATCTTTTAAGTCTAGTGAGCAGTTAAAACAATTGCATAGTGTTACTCAAAATTCTGCTAAGAGAATCATGAAAAGCAATCAGAGCCCCAAAGCCTTCATTATTTTAGCACTAGGAAGAATATTTCATGATTAATTTTTTAAAATAGTTTAACCTTCAGTTGATGAATTTGCATAACAGAAATTGAGGCACTGCCAAATTCTCTACTGAAGGGTTTGGCTCCAGTCATCAGGACATGTGCTATAGTACTGTAGCTGTTCAGAATGGCAAGCATAAGAAGCATATGATCCAGCACAATTACTTTGCACAAATAAATGAAGCTTTCAATCTCTATCGGTCCAATAACAATGTTATATTCACAATCCTATACACATCTAATGTATTAGGATCTTGTTAGGGCATTTCCAGATTTTATACAAAAGGTAATTTGATACACTAAATATGGTCCTCCAATTCATGTTCATGACTGCCTCCTTCAATCTCGTAAAGCAACAGTTCGAAATGGAACTTTAATAGAAGATTTACATGTTCCATTCTTCTGATAATAACAATATAAGGGTTTTATAAAACATTTTAAATAATCCTAAGTTTGCACAGACCAGGAAATATAAGTAATAAAC